>CM062652.1:17041853-18491969 GCA_031772095.1 Zeugodacus tau | reverse complement strand
TTAATTTCATTACACTTTTCAATTATCGCCTTGCGCGCTAAGCTTTCTTGGCGAGCACGCGAGATGCAGCTGCGTTGTACTCGTACAGTGGTGGCATTAATATTAATATGCGATGAGGATTTGTATATGTATAGTCAAATGTGCAAGGTAATGTGGCGTTTATTAGCTTACTTTTTCAATATGTTTTACACAAGGTGGATACAAAGATTATAGGAATCTTATGAAAACCATCAAAAAATAGTTTTTAAACCATTGCAGAACTGTCTTCCTAGTAATCTGCTTCTAAGTCCTTATAATAATATAACTGTTGTGATTATGTTGATTTTACGAACCACTTCGTGAACTCATCGGCTCAGTAATGCTTTTCAAATTTACTTTGAAGCATTTGAAATTTCTTCAAATCGTTCTGGCAACACCTTACAGTATTACCTGTAGATTATCTAAAGATTTAATAACAAAATAATCTGTATTACGAATTAATTAATAATGTTGCTCAATTTGAAAGAAATTTCAATTTGAAACCAACTCAGAACAGAGATCAAGCAGGTATTGAAAAAAATGTTATTCCTATATGACAAAGTAAAGTGTTCTACATAAAAAAAAAAACGAAAAGCCAATATTATTATTTCTTTTAATATTTTGCACTTTTTACCCACTGTACCAATGTTGAACTCGAACCACTTTACGAACCACTTCGTGAACTCATCGGCTCAGTAATGCTTTTCAAATTTACTTTGAAGCATTTGAAATTTCTTCAAATCGTTCTGGCAACACCTTACAGTATTACCTGTAGATTATCTAAAGATTTAATAACAAAATAATCTGTATTACGAATTAATTAATAATGTTGCTCAATTTGAAAGAAATTTCAATTTGAAACCAACTCAGAACAGAGATCAAGCAGGTATTGAAAAAAATGTTATTCCTATATGACAAAGTAAAGTGTTCTACATAAAAAAAAAAACGAAAAGCCAATATTATTATTTCTTTTAATATTTTGCACTTTTTACCCACTGTACCAATGTTGAACTCGTTTCTTTTTTATATTCATCTAAGCGTCTATTAAAACTTAATTATTTACTAAACCAAGATGCAACGAAGTTTACACATTACTGAAAAGTTTTGTTAGTTTCTACATAAAACTTAATAAAATAGGGAAGAGAAAAGTTACCAAATTTTAAATTTAGCGAGTTGAAGCACTTAAAAAGTATTAATGATCACATTTGTGGTTCAGTTTCGTTCAGAAGTAATTTTTAAAACGAGTAATATATCTCACTAGCTATTTAATCAATAAGTATCCAATGTGAAGCTATGGTCCCCAAAACTGTATATCATAAAGTCAAAATTGAAACCAGGAATATTTTAAACGAGAGAACAAATTTTCCCTCCGAATTATTCGATATAGTACCTAAAAAGACTCCGAATCATAAGCCATTGGCTATTTGGGAGTACCTCAAATTCTAGAGAACACACCAAACGCTCAGACAAACACGGATTTGAAAAACTTTTTTAGAACAAAACGATTTATATCAAAATATATGGGACTCTTTGGAGAATATAAGTTTGACAGAAAGTCTTTATTTCGCCTTTATTTTTTAAATATTCCAGCGAGTGTTTTACGGATATGATTTACTTATGATATCGAGATGCCGGTGATGTATTTATAGCTAAATATTGTTAACGGTGATTTAAATTTTAATGGATTTTTTCGAAATCTATAGTCATAATGCTGATAAGTCTTCATGAATATGAAAATAATAATAAATATCGAAATTGTTTTCCTGATTTTCTAATTTAATTTTCGCACTCATTTGTACGATGCTGCAGTTTTATTCTATTAAATATAGAATACACATTGTAATAGATACCAAAAATAATTGCTTGATTGACAACCCTAGCGAAGCGAACACCAATTGATACAAGTTAATGGTTTTAAGGTCCGAAATTCACTTTTTACTTGCTGCCTAAGTTATACAACACATTTAAGTGACTCACTACACAACGCTTAGCCTCGCCTGCCAGCCACAATATGTCCTGGCAGAGAGTGACAACTTAGCACCTTGAGCGCCGCAACGGCAGCAAAAAGGCAACAACGATTTTTATTGCACACCAAAATGAGTTTGGTTTAATTTAATGATTGCTTCTTAATTAAAAGTGAGTAAGCGAGTAGTGAGTTAGCGAGTGAAAAATGACAAGCGCACAAGAAAAAAAAAACAGCGATAAATTTTGCAACCTTCGTATACAACAACACCGCTGCACTTGCAACCAGCTGGTTAGCTATGCGGTGCGCTCAATTCGGGTTCATTTGCTGCAATAAAATTTAATTATTTCAAGAAAAATTTTATAGCAACGAATAGCGGTGATCCTGCAACACCAAGCACCATTCACACTCTTAACCCCCTCCGCGCCCCTTAAGCTGCCCTCACTTGCTATCAATGTCTTCGAAAATGCGATTGCTGCTAAAAGGATATACTGCGAAGAAATTAAATTGAAGTTGTGCGCTCTGCCACAAACACACACCCACATGTATATATAAGAGAGCGCGCGTTCTTCTTCTACTTCCTCCCCATCTCCTGCCTCTGCGTCTACGCTGGTATTTTATGGCAACCATAAGAATCAAATGCAATTAGTAGCGTGTACAACTCAATTAGACGCTGGAAAAATGCGACGAGCTCGACTGCCTTGGCGGCTGCTCACACTCTCCTCCCACACACTTCTCACACTCATCTCACACTCTTGGAGCGCTCTTACGGTTTGCCAGCGCCAGCACCAGCAAGGCCAACCCTAACTCTTTCTTTTCGAAACGACTCCGTTGCGTAGGTGTTGATCGGGTGTCTGATGGCTGCTGAATTAGTGCAACGCCTGGGATTATGCAGCAGACTAACTGTACTCAACTCCGACCGCATTAAGCGCGCGCACAGCAAATTTAGTCTAGTCTCGCCGCCGTAACTCCGCAAGGATTTATGTTGTGCCACCGCTTATTGTCGGCATTGCGCCGCACATTACTGCTTGCAATGACGCCGCTAAATTACGCGTTTAGTTGCCGCTTTACAAAAACAAAAAAATGAAAAAACTCGCATGAGTTGCACAATGATGCGCTGAGACTTCGGGAGCGGTTGTTGGGCGCCAAAAAAATCGGTTGAGATTTATGAAGCTTTAATTGTAGCGAAAAAAGCGTTATTTATTTGTGATTTTAATTATTTGGCGGCGATTTATTTTATTGTTGGCAATGTCAGTTGAAGTGGCAATGCATATGTGTTGGTAATTGAATTGCAGGAGACTGCCAGCGACGAGAAGTGTGAGCGATTAAAGGTAAATGTTCTTCGGAATTGCATTTAAATGTTCGTAAAGTGTCTCTAAAGAGCTAAATTTTGATATCTTTCATTTAAAAACTCAAATTATAGAAGTTATATTAGTACTTCTCAGATCTGCTATAATCAAGATTACCTAGTTTAATTCATTTCATTGTTACGAAACCTCTTCATTTACGTCTTCCAACTCATGTAGGAAAGTCTTATGGTCTGACGAGAGATCGTATCAATCAAAACAAGAAAAAACGTTAACTTCGGCTGTACCGAAGCAAATATACCCTTCACAGGTGCATTTCTTTTAGTAAATATGTGTTTAAGCAAACCTAAAGACGTAAGAAAAAGTAAATAAAACAAGTAAGCAAAGGCTAAGTTCGGGTGCAACCGAACATTTTATACTCTCGCAATTTATTGAAGAAATTTAACCAATACATATATGCGGAATAAAGCTCACCGTATTTTTGAAAAACCTATAATTAGGTATATGGGAGCTAGGAGAAGATACTTTCTACCTACAATGAGGTATATGGAAATGTTATGACCCGATTTTAATAATTTTTGGAACAGAGACACACTATTAGAAGAAAACAATTTCCTCTGAATTAAACTGATATCTGAGAGATTTACCCATATTTTCGGTTAAAATGTATCCTTAGGCGCTGAGTTCAACATGTTCGATATCTGGGGCCTTGAAAAGTTATGGTCCGTTTTCGACAATTTTTTCACAAGTGAAGCCAGAGATGATATGCACTAATTTTGTAAAGTTTTATTCCGTTATCTTCATTGGTTCCTTATGTTTACATTATAAAGTGAAGGAATAAGATGGATTTCAAAATTGAGTTATAAGGAAAGTGGTAGTGGTTGTGAACCGATTTCATTTTTTGTCCGTGTTATCAGGGTGTCAAGAAAATATTATATACCGAATTTCATTCGAATCGGTCGAGTAGTTCCTGAGATATGGTTTTTGACCCATAAGTGGGCGATGCCACGCCCATTTTTCATTTTGTAAAAAAATCTGAGTACAACTCCCTTCTGCTATTTCTTCTGCAAAATTTAGTGTTTCTGACGTTTTTCGTTAGTTAGTTAACCCACTTTTAGTAATTTTCAACCTAACATTTGTATGGGAGGTGGGCGTGGTTATTATCCGATTTCTACTATTTTCATGGTGTGTAGTGGGGTATGTAAGAGAACCAACTGCAGAAAGTTTGGTTTATATAGCTTTATTAGTTTGCGAGTTAAATACAAATAACCGATTTGTGGGCAGCGCCACGCCCACTTCCCCAAAAAAATTACATCCAAATATGCCTCCCCCTAGTGCGATCCTTTATTCCAAATTTTACTTTTATATCTTCATTTATGGCTTAGTTATGACACTTTATGTGTTTTTAGTTTTCGTCATTTTGTGGGCGTGGCAATGGTCCGATTCTGCCCATTTTCGAACTTGATCTTCTTATGGTGCCAAGGAATATTTATGCCAAGTTTCGTCAAGATATCTTAATTTTTACTCAAGTTACAGCTTGCACAGACGGACAGACGGACGGGCGTACAGACATCCGGATTTCAAATCTACTCGTCACCCTGATCACTTTGGTATATATGACTCTATATCTAACTTTTTTTAGTTTTAGGTGTTACAAACAACCGTTATGTGAACAAAATTATAATACTCTTGCAGCAACTTTTGTTGCGAGAGTATAAAAAAGAAAACATTTTACTAATTCTTTTTAGCCGGGTTGTTTGCTAGAAACATTAAGGTTATATAGTTAACCGATCTGAACAATTTCTTCGGAGATTATATTATTACCATGTAAAATTTCGTGAAGATACCATGTCAAATGCGGTTTTCCATATAAGCCCTTGATTCCGATCGTTAAGTTTGTATGGCAGCTATATGCTATAGTGAACCGGTCTGAACAATTTTTTCGGAGATTAAATTATTTCTATTAACAATAACTCACTTCAAATTTCGTGAAGATATGTAGTAAAATGCCGAAGTTTTTCATACAAGCCCTTAATTCCGATCGTTCAGTTTGTATGGCAGCTATATGATATAGTGGTCCGATATCGGCACTTCCGACAAATGAGCAGCTTCTTGAAGAGAAAATAACATCTGCAAAATTTCAAAACGATACCTTAAAAACTGAAGGACTAGTTCGTATATATACAGATAGACGGACAGACAGACGGACATGGCTAAATCGACTCAGTTCAACATACTGATCATTTATATATATACTTTATAGGGCCTCCGACGCTTCCTTCTGGGTGTTACAAACTTCGTGACAAACTTAATCCTTGTATTAGAGTAATAGCCCTAACTAAAATTTCGTTCAATCGTTCTCCAGTTATTGTTCTCTAAGTAATGCCGGCTTTATGTTTTTGGATTCTCTAGGAATTATTTTCTTCAACTACCCGGAAGTTGGTAAAACCTTGAATGAATACAACCAGTGATTTATTGAACCAATTGAAAGTTGAAGTTCAAAGTCAGCCTGAAGTTGTAGACCTAATAATGTTCAGTCCATATTATAATACATTCCAACATTAGCCATGGACCAACAAGCTTTCTCGCATAAATTTTAAACATTAACATTAAACTATAACTCTTTGACTTTGTATCGATCGGACTTGAACCTTTTTAATGAAAGTATTACATCACAAAGGGACATCCGATTTCCCCAAAATTTCCAGAATATGAACTTTCGAAACATATTTCAGAAAACATACAAATAAAGTGATAATACACTCTTATAGTCGTGACTATGGGAGATAATCATCCAACAGCACCAATGATGAGATCTGTAATATTTTTCCGGTCAACTGCTAAAACTTAGTTTAAAGATTGAACTTCTTAGATATTGCTTAATAGAAGACAAATAAAAGTACAGCTTTAATCGTTTCTTCATAGAAAATTCGGGTTTTAGGGTCCTTTACATATTTTTTATACTGCGTGCATTTCTCTAAAATATAAGTTTTAAAGTCGATTGCTGAAAATGAGCAATAAAATTTTTCGGTTCAAGAAAATTGTAACCCTAAATGAAACTGCATTCCTCGAAATTGATGGTCTTGCTTTACCAGTAGGTTCTGATGATTAGGTGCCATTAAAGGAAAAAGTATTTCTCAAAAAAACAAAAAACCTTCTCTAAATCTATAAAAAAGATGATTAATATAAATGATGTATGTGTTCGAGAGCAAAATCAGGTTGATATATCAAAAAGTTATGTATTCCGAAATTGTAGATTAAAGATCTAATAGATTTAACCATAACTCACAGAAAGTTGGGACGGACTCAGTGTCTTTGGATAAAAAAAGTACTCCAGAGAGAAGTCTAGTTTTTAGAAAACACATAAGCTGTAGATAATATTTTTCTAGTGTAGGTCTCCTTGGTTTCCAATGCCTCTCATAACATGTCATAATATATCCTGATGATCGACAAATCAGATAAGTCAATAGAGCATTCTAATGGGTCTTCCATATAATAAAATAGTTCTTCTCCATACGATGTATGCTTTAGATGTCATTGTCTTCACTGAGTTGTTGAACCAACTCGCTGAAAGTTTCGACTACATAGTATAACCTAACAGAAATACAATATCCAATTGGATGTCTAAATGTTAATTTTAGACAAATTTCGAAATAAATAAATAATTTATGTAGAATAGCTTACTAATGATATTGATGTGACTGTATATTATCGTAGACATTTTTGATATAGAGGTCCATAATAAAATTGTTTCCTTAAGTATTCGATCTCTCTCTTGAATCAGGGTTTTTCAATAAAAATTATTCTAACTGATGAGATTTCAACTTTATATCAGTTTTTTATAATGGATTTTACAGATGCAGAGTTGTGGCCTTATGCTCCTTGCAGGAGTAACAGAAACTAACATATTTGCAGATGCTGCCAAGTTTGGAAACATTCGGTATAATTTCTATGGAGTTTCAGGATCAAAGAAATACAACCAATGTTACTTTGAGGAAAGTGAAGAGAAGAATATCTAACCTGTTAATATCAGAATGTGTGGTTATAGTTGAAAAAATGTATAGAAAGTATCAAATGACTTAAATCTATTCGAAAAAATTGTGTTATACAAATACAACAATACAATCAACCCCACGTGTCCATTTATTGTCAATTTACTTAATAGGCGTATAAAATTGAAATGATTTGTATTTAATAAATTTAATAGCGACACAATTAATGTCAACGCTGTCACGACGACTCGTTGCGCCAATAACTCACGAGGTGTAAAAATTGTGACTGCCAGCAGTTAAATGATTATAAGGACATCATATGGAGCATATCAAATGTGAGCAACAACACAAACAAACATACAATAATAGACAGCACATACCAATGAAACACACACAGAGAGACAGAAACATATTTATGTTCTTGGATACCTTTTGATGGCAACAAAACTCGACTGTGAAAAGTAACGGCGAAATTAGAAGGGAAAAACTTGCCAAGTGTCGAAATGTGCGGGCACAAAGACAAAAACCAAGTACAGCGAGAGATAGAGAAAAAAAGAAAAATATCTTTGAATTGAAATGAGTTGGGAAAAAAGTACAAGCTCAAAGGCAAAAGAATGACGACAGCAGGAAAATTATACACTCACACGAGCTTCCTTTGGCGAACCGAGTCAAACCATAAATCCAATGCGACACTGTGCCGCTAGCAGTAACGCCTACACAACGGGTATATAGGAGTATGGTTGACGACAGCGTAGAGGACGACAATAAAGACGAAGACGTGGATGAGGGCGAGAACGAGGATGAGGGGCTAGAACCACGACGACAGTCGCTT
This sequence comes from Zeugodacus tau, assembly GCA_031772095.1. Classification (NCBI taxonomy): domain Eukaryota; kingdom Metazoa; phylum Arthropoda; class Insecta; order Diptera; family Tephritidae; genus Zeugodacus; species Zeugodacus tau. The sequence goes on along the minus strand of CM062652.1, from coordinate 18,483,857 downwards.
GTCGCTTTTAATTAAGTTCAAAACACTAAAAGTCACACTGCTGGGCAAAACGCCTGGTGACCGGGGCGTGTGAGCCAAAAACAAAAAAAAAAAATACTAGCTACAACAACAAATAGACAAATCGCATTGACAGTAACAAAGATGATGCTATAGCACCGTTTGGCATCAGCGGAATGTGTGGTGGTGTGAGCGTTGTTGGTTGGTTGGTGGTGGAATTTGTTGGGAGTGACAAGCTGCTTGCAATTGATATAAAAATTAATAGGACACGCCATTAAATTACATACATACATACATATATTTGTATGTCAGTGAAGAAAGTAATGTGTGGGACAACGGATTTGGAGGGGGATCCGTGGCAAATTGTGTAGTAACATTGCTTACTAGTTGCATGTTAGCTGGTTGCTAAGTGTTAATTGGAGGTTTGGATAAAACTTTATTTTCAGGGTTATTCGTTTTTTTGTTTAAACAATTGGAAGAAACAATATTTATTGATTTATTCTGGTTTTGGAACAAATTTTACTACAGACTATTACCAACTCAGAAAACCCGGTTTCGTGATCTAGTTATATACACTAATAGTTAGCAAAGTAGACATATCTTGAACGAAATTCGGTTTTATTATCATAGAAGAACAATTATTCTCAGAAATTATTGATATGAAAATTTAATTTCTAACAGAATACAACAGAGTCTTTTATGTCAGTATGCAAAAAGCATTGAAAAAAATTCAAAAAGTTTGGATGGCCAGATAAAGTTTACCTCAATTTAACACAGACGTCCAGGGATTTTCTGTGTAGCAACTGAATTGTTTGAAATCACAAATAGTCAAGATGTGTTTCATGCATTTGTGGATCAAACAATATCCTTCGATAACAATTTCTTTCGACTGTTTCGTTAGAAAATATGGTATAATCCAATAGAGGTTTGATTTTTTTTTAGAATTTTAGAATACTTCCAATAGGATTGGGAACTAAAAATTGTTTTATGAAGGGATCTGAAGGAATTTTAATTTTTAATTTATACATTGAGAAACGTTGCCTACATTTCGGCGCAATAAACAAAGCATACATTTGATACATAGTAGTATGAAGAGAGTGTCAGCATAGTAATAAATGGATAAAAAAAACTAGGCGACTGATTTGCTCTGCGATTTTCATTATTTGAAACCTTGTAATATCATACACCAAAGATCATACCAGTTCATTTTGTCATTAGAAGGTAAAAAGATTTGAAGCCAGGACTTATATTACTAATTTATGACGAGTAGGCCATTAAAAACATTTTATTTTTGTAAGAATTTTATGTTAAAGTTGAAAATTTCAAGTGTTTCTAATGTTTAGAAAATAATCATGGTATTTGATTAAGCGAATGTGGAAAGATTTGAAGTATTTTATATATTTTGTAGGCTTAAAAACTTGAATATCTCAATATTTGTGCAAAAACTTACCGCAGTTGTAAATAGAAGACTACAAAATCTGTAAACGAAAAGAAAATTTAGAATTAGTCTTAAAGTCATAAATATTATTTAAATAGAGCTCACAAATCATTTTCAAATTTATGGTCAATATTATAAACAATACCACTGAGTAAAAATATTACTTATATGAAAAAAAAACTACACAATAAACATAACTTATATAATATAATGTTTTAAGGGCCACCCCTCTATCTTGTTTTCTTAAAATATTGTCAATGAGCAAACATTATTCTTCAATTCAAAAGAATAGCTATAAAACTTACACTTCAAGAAGCTGAAGAGGCCTAACAATATATGCAACAATAATAACAATAATAAATGACTCGAAAGTAAAGAAGCCGCAGACACATGGGAAAAACAGCAAATGTGCAAATGGGTAAAGGTCAAGCACTTAAGTCTCGCTTACAGTGATATGAGTATACATACATACTGATTTACTATACTATATATGTATGTACTTGTATACACATGAAGAAAGCATAATCTCGAATTTTTTGCTCATTATTGGAAATCTTCGGACAAAAGAGTGAAAATAAGAGCGCACTTACATTAACTAACAGCAACATACATGTGAGTTAATATGTATTTATATTTATGAATGGCTGTGTATGCTTGCCAAACTTTGTAGCCGAAGTACTTAAAAATTTATTGCTTCTACTTGCGGTTTCAATGCTACGCAGACAAACTTGCGGAAACACACCAGATATATACATATAATATATACGAGTATATAGTACACATACTCGTATACATGCATTTGGAGTTTCTTACTGTAATGTGAGAGAGTATGAAATGTGTGAAATATTACATTCTTATGTAGAAAAATCTTTTTCCAAAAACAAGCTCAATATAAATTTTAGTGTTTGTAATGAGATTTATTCCTTAGCGAAACTATTTTAGGGTGACCAAACTCAAAAATATTCATTATACCGGATCAGACAAGAATACTTTTTCGGTTACGTTGTCGGTGAGATCACAAGCTAAGATCTACAGATTGACGAGCTGGTTCAATGTACTATAGGCTACAAAAAGCAGCTTTTTTATTAATTGTGGCTTATTATTTAGCTATATTTTAACAATTCGTGAAAAAGCCTTGTAGCTAACTCATTTGTCCACAGACATATATATGTAACACACATCTCGACAAAGGAGTAGGTATATAGACTAACCATGTAGTGCTGGTAGATCTGCTATTAACTTGTCTATCAAAGCCAGTTAGACAGAGCGTAGATTTTAGTGCAAAAGTTTTAAATTAACCTCAATGAAAGGGGCAATGTCAATCTCATATGTTCACATAAGAAATGGCAGATAGATTTTTTTTACAAAATGGAAAATGGGCGTGGCGTCGCCCACTTATGGGTCAAAAACCAATATCTCCGAAACTACTCGACCGATTTCAATGAAACTTGGTTTGTAATATTTTCCTTGCATCCCAATGATATGTTGTGAAAATAGCCAAATCGGTTCACAACAACATCTAGTTCCTATATACCAGAACTTTGAAGTCGATCTGAATATATTACTTTACAATATATAAGTTAATCACTAGTGAAGATATCGGAGCAGAACTTTGCACAAATACTATGTTAATAGTGTGGCAGCCCCTTTCAAAAAATCGCCGAAATGGGACCATAGGTTTTTAAGGCCCCATATATCGAACACGAGGACCTCGGTGCTTCTAACCTAATATTAGGGTTTCCAGCTTTCAATGGACTTTATACCATATATATGATGAATATGTGGGTCAAATAGTGTATTATATAGTATTAATAAAATTAAATAAATAAATTGCGAGAGTATAAAATGTTCGGTCCTAACCGAACTTAGCCCTTCCTTGCTTGTTAATATTATATTTAATTGATCTATCACTCAATTATGAGAACTTGTACTTTTAACGAGTATATAGTAGTATATATAATAGTCCATTATCTAAGATCAATCTGAGATCTGTGATTTTTTTAAAGTTGAGGAGTTTTAGTAACCCCTATATATGTTTCACAGCACCATGACTAAATAGAGAAGGAGCTAAATAGAGAAGGTACAATATTCTAAAAGAGGGTACAGCTGCTGGCATACGCCGCTGATATTGATATCATTGGAAACAACACCCGCTCCGTTAGTTCTGCGTTTTCCAGACTCGATAAGGAAACGAAGCGTATGGGTCTGGTGGTGAACGAGGACAAGACGAAATACCTCCTGTCACAAACAAACAGTCAGCGAATTCGCGTCTCGGCTCCCACGTCACTGTTGACAGTCATAACTTTGAAGTTGTAGATAATTTCGTCTACCTGGGGACCAGCATTAACAGCAATAACAATGTCAGCCTGGAAATCCAACGCAGAATCACTCTTGCCAACAGGTGCTACTATGGACTAAGCAGGCAATTGAAAAGTAAAGTCCTCTCTCGACGAACAAAAACCAGACTCTACAAGTCCCTCATCATTCCCGTCCTGCTTTATGGTGCAGAAGCGGGAACGATGTCAACATCCGATGAAACGGCACTAGGAGTTTTCGAAAGAAAGGTTTTGCGGAAGATTTATGATCGCAGACGACACAAAGATGAGCTATATGTGTTATTCGATGACATAGACATAGTACAGCGAATAAAAAGACAGTGGCTACGATGGATAGGTCATGTTGTTCGAATGGACGAAAGTGCTCCAGCTCTGAAAGTGTTCGATGCAGTACCCGCTGGTGGAAGCCGAGGAAGTGCGAGACCTCCACTCCGATGGAAGGACCAGGTGGAGAAGGACCTATCTTCACTTGGCATTACCAATTGGCGTCAAACTGCCAAAAAGAGAGATGCGTGACGTGCTGTTGTGGACTCGGCGATGTCAACGCCAGTCAAGAAGAATCATAATGACTCTCCCAATGGTTAGAGTTAGCCACATTCGATGATAAACAAATATGTTTCCAAAGTCACTCATGCGATACGACCATATATATCAAAATGAATGATCAAATTGAACATTCAACGACTGTGCATTCAAATTTCAATTTCTTCATACCCATTCTTCTATTACATTATTTTCGCTCCTCTATCCGAGGAATTACAAAAAACGATTTCAGCTGCAATGAGTTTTACTCTCTGCAGAAATTAATTATATTGCCAATAAGAACGACGATGCCGATAAGGCCGACTTCATAGAGTGATGATAATTATTTAGAATTATTAAGAACAAATTTTGTCCGATTTAAGTTAAAAAGAATATATCCTTTCCTAATTTGCTGATTTTATCAAGCTGTCCAACTATATTTCCGAATTTTAAAATTTTTTCATCTGAAAGCGGCTTGAGATTTCTACAAGTCCATACATATCTATACATATTGACAGATCCAGAGCAGAAGCAATTTTAAGCAAGAATTCATTTCCTTGATATCTCGGATACTAAAATTATTGTTTTAGCCGAAGATTTTAGTACTATTGCTGGCGAAAAAAAAATTGTATATAATTTATAACATAATAACAAATTTTTTCACTACACTGCCACACTTTAAAAAACAACACAAACAGCGCTAACAACGCGCTCATTAAATTTAAACTACTTATTAAATGTTTATATATGCAAGTGTGTATGTATTAAATTGCCATGGATGGCCACCATAAAGAGTTAGATAACTTATTTAGCATAAAACGCACAAAGTGTCGGGCGGCCAAAACGCGAACGGAAGTAAAAAATACTGCACATCCGGCAACATTTTGCCAGAGTCATGTTGCAACTGAACTCAACTGAGTGACTGCACATAAACCGGGCGTAATGAACACACAGCCGTAGCAATGGCTGCAAGATGATGACGATGAGCAGAAGACAATAACAAAAACAAGCTGCAAGCATTAAAAAAAAAATAAAAAAAAAACATAAAAGCAAGAAAATTAAAATTCTGAAAAAAGTGGAAAAGCCAACGCAGCAAAGTGTTTGTTGTTGTTGTAAAAAAGTGAAAATAAAGCGCAAAATGAAATGCAAATTATATGTAATAATTTTAAATACGACGCTTTAGTGGCGCTCAACTGGACCAAGCGCGTTGCAACAACATTACAGTTTGGTCTACCAGCATTTTGTTGCATATTTCAAGGCGCACTGAAAACTAAATTAAATAATTTTTATTTTTTTATTTAATTTTTTTATTTTATTTTTTATTTAACTACCAAACGCTAACGGATTCTCGCGGGGCCGCGCGTCAACTTCCGTTGTACGAAAAAGAGAAAAATCGCATTATGAGAGATAGCGCGACGCGTGGTGAGAGAGGGAGAGCGGCCGCTGAGTGCGCGCTTGATTTAGAACGACACAAAAGATAACTGAAAGTCAGCCATTAAGTGACACCAGCGCGCCATACAGCTCATTAGTGGTCAGGGTCATTTGTTGGCAATGCAAAGTGCGCCCCTCACCCCCACCCGCCGCACTCAAACCAACACCACAAACCGAGGCAAGCCGAAAATGCACTACACTTGCGGAGTCCGAGCAACAAAAATGTGGAGCGGCGAAGGTGAGGGGGTCACAGCGTAGTTGACTAAATGTTGTCGCTAATGTTTGCTGGCCACAAATGGTGCATACTTGCAGCGCTGTGGCAACTTGCAACCAACCAACTTCCACACCCCTGTTGGTCAGCGGCAGGGTAGCAGTGTGGCACAGAAAGTTGTCTGGGTAAGTACACACAGGATGTTGCCGCCGTCGCCGCCGAGCTGGTAAGTGTTATAGTAGATACGCGCAATTGCATTTGTGTGCGGCAGTAAAAAGCCAACAGTAACAACAACAACAACATTAAGCGAAAAGAAAAATTAACAAAAGAATCAACAGAAATGCGAAAATTAAAGTTGCAAACAAATTACAAAAAGCTTGCTCGCACAACTGTGCGCATTGGCGAGTGCTTGGGTGAGGGACTGTAGCGGCGGGAAGGGTCGCGCGGCGCGCTAAATGGCATTCATCTGCTCAGCTCGCAATTGGACGCGAAAAGTTTTTAAATGCTTGCACAATTTGATTTCGCCTCCGCCGCGGCATGGTAAGCAAGCAGAAGTGAAACAAATAAAACAAAATTAGCGCTGCTCAAATAACTGTTCATTGAGTTGCAGCAACTGTGTTTGTGTGTAACAGTTTGTGTATAATTCTCGCTTGCATTTTGTTTATATAAATGGCCGACGTAAGTTATCAAATTTGATGTCGATTATTTGCACTGTTAAAGTCACTTAATGGCTGCTTCATTACGGCAGTCCCATGAAATGGGTGCCAAAAAAATGCAAACAACAATGGGGATTGGCTAACTTGAAAGGCGACGCTTTTATATATTTATTATAATTTTCATTAAAATTTAAGATTTTTACACTCTCGCCACAAAGTTGCTAAGAGAGTATAATAATAACGGTTGTATGTTAAGCCCAAAACTAAAAGAGTTAGATATAGAGTTATATACACCAAAGTGATTAGGGTGACGAGTGGAATGTCTGTCTGTCCGTCCGTCCGTATGTGCAATTGTACTATTAAGTTTTTTCTACATATCTCCTAAACTACTAGAGCTATATAAACCGAACTTTCTAGAATCGTTTCTTTTAGGTAATATCTTATACAGTCAATGGCGGTAATCGAATTATAACCTTAAATTTCATTTAAAAAAATGGTACAGAACGGCTGCACCTAAATTGGTATATAAAATTTCAAATAGGCGTTGCTCCGCCCACTTATGGGTCAAAACCATATCTCCGAAACGGCTCGACCAATTTCAATGAAATTCGCTTCGTAATATTTTCCTGGCATCCCAATGATATGTTGTGAAAACAGGCCAAATCGGTTCACAACCACGCTTATAATACCAGAACTTTGAAGGCGATCTGAATTGTTTACTTTACAATATATAAAGTTGGCACTAGTGTAGATATAGGAACAGAACTTTGCACAAATACTGAATTTAAAGAGTTTTATCGCCCTTCTAAAAATCCTCCCGAAATAGGACCTTAAGTTTTCAAGGCCCTATATATTGGACATGAAGTCCTCAGACCAAGAAATATAGGTTAGTCCCTCAGATAGTTTGAAGAAATTCAAAGAAATATTTTTCTTCCACTAATATGTCTCCGTGTCAAAAATTAGTGAAATCGGATTAAACATTAGCTGGCTCCCATGTACATATTATTAGCGTACACATCTTGAGAATAAGCTCGTCTAAAAATTCAGCATAGATCATATTCCCTGCATAATAGATAGAATATCAGTTCAAACCGCAGAGTGTTGAGGCAAATTCGATAGTACAATAGAATGAGATCCTAAATTAATGAAATTTAGTTTGTTCTTTGTAAGGTCACTGAAATGTCTGCTAAAGCAGAGATCTGCCTTTTAAACCAACCTACCATATGGTTAAGAATGGAGGATGGAGTCGTCTGTAGTGAGGAGAGTTCCTGACTATCATTCACTTGGGAGTGTCAAGGAACGATTCTTTTGCATATGACTCAAGCAACTCACGACTTCCGGTCTTAGACCAAATATCCTCTAGTTAGCCAACATACAACCGTTTGGAGGCGAGCTAAAGTGAGAAGGCGAATCCCGCTTATGCGGTTATGCGTAGTGTTTGGGACCCACCACATAAGGAAACTTCCCCAATGAAAATAAAATTACAGCCTCGGATGAGAGACCCCAATTTTGATGGCGATCACCGCAAACGTATTAAGAACTACGATTTAAGGGCATGCACGTGGAATGCCCGGTCTCTTAATGGGAAAGATGCCTCAACCCAGCTGGTTGATGTCCTCGTTAGAGTAAAGGCTGACATCACCGCCATCCAAGAAATGCAAAAGACGGGACACTGACGGAAGAAGGCGGGTCCTTTTTACATCTGCTAAAACGGCCTTATAAAGAGCGCATATTTGGTGTGGGATTTGTGGTGGGAAAGAGACTCCGTCGTCGACTATTGGCATCCACTCGACGGTTTTTCATTTTCTGCGGAAATACTACTTACTTCCTTAAAATTATTTATTATTACAGTCTATACTGGACTTTAAAACTATGACAGATAGTTTTCACGACAAAGAAACACCAATAAGTCCTAATGGGGAGCAGGTACAGAAGCCGGATACTTCTGCGACTACACATCTATATAAATTAGTTTCATATTAACTGACTAGACATATGTCTTTCAGGTTGAGATTGTGAGTTTAATAAAAGACTTTTGGTAGAAGGAGCTTCTAAGGCTGTTTACAAGAAACACCACAGGTCTTGGAACACAACTAATACAAGTCTTTCCACAAAACTACTACTGCATTAAAGTATTGGTCATGGTGGACAAGAAGTCTTATACTGTTAAGGAAAATACAATTGTTGAATATAGTAGGGGTAATCACAGGGATCTTACTTCTGAGATCTTACCTTCAAAAATGTGGTAAGGTATACTTGGAACTCAAAGCATGATAGCATGTCATGGCAGTCTCTCAGTGTTTAGATGACTGAAATGAGATATCGCCCACCGATACATCTAGAGACTTTTCTGTGAATATGCGAGAGTGACTAATTTTCACCGGTCTTTTGAATCATTTAATTCATTTTTGTTACGAAATAAAAGGACACAGCTCTGATATTAATTAATATCTTCAGGAAAATTGTAACTGAGATTCTCGATTAAAGATAAAAAGTGGTATACGTGACAACAACGATAGCCAAATTAGATTGAATTGTCAACAATATTGCTGCTGATAATACTAATTTTTCTAGTTTAACTCCGAGTAGAACCATTCAGGTCAAGTCACTCAAAAAATTAATTGAAATTTTTGCATAAATAATTTAAGCCCCGAATTATATTTAATTCAAAATTCCCCACCTTATTCCAACAATATCCTTGTAAGGCTTAATATTAAACAAGAAACCGATTTTCGGCCTATCCACCACCAACACATTTGCAAAATCAATTTCAACAGAAAATCCAACAAAAAAAATAGAAAATCAAAAATCATATATTTCATGTAACTTCTACTGAAACTAAACCATGGCGCCACTTACCCATGCGCTTAGTTATTCAATTAAATATGCCCGGCATTTGCACACACGCCCACAGTCGACAGAGGCGCAATTGAAAATGTCGCATCGTCAAGGCGTTGCACAAAACTAGGTTGCAAGCACAAATTTGAATATTTAATTCTGCACGCTCAACCAAAAGATAGCACAAATTTTTAGATTTCATTAAATTTTACACAACTGACACGACAGGGCTGGTAGGGTAGGGAAGGAAGAGGAGTGGAGGCGCTGCCAACGACGCTCCGTTAGCTATCGTAGCCTTATGTTTAACTGACACAAATAGCTGGCGGACTGCAGCAGCAGCTCAAAATCATTCGCATATATATGCTTTAGTAAGGATCAACATGAATGGATATATGTGTGAGTGTCTGTGACGTCTCTCCTTGCACACAGCAGCATAAAATTTTCATAAAAACAGCAGTGAATTCCGAAAAATACATGCATAAAATGAAATGGCAACGAACGAATGATGTAGTAAAAACAAAAAAACACAAAAACAATGGCGTCCAAAAATCGGGTTTGCTGCTAAATCTCACCAAATTGCACGGATAATCTTGACTGACGCTGAAGGTGGCAGTTTTAATGAAATCACCAAAAAATAACAAAACTTCGCAAAACTATGCTGTGAAAATCAGTGTTGCCATTTACACCAATGCGGTTGGTATTTTGCTCTAATGGCAGCATACAGTGAGAGAAATTGAATTTGGTTAGTGGGGATTATTACAGTGAAGTAGCGGAATAATGGCAGAAATGGTTAAGAAAGTACTGGATTTTATTGAAAATCTCCATGAACTTGTGGATAAATATCATGCGGGTTGTAACATACATAGCTTATATCAAAATTCAAAAATATGACATTACTGGTTCATAATATGACATTTTTGAAAATTGTAGAGAAGCGGCTCCATCACATACGACAATATCAAGCGAAAACTTTCGTGGTCGAAGCCCGGTAAATCGTCCCAAACAGTGCCCAATTCGGGATTAACGGCCAGGAAAGTTTTGCTGTGTTTTTGGTGGGATTGGAAGGGAATCATCCACTATGTGCTGCTCCCATATGGCCAGACGCTTAATTCTACCATCTACTGCGAACAACTGGACCGCTTGAAGCAGGCGATCGACCAGAAGCGTCCAGAATTGGCCAACAGGAAGGGTGTAGTGTGCCACAAGGACAACGCTAGACCACATACTTCGTTGAAAATTCGTCAGAAGCTCAGATTGTAGGTTTTATCGTATCCACCATATAGCTCGAACATAGCGCCAAGTGATTACCACCTGTTTCAGTCCATGGCGAACGCCCTTGGTGGTGCAAAGTTGAACTCAAAAGAGGCTTGTGAAAAGTGTCTATTCGAGTTCTTCGCAGATAAGGAGGGTAGGCTTCTACGAGGGGGTTATTATTATGTGTTTAATATTCGTATTCAAGTGTTTAAGAAACTCAATGTTTAAAAAAAAAAATTTCCAGTTTATAAAAATCTGTCAACTGTTCGATTTGAAATTTTAAAGGGAGCACTGATGCTAATAGCTTTTTAAATAGAAAATTCACCGTTTTACATTATATATCCAAAGAAGGGTCTCTATAATTTAAGTTTATTCTTTGTTGAAAAAATTAATTGTTATTTGATGACTAATTACGAACAAAATGCTAAGAAAGGAACTTTCAATACATAGGCTCCCACTAGGGGTTGGTAGGCTTATGGTCAAGAGCAAAGAAAATAACATAAAAGGCTAATAAGTCAAATGAAATCATGTGGGTCGTAGACGATATATTGGATCTTCAGCCCAAGAAAAATATACAAATGCTCTTTAAAATTTATTTTTATTACTAAAAGATTGCTCGAAAATCTTGTTTTGAAGTCCAGAAGAGACCAGGAAGATATATAGTGAATCTCATCCATCTCATGAAAGAAGAATGTGAAGAATATTTCAGACTGGATTAAGCAAATGCGATCCTATGATATAAGGAACCCATTTCGATAGTTTAATTTTTCAAGGTGTACAGCATTCCAATTTCACCCTTGAGAGAGAGTCTTCTATTAAAAATTCACACCAATCTTGCTACATACGAAACTTGTATATGCATTTGCCACACAACCAGCCGCTTGATGCAATGAAGACGGCTGACTATTTCTGAGCTGGCTTTCAAGCAAACATGCAAAACATACACATATCTACTACATTTTCCTTATTCCTACAGCGGCCCGGCCATTCGAGGCGTGATTTTTGGCTTGCAACTGTATTTGTATATGCCTGCATCGAAGTATGTATGTGTATGTATACCCTGAGGTATAAAAAATGCGCACACTTATATCCTTAAGCGTATTCAAATGAATGCAATTTGTATGCGATGCGACGACGAATGCAGGCAGTAAAAGCAGCCTTAAAATTATTGCCGAAAAGTGAGGCAAAAAAAATCACAGAAATGAAGTGAAAAAGCACAAAACAATGAGTAGGAAAAGTAAAGAGAGGGAAGATGACTGCGAAGAGGCTTTAAAGGCATAGTGGAAACTGTGACTGAGCCGCACAGCGCTCACTTACCGCTTAAGCGTTGTTGTGATTGTAAGATTTTTCGACGGAAATCGAGACTCTCAGAAATTTGGTTGGGTTGCAGCGGCTACAAATCAGCGCTGACGTTAAAACAAAAGAGGCACTCACAGCAGCAGCTCAAAGTGCAGATACGGGTAGCAATCACTGCAGCAAGGGTTTGTGGGTAAGTACACATAAAAGCGCAGAGTTGCATTGCTGCCGAACGTGCGAGATTTAACGGTACTTTATGCGCAAATGAATAGCACAACTTTTGGTCGAATTTTCACTTTAGCAGCCACTTAAAAGAAATGTTTTACGAGCGTCTTTTGTGTAATAAACTACTATCGCGCTCACACTCTCTCCCACTTTTGTGATATTTCTCACTCTACATTCTCGCTATTTCACTCGCACTCTCGCACTCTTCTCCCTTTGCTGCAAATCAGCAAGCTAGTGGAGTGATTTTTATTCTTTGAACATTCTTCTTAGCTCACACTTAGCTTGCTTCTAGTATGCTTGTAACTGTTCATTTACACGCCACAGTTAGTCCTTTAACAATTCGCTGTCAGTGGCGAAAGTTTGTAGCTTTCTGTAATTAAGTTTCTATGCTCCCAATATAAAATATATGTTCTTTTGAATGTATGCTTTCTATGCACCACCTCAATTGCCTACCGGAGCGGAGTCTACAGGAGGGCGCTCGTCTACTTTTTGCTCACATTTTCTTTACACTTCTCGTATTATTCTCAAATGAATTCCACTTAATTGGGCGTTTTCATAAAACGAATTTTGTGCGCATTTTAATTAGTTACAAAATACTTTTTAATTTTCACTTTCCTAAATCACCCCTCCGCTTTCTCACTTGCTCGGCTGGTGACTTCTTGCTGTGAAGTTTGTTTGCGCCAGCAAAGAAAAAATTTTGTTTGCAACATTTACTTTAGTTGAGTGTTACTAATTAGCGATTAATTGCGTATAAAAGCTGCTAATTCATGGTGTTTCTTTCTATTTCTCACGGAGTTGTTCCTTGTTGATTTACTGTTCTAGGTTATGTTGTTGAGTGGTGAGAGGTATTTTTTTTGGTTTAGTATGATGTTTTGATTTGAACAGGTAATTCTTATGATTTATGTGAGAATCTAGTTCACTGAATGAACGGTCGTCCAGAAGGTAAAATAATTAGGTAAGTTTGAAGATTCTTGGAAGGAATTTTCGTATGATTTCTTCTAACAGTCGAAGTCGTTTGATTAAGTTATTTCTATAGCGATCCTTCAGTAAAGGTAATGGTAATAAATTGTGTTAAAATTTAAACCATCAAATCTTAAAAATGGCGCTTCCGATCTCTTCACAGTATAAGGCTTTTTTAAAAAATTAATAACCTCGATGGTAAAAGCCGGAGGCCCTGTAATAGCCAAATTGATTCCATCGAAAAGAATTCATAGTATCTTAAGGTAGCTCGAGTAATTCAACTAATTTTCCAAAAGCTATTCCTTCATAAAAAATACAAACAATTCACTGAAAGATTCTTCGTTTGCATGCCGTCCCATCATATACACACATATTTTGTATATTTCTTAAGTCCTTAAAGCCAAATCAAGTCAAGTGGGTTTCTCAACCAGTTCGTTTTGTAGTTGAGTTAAAAATAATCTTTACAAATAAATTAATAACTTAACCACCAACAGATGGCGCTGGTATCAATTTTTAGAAAAATTGAGTTTATTCCTCATTTTCAAAAGCTTTTTATACAGTTTTTTTCCAGAAAATTTAAGCTCGCTGCTATCAGAATCGCAGAGATAATAACTATTATTCCTTAAGTGGAATCTTTATACCCTCTAACGGAACCCAATTTGTGGGAAACGGTGTGAGGAAGCTTTTCTATGCAACCTATAAGTTTTTTAAGCCTAAGATGAGTGAAACTAAGAGTTTACAGAACTTAGGGCTCCAAGTATGAAGAAGATGTAGCTTTAGTGCAGCTTATCCGATATATGCGGTGTAAAGGATTACTGAACTATATAGCATTAACTTATCATAATAATGAATGTTAGTTCAAAATGGTTCTAATGAGAATAAGGAATAGATCCTGAGAAAGAACGTGAAGTTACATGCGACGAAGCACTGTTATTTTAGAGAAGTACAAAAAACTCTACCTGGTTATGGCATTACTTGATACAATAACAACAGTTATGTATTCGAAAAGGACAAACAAAAATCCCGCTCTTGTGAATCCAACATACACCTATGATTGGCGCTTATCTCCTTTCCGCTTTTTTGCTCTTTATTCGATGTTTTATAAAAAGTGTTACAGTGATGATCAAATATGCGCAGATTCATAATCTGTTCGATAATCTGTTTCCATCTAGACGACAACTTCATAATACTCCACTCGTAGAAGCACCCCTCCTTATTTGCGAAGCACTCGGACAGCCACTTTTCACATGCCTTTTGAGTTCAACTTCACACCACTAAGGGCATTTGCCATGGACAACAACAGGTGCTAATCACTTGGTGATATGTCCGGGCTATATGGTGGATGCGATAAAACCTCCCATCCGAGCTCCCGTAGCTTCTGATAAGTCGTCAACGAAGTATGTGGTCTAGCGTTGTCCTGGTGGAACACTACACCCTTCCTGTTGGCCAATTCTGGACGCTTCAAGCAGTACAGTTGTACGCAGTAGATGATAGAATTAAGCGTCTGGCCATATGGGAGCATATAGTGAATGATTCCCTTCCAATCCCGCCAAACACACAGCAAAACCTTCCTGGCCGTCAATACCGGCTTGGCCATTGTTTGGGACGATTCCCCGGCCTTCGACCACGACCGTTTTCGCTTGATATTGTCGTATGTGATCCATTTTTCGTCGCCAGTCACCATCCGCTTCAAAAATGGGTCGAGTTCGTTCCGTTTCATCAGCATATCGCAGGCGTTGATTCGGTCCAGATGGTTTTTTTACGTCAAATCATGCGGCTCCCAGCTCCTGTATATGTATAATATTGCCAAATACGAGGTCTGTAGCGCTTTATAAACAGCCGCGAAATTGAAAAGACAAAAAAGCGGAAGGGAGATACTTGCCACCCAATTTAAAAGACACCTATAAAAGACAATCAACTGATGATCAACGAAATAAGAAACGTAGAGTAGATAGTTCACTAGGAAACGTTTAATCCTATATTCGTTGACCAACAATTACTTTCAAGCTATACTAACTCAAAATTGTGGACTTCCAGATACAAAGATACATATATATAATATAATATATAAAACCGAATCCTTTAGTGCAACCAAGTTCACTACCGAAAACAAATCTGCGCATTCGCTAAAAATCCCTACTTCAATAAAGGCTTATATTGCGTGTTGCAAAATGCAACTTCCCACACATACACTCCCAACAAAGCCATAACAAAAGCTACAAACTGTGCAACACGCAAACGCTTTAACGAACAATTGTATTCGTATTCGGATGTGTTAGTCTATGTGCGTGTATTCGTACCACCAGGTGTTTGAATACATGCGTGTTTGTAACGGTGTTTGTGCGGCGTGAAGTGAAGTGTAATGGAGTGACATTCAAGTGGCTGTGGAAGTGGCAGCAAAGTGTTGAATAGTGCCAGCGAAAGTTTCATTGAGTGGAGTATGTGCGTGTGCATTTGAGTATGTGTGTCTGCAGAGTGTTGCCCGAAGTGCATTTAGTTTGAGTTATGTGTGAATGAGCACACCTAAGCTCACCTAAGTATTTACTTATATTTGTATGCGTATGCGTATGTATGTGTAAGTGTTTGTCGGTTTACGCGCTGCTATTTGAGGTGTGTCGACCAACAGCAACAACAATAACAACAACCGCACTTAGACGGCTTTTGTGCGAGTGTGTGGACTTTTCAAAAACTTTTGCACTTTGACGGCGCGTCAACACTTCCAACGGGTTTCTTGCCATCTTGCTTTCTACACGCGGTCAGCTGCGTTTGTTTGTATGTGTGTGTGCCCTTTTTAATGCGTCTCGTCTAGCTAACCGCCAAGTGAGTGGCATTGCGCAGCGGACTTAAAGTAAGCTTTTGTGGAATTCGTGCGACGTCGTCCACAGTTAATCGCCTCTCTCTTAGTTATGCATCACTGTGTGGGGCTGTGGACTTAACTTGAGATGAGGAGCGTGGATAATTGGAACGATAGTATAGAAAACACTGAGATATGAGCTATATATGGTAGCACAAATAAGAATTTTGTCCATGGTGATCGATGGAAGCTTACAATCGAAGAATTCTCGATATTAAGGTTATGTTTCTTATAGTTTCTCTCCGAGTCCAAGAAACACTGAGCTTAGATTGTTGTTTTCATTCAGCGATAAACAATAAGGAAGGATTTACCTCAACTTATTATTTGAAATCAGGAAAAGTTAACACTAACAACAAAGTTTTTCACGGAGCAGGAAAAGTTAACACTAACAACAAAGTTTTTCACGGAGCAGCTTCAGACTTCGAATGTAACACCCATAACTCCATCTATAGAGATGTTAAGTAGTATTCATGGATCCTTCAGAGTCTTGGTAGACGGTGTGAACCACAAAATAACATTGCATTAGTACTCTGTGAGGAGAAATCTAAATTGAGTGGATCGAAAGATCCAGCAGTTCTCGTTTAGGAAGGCACATCTCGCCGCAGTCTTTGGTGTGCTTATTGGTAACTATCCAGTAGGCAAACCAGATGCCAGTTACCGAATCTATTTGGAGGAAGACGAAGAGGAATCATTCATGCACTTCCTCCTTCAATGTTCAGCAATCGCTAGTCTAAGGTTAAAAGCCTCGGTTCGCCACATCTTCGGCGAATCCAGCGATTAGCTGACTTAAGAACTTTATAATAGAGTCCAAGCGCTTTGTTGAATCACAATGATCTTGGCGATCCGTCAGGAGTATTTGGGAGTCACAAAGGATGGTGAAAGGTTTCTTAGTGGAA
The DNA here is from genome assembly GCA_031772095.1 of Zeugodacus tau. Taxonomy (NCBI): domain Eukaryota; kingdom Metazoa; phylum Arthropoda; class Insecta; order Diptera; family Tephritidae; genus Zeugodacus; species Zeugodacus tau. Next base: position 18,466,943 of record CM062652.1, on the reverse strand, counting down.
CTCTCGGAGATCTACCCATTGACCTAAACTAACCTAACGTAGTGTGTCACCTAAGTCAGTGTGTAAATTATTTGCATTCTCTCTTATATTATATTAACACTTTTTATACCCTGAACAGGGTATATTAAGTTTGTCACGAAGTTTGTAACACCCAGAAGTAAGCGTCGGAGGCCCTATAAAGTATATATGATCAGTATGTTGTACTGAGTCGATTTAGCCATGTCCGTCTGTCCGTCCGTCCGTCTGTCTGTCTGTATATATTGAAATTTTGCAGATGTTATTTTCTCTTCCAGAAGCTACTCATTTGTCGGAACTGCCGATATCGGACCACTATATCATTTAGCTGCCATACAAACTGAACAATCGGAATCAAGGGCTTGTATGGAAAACTTCCGCACTTTACTACATATCTTAACGAAATTTGGTGTGAGTTATTGTTCATAGAAATAATTTAATCTCCGAAAAAAATGTTCAGATCGGTTCACTATAGCATATAGCTGCCATACAAACTGAACGATCGGAATCAATGGCTTGTATAGAAAATTTTCGCATTTGACGTGGATCTTCACGAAATTTGACATGGATTACTGCTTAAGGTAATAATATAATCTCCGAAGAAATTATTCAGATCGGTTAACTATATAACCTTAATGTTTCTAGCAAACAACCCGGCTAAGACGAATTAGTAAAATGTTTTCTTTTTTTTTTTACTTACTTTTTCTTACGTCTTTAGGTATGCCTGAACACATAGTTACTTAAAGAAATGCACCTGTGAAGGGTATATTTGCTTCGGTACAACCGAAGTTAACGTTTTTTCTTGTTTTGTTTCCATTTTCCCCTATCCATATGCTATTTCGCGAAAAAGTGTGTAATAACAAAATACTTTTATGCAGATGCAGAAGAAATATAATATTATGCGTGAGTATATTTGAACATATATGCAGAACTCTCAATTTTCCCAAATGATAACTATATGATATGGAATTCCAAATATGCAACTACTGAAGAATTTTAATAATTCATATGCAAACGCTGAGTAAGTAAACGCAGCATATGACACAGAACCCTATGAAATATTAGTGAAATACAGTTACGAAAGAATGCATTTGAATATGTGATTCTTTTTTTTTGCGATTTTTATATGCCAACTTTACGAACATGCTAACATGGCGGCATACCATTAAAGCAACGCATTCCGCGGAAATCGGCAAATTCACTTAAAATGAAATATGATAAAATCATATATGGTAAATATAAAAAATATGTATTTATATTCCAATATGAACAGGTAAGGAAATGTTAAGTACGGGTGCAACCGAACATTTTATACTCTCGCAATTTGTTGATGTAATTTTATATAACATATATTAAGAGATTTACCGATACATTCGGTGAAAAATTAACGTTAGGCAATTGGTTCCTCATGTTCGATATCCGGGGCCTTGAAAAGTTATAGACTGATTTCGAAAATTTTTCCACAAGTGATGCCACAGATGATATACATCTTTATCTGTTCCTTATGCATACATTATCAAGTGAAGATGGAATTAAAAATTGAGTTATATGGGTAATAGGAGTGATTGTGAACCGATTTCGCCCATTTTTCATCCGTGTTATCAGGGTGCCAAGAAAATATTATATACCGTTTTTCATTGAAATCAGTCGAGTAGTTCCTGAGTTATGGTTTTTGACCCATAAGTGGGCGATGCCACGCCCATTTTTTCTTTTAGTAAAAATAAATTAGTGCAGCTTCTTTCTGCCATTTCTCCTGTAAAATTTAGTGTTTCTGATATTTTCCGTTGGTGAGTTAACGCACTTTTAGTAATTTTCAACCTAACCTTTGTATGGGAGGTGGGCGTGGTTATTATCCGATTTTAACTATTTTCATGGTGAGTGATAGGGTACGTAAGGGAGACGACTGCAGAAAATTTGGTTTATAAAGTTTTATTCGTTTGCGAGATACATATATAGCAAAAAAACTATTTGGCGGCGGGGCCACGACGACTTCCCCAAAAAAATGACATACGCTCCTTCCTAGGGCTCGTTCGTACCAAATTTTACTTTCATAGCTTCATTTATAGCCCAGTTATAACACTATACGTGTTTTCGGTTTTCGGTGTTTTTGTAGGCGTGGCAGTGGTCCAATTTCGGCCATTTTCAATATCATAAGTATCAAAAACTGTCATAGAACTGTACTATATCGACAAAAATACACTAATTCATGATGAAAGAAACCCTATTCTGTCATGACGACGCAACGGCTCCCATCTCCTCCGTCACCACGTCCAAATTGATCGAATTAGTCTATGAACTGCTACCTCAGACATCGAACTCTCCATATTTGAACCTTTTTTTCAAATCCTTTCGCAGGACAAACATTTTAATCGATTGAAGAGGGTATGTATGGTCAGTATGCAAGTCTATATTATGGACCTTCAGAATCCCTATTTTTTCGACGACTTTTATGAAGTAGCGGCATTACTGGGTCAAGTTTATCAAGCTGAGAATCGACTATATTGAGGAATACGACATTTCTTTCTCTATTGTAGTATATGTAAGTATACATCGCACTTCCTTAATAACTAGTTTGTTCTTAGCTCTAGAAGCTTACATTAACTTAATAAAACTGTTAAATAAACAAATACCGTTATTTTCAACTTTAAAAAAAACTCCATTACATCAATTTTACGATTTCAATTAATTTCTTGCGTTCCACTTTTGCGCTCATTTCCCCACACACAACATTCGTGAATCCACCGAACTACGAATAAATAAAATACAACAAATAATTGTAATAATAAAAACGAAGCATTTGCGCCACTTTTATTTCCTCATTGCGCACTCGAAAATTTTATTTGTTTAGTTGAGATATTTCGTTAAGTTTGCGCTTTATGTACCTACCTCCCTACCTCTTCTCGCATTTTCCCTCACTTCCCCGCTCACCACTTTGTTGATTTGTTTATTTGTTTTTGATAAGTTTACGAAATGTTTCATGCGCTACCTCATTTCCATTTCCATTTCGTTTACTTTCAATAAGCGTAAAAGCGAAACAACAAAAACAAAATCAACTTAGTTGAGTAGCACAGCAATTACAACAAAAAACAGTGAAATGGATTTCCAAAGCGGCGGCAAGAAAAACTTTTTTTCTGTTTTTGTTGTTGTAGTTTTTCCACAATTTCAATGAAACTGTTGCCATTTGGCATTTACACAATGCCCGAACTCAGTTGCTGAACTCGAAGGTGCGGAGAAGGAGTGTGAGAGGAAGGTTTGCCGTTGATTTGCCTCACAAAAAGCTTGTAAATCAGTATTGCAGAATTGTTAAAGAGGCCAACTTGCTGCTGCTGCAACTGGCTTTTGTCGACGGCAACTTGCTGATTTTCTATAGCTCGGATTGTTGTTGTATTTGTTTTTGTTGTTTTTATGTTTATTTTATTTTTACCTCGTTTCTTATTTGCCTTTTGTTGCTGATTTGTTGGTTGTTACTGTTTTTGTTTCCTATTATGTTGTTGCCACAAATTGTTGTTGTTGTTGTTGCTGCAAGTTTATTTGATTGTTTGTTGCTTACAGTTAATTCCCGTTGCATTTGTTGCGATTTAAAGTCACTTGAGCGCAAACAAATAAACAGCGAGAAAGAGAGAGAGAGTGACATAACAAGTGCCAGAGAGAGAGAGCGCGCGTTCATAAATAGTTAATACAAAATGTGTTTTGTAAATGAAACTAAATAAATTCGTGTTTTCCTCCTTTCATTTCATATTTTTCACATTCCAATGCAAGTGTTGTCATGTTGTTGTACAACAAATATTTCACTATCGCATTATTGTTATGCCACACACACACACTCTCACACACTTCCACAACAATTGTTGCACGCGCACAAGTTGCAAGTTCGCAAGTTTTGTATTGTCGCTGCCACTTGTGCGTTGATTTGCCATTTGTTGCACGTTCATTGTTTGCACCGAGTTTGTTGAGTTCTTGTGTCTGCATCACCTGCAACTGAAAAGTCAACCAACTTGACTTACTATCTAAGGTTTTCCGCTTGAGCGCACAGCTGCAAGTGTGGCGCGTTGAAATTGCGCCACCAAAAAAACACCGAAATCAACGCTTGCAACATTTTGTTGCAACAATAAAATGTAAATATTTAACTACTTCAAAAATCAGTCAGCCGCCTTTTGTATTAAACAATGCAAACAAATATTATATTTAACAAATGTTGCATAATAACGGTATTTGTAAATATGAGTGCAACAAAGTGACGCATTATGGTTTACCGTTAGTCAACTTTTGGATTTCTATGCCTATCTAAATTATTTACACGCTTCGTCTGGCCAGCTAACAATGCCTGTCTAAATTAACTTCCGCAGCAGCAATTGAAGAATATTTTAAGGATAAGGATGGGCGCCTTAAAGTATGCTACGTTGTGCTAATTAACAATTGTTTGATAATGTTTACAATAGCGTTCTGAATAGTGTTCTGCTTGGATTTTTGAGATACTTTCTGAATTAAGATGGAGTTTGATTAAAAAGAAAAGATGTGAAGACTTCAAAATTATATTGATTTTGGAAGCAGAAAGCCGAAACTGGTTTTCATATACAAATACAACATAAGGAGGAAGAAAATAGTTAAAAGTGGCAATGATGTGAACCAAAAAATTTCAAAATAGAGTAGATCGTTAGAGAGACAAGCCTCGAATTTACACAACTTCGTTATATAAGAGGGGTCTATTGAGCATGAACGAATACCGAAATTACACACAAGCGTATAAACCAAATCGCACCAGCATCAACACCAATAATAATGTCAGCTTTTAAATCCAACGCAGAATCACTCTTGCCAACAGGTGCTAGTATGGACTGAGTAGGCAATTGAAAAGTAAAGTCCTCTCTCGACGAACAAAAACTAAAGCCTACAAGTGCGTCATCATTCCCGTCCTACTCTATGGCGTAGAAGCGTGGACGATGTGGCGATGTCAACATCTGACAGACGGCACTAGGAATTTTCGAGAGGAAGGTTTTGTGGAAGATTTATGGCAACGGCGAATACCGCAGAAGATGGAATGATGTGCTGTATGTGTTATTCGATGATATGGAAATAGTTCAGCAAATAAAAAGACAGCGGATACGCTGGCTAGGTCATGTTGTTGGAATGGACGAAAGTCCTCCAGCTATGAAAGTGTTCGCTGCAGTACACGCTGGTGGAAGCCGAGGAAGAGGGAGACCTCCACTCCGATGGAAGGACTAGGTGGAGAAGGACCTGTCTTCACTGGGAATTACCAATTGGAGAGATGCGTGGTGGGCTGTTGTGGAGTCGGCTATAACCGCGTAAGCCTTATCTACGCTAATAAAGAAGAAGAAGCATAAATCAAGTTGCTTCAAGGAAGTTAAGGACGTTTAGAAGACGCTGCAATCGGATAGATGAATTCTTAAATAAATTTTATTGCCCCTAGATCATTTTCTAATAATTATAAAGTAATTAAGGTATCAGTTCAGTTCTCTTAATATGAAATGATAAACAATTCAGGCATAGAAATATTTTGTGAGTCTTCATCTCTAATGCTAATTAACTTTTTTTTAGACTCGACTGTTTTTATTAATCTTACATCATCCTAAATGCAGGCAACGTTTCCTACATAACTACCGCCCAGAACTATGCTTTGTTGATAGAAAAATATAAATTTATTTAGTGATATATAGCCAATTTTGTGAGCCATAAAATATGCGTAATCAATAAACTTTCGATATATGTATCAACAGGTATAAATACAAAACCCCTGTAAAGGTCTGTAACACCCTATATTTCGATGGAACGGATTTCGTTGTAAAATAAGTAAAATTGTCATATTATATATCCAACCTATGTCTTTAAGAAAATTCTACGTTTACTAGGTATTCTTACACCACTATAGTGTATAGTCAACCACTCTTTTCCAAACGACAACTTCACCCACTGTCCGTAAAGACTTTATGATGCCTGTTACCGCTAACGAAGCTCAGTCGACCGATCCCATAGACAGTATATCCCTCAACTTGCACAGAGGAAATTCTGTTGGCCACGTGCCGCCCTGGAGAACCCCTGTCAGACCCGGATCGGGTATAATGGCCCAATCTGTGATCTATATTAAAATCATATGCCTCATGCAAATACGGATATTTTTAAGAGACCTTTGGAATTCAATTTTTTCTTCAGGATTTTGTTTTATTTTGCTAGTAAAAAGACTACTAAAACTAAATTTTGTATACAAATATTGCTTATAAACCTTCAGCTTCAGCATTTTTGCAGTTCCCGACAGCCTAAATAGACAATGGCTTACATTTTCCCTAACTCGCTGTTTTGGCAATTCCTTTTAAAGTTGTCAATGCTGCCATATATTTTTACTTGTTTAAGTCTCTACTTAATTTCAATTTTTTTGATGCTATTATTTTATATATTAAACAACTCAACCCAGTCGCGCTTCTCCACTTTGAACCACTTGTGTCGCAAAAAATCAAAAGTTTCCTGAAGTGGCAGCCGAAAGAGTGCGCAAAATAAAAATAAAGAAATATGAAGCATGAAAATATTTTTTATATTCTTTCAACCTGCTGCTTAAGCTGCCAAATGCATCTCTTACTTGTAGTTTTGATATTATTTCTGCTTTTAGTTTTGCAATTATGCGCTTTTATGCCAGCGCACTCCGTTGCAAAGCCCGTTGACCATCTGTGCGCGCGGCTAGCCAAAGCAGATATTTTCGACAATATTTTTAAGCCACAACCAGGCGGCACACAGCGCACACAGCGACAGCGCAGTCAACCGTAGCGCCGGGTCATTCATCCACTTAACCAGGGCGAGCGCGCGCGGTCCGCCACTCATGCAATGCGGCGCACCTGTCGTTCGTTAGGCGGCGTCATACACCGCGCGCAGCATACCGCCGTGTTAGCCTTGCGCGCCGCCTTACCTTCTGCTTCACCACTCTACACTTGCTGCTTGCCACTCATTCAATAAACACTCCGAAATAATTGTTAAAAGAAATAACAGCAAAACAGGATATAAAGGATATAAGATTACAATTACACTTCAGGTTTGGTAGTGCGCGGCGATGTAACGCGTCGACATCAGCGCGGTGGCGCGGTGTGAAACAAGGCGCGCTCGCGTCCTTCAAGTAGTTGGTCAACCAAAGCAGCTGTCCAAGTAGTTGCCGTTACTTACTCTGCCGCGCTTCATGGCAGGCGCTGTATGCTTGCCATTCGTGGTTGGCATACTTCACTGCTTCTTACTTCCTTTGGCGCAAGGAAATGGCAACAAACCGAAATATCCTTGTTGCCAGCGCGCTATCGTCTGGCGCTTGTAATGCGCGCTACATACAGTTGTGGATTTTGTTGCTGGCCAGATTTTTGCTTCGCACCGCCAATGCTGCACTGTCGCGCCACGTACCGCAAGCTGCGCGCGCTTGTTTCTACCACGAGCGCTGCTTTAGTTATTGTCTGCTGCCTTAAGGAGATTCTTCGAGCGTTGGAAGTAGCTTGGTTAGGGACATAATATATATTTTTTGTTTTTGTTTTATTTTATTTATTTAATTTTTTTTTTTCACTTTTATTTTATATTTTTATTTTTGTCTTTTCATTTACTTTTTCTCTTTTCTTCCCAGCGCATACCAAATCAACTTGTAATGGTGCACATCAACGGCTACCAGCCAGTTCATTTTTCGCAACATTTTTCAACATTACACAATTGTTGCCATTCTCTTCTACATTTTTTTCTTCTTCTTTTTTCTCAGTGTTGTGCAACGGTGTGTGGCACCGAGTGAAGTACTGCCAACACTTCACTAGCCTTCCAACAACAACAGCGCTTTCTCTACTCTTGTAGCGATTGTTTTTGTTGCTGTTGTGCTGATTTTTAATTTTTCAATGCATCTTCTATACAAATATATATGCCAGTGAGAAAGCAGAGTGAAGAAATAACTAAATAAATAAGGTAAGTACGACAAGCAACTGCTTTGTTGAAACTTTAGTTGCATTTCGAGAGATTTTTTTGAGCGAATTTTTCGCAAAAAAAATGGAATTTTTATTTTTATTTTTTATTTTTTCTTATTTTATTTTATTTTTTTTTGCATTTTTTATTTTATCTTTTCCTTATACTTCTATCCACTTGAACGATTTTCTGATTAGCGTTGAACAGGAAGCGAGTTGCGCTGATTTTTACAGGTATGCACTGTTGGACTCAAATTCAAAACAACAACAATAAAATTGTATAAATCAAATGGAGAGTCGAGAAGCAACAAGGCAGTGCAGAGTGTGCGGGCATGGCAAAAGTAATATCCAGCGCCACAGTTACGACTTAATGAGACACTAGTGGGTCGTTGAGCGTTGCGGCCAGACTTTGATTACAGGCCAGAAGACCAGTGATGTTACAAAATACCTACACACACACACACACACGCGTCTTCTACATTGCTAAGAAATGCCGCAAATAGATATCAATGGAAATACAATGGTACACATACACATATATACATTTGTATGGCAAATAACGGAAGCTCTAACAATGTGACCTGAGGGAAAAGTGCGGCAAATTACGAGTAGCGCACAAAAAGTGACTAACGGAATTGAATGTTGAAAAAATTGAATTAAATGAAATTAAGTTGTTCCAAAACAAAACTTTTCCAAGTTTACCCGTGGCAATTTGGGTAGCGCGATACCTGTAAGTGCGCGCGGTAGCGGCTACGGCAGGTCGCAGCTGCTAAATAAGGCAGCTCAAGCAGCATAATCAGTTGGATGTGAAAAAAAAGCGCTAAGCGCATGCAATTTGGATGGATTCATTTATATATATGTATGTAAGTATATATAAGTCGGTATGGTATATCTATATAGTGACCTATCATAGCGTAGCGTCGCCGCGAAGTTCGGTCCGATTGAATTGCGTGCAAATTGAAATTAATCACATTAAAATTGACAATTGTGCGCAGATTTTCCGCATCTTTCTTGCGCAACAACTGACTCTCAGTGTGGCATTGAAAGTTGATTGAATGTTGAAATTGAAACGCCAGCTACTGCGCTTCATTTACATTTCTCTGTTTTTTGGTATTTTCGCGAAAAGTTATTTAATCAGCGCTAATTGAAAGAGGACAATAAAAGTTGTTTGGCAAAGTTCAAATCTACATATTTGTAACACTTTATACTAAGGTAATCAAAGTAGTTAAAAATTATGGCCAAAATATCTCATAATAATAAATTATATGTAAGTGAGGTCAACAAAGATTATGTGATTGTAAACTTTGAAAAAAAAAAAATCGTGACTTTATTTTGGAAACTATTTTATTAATTTTGTTTGAGAGTCCATTACTAATTTTTGTTAATTTCTTTCTTAATCTCAGCTGTTTTTGTTAATCTCATATCTGCCTAAAGGTAGGCAACGTTTTCTACATATGAATTTAGCACCTAAAAATATGCTTGCTTGATTGGAAATTACAAAAATCACAATTACAAAAATTATCTAAGTAGAATACCCATTTCCTTTTTAATAAATCTAAACAGTAATATGAACTGAATTTCTGATGCTTGAAAGACGTCTAGGTCATAACGTAACTTAATTTAAATATTATTTATAATATCTAATATATAAAATTCTCGTGTCACAGTTTTCGTTGCCATACTCCTCCGAAACGGCTTGACCGATTTTGATGAAATTTTTTGTGCTTATCCGGTATCTATGAGAATCGGCCAACATCTATTTTTCATCCCCCTAAATGTTAGGGGTAGTCCACCCCTAAATTTTTATATTTATTTTTTAGACAAAATTTTTAATTTCTCTTTTTTTATGATACAACATACAAAAATACATACAATCCTCAATTTTCACCCTTCTACGATCAACCCTTATTTTTTAATAGCCATTTTAGTAATTTAATCATTTTTCCTCTCCGGTCGAAAACTGAACAATCGTCATTTAATTAGTTATCCCCGCCAGATGTCTACAGGTGTCACTTCTGACCCAGTAAACAGCAAGGAGTAGGGATGAGAACGAAGCCGGTCCCCTTTCTTTCTCACTCCCTACACAGTTGTCGGCCATCATTATTGTTTATGCATCAAGTGTAGTAGTAACGTTGACAATTATTATTTTGCTATCTCAGTGTAACTCTCATATTAACTTTTAATCATTCCTATTTGTTCGTTTGTACCGCAAAAAAAACGAGAACGGCCAAACCGATGTGGCTAATTTTAGTCTTGAAATATTCGTTGAAGACCAGAAAAAGATTAGAAAGTGAGTAAATATGGAAAAATTGCGAGGATGATAATAATAAGAGAATTTTATTCGAGTTGACAAGAAAAATATAAAAAGAGAAAACAAAAAAATAATATTTTGAAGGTTATATTTTTGTTATTGTTCAATTGTAAAGGGTGATTTTTTAAGAGCTTGATAACTTTTTAAAAAAAAAAACGCATAAAATTTGCAAAATCTCATCGGTTCTTTATTTGAAACGTTAGATTGGTTCATGACATTTTTTTGAAGATAATTTCATTTAAATGTTGACCGCGGCTGCGTCTTAGGTGGTCCATTCGGAAAGTCCAATTTTGGGCAACTTTTTCGAGCATTTCGGCCGGAATAGCCCGAATTTCTTCGGAAATGTTGTCTTCCAAAGCTGGAATAGTTGCTGGCTTATTTCTGTAGACTTTAGACTTGACGTAGCCCCACAAAAAATAGTCTAAAGGCGTTAAATCGCATGATCTTGGTGGCCAACTTACGGGTCCATTTCTTGAGATGAATTGTTCTCCGAAGTTTTCCCTCAAAATGGCCATAGAATCGCGAGCTGTGTGGCATGTAGCGCCATCTAGTTGAAACCACATGTCAACCAAGTTCAGTTCTTCCATTTTTGGCAACAAAAAGTTTGTTAGCATCGAACGATAGCGATCGCCATTCACCGTAACGTTGCGTCCAACAGCATCTTTGAAAAAATACGGTCCAATGATTCCACCAGCGTACAAACCACACCAAACAGTGCATTTTTCGGGATGCATGGGCAGTTCTTGAACGGCTTCTGGTTGCTCTTCACCCCAAATGCGGCAATTTTGCTTATTTACGTAGCCATTCAACCAGAAATGAGCCTCATCGCTGAACAAAATTTGTCGATAAAAAAATTTCGAACCGAACACTGATTTTGGTAATAAAATTCAATGATTTGCAAGCGTTGCTCGTTAGTAAGTCTATTCATGATGAAATGTCAAAGCATACTGAGCATCTTTCTCTTTGACACCATGTCTGAAATCCCACGTGATCTGTCAAATACTAATGCATGAAAATCCTAACCTCAAAAAAATCACCCGTTATAAGGCTGTGTCGATAGCTCAAAACAATTTGTGACAAATAAGAAAAAGCTAACTTCGGGTCCAATCGAACATTTTATACTCTCGCAATTTATTGATGTAATTTTATTAAGATAACGCACAATTCGACCTATATATTCAGCATAAAGTCCAATAGAAAATCTTCATATATAGTATATGAGGACTGATGTAATTCCAGAACCAATTTCAATCATTTTCACCACCAAGGTTAACGGGAATAGGGACAACTTGGCACCTGTTAGTAGGCAAACAAACGACACTTTCGGCTTTGAAATTACTCCTAAATTGCAAATGAACGAAACACCAGTCGAAGATTTTCCAAATATTCAAGAAGTCGCTGGAGGTACTGCACAGGACTTTAAAAGATCTTGATTGTCGATGAACGTTTTTGGTGGAGCCAGGATTCTGTTAGCAGGTGATTTACGCCAGACTCTTCCAAATATTCCTGGATCAACTGTTACTGACGGGCTAATCGCATGCCTAAAATCATTTAATTTATGGCGACACATAAAAAATCGCCAATTAACAACTAACATATGAGTGTTTCTGCAACAATATCAAATTGCGATTGTAGAAGCAGTTAAAATGGTAGGGTCGCAGTTGACACCTCGATGGATCAATAGCATTTCCAGCAGATTTCTGTCACACAAGAGAAATTTTCCTGACATGAAACCTCAATATAATAACCATAAATGACTGATTGAATGACCTATAATAAAAAAATATCAATGATCTTAATGCGACAATTTAGAATTTCGGTCCAAGAGAGTTGACACAGCTACAAACCAGGATGACGTAGTCAATTATCCCAAACCATTTAATATTGTCTGTACTATCACCACTCACTTTGCAATTAAAAGTAGTGTGAGTTGTAATCAGGCTGCGTAACATAAATCAACCTCGAGTAATCAATATCGTCGCCGAAGCCTAGATTGGACCAACTTAATTTATTTTATACCTTAGCCACAAAAACCTGTGGCCGGGTCTGCTAGTTTTTATATATTATTTAAATATTTTCAGTTGTCAATTTAGTCTGGGTAGTGCTCTTTTCACGCTTTAGGGCTCTGATATGATAATGACTTTATACATTAGCTTCCATTAAAATGTAACTATCTCAGGAATTTATGTCGATTTCTTCTCCATGATTTTTGTGCCCAAAAGAGTCTAGATAATCACAATTAATGTCAAAGATGAGGTCAACATTTAGGCGCATTCATAAAAAACATTTTAATTTCAATTGCAAATAAGATATTATTACATTTTCCCCATCTTTTTGAGTGATAATTATTTATGCTTTATTTAAATTAGTGAATGATGATTATGATAATATTCAAAATGATCAAAAAGTTACCAGAGAATGCCAATTCAATGAATATTGCACATCTTGAAAATCGCATATTTGCTATTAGAATTGAGAGAATTATATGGACTATCATGTAAAGTGTAAAACATCAAAATAAACTACAATATAGCGTTATTGAATCGTTTGACAGATAAAATCGTCGAAAACGGGTTCTAATTGAAGAATAATAAGATTATATCTCATCAAAATAAAGCACAATGTTACAAATCACTTGAAAATAATCGTTTCTAATTACTTCCGCATCCATCGTATTCACGAGTTATGGGTTGAACGACTTTTTCCTATTCTCAGATCTTTAGAGAATGCTCACTAGAATATATCATCGGGTAGAATATATAGTATCGGGTACATCAACTACATATATTTTCAAATCTACATCACTCTCACTAAGCCTTTCACACAGGTCGAAATTGATCAATTAACCGGCCTCTGCTCGATTTACCATACAAAATAAAAATCTAATTTTGCTACATTAATTTCTAATTGAATTTTAATCGACTTGAAAATTAAATGCAACTCTGCGACAAAGGCCGTATTTGTAATAGCGAGTTGTACGCTACACAACGATAGATGTCGCTGCTGGAAACAAGTAATGAAATAACAATCTGCTGATCAGACTTACCAATTTCTTATAAAAAGCAAAAACAAAAGATCGATTATCGAGTAGCCGGCAGTGTGAAGAGCAGAAGCTGGTTCCGCAATCAACATTTTAATTGAATTGGCTGTGTGAAAAGGCTATAAGAGATTTCTTCGTCATTTGATAGATGATTCTGTGATAATGAGGATGTCAGTGGGCTTACTTTGAATTGGGTATATGAATATAGTATTATAAACCGTATGTTATAGTTCTTCAAGTCTGGCTGTCTTGACTAAGACTCAATTTCTCAACTTCTTCATATATTAACATATAATTTTAAAGATAAAATATAAATATATATATCAAAAGTTTTTGTCGGACTTACCGAATATAATTTGTTATATGAGGCAGTGGTGAATATCTGAAATCAATAAAAAAATTGGTTAGTTTTGGCTGAACTATAATATTAATATACTGAGAATGAGCTTATAACTTAAATATTAAAAATATTTAGAATTTTGAATTGAAAATTATAGAAATATTTCGGAATAATTTAAGAATTCTTCACTATATTTCTTGATTTTGGCCTCTGATTTTGATATCTAATATTATGTCTAATCCACATTCTATGCTATTACTTTATATAAGGTCCTTCAAACAAAGTTCATACTTTTATATTCTGTAGCAAAAATATCCATCAAAAATCAAGAAAGCGCCCAACTTACAAATGCAGACAATTTATACAGAGTATATCTTCCCACATACATATGTATGTACAGAGTATATAAATAACCCACAATTCTATTTGCTTGAGAAAAATTTACAATTTATTGTGTATAAATATTTTTATTTGCATGTATGTCTACATATACATATATGTATGTACATATATATGAAAGTCTGTTGGTTGTTGGCCAGTGAAAATAAAGTTACAGCTGTTATGACTACACGAATTTCATATAGCCACTCAAGCTGTTACGCGCTTAAAACACCCAAGTTGATATGCTCAGCTGATGCAGATGTGCAAGCTGATGATTGTTATGCTTTTCATTGGCACTGTTGTTGTTGGTGCTGTTGTTGAACATGATGGAACTGCTGTCTCCGGGTTATGTGAGCAAATATACTTGAAAATTGTGTGAAATTTATTATCGTACATCGCTCTAGCAATAACACAATATATGTATATACTACTTAGGTGTGTGCATATGGGCGGATATGAAAAGATAACAGTAGGAAGTAAGGAGTGGGTGAGTTAGAGTGGATCGCAATTTTTAAGAATATGCGATTTTTTTTTAATATAAAGTCAAAGTAGATCCTAATTCGATTTATATTACGATACATAAAAAACTATAAAACATATATACTACTCCTAAATTAACTAGTCCATATCCAACTAGTTCGAAACCAATCTGTAAAGTAAAATTGAAATAAAAAAGTTTTGTTATTTAGAAATATAATAAAAACTTTAAAAATTCAACTGGTCCTAAATGTACTAGTTCATATGTTGCTACTTCCAAACCAGTCCGAAAAAACAAAAATCTGGACCACTTCTAAAACCAAATTCTACTTCGCTAAATCCACTTTTGCGCTTGTACAACCGTTAGCTTATGTGAATTGTGCAGCTCATTGTACCGTTAAGTAAAAGTGCATGAATATTCATGTGTGTATGAATTTAGTAGTTAGTATAGATATTTACATTCCTTCAACAAACAATACACGCCACATCACTATAAGTGCATTAAATTCTTTATCACACAATTTCCGTTATCTCTTTATTTCTGTTTCTTTTTTTTCTTGTTGTTGTCGGTATTTTACAGCATCTTGAATGGCTGAAGACACATGCATTCACTTGCTCGCTCGCTCACCCACTTAACTGTACATCCTGTATGGCGCGTATAAAAATGACATAATGTCCAAGCACGCTAAGTGCTTATGCACTTGTCTCTTGCAACTACTTTGCTGTCTTCCAAAACCAAGAAATCGCATGAAACACACACATATAAAGTCGAGGCATTTTGTATCGTAAGTACATACATATTCCCACTAATACAGCTAAGGATAGCATGTTGCAACACCAACTAACTATATGTATGCACTGAAAATGAAAAATGTGTCTACAACAACAATCACACTTAAGTTTGCAACACTGCAACAGCAAGCACAGTACATTTTTTATGATTATGATTTAATATAGAGCAAGAGAGTCTCTGCGCATTTTCTTAAGCAGTGCGAGTGGCGTCTATGAAAAGTGGTGTTTGTGTGTGCTGCTGAAGGGTTTTCCTTAAAAATGTATGACTTCGTTTGTTTAAGCCATTTTGGAGTGAATTTTTTTTTTTTCAATGCCCATTCATTTGATGAATGACTTCCGAGCCATGGCATAAGTGTTCGCCAGTCTTCCGTTTTTTGTAGAGAAATGTCTAAAATGTGGCATGTACTTAATGTAAATAAAATGCGTTGCAAGTTAGTTGAATTACGCGGGTCAGTTATTTGAGATATTTTGAAAAATGGTTTAAAGAGTATTTTGTTGTTAAATAGTGGAATATTGTAAGGTCAATAAATTAAGTTTATAATATGTTTTTATTTTTTAAGTTTTTATTATTTTAAGCATACTTTCAGGATTCTAATTATAATAAGCTTTCCACAAGGATGTCAAGATCTTATTTCATATACTTTTTTTTCTAATATTCGAATTTTATTATTTTTCGAAAATGTACTACTTTCCCATTTTAGGTTAAGTAATAATCTAAATATCATCCTAAATGTAGGCAACATTTTTATAGCACGTATAATAATTTATGTTATTTCAATTAAATTTTGACAGATTTAATTCAGGTCATAAAATTTAATTCGTTTTATAAATAATACAGTCCAAACTAGCCCATATTAGAAGTCTTCCCCATAAGCAATGACAATATAATGGGAAATCCGAAAAAACTGATAGATAATAGATTTATTCGTTCATAAATTTATGACAGCTTGCATCGATATGTATTTTAAATGTGGGTTAATTTTAACCCCTAATCAGCCTAAATGTAGGCAACATTCGAATGGTAACTTTATATATTAATTAAGAAAGTGTTTAATGACCTTTAAGTACTTAATAAAGCCTAAATCTACAATTAATATTAAAAAAAAACTTAATACCGTAAGATGGTATAACTATTTTTTCTCAAATAACAATGAAGCCATCCTAAATGTAGGCAACGATAAATTTTTTTTCTCAAAAAACTGTTATAGTAAAATTCTAATATTTAATGAGTGAAAGGTTGTTATATTTATCGTGAATACCTGCGAATTTTTAGTAGTTCAGTTCAGTTTTAACAAAAAAAAATTATCATAATTTTTTAATGACAATTAAAAACAAACAGACATTTCGGAAAATTAACAATTATTGTGCCCAATTGAGTTTCCTAAAGCCTTTTGAAACTTTATATTACCAAATATGGTTTAGACAATATATAATGATGACTAAACCCTTTTCTTTTCTCAAAAATAATGTTGTATTTATTCTGTTTTGTACTAGGGTTTTCAAATTATGAGTAGACCAGCACATTAGGGTAAATTTTTTTGCTCTTTTATCAGGTAAAAAATGGAACACATTCAAAGAGCTGCATTAACTCTTGTATGTGTATAATTTTCATTCAGAAAAGAAAATACGCTTAGTTTCAGCGCCTAAAAATCTAATCTAACTTTTAGGTTGATTGGCGTTACTTTTTATAATAGAAAATTATTGATTCATAATCTCTCTGTCGCTGCTAAAAAGAGCAATCAGCTGATGAAACTTACTAACATCTTATGAAAAGCAAAAAAAAATGTAACAGCTGATAGGTTATCGGGTAGCCGGCAGTGTGAAGAACAAAAAGTGATTTCTCAATCAAAATTTTAATTGATCGATTAATTTGGGTGTGTGAAAAGGATATTAACCGCTCAAGCTTATCATCAGCAGAACAATTTAAGAATAGGTATAGTCAGTCAACGAACGACATAAAACGACACTGTTGCGTTGGTGAATATCTAGTGATACTTTAATATCTTGAAGACTAAAGACACTACTTCGCTGTTTTTTAAGAATTGGTATGTATTATAAACAAGAGAATTTGTTTATAAGAAAATCTTTTTCAACTCTAGAATATTCTCTTGTGAAAAATTGGTACCAAATTCAATAGTGTAAATTTTTTAACATTTAAAAAAAATTAATATCAAAGCGTATCAAAGATACATATTTAAACAGTATTTTGTGAAATTTTTATTTACAAATTCCGAAAACTTAGACGTTGGTACCTCACCTCCCATGATGTGCCCATAAAATAAACTCTTGCAGTGGACATCATAACTTATGATTGGTTCGTCTTAAAACAATAAACCAAAAATTGTTCGATAGTACAATAATAGAACCAGTTAATAAACGCAGGAAGAAATAAAATATTGAAATTTTAATTTAAACCAAAAAACTCACTTTTTTGGTCAAATTTTCGCCATATATTGGCTGGAAACAAGTTGTTGTAATAAAGATATAAAATAATCGTGGTCATCGCCTAAAAAATTTCAGTTTTGAGATAAATACGTTTAAAGTTTTACATATATACTGACGTGGCCGTTGGACGGAATTTGCAAAGAATATATGTATCTCTTAGAGTATTATTCGGATTGATTTAAACATATTTTACTATTAAATAAGACACAGTTTTATACTCTCGCAACATGTTGCACAGAGTATTATAGTTTTGTTCACATAACGGTTGTTTATGTCATCAAGAAATAAAAGAGTTAGATATGGGGTTATATATATATAAATGATCAGGATGATGAGTGGAGTTGAAATCCGGATGTCTGTCCGTCCGTCCGTCCGTGGAAGCGATAACTTGAGTAAAAATTTAGATATCTTAATGAAACTTGGATCAGGATCGCACTAGGAAAGGGCATAATTGGATGTAATTTCTTTGGGGAAGTGGGCGTGGCCCCGCCCCCAAATCGGTTATTCGTATATATCTCGCAAACCAATAAAGCTATATAAACCAAAATTTCTGCATTCGATTCTCTTACGTACACCAAAAAGAAATGGCAGATGGAAGCTGCACTCAGATTTTTTTATAAAATGGAAAATGAGCGTGGCGTCGCCCACTTAAGGGTCAAAAACCATATCTCAGGAACTACTCGAACGATTTCAATGAAACTTGGTTTGTAATAGTTTCCTTACATCCCAATGATATGTTGTGAAAATAAGCCAAATCGCTTCACAACTACGCCTACTTCCTATATACCAGAACTTTGAAGACAATCCGAATCGTTTACTCTACAATAATATATAAAGTAAGCACTCAGTGAAGATATCAATGCAGAACTTTGCACAAATACTACGTTTATAGTGTGGGAGCCCCATTCTAAAAATCGCCGAAATCGGACCATAGGTTTTTAAGGCCCCATATATCGAACACGAGGACCTCGGTGCTTCTAACCTAATATTATGGTTTCCAACTTTCAATTGACTTTATACAATATATATGACGAATATGTGGGTCAAATTGTGTATTATATAATATAAATAAAGTTAAATAAATAAATAGCGAGAGTATAAAATGTTCGGTTACACCCGAACTTAGCCCCTCCTTACTTGTTTTTTTTTCAAATTCTAAAAGCCACTATCAACCAAAATTTTAGGTGTTTCAAAATCAATTTATATATTAATTTATATCTGCATGTACATAAACCAAAATTAATTTTGATTAAGACTTATTTCTGAAAGATCGAAGCAGCAAAGCAAAGAAAATTTACTTTTAGACAATTTTAGAAAATGGCAATTATTCAGGATTTAAACAACTTATTACATTACATTAAGAATATTTATTAATGTAATTATAATAATGTATCACTATGTATTCAAACTTATAGGAGCTCAATATTAAAGTGAAAGTCCTTTTAAAATCAAATATAAATTTTTTGACATTTATTTTTGCAACATTGACTTGACACCAAAAAGAAATTACAAAATTTCAACTATATTTCCCATTAAAACTCATATGAATAAACTACAGTGGCATATTAGCTGACTTGCACAAGCTGCCTGCATTTATACTACCAGTAGTTAAAGTTCAAGCGCATCACTCATACGCCACAGCTGCCCCACATATGCACTGATAACACACGTAAAAAGCGACCGGTATTTCAATCACTTTAATGCGCATATTTACACAGTTTATTGCCTTTTTACAGTCAAATGCAATTCAATTAATTTAAATTAACGCATTTTTTACAACAACACACACACACACGTACGTGCAAATAATTTCACATGCGAACAGCTGCATTTATTTACGCCAACAATTTTGGGCATTGCCTGCGGACGTATTTCACTGTCCGTTTTTCCACACTTGTATTGGGGAGAAATTTATGCCAGCGAATTCCCAGAATATTTACACTTCATATTTATGCGTATTTCATTTGCGTATTTTGTTGTTGCTGTTATTGTTGCGCTTTTGCTGTTTAAGCAGAAAATGCGTGCATTTCGAACGAAAAAAAAACAACAGCAACAACAACAACTTTTTCACGTTGCATATTTTGTGGCGAATGGCATTTAGTGTTTTGGAATTTTTTAATTATTTTCACCGTTATAGTTTATGGCTTTTGAGTCCGGTGAGTTGATCCATGTGTATGTGCTGCAAGTTTAATTGAAAATAAACAAAATACCACACTGTTGTTGTTGCTTATAAAAATATTGCATTATTTCATGATTACATGTAATTAAATTTACCGTTATTAGCATATTTTATTGTGTTTCATTGTTTTCATTTTGTGTGTTGTTAAACTAGTTTTTATTGTGGTTTTATTATTTTCATTATTTATTTTATAACAAAGTTTTATTTTTGTTGTTGCATTGACTGCCTTTAACCCCATACAATCGCTACTATTTACGGTATTTGCATTTCATCCGCAATTGCGGCTCAACACATCGTATGCACTTGTTTACTCACTCGCTCGTGCTCTCTATTCTTCGCTGACAGTCAGCAATTCCTCAACTTTCAGCAAAAGTGTTGTGCAAGCAAACACTTGACTTTTTCGCATTTACTTGCATTTTTCCAATGCAACTAGTCTGACTGTCTGTACTTATATGTATATAAGTTGCTATTCGATTTGCTGTGTCACACATATGCATAAGCTCTACATATAGATAGTATATTTGTATGTATGTAGATAGACAAGTAGGAAGTGTTGAAGTGCATTGGTGGCAATTCTCGGAATAAATAACCTCAATCATTCAAGTTTTTAGTATTTATGCGTGACTGTGGGTACTAAGGCGAGTATAAATATGTCGAAACATTATTTTGGAAACAACAAGGATGCATAAAGCAAGTACATATATATATGAATTTCGCAAGGTCACAAGTTTCAAAGAAGCTGTTGTCTTTAACGTATAGACCACCATTATTTAAGTAAATTCCTATAAAAATATTATTGTGAACTCCCAAATCAAATAAATGACACCATTGTGAATGATGGTTTGGAACTGTGATAGCCCAAGTGAAAAATGTAAGAAAAAAGCGAAGAAATATGTAAATATCGCGCAGTACTATTTGAAATAGTAAACTATTTTAGACTATTTTGGTAATAAGAATAAAAAAAGCTCTTTCTCCAAAACATAAATGGAAGATCACCTTCAACGACTAACTCCTGGTGAAAACACTAAAAACCAATGTAAACATTTCAAGTAACTTCTAAGACACGTCCGCATTTTATAAAGCTATAATGCTATATAATATAATGCATCATCCTCCTTACTTCGATATATCTAGGATAATGGAAGATCAGATAATGATAAAAACTTAGAGAATTAGGTGGGTTAGAGAATGTCAAAATTTAAAACCAAATTAGTTGTCTTATTAATTATTACAATTTGTTTAAAATATTCTCCACAAAATCGATTCGAATAAAATTCTAAAGGATAGACTCTTTGAAAGTTCTGCCCATCAAGTCACGTCAGTTTGATTATATAAAACTTTAAACGCGTCTATCTCCAAACTAAATTATTCAAATCAGTGAAAACGATATCGCAAAAAGTTATTACGCGATTTTGTTCAAATTACGCACACATCTTTGAAATTATTAGGTCTAAAATTTTGCTTCCGCCGTTTTTTTAGTAAATTTAAGGCTTTTTTCACTTAAGACAGCCTCACCGTACATATCCGAAAGCATTCGAAGAACCTCAGTCGCACTTTTCTTGGAATTAAAAAATAAAAGCAAAATTTCCCGCAAAATGGAGAATTCGGCTCAAAAAGTGACATTTTCAGTTGAGAATAAGTTTGGGATGCAAACCGACCTCTACAAAATTTTTTTGGGTTAATGTTGACACAAATGTCCAAAATCGATATAAAACGATTTAATCGATTTAATCGACCAGTGCTTGACTCTAGAGGCATCTATTGGATAACGGCGGAAGTAAAGTTGTAGATTATTTAGTTATTAAACTATTATTTTTCTTTATTATATTTTCGAACAAAAATATAGCGAAAATTTTATCAAAAACTTAGTTTTTTTTTCAAAATTTGTAAAAAATGCAAATTTTAATATTTGCTTTTTTCCTTAGTTCATTAAGTAGATTTATCCATTAGCAATCGAAATATTTTTGGTTTATTGACTGTTTTTTTTTTGACACATCATGAGAAATGAAGTACGAACGGCTGAGTTTTCGGAATTTTTAAATAAAAATTTCGCAAAATACTATTTAAATATGGTGCCGAAATGTAAAAATACCCTTGTTTTCAACCTCTGAAACCCACCTAACTCCTTAATCAACATTATAAGATCATAGGTACACTGTATTCAAAGCGATGTTTTAGAATATTTGAGAGATTAATCTTATTGGCTACTTGGATGATGTCTAGATAGAGTGTTGTTCGAAACTGAATTAGTTGTTAATGTAAAATTTTTATCATTTATCCAGCATCTGAACACCTTTTGCTTCTATAGAGTTTTTATGGTGCTGCATTCAAATTGATCTCGACATGATTCTCGAATTTCCACCAAATCTGTGTATAATAATCGTTGGCTTTTTATTTTTTAAGTACTTAAATTGATTTTGGACAACCGTATGTTTATTTATGATTATATTTCAAAAGCGAAATCATGGCAATAGTAATGATGAGTATGATGTTTGTCTTAGCTTAAATTCAATTTTAACTTTCATGTGACAATTTTTCATAAGAAGCATTGGTAGAATTTGATCGACAAGTTGAATATTGAAATTAAATGATTTTTTTTCTAAAATGTCTAAATATGTACTAAATTCAAGAAAAATTCAATATATTTCGATAAAATTTTTGTTTTTAATTATTTAAGAGTCACTCCATAATATTTATAGGCGGTGAATAAGCCAATGTGATTTGAGCTACATATGAACCTATTTGTCCCATCGATGAGATCACCTTTAACTTGGACCTAAATGAAAAATAAAGATGTTCTAATGATATATTTTTCTGACATAACTGAAATATTTAAGATCTTCTCATAAGATATTAAGCAACGCAATTACTTTTTTAGTTTTATTAAAGTGATTTTTCTAACACCAGCTTAAGACATTTACCGTTACTCATATATTTTTCTATAAATTATCAATTTAACACTCCTCAACTGCTTTAAAACACACCATTCCACCACTTTCCTACTTTTCACACAACCATCTTTGTGGGAGTGTATGTGTTTAGGTGTTTGAAGAACTTGCAACCGCCTGGTGTCATGTGTTGACTTTTGCTTGTAGATTTTCGCATCAAATGTGAAAAGTAAATGCGCAGATCAACTTGCATGCAAAGCACAAAAGCAGCACAAATAAACCACTAATGCAAATGCTGCAAGAAGCCAGCAAAACTATTATAGCAAGCAGCGATAGAAGGCAAGCAAGCAAACCAAAAAAAAGTACACATGTGTGCGAGAAAAAATGCAACTGCTTGTCGAGCATAACAAATAGCGGATGAATTGAGTGCAGGCGTAAGTAAATAAATTTGCCAGATCATCGACAAATACGACGCTTGACAGCAGCAGAGGCGGCGCTGAAGCAGAAAGCAAAGCAAAGCAGGCAGCGAGAGTGAGACTGTGTGTGTGTGAACAGCTGTGTGAAAAATAGCAGCAGAGGCAACATATGCGTTTGTGTGTGACTAATGGTATGTGTTGCAACAAACATATCAGCTAGTATAAAAGCAACAACAACAAAAGCAAGAAAAAAGATTTATTTGTGCATATGTGTAAGTGGCATGTATGTGTGTGTGTCTTTAGGTAAGCATATGCACGCTTAGGGAAATAACAGTAGTTGTTGTTGTTTGCGCATGGGTGAACCCATGCAACAGCTAAGGGAGCCAATGGAACTCAATTTGCAAATACAAGTCAGATGGCGTTTCCTATGGACCAGCAGCGGTGTTGCAGCAACAAGCTTATAAAAAATTTGAGTGAGTGTGTTAGTGGCGTCTGTTATATGCTCGCTGTCCGACATCGCCTTTGTGGCAAGTGTGACCATCTGGCAGCTGCTTGCTGAGTTAGTAACTAAAAAACATGGCGCTTATATGCTAATGTGGCACGTGCAAACAAATCGCCGACATAAACATGCCCACCTGGCAAAGCATATGTGCATGCAAGTGGGAGTGTCTGCGCAGACACCAACAAACACAAAGCAGCACAGAGGAACATAGTGTAGCACACAAGTGGGTGTGTTTTTGTTGTTGTCGTACTTCATGTGTTCCCTTGTGTGCCGTGTTTTGACATTTTTATCTCGTACTGCTTTCGCTCCACATTTAATTTGTTGCAATTTTAATATGTTGTTGTTGTTTTTTTTGTTTTTTTTATTCGCTTATTTTAAAGTATCGCTTTCGCGTTTTATACCGTTCGCTTTAATTTATTTATTTATCTTTGTTGTTATTGTTGTTCTGATTTTTTACGCCGTTCTTCGCTTTAGTCGCTGTTTCGCTGCTGCTGTTTGTAGTTCATTTATTTTGCATTAGCAGCAAACAGGCACACATACAGCTAAACAAACACAGAATCTCTCCTACACTTGGTTCCACATACGCCCTGTCCACCCTACGCTCCCTCAGCTTAAATAATTGATGTGCGTGTAATTGCGCATGTATGTGTATTATGCTGCCACACTGCCCAGTATTACTGCATGCATTTGTTTAAAGCGAAAACTTTTTTGCAGCACTTTAACATTGTTAATCGCTTGTAAAATTTATAAACGCTGGAACTAAGCTCGATTTGGTATTATTGGATTATTGCCTAATACTTCTTTAGAAGGTATGAAAAAAAATTTTAAATTAATAATATTTTATAATAGTTAGAGATGTGAGGTTTGATCTACAAAGTATTGAAAGGCAATTATCCTGTGCAATGTGCAAAAAAAAGGTATAGATAGATACCGAAAGCTTCAAAGGTGTCTTCATACCCAGGTTTCTTATTATGTATGAATAACAGTAGTACCAATCTTACTTCGGAATATAAACAGACAAGAGAAATTCTAAATTAAAAAAAAACTAATTTGAGAAAAGGCATGGTGAAAGGTTAACTCACACAGATATTGTACTTTCAAGTGGAATTTTTATGGAAAAACTTTTCTCTCCATTTTCTCTCTCCCTCTTTTTCTCTCACAGACATATTTAGCTTTAAAGTGAAATAATCCATAGAATTAAGGAAAATAACAGATAACAAGTAAGGAAGGGCTAAGTTCGGGTGTAACCGAACATTTTATACTCTCGCAATTTATTTATTTAATATTATATAATGCACAATTTGACCCACATATTCGTCATATATATTGCCGAAGCCTAGATTGGACCAACTTAATTTATTTTATACCTTAGCCACAAAAACCTGTGGCCGGGTCTGCTAGTTTTTATATATTATTTAAATATTTTCAGTTGTCAATTTAGTCTGGGTAGTGCTCTTTTCACGCTTTAGGGCTCTGATATGATAATGACTTTATACATTAGCTTCCATTAAAATGTAACTATCTCAGGAATTTATGTCGATTTCTTCTCCATGATTTTTGTGCCCAAAAGAGTCTAGATAATCACAATTAATGTCAAAGATGAGGTCAACATTTAGGCGCATTCATAAAAAACATTTTAATTTCAATTGCAAATAAGATATTATTACATTTTCCCCATCTTTTTGAGTGATAATTATTTATGCTTTATTTAAATTAGTGAATGATGATTATGATAATATTCAAAATGATCAAAAGTTACCAGAGAATGCCAATTCAATGAATATTGCACATCTTGAAAATCGCATATTTGCTATTAGAATTGAGAGAATTATATGGACTATCATGTAAAGTGTAAAACATCAAAATAAACTACAATATAGCGTTATTGAATCGTTTGACAGATAAAATCGTCGAAAACGGGTTCTAATTGAAGAATAATAAGATTATATCTCATCAAAATAAAGCACAATGTTACAAATCACTTGAAAATAATCGTTTCTAATTACTTCCGCATCCATCGTATTCACGAGTTATGGGTTGAACGACTTTTTCCTATTCTCAGATCTTTAGAGAATGCTCACTAGAATATATCATCGGGTAGAATATATAGTATCGGGTACATCAACTACATATATTTTCAAATCTACATCACTCTCACTAAGCCTTTCACACAGGTCGAAATTGATCAATTAACCGGCCTCTGCTCGATTTACCATACAAAATAAAAATCTAATTTTTCTACATTAATTTCTAATTGAATTTTAATCGACTTGAAAATTAAATGCAACTCTGCGACAAAGGCCGTATTTGTAATAGCGAGTTGTACGCTACACAACGATGGATGTCGCTGCTGGAAACAAGTAATGAAATAACAATCTGCTGAGTAAGTCTGTTACCAATTTCTTATAAAAAGCAAAAACAAAAGATCGATTATCGAGTAGCCGGCAGTGTGAAGAGCAGAAGCTGGTTCCGCAATCAACATTTTAATTGAATTGGCTATGTGAAAAGGCTATAAGAGATTTCTTCGTCATTTGATAGATGATTCTGTGATAATGAGGATGTCAGTGGGCTTACTTTGAATTGGGTATATGAATATAGTATTATAAACCGTATGTTATAGTTCTTCAAGTCTGGCTGTCTTGACCAAGACTCAATTTCTCAACTTCTTCATATATTAACATATAATTTTAAAGATAAAATATAAATATATATATCAAAAGCTTTTGTCGGACTTACCGAATATAATTTGTTATATGAAGCAGTGGTGAATATCTGAAATCAATAAAAAAATTGGTTATTTTTGGCTGAACTATAATATTAATATACTGAGAATGAGCTTATGACTTAAATATTAAAAATATTTAGAATTTTGAATTGAAAATTATAGAAATATTTCGGAATAATTTAAGAATTCTTCACTATATTGGTTGATTTTGGCTTCTAATATTGATATCTGACATTATGTATAAACAACATTCCTTGCTATTACTTTATATAACGTCCCTCAAACAAAGTTCTTACTTTTTTATTCTGTTGGTTCTGCAGCAAAAATATCCATCAAAAATCCAGAAAGTTCCCAACTTACAAATGCAGACAATTTATACAGAGTATATCTTCCCACATACATATGTATGTACAGAGTATATAAATAACCCACAATTCTATTTGCTTGAGAAAAATTTACAATTTATTGTGTATAAATATTTTTATTTGTATATATGTCTACATATACATATATGTATGTACATATATATGAAAGTCTGTTGGTTGTTGGCCAGTGAAAATAAAGTTACAGCTGTTATGACTACACGAATTTTATATAGCCACTCATGCTGTTACGCGCTTAAAACACTCAAGTTGATATGCTCAGCTGATGCAGATGTGCAAGCTGATGATTGTTATGCTTTTCATTGGCACTGTTGTTGTTGGTGCTGTTGTTGAACATGATGGAACTGCTGTCTCCGGGTTATGTGAGCAAATATACTTGAAAATTGTGTGAAATTTATTATCGTACATCGCTCTAGCAATAACACAATATATGTATATACTACTTAGGTGTGTGCATATGGGCGGATATGAAAAGATAACAGTAGGAAGTAAGGAGTGGGTGAGTTAGAGTGGATCGCAATTTTTAAGAATATGCGATTTTTTTTTAATATAAAGTCAAAGTAGATCCTAATTCGATTTATATTACGATACATAAAAAACTATAAAACATATATACTACTCTTAAATGAACTAGTCCATATCCAACTAGTTCGAAACCAATCTGTAAAGTAAAATAGAAATAAAAAAGTTTGGTTATTTAGAAATATAATAAAAACTTTAAAAATTCAACTGGTCCTAAATGTACTAGTTCATATGTTGCTACTTCCAAACCAGTCCGAAAAAACAAAAATCTGGACCACTTCTAAAACCAAATTCTACTTCACTAAATCCACTTTAGCACTTGTACAACCGTTAGCTTATGTGAATTGTGCAGCTCATAGTACCGTTAAGTAAAAGTGCATGAATATTCATGTGTGCATGAATTTAGTAGTATAGATATTTACATTCCTTCAACAAACAATACATGCCACATCACTATAAGTGCATTAAATTCTTTATCACACAATTTCCGTTATCTCTTTATTTCTGTTTCACTTTTCTTCTTGTTGTTGTCGGTATTTTACAGCATCTTGAATGGCTGAAGACACATGCATTCACTTGCTCGCTCGCTCACCCACTTAACTGTACATCCTGTATGGCGCGTATAAAAATGACATAATGTCCAAGCACGCTAAGTGCTTATGCACTTGTCTCTTGCAACTACTTTGCTGTCTTCCAAAACCAAGAAATCGCATGAAACACACACATAACACACACACAGAATGAAGTCGAGGCATTTTGTATCGTAAGTACATACATATTCACACCAATACTGCCAAACGTCGCATGTTGCAACACCATCTAACAGTATGTATGCTTTGAAAATGAAAAATGTGTCTACAACAACAATCACACTTAAGTTTGCAACACTGCAACAGCAAGCACAGTACATTTTTTATGATTATGATTTAATATAGAGCAAGAGAGTCTCTGCGCGTTTTCTTAAGCAGTGCGAGTGGCGTCTATGAAAAGTGGTGTTTGTGTGTGTGTGCTGCTGAAGGGTTTTCCTTAAAAATGTATGACTTCGTTTGTTTAAGCCATTTTGGAGTGTATTTCTTTTTTTTTTCAATGCCCATTCATTTGATGAATGACTTCCGAGCCATGGCATAAGTGTTCGCCAGTCTTCCGTTTTTTGTAGAGAAATGTCTAAAATGTGGCATGTACTTAATGTAAATAAAATGCGTTGCAAGTTAGTTGAATTACGCGGGTCAGTTATTTGAGATATTTTGAAAAATGGTTTAAAGAGTATTTTGTTGTTAAATAGTGCAATATTGTAAGGTCAATAAATTAACTTTATAATATGTTTTTATTTTTTAACTTTTTATTATTTAAAGCATACTTTCAGGATTCTAATTATAATAAGCTTTCCACAAGGATGTCAAGATCTTATTTCATATACTTTTTTTTCTAATATTCGAATTTTATTATTTTTCGAAAATGTACTACTTTCCCATTTTAGGTTAAGTAATAATCTAAATATCATCCTAAATGTAGGCAACATTCGTATAGCAACTCCAATAATTCGTGCTATTGCAATGAAATTTTTACAGATTTAATACAGGTCCTAAAATGAAACTCGTTTTATAAATAATACAGTCTAAACTAGCCCATATTAGAAGTCTTCCCCATAAGCAATGACAATATAATGGGAAATCCGAAAAAACTGATAGATAATAGATTTATTCGTTCATAAATTTATGACAGCTTGCATCGATATGTATTTTAAATGTGGGTTAATTTTACCCTAATCAGCCTAAATGTATACAGTATTCGTATGGTAACTTTATATATTATATAAGAAAGTGTTTAATGACCTTTAAGTACTTAATAAAGCCTAAATCTACAATTAATATTAAAAAAAAACTTAATACCGTTATATGGCAGAACTACTTTTTTCTCAAATAAGATTGAAGCCATCCTAAATGTAGCCAACGATACATTTCTTTTCTCAAAAAACTGACATAGTAAAATTCTAATATTTAATGAGTGAAAGTTTGTGATATTTATCGTGAAGACCTGCGAATTTATAGTAGAAGTTCAGTTTTAACAAAAAAAAAATTATCATAATTTTTTAATGACAATTAAAAACAAACAGAAATTTTGGAAAATTAACAATTATTGTGCCCAATTGAGTTTCCTAAAGCCTTTTGAAACTTTATATTACCAAATATGATTTAGACAATATATAATGATGACTAAAAATATTAGAGCGAAGGTTATATTTAACCCTTTTCTTTTCTCAAAAATAATGTTGTATTTATTCTGTTTTGTACTCGGGTTTTCAAATTATGAGTAGACCAGCACATTAGGGTAAATTTTTTTGCTCTTTTATCAGGTAAAAAATGGAACACATTCAAAGAGCTGCATTAACTCTTGTATGTGTATAATTTTCATTCAGAAAAGAAAATACGCTTAGTTTCAGCGCCTAAAAATCTAATCTAACTTTTAGGTTGATTGGCGTTACTTTTTATAATAGAAAATTATTGATTCATAATCTCTCTGTCGTTGCTAAAAAGAGCAATGAGCTGATGAAACTTACTAAGTTGTTATAAAAAGCAAAAACTAAAATGTAACAGCTGATAGGTTATCGAGTAGCCGGCAGTGTGAAGAACAAAAAGTGGTTTCTCAATCAAAATTTTAATTGATCGATTAATTTGGGTGTGTGAAAAGGATATTAACCGCTCAAACTTATCATCAGCAGAGCAAGTTAAGAATAGGTATAGTCAGCTCAAAGAACGACATAAAACGACACTGTTGCTTTGGTAAATATCTAGTGATACTTTAATATCTTGAAGACTAAAGACACTACTTCGCTGTTTTTTAAGAATTGGTATCTATTATAAACAAAAAAATTGTTTCATAAGAAAATCTTCTTCAACTCTAGAATATTCTCTTGTGAAAAATTGGTACCAAATTCATTAGTGTAAATTTTTAAACATTTAAAAAAAATTTAATATCAAAGCGTATTAAAGATACATATTTAAACAGTATTTTGTGGAATTATTTACAAATTCTGAAAACTTAGACGTTGGTACCTCACCTCCCATGATGTGCCCATAAAATAAACTCTTGCAGTGGACATCATAACTTATGATTGGTTCGTCTTAAAACAATAAACCAAAAATTGTTCGATAGTACAATAATAGAACCAGTTAATAAACGCAGGAAGAAATAAAATATTGAAATTTTAATTTAAACCAAAAAACTCACTTTTTTGGTCAAATTTTCGCCATATATTGGCTGGAAACAAGTTGTTGTAATAAAGATATAAAATAATCGTGGTCATCGCCTAAAAAATTTCAGTTTTGAGATAAATACGTTTAAAGTTTTACATATATACTGACGTGGCCGTTGGACGGAATTTGCAAAGAATATATGTATCTCTTAGAGTATTATTCGGATTGATTTAAACATATTTTACTATTAAATAAGACACAGTTTTATACTCTCGCAACATGTTGCACAGAGTATTATAGTTTTGTTCACATAACGGTTGTTTATGTCATCAAGAAATAAAAGAGTTAGATATGGGGTTATATATATATAAATGATCAGGATGATGAGTGGAGTTGAAATCCGGATGTCTGTCCGTCCGTCCGTCCGTGGAAGCGATAACTTGAGTAAAAATTTAGATATCTTAATGAAACTTGGATCAGGATCGCACTAGGAAAGGGCATAATTGGATGTAATTTCTTTGGGGAAGTGGGCGTGGCCCCGCCCCCAAATCGGTTATTCGTATATATCTCGCAAACCAATAAAGCTATATAAACCAAAATTTCTGCATTCGATTCTCTTACGTACACCAAAAAGAAATGGCAGATGGAAGCTGCACTCAGATTTTTTTATAAAATGGAAAATGAGCGTGGCGTCGCCCACTTAAGGGTCAAAAACCATATCTCAGGAACTACTCGAACGATTTCAATGAAACTTGGTTTGTAATAGTTTCCTTACATCCCAATGATATGTTGTGAAAATAAGCCAAATCGCTTCACAACTACGCCTACTTCCTATATACCAGAACTTTGAAGACAATCCGAATCGTTTACTCTACAATATATAAAGTAAGCACTAGTGAAGATATCAATGCAGAACTTTGCACAAATACTACGTTTATAGTGTGGGAGCCCCATTCTAAAAATCGCCGAAATCGGACCATAGGTTTTTAAGGCCCCATATATCGAACACGAGGACCTCGGTGCTTCTAACCTAATATTATGGTTTCCAACTTTCAATTGACTTTATACAATATATATGACGAATATGTGGGTCAAATTGTGTATTATATAATATAAATAAAGTTAAATAAATAAATAGCGAGAGTATAAAATGTTCGGTTACACCCGAACTTAGCCCCTCCTTACTTGTTTTTTTTTCAAATTCTAAAAGCCACTATCAACCAAAATTTTAGGTGTTTCAAAATCAATTTATATATTAATTTATATCTGCATGTACATAAACCAAAATTAATTTTGATTAAGACTTATTTCTGAAAGATCGAAGCAGCAAAGCAAAGAAAATTTACTTTTAGACAATTTTAGAAAATGGCAATTATTCAGGATTTAAACAACTTATTACATTACATTAAGAATATTTATTAATGTAATTATAATAATGTATCACTATGTATTCAAACTTATAGGAGCTCAATATTAAAGTGAAAGTCCTTTTAAAATCAAATATACATTTTTTGACATTTATACTTTGCACAGTTGTTGCAACATTGACATGACACCAAAAAGAAATTACAAAATTTCAACTATATTTCCCATTAAAACTCATATGAATAAACTACAGTGGCATATTAGCTGACTTGCACAAGCTGCCTGCATTTATACTACCAGTAGTTAAAGTACAAGCGCATCACTCATACGCCACGGCTGCCCCACATATGCACTGATAACACGCATAAGCGAAGCGCAAAAAAGTAAAGCAACCGGTATTTCAATCACTTTAATGCGCATATTTACACAGTTTATTGCCTTTTTACAGTCAAATGCAATTCAATTAATTTAAATTAACGCATTTTTTACAACAACACACACACACACGTACGTGCAAATAATTTCACATGCGAACAGCTGCATTTATTTACGCCAACAATTTTGGGCATTGCCTGCGGACGTATTTCACTGTCCGTTTTTCCACGCTTGTATTGGGGAGAAATTTATGCCAGCGAATTTGCAGAATATTTACACTTCATATTTATGCGTATTTCATTTGCGTATTTTGTTGTTGCTGTTATTGTTGCGCTTTTGCTGTTTAAGCAGAAAATGCGTGCATTTCGAATGAAAAAAAAACAACAGCAACAACAACAACTTTTTCACGTTGCATATTTTGTGGCGAATGGCATTTAGTGTTTTGGAATTTTTTAATTATTTTCACCGTTATAGTTTATGGCTTTTGAGTCCGGTGTGTTGATCCATGTGTATATGTTGCAAGTTTAATTGAAAATAAACAAAATACCACACTGTTGTTGTTGCTTATAAAAATATTGCATTATTTCATGATTACATGTAATTAAATTTACCGTTATTAGCATATTTTATTGTGTTTCATTGTTTTCATTTTGTGTGTTGTTTAAACTAGTTTTTATTGTGGTTTTATTATTTTCATTATTTATTTGAAAACAACTTTTTATTTTTGTTGTTGCGTAGACTGCCTTTAACCCACTACAATCGCTACTATTTACGGTATTTGCATTTCATCCGCAATAGCGGTTCAACACATCGTATGTACTTGTTTACTCACTCGCTCGTGCTCTCTATTCTTCGCTGACAGTCAGCAATTCCTCAACTTTCAGCAAAAGTGTTGTGTAAGCAAACACTTGACTCTTTCGCATTTACTTGCATTTTTTCAATGCAGCTAGTCTAACTGTACTTATATGTATATAAGTTGCTATTCGATTTGCTGTGTCACACATATGCATAAGCTCTACATATAGATAGTATATTTGTATGTATGTAGATAGACAAGTAGGAAGTGTTGAAGTGCATTGGTGGCAATTCTCGGAATAAATAACCTCAATCATTCAAGTTTTTAGTATTTATGCGTGACTGTGGGTACTAAGGCGAGTATAAATATGTCGAAACATTATTTTGGAAACAACAAGGATGCATAAAGCAAGTACATATATATATGAATTTCGCAAGGTCACAAGTTTCAAAGAAGCTGTTGTCTTTAACGTATAGACCACCATTATTTAAGTAAATTCCTATAAAAATATTATTGTGAACTCCCAAATCAAATAAATGACACCATTGTGAATGATGGTTTGGAACTGTGATAGCCCAAGTGAAAAAATGTAAGAAAAAAGCGAAGAAATATGTAAATATCGCGCAGTACTATTTGAAATAGTAAACTATTTTAGACTATTTTGGTAATAAGAATAAAAAAAGCTCTTTCTCCAAAACATAAATGGAAGATCACCTTCAACGACTAACTCCTGGTGAAAACACTAAAAACCAATGTAAACATTTCAAGTAACTTCTAAGACACGTCCGCATTTTATAAAGCTATAATGCTATATAATATAATGCATCATCCTCCTTACTTCGATATATCTAGGATAATGGAAGATCAGATAATGATAAAAACTTAGAGAATTAGGTGGGTTAGAGAATGTCAAAATTTAAAACCAAATTAGTTGTCTTATTAATTATTACAATTTGTTTAAAATATTCTCCACAAAATCGATTCGAATAAAATTCTAAAGGATAGACTCTTTGAAAGTTCTGCCCATCAAGTCACGTCAGTTTGATTATATAAAACTTTAAACGCGTCTATCTCCAAACTAAATTATTCAAATCAGTGAAAACGATATCGCAAAAAGTTATTACGCGATTTTGTTCAAATTACGCACACATCTTTGAAATTATTAGGTCTAAAATTTTGCTTCCGCCGTTTTTATGTAAATTTAAGGCTTTTTCACTTAAGACAGCCTCACCGTACATATCCGAAAGCATTCGAAGAACCCTCAGTCGCACTTTTCTTGGAATTAAAAAATAAAAAGCAAAATTTCCCGCAAAATGGAGAATTCGGCTCAAAAAGTGACATTTTCAGTTGAGAATAAGTTTGGGATGCAAAACGACCTCTACAAAATTTTTTTGTGTTAATGTTGACACAAATGTCCAAAATCGATATAAAACGATTTAATCGATTTAATCGACTAGTGCTTGACTCTAGAGGCACCTATTGGATAACGGCGAAAGTAAAGTTTCAGATTATTTAGTTATTAAACCATTATTTTTCTTTATTATATTTTCGAACAAAAATATAGCAAAAATTTTATCAAAAACTTAGTTTTTTTTTTCAAAATTTGTAAAAAATGCAAATTTTAATATTTGCTTTTTTCCTTCATTCATTAACTAGATTTATCCATTCGACATCGACATATTATCGTTTTTTTGACTCTTTCTTTTGACACATCATGAGAAATGAAGTACCAACGGCTGAGTTTTCGGAATTTTTAAATAAAAATTTCGCAAAATACTATTTAAATATGGTGCTGAAATGTAAAAATACCCTTGTTTTCAACCTCTGAAACCCACCTAACTCCTTAATCAACATTATAAGATCATAGGTACACTGTATTCAAAGCGATGTTTTAGAATATTTGAGAGATTAATCTTATTGGCTACTTGGATGATGTCTAGATAGAGTGTTGTTCGAAACTGAATTAGTTGTTAATGTAAAATGTTTATCATTTATCCAGGAACTGAACCCCTTTTGCTTCTAAAGAGTTTTTTATGGTGCCGCATTCAAATTGATCTCGACTTGATTCTCGAATTTCCACCAAATCAGTGTATAATAATCGTTGGCTTTTTATTTTTTAAGTACTTAAATTGATTTTGGACAACCGTAAGTTTATTTATGATTATATTTCAAAAGCGAAATCATGGCAATAGTAATGATGAGTACGATGTTTGTCTTAGCTTAAATTCAATTTTAACTTTCATGTGACAATTTTTCATAAGAAGCATTGGTAGAATTTGATCGACAAGTTGAATATTGAAATTAAATATTTTTTTTTCTAAACTGTCTAAAAATGTACTAAATTCACGAAAAATTCAATATATTTCGATGATTTTTTTTTTTAAATATTTAAAAGTCACTCCATAATATTTATAGGCGGTGAATAAGCCAATGTGATTTGAGCTACATATGAACCATTTTGTTCTATCGATGAGATCACTTTTAACTTGGAACAAAAATAAAAAATCAAAATGTCCTAATATTTGATATATTTTTCTGACATAACTTAAATATTTATGATCTTCTCATAAGATTTTAAGCAACGTAATTACTTTTTTATTTTTCTAACACCAGCTTAAGACATTTACTGTAAATCATATATTTTACTATAAATTATCAATTTATCTGTCCTGAACTGCTTTAAAACACATCATTACACCTCTTTCCAACTCTTCACACAACCAGCTTTGTGGGAGTGTATGTGTTTAGGTGTTCGAAGAACTTGCAACCGCCTGGTGTCATGTGTTGACTTTTGCTTGTAGATTTTCGCATCAAATGTGAAAAGTAAATGCGCAGATCAACTTGCATGCAAAGCACAAAAGCAGCACAAATAAACCACTAATGCAAATGCTGCAAGAAGTCAGCAAAACTATTATAGCAAGCAGCGATAGAAGGCAAGCAAGCAAACCAAAAAAAAGTACACATGTATGCGAAAAAAAAATGCAACTGCTTGTCGAGCATAACAAAGAGCGGATGAATTGAGTGCAGGCGTAAGTAAATAAATTTGCCAGATCATCGACAAATACGATGCTTGACAGCAGCAGCAGAGGCGGTGCTGAAGCAGAAAGAAAGCAAAGCAGGCAGCGAGAGTGAGACTGTGTCTGTGTGTGTGTGAACAGCTGTGTGAAAAATAGTAGCAGAGGCAACATATGCGTTTGTGTGTGACTAACGGTATGTGTCGCAACAAACATATCAGTTAGTATAAAAGCAACAACAACAAAAGCAAGAAAAAAGATTTATTTGTGCATATGTGTAAGTGGCATGTATGTGTGTGTGTCTTTAGGTAAGCATATGCACGCTTAGGGAAATAACAGTAGTTGTTGTTGTTTGCGCATGGGTGAACCCATGCAACAGCTAAGGGAGCCAATGGAACTCAATTTGCAAATACAAGTCAGATGGCGTTTCCTATGGACCAGCAGCGGTGTTGCAGCAACAAGCTTATAAAAAATTTGAGTGAGTGTGTTAGTGGCGTCTGTTATATGCTCGCTGTCCGTCGCCACCATCGCCTTTGTGGCAAGTGTGACCATCTGGCAGCTGCTTGCTGAGTTAGTAACTAAAAAACATGGCGCTTATATGCTAATGTGGCACGTGCAAACAAATCGCCGACATAAACATGCCCACCTGGCAAAGCATATGTACATGCGAGCGGGAGTGTCTGCGCAGACACCAACAAGCACAGAGAAGCCCAGAGGAACATAGTGTAGCACACAAGTGGGTGTGTTTTTGTTGTTGCTGTGCTTCGTGTGTTCCCTTGTGTGCCGTGTTTTGCCATTTTTATCTCGTCCTGTTTTCGCTACACATTTAATTTGTTGCAATCTTTAGCTGTTGTTTTTGTTCTTTTTTTTTGGTTTTTTTCTTTCGCTTATTTTAAAGTATCGCTTTCGCGTTTTATGCCGTTCGCTTTAATTTACTTATTCATCTTTGTTGTTGTCTTTTCTTCATTCATCGCTTTGGTCGCTGTTTCGCTGCTGCTGCTGTTTGTAGTTCATTTATTTTGCATTAGCAGCAAACAGGCACACATACAGCTAAACAAACACAGATTCTCTCCTACACTTGGTTCCACATACGCCCTATCTACCCTACGCTCCCTCAGCTTAAATAATTGATGTGCGTGTAATTGCGCATGTATGTGTATTATGCTGCCACACTGCCCAGCATTACTGCATGCATTTGTTTAAAGCGAAAACTTTTTTGCAGCACTTTAACATTGTTAATCGCTTGTAAAATTTATAAACGCTGGAACTAAGCTCGATTTGGTATTATTGGATTATTGCCTAATACTTCTTTAGAAGGTATGAAAAAAAATTTTAAATTAATAATATTTTATAATAGTTAGAGATGTGAGGTTTGATCTACAAAGTATTGAAAGGCAATTATCCTGTGAAATGTGCAAAAAAAAGGTATAGATAGATACCGAAAGCTTCAAAGGTGTCTTCATACCCAGGTTTCTTATTATGTATGAATAACAGTAGTACCAATCTTACTTCGGAATATAAACAGACAAGAGAAATTCTAAATTAAAAAAAAATAATTTGAGAAAAGGCATGGTGAAAGGTTAACTCACACAGATATTGTACTTTCAAGTGGAATTTTTATGGAAAAAAATTTCTCTACCATTTTCTCTCTCCCTCTTTTTCTCTCACAGACATATTTAGCTTTAAAGTGAAATAATCCATAGAATTAAGGAAAATAACAGATAACAAGTAAGGAAGGGCTAAGTTCGGGTGTAACCGAACATTTTATACTCTCGCAATTTATTTATTTAATATTATATAATGCACAATTTGACCCACATATTCGTCATATATATTGTATAAAGTCCATTGAAAGTTGGAAACCATAATATTAGGTTAGAAGCAACGAGGTCCTCGTGTTCGATATATGGGGCCTTAAAAACCTATGGTCCGATTTCGGCGATTTTTAGAATGGGGCTGCCACACTATAAACATAGTATTTGTGCAAAGTTCTGCACCGATATCTCCACTAGTGCTTACATTATATATTGTAATGTAAACGATTCAGATCGTCTTCAAAGTTCTGGTATATAGGAAGTAGGCGTGGTTGTGAAGCGATTTGGCCTATTTTCACAACATACCATTGGGATGTAAGGAAACCAAGTTTCATTGAAATCGGTCGAGTAGTTCCTGAGATATGGTTTTTGACCCATAAGTGGGCGACGCCACGCCTATTTTACATTTTGTAAAAAAATCTGAGTGCAGCTTCCATCTGCCATTTCTTATGTGAAATTTGGTCTTTCTGACGTTTCTCGTTAGTGAGTTAACCTAACCTTTGTATGGGAGGTGGGCGTGGTTATTATCCGATTTCAACTATTTCCATGGTGAGTAATGGGGTCGTAGGAGAACCGACTGCTGAAAGTTTGGCTTATGTAGCTTTATTGGTTTACGAGATATATACAAATAACCGATTTGGGGGCGGGACGCCCAGTTCCCCAAATTACATCCAAATATGCCCCTTCCTAGTGCGATCCTTTATTCTTAATTTTATAACTTTATTTATGTTCTGAGGGAACATTGGCAACGGCGAATACCGCAGACGATGGAACGATGAGCTGTACGAGTTATACGACGACATTGACATAGGTCATGTTGTCCGAATGGACGAAAACACTCCAGCCCTGAAAGTGTTCGATCCAGTACCCGCTGGAGGAAGCCGCGGAAGGGGAAGGCCTCCACTCCGTTGGAGGAACCAGGTGGAGAGCGACCTGGTTACACTTGGGATCTCCAACTGGCGCCGAACTGCGAAGGAGAGAGAGAGGTGGCGCACTATCGTCGATTCGGCTATAACCGGCTAAACGGTTGCAACGCCAATCACATACATACAACTTTATTTATGGCTTAGTTATGAGGCTTTATAGGTTTTTCGTTTTCTCCATTTTATGGGCGTGGCAATGGTCCGATTTTGCCCATTTTCGAAAGCAACCCTCTAACGGTCCCAAAGGATAGTTGTGCCAAGTTTCGTCAAGATATCTTAATTTTTACTCAAGTTACAGCATGCACAGACGGACAGACGGACGGACGGACAGACATCCGGATTTCAAATCTACTCGTCACCCTGATCACTTTGGTATATATGACTCTATATCTAACTCTTTTAGTTTTGGGTGTTACAAACAACCGTTATGTGAACAAAACTATAATACTCTCTTTAGCAACGTTTGTTGCGAGAGTATAAAAAACTTCAAAACATTCGATCAAGTACTTTCTTTAAAAAAAACAAGTAAGGAAGGGCTAAGTTCGGGTGCAACCGAACATTTTATACTCTCGCAATTTATTTATTTAACTTTATTTATATTATATAATACACAATTTGACCCACATATTCGTCATATATATTGTATAAAGTCCATTGAAAGTTGGAAACCATAATATTAGGTTAGAAGCACCGAGGTCCTCGTGTTCGATATATGGGGCCTTAAAAACCTATGGTCCGATTTCGGCGATTTTTAGAATGGGGCTGCCACACTATAAACATATATTTGTGCAAAGTTCTGCACCGATATCTTCACTAGTGCTTACATTATATATTGTAATGTAAACGATTCAGATCATCTTCAAAGTTCTGGTATATAGGAAGTAGGCGTGGTTGTGAAGCGATTTGGCCTATTTTCACAACATATCATTGGGATGTAAGGAAACTATTACAAACCAAGTTTCATTGAAATCGGTCAAGTAGTTCCTGAGATATGGTTTTTGACCCATAAGTGGGCGATGCCACGCCCATTTTCCATTTTGTAAAAAAATCTGAGTGCAGCTTCCATCTGCCATTTCTTATGTGAAATTTAGTCTTTCTGACGTTTTTCGTTAGTGAGTTAACCTAACCTTTGTATGGAAGGTGGGCGTGGTTATTATCCGATTTCAACTAATTCCATGGTGAGTAATGGGGTCGTAGGAGACTGCAGAAAGTTTGGCTTATGTAGCTTTATTGGTTTACGAGATATATACAAATAACCGATTTGGGGGCGGGACGCCCAGTTCCCCAAATTACATCCAAATATGCCCCTTCCTAGTGCGATCCTTTATTCTTAATTTTATAACTTTATTTATGTTCTGAGGGAACATTGGCAACGGCGAATACCGCAGACGAGGGAACGATGAGCTGTACGAGTTATACGACGACATTGACATAGTTCAGCGAATAAAAAGACAGCGGCTACGCTGGCTAGGTCATGTTGTCCGAATGGACGAAAACACTCCAGCCCTGAAAGTGTTCGATCCAGTACCCGCTGGAGGAAGCCGCGGAAGGGGGGACCAGGTGGAGAGCGACCTGGTTACACTTGGGATCTCCAACTGGCGCCGAACTGCGAAGGAGAGAGAGAGGTGGCGCACTATCGTCGATTCGGCTATAACCGGCTAAACGGTTGCAACGCCAATCACATACATACAACTTTATTTATGGCTTAGTTATGAGGCTTTATAGGTTTTTCGTTTTCTCCATTTTATGGGCGTGGCAATGGTCCGATTTTGCCCATTTTCGAAAGCAACCCTCTAACGGTCCCAAAGGATATTTGTGCCAAGTTTCGTCAAGATATCTTAATTTTTACTCAAGTTACAGCTTGCACAGACGGACAGACGGACGGACGGACAGACATCCGGATTTCAAATCTACTCGTCACCCCGATCACTTTGGTATATATGACTCTATATCTAACTCTTTTAGTTTTGGGTGTTACAAACAACCGTTATGTGAACAAAACTATAATACTCTCTTTAGCAACGTTTGTTGCGAGAGTATAAAAAACTTCAAAACATTCGATCAAGTACTTTCTTTAAAAAAAATAAACAAGAGAATCGCCTAATTGTTCATGGGTTACACTGGTATAGCCCCTTAAAGCCAGAAGACTACTATTAATTCCTTGGATTTATCGGATGATTAGTAATAAAGTAGCCGTAGATCATGTGAGAGTTAAGGGGTTAAGGGTTCTGATACTTCCTTAAAAATTAATTCATATCAAAAAATATTTCCACTTGACATTTCCTCCCAACTAAATCAAAATCAACTCAACGATTAACCAGCACACCAGCAAATCAACCAAAAACAGTTGAACTGACACGCGCTAAATGAATCAAAGTCAAAGAAGCGAGTGAACAAAAAGACAAAAACAACACAAGCAAGCATGAGTAAACATGAAGACACAATCGCTTATGCTCGTATTGAACTAATGTGGTTTTGACCACGAAATTGGCTGTGTAACGATGCGAATGCACCGACTCACCGGTTGCCAGGCATCCACAGGCTAACAAACTGGCTGTGGCGCTGGTCAGTTAAGCAGTTGGTCGAGTGGCTGCCAAGCTATTTACTGCTAAGCGCAACACACTGTTGGTTGCGATGCTACTACTACTACCACCCTTCTGCTCTGTCCAAAAACTACTGGTAACGGTTAAAATGCTTGACTTTGCATTTGTGGCATCGCGCAGGTGACTACCACGCACAGTATAGTTTCACTTTGGTAATCAGTTGTTCGCTTGAAATTTGCTTTTGCATAAGCGTGAAATTAGTGTGTGGCGCTTAGCACACAGAGTGACTCATATATATATATGTATGTCTGTATGTATAAAGTTTACTGTTATTATAGTTATGATACTTTAGTTTCAACTTAAGTGGGTCCTGAGGGTTTATTCGAATATATGTTGTAATTACAGTGAGCCCTAGGCTAAATGAAATGGGAATCAATATAAACATTTAAAGTATCTGAAAGGTCCTGGAAGGTCTTACTTAGCCTATTAGCATATTTGAGTGAAAATGAATACACAAAATTTCTAAAGTATTTATTTCTAAATTATTTTCTTAAAGGTACCCTTTCACTGTAGCCCACTGTTTATATAATTGCAGGCAAAAGAATTTCAGCAAATTAATTCTACCATAGTCATACACAAACACTTTGTTAGCTTGTTGTTTTTTTGGAGATTTTACAAATTCATAACATTGTTAAAACTGCAAGCAATGCAGAGCATCCTCTCATACTCTTTTCTATCTTTTGCTGCTTTTTCTGCTGAAATTTTGCACGAAATGTTGCCAGTTAAAACTGCTTGAAACGAAATATTCTGCACAAATGTAAGTACATACATGTGCTCCGCTTATGTACAATACAATTAACTAATTTGTAAATATTTAAAAAGCTTGGCTTTGGCTAATTTGCTATGCAAATAAATTCTCTCTTCACATTTGCTTATCCACTTGCATGTGTGTGCGCTGGAGTGGAAATAAACATAAGTACATGGGTAG
Source organism: Zeugodacus tau (assembly GCA_031772095.1). Taxonomy (NCBI): domain Eukaryota; kingdom Metazoa; phylum Arthropoda; class Insecta; order Diptera; family Tephritidae; genus Zeugodacus; species Zeugodacus tau. The sequence continues at coordinate 18,424,590 of CM062652.1, read as the reverse complement.
TCTTAAATGTTAAATTTAATTGAACCAGCCAAGAATAAAATTGTAAAATAATGGTATTGTTGTTGCTTTCAAATATTACTTCTTACTGATTTTACAATTTTCGAGTATATTTCGAGTTTTCGAATATTTTCGTACGTTTTTGAGTTTGAAATAAATTTCGAAAATTATATCTTATAAACTAATTTTCTGAATTCTCAAACATTCATATTTTTTCTGAAAATTAATTTAGAATAAGCAGAAACATGTTAGTGAAATTTTCTAGTCAATCACCTCTTCGTTAGCTATACAAACAATCCAAATTTCTTAGTAAGTCTACCCTTATCTCTACTTGCTGATATTCAATATGCTTCTTCATATTATTTTTAAGAAACTATTCGAAGATAAAATATTTATTAACAAGTAAGGAAGGTTAAGTTCGGGTGTCAGCGAACATTTTATACTCTCGCAATTAATTTATTTAATTTTATTAACAAACATTTTGACTCACATATTCGGCATATATATGGTATAAAGTCCATTGAAATTTTGAAATCCCTAATATTAAGTATATGGAAGATAGGGGAAGTTATGACCCGATTTCACTCATTTTTGGCACGGATACAAATTATTAGAAGAAACATATTCCCTTTGTATTTCCTTTAAATATCCGAGAGACTTACCTATATTTTCGATAAAAAATTGTTAATAGCACTGAGGTCCTCATATTCGGATTCGGGTCTTGAAAACTTATAAACCGATTTTTAGAAGGGCGATGCCACTCTTTACACGGATCACTTTGGTATATAGGACACTATATCTAACTCTTTTAGCTTTAGGTGTTTCATACAACCGGTACCGCCGTCACTTATGGTTCAAAAACCATACCTCAGGAACTACTCGACCAATTTCAACGAAATTTTATACATAATATTTCCTTGAAATATGTGAAATCGGGTAACAAATTTTGAAGTCCCTAAATATCGAACATATAGACCTCAGTACCAATGGATAATTTGCTACCGAAAATACCGGTATATCTCTCAAATATTTCATAGAAATTCAAAGGGAATCTTTTTCTGCTAATAAAGTCTCACTGAGCCAAAAATGGTTAAAATCGGCTAATTACTTCTCCTAGCTCTCATATACCTAATATGGGGCTTTTCAAACATACGGTAGATTTATACCGTATATATCGATTAATATGTGAGATATCGTACCAAAATTAAGTGAGGGTATAGTCTTGGATATAGCGTATGTTGGTGGTGAAAATGAGTGAAATCGGTTTTGGTATTACCTCAGCCCTCATATATTAAAATGAATATAGTTATTCTAGTAGATTTTATACCGAATATATGGCTCAGATTGTCTTTTCTTATAATAAAATCTTACTGCACTTTTTTAAGCTGGTATCCTTTTCAATCAGGAGTTAATTGATGAATAAACCGGCCTTTGCTCGATTAAAACGCTTATTAAAATCGATTTGCCATACAAAATAAAAATCTAATTTTTCTACATTAATTTTTAATTAAATTTTAATCGACTTGAAAATGAAATACAACTCTGCGACAAAGACCGTATATATACGTTCTTTGTCTGCGAGTTGTTGTTCACGCTACACGTTACTACGGTAGATGTCGCTGCTGGAAATAAATAAAAAATAGTAATCAACTGCTGAAGCTTACCAACTTCTTATGAAAAGCAAAAACAAAAATCTATAACAACTGATCGATAATCGAGTAGCCGGTAGTGTGAAGGGCAAAAACTTGTGTCTCAATCGAAATTGTTATTGATCCATTAATTTGACTGTGTGAAAAGGCTATAACATTTGAACTAAAAATGTAATATTTCGGTAAAATCACTTTTATAGCAATATTTTGTCTCTAGTACTCTCTTCTATCAAACCAAAAACACTTCAAATAAATTGTTATTTCACTCAAATATTGAGCAAAAATATCTATAAACTATTTTTAGTATCAAATATTGCGCCAAGTGCACATATATGTCGGTATAATATTTAATAAAAAGAAAACTCTTAAATCGTATCAACGCTTGTTTACCTGAAAACTCACTGACAAAAAGCAAAAGTTGCGAAAGGTCAATGAATTTAGTTGTGAAACAAAATTTAAAGCAATTCGAAACTTTGCTCACTCAAATTTCACTCATATATGTGCTGCTACATCACTGCTAGATAACTCTGTATACGCCCATCTCGCTGGGACACCTTGACGTATGAGTAACATAACGAAACATTTTCTGGCGCAGTTTAAATATCAAAATAGTTAGTTGGCACACTCTATATAGCAGATATATGTTTTGCATACACACACACACACATAGAAATCTTTTGACGTAGCAATCTCGTGCGGTTGTCGCGCCGGCTTGTCGTGTGGCGCTGCCGCAGCATGTGGTTGCTCTGCACGCTATGGCAGAGTGCCGAAAAAGGCCAATTATGCAAAAAGTTTGCGATGTTAAGGAAAAATTAACAACATTTTCACTTTATCGTGCTGCGACAGCAGTGGCGTGGCACAATGCAAAATAAACATAGGTGGCAAGCAGCCAGCGTGTTGCCACACCGAAGCAATTGTGCATATTCAAATGTGTGTGTGTTAGTGTGCGCGCGTATGAATATTTAAGCATTTTGCATACTTTTCAGCGCAACGCGACTTACTGAAATACTTTCGGCAGTATATATGTAAATGTTGTATGTGTTTTTGACGAAATAAATATGTGGAAATATATAACCGCACTTATATGCTCATTTGTTGTGAGGAGAGGCTTTAACTAGGTCTTATTGATCATTTTAAGTAAAGTAAAGAAGATTAGGTGATAGGTTTAATAAAACTGAATGTTAAGTCTCGTTTTAGATTATGATTTTATTTTTTTTCCTATTTCCGAGACATATACCTAGTGCTAGATAAGAATATAAAACCTTTATTATTTTGTGAAAAGTTATAGAAACATTTCAAATAAGCATATAAATATATAAAAGCATACCTTTCATATCATAATCATCTAAAGATAATCGCCCCTATTCCCGTTGTCGTTATCGTTTTAAAACGACTTAAAAACGCCTATTTGGTATTCCTGTTGGCGTTAACGACATTTATCGAAAATAAATTGAGATTCCCCAATTTGAAACAATTTGAAACGACTATAGAAACGACATAGAAACAGTCGTTTTTTGTCGTTGCTATAATTGTGAGCGACATAGCAACGACGCGGTTGTTTGAAGGAATATTTGATGTGAAGATGAATTTCCAAATCGGAAACAGTTTGACATTTTAATTTCTGAAATGGAAAAATATCCTGCATATGCCAAGGACTTTAGAAAAGGGATAAATCCTTTAAATTTCGATTTTTTGGGAGGGATATTTTTTTTCCAATCCACCGCCATCTCGCGTCCTAAATTGTTGGCATTAATAAAATTGCATTTTTATATCTAAGAGTACATTTAAGATATGAAAGGTCTTAAAATTCAAAACGAAGAAACAAATAGTACTCCAACAAGACGAGGAGTTAATAAACAGATACCCATGTCTCCTGGACCACTAGGTAGAGTAGTCGGATTAGCCAGAAGCAAGGAGCATGAGACGCTGGAAGTATAACACATTTCAGAAGAAAGTTTGGAGGACACAGATCTCACCACTACTTCTTTTAAAAAATCAAATAAAGATGGAAGACTAACATTGTTGGACGTAAGTACAATAATTACAGTGATAACATTGTTTAGAGTCAATAGAGAATAGCATAAAATCCATCAAGGATTGCTTTAAAAATATGTCTCGTTACATAAGAAAGAAATTTTTATATGGGAAAAGAGCGCCTTAAAGTATACTATATAAAATATGTATACAAATTTCGATAACTTTTCTTAGGCGTTACGATATACTTCAAGAATACCAATTTAGGAACGAAACGACGATAAGAACGACGACGACTTAGAAACGACTATTAAAACGACAACGACAACGGGAATAGGGGCGAATATTCTAAAATATGCCTGAAACTAATATCATACATTCCACTATTAGATTTACAGCATTTACAGGAAAATATGGGCTTTGACCCAAATCAACATAATTAATTAGCCAATTAATTCTGTAAATCATAAGACAAGGCTATAATTGCGTACCCCCAAATGTAGGCAACAGTTTTGTTTTTTTTTTTTAGAATACGCTTAAAGGTGTTATAATTTTAATATTTTTATCCTATATTCTGATATTTTATAAAAGTGATTAAGTTGAGCGTTGATAAATATATGCTATTAAGACTTGCTTATACTGCGTTGGTATTATTAAATGAACCTAAAAGTATGCAATGTCTAACTAATATAAAACTACTTAAATGCATAGAAATACAGTGGAACTTCTCTAACTCAAATCACCATAATCCACAAAAAAACTTCGAGTTATAGAATTTTCATTAAAACATACAATTTTGCAAAAAGCTGTAAAATATAGATTTATACCCAGCTTTATTAATTTACTTCGGTAGATTACACCTTTAAAAATAACATATTAAAATTTCAAATCAATATCTCAAATAGTTTTAGAGTTATAGCAATTTAAAGAGCAGCCGCTCGGCAACAGTGAAAACGATCATTTTATCTTTAAACGCGTTTTTCTCGAAACATCATTTTCCGAATTTGCTGCAGTGATTACTCAAAAACAAATGATCCGATCACTATCGATTTTGGTTTTACATGTTCTAATATATATGTTCTTATATATAGTTCTCCGTACAATGACCTTTTTGATATGATCAAAAAATCGAATTTTGGCAGGCCAAAACCGACAAAAATTTTGGATAAAATTCGACTATTTTTTTTTAAACGCCGCCATATTGTCAATTTTTGATTTTTTTTATCGTAGGTCATTGTACAGACAATATTATCTAGATTAAGGAGAATTTTATTTTTTTAGATTTCATCCACGGAGAAGGCCGGAATCACTACAGCAGTGAAGGACCTTTTTTTCGCGCCGTTGGAGATCGACTATAACTTAAAAAATATTTAATTTTTTTCTTCAAAAATTTCTCTATATATTCTTGAAACATGTGTAAATATATTCTTAAAATTTTGAAATAATTGATAAAGTATTTTTTAATAAAAATTCCCAAAAATCACCTTTTTTTTAGGCCATTACACTAGGTGTGCCCCTTAAAACCTGTGTTTTGTAATCTTGTTTGTTGCAGTTTACTATTTTTTGGCTCTTGCCGTCCGTATCCCATGCCTTTGTTACATGATTTATGCAATCCATAAGTGCAATATCATATTTTTTGTTCGACTCCATACTCACTTTTAAAATTCTGCCGCGATAGTAAAAATTTAAATTTTGTATTATGCTCTGGGCGAAAAGATCGATTTATGGAAGGGTTTTTGTATGAGATTTGACTTCTATTGCCCATTCATGAATTCGAGTTATGGAGAACTTCGAGTTAAGGAAGTTTGAGTTATTTAACGAAATTTGTATGAAATTTGTATGAAATTGATTTCTAAACTTTATTGCCAATTCAAGTGTTCGAGTTACGATAAGGATTTTTAAACGAAAATGTTTATGCTATCATTGATGCCGTGCTTTACCACAAAGTGAGAACGTAAAACTATTTTATCGATCTTTTCAAACAAATTTAACAAGCTTTTTGAGAAAATGCTTTCGATATTTTGGGGGGGCAACTTTATATCGTCTGTATCGTCTAACTATATCGTGTGTTTTTGTCTCTTCTCTCTAAAATACCCATTTAAAATATAATTTAGTCCGTCATCAGTAATTGTTAACATAAAAACTTATATGTAGTTCACTTCTTCACTCGGATAGATATCGTGAAAAATTTTCGATTTTACGGATTCAATGATTTCGAAATTAGCGACATCTATTACCCGCTGAATATATTTTATCAAGTTGGTAACTGAGTTCACTTCGATCGAATTTTTTATTTTCGAAACGGTTACAATGGTTTCACCGTACAATTTTTCGATCGGAACAGGATTCAATGATTAGCCCAATATAATATATTTTCGCCGAAGAACTTTGTGTATGGGTGCGTGAAGTCTACAACGCAATGGCGATATTAATTTCAATTATGCATTACAGGTATTTTACGTTTTTTCTAGAGAATAAAGTTATAATCTCACTCTGTTTATCACCTACATAGCGCTTACTTCTATAATTTTACTTGCAACACCACCCACTTGCCACCTTAAAAACCTCCACGGCATGCGACCACCTTCTCATACAAAGGAATTTACAGACCTACATTGTTCCACACATTTTTTACAACTCAAACATATGTATGTACATATGTCGACAGCTATATACTCGTATGTATGTCAGTCTCCAGTGCGCATATGATTTTTTGCAATTACTAACATTTTCCATTTAATTGGAATTTAAAGTGCCGCAGCGGAATTTCTTGCCATTCACACAGAGCTGGCAGGTGGCGAGTGACGTTGGTGGTGGGTGTGTGTATGTGAGTGACGCATAAACTGCAACAATTTTCGTCTGTGGCTGCGCGCCGCACTTGGTGTTTGTCTTTGCTGTAAGTTTTGCCTTCAGCTCACACTCAAACTTACAAAGATATATATGTATATATATATATACAAACATCTGTAGCAAAATATATGCTTTCCACCACAGCTTACCTTACTGTTGCCCTACATAACATACATACTTGCCACAGCCTGCCTGCATGCGTTGCCTACTTTTTGCATAGCATATTTTCCCTTCATTCTTCGCTGCCACTGAGTTTTGTTGCTTGCACTTCCGGTTGTCGTTGGCGTTGCGTACATTTCTGCCTTTGCTGAAGCAACATTTTTCCCGCTGCCATCAACCACTTGTACTTGGACCACTTTTCTATTCCTTCTTCTTCCACTTCTACTGCTTTTTGCCGCAATTTCGCGCTGTGGCATGCAACATGATGTGCAGTGCGGCATAGTTGCGCCGGCTCAACTCAACTCAACTCAATCGCTTATTCTTTCGTAACTCACTTCTTCGCATATTCATAGTGAACCGTTCACAAATGGCATTCGCGCAGCTGAGCCACACGCAGTGATTCGACTTAATGGCAATTGTTGGCTGCCACACAAACTTTGCAACAACAAACACATCCATATGTAAATATGTATGTAAAGTACGCCAACATTTATAGAAATTTGCTCAAGTGTGGTTGCATGCAACACACACACCTACATACATTCACATCTGAAAGTTGCATATACCTTGCTTTCAATTCATAGCGCACTATTTTATTTTATTTGATGTTATTTATTTATCTCAATATTCATTCATTCAATTCAAAAGTTTGCAAATATTTTCCCCATATTTATTTAAACGACACACACTCACTCACACATTGACATGCTGTTGCATGAAAAGTTTGTCTATTGAGGTTGTCTTCAGCTCGAGTGGTGAGATTTTGTATTCAAATTTGTGTAAGTCAAGGTTGATTTAGTTGCATGAAAGCGCCAACAAAAGTTTGGGTGTGTGTATGTGTGTGAATATTAGGAAAATATTTGCTTGGAAAAGCTAGCAGCTTGAATAGGAAACATAAAATTGCTTTCGAGCTTAAGTTGGAAATGTGAAGAGCTGAATTTGGTATAATCTATAAATGTGGGGCTTATGCGTACCTCAGTATCAAGTAGAAGTCTTAAAGTGATTTTTTTAAAATATATTATCTCAGTTGACTTCACTCTTTGATTGAGAATTTTTCTTGACGTTAAAACAACTACAGTTAAAACTTCCAATAACTCTTGAATTGGCAATAGAAGTTAAATTCCATATAAATTACGTGCCGTAACTCAGAAGTCTCTCTAACTAAAGTTTTTTTGTGGATTATGATGATTCGAGTTAGTGAAGTTCAACTGTATTTCATATGGAATGATTGAATTTTACTTAAGATCAGCTATGATCTTTGGATCACTTACAAAGCACAGAGGAAAACTGAAAATATTACTGCAACATGTCAAATTAGATCCCTTGTGGCACAGCTTAAAACTTCAAAATTTTCTTTCTCGGACTCCATTACATTTCTATAGACCACACTGATTAACCAACAACTCAAAGCGAACAAGATACAATTTTTCTATTATGCAGCTGATCATACCATTTCTCAGGTGAACAAAAAAAATTCTCAAAATATCTAGGTATATACATCAGAATACATCCGAGGTTTTGCGACAATCAGTTCTTAATGTCCTACGAAGTCATGTCATACGTTTAGATAAGAATTAAGATGATTGCGGTTAGATGCTATTGAACGCTTTGAGTTTAGAATTCCTATAGGAGGATGAGCGGAGACTTCATTCAACCTAGGATATGGCAAAAATCACAGCTGTACCTTATATAAATTAGAAGTCAATTGTCTCTTTGATTTCAGCTTATAATCAACAGTATCCAGTATGAATAAGTGACAAAGAAAATGAAATGTTTTCTGTATGTTTACTATTATATATACTTTCGAGAGAAATGGCTACCCATTACATAAATTTAAAGTCGATATCTAACGATGCACCCAGGCCCTATGAAACCACAGGAACTGGAATCTCCTCGTATTATCATGTGGAAAGTTTTATGTTAATAACTTCCGAGACATCTTCTTCCGTCTTCGGATTCCGTCCGTGACCGATAGTTGTCAATCTTTCTCACACATCACTCCTATATCACCAATCTATAACTGCAACTTACAAAATAGGCATCCTGAGTGTCAGAATATAATTGGAACCTCAGGAACAGTTCCACAGAAACGTATATTCAATATTATATTGCCTCTAACGCTCAAGCCTGCTTATGTTATTATATAAGACTAGCAGACAGCACCGGCCTCGCACGAGTTTAAACAAAAATTTCAAAAGTTATAAGTTTTTACACACTCTCCCATACATATGTATGTACTTTCCCGTTTCTTGCGTGGGTTCATTTTAAAAAAGTAAAATGTGGAAAATTCGCACATGAAATTATATTTTATTTGCAATGAGCTATAACTTCATTACGACCTATAGTCTTTGGTTTCCGTTGTCATTCTCTCTGATTGTGAATATTTTCAGTTTCAGATTAAGATTCTCCATCACTGATTCTTTTTGATACCCCCACCTGGGAACTATTTCAAGAAAGTTGAGATTCTAGCAATAAATATAGCCTATGTTACTCGGGGTGAATGTAGCTTTCCAATGGGTGAAAGAATTCTTGAAATCGGCACAGTAGGTTTTGAGTTTATTCATTACAAACATTCATAGCAATCTTTCCTCTTTATAATAGTAGTATAGATATAAAAATTTATTTTACTAAAACTTTCTTAATATTCAAATCAAATGTGATCTTTAAAAATGTTCATCGACCTATATTAATGTCAAAGAAATTACTTGCAACAAAAACTTGTTAAGAAATTGATCATAACTTCTCTGTCAACGGAAAGGAAAAAAACCAACCATTAGGGATTATTCGGAGCAGCCATATAAGCATGACCAGTTCCATTTAAAACTCAATAATAGTATAGATAACCGCCATATTCAATTGCTTTTGTTATATTTTTGGCTATCGCCGACTAAGAAATCTGAAAGATATATGAAATTTCGCTCGTTTTCTTGCAGATGACACCATCTCTTCCATTGGAAAGAAGGAAAAGAAGTATTTAAATCCCACAACCAGAAAATATGATTTAGTAAAGGCAGTGAATGCAATTATTGAATTCATTTTTTCATATCAAGCATTGGATTTGATCAGCTAGATAAAGTGACTTGACTCTCTTAGACTATTTATCAAGTGACTACCCCTGTTTTGCTACAACATTAATTGAATTGGTAGCGAAATTTTTCTCGTTATTGGTGAAATAGGGCTGGTATTGTTGGGTAAAGTGGTGCCAAATTGGACAAAAAGTTCTTAATAAGACAGAATTAGAAAAAAAAAACAAAATGCTGAACTCAAATATTTGTAATTTCATTAATACTCATACCTTAAATTATATTATAGGTGAACCTAAATACTTTCTAAAAAAATATCATATTTTTTAGTAATTCGTGTTAAATTGTTTGAATATTTCAAAAGTCATACGTAATTAGTTTTTTAGGAAAATGTGCTTTACTTTTTGTTCCCAAATTCAATGTATTAAATATTAAAAAACTATGTAGCAAAAAACCTACATAGAAAAAGTTCACAAAAAATATTTCATGACGAAAATATTACACCTGCTGCTTGCCCTCACAGCAGTCAGTAAAAATAATTTTTTGATAATATTTATTTATGAAATAAAATATTTGCATTTACTACTCACCAACAAGTTGATCCGTGGCATAAATACGCCGAACGAAAAGTGTTTTTATTAACAAAGTCCATTTGTAATGTTTATTTAAAAAACACGCTATTTGCGTTGTCAATTTTTTACGCGCAATTTATTTTTATTTGAGGCGATAATAACGCGTTAAAATAATTAATGTTTATCATAAGTTTTGCCGCTTTTTTCGCTTTCTATGCAAATTGTTGAACTTTTTACAAATGTTATTGATGTTTTTGTTGTGCGTGTTATTCTGTAATATTTTGTGCAATGTTGATTTGTTAATTTCATGTAAATATTTGCAAAGTATTAGCATTCATTTGTGTCATTTGTTGCGTGAGAATTTTTTTCCAATTAATTTATTAGGATTAAAATTATTTTCGGTTAATTTTTTTTTAATATTTTATTAAAAATTAATACAATTTAGCATTGAAATCGTTAATTTAATGCGACGTTTTAATTTGATAATTTTTTATAAAATTTTGTCGTAATTTTTTTGTTGATATTTTTGTATATAATTAAGAGAAAAAATATTTTTTTTTTATATTTTAATGATGTAATTTTTATATATTTTATTTTAGTGTATGCTATTTATTTATTTTCTCTGATTTCTATTCATATTTTAACATTTGATGCATTTTTTCTTAACAAAAATATCATTATTACCCTCCGAGCGCCTGTGGGTATGCTACAAAAAAGTAAAAAATCGCTTTTATTCACTTAAAAAAGTGTTTTTCTTTCATTTCGGCGTTCATTTTACCGTTAGCTGTGGAATTTTTCATCCACTTTAAATTATTTTGTTAACAAATTATAAACAAAGCTTCCAAATAAATACCGTTTATGCAGCGGCATGTCACTCTTTTGGTAGCCATAAATAGCGCGAAATTAAAAATAACACAAAAACAACATAAAAAAAATTGCAAAAAAAAAACAATAACGGAACCTTTGCATAATTAAACAAATGTAATGCTTCACCTGAGCAACAACTAACAAACACACACACCCACGCAAATGCATATTTGCTGACATGTATATTTACAATATGACAACAACAACAACACATAAATAGCGTGTGAGCGTATTTAATTAATTTTCATGTTGATTATCTGCAAAAACTGTGCAGTGAAAACAATAACAACAAGAAGAATGACAATGAGTGCAGTCACAGTCAAACTGGCGCGCAGTCAAACTGACTACTGGCAGCGTCGAAAAGTGTCAAAATACAATAAAATGCCTGAAGCTGCCACTGCAACAATAACAACATTAACAACAACAACAGCAATAAACAAACGTGCGAAAAGTGATATAGCACAACAACAAACAACTGTATTTTCCCGGCAACAAACGCACTGCTGTGTGCTGTTATAGTAGCTGCATGTGGTTGTTGTCTGTCGTTATTTGTTGTAGTTGTAGCACTGTGTATTTCGGTAGCTGGTTGGTTTTATCAATTTATTTATTTGCAAATTGTCAACATGCATGTACAAAAACAATTACACGCAATGTGCGCGCGCGATACAACATTGCCGCAAAAGCAACAGCCACAACAACAACAACAGCAACAACAATAAATGTATAGCAGATAACCAACCGAGTGGCAGTTGTTTCAGCCGAAATTGTCGTACACATTACTGTGTTTGTGTGTGGCAGTTAAAAGCGTGTGATAACACATTGCCAGCAGCGCTTTTGGCTTTATTGTTGTTGTTATACGCGTTAAGCAGCGTAGTATGGGAGCGCACCGAAAAGCACAACTCGATTTCCCTACTTTATTTAAACACTTGTGCATTTTGTTGTGCGGCGCGCAAAGTAGCGCAGAGAAAACAACAACAATAAATGTGGCATACGCACAACAGTGGAATTTATGCTCAACATGTTGCAACATTGATGTGCGCCAAAAATGTAAAAGTGCTTGCAGTTGAGGATTTGTGTGGTTGTATGTGTAGGTGGCTGTGTCTGTTTTATAAACTATGCAGGTGTTGCTAGTTTTTTGTAAGAATCTATATTGATGATGCTTGCATATTTGAATATTCATCCATATAGATGAAATGATTTAAATAAATGCTGTTAAACATTTATATTTCTTAAAAACATACCAGTAAACCAGCAAAAAATTGCTTTGCTTTTGATGTCAAGAAAAACAATCTGGTTGAAGTTGACACAGGGAATTTTTTTGAAATATTTTTCTGGTAAAGAAAAAATTATTTTAATTTTATTGACAATCACAAACATACTTTTCTTATTTTGCATATCTAAAGATCATTTCTCGTCTGAGATTTGTTTAGATTAGACAATTTTTATAATCCTGAGAAATTTTTACTATAATGATCTAATTGACTTTAATATCAACTCAGTTGACAATTCAAGACATTTTCAATGCAAATGTTTACAATTAGAACTGCAAAGACGCCGAATAACTCCGGTGATACGTAGCGTATGAGTAACACTCACTTAACCTAAACATTTTTTAATACTTTCAAAAAGAAAAAATGTTGATAATAATAAATTTTTTTCGAAAAACTGTCTGTAAAAATAGATTAAAGCCCGTCGCTGGATTCATGTAGTTGAAAAATTATATTTTCAGTTTTTGAAAATTTAAGAAATATAGGAAAAGTCCTAAAGTTCGCATAACCATTTTACAACAGGTATGTATTGAAAGTAAATTTTTTCAAGTGAATCAAAATTGAAATCCCAAACTTTGAAAAAAAAAATAAAATGAAATTCGAAAATAGTTTAAGCATTGCTCGTAATAATCTCGAAATAATTGTTGTTATACGATTCTTAAGCTTTAAGATGATTTTAGAAGAATTACTTTGGCAATTGCTATACAACCCCAGCGTTCTTCAACCGCTTTTTGTACTATTACTTGCGCTGCATACAAAATGTTTAATTTTCTAAATATTTATAGTTTACTCTATATAATATATTGTTTGTATTTTATTATTTTATTTTATTTTATTTTATTTTTTTTTTTTTTTTTATTTTATTTTATTTTTTTTTTATTTTATTTTATTTTATTTTATTTTATTTTATTTTATTTTATTTCATTTTATTTTTTATTTTTTTTATTTTATTTTATTTTATTTTTTTTTATATACTTTTTTATTAAAATTGTGTTCGCCTTAAGACCTTTATAGACTCAATGTGATTTAAAGTAAATTTAGTGATCTTTAAGAAAAATAGTATCGCATTTAAGAAAAGATAATTAGCACATTCTATAAAGTTCTGAAATAATTAAATTTATTGAAGCTTAATTTGAGTATTTCTTAAATATTTTTTGATAATATTTTTGCATTGAATTTATTTTTTTTCTAATTTTTCTTTAATTATTTTAAATTTGATTACATATTTTTTATTTTTCTTTAATATTTCGTAATTTTTTATACAATAAATTGTTTTATTATATCATTGTGTGTAAGTACATTTATCAATTTCATAGAATTTCGATCGACATTTTCAAAATGGCATTTTATATAAGATCGCGTGAAAACTTTTGGAACGGAATGTTCTTCCAAGATTGAAAAAAAAATGTTTTTTCATTTATGAAATAAATATACATTATTTTTCAAAAAAAAAAAAAAAAAACAATATACATTATGCACTGGATTTATAGATCAAACGGTATGACAGGTCGTATGAGTAACATCAGAAGTTCACTGATCTCTATTGAGATATGAAGAATTTATAATCTTTGCAGAACTTGTGTGCTAATTTGCAATAAAAATATGATTTTAAATGAAAAATTCTGTGCTTTCAGTAATTTTGTTGATATAATGAAGCTATGTTGTCGATCATGTTAAGCGAGGATCACTTGCTATATGCTCTAAATTGCAGTTTATATTTATTTAATAGCGTTTCTGGGAATACTTGAGTATTATTTTTAATAAATAAATTATGGTATTTGATTATTGAAAATTGATCAAGGCATTAATTTGATCAATTGATTAATTGTAATGATTTTATGGTTTTATTAATTATTTGATAATATTTTGCTATACAATTTATAGTATTTTTCAAATCGTCTTCGTCAAGAAAAATATTTATGATTTCTTATTGAATTTTTTTTAGAATTATCAATTATTATTTTTGTTAAATTTTTATTATTTTTTAATGTTTTTGAATACTAAAATTGATTATTTTATTCGCTTCATTGATTAATATTTAGTAAAAATGTTTCTACAACACCTTTTTCATTAATTAATTTTAATTAAATATTTATTTTATTTTTATTGTTTTTAATGTTTAACTGATTACTTCAATTAATTAATTACTTTAATTTTTATTTTTAATTAATTAATTATTTTGGCTTTTAATTTTTTATTTCTTTTCTAATTAAATCTGTCTTACTTATTGTTTTTGCATTTGCATTTGTTTTTGTTTTTGTCACGATCATCACGCAGTCTCACAACATGCGTACGCCTGGCCGTCAATGTGCGTGCGCCGCAAAGCACGCAACATTTTTGTACCTCAACAACAGCAAGAAGCAACCAACCGACACACCAACAACTTCGTTTATATTTATATGAAATCAAATAAACACTAAACTATAACTCGTACATTTTGTCTTAGATGCAGCAGCAACGGCGTCTATAGTAAGGAATCGAAGCAGTAGCAGCAACAGCAGCCACCATAGCGAAGCGAACGACAAAAATCATCGAACACACTGCACGCAAGAATTTTCACTTATGAGAGACATTTTGCGTTTGCGGGCGTTTTTATATGCGCCACACACTCGGCCGCGCCACCGATGAACCCGCCGATCGGGTGGGGATATGCAAAAAACCAAAGACAGCAGATGCGTTCAACGGCGCTAAAATCGCAACAGCGAGCACAGCAACAACAACAGCAATGCAACGTACTTGCACACAAAGCACGACGCTAAGGCACTCGTATTGCACGGCAGTAAACGAATGGCGAAGGCGACGAGCAATGCGGCAAAGTAAAATGCAAAAACAATAAAAGCAAACGTAAGGAAGAAGGAAGTGAAATGCAAAAAAATGTTGTAGTAACCAAGAGGAGGGTCGGGCGGCGGCGCAGTGGTAGGCGATGAATCTGAGCGCACTATGGATGGATGCTGTGTGGATTTTAGGAGCATTCGGTGCGCAGCTTTCGTGTTCGGCGCCGGAGCTTTCACTCAATTTACAGTCGCTGAGCTTTCGGGTTTGTGGAAACTTAGAATTTTAGCTGTAACGACAGCGGTCAGTAAACTTTGTCGTTGAATATTTTGAGTAACAAATAGAGGCATCTGTGAAAGAAGTGACGGGATAGTTTTTTGGGCTTAAACTACAGTAAGAAATCATTTAAGTTATTAATAAGTTATTTTGATGTTGTTCAATATTTAAGAAAAATCAAAGTGGAATTGTGGACTATAATCAATATTATAAACCGGGGTATAAGGATAAGTTCCACATTGCCACCAAAAATCAAGAAACTTTCATAACTGATTTTGGATGGAAGCAGTAATTGTGAAAAACGTTGCCTGTGATTTTGAATGTGAATTACAAAAGAGTACTGAAGGAATTTATTATTTTATAGAACCATTTCGTGTATTTTTGACTTGTAAAAGTGTTTTATAAAAATTATAACCGGAAAATTGTCTTAAGATTCGATAAATAAAAGTAAATTTTGATAATAGAAACTCTTCCAAATGTTTCCCTTTTGAAAGTCAATGATTTAATTGACAATTTTTAAGATATTTTATAGACAAAAGTATCTTTTTTTCGTTCAAAATATTTTATTTCTTAGTTTATTTTAAATATTAATCAAAACCGTCAACATTTTGCGAGCTTTTAGTTTATATTTTCAATGCTGTGCCTCAAAAAGCTCTCGTTTACACAATTTTACTCAAGTTACACTCAATTTCCCCTGCACTCATAATTCTCACTCAACTCAAATTTCCCCTTGAGCATAAAGAGCTGCTTTCTAACCCCACCAAGTACGCAAATGAACGCATACTACACTCCAAATAAGGTTTGCACAACAATTGTGACTTCGTTACACTTCGTATGCATTCGTTATGCTTATCGCCGTACCTCGTTTCAGAGCATAAGCTTCGTGTACGCGCAGAAACATTCATCGGAGTGCAATGCGTTTAAAATTTCATTGTCGTTCATTTTATTCCCCTGAAATTCATGCGCTCACTGAGCTCGCCAAATGCAATAACCTAATCATTCGGTTATTGTACTCGTAATACGAGTACCCTGATAATTGTAACAACATGCGCCCTTTAAATCACATGATTTCCTGCTCAATTTCAACGCTCAAATTCATTTTGGCACCCTTTTCACTACTCTCATATGTTCCCTCTTTCAGTCTCGCTATCGCTCTCTCCCGCGTTGAGTTACGTTCGTCAACGCTTCCGTTTACATTTTACGCTCGTTTGGTGTCGTGTTCATTCTGTCGTTGCAGTAGTATGTGTTTGCAGGCGAGTAAACATCGTATCGCATTGCCGTCGTCGTTTCTGTCATTGCCGTTGCGTTGCATCTTCGTGTTATGCGTGTGGCATGCGACGGCATCTTTTGATTACTTACTACTCCCACGCTGATTACAATTTTTACGCTGGCTTAGCTGTTATAGTTGTTGTTTTCCCCGTCATGGTCGTGTCCCTTAAAATGTGCAACCAATACCTCTACACACATGAGACCAAGGTATTCTACCAATACCAATTTATATAGCACACGAAGATATGCAGTTACTTGCGCAAATATATCAAGTTGCCAAAAAATTTTGTCAACGTATTCATTTCATTGCTCATTGCATTGTATATCTTTAAGGAAGGACTACCATGATTACTCTTCAATTATTTCCCTGATAGTAAAATTGTATGGTCTGCCGATATAAGCATGTTTGTCGAATAGACCCCAAATTGACATGACAGTAACATATTAGTTACCTTTTTGTCATTTAATTTTCGCGTCTATGTATAAGGCGCTACAGAGCTCGTATCTGGCAATACTATACATCTTTGAAAGGTCTTGACATAACCTACAAAGCGACGTTCAACAGTTATGGACGTGTAAACGTTGAAATTCGTGCTATTTTAAAGATTTCCTTCGTTAAAGGCAAATCCGGTAGAGAAAAGTTCCGTGAGATTAATGGTGTTTTGGGGGATGGTACTCTATCACTTCGAACTGCGGAGGAATAGTTTCGACGATTCAGAGCAGGTGAAAACGACAACATGGATAAGCCAGCCGGCGGAAGACCTGTGACGACGAATACCGATCAAATCATAGAAACCATCGAGTTAGACCGGCATGTGGCATCTCGTGACATCACCGAGTAGATGGGAGTTACTCACCATTTTAAACCCTCTGCAGAAGGCTGGATACACAAAAAAGCTTGATGTTTGGATGCCGCATAGTTTGACGCAAAAACACATTCTGGACCGAATCAATGCCTGCGATATGCTGCTGAAACGGAACGAACTCGACCCATTTTTGAAGCGGATGGTGACTGGCGATGAAAATGAAAAATGTATCACATATGACAATATCAAGCGAAAATGGTCGTTGTGGAAGGCCGGTGAATCGTCCCAAACAGTGGCCACGCCTGGACTGACGGTCAGGAAGGTTTTGCTGTGTGTTTGGTAGGATTGGAAGGGAATCATCCACTATGAGCTGCTCCTATATGGCCAGACGCTTAATTCTAACATACGACTGGACCGCTTGAAGTAGGTGATCGACCAGAAGCGTCCACAATTGGCCAACAGGAAGGGTGTAGTGTTCCACCAGGACACCGCCAGACCACACACTTCGTTGATGACTCGTCAGAAACTGCGGGAGCTCGGATGGGATATTGTATCGCATCCACCATATAGCCCGGACAGATTATCAAACGAAACGACGCATATTTGAACTAAATCTGATCACAGTAACACATTTTATAAAGCATTGAATATAGAGCAAAAAAGCGGAAGGGAGATATTTGCCAACCTAATATATAGCCTAGATTCTATAGAAACTTTACTTTTTGAGAAGTCTTCATCTTGGGATAAGTTTCCCAGCAACGAGTTTCTTTTTTTGTTATTCGGAGTCTGTTGAACTGATGTAAACTTATTTACATATTTATATCAATCTTAAATATGAATATGTATTTTCTGTAAATGACATCTCTGATCTGGCTTTTTTGCTAAAGTTCGCTGTTCTTTTGTTTCTATCTTTTTTCTCTGAAAATTTAATTTGAAATTAATGTGGTGGACAGATAAAAATAGTTGTAGACTAGTTTTGAAGAAGGCGAAGTTTTACTGTAAGAATCGGCTGCGTCCGGGAGATGTCTCAAACGCGACCTAATAGATTCCATTGACTACCATTACCGACATTAGTAGCGTCACCAGGAGCGCGACAATCCCAAGATTGTTATGGAAAGTAGGGAACGGAACAACTCTCTTCTTCTTCCAAACTTCGGGAGGTTAATGGGGGCTAGAGAAAGTTTTGTCCCAATATTACCAATTTTTGCTACAGAGTATCCTGCTCTTATCTAATATGTATATCTTCTAATTTTACATGAGTCAAGCAAAACTTCGAGACGCGTTTTAGTAGCAACCCAACAGCATATTAGGGCTATCTAAGCATAATTTTTTGTTGACATCTGAAAGAATGATTTTTCTATTGAGATAATGAAATATCATCGCTGTATTATCAGTAACAAAATTATATTAATTTTTGTAGAATCTGAACAATTATAAAGAGAAGCGCGATATATAATAGTAAAAGTCGAAGACAGATAAAGGTTATGGGACATATATTATTTATTAGCTTTATGTAATTTTAGATATCGAATAGATGCATTTGTAATAGGTTATAACAACCTGGGGTATCCATATTAATTAGCTAGACCTATTAATTTCTTGAGATATAACGTTGTGGAATGAAAAATCTAATCCGATTACAATTATCTAACGATAGACAGAGACTTTTCCCTCTCTGGATGTGAT
Source organism: Zeugodacus tau (assembly GCA_031772095.1). Lineage (NCBI taxonomy): Eukaryota > Metazoa > Arthropoda > Insecta > Diptera > Tephritidae > Zeugodacus > Zeugodacus tau. The sequence goes on along the minus strand of CM062652.1, from coordinate 18,405,422 downwards.
TTTAAATAAATTTTTCGGACAATTCGTATCTTGGTGCTGATAGGAACCTACGGTATCGAGGACCTTTTATGTATTGAGAGGTATACAACATTGAAACGCTTTTAAAAAGGCTTCTCATTAAACTTCAATGATCTCCATTGGGCTTCACGGCTCTCTTTGTCCAACAAGCTAAAGTTACTGCAGTTAATATCCCCAAGCCATAAACGATAACAGCTCCAAAAATACATCACAAAAACTCAATAACCACACCATTAAACCGCATAGGAAGCAAACAAATTAAAAATTTGCAATGAAAATCACGAAATAAACACCGTTAAGCACCTTGTTGCAACATGAAAAATAAATTTCAAATTCAAAGCAAACAATTGACAAAATATGGCGCAATTGAATGTGCCACATTGTCAACACTTTCGCTGCGACGCCAAATGCATTAACGGCACATGCACACCAAACGCGGCGGAGGCAATAATAAGGAGCAAATAGCGGGAGTGGAGTGGGGGGAATGAAGTGTGAAAACTCATTGTGACAAATCACAAGTAAATCAGCTAGTCGCCTGAAAAAAGGTGGCAACATGAAACGTGCGAAATGTGTGAAAACGGATGCGGAAATGCATAAATTTGTTATAACCATTAAGTGGGCAACGAAAAAAAAAGAATGCTAAACAGGCGAAATTTTCGCGTGACGCAAACGCAGACAAACAAGCGCACAAATCCAACGTGCTGCCGAGGAAACTGTTTACTTAATCTGCGATTTTGCATATAAAAAGAATCGTGAACGCGAAAAGGAATGGTGAAGTGGGGTGAAAAAAATTTGTGTGTGCGTATTTGAGATCATATCAAAGCAACAGCCGCACACGCCTTGTGGCAAGGGAACATGACGCGACGCCTGGCGGTGATGTAGCGTGAGCGATAAGCGTGAAGTGGCAAATGGCTGGCTGTTGCTGTTGCCACAAGCCAAAAGTCAACACCAAGGCATACACTCGCAAACATACAAACACACGCAGACAATCAGAGGCAGAGGCACAAAGTGCGAGGCAAGCAGCGCAGACGTGCGAAAAAAGTAAAGTTGCAAATTGGTAATTCGAAATGCGAAAAGCCAATCTCAATGACGGTGAATTAGTCGCGCGTACATTTTTTGTTCGGCGATATTTGTCGCGCTTTCAATCTGCTACCGAAACTGAAGTGGCAAGTGGCGTGAGTACGCCATTGAACGGCACATTTGTAGATTTTATCGGCAACGCCAAATAAGCAAAATAATTCAGAAACGCTGATATGGCACACAACGGCATGCCACAAAAGCACGCGCGCACAGACATATATATATATAGAACTTGCAACAATTTGTGGCAAGCATATTATGGCATATTGTGAGATGCGCACACTGCCAAAAAAAGCAACAAATTAAATATTTAGTAAATTAATTTGCACGCTTAACTAGCAGCATTTCAACGCCAACCAACAGCAGCAGTGGCAACAGCAACAACAACAAAATCGCTCTTGCAAATTCAATCGCCAACAATTCAATTATACACAATTGAATTCAATATGCGCGCACAATTGAATCGGTCGCAGCAATCGGCTACCAAATTGGCAAACTGGCAGTTGCAGGCAACATGCCACACAACAACAACAACAACAACAATAGCAGCAGCAGCAGCAACAAATTGTCGCACAATAAGCAAAACATCAACAACAGAAGATCGATGGGCAGCGCTGATAAACGCGTCACAACTCAGCAAGCAACAACAACAACAAATAGTTGTTGTTACTCACTTCTGCCTTGTTTAGTTTTCGCGAGTGATTGGCCGAAAAAATTTCGCCTGCACAACAACGCAAAAGAATTGAAACGAAAAATTGCAAAGTGCAATTGGCCAGCGACAAACCAAGAACAACAACAACATTGATTTGCTGGTTTATGCAACAACAACAAAATAAGCAGCAATTGTTGAGCGGCAATCGAGTGTGGCAAGGTGTGCGTTATGTCGCAGGCTTCCCTGTTTAGCCATGGATTTGCGTTGCGGCTGCCAAGGTAATACGCAAAGACTTTGCTGAGGAGAATGCGCCTGTTCGATTGGAAAATTTGAAATTTTCTACAATGCGGTGAAATAATTGAGAAAAGCAACACAATTCTTTTTTTGGGGTAATGGCTAAGAGATTTGTTACTTTTTATCAGCTTTGAAATGAAACTGGCGATTTTGTGGGCAAATTTATATGTAGCTTTCGAAATAGAAGTGGGAAAATCATTATTGCAGGATTTGTATAGGCACGCTCTTGTTCTATTACAGCTACATATTAGGTTGTCTTTTGAATTTCGCGGCTATGTATAAATCGCTACCGAGCTCGTATCTGGCAATACTATACATCTTTGAAAGGTCTTGACATAACCTACAAAACGATGCTATGCATGATTAGTTTGGATATTGCGAATCAACAGTTATAGACGTGTAAACATGGAGTTCACTAACGCCGAAATTCGCGCTATTTTAAAGGTTTCCTTCGTTAAAGGCAAATCCGCTAGAGAAACGTTCCGTGAGATTAATGATGTTTTGGGGGATGGTACTCTATCACTTCGAACTGCGAAGGAATGGTTTCGACGATTCAGAGCGGGTGAAAACGACACCATGAATAAGCCAGCCGGCGGAAGACCTGTGACGACGAATACCGATCAAATCATGGAAAACATCGAGTTAGACCGGCATGTGTCAACTCGTGACATCGCCCAGGAGATGAGAGTTAGTCACCAAACCATTTTAAACCATCTGCAGAAGACTGGATACACAAAAACGCTTGATGTTTGGGACCGCATGATTTGATGCAAAAAACCTTCTGGACCGAATCAACGCATGTGATATGCTGCTGAAACGGAACGATCTGGACCGCTTGAAGCAGGCGATCGACCAGAAGCGTCCAGGGATTTGACGCAAAAAACCTTCTGGACCGAATCAACGCATGTCATATGCTGCTGAAACGGAACGAACTGGACCGCTTGAAGCAGGCGATCGACCAGAAGCGTCCAGGATTGGCCAACAGGAAGGGTGTAGTGTTCGATCAGGACATCGCCAGACCATATACTTTGTTGATGACTCGTCAGAAGCTACGGGAGCTCGGATGCGAGCTTTTATCGCATCCACCATATAGTCCGGACATAGCGCCAAGTTATTACCACCTACCTATTCCTCTCCATGGCGAACGTTCTTTGTGATGTAAAGTTGAAAAAAAGGCTTTTGAAAAGTGGCTGTCCGAGTTCTTCGCAAATAAGGAAAAAACTTTTTATAAAGCATTGAATAAAGAGCAAAAAACGGAAGGGACGTATTGGCCAACCATATATTATTTATTTGAATAGCCCCAAAGGTGTTATGTAAGCAGGATACGAATCTTTGTTTAAAATCTGACAAAGCAGAGATCCAAACGGATATCTTTACCGTTTACAAGCATAGAAAAAATCACTGAAAGAGCCAAGGGCGAGTTAGAGAAGTGTTTCGACGATTGGAAGAAGCGCTGGCATAAAGTCGAGTGGGGACTATTTTAAAGGCGACAACATTAATGTAGACTCAATGTATAAATATATAAAAATTCTGCTATTTTTTAAATTCAAATCGTTTCTCTTAAGTTTACTTAATACTTCTTTCCTCTATGAGAATTCTACTAGAAGAAACTTTGATGAAGTCATATTCAGTTTATGTAAAATCAAAATGAACTCCTACAATTGGCAAGATCTATACACCAAATGTCTATCCCAGGACTCATATATTAGATTATAGGTTACTATAAAAAAAATTGTTGACAAAAATGACAACCCTGCTCTCTAGTCACTCTATTCTTATAAAAATCTCCCATAACCGGAAAGGAATTAAAGCTCAACGACAACGTGCTAATTGTACGCTATCAGCATTGTTTCAAAAGTGGAAAACATCAAATTTATGAGAACTCTGACCATTTATTGTCCTCCTCAATCTTGCTAAAAGTTCTTTTGGACCATTCATTCAGCTTTCACAAAATAGTGAAAGAACTTCCCCGAGTCATTCAATACTTAACAGGACCTAAAGTAATAGAGATTTTCATTATGTAGGGTAGTGATGTTAGAATAAATATTTCGAAAAATAAAACGTCAAGTAGACATTTTAATAAATTCACGCGTTGCTTATAACTTTGGTATCATCCGTCTGAACAATCACAATCTCATTTTACCTTATAACTAAGGGAATTGGTAACTTCAATTTGGTAACAATTTCTTCAATATTTACTAAAACAAATATTATTTCATTCACAGAGATTAGATTCGACGATATGGTGAATGCTAAAGCAATTCGAAACCCAATTCATTTCTATACTCTCGCAAGAAAAGTTGCTAAGAAAGTATTATAGTTTTGTTTACATAACGGTTGCTTGTAACACCTAAAACTAATCGAGTTAGGTATGGAGTTATATATACAAAAATGATCAGGGTGGGGAGTAAAGTTCAAATCCGGATGTCTGTCTGCCCGTCCGTCCGTGCAAGCTGTAGCTTGAGTAAAAATTGAAATATTTTGATGAAACTTGGTACACATATTCCTTTGCACCATAAGAAGGTTGCTTTCGAAGATAGGCGAAATCGGTATACTGCCACGCCCACAAAATGGCGAAAATGGAAAACAGATAAAGTGCCATAACTAAGCCATAAATAAAGCTATAAAAAGAAAATTGGGTACAAAGAATCGCACTAGGAAGGGGCATTTGGATGTAAGTTTTTTGAGAAATTGGGTGTGGCCCCGCCTTTATACAGTCTAAAAATGGAGGAAATCGGATTGTAACCACGGCCACCTCCAAAACAAAGTTTATGTTTAATTGTACTTCTAAAAGTGCTTTAATTCAGTAAGGAAAACCATCAGAAAGGTTAAATTTCATTATAAAGATGGAAAAGAATTCGGTTCATAACATTTTCCTGATTTCCCAATGATATGTTATGAAAATAGGCCAAATAGGTTCATAACCGCGCCTACTTACCATATACCAGAACTTTGAAGTCGATCTGAATCGTTTACTTTACAATATATAAAGTAAGCACTAGTGAAAATATCGAAACTGAACGGTTACACCCGAACTTAGCCCTTCCTTACTTGTATAAATATGGACATTTTACCGTCGTTTTCGGCTTTCAATATCCCTATACAATATATATTAGCTGTTAATGATTTTTTTAGAAGCAGATGCAATTCGAACTTAACAGGCTGCCTGATTCAAATATACATATTAATACAAATGTTTCTAAAGTCCTATACACTTCTAATACTGCTTGATACACATTCAAAGCACAATTTTCTTTTCGCATAACAAAAACGGCATTTCAAGATCACCACAAAGAAAATCGAAAATATTTCATAAAACCGATAGCATCCTGCGCTGACACTTATAAATATTTGCCGCAAATTAAATGGATACGCTGCGCAGAAGAAATGCGAAAAAAGAAAAGCCATCAACTATTGAACATGAAAAATCTGGATTGTCGAAGGAATTTACGCCGCCAACACACGGAAATGCACATCATCAGCAATAACACCGGCTGACACCTAGTACACACCGTCCTACCTGCATATATAAATGCACATGAGTGTAGTGTAGGTTGTTGGAGTATTTTTATGCGTTGGTGGTATCTCGGCAGGCAGCAATAATTTCCCAAGTCTACAACCATAAAGTCACAGAGCAAACGATGCACTTTGCAAATCCGCAATCAGACAAAACAAATAATTTTGCGAGCATAAAATATGCTGGATTACTATTCAGTAGCGCTGCGGCAACGCCTCGAGCACCTTCAGCCCTAGCAACTAACTATTGGAACTTGAGGCGGCTGCAAGCTTGCTACAAGAACAACAACAAAAAATAATAATAAAGCTGAGCACTACTTGCAATATGCATAAAAGGAGTTTGTTGAATTGCAACATACACACCGATGGACATATTAATAGGCACACTCTCACATACAAATGTAATTGCAATGAAATGGAAATGGAAATGTGAATATTTTTTGCCTAAGTTACAGTTAGAAAGTAGTAGATAGTAGAAATTCAATTCAACTTGGAATTTTTATGTTTTTCAAAGAAATCCGCAAGTTGCACAAACATAAATTTACTTACAACCACCGCCACACTCACCTGCCACAATTTGTGGCGCTTTTGGCGAAGGAAAGAAATGCAGCCGCAGGCTTTTATATTAAATGTCAGGCGCTGCTTGAAGGGCAAAAACGGTGTTTAGTTTTAATATTTTCAGGTCCACACACTCACACACACATACATACTTAAGTCTATACAAGTAAAGTATCTAAGTATGTAAGCCTGCGGCTAAGTATGTAAGTAAGTACTTGTTATTAGGCGGCTTTGCCACATTTGTTTGTTGCATGCACCGTCACTCATGCCACCTACACTATCGTGCCACAGCGTACTCATCAGCGCACAAGTTGCATGCAACATTTGTTGCTGCATCAGCATAAAAAAGCGCATATAAAAGCCCAAAGGCTGGAGGACAACAAGCAAGAGTAAAAAAATGTAAATCATTGAATACGCGCATGCCAGCGAATGACATTTTGAGTTAATAATGTTGACGAGTTGGTGGCATGAATGATTATCAGCGCGCCCTTGTATGTGTGTGCAAATCCACCAATGGTTATGCCAATAGATGATGGATGGCTGGCGGATGGCATGTTAAATGGTGGGTGGCCACACACACTCACCCAAAGTCACAGAGCCACTTGTGAGATTAGCATAAGCAGCAGAAGATGAAGCGACTCTTGTATGATGGGCCATATAGGTACCCCTCCTCTGTAACCATGAAGTGGCTCATTCCAAAGTAGCGCTAAAGTAACTCTGCACCTCCACTTCTTAAAAAAAATAACCTCACTCTAATGCCTGCTCCGTCCCTTATGAGTGAAGCTTCCTACAAAAATTGTGAATTTTTTCCCATAGCAGCCAACTTCTCTACATCTCTGCATTATTTTGATTATGTATTCATTTATTTTATTTTCATTAATTTTCTTTTATTTTTATTATTCTTTTCGTCAGTTTATTTACTTTTGGGCTATTTTCTACACTCTATTATTATCATTCGAGCGCGCTTTATTTGCATTCGTTGCACCCATTGTTGTGGCAATGTTTAGACCTCTTTTTGGCCTCACCACTCTCCGCCGCTCTACACTTGGTGGCATTGTCTGTTGCTCTGTTATTAATAACTGTAAAGAAATTTTAAAAATATTAAAAATTCTTGAAAATGCTGCCACACAGAATCTTCGCTGAGCCTGACTTGCTTTATACCAAATTATTATTTGGTAATGTGTTGGTATGCTAAAAGCTTCCGGCATCTTTACGGTGTAATGCTTGCTGTTTATTTCTGGCATTCAAGATTTCTTTTTTTGATAGTTTTGTGGGAGGAGAGTAGATAACAGTCAAATTAAATGAAAGCATTCAGTCTAATGATGTTTTGTGTATATGTATTTCGAAGTGTACAATTGATGACAAAAGTAATTGCAACTGAAAAATTAAAGTTCGTTTGAAGGCTGAATACAATATAACTGACATGAAGTAAATTTTTGTATTTTCAGCCTCTGTAATATATGATTGTAATTGTATGGCAAAGCAGAGCTGTGCCTTATGACTATGGTTCCTTCTTGACTAAAACCTTTCATTTACTAACAATTAATATTTTTCAGATATAAAGCACTATGCCCTTGCTCAAATCACTTCCAACAATATAGGCTTGAGTTCTTCCAATGGTTTTTCTTTCTTTGGTCTTAGCGCTTCTAGACTTATGGTTGGACCACGTAACCCTGCACCTATTATTTATTATTTGTTAAGACCTACTGGAACATATTTGTCATTCTATTCTGGAAGATGCATTTATAAAGGTTCTTCCGATCCAAAATAAAATTCTTGGAAAAAAACTTTGCTAATATTAGGTTGTATTTGTATAAAGCGCTACAGAGCACGTATCTGGCTATACTATACATCTTTGAAAGGTCTTACATAACCTACAAAACGACGCCTCTACATGATTAGTTTGGAAATTGCAATCAACAGATACAGACGAGTAAACATAGAGCTCACTAACGCCGAAATAGGCGATATTTTAAAGTTTTCCTTCGTTAATGGCAAATCCGCTAGAGAAACGTTTCGTGAGATTAATGGTGTTTTGGGGGATGGTACTCTATCACTTCGAACTGCGGAACGATACAGAGCGAGTGAAAACGACACCATGGATAATAAGCCAGCCGACGGAAGGCCAGTGACGACGAATACCGATCAAATCATGGAAAACATCGAGTTAGACCGGCATGTGGCATCTCGTGACATCGCCCAGGAGTTGGGAGTTAGTCAACAAACCATTTGAAACCAACTGCAGAAGGCTGGATTCATAAAAAAGCTTGATGCCGCATGATTTGACGCAAAAAATCCTTTTGGACCGAATCGACGCCTGCGATATGCTGCTGAAACGGACCATTTTTTGAAGCGGATGGTGACTGGCGCGAAAAATGGATCATATACGACTATAGCAAGCGAAAACGGTCGTGGTCGAAGGCCGGGGAATCGTCCCAAACAATGGCTTAGCCGGGATTGACGGCCAGAAAGGTTTTGCTGTGTATTTGGTGGGATTGGAAGTAAATCATCCACCATGAGCTTCTCCCATATGGCCAGACGCTTAATTCTACCATCTACAGGCGATCGACCAGAAGCGTCCAGGATTGGCCAACAGGAAGGATATAGTGTCCCACCAGAACAACACCAGACCATACACTTCGTTGACCACGAGTATATAGCACGAAAATAGCGCCAAGTGATTACCACCTATTCCTGTCCATGGCGAACGCCCTTAGCGGTGTAAAATTGAACTCAAAAGAGGCTTTGAAAAGTGGCTGTTCGATTTCTTCGCAAATAAGGAGAGGGCTTCTACGAGAGGGGTATTATGAAGTTGCCGTCTAGAAGGAAACAGATTATCGAACGAAAAGCAAAAAAGCGGAAGGGAGATATTTGCCAATCTAATATGTGACTAATGATGAAAAATTCGGTTAGCTTAGGTTGTTTGGTTGTTCCTCATGAAGATGGAATCACACTTAAACCGTTGAAGATGGTCCTTTAAGAAACTTTTTCAATGTATTGTCCCTTTCTTTGGCGTACTTTGATGTGCAAAGCTTTCCTTGAAAACTCTTATCACTTATGAAAAGATTTGGAGTTATAGTAGACCAGTATGCATTTGGTTCTTATAAAGTATCCATATTGACATACCATTAAGGCTTTTAAAACGGTTATAATTTAAAGTCAGAAACAATTTTTATCTTATTATTCGTTGAATGTACGTGAAAAGGCGTTATCTGTAATTGTATTCTATTTACTTCAAAATAATTTTAGAAATATATTTCGACCACTATAACAAAAAATAACTAATATTTTATGTGCCATACCTGTGACCTCTCTGTTACGAAAGACTTTTGATAGTTATTATTCTTAATTGAAAACGCTCATGCCTCCAAATACCTCATATTGCTAAATTCACTAATAAGGACACAGTCGTTGACAGTCTTTTGATTTGTTTCTAAGCCATAATGGTGACTGACTTATACAATATGAAATAATTTGGGGCGAAGAAACAACTCGTGCTATGGTTCAAAAATCGATTATGACGCAAATATCTCGATCGATATTTTGAAATCTGGAGTAGAAGTATCAGAACTGCTTTCATTACTTCAGATTATACTACGTGAAAGGTTATTGGTCAATATTATTCTTAGATCATTGCAGAATTTGAAACTAAAAGTTTTCTCGGAAAACCCCAAAAACCCTCTGAGATATACGAACTTTTGTTGGAAGACTATTCCAATACTGGTTTATATAGTGAAAAGTTGACTTGAAAGTCTGGATATTATTAGCCTATGCAATAATTTGACCATATATCGAAGAATTATTTTGCGAATTCACACATTGTCACATTTTGTTTGACAAAATTATAAACTGCATAATAAACTATTCAAAATTACCTAAAACATACCGAATTCAAAGGATTAAGTTGATATTCCATTGGGCAAGAATCAAACACATTTATCATATCTTCCTATTAAAATCCAAAAAATACTCCTAAGAACTTTACTATACAAATTAAACTGTTCTTATTTGATTCTTATACATTAGACTATTCTAATTTTGTATCAATGAAATTTAAATAGAACCCAAATCTAACCTAACCTAACCAAATAATTGTTTTCAGAGAATGAGAAAGTGATAGCTTCTTCAAACACAAAAAAGATCTCAAACTATTAATTATTCCTTATATAAATAACCCAAAAATGTCAGCAAGCACTACACCTACTGATTTTTGAATATCCACAAAATACCATTAAAAACAATGCCGCATCAGCTGCCACCTGATTTCATAGCTTTCCGACCAGTTCAAGCATGTTAAGCATGATGGCGCGCTAAAACATGTTTGCCTTGGCGCTAAGTTGGCCACGAGGAATAATGCGATACACCGAGCGCGCACGGGGACACGGCTGGTTGGCGCTGATGCTGATGCTGGTCAGGGCCGAATGCTGGGACCAATGTTTGAAAAATGATAAATGCGAGCAATGACCATAGAAATGTGTTAGCGGCCAAAGTGAGTGGGACATTCACTGGCGCAGCATTGTGGTTTTGTTTATTTTCCATTTCCGTGCGCGCAGACCCACACAGGCACAGGCAACAAAGTACCGTTTTTCGATTATTGCCACAAATGTTGTGACGCGCTCAAATACAACTGTAATTCTGTGTGTGTGTTGTAATGTATTGTTTTTCCAGCAGCCCAGCATATTCAAATTGTAATTCTAACCTAATTTATGCCGCACCACAGCATACAGCGGCAACAAAAAGCAAAATAACCGCTACTGTTGTTGTATTGTTGTTGTTGTAGCACAAAACTTGTGGCCAGCAATAACAAGAACCCGAATTAAATCAGCGAAATGTGCACTCACCACTCGCGTACACAGCTGCGCAATCGTGGCGTACCGTTAGTCCAGGTTCGTGGTGGATGCAATGAGTGGTGAGCTGTTGTTGCAAGTGCTTGTTGCAAGCGATTACAATCGTTCACATCGTTCACCGTTTAAATGTAATTTATACTTTCATTACAGAGCTCGCCGCCAATCATGAAGTGCGCTAATGTGAATTACTACAATATATGGACAAATGTGTTTGGCCTTTGAACTAACAAACAGCTAACTCTACACAGTACTCTACACACTCATCACTTCCCTGTCACATTGTTCGTCCAGCAAGGCTACATTTTAAATGTCTATGTGTGTTTGTGGCATGCAACATGTGCGCGCGGTCACTGCACAGTTGCAATTTCAACAACAACAAACACATGAACCAACCGTAATCCAGTTAGAAATTATTACTTTGCATTGGCATTTGTTGTTGTGTAAATTCGTGTTGATTTTTTTATCCGACCTCCCTTCCTCCGCCTTCTCCACTTGTTGTATATATTTGTATTTTGTTATTGTTGTTATTGTTGGCGTCATCACATGTGTACACTTTTGATTTTGATTTTGATTTGCTGACATCGTTTCTTCTCCATCCCCTTCCCTCCTTCCCCGTGTGCTACAACCTTCAACAGCGCCATCAACAGCAGTTATGTGGGATAATAAATCAAAATATTCGGTTTCATGTTGTCATTCGCAGCTCAAATGGTCGAGTGAGTAACTCGTTGCGTATGACCTACCCGACGACAGTCGACTCGGCACGTCGAAATAAACCAACAAACAATGGCATGGTCGCAAAACAATGCGATTACAGCAGAATGTTATTGCTTTTATAGGGAGAACTTAGAAGTTTTAATTTTACTAGTTTGACTAAAGTGGTTGTTGGAACCTACAGCTATACTGGCCTTCGACGAATTTTCTGAATGTGAATTCATTTTAAATTTCATAGTTTTTAATCTAAGTATGAATAATGTTGATTCGGGGTTTGATAGACCTTTTCGATTAAAAAAGCATATTTTAGTCTTTAATCTACAAATAAGAAAGTTGAAGTTATGCCTTAAACTCGAGTTTATTGTCCATTTTGGAGTTAAGAATTAAACACTTCCCCTAAACATGAAATTAATATATTTAACTTGTTTTAAACATCATCTTTTGGAGTTTATGGAGATACAAGCCTAATTTTGCAGCTCTAAAGAAGAATAGGGACTCAATGGACAGTGCGCTCTCGCACGAAGAAACTAAAAGATTACTAACTATGATTCCCAATGCTAACACTTTCGTAAAGGTATAATATTTGTTTACTCTTATACTCTTATGGAATGTTTAGAAAATTAGTCTATACCCCAAGTATTATGTCCCAGATGTTTAAAATATCGTAAAATCCGGCATTTTTATAAGGGTATCTCGAATATAGTGACTGAATGAACCAACTTGAGCCATAAATGTTTCTTTTAATAATAGCCTAGTAACAAAGCCTAGTACCAAACTGAAGCCTACAAATATCTAAACCTAGCTTTAATTAGGAATAAGATTTTCACCAAGTTTTGACACGAAGTCTGTAGTCCTAGATGATAATTTCAAATAACAGACGGAAATCAACGAGTTCATTACATGAGGTGGTGGAGCAGCAACCCCGTTTACCCTAGTTTCAAGATTGTGTCATCAACGGTTATTCATAACGAAGACAAATAAGTTTGACATTAAAGAACTATTCTACTGAAAATAGGCTTGTAGTCATGTTCATTATAGCCTATATGTACAGTATCTAAACGGCAAGGAAAAGATGAAATCAATTTTGCTTGAAATAAGACAATGATTTCTCAGAATGAGAGGTTAACGTTCGGTTTACTGGGTGCACGACCATAGTTTGGCTTTTGAAATGAGCTGTCTGTTTATCTATTAAAAATTTCCTGCCAAATATCTTTGTTGTAACATTCGTTCGTTGTCGAATTAAGCTGAAAAGTTGTAGTTTTTCCCATACCCATAGAACGTAATTCAGAAACAGTCAGTTTCTACAGACTATGCAAGCATGAAAGTGTTACATCTAGTTAGAATTTTTTAAAAGCCGAAGTACATATAAACACTCTGAAAATTTCAAGTCAATCCGATGCCGTTGGTTATTTTTATAGTTACACGCATAATTTTAACGACACCTCAAAGCATTTGAAAGTGGTTGTCCGGTGTGGCGAATTGTATTTCTTAAAACTGTGTTTTGAAATTCGGTGACTAAGGTTTCTCGGAAATGGTTAAGGGGTTAGGGGTAGTCATGATTTTTTTGAATTTTTTTTGCATTTTCGTTAAGAGTGAAATCTTAAAAGTATTCTCTGAAAATTTGAAGTTGATCCGATAATTACTTTTCGAGTTATTCGTCAAATAACAAAGAGCGCTCAGACACTCCAACACACTAGTGTCGAACTTTAAATGTGTTTATCTCAAAACTTTGTTTTTTGAACTGGTGATAACTGTAACTCGATAACCGCTCAGTAGATTTTAATGAAATTCATACAGCTTTTAGAATATATAATAAGCTCAGGCCTGATCCAAAAGGTTTTTTTTTCAAAAATTTCGATTTTTTAAGACCAATTAACTTTTTGGATTTTTTCCCGAAATTCTAAAACAAAATTTCCTGAGGTCGCCATTTTGTTAATTTTTGAAAAAAACAGCTTAGGATCAGGCCCAGGATTATCTATTTATAGAACTAATTTTTTTTCTTATCCGTTTGATTTTAGCTGAATCTACAGGGACTTATGATTGTCACCGTAAGAACCTTTTTTTGAAACTAAGTCGACACAGACAGCTATAACTTTGAATTATAAATCTTTTTTCAAATTTTCGTGACTTTAAGTCAAAACATTGTATAATAATGCCATATTATTACTTTTGTAAAATAAAATGATTTAATTGCAAAAACAATTACTGAAAATACTCAGGAAAAATGTTTGAAAAACCTAATTTTTAAGCTTGCTAACTAGACGTAACCCCTTTATAAAAGGTATTAAAAACTTATAAGAAATAGTAGTCCTACGATACGAAAACTCAGATACAAAACTAGTTGAAATCTATACAGGGAAGGGCTGTATCTTGAATATAAGGAACCCTATTCTTACGGTTGAGTTTATATTGTAAATAACAGTGGATATATTCGTGATTCGTGTTTATTTTCTTATGTTACTGTTTGTCAAAAAGCACTATCGTTTAGATCTCAGACTAACATATTTCTTATTAACTGATATCTAGAACAAATACTTTTATTCAACAAATTGGCATTCAATCTCTTAAAATAAGTAAGTAATAACTGAAAGCAACTCTGTACACTGGCGGACAAATAAACAGTAAATAAGCCAAAAGCAAACGTAAATACAAAAACAAACAACACCAGAATGCAACGGCCGAAAGCAAAAGGCTGCTTACAACATACAACAACAACAAAAACATGAAAGTTTAGGACCGGTGGGTGGCTGGCGACGCTTAGAGATTAAAAAAGAGTGACGAAGAGAGCTGTCGGGCGACAAATAACGGCATGTTGGAAGTCATTGGCATGTGTAGCGACAGCAAGAGCAACAACAACAACAATATGAAAGTGAAGTGCTGTTGCCACCGAATTTGTTGTTGTTTAGCTAGCATGCACTTTTGGCAAGCTGGGCGTGCTGCTGTGCAATATCAAAACATGCGAATTTGGCGTAGACGGCGGGCCAATGCCACATGCAACACGGCATTTCGGCATTTCGTTGCATTTACATTTGCCGCAAATTGTATTGTAAATGCATTTCAAATGCTGCTGCCAAACAACAAAACAATTGCACTTGGCACAATTTGTGGTTGTCAGCCGAAATAGCTGTTTGCGTTGTTGCAGCAACATGCACTTGCCACAGGCGCAAAAGCAGAGCTGAGCTGCCCGAATTGAAGTTGCAGCGGCAAGTGAGTGGCAGAGAGAAAGTTGTTCATACGGAGCGTTGAGTTATGTTTTTGATTTTGGCTGACAATGAGTGTTCAGATTTATTGTTTGCATTAGCAGTTACAACAACAACATCAACATATACGCCAAATAACAGTCAATTGGATAGAAGAAGAAGAGAACATGTTGACAATTGGTCTGCGTGTTGTTGTTGTTGTTTGTATTGTTGTTGTAGTCAACAGGCATATTTTCAGCACCTTCAACAGCCAAACCAGCCGTTCAACAGCACGCTTTGTTGTAATTGTTGTCGCTTTAGCCTTGTTTATGCGCGTTTTGTCTAAGCAGTTGAGTGTGTAACGCCGTGCGCCACTTTACTTTATCGGTTGTTGCGTTGACAGGGCGTGGCATTGACATTTACATGTTCACATTGCAATCCGTTATGTTCATATGTAAGTATTGGAAGCTTCAATATAAACTTTCCAACCATAGTGGACTATTTAAACCTCAACAATACCTAAACACCTTTGTAGTATGTACATATGTGCACCCGTGCGTATACGTAACTTTTGTCAAAATCTAAATTTTCGCATTTTTCGCTATTTTCATTAGCGCAAGTTTGTGCAATTTTTCACTTTGCACCGCATAACAACGGATTATCAGCGCTTGTCTTTATTAATTTTTGCCCATCAGGCTCTATTGCATTCCAGTTTTGGCTGATTTTGCAATTTTGTGTGCGAGCAAACAATTTAATCTAAATTCCGTTAAATGTTGCACAAAGCGGGAGTTTTAATTATTGAACGCATAAATTAGTGTGCTGATGGACGCCATAAACTGGCATAATTTACAAAATATAGTAGATTATTGACCTTTTCGTTAAAATTGTTTGCTTAGGTCATGTTGAGGTATCACTTTTTGTTTAATTATAACAATTAAAACAAAAACCGATAATTGTCAGTATCGAATTCTTGCTATAAATAGCCTACTTGCCTAATTTCATTGAAGTACCTTTTATACTACTTAGCTTCACAATCCGGGATTACATTATTGTATTAGGTTAGCATATATCTTCTTCGGCCTTTTTGTCTTTTGAATTTCGCGGCTATGTATAAAACGCTACAGAGCCCGTATCTAGCAATACATCTTTGAAAGGTCTTGATATTTTGGCGGGAGCTCGGATGGGAGGTTTTATCGTATCCACCATATAGCCCGAACATAGCGCCAAGTGATTACCTTCTGTTCCTGTCCATGGCGAACGCCATTGGTGGTGTAAAGTTGAATTCAAAAGAGGCCTGTGAAAAGTGGATGTCCGAGTTCTTCGCAAATAAGGAGGGTGGTGGGGGGTACTAAATCCGATCACGTAACTCGAAAACCGTTCAGTAGATTTTACTGAAATTTAAACAGCTTTTTTTTGGTTTTTCAAATATTATATTTTAAGAGCAATTAACTGTACATTTTTTCCCGAAAATCCCGAAAAAATTTCCTGAGACCGCCATTTTGTTAATTTTGAAACAAACAAAACAAGCTTCCAGGTTGATCTATTTATAAAACTAATTTATCTAATCCGATTGATTTTAGATGAATCTCCAAGGTTTTTGTTTGTCACCGCAAGGAGCTTTTTTTGGAACTGTGTCAACACAAACAGCTATAACTTTGAAAATTATAATATTTTTCCAATTTTCGTGACTTCAAGTCATAAATTGTGAAATAATGTCATATTATTACTTTCGTAAAATAATTTGATTTAATAGCAAAAACAATTACTGAAAATTGCAATTTTTTCGTGTCTCTGACTATCCCCAAACCCTTAAGTACTACTGTCGATAATAGCTTTCTTACCCATTTTCTTTACTATATTTTATTATACATCATTAGAAGGCTGTTATAATTCACATCAACACTATCAAATTTACAAAAATGTTGTCTTGAAACTTGAGCTATCGATTGTAATCCAGACCTGGATCAAAGCTTGGTTTGTCAGCAAAAAGTCAATACATAGAAACTTTAAGGCAAATACCTAAACCTTTTTGAGGATACCTTAAGACATTACAATTCAAAATATCGGGGTATCGCCAGTCGATGGGTATATGGTATATGAAAAATAAAATCGAAAAATACAAAGAAAAGTGTCTGGTACTTGAATGAGACACCAATTTATAATCAGATCCATAAAAATTGGAGGGTTGTTATTTAAACTCACATAAGATAATAGATAAAAGGAATCCACTTCAAAAGGCTTCAATAAACTGGAGATGGTAATCCGCAGCCTTTGAAACTCAGATCGAAACAAGAAGGTTTCAAAGCTGCCAGTGTAACCAAATTATAAATTTTCATTAATATTTTCATCCCTCAAAAAGGTAGAGGTCAATATCTGCTCTAAGAGACTGTAAAGTTACAAAAGGCTTCCTTCACATTGAGCTCCATCGGATAGTTATTTCTTTAAGGACGAGAGGTATAGATGATATTAGTGAAAAAAGTGTCAAGTCTTAATTATTTCGGAATAAAAGCAGTTAGGGAAAGTACTATTTGCCAAAACAACTTTCACTTGCTGCATTAGAAATCGATGGGATTTTACAGAATCGGTAACTATTTTGTATAAATAAAAGCTTCTTGATTATGCTTTACAATTACAAATTATGAATAAATTATGAATATAAAGACCATATTAAATATGCAAATCACTTATATAAAAATATACCGACATAAAATTTTCTTGCGTAATAATACACAAAACAGTTAGTTTTGCAATATAATATACTACAAAAAAATTGAGAATTTTACGCAAAATAGAAGATCTGAATACGAAATAATAGGTAAAACACATAAAAAATTGCACAACAATGAACAAAAAGGATAACGAGCGCCGCAAACGTGTTTAATGGCGACTCGTTAACTATTAAAAAGACCATAAATGGTGTATAATATAGCCGCAGATAACAACTAGCGCAAGAAAAAAACTAAAATAAAAGCGGAAATACGCCTTTGGAATAGTTCCACAACGACCTCAAAGCGAGATACCTATAAAGGCAAAAGGGGTTGGGACACCAGCGCTAACTGTTGACACAATCAGCTACATAATCTCACACCTTTCAACGGACATAGGCCACAACAACAACACCAGCAACAACACAACTCAAACAAATCCGCATGCTGACAACCTGGGCTTAACGGAGGGCTCTCACTCAAGCCACAACAATGCCGTACAAAAACAAAAACAACAACAAAATGCTTATCTGTCGCATGCGCCAGAAGAAGAACCCAGTGAGTACCAGCCCATTTGTAGCAATTCAATTGACTTTTTACGAGCGCATAAAATGTTGCATTTTATTTAGCCGAAAATTGTTGGGAAATTACGTACTCCATGAGGAGGCAGCGAGTGACGGCGGTTGACCTAACTGCACGAGCGAACGGAAAATAAACTGTCAAAGACAACGCTAAACGTGGCTTGTGAGTGGAGGTAACGAGGCAAAAAGGGTTAAGCTGCAAGCGAGAGAGGTGAGTGGATAGGTGTGTGAGTTGGCTGGTGGAGCGAGTGGTGTTGCATTGACGCGCGCAGGTCACGAAGTGGCACATTAACTACACAATTTTTGACCTTTAGCCCGGTGACCGCCCCGCTGTCAGCCGTGGACAGCTTCTTAACGCATGCTTTGAGGCGACAAATTTTACGAGCACATGACATGGTCGTTAAAGTTTTTCGCTCTCCACTTTTTCACTTACTCACCGCCAGCAAATAGCGGTAGGTTGGAAGAGCGGTTGTGTGCTTATATGCAATTTCATTTCTTTAATAGTTCAGTAGAGTCATTTATTGTGCAATTTTAATGAGCAACGGAAAAAAAATTAAATAATCTAACTGAAGATAATAAAAAATAGATTAGGTTTTCCATAAACAATAAATTATTAATAAAGTGGATTAAGGAAGTGAACTGAAAAGTAAGAAATATTAAGAAATAGCTTAGCATAGAAGTATGAAAATCCAAAAAAAATTATTATTTAAAAAAATAAGAAACATATATTTTTCGGGTATTTAGCATTTAATTTTAATATATTTGTCATTTATTTATTATTTTATCTCGAATTCATCAGTTAATCACTATAGACTAAACGAACCCAAATAAAGAGGTCTAACGGATTCAAAGTAAATAGCTATTCTTGATATGGCTCAGTCACCAAAAGTTCGTCCCGCTATACGACTTTTTGAACTGTCTCGCTGGAACCACTTAGCACATGGGCGACAAATATTGCTGTAGGAAGTCCAACAAATTGGAAATATTTGTTCTATAGTACTCATTATTGTGATAGATACAATTGGTTTCTGTTTAAAAAAAATTCTCAATCGATGGAATTTATTCTTCTTCTTGGAAAAAGTTGCCCGCCTCAAAAAAGCACAGCTTACTCTACATAACAGTCTCCATTATTTTTTCTGATAGGTAAAAAAATTTGTGTTTATAAAGGGGTTTTCAATAGGCACGCTACAAATGTAAACAGCAAACGACGTCATATTTTTTCCTCTTTACATTAAGGCTTTTCATTTCATCAACTTTAAGAGCGCTGCGTCCAATTTATAGTTGACTAATTTCTGGCTGAATGGCTTCGTCAATAAGCAAAAGATGCGTTATAGTTCAGGCAGCAATCTATACGTACTCAATGAATTACCAATGCATCCCGAAAAATTACGATTTGGTGCGGTTTATGGGGTGGCAGCGTCATCGGGCCGTACTTCTTCCGTAATGATCAAGACTGGTTCAGTACTGTGAATGGGAATAGCTACCGCTCAATCATAGCCGAATATTTTTTGCCCGCATTGGATGATATGGACTTGGACAATATGTGGTTCCAACGGGACGGCGCCACAAATCACACAGCGAATGTCACAATCGATTTATAGAAAACCAAGTTTGGTGAACGTCTGGGGCTACGTTAAGTCTGTGGTTGCAGCAGAATCGGCGGATTTATGTTTGAAAACCGACGAAAATTGTGTTCAGCATGCCCATGGCCAAACAAAAAAAATTGAGGTCCACACATATTGGCATCGAATGTACTTTCACAGGAATACATAATTTCATTGATATCCCAAACCGCTTTATACTACTATTTTAAAGAGGAAAGATTTTTATGTATGTTTGTATTAAATAAACTCGAAAACTGCTGTGCCGATTTCAAAAATTATTTCACCATGGAAAGCTACATTCACCTCGAGTAACATAGGCTATATTTATTGCTATAATCTCAATTTTCGGGGAAGTCATTCTCTTCGCATCAAATCGCGTGCCAAAGAGTCGAGTAACGAGTGTTCACAGCTGCTTGCTGAACAAAATTTCAAAACTTGCCAAGCACGCCCTTGAGAGTCGAATACGGACCGTGTGCAGCGGCTTGAGGAACAAAATATTAGAAATATACAAGCTCGCACTAGGTCGTCGAACTCTAAGAACTTAAAATTTGTTCTTTGACAATTTGTTTCTCAAAAAATTCAATATATATATGAATTCAGTAGAAATTAGTTTCCAGAATCCGATATTTGAAATGGCGCCTGCTACTTCTAGGAACTTTTTTCGCAATTTTGTTCTACAAAATGTATGATCTTACGATTTATTTCAATTTTCATCCATACAATATTTTTTAGACATCAGCTGAGTTTGTCGCTTTCAAAGATTTTATCACCTCACCATTACAGAACTACTTTCTTTGTTCAGAAGAACTCATTAAGCCAATACTACTTCATTAAAGCATATTGCTTCGATAAAAAAGAATTTTCTTTGTATCCATTTTTTTCAGGATCTCATATATTCAATCAATATCTTAGTCTCTGTATATATTCTTTATTAGATTATTTTTTCTGAAGTTCTATCATCATAGTTTTGAAATTCAATAGTATCAAATGGAATTTTTGGCTACTAAATATCGCTCTGCGCATATTAATCTAAACCTCGATTTAGTGAACTTAAATCCCATAACTATCCTTACTGGAAAGTCTCGTACAACTGTTTATCAAGCACAATTTTACTCCTTTTCAACATTTATCTTAATTGCTCAATCGATTACGTAATACTTGTTAAAGTGTTGACAGACCAACTACACAAGCGAATTAATCAAACAGCAAAGTCTCACAAAGTATAAATATATGGTAAGTAGAAATATTTTGCAGACAACCACAAAAATATTTACATTATTCTCTGCAGTCTACATAAATATATATGGATATATGAATATTTAAGAACCCTTAACAGCAGGTGAGCAAACACCAGCATATTTCGATATTTTATAAAGTGTACGAAGCCATTTGTGACCAACAGAGAAGCATACATTTTGGCACACGAGCCCTGTACTAGACAATGGGGATTTATAATAAACTAAAGCAACAACACTATAGGTATGTAAGTGTCAACAATAAGCACTGCAAGTGTGTAGGTATTTATAAAGTGTCATATATATAGAGAGAAATATGCGTCCGGCCCTAATGCATTGGGAATATGCAAGAAATAAGCAAAGAGGACACTGCAACACTGAGCCAATTAGTTAAATTGCACTTAAAATTGCCGGTTTATGGAGCAAGAAAGCAGCTCAGCACACAAACACATATATTTATATAAAATAAACCGCTATAAACCTACAAAGCAATATATGAGAAAGCGTATTTGTGGCACAAAAGGGGTAAGCGGCAGTTAAAAACGGGTTACTTAGTAGTAGTATGGGTATTGGCTGTCATTTAACAGGGTCAAATGTTGCTATTGAACATTAAAACGGAAATTAGAAATGGCCAAAGGACATAAACGCAAACTTCTATAGGAACACACATACATATTTATTTGCGCAAACACCCCCCTCAAAGCGGCGGATGTTTTTGATGTGTATTCTATGCATATATGTAGTGTGCCATTGCATGGTTAGTTGATTTAAATTGCCAATTGATTGGCATTGAGTGCGACAACGCTACGGCAGATTGGCATAATAAACCATAATGAAACACAAATGTGTGCCATAAAATGAATAGTGGCATATAATGGCCCACGCACAAGCGGATATAAAATTGACACAAAATCTGCAAACAAAGGGTTCCTGTTTATAACATTTGAGGTGGGGAGATGAATGTAAAAGGACGTGCTCATGCACTCTATTCACAAATTGAATATGAATATAATATAATGAATATAGTATTGTATATGTATACGCACTATAGATTATAATATTGCGTTATGACAGTATATATGGTATAAAAAAGTTGTTTTTTAGACAAGCAGTTTTCAAAAAGAAATAAAACGCATATAACTTAAGGGGTTATATACAGTAAGAATTTTAAAAAAAATCGATTTTTTTTTATTTAATTTTCTTAATGTACATATATTTAAGAATACACACAGAAAATTTCATATCGTCCCGGTGAATATTTTCAAAGTTACAAGCAAATGAAAAATTTGAAAAGGCGTTTCAGAGTGCTTTTAAGTACAAGGTTCAAACTTTAAACGCGTTTTTTTTTCAAAATGGTGTTTTCAAAGTCGGTGACCAACATTACTCGAAAACGGCTAGACCGATTAGTCTCAAATTTTAACACGACCTTCTTAAATATATTTTTTAGTAATTAATCGTAGATTTTTTCTCTCCGATAAATATTTTTTTTTATAAACAATTCAAGGCCGAAATTTCGGTGAAAAATAGATTTTTTTTTTGAGAAACCGCCATTTTGTCAAAAAATTTTATTTTGCTTATTCCTTCGATTAATTACTAGATTTAACATTATTTTAACGAAATCTGTTTGGTTTTTTAATTTCGGATGATCCAGTTCCGAGATATAGTGGTCACCGCAAAACGTCTTTTTTGAGAGGAGCTCCTGGAGATCAGCTGTAGCTCTTTTTCAAATAAATATTTTTACTAGTACTAAGTCTTAAAATACAGTTAAAAGATACCATAATATGTGTTTAAATTTTGGGATTAATAAATTAAAAAGTTTTCTCAGAAAAAATTCTGGAAAATTCACTTTTTTTCGGCCGTCTAACTGTATATAACCCCTTAATAACTTGTCAAAAGCACGGCACCATAGAAACAGTTGAGCATCTATTGTGCGTTTGTCCTGCGCTAGCAAGACAACGCTTCAGATATCTAAGGACCCCACAGTACTATAGATTAGAGGAGATATCGTCAGTGAGGCCTCATAATCTCCTAAAATTCGCGTCAAGCGCTGACAACCAAAACGATGACTACTACTCAGGTAATACGTGACGGCACTCCATCTAGTATCGCTAAGGATCATAACTGAGGCCTGTTGGCCCACCAGAATAACCTAACCTAATAACATTCGGCTAGAACTTAGCTTTATTATAAAGATAAGAGTTTGTCATTATATTTTAAAAATGATTTAGAGCTAGTGACAGCCGTGGCTGACTCGAATAAATATGTTCATTATAAAATGGCAAACCTAAAAATAGTTCCTCATTGTAGAGATACCATACTTAACTACTATTCCAGGAAGCTTGTGCTTTACGAATAAAACAAATACTCGAAGAAAGATAATAGATTTGTCGAGTAACAAATCGCCGCAACTAGCACAATGTGAGTGCCTATTTATGATTCAAAATTTTAAGACAATTTTGTGAAATAAAGTATAGGAAACAAATGTGAGTTTCTACAAAGTCAAACAGTAGTTATAACAAGTATATTTGAATTATTTGAATTCACTTTAGTCAATTTATGATAAGAATAGCATTAATAAAGACAATGATGTCTTCAAATGAAAAGATTGTGAATATCAATTTCCCATAAATGTCCACAAAATATTATCGACTTCAGACATGCTAGATATTTTAAACACTTTGTTGTCAAACACTGAAAGTGAAAGTCTCGATATATTATCATAAAATTCTGTTTAATTTTGGCTTGATTAAACATGGTTGGGAAGCAGACCACAGAAGTGCACTTACTCCTTAAAGGGCTATATGGGTTCAAAAAATCGATTTTTTGATTATATTAAATTTTCAAGTCGATCCAAATAATAATTTCGGAGATAAAGTTTTTGGAAGGTGTGCGCTCCAATTTAGGTATTATTACTACTCAAAACCTTAAACGTGTTTTTCTCGGAACCGTGTTTTCAAAGTCGGTTATAAAGTGTTCTCGAAAACTACTCAACCGATCTTGATGAAATTTTGCACAGGTGTTCGATACTTACTCGTGTTTGGACGAAGGATTTTTTTAATTCAAAGTCAAGCAATTTTAAGCGAAATTTTTATTTTTTTGGAAAAATGTCAGCCAAAATACCAATTTTTACTTTTTTTTTGTTTTTCCTTCGTTCAAGCACAAGTTTATGGTTTGTTTTTTCATTTTAGATGATCCTGTCAGGAGTTATGCTGACAATGCTGACGCACCTTTTTTCCGAGGGGTCCCCGGAAATGACGTCACAATGGAGGAGTTTTAATTTTTTTTTTTTTGATGTATCTATAACACAGAAAAACGTTTGAATTAAATAAATAATTTTTTACATAGAAACAAAAATATTGAAAATAGGTCTTATTTTTCTCGACAAACCCATATAACCCCTTAAGCCAATTGAAATTTTAGATTATCTTCTGTAATATGATGGAAACTTAATTAGCAGACGAAGTCTTCTTGCTGGATTAAGTTTTTGAATAAGATGGTTTTTGAGACCTACTGTAATCTGTAATCTGTAATAAAAGAACTAAGTGATGTGCAGCATCGGTGAAAACATAATGCTAAATTTCGTTGGTTTTCCAGTTTTCTACATTACCTATATGTATCGCAATTAATTAAACAGCATCGTCTACTATATAATTAATGAGTACTAGAAGACAAGCGACAATCATGTTTTGAAAAAGTTAATTGAATAAAGCTGTTGGTTGTTTTGGGACAAAACTTTTGAAAGACATCAGGTCCAAAGTATATGAATTTTTGACATTATAGCATTTAATGTATTCACAGTCTAATAATGCTCCTCAAAAAAACAGACTAAGTTACGAATAATGGCTTTGCCGGGAAGTATTCTCACAACTTTTTCGTACAGCAGAAGGCCCCGGAAAAACACTTTCTTCTTGGTTTTGAAACTTATAATCTTCAAAATAAACTCATTACATCCAAATCATATAAATATGCAGGGGAAATTTTTTCTACTCCAGGAAAATTATTTGCTGCTTTTCTCAATCAAGACTTTTTACTTGGATGAATTTGCTTATGAAATTTATTGTTATTATTTTGACTGACACTAAACCCTTAAATACGCATTTTCAACTGTACATTGCATTTGCTTTTGAATAGAAATTTTATTTAATTTTCATCAAAAATAAATGCAATCTTAGCAAATATGGGTTCAGACAAGAAATTGATTGCAGTCCATCTCCAACGATTAGACTACAAAGCTATTATTTTATTTAACATCCTTTTCTTTCAATTCAACTGCTACTCAATTATTTAATTAATCGTCACCCACTCTGCTTCTGACTCCCCTCATCGCTACACCGTGTCCTTAAATATTGACCAAATTTATTTGCATTGTGTTTGCCCGCATTGCTGCGGTTCAACAAGAGTGTCGACATTGAACTCCAACTGCGTGTGCAAAACCACTGCTTTCAGGTGTCAACCAAAACCGCCCACCAACTGCTACAACTAACTCGATGCATGTGTTTATATAACTGTAAACTAATCACCGACTTCCCTGCTACCTTAACCACCAAAATGCATTTGACCAATATTTAGTATTTATGTGTCAACATATTTACAATCGGCCAAAATCGGCATGTGTATGTGTTGATAGTCGTGTCTGACCGACCTGCCTTTAGTTAAGGGCAGCTATTTATTTGTTTAGCAATTTTCAATTTATTTGCTTTGAAAACAGGCGTGTAAATATTTGCTTTTACGAGTGACGA
The DNA here is from genome assembly GCA_031772095.1 of Zeugodacus tau. Classification (NCBI taxonomy): domain Eukaryota; kingdom Metazoa; phylum Arthropoda; class Insecta; order Diptera; family Tephritidae; genus Zeugodacus; species Zeugodacus tau. Next base: position 18,379,703 of record CM062652.1, on the reverse strand, counting down.
TGTGAGTGTGTGTCTGTGTGTTTGGGGTTGCCAAATGTGTGAGCATAATCAATAAGCATGCATCGCTTAGAGAGAATGCATATATTCTCCATATATGTATATATGTATATATATATATATATGTATATATATATAAATGAGTATGTGTTTCTAACTTGCAATCACCTTCTGACACGTCATAAGTCAATATTCGCAGAGTCAAATCGATATGCAGTTCACTTCCTTGCATTTTGATTGCCCAAATGGAGTTGCAGCAAGGCACTATGTATTGCTATTACCTCTACTTTGGCACCACTGACGGCTTATTTGTTGCTGTGAATTATTTCTTCGTTGATTTCAATTTATCTCCTTCATTGATTTATCACTGTGCACCTTGCATCTTTCGTGTGCTGTCTCTTTTTGTGTCTTTGTGTGTGTGTGAGTTTGGTGTTTCAACTAGTCAGTTCACCTGGTGTATATGTAACTCTACCGTGTATTACCCACATCAATAGTTGAATTCTTTCACAAATAAAATAAAATTATATGCATACAAACTGCTTTTTAATTGAGAAATATAAAATGTTTGGGCTTATTTGCTTTTCCAAGGTACAGTGGTAAAGTAAAATAAATACATGAAAAACAATATATTTTTTTCGACACTTTTCATGAAGAAAACTTATGAAGACCAAAGACTCACTAACATTGTAACAGATTGGAAGAGTAAAAATTTAAAATGCGGTCCAAATCTTCACTTCCACTATATTTTCAAATTAGTAATGTTAACTAAACACGATACCGGCTCTTTATGGAACTTCAATGGTATGCTCTCCTGATAACAATTTGATAGTTCTAGAAGTGAATTGGAAATTATTAGATTCACATTTTTGGAAAAAGCTGGACTATGTTTCCATCCTTCATCAGTAACTGACGACTTCAGTTTCATTCATCAACGTCTCAATCACTGATTGACTTCGACCAAGAAGAACAAAGAGTTCGCTAAACTAGTGAGACCAGATATTTAGCTGTTGGGATATGAATATAAAGGTTTTAACGCGATTTATATATGTATTTCTGGAATGGTAATTTTGAAAAGAAAGCGTGGAGGTATATGACTATTATTTTCTCATGACCACTGCATAGTGTAGTAATAGATTTTCCATAATTATAAGAATCGTTTTGATCTTCATATAATTTCTCAAATTAAACTTTCGGATTAATTCTAGTCCAGGAAAAGAAGAACATTCAAGCTTCTAGAATTAATGGAACCACAATCGTTATTTAAATGATTTTAGAATGTTTTACAGCCTGAAAGAACTTTAGCCAAGAAGTCTTCAAAGCAATTGAAACACAATTTTTTCTAAAATTAGTCCAGCAGTATTTCAAAAAATTTGCAATAATTTGTTTGGTAATTTGGTTTTTTGGTAAATATTAAGTTATGAAAGGTTCATTGAACTAACATAATTTCGAAACAATTATTTATGTGGCCCTTTTACTATACACCATACTATTGATAGCACTAAATCGCAATTTACTTTACGTCACAGTAAATTATGTCAAACAAGTAGGGAAGGGCTAAGTTCGGGTGTAACCGAACATTTTATACTCTCGCAATTTATTTATTTAACTTAATTAATATTATATAATACACAATTTGACCCACATATTCGTCATATATGTATATTGTATAAAGTCCATTGAAAGTTGGAAACCATAATATCAGGTTAAAAGCACCGAGGTCCTCGTGTTCGATATACGGGGCCTTGAAAACCTATGGTCCGATTTCGGCGATTTTTAGAATGGGGCTGCCACACTATTAACATAGTATTTGTGCAAAGTTCTGCATCGACATCTTCACTAGTGCTCACTTTATATATTCTAATGTAAATGATTCAGATCGACTTCAAAGTTCTGGTATATAGGAAGTAGGTGTAGTTGTGAAGCGATTTGGCCTATTTTCACAACATATCATTGGGATGTAAGGAAACTATTACAAACCAAGTATTGAAATCGGTCGAGTAGTTCCTGAGATATGGTTTTTGACCCATAAGTGGGCGACGCCACGCCCAAATTCCATTTTGTAAAAAAAATCTGAGTGCAGCTTCCATCTGGCATTTCTTATGTGAAATTTAGTGTTTCTGACGTTTTTCGTTAGTGAGTTAACCCACTTTTAGTAATTTTCAACCGAACCTTTGTATGGGAGGTGGGCGTGGTTATTATCCGATTTCTTTCATTTTTTGACTGTATTAGGGAGTGGCTAAAAAAATGACTGCAGAAAGTTTTGTTTATATAGCTCTATTGGTTTGCGAGATATGTACAAAAAACTTAGTAGGGGGCGGGGCCACGCCCGCCTCCCCAAAAAAATTACATCCAAATGTGCCCCTCCCTAATGGGATCCTATGTTCCAAATTTCATTTTCATAACTTTATTTATGGCTTAGTTATGGCACTTTATGTGTTTTCGGTTTTCGCCATTTTGTGGGCGTGGCAGTGGTCCGATTTTGCTCATTTTCGAAAGCAATCTTCCTATGGTGCCAAGGAATATTTGTGCCAAGTTTCGTCAAGATATCTTAATTTTTACAGCTTACACAGACGGACAGACAGACATTCGGATTTGAACTCCGCTCTTCACCCTGATCACTTTGGTATATATAACCCTATATCTAACTCGTTTAGTTTTGGGTGTTACAAACAACCGTTATGTGAACAAAACTATAATATCTTTAGCACCTTTGTTGCGAGAGTATAAAAATGGGAAAATATGGTTGGTGATGCGAAAACATAGCCTATCCCTCACAAATATCAACCTCATTTTCTCGCACTACCATCTGCTCACTACGAGCAAGACACTGACGACCGACTTCTTCCACTTCTTATAGTAGTAATTTTATCTCAATTGGTCTTAATATGAATATAGAATTACTATGAATAGTGAAATCGATTCTAACGGGTTTGTTTCTATCTGGGAAATATAAAATTATCTCGCTAGGCAGCTTTTTTTAATTTTTTTTTCATCGCAATCTAGGTTTTCAGTCTCAAAGTTCTTCTGGCACTAAGTAAAACTTAAGAAGTTCAGTGAGCTTTTCGCCCTTAGCAAGGGTACATTTCTAATAATTGTTGGAATTTACAAGGATCGGGCAAATTCCACAAGTTATTTCATAGAATGTGGAATAGAACCATCCCAACACTTACATGGTTGTCCCGCCTTTGCGAAATCAGGTTTAAATAACTAGAGTTCAACATAATCAGGCATTAAGATGAAGTGGGAAAGGTAATGAAATGCCAATATAGATTTGTAATTGATGATTAATTCGATTGTGATCTACTAACCAACAAGACTTTCGAAAGACTCTAATATTACCTAGCATAATTTCGCCTAGTATAGCAAGTAAATCATTCTTCCATCTTTCGAAAGTCTAAAACGTTCAGCAAGAAACTAATACTAACTGAAATTAAAAACTCTCTAAAAACTGCATTCATTTTCGAACGACCTCAACCTACTGTTAAGTATTTCTCCTTTCGAATAATTACTTTGCATGCCACAAATTCAGCAAAACCACTAACATGTGTAAATATTAGCAATATTTACATTTGGCTTAAAATACGCACATTTATTTCGAAAAACATATAAATGTGTGTGTAAACAAAGCCACAAAATTCTCTAATATGCAGGTCAGGTCAGCTAAGGCAGCTAATACAGTTGCTATTCTCACAACTAAGCTAAATGCAAAGGAATTATTTCTGTTGCTCGTACTTAGCATTTTGCAGCTGCTTGCTCTTTTCGTTTCGCAAATATTTCCGGCCCACATACTTTTCACAAATTCAGGTATTTATGTAAATACCGATGTATGTATGCATGTAACGGACAATCAGGCAAATTGCGTACAACCATTTGTGGCAGGCACAACCAAACTGACAATGAGTGCTGCCAAGCTGAAGGATTCATATGTTAAGTATATGCTAGAAATGTTGCAACATATGTTGCATAAGTGTAAAAGGTGCACATGCAAACTAACTGCCAATCAGTCGAGGCACTCAGCCGGTCACTGAAGCCAAGTAAAGGCAATCGGCTCAAGCTACATAAGGCGCTCAGTTGAACTGTGTGTGTAAATGATCACCTGTTAGGGCTGGCAAATCCTGTTTGATGCCAAATTGTTTTGTGGTTTTACGCTTTGCTCCATTAGCTTAAGCTTTACTGAAGTACTTTTCAAGCATTATACGATAATGGTATTCCAATAGTACGTGTTGCAACAAGTTTTATGCAAAGTTGCATGCAACGATGGGTGGCATAAGCAGTCAATGGCAACGGAAATGGAGTACTTTTGGTGGAGGAAGTTGAGGAATTGGTGTAGCAAACAATGTTTATTTGTAAAGGTAATATAAGGAGAGTATTATTAGCCATATAGACAATTTTCTTAAAAATTTTAATATTTTATTCTCAAAAATATTATTTTTCTAAAAATATAAACCATAATTTTTTATTAGGATATTAATTAGGAAGTCTTATATATTATGAAGTCGTATATACTCAAAAATTAGAAATTAAGACTTATTGAGATTATCCCCTCAAAGCCTTTCTTTCAAGATATTTTTGTCGAATAAATATTATTTGTTTGTGTCAACTTCATATTACGAAGCTTCACCAATACTCTAAGCTCTCAATGAAAGCTCTTCATTAATGCATTTAATATATCTAATTCACTTAGAAATGTTAAGTCAAAGATATTCAATCCCTCAAGCAATTTGCAAAACTAATATGTATGTGCTCCAATAAACTAAGCAAATTGATTTAATTTTATTGATTGATTAGCATTATGAAAATGCAATCAACTCATAGTCATACGCATTAAAGCTCACAAGTATATAAGTCTTAATGCGCTCCTATATGTATTATGTTTCATACTACAAGTCTGTTATACATATGTACATAGTTTTTAGAATGTTGGAATAGTATGTATACATACACATGTAAAGGTGGAAATATTATTATTAGTTAATTTTGTATTCAGTAGATATCTGGCATTATTTTAAGCTTAAAATTAACTCGAACTTTGCAATATACTTTAAGAAAACTTATACACTCTCCTCTTAAATATAATAAAAAAGATTATTACAGGAAATTTACATATGTACATACACAGGTGTGTTCAAAAATTAACGGGAATCTTAAAATTTCTCGGATTTGGAGAGCCCAATTGTCAAAATTGACCCTGAAGTACGATATAATATTCAGTAAATAATATCTTTTTCAAAAAACGAAAACTCCCGTTATTTTTTTAACACATCTCTTATGTACATATTGTAACGGGTGATTTTTTTGAGGTTAGGATTTTCATGCATTAGTATTTGACAGATCACGTGGGATTTCAGACATGGTGTCAAAGAGAAAGATGCTCAGTATGCTTTGACATTTCATCATGAATAGACTTACTAACGAGCAACGCTTGCAAATCATTGAATTTTATTACCAAAATCAGTGTTCGGTTCGAAATGTGTTTCGCGCTTTACGTCCGATTTATGGTCTACATAATCGACCAAGTGAGCAAACAATTAATGCGATTGTGACCAAGTTTCGCACTCAGTTTACTTTATTGGACATTAAACCAACCACACGAATGCGTACAGTGCGTACAGAAGAGAATATTGCGTCTGTTTCTGAGAGTGTGGCTGAAGACCGTGAAATGTCGATTCGTCGCCGTTCGCAGCAATTGGGTTTGTGTTATTCGACCACATGGAAGATTTTACGCAAAGATCTTGGTGTAAAACCGTATAAAATACAGCTCGTGCAAGAACTGAAGCCGAACGATCTGCCACAACGTCGAATTTTCAGTGAATGGGCCCTAGAAAAGTTGGCAGAAAATCCGCTTTTTTATCGACAAATTTTGTTCAGCGATGAGGCTCATTTCTGGTTGAATGGCTACGTAAATAAGCAAAATTGCCGCATTTGGGGTGAAGAGCAACCAGAAGCCGTTCAAGAACTGCCCATGCATCCCGAAAAATGCACTGTTTGGTGTGGTTTGTACGCTGGTGGAATCATTGGACCGTATTTTTTCAAAGATGCTGTTGGACGCAACGTTACGGTGAATGGCGATCGCTATCGTTCGATGCTAACAAACTTTTGTTGCCAAAAATGGAAGAACTGAACTTGGTTGACATGTGGTTTCAACAAGATGGCGCTACATGCCACACAGCTCGCGATTCTATGGCCATTTTGAGGGAAAACTTCGGAGAACAATTCATCTCAAGAAATGGACCCGTAAGTTGGCCACCAAGATCATGCGATTTAACGCCTTTAGACTATTTTTTGTGGGGCTACGTCAAGTCTAAAGTCTACAGAAATAAGCCAGCAACTATTCCAGCTTTGGAAGACAACATTTCCGAAGAAATTCGGGCTATTCCGGCCGAAATGCTCGAAAAAGTTGCCCAAAATTGGACTTTCCGAATGGACCACCTAAGACGCAGCCGCGGTCAACATTTAAATGAAATTATCTTCAAAAAGTAAATGTCATGAACCAATCTAACGTTTCAAATAAAGAACCGATGAGATTTTGCAAATTTTATGCGTTTTTTTTTTTTTAAAAGTTATCAAGCTCTTAAAAAATCACCCTTTAGTATGTACCTACCAGAATTTTACTGTTATGTATTTAAATAATCCAGGTTTTTGGAAACTAATTTGTTGGATATCTTCAATTTAAAAAATTTATTTACATAAAATTAGAACAAATCATTAAAATATATTTGTTTTTTTTTTTTTTTGTATGAAACAATTGCGTTTTTTTGTCATAAGAGGAGACATAGTTATCTTCTCATATAACATAAAAATATTACAAAAAAATTTAACTTTTTTTATTTATTTGTGTAACAATATAAGTAATATTTAAAGAAAAATAAATGTGACTCACCCTTTATATGAAAAACCATGCCTCAAAATATTTTAGAATCCGCTGCAAAAGGAATTGGTCAATAATTAAAAAATTAATTAGTCTTTAATTTTAATTAACCTAGTATCAAAAAAAAAATACACACTACATATATGTATGTAGTAGAGTCACGCACCATATAATTAGAGACAATCAGAAATATTAAAATTATATACTTGAATAAAATATAACATACCTTTCTGCGCCAGTTAGTTGAGGGCTTTGCTTTGGGCATGAATTGAAGACTTCAGAAAGCTTTTGCTAAATTTCCTTTTCGCGCAGTTCCAGGAACTACATAACTGTTCCGGTGCCAATTAGTTCCGTTTCCAGTTGAGTCTCTCTCATTTGGAGACTTTCCGTTTAATGAGAAGCATGCTCATATATAAGAGTAAAAGAGCGAAGAGAGAATTCAAAAGCTTCTCTTATTGCAGAAAAACACAAGAGATCATTTCCCTTGATTGATGTAACATAAACGTATCATCTTCGTTTACATACATATTTAAACCATTACGAATATGTAAGTATGTTTTAAAGCTGTTATTTAGTTTCTTCTAGAACTTTTCATAGTAACTTCTATAACCAACAGCTCGTCTAACACAACCACTCACATAAATCATTGCTTATTACATTGTAAATGAGATCGCTCTGCTTCTATTTATGTACACAGCTATGTACAACGTATGTGGTATAGCGTTACCATTTGCATAAATTGTATGTAGTGTAAATAACAATGTACATATGTATTTAGATCCGAGTAGTAGTTAATGAAGAAAAGAAGCAGTTTCTAAAATATATAAAGGTGCTTTGCCATTAACATAATCAATATTTTCGTTAACAATTGCAATAGAAATGGTATTATGTTTGTATGTATGTAAATATATAGAATATATGTATGAATATGTAAAAGTATGTAATAAACTAAAAATATATAAATTTTTCATATGTACATATAAATATATATATGAGAAAATTTATTATTATTTGCATTAAATTTTACTTTTATTAATTAACAATTAAATACCACTGCATATGGGAGTCATATATGTACATATGTATGTATATGTAACATATTAACCAACTCCCTTGCAGATATCACAATTGTAACTATATCACTTTAACTCACTTAATGTAACTTATGCATTACAATATCATTAAATTCTCGCGAGAACAGCAAATTACTCTTAAGTTTGACATGGCCATTTGCTTTGCATCTTCAGCCGCCATTTTGTCGAATTGCAAAACGAATAAAATTTGCAGCATTACAAATAGTCTTGTTAATGTTTATATTTATTCAACAATTATTGAATTTCACTACATTTAATCATTATTAACATTAATACACTTTAATTACACTTATAAAAAACAATTAACAGTTATTAATTAACAAAATAAAACACTTTCAATCAACCGGAGAGAAAATACGACTTTAACACACGACCGACGGAAAAGAACTGACTAATTTAGCAAAGCTTCCGATAATTTAATGGAAATAATTCCTTTAAGCTTTTTCCAGCATTCATTCTCCAGTTGCAGTGAGGACGTACACCTTTTCTACTATTATGGGATATTCATCAGGAATTCCATGCTAACTATTAGCTTAGCATACTTTTACATGCTAATTAGTGTATTTACGATAGCAAAGGCATCTACCACTTAATCTGACTCAATACAAAATCTTCTTTATGATATATTGACGCTGCATTCTCTTATTTGCTTTCTAATACAATAATTTCCTTGCGCATGTCTACAAAGCTAAGCAACCGACCCGCACTGAAATTGGCAAATTTCCAAGCTCCAAAGAATTGCGCAATCTATTCATGCGTCGGTAAGTTCCGTTTCCACATGAGTCAACTTTTTTCCGTTCCAGAAGTTGGTTGCTCTCATGAGAGTGTCTCTCATCCTTTTGTGAATAATTACTATTCTATATATATTGGCAGGGTTTGGAATACTTATTATATTAAAATTGTGGTTTTAATAATAAAAGTGAATATGTAATATAATTAAATATACATGTGTACCTCAGAAATAATTTCTTAAGTGATAAATATAAATTTAAATGTAAATCATATACAGTGGAACTTCTATAACTCGAAGTTCTCCATAACTCGAACGTTTGAAATAGCCATAGAAGGCAACTTTCGTACAAATTGCCTTCCATAAATCGAACTTTTCGGTCAGGGCATAATACAAAATTTAAAATTTTAAAAAAATTTAGTAGAAAAGTAACAATATTTTAAAAATATTCATACATACATACATACAAATTGACCAAATTTTTTAAATATTATAAGGCGCTCCATTTCGACTCACCCTTTATTACCTGCAATTATCGTAACAACATCCTACAACTTCAAATGTAACACGGCTCTTTCTCCATTATACATATGCAGCCCCCATTTTGCTGAATTACCAACCGAAGAACGTTTTTTACTTTGAGATTTAGTTATTTAATTGTACGCTATTCACGCTAATTGTACGCTTACACGCAGCATCCCGAGCACAACTGTCAAAAATCTGCAGTGGCTTGCACAATATAAAAATTATTGAACAATGTAATTAAAAAGTTCCTGCCATTCTCATCCACTTGCAATGAGATGCAGCAAAGGCTTCTACCACTTAATTCGCGACAATTGAAAATATGTATTCAGAAGAAATTGAATGCTAATTATCTGCGCAGCATACTTTCGCGTGCTAGTGAAAGCAATGTCATTGCTATTTCTCATAGTGCATAGAATATACTAACTAGCGTGTAAAAGTATGCTAAACTAATAGTTAGCATCCAATTCCAGATGAATATCCCTAAAAAAAAAGGTGGTCGTCCGCGCTACAACTGGAGAATAGATGCTGGAAAAACTACAAGGAACTAATTCCAATGAATTGTCGGAAGCTTTGCAGTTTTAGTCAGTTCTTTTCCGTCGGGAGTGTGTTAAAGTCGTGTTTTTTCTGCGGTTAACTAAAAATGCTTACTTTTGTTAATAATTAACTGTTAATTGTGTTTAATAAATGTAATTAAAGTGTATTAATATTAATACCGTTTAAATGGAGTGAAATTCAATAATTGTTGATCAAATATAAACATTTAAAAGACTAATTGTGGTGCTGCAAAATTGCTTCGTTTTGCAATTCGACAAAATGGCGGCTGAAGATGCAAAGCAAATGGCCATGTCAAACTTAAGAGTAATTTGCTGTTCTCGCGCGAATTTAATGATATTGTAATGCATAAAGGGTGAGTTAAAGTGATATACATATGTATGTAGTTACAATTGTGATATATACAAGGGAGTTGGTTAATATGTTACATATATATTAATAGTAATATTTAATTGTTAATTAATAAAAGTAAAATTTAATGAAAATAATAATAAATTTTCTCATATATATATTTATATGTACATATGAGAAATTTATATATTTTTAGTTTATTACATACTTTTACATATTCATACATATTCATATGTCTATATATTTACATATATACATACAAACATGATACTATTTCTATTGCAATTGTTAACAAAAATATTGATTACGTTAATGGCAAAGCACCTTTATATATTTTAGAAACTGCTTCTTTTCTTCATTAACTACTACTCGGATCTAAATACATACATCCTATTTTACACATGCACAATGATACATATTTATGCAAATGGTAACGCTATACCACATACGATGTACATAGTTTTGTTCATAAAGAGAAGCAGAGCCATTTCCTTTACACTGTAATGAGCAATGATTTTATGTGAGTGGTTGTGTTAGACGCGTTGTTGCTTACAGAAGTTACTATGGAAAGTTCTAGAAGAAACTAAATAACAGCTTTAAAACATACTTACATATTCGTAATGGTTTAAATATGTATGTAAACGAAGATGATACGTTTATGTTACATCAAACGAATGAAATGATCTCCTGTGTTTGGCAGCACTTAAATAAGAGAAGCTCTTGAGCTCTCTCTTCGCTCTCTTGCTCTCATATGAGCTTCTTTCTCATTGAATGGAAAATCTCGGGATGCGAAAGTCTCAACTGGAAACGGAACTAATTGGCACCGTAACAGTTATGTAGTTCCTGGAACTGCGCGAAATGGAAATTTAGCAAAAGCTTTTGGAAGCCTTCTAGTCATGCGCTAAGCAAAGCCCTCAACTGGCGCAGAAAGGTATGCTATATAATTATTTAGATTTAATATTGGCAAATTTCTCTAATTAAATGGTATACATATTTATTTACTTGATACACATGTTTGTATATTTTTCAAATATGGGGTAAGAGTTTTTTCTTTTTTGGAATAGCTAAAGTTTTTGTCTTATTTTTGGATAGTAAAAAATGCTTTTATTGAGAGATTACTTCCTGAATGATTGATATACATAAGTTACAAATAGAAGAAGAAGAGAGAAATATTTGAAAAAATATAAAAGTTCAAATTAGAAGAGAAATTGCAATTTTTCTCTTTTTATGAAATTTTTTAAATAGAGTGGAACTTCTCTAACTCACATCACCATTATCCACAAAAAAAAACTTCGAGTTAGAGAGACTTCGAGTTATATAAATTTTCATAAAAACATAATTTTTTCAAAAAGCTGTAAAATATAGATTTACCCACAGATTTAGTTATTTACTTCGCAAAAAGCTTTATTTAAATACATTAAAACATGTATTCTGCAATTTTGTTTGTTGCAGTTTGCCATTGTTTGGTTCTTGACGTCTGTATCCCATGCCTTTGTTACATAATTTATTCAATGAAATGCGTAATATGTTGTTCGCCTCGTTTAAAATCCTGCCTCGATAGTAAAATTTGAAACTTTGTATTATGCCCTGGTCGAAATGTTCGATTTATGGAAGGAAATTTGTATGAAATTGGCTATTGCCAATTCAAAAGTTCGAGTTATGGAGATCTTCGAGCTATAGAAGTTCGAATTATGGATTTCCACTGCAATAATAATAATATAATTAATAGTTAATAGTGAAATTAAATATACAAAATTATTTTCTCTCTCAATTTATGCTATAATTTATTTCTGTTCTGTTTAGTTTGGTAAAATTGTAAGATAGTTGCCTAATAAACATTCTCGTCATGTACACAGGAATTATAATACGTGTTTAGATGAGTGGTTTTCAATGAGACAATAGTTTTTGTGGAGTTGATCCATTTGACTGCTTGTACTTGATTTGTACTTAGTTTGGTTTGTCATTCGATAATAAACATACTTATGTACTCCGGTACATCGTTTGTTGTTAACATACGGACCTAATTACTGTAAAATAGGATGGAAAACTGGACCTTTCGGCTGGAATTTATTAAGCTTGGCGGAAGTCATATTTAAAGCATAATAGAAAGCATTTACCATTATAATAAGCTTAAATTCTTGGATTAAAAATATATACAGTTTACTCCAAAGAATATTTCATAATTAAAAGGAAGAAAATTGTCATCCAATGAAATCCTTATAGTATTTGTAATCTATTAAATGTATAGCTTTAAAAAATATCAGAAAAATATCTCTCAAATATCGACTTCTCCCGCACATAATGCCAATTTGGCTCTAGGTTAGTGGACGAAATTTAACAACATTATTATTGATATAATCAACTGACTGTCATAACAAAAACAAAAGCTGTTTATATTTTTTTTATTATAATACAAAAAACTGTGCACTGAGCATGAAATTAAAAAAAAAATCACACAATTACACCTATAATAACAAGCATTAACCCCAACTGACTTGATTGCATTTTGGCATTGTAAAATTAGAAACGCAAATATGCAAATGAGTCCCACCTGCGCGGTAACCCATTTCCTACACATATTTGCCACGAAAGTTGTTTGTTTTGTTATATTTGCCCACAACTTTCAATATGTAGGTGAGTTTTTAATTTGAGAAATTACCTTTTAAATTGACATTTAAGTGTGACAATGATATACAAACGCTGACAGACACAGATTTGCACACAAAGCGTTATTTTATGACAAAACAACATGAAGTGCTGCCACACTAATTAAAATAAATATTGTGTAAACACACACATGCACATTTACAGATATATTTCCTGTTATACACATATGTATGTATGTGTGTGTGCCCTCTCACTTATTTGATTGTGTTGAAAACTTTCGCTTTACACCCGCAAACAATTCCGTTTTATCCGCTTTTATAATTATGAAGTTTTATCATTGCACTTGTGTATGCGTGTGTGTATTTGTTTTTGTTTTTACTTTTTTATTTTCATTTTTGCTTTGCTGTCTGTCGGTTGATGGCAGTTAATTTGTTTTGTTGACTCAGCCATACGTGTAATGAAAGCTACAAAATGGCGGTAAAACACATACATAGATACTCCCAGTTAGCATATGAGTGTCAAAGTGTTTGCTTTTTACATAACTTTTTTTTTATTTTTTATTTTTTCCAGATTTTTTCACCCACATTCCCTCAGGAAGTGCTTGCTTTTCATCCTCCCCACTCCGCTCCGCTTTAAAGTTATGAAGTGCAAAGTGTTGTGCTGCCAAATGTCAGTAAGTTTTTTCTCAAATTATTATTATTTATATTTTTTATAAACACACACATATCTATCCATCGCATTGTTTTTATTTTTTGCCTTTTTGTTTATACTGTTTGTCTTTAACTGTAAGCATATCCTGTATATGTATATATATGGTAGATTTGTATGTATATGGAACCTGTATAAATGCCGCGTTTACCCTTATAATTAGTAGCCTTATAATTATCCACTTCACTTTTGTCTATTTCCATTTCCATTTTCCCGTTTTTCGCACTCCATAAATATGCAAATTGACGCGCTCCAGTTGTAAAGGAGTCAGTTATGCTCTGATTGCCACAAAGTGTTGGCAAATGGTTTTTGTAATTTTTTTTTACTTTAATGTTTTTGCTGCTAGTGGTTACAAATTCTTTAAAAATTATAAAAAAAATATTAAACAAATCCGATTTATTAAATATTGGAAATTTATAAATAAACGAATATGAAAAGAAGGCTTAGATATTAATCTAAAAAGAATAGCTGAACTCAGCTATCTCAGATTAATATCTAAGCGCTAGTCAGTTTAATAATAACTTACTATAAATATATAAAAAAACGATGTGTTCTAACGACTTGACCGAGTTGCTCCGGTCGTTTGTAGTGTGTATCTTGATATCATCCGTCAATTGGAAGCCACTGAGTTTTAGGACACTTTATTGGGGAAAATATTTAAGCAAAAATAAATTGTTGACTTCTTTGAATTTTGTAATCCAGCTGGTTGGCTGAAAAATTTGAAACTTTTTAAATGAAAATATATTATTTTTCCCAAATTGGTTTTTATTATTCAAAAAACTCATAGTTGGCAATGAGGCAATACAGCGATTATGCGATCTTTCTTTGTGGAATAATTATGGCCAAATAAATTTCCACCTGGACGTTTCCTTCTTCAATGTTGGTAAATTTCTTTCCATCTAATATTCACTGAAGATCTGATATTACAGCTAATATTCACAGAAGATTTGAAAACAGTAAAAAATCGAAGCAATTCGAAGCCAAATTTATAAACTTTTTCGATGACTAATTCAATATTCAAATGAACAAATTTTCCAACAAATTGTTTGATTAAGACAACAGCACTCCATTTAACCCAGAACTTCGAACAAACTCAGGTTTTTTTACTCAATTTCATATTAAAAACCCCTCAATATTTGCAGCTGAAAATCCAGTTCTTTTTTTTAATCGCGGAAAATTTTGTGTTTTTTAACCAAGTGAGATATTGTTAGCCTATACTCTTGTTTATTATAATCCATACTCTTGCTAATAAACGTGTAACTTTTGTACTGTGTCGCTGCTTAGAGCTGAGAGCATATCTACATTTAATTACTACCCTACAGGCAAGAACAGTGACTGCTTTTAAAGATATAATATAATAATGTTACGGCCATTTCTCTCTCAACTTCATATATTAGGTTGGCAACTATCTCCCTTCCGCACTTTGTCAACTGGACCGCTTGAAGCAGGCGATCGACCAGAAGCGTCCACAATTGGCTAACAGGAAGGGTGTAGTGTTCCAACAGGACAACGCCAGACCACACACTTTGTTGATGACTCATCAGAAGCTACGGGAGCTCGGATGAGAGGTTTTATCGCATCCACCATATAGCCCTGTTCATAGCGAACGAACGAAAGCGGAAAGTGGATGTCCGAGCTCAGCGCAAATAAGTAGGGTATTATGAAGTTGCCGTCTAGATGGAAACAAATTATCGAACGAAACGGCACATATTTAAAGAAAATCCGATCTGATACACTTTTTATAAAGCATTGAATAAAGAGCAAAAAAGCGGAAGGGAGATATTTGCCAACTTAATATAACTAGTAGGATCTTCCACATCAAACAAGCACTTTAGATCTTCTTTATTAATAGAAGATATGGTCTCACCGAGAACTAAAGACGTAATTGTATTCTAGCACAAATACGCTTCATCGACATCGCTGTCTTAACTTTATTAATATTATATCATCTGGTTATCAATTAGCGCATTACTTTGAATCGGATGCTTTGAGAAGACATATAGAACTTCCCAGTAGAGTAGATTAAAAAAAATATTTTATTTTTATAATATCTTGTTTTTGTATAAAATATAGTATTGTTACATATCCAATTTTTGTCTTATAAAAATCGGTCAGTCCGATTTTACAATATTATTTCTACATAGTCGACCTAATCTCGAAAAATTTCACCGAGTATTTGCTTCTAACTGTTCGGTTGGTTTATCATGCAGAACATTGACTTGACATATCCTCAAAAATGTGTCTCATGGAGTGAAATTGTATGCCTTAACGGTGGCTAATTTACTTATATAGTCGGGTTATCACGTTTCTCCGGATAAAGTTTGAAAGGTTTGAGGTGTTAATATGGCTTTTAGTATCATGCACTTCAAACTATTTAGTACAAAGGTGATTAGAATCGCCTAGTTCCTCTTTAGAGGGGAAAACGTAGGATTAATTGTCATCTAGATCATCTAATGAAAAGCCCAAGATACAAGCATTTCCGACAGGGTTGGACCATAGGATAAGGGATGTTAGATGAGTCGTTCACCATTCACGGATTTGTTGACTTCACTTTCATGAAAACCAT
The DNA here is from genome assembly GCA_031772095.1 of Zeugodacus tau. Lineage (NCBI taxonomy): Eukaryota > Metazoa > Arthropoda > Insecta > Diptera > Tephritidae > Zeugodacus > Zeugodacus tau. Next base: position 18,363,705 of record CM062652.1, on the reverse strand, counting down.
TGAAAGTTCGTCGTCCTCTTTTTATAATCGGACTTACATACAAGTGGATTAACCTCTAAGCAATACTTCAAAGTAGATTTTATTGCGAAAATTTTCGTATTCAAATAATGTTTTCAATAACAATTTTTTGGAAGCATACTAAACGGCCATCAAACAATTTCGGAAGCAATTCCCGATCACGTGACTTCCCACCGAAATTACACACTCTGAAATACGGGAAATACATTAATGGACGCATGTAAATATTTGTTTGACTTAATTGGACGCTATAAAAATGGCAAATGTGGCATGGAAATAAAAATGTAGCACTCTACATACGTTCTTCTGGCTCTTCTACTTCTCCTCGTGCTTTTTACAATTTAACAAAACTTTATAGTGTTCTTGCGAATATATTTTTATTTACGCGCCGCACAGTGGTGCCGCTTCATACAAGCCGCGGCAAAAAATAGAAGGAATCGAGGTAGGGCTTTGAAATTTGGCACACATCTCTCATATTGCCAAATTAGATGAAAAAAAAAAAATTGTTAAAATCCGCCCACAACTACGCCCACCTCCCATATAACATAACTAATAAATATTAAAAAATGATCATATATTATTAATTATTTATTCAACAAGTAATTTTTTAACATCATCGTCCAATTCTAAAGTTTTATTTTTGGGATTTGTTCTGAAACCATTAATAAAAGGATCCGATGAAGTTAAACGCAAGTGCATTACATATTGATTTATAGAAATTCTGTCGCATTTTCTAGAATGATTAAGCCTATATTTCTTGTAATCTTTATTGCGAGCTTCTTGAGCCTCCTCTGATAGTATGCCCAATGGTAAAATAGAAGATGAAACAATTTTATTTCCATGCTTTAAAACTTTATGTACCGTCATTGGCATATAGTAAAATTCATAAAGGCTGACATATAACCTCGCAGTTTTCATGCAATAAATTTCAAACTTTTGAGGATCTATTGCTGCTTGACTATTGATTGTATTTAATATTATTTTAAATCTATGTATCATATTTCCATCAGTGAAGCTTTGTTGGTATACACTATGTCCTGACGAGCCATCACATCCCCATTTCGAAGTCAGCTTCAAATTTTTAGGGATATCTATTAAATCATTTTCAGATTTGGACATTTAAATTGTCTTAACTGTGTGGTTTAGCAAATCTTGCAAACAAACTTCACTGTAAGTTTCCTCTGATCGCAAATTCTCAGGATAACATTTCTTCTTAGCAGCAAGAACCTACAAATTTCTGCAATATCACAATATTTTATTTCTTTTGCCATTTCAAAATTTCGTGTTTTGTTAATTTTTTCACCCGTTTGCACTTCTCTCGGTATCACATACGACACATACGAACGCCAAACCCTTTGAGGGTTTTACTATACTGACCTAGTACCATCACCCTGACTTGGAATTTCTCACCCCCCAGATTAGCTGTTGTACTGTGTAATTAGTTCAAATAATATAATGCATCTAAACTAGTATTTTGTTGTTGTTGTATAACGAGAGACAACTACAAAAAATAACAACAAAGCAACAAACCGAACAATCAAAAAAACAGACAAAACAACGAAGCAGCGAAGCAGGCAAACAAACAACGCTGTAGCAGTTGCAGTAGATTAAAATGCTAATTACTCATGAATTGGCAGCTAAAAGCAGCTGATTTTTTTTTTCTATCGATTAAGGAGATTTTAAAGTTTATTTTGTGTAAGTGGCTAACCTGCGCGCTCCTGCGCACAATAGTTATATTCTGTTGAAGTTGTAAAATATATGATTTTTTGGACCATGAAAAAACATCATATTAAAAAAAATCTTGAAAAAAAAGTATACATTTGATGATGTAAATCACATCTATAACATTGGTTTTAATAAATAAAAACTTTACAATTGATATTTTATGGTTAACTTTTGAGTTTTAACCTTTGCAATATTCATCACATTTTTCTGAGTAACTTTGCGTTAATACTTTGTTGGACTTTGAAGCTCTCCCAACAAAAAACCATTGAATATATCAAGCCCAAGTATTCGGATAATGTTATTTGATTAGTTCTTAGCTTAAATTGAAAAGATGGTACAAATTTGGAATGATAAAAAAAATCCTTTTTTGCCGCTTTGGCACCACTGTGCGCCGCAGCCACGAAGCACGTGTTGCGAGCCAATTGGAGCATGGCAGGAGGACAGTTTATGAGCTGTGCCCAAACGGTAAACTTTACGACCGACAGTAATGCAGCCGAAAAGTCAAAAACTCCAACAACAAACACATACGAGTACGAGGCTACAAAATGAATGATAGGCAAAGCGCGACGCCGAAAGGGTTTACCGAATGTATAGTTATGCTTACGAATGTGGCAAAATAACGGTAATAATAATATTGAAAATACAAAATTGAGGAATTGCTGGAGAAGCGCGGAGCACTTTCGTTTATTGAAAAATTCACGTCGAGCGGTAAAAGCCGAAAGGCTGAGTGTAAGGTTTGAGGTTTGAGGGGCGGAAAGCAAATATTCTCGCGAAAGTATAATATTACATAAGTATTGACGATGTTATTGAGATGTACAGCATCATAAAAAATGATAATAACATGAGAAATAAAAACAACAATTCCAAGGACAGGTGACTAACCAATAGGCTGAGTGGTGAGGTTGTTAGATCCATATGTTGTAAAAGAGCGGCCAAGTTGGTGAGCAAATAAATATTTATTTGTGTGCAAATGCCGAACTTGCCGCCGAGAAACGATGAAACGAGCGGCTTATAAGAAGAAGAAGATGCTGGAAACAACGAAAGGATTGAAGTGGCAAGGTGGAAGGTATGAGTAAGCCAGGTGGATGCGCATATACAGATACTATAAGTCTCATAGAACGCGATGGCGCAAACATTACCACCACTCTTCTGCCGCCGTGAGTGTGAGTGGGCTCCCAAAACCAACACAAATGGGCGATGACATAACCGTCGCGTGTGTTGCAACAACGGCAGGCGCTAGGCATTAAAGTCGGGCACACAAATCCTTACAATGACAGGTAATGGCGCCCACACACTAACAAGTGTCTTCTGAGTTTTGCAATAAAATCTGCACTCTTACCAGTGCTAATCACGTGGCTTTTGTTGCTTTGGCGGCCAGGTGCATGCTACATATACAGTTTTTATAGCAACATTACAACTACAATAATGCAATATGTATTATATATATAATATCAGATACTTTACCCTTTATTATAACCACCAACACTCGTTCGTCGCATCTTAAGGGGTTTTACGGCCTTAGCAGGCATTTAACGACTGGAATTTTGTGCTCATCGTAGTCGCCGAGTATTGTTCGAGGATTTAGAACTCGAACATACATATGTGTTTTGTAGCGCGGTTTGGCCGTGGGAGCGCAGAGGTTGTTTTTTTTTGTCTTTTTTTATTACAGCCCATCAGCTTATGGATTATCAAATTGTTTTTTTCTTCACGTTTTGATACTCAATGTAAGTCAATGGCAACATAAATATGGTAAAATTTATTAGACACCAATGTTATTGCGACATTTCAATCAGCCGGTGGCTTAGTTAGGAAATGTTTTTTTTTTAGCATTAAAGGTACCAGAGTTGTTCAATAGTTGTCTTTAATGTGCAAGAAAATAAATGATTCAATAAAGAAAGAAAATAAATGAGTCAGATTCTCAGTACTAATCTGAGACTCTTCTTGACTAGCTTCAAAAAGCCGATTTACGTAATTTGATTAGGAAAATAACAAATTCATTAAAGTTTTGAACTCCCAAATAATGAATATTGTGGAAAAACGAAGTTCTAAAGAAACTCTTAGAAGATTAGAGTGTATTCTTAGAAGAGAAGGTGTATTCAGACCAGCCCTGTTAATTCGTTAGTCTTTATTCAGTAGCTTTGTATGTGTATTTTGTTTTTGTAAAATTAACAAAGTACCGAGTAACGAAGTACCAGTATGACAAGCGTGGTAAGAGAATTATCATGTTCATGGGGCTATCGTGTTTGTCTTGTGCCGTTAGTTTGGAGGAGATTTTGTGGACTCTCATATATTCTGGGACATTATTGGTTGGAGTTTACTCTTTGATGAAAATGATTTTGTTTTCAGTGCAGGCTTCTTTAGCGTTAATTACAGCCGAAAGACTTTGAGACATGCTGACTACCAAGTTCAGAAAAAGTGATTCTGGTATGTTTTCCCAGAAGTCCTTCAATCTATTAAAAATGTCTCTTCATTGTGATGACAAAAATATCGGTCGAGCTAGTCATTTAAATATTGCCATAAATGCTTAATAAGATTTAAGTCAGAGGTTTGGGCAGGCCATAGTAGGCACTCTGTTGATTTTTGATCGAAACATTCTTCCTAACCCAACATGTATGTTTGGGCTCATTATCCTGCTGATATATAAGGTATCTTCAAGGTCCATTTTTTGTGCTGAGGGCTCTAGTTTTGTACTCCGTAGGACTCTCCCGTCATTTGCCTTCGATTAATACCATATTTGATAGACCATTGTAGCTACAGCAACCCCAACCCAAACCAAACACTAATTTCCAACAAATTATTAATTTCTCTTGAAAAATTTCGTTTTTTATATCATGATAATGACTGCAACTGTATGTATTATTCTCGAATCATACCGACCAAAAATTAGCATTCCTAGGAAGTCCCTTTCTTATCCATATCTATAAGTCGGTATCTTCCAATAAGATGTTGTTTATTTCAAAAAGTTCGTTTACTAACTTGTTCGGCATGCATTCTTAAGAAAATGCATATATTTTCCTATGGACATTATCAACAAAATATTTGGTGCATATTATAATCGAATTCCAACCACAACCGCCTATTGATTGATCCCACACACATAACTACACCGAACAACCCATTGTGTTGCTGATCACTTTACATAACATTAAAAGCGACTCACTCATGCCGCACAAGAGGCTGACACACTTTCTTTCTTCCTTCCTTCTGATTTTTTTTCTTTCTGTTGCTTTGACAAATGGCAAATCAATTCACTTTCTGTAAAACTGTCAAAGATAACAATTTAATCCTTTTTACGCAATGAAGCATGTCATTCGTGGGCTGACACATACGAGTAACGAGTCTATTTACATGTATCTGTGCTTGTATGTGTGTGTGTGTACATGTGGGAGTGAAGGGTGTAAGTATGTGGCAAACGCTTGCTATTATTCCCTTTTTTGCGGCGAAATTGAACTGTCAAGTATGTCAAACAAACAAACGGATATTTGCTATTTATACAAACATATGTTTCTTGTATTTATTTATATCAGTAGCTTGTGTAGGGTGGTCCATAGGGTGGTTTGCTTTTTAAATTTGAAAATAATAAAATAAATGTGTTTCTGGAAATTTTTTATTGAAAAGTGTCAAAGTTTGCATTATTTTTGGAACACGAATTCACTAATGTATCTGTCTCAGATGGTTTTGTAGTAGATGTAACAGTTTTATAAGGCATTGGTCATGCTTTTCTACTATATCTCGCGAATGAAATGCTCGTTGATATTGTTGTAGTTCCAACAGCAGGATATTATTTGTGGATAAATTCTGAGGAATACTGCGAAATTGATAGTTTTTGGTCCATTCCGATTATTTAGACCCGACTGCAGTGGAAATGATAATAAATGTTTGTGTCGGACTTTGAAGTCACTATTGTAGAAGTGATAATTTCATCTTTAGAATAAAAAATTAAGATTATTGAGCCGATTCGTGCCTTGGTTGTTGAATCTGACGTTCAAATAAGAAATTTTGGCATCAGTCTTATAAAATTGAAGATCATTCTGCTGAAATCTAAGATCTTCTCTTCCACATATTCACTTTCCTCCGACCCGAAATTGTCTATTATGACTCTAGGCCTCTTCGTTGAAATGGTCTCTCTACAAGTTTTTGTTTTTCAAAAAAAAAAAATCATATATAGAAAATGTTGAAAGTAAATTTGATAAAAATACATATGAGCGACCCCGTATAATTATATAGCCACTTGTTGTCTGCGCCATCAGCCTTGTTTGTGGCTCATTGTCTGCCTCATTTAAATAATAACACTCAATTTGTGTGCGAAAAAGACATACTTTTTTATTTTTTATTCTCTGATTTTTTTTTTATTTTTTTATACAAAAATACAATGTGTGTCTGTAGGTTCGCCTACAAAAACAAGCGCAATTGACAATTGTCAAATGGCATACGCAAACACTGCCATTTGCACAAGCAATCGCATGGATGTATATACATATCTATAAATATAAATGTTTGCGTATTCTTCAAGCTACAGAATGTCTGTCTGAAGCCTTGAAGAACACAAACACACTCTGCCAGCAACACTTTCGGCATTTACGGCAATACTTTGAAGACGCTGTGCGTTGCCAACACATGCGTGTGCCAGCTGAGCAATAACTTGGCAAGAAGGCATGTAGTAACAGCAAAAATACTAAATTTCCAACAACTACAACAACAACTGTAGTTTATTTTATTTTTTACACCATATATTTACTTTGTTTACATTCATTCAATTTGGCAATTGTTACTGTGAAATAAATTCGCTATAATGGCAAAGAGATTTCACATCACTTTTTTCCGGCATCACACACATACCCACACTAATTCTTACATACCTCCTGCCTGCCTTTGCTCTTACACTCTGGTGCTGCCAGCTTTGACACTTGTTGTGCCCACAGCGTGTCTTCGCAAGCACTCGCTCTGTGCGTGTCTGCTCACATCCTTTTCCTCACACACTCAGCTTATAGGTCTCACATATGTTTACCAACACTTTGGCCCACTTGGCTGCTGTCATTCAATTGACACAAATGATAAACATGTGCCAATTGATGCAATCATTTTGTAACTCCCTTCGTAACACCCATTCGGTCGCCTACTTTGCCACCAAGTTTTCTACGACTTCAACTCAGCTCCGCCCTTCTCTTCTCTGCTACTCGCCTGCCAGCTAGCTGATTTTTTTGTTGCCATTCTTTAGAAATCTGCGGGATAGGAAGCAGGAAAGACGTAAAAATAGTTTGTGGATAAAATAAAATGCGTGTGTGCGCTGAAATCTATGGGTGTCACACACTTCTTGGCAGCGCCGGAATTTCCGACACATATACGACACGCATACGAATTTGAAGGCGGATTAAAATTGTTGCTTTGCTGATGAGCTCACTTTCAAACTGATGGTATTGTAACGGTGCTTCTTTTTTGCTAACTTTAGCATTATAATTTCCCACACATTTGTAGATATGTTTCTGTTATTTTGTCGTTGCTGATTGCGGTCAAGGCTGACAAAAAGGGGTCATTTAATCAACTGCAAATTAATGGGTGGCCAAGTTGTGATTTACAATTTTGATTCGTCCACCCGTCATTGGTGTGTCTGGGATTTCCTTGTGTCAGCAAATGTGACGAAAGTGTCAATGTAGCATTGTGAGTGGTTTATTTATGTTAGGGCAAAAAAATCACTTGATCTTCAAAAACTGACTGAAACAACTTCCAGACAATACAAATATTTGAAATGGTTTGGCATGTGTCATTTAGAGATTTCTTGATAATGTTAAATATGTACCTATTGTAGTAGCAAACATAACGGATTGTTGTAGCGATTTTCTTCTAGAAAAGGGTTAAAGAAACAGAGGTGGTTTCCGCAAGCATAGTTAATTCAATTGAACTAACAGGAGATATGATTGAATCAAAGCTCGAATACTAGGAAATTTCAGTTAATGGATCTACTATGATTTTGACAAAATATTTGTTAAGATAACATATTCATCCAATATATTTTGCTGATAAATAAGGTTTAAAATCAAGCACATTGACATAAACGTATATTTTCACTATCTGAGAACTTAGATAAAATATAAAAAAATCTTGTTAATTTCGGTTATCGGAAAGATTGATATCTCTATCGATCAATTTGATCTAGGTTCCGTTTTGATACCTTCGCTAATACACGAGTCAACTATTGTAGGAATTAAAACGGTATTCTATGGTCCGATTTCCAAATTTTATTGGAGTCGGCACATTAGTTGGTGATACAGTTTTAGTACATTTTAACTATATTATTTCATGGTGATGAATTCACCTATTCACCTCTCTCATTTTTCACTTCTTCTACTTATTATGGTAACGATCGGTGCTCTGAAATTTAATTTGTTACTGCCGTTTTTGGATAACCCCATTTTGTACGAGGGGTGGAGATTCTTTAACCTTCTAAGAATTTAGAAAAATATATGTTTCGAAATAGAAACACAAAATTTTATAGAAGAAATGACAGAGAAAAACTGCACTTAAGATTTTTTTAAATGAAAAATGGGCGTGGCGTCGCCCACTTATGTGTCAATAACTATATCTCAGAAACTACTCGACCGATTTCAATGAAATTTGGTACGAAATATTTTCTTGACACCCTAGTTCCTCCACGCCTACTTCCTATATAATACAATTTTGAATTCCATGTGATTCACTTAAAAATATACATTAGGAACCAATGAAGATAGCATAATAAAACTTTACACAAATAATCATATACATTATTGGAAATGGAATTTGGAATATTGGATATCGAATATGAAAAAAATTGTGCCTAAGGGTAATTTTGCAACGAAAATATCAGAACTTCTCTCAGATATTTTAACTTGATTCAAAGACAGTATTTTTCATCTAATAGTGTGTCTCTGTGCCGAAAATAGTTAAAATCGGGTCTTAAAAGTACGGTGGGCTTTATTCCGCATATATCGGTCGATAAACCTCCCATCCAAACTGCCGTAGCTTCTGACGAGTCAGCAACGAAGTGTATGATCTGGCGTTGACCTGGTGGAACACTACACCCTTCCTGTTGGATAATTCTGGGCGCTTCTGGTCGATCGCCTGCTTCAAGCGGTCGAGTTTTACGTATAGATGGTAGAATTAAGCGTCTGTCCATATGGGAGCAGCTCATAGTGGATGATTCCCTTCCAATCCCACGAAACACACAGCAAAAGCTTCCTGGTCCATGCGATCCATTTTTCGTCGCCAGTCACCATCCGCTTCAAAATGGGTCGAGTTCGTTCCGTTTCAGCAGCATATCGCAGGCGTTGATTCCGTCCGGAAGGGTTTTTTGTGTCAAATCATGCGGCACCCAAACATCAAGCTTTTTTGTGTATCCAGCCTTCTGCAGATGGTTTAAAATGGTTTGGTGACTAACTCCCATCTCCTGGGTGATGTCACGAAATGCCACATGCCGGTCTAACTCGATGTTTTCCATGATTTGCTCGGTATTCGTCGTCACAGGTCTTCCGCCGGCTGGCTTATCCATGGTGACGTTTTCATCTGCTCTGAATCGTCGAAACCATTCGAAGTGATAGAGTACCATCTCCCAAAACACCATTAATCTCTACGCAATATCCAAACTAACCATACATAGCGTCGTTTTGTAGGTTATGTTAAGACCTTTCAAAGTTGTATAGTATTGCCAGATACGAGCTCTGTAGCGCTTAATACATGGCCGCGAAATTCAAAAGACAAAAAGGCGTAAGGGAGATATTAGCTCCTCCATGAAGATAACCGAAAAATAAAAACATCTTCCTTCCTCCTTTCCGCTAAGAAAGAGTTAATTTATCTAGTCTATCTCATGTTTTGTCTGTAGTTGAATATAAGCCTGGACCTACTGTGTAGTTTCACTTCTTAGACATCTTGTTTCACTTGTATATAATTTTAACTACAAACGGTTTGAGGAAGCTGTTCTTTCTTGGAGAAATTTTGTTGGGGGGATCTGCTTTGAATATAATAAAAAACAATCATCAGGGTCATCATGTTGGAAAGAGGAGGCAGCAACATCTTCGCATATAATATTATTTTTATATTGAGAAGCAGAACATATAATATTCTTAAATACTGCGGGAACCATTTACATAAATTTTAAAGCTAGAATTATCGCGAGTACCGGACAGATCATCGGTCAGTATTGAGAACCATACCTACATTCACATTATTTTGCCTACAAAAGCCGAAAAATCGTTCTTCCACTGAGGAACACTTTGCTATCCAAACAGCTTCCTCGAAAATCGGATTGTAATATCAACTAGACAGGATTTCCTAATATTAGCCATGGGAGTGGACATAACGGAATATCAAAGAGCTAGTGGAAAATGGTGTCCGAATATAAATATAATATTCCCACACCTTGTGTTCTCTAATATACATACTCAACACCCGTTAATGTCCACTTAATTGCAACACCCCGTAATAAACTCTCGAGTGCCTGACCAAAATATGGTTAAAATTCAAAACACAACCAACAACCGTTAGTCTTTAAATGCAAACACACTAAAAAGTATATGTCTTAAATTGAAATTCAAATGAGTTCACGGATTTTTTGGTCGATGTCAATGGACTTACAAATGCTTTTGGTACAACCGGTCACAATGTAACGCGCCTGAGGGCAACCTTTTATGTTGGTGCGTCTGAGACAGTCTCTGCGTATTTTCATAAATCTGTCGGTTAATAATATGCTGCTTTTATTTTATTACATAACCATTGTTGTTGTTGTTGTTGCTTCTTGTTGTACCCTTCCATAACCATACATATACATACATAAATATATACATATATATGGGAAATTATTCTGGAGAACCCTTTTCTTATGCCACTCCTGCACCGGCGATATTATCACCAAAGCCTTGTGTAATCCCCTTTTTGCCACTTGCCACCAAACAAGCAATACCGTTATACTGCGTGTGTAGTATTTTGTTGCAAGCAACTGTGGCTGTGTGCCACCACATTTACTCCCTCAGGTAATTTTGCAAATCTTTTTATTTATGTCAATGCGCATTTTGTGCGCTCGTAATGTGGTTGTTGGTGTTTTCTTTGCACCCTTGCTTGCTTTCTTTTTGGGGTAATTCTTTGCTTTTTTGTCGTCATACAAAAACAATTTCATAGCCAAATGAGCTGTAGTTCGACTGAGTAGAGTGGCGGTGGACAAAAGTCAACATATGATTATTCGCTCCTCTTCTTATTTTTATTTTTCTTCCTCTTCCTTAACTTCAACCCACCACTAAATCCCACTAATAATGCGGTTTGTTGCAAGCATATCAAACAAATATCGAAAATAAGTTGCAAAGTCCACGGCTATCAGTGAATGAGGCTGCAAATGATTTTACTATGAAGCTCAAAGGACTAAGGTGAAAGGGTTCACCGCATTTCGTATGCGTTATCGTCTTTAGCCTCATCATCCAATTCGCATTGCCATTGTCCTTTTCGTTGTTTATAAGTTCATAAAAGTCAACGAGCCACATCGTGCGTACACACGAAGGCACACTCAAAGTGTCTTTAGCTCCGCACATTATCCTCTGCTTTGCCAAATACTCTCAAAAAATATATACATATGTACAATATGTGTAAGAAAATCCCACATAAGCGCATCCGCAGCTCAAGGAGTTCAAGGCGACGCGTGAAGTGTGTTACATATCTAAGTTTCAACCCCCCTTAAATTCTCTTCAACATCTTCATTACACTCTTCCCCTCTACCTTTTGCACACTTCTTTCCTTCCACACACTCGAGTATTTTTATCGTTCAGCGAGTGCATAAAAGAATTTGTAGCAAATTCAATTTTCCCCGAATATACGCTGACATTTGTTTTTTACAACAACAATAGTAGCAACAGCGTCTACAACATATGGTACTGTAAGGTGTTGGTATGGCATGCCATAACGTGTAATTGAAAACCTACATCTATAGCACTCGAGGGAGGATAAGCGTCGGGCGCCATACATAAACTTTGTGGTTTTAGGTGAGTGGAGGAAAAATAATGCGAGAAGATAGTATCTACGCTCCAAAAATTAGTGTTTATAAAGATTTGGGATGCAGTGTTATTAATAATTATTTTAATTATTGCACGCGCAGATAGGTTGATGAGGTATAACTACTGGTTTCTTGTAGCTTTTTTTCGATAAGAATCTGTATAAGAATAAAATATCGGATCGTCTATGAATAATTCATCTCGAAAACTATTTCAAGGGTGTCTAAATTTATATTAAATTTTTCATATCCACTTTTCTCTAAATGAACTTCTTCTTAATTGCATGCCTTTTCAAGACAAGTACCTGGCATTATTCTACATTTATATGTATCCCGAGTATTACTCAATCTCTATCAATGGTCTCGACCGCAATACATTCCATTATTCCACCCTTCCTTATATACGTTCTTAATAGCGATTTTAGACAGGAGCTAATTGATCAATTAACCGGCCTCTGCTCGGTTAAAACGCTAATTAAGATCGATTAACCATACAGAATAAAAATCTACATACGTCTATTTTTTATTGAATTTTAATCGACATGAAAATCAAATGCAACTTTACGGTCGATGTCGTTGCTAAAAAATATTATTCAGCTGATGAAACTTACCAACTTCTTGTGAAAAGCAAAAACAACAAGTAAGGAAGGGCTAAGTTCGGGTGTAACCGAACATTTTACACTCTCGCAATTTATTTATTTAACTTAATTAATATTATATAATACACAACTTGACCCACATATTCGTCATATATATTGTATAAAGTCCATTGAAAGTTGGAAACCCTAATATTAGGTTAAAAGCATCGAGGTCCTCATGTTCGATATATGGGGCCTTGAAAACCTATGGTCCGATTTCGGCGATTTTTGAAATAGGGCTGCCACACTATTAACATAGTATTCGTGCAAAGTTCTGCACCGATATCTTCACTAGTGCTTACTTTATATATTGTAAAGTAAACGACTCAGATCGTCTTCAAAGTTCTGCTATATAGGAAGTAGGCGTGGTTGTGAAGCGATTTGGCCTATTTTCACAACATGTCATTGGGATGTAAGTAACCTATTACAAACCAAATTTCATTGAAATCGTTCGAGTAGTTCCTGTGATATGGTTTTTGACCCATAAGTGGGCTTCGCCACGGCCATTTTCCATTTTGTAAAAAAATCTAAGTGCAGCTTCCATCTGCCATTTCTTATGTGAAATTTAGTGTTTCTGACGTTTTTCGTTAGTCAGTTAACCCACTTTTAGTAATTTTCAACCTAACCTTTGTATGGGAGGTGGGCGTGGTTATTATCCGATTTCAACTATTTTCATGGTGTGTGGTGGGGTACGTAAGAGAATCGAGTGCAGAAAGTTTGGTTTATATAGCTTTATTGGTTTGAGAGATATATACAAATAACCGAATTTGGGGGCGGGGCCACGCCCACTTCCCAAAAAAAATTACATCCAAATATGCCCCTTCCTAGTGCGATTCTTTATTCAAAATTTTATAACTTTATTTATGGCTTAGTTATGACACTTTATGTGTTTTAGGTTTTCGCCATTTTGTGGGCGTGGCAGTTAACCGATTTTGCTCATTTTCGAAAGCAACCCTCTCACGGTTCAAAGGAACATGTGTTCCAAGTTTCATTAGGATATCTCAAGTTATCGCTTGCACGGACGGACGGACGGACAGACATCCGGATTTCAGCTCCACTCATCATCCTGATCATTTATATATATGTAACCCCATATCTAACCGTTATGTGAACAAAACTATAATACTCTGTGCAACATGTTGCGAGAGTATAAAAATGTATAACAGCTGATCGATTATCGTGTAGCCGGCAGTAAAAAGGCAAAAAAGGGTTTCTCAATAAAAATTTTTATTTGATCAATTAATTTGCTGTCTAAAAACGCTATAATATCTTCAAGACAATTTTATTTTTTGTAGATTACTACAGTTCGAAACTTCAACTATTCCTAATTCCTAAATATTCGCTCAAGAAGTCAATAAATATTGGACATTTGTCTAAAGCATCCGACGCACTCCAATTACAGAACTCCGACGAACTCCAATTACAGATTCTCAATATACATTTCCTTTATAAAGAGACAACGTTAATTGCCGTAGCGAGTTCTTTTAGATGATACATCCAATAAATTATATTATTATGACTTAGTACTCGTAAACAAGTAGAGAAGAGATTATTCTACCTCTTGGCAACAATTTTTTTTCTGATTTCTGACTGTTGTCTCTACATATACAATATAGGTTAATGATTAGAGTTTTGTAATACCGTTACATAGATCAAGCGTTGGATCTTGGGTCCGAACAACAAAGCTAATTGTAGAGCCCTCCAATATTTAGATAATATCAGCCAAAATGTAATCCTTTATACAGATACATGTATATACGAGTATGTATTTGACTCACTCTCTTCTTTGGTACTCTTTAACAACCGCTTGCCATCGTTTTTAATGACATAGTTTATGAATTATGCAAAGGGTATAAAAATATAAACCAAGCTAACATAAATAAACTTTAATGAGCAAAAAAAGTCTAAAGACAAATATTTTTGCAAAAAAAAACTCTCGATTATAAAATTTATAGAGTTCCCACCCGCAAGCACTCATAGATAGTGATAAGTTAGAAAATTGTCAAAAAGTGTTTTTTTTATTTGACAGTGACCTTGAAATACTTAAGTGCCAAATATAAAGTAATAAATGGGGTTACTCTTCAAGAATACTCACTATAAATTTGATTTTAATGCCTGTGATTATGTCAATTGGCTTTAGTGTATTTGACTAATTGTTGTTGTGTTGATAAGAAAACAGCGTTGAGCTTCAGCAATTTTTATCAAGTGCTTCAAATGTTTGTTGTTATATTTTTATGTTGCTTATGAGTTTAATAAATTCAGTGAAGGCCCAAATAATTTTATGTTTTTGTTGTTGAAATTTATTAATCTTGCATTTGATTAGAGTATAATCACTAAATATAGTAATTAGAACATAATTGATTAATAGGTTGCAATATATTTAATTTTATTATAATAAATAAATTCATATGTTAGATGTTGATAGATCAGAAAATATTATTTTTTGTACTATTGCACTGCTTGGAAATCCATTTGATACCTAAAAGTTCATATTAGGCTCAGTTATGAGAGATTTTGAATTAGTTAAGAACTAAAATCGGCGAAATCGTTATTTAAAAAGTACAAGTACTATGTTATAGACAAATATCACGCATTTATAGTATTGAACTTTCAGATTTTAACAGTAGACTGATCAGTAGAATCCATTAAAACATCTCATTGTCGAACATATCAATTACATAGTTATCAAGAGGGATACAAATCTAAAGGGTGATCCATTTCCAGGTTCCCTACTTTTTTTAAAGAAAAAACACAGACAAATCAAATTGAATGGGGAATGTGTATTATCATTCGAAAGAACAGTCTTTGGCATTTATTTATTATCCCTTTCAAGTTTTGGCCCCGTTTACGTCTCAGATGATCCATCTATTGAGTTCAATTTTCGATGACTCGTCGAGCATTTCGACTGGTAACTGGTTGTTTGGATGTTTTGCTCCAAGGATCCCTGATTCGAAGCGGGAATGTCGGGAATGTTAGAATTTACATATGTCCACTGGAAAAAGTCTAACGGTGTGATATCACACTTGTGGGAAGTGGCGCCGTCTTGTCGAAACCAAATGTCGCCGAGATTACGAGCTCCAATTTCAGTAATCAAAAAGTCGGTTATCATTATTTTTGAAGAGATATGGACCGATGATTCCACTTTCCCACAAAACACACCAAACCGTTGTTTTTTCTGTATGAAAAGGCAACGCTTGAATCTCTTCAGTTAGCTGGGTCTCAAGATGGGTGATGGTTTGCGAACAGTACATTCAGTAGGCCGATTATGCTGACATATTATTTACAAAAAGAGAATTTTCGTAATAAATATGAAAATTTTGTAAACGATGTTCAGGCGTAAGTCTTTCCATGATGAAATGCCAACAATACTGAACAAAGATGGCATGACCCACGCGTGATCTATCAAAAAAGATTATTGGAAAAAGTATCTCTAACTTAAATATTAAGTACCAGATTTGGTTAGCGAGTATCACTTGTTTTGAGAGATAAGAAATTTCGCTGAAATGTAGATGGTTTCAGATCCATAATTCGTCTAACACTTCTAGGATTTTTGAAACCTTAATGTTAGTTTTAAAGCTTGATGACTGTTCACAAAACATTCGTTATGAGCTCATTTAGGGAGCAATTACATTATGATGCAGGAATAGATAGCTGTCCAAGAGTTAAAATATGTTTCAAAGATCTAACACAATGTGTATATGACTATCAGAAATAATAGGTATTAGCATTGTACCCTCTCCGGTAGAGCTTCTTCCGTAGTACTTCTCTGTTGACACCCATCAGATTGAATTGATTAAGTGCTTCAGCTCCCTCTGGCCTATAAATTCACAGACCAATCTAATATATTCACAAGAGACTACATTACTACTACTATGCCACATTACGAACTCAATAAAAACAAACATTCTTAAATTTCCTTTAATTTATTTGCGCCTCAACCATCACTTAAATCTACAGAAACTTAATACTAAAATAATAAAATAAGCAAAGTCAATTTGCAACACACCAACACTCGCCCGCCCGCATCTATTGTTTCACGACGCATGCATCACCATATCCTGCTCCTTCTCGGCCGACATCGCAGCAGCACGCTTCAGCACACGCATCTTCGAGTAAACGATATCCCAGTCAACGAAGCCGCCAACAATGTGACGCACATTTCGTTCGGTGTCATCGTAGCCGGTGCGACCGTGTAGCATGCGTAAATTGTTGAAGGACAACACGTCGCCCGGTACCGTTTTAAAGGTGACCGATTGCTCGTGAGCCATGCGTACGAATGTGGCATTCGCCTCGTACCAGGGCACCACCTTATCGACATCGATGCTGAAGTGGCTGTCACGTTGAGGAACACTGTGATTGATGCGCGTATATTTGCCATCGGCATCCAAGCTACAACAACAACAACAAGAACAATAAAAGTCAATAAGAGGAGAATCATATAAGTCGGCGCAAAGAAACTGCGGAGTTGATGTACATTTTAAGGAAGAACGGTTGTTATGCAATTATGGTAATTGGCGAGTAACTCACGCCAGGACTCGCAAACGCGGATCAGCGTAGATTCATTGGCAATGAGTTATTGTCTGCTTGACTTACTTAATAACTGGCGCGCGCCACATATTATGGAAAGACTTATCGGCATCCATGCCGATGTCACACCAATTGACAAGTGTCTGTGAGAGCGTTTCAAAATGCGCCGGATGATTGACACGCAGCTGATCGGCGATGTTAAAGGCATCCACCAACTGATTCCAGCCGCCTTTGGAGCGCGATTGTTCGAGCGTGTGCAAAAGCGTCACGCTGGGTTTGTACTCATAGTAGGGCAGATCGGTGTGCAGCGGCAGCGGTTCGGAGAGGTAGGAGTAATTTTTAGCGCCAGGGCGTGAGCGCACGCTAAATTCTTCACTGCAAGAGAGAAAATTAGGCGTGGAGTCACAGAAATCTTTTTTTTTTTTTGAGTAGTTTTATATAGCAAAGAGACTTACCCATAAGTAGTCTTCCGTATGAAACCAATACGGTTGGCCAATGACTTTACTACGCCGATGTCTAGTGGTGAGTTCTTAAGCATGGCGATGCCGTGTACAGCTACGGTCTCCAGCCATTCCATGAGTACTATTGGTGATAGAAAATTTATTTTAATTTGTTTATGTTATGTTTGGTTGATTGGTGGGTTTAAATTAAGTGGCTATACACTCAGTTATCTTCAGAACTATCAGTTATCTTCAGAACTATCTTTTCTGTTATGTAAAAAAAGTTATATAATCAATCGTTGGCACGCAGAGAGCTTATATTTATAAAAAACCGTTACTTCTTTCATAAATTTTAATCCAAAATTAAATAATCGGTCTAAAACCAAATAAATTTTAATTTAATTAATTTCGTCCCATCACTCTTTACCCATATTAGATAATTAGAACTAAACACCTTATCCATAGTGCTATAAAAACCGGTTAAAAGGCTCAAAATTTTAAGGTTGATAAGAATGGATAAGAATTCTCATAGTGAGGTTAGGTTAAGTTTAATACAATGAGAATTACTAATCCTCCCCTATCTCAATTATGACATCCTTAGACCTTTAGGATTAGCTACATATTGGTATAGTGTGCTTAATCGTCCAATAAAGTATGCCTTATATGAAATTAAAACAACAGATTGTCTCTTGAAACAGCTAATCTAGGCTTCGGAGCTTTTACAAAACCCTTTTTTTAATTTGTAACTATATAAATTATAAAATAATTAAGACTTGTCAGATCTCGATTTGGTAAAAACTAAAAGATTTGGTTCTGACGAAAATAGTTCTTACTTTAAAATTTTTCCTTGGAATATTCTAAGCTTGAGTCTTTTTCGATACAAAAACTTGTTTTTTGTCACTTCAATTGCAAAAAAAACTTCACCATTTCACTACACTCACCCGCATCACTGCGCATCACATCCCAATAATCAAATTTCTTTAATATTTTGTCAAAATCATCCTTCCCCCAATGTTTCGACGCCGGACGATACCACTCACTTAAGTATTCCTCACGATTTTTAGGCGAAAAGTCACGATCTTTTAACCAGCTTAGTGCAAAACTCGAGCGATGTTCATCGGTCCACAGAATATTCACTAACTGACGTGATTCGTCCACCTGGCAAATGGTGAAAAAATATTTTTTATAGATAACTCTTAACATTTGCTACAACATTAGCAACTAACAGTTATATCCCGCACTTGCACTTTCGTATCAAAATTATTCCAACGCAACGGTTTGCGACTCAACGAATCACGATGAAAACACTCTCCACACTGACAATTGTCACGCAGCCAAATGCCGGGGAAAATCATGGAATTCGGCTGCTGTGCGTGCTCCTTGATCAGCAACATTTGATCCTCGGCGCGCACTGTGGCGCTAATGTGGCGCAAGAGTGCGCCTTGTTGTTGCAGCGCTCGTGCGCTCTTGAGTAGATTGCGCCAGCAGCGTCGCGTTAGTGTGGACATCCTTGATCGAATTTACTTTTATTTTTTAATTTGTTTAAAAATTCAATGTGATGGGTGTGTCCACAAAGCGCTATCGTCTTCAATGAAATGGAAGCTCAACTAAAGCGTTGGCCGCTTTTAAATCATCTCATAATGCAGCAAAGTTCATGCTTTGTCTAGTCAGTGAAATTTGTCGATTCAGTCATTCATCTCACCATTTTTATTGCAATTCCAACTAAATTGTTGAACAGCAACTACAATTTTACTGCTCTCATTCAACTCAGCACACTGACTATTTGTATTTTTTCTGACAAATAAACAATTGTTTGCTGATAAGATGCGCGATAAGCCTGAATTTTGTTTTGAATTGTCGCGTGTCGCTAATTTTTAAAACAAACAATTAAAATTTTTGATTGATTTATTATCAATTAAATCACAATTTGCAATTAATGTATAATTCAATCAAATAATTTGGGCATAATTTGATTAATAAGCTTTCATTATATTTATAAATCTACAAATTGAACAAATTTTATATGACCCTCTAACAAAAAAAAAATAACCAGAACTGAATTTTTGATTATTTTTTAAATCTAGTTTTTATTATTATTGTTTATCTCCTCTTCATCTCTTTACGTCACATTATTTCATATATTTCATTGTTGCTAACTAAGCTGAAGGCTTGGCTTTAAGCACGTTTACCCTGAGTTACTCACCCTTTTTGCTATCTCGACTAGCCGCCATATAATTCGCACGCTTTGTAGTATAGAAGATCAGCTCATATTTTTTACCACTCTGCAAAGACCACGTCGCCTATGAGATTACACAAACAACAATAATAAATGACAACAAATTATTTTGAGATAAGCATACAAATTTGTTTGCGAGTGTATATTCGTACTGGTAGTGTAAATGCATCTAAGTATTTATATGCCGACTCATTGTA
Source organism: Zeugodacus tau (assembly GCA_031772095.1). Classification (NCBI taxonomy): domain Eukaryota; kingdom Metazoa; phylum Arthropoda; class Insecta; order Diptera; family Tephritidae; genus Zeugodacus; species Zeugodacus tau. The sequence continues at coordinate 18,343,918 of CM062652.1, read as the reverse complement.
GACAATGTGAGAAGAAAGTACAGCCAGTCAATATTGCAATAAATACTACGAAAATTGTTTGGTTATCAAATCTTATCATATTATGTAATAAATACAGTTAAATATGTGTGGAGCCGGATGTTATGTGCCGTCGGAACATGATACAAAAGAGATAATAAGCGTATATTTAGACATTAGTACCAAGAATTTACTCTTTTAAGGAAATAAGTATTCCCTCTATCTATGAAACCTATGCTGACCCTCAGTTTACTAACTGTCCGTTCTAAACCTCAACCTAGAGTTCAAAAAAGTTCGAAGAAAGTGCTCCAGCTCTGAAAGTATTCGATGCAGTACCCGCTGGTGGAAGCCGAGGAAGAGGGAGACCTCCACTCCGATGGAAGGACCAGGATGGAAGCAAGTAACACTTATAATCTTTTCTTGACTAATTCGTTCTCGTTTAATTGGCGCCAAACTGCCAGAAGGAGGGATACGTGGCGCGCTGTTTTGGACTCGGCTAGAACCGCGTAAGCGGTGCCTACGTCAGTCAAGAAGAAGAAGAAACGTAATATGCTCTCAGTCTTCAAAGCTCTTACACTGAAACCTTACTTTCCTCCTAAAGTTTCAACATTGACCTCAAAAGAGAGTAGCCAAAGCTAAACAAAATGTCAACATGTCCCTTGTTTCCTGTAATATACGAGATACTCATTTCCGGATTAACCATCTTTACTGGATGATTTCCTATTGAAGTGCTTCTTGTTGTCAGTCGTTAAATGATGAACTCTACGAATTCTTTAAATTGTAGAAACCAAATTCCTTATTACTGAAAAAAAGACAGATGAAGCAAAATATGTGGAGGAGTTGACATTTTCAAGAAATAAGGAGTCCAAATTACAGTTGTCAATAATTAATTCAGTCAGATATAGAGATGTATTTAGTATAGATAGATTTAGAGACTCAGACCTTCTATGTATTTCAGCTTAAGCTTGTTACACCTTTAGTGATTGGTAGTTCAATAGTAGGTGTGGAAAGGCGGATCTAAATTAGGTATTTCAACTGGTTTAGTCTAATTTACAATATTGATTAAAATAAAATAATAAAAAATATTAATAAATACCGTTATTATAAAACATTGCAAAATTAATAAAACTTTTACACAAATACAAAAGATGTGCCTATGAAAAATTTCGTAGCAATCATACTCCATTACACTTGAATGCAATATTGTCTCGCAAGTTGAAATTGAAATGAATGGGCAGCAGAGAAGTAATCACTGCAACACGAGCCTGTGTGTACTGCTACTATTGTGTTGCACTGTTGCTATTTTGTCTGTTGTTGTGCTTTATTGCTATTATTGTATTGTTATTGTTTTTTTTTGTTTCATTGCTCCTTACAATTTTTTTCCTACACACTGCTCAATCAGCATTTAACAAATTGCAAAATGCGCAAATATTTTACGAACAACAACAACAAGGATTGTTGCATGAAGTGCAAATGGTAACAAATGCATGCTGCATGTTGCACTTATAGACAAATGTTGCATGCAACAATAGCCATGAGAGCGTTTGAGTCGCCAAAGTGTGCGTATGTGTGTGCGAAGTGGCATGTAGACGAGAAATTAAAAATGCAAAATTAATTTTTGCAATCGCAATCGATTTTGCATAATTGTCTGCGAACAGACACTCACACTCATGCAGATATTCATATATGTATGTACATATATACCGTTGCATGCTTATATCATATTTGAAACTATCAAAGAAACGTGTAATCATGCTTTTTACTATGCTATACAGTGACGGGCAGTGACATGGATTAAGCTTTAGTGCCGGACTACTTTTCTTACTGATTTCAATATAGTTACTACCTAATTATCGATTTCCATTCTTACTTTCTGTGTATGTATGTTCTGCGCATGACGGAGCCAGTTGAGGGATTTCAATCTTCGCCAGATCTTCATCCACGTCGACAGCCATGTATCCCTATACTGTATATGAATAGTATATTTTACGCGTTGGCATGTTTTCTTCTTCTTCATACAGCTCGTCATTCCAACGAATCCGGTACTTACATACGCCTACGCGTAGCGCGCCTTAAATCCTTCGGAGAACTTTTCTCCCGAAGTGCTCATTGTTGGTCATCGGGCATGCATCATACATCAGGACGGGTATGATTAGTGACTTATAGAGCGTTACTTTGGTTTTGCGAGAGAGGTCTCTGCTTTTCGATTGCCTGCTGAGGCCCTGTTAGCACCTGTACGGTTAAGATGTGTAGCGCGAACTATCTTCTCAATCAATAGTTTCAAGAAATCCCTCGATAAGGGGTCGCCTTATTTGAAACCTCGTTTGGTATCGAACGGCTCGGAGAGGTCCTTCCCTACTTTGACGAAACCGGTTGTGCCGCTTAACCTCATTTTATAAAGCCTTATAAGTTATGTGAGTAACCCAAATTTAGACATTGTGACATAGAGGCGATCGCTTTTTGTGCTATCGAAAGCAGCTTTGAATTTCACAAGAAGATGATGCGTGTCGATCTGTTGGGTTTTTTCCAGGAGTTGGCGTATGGTGAATATCTGATCAATTTTTGATTTACCAGGTCGAAAGCCTGATGAGGTCAAATCAGTTTGTAGACGAAGAGCTTCAGAACTACATATTATGGCCAAATTTGTATCGTTAGTTAAGGACTGGACACAACTCATGTGGTTATAGTTAGTAATCCTATGTGTTAAACAAGTCGGAATGAAATAAATAAGATTCCTGTTCAGCTTCTCGCTTTTTAATCTGTATTCTGATATGCTTCTCAAATCCCTGACTATAAAAATATTTTCTGGATTTTTTTGTAATTCATACGTGTTGCGCCATCTATAGAGATGACAATGTTCCGCGAATCTACTCCATAATTTGTGTGAGAACTCTTAAGAACACAAGAACTTGACAGTTAAGCATAGAAGGGGCTTTCGGGGCTTTTGTAGCCCCGAGTCAAGCTTTTAAGTGACCAACCGAACCAGAAGGATTCAATAGTAGAGCTCAAAGCGCTAGTAGACTTTAAATTTCACTATTAAGTTATCTGACCTAACCGTTCTTTTATATACATAATTTAAAGCCAGAGAAGAAATGTTGGTCTTATTACTGCGGCCAACACTGTATATTGATATGACATTGTTGTCATATATCTACAAATCTACGCTTATGAGCATATCAATTGCGCCTCATCGTCACTCACTCATTCACAATAGTATTCCAACAATCGCTCATTTTGTTGTTGATAATTACAACAAAACAAATTTGTTGCATACATTTAGGCGTATTACTTGCATTGTATTTAGATTTAGCATGAGTTTTTGGTTGCATTCACCAACACTGCAGCGAAGTACCTTCATTTTTACTTCTGAAGGATAAATTTGCCCTAAGGATAGATATCCTGTCAATGATAATCTCGCCCACTCGTCCGCTTTTCTACAGCGAAATCAATGCTTTTCACTCTCTCATTTTATTGTTTCGAAGAGTATGTGAGTGTGTGCAGATGTGTCGTAGAGAAAGGTGCAGGCGCCTGCCACCCAGCAAGTGTTCAATGCAAGTGTTGTTAACTGTAAATGATTGTGTTGGTCATGAATGCCGTTGGAAATATTAATATTTCGCCCTTTTAATTTTAAATCACCGATTGAGTACTTCAACAGATAAGTATGTGCTTATGTGTGTGTGTAGTTGCACTGCGTTCCATCAATACGGGTATTGCTTTGTATTTTTAAGCTTTTTTGACTACTAACACTCACATTTGCATCTCCGAAAAGGCATTATCAAAGCAATTCACGCCTCAGTGGCATCAATAGCAGAGCATAAGAGCTTTTAAAGAATGCAATGTATGGCCCAAAAAGCCTTTGCAAATGATTTCTTACAAATAATAATCACAAACACAGAGGAGATTCTACAATTTGCACACATTTTTCATTATTTCATTCTGACAACTAAATAATTGTTTCTCATCGCATTTGTTGTATCTTTGCTGTTCTCAGAGGCATTAAACTGGAAACGCCATTTAAAGGCATTTTAATCGTTTCACCATAAACTAAGAGTAAAGCTTAGTGGCAGGAAACAATATCCATAATTTTTTCCTCGCACTAAAATGGCACCTCGGCCTTTAATGCTTTTTTTCTCTCTACAAATGTTTTAAACACCCAAAACTCATTGAGAAAGATCTATTTAACAGTTTCCATCACACGTCTATTTCACATTTGCCATCTGACATTTGACATCTGACGTCTATTTGACAGTTGTCATCTGACATTTCTCTGACATTTGACATCTATCATTTCTCATCTGACGTTAATCTGACATTTGCTATCTGACGTATATTTGACATTAGCTATCAATTTGACATTTGCCATCTGATCTCTATTTGAGAGTTCCTATCTGACATTTGACATCTGACGTCTATTTGACATTTGCCATCTGTCATTTCTCATCTGACGTCAATTTGACATTTGCCATCAGATCTCTATTTGAGAGTTCCTATCTGACATTTCTATGACATTTGACATCTGACGTCTATTTGACATTTGTCATCTGTCATTTCTCATCTGACGTCAATTTGACATTTGCCATCTGATCTCTATTTGAGAGTTCCCATCTGATATTTCTCTGACATTTGACATCTTACGTCAATTTGACATTTGGCATCTGACGTCTATTTGACATTTATCAACTGACGTCTATCTGACATTTGACATCTGACGTCTATTTGACATTTACTAGCTATCATTTCTCATCTGACGTCAATCTGACATTTGGCATCTGACGTCTATTTGACATTTATCAACTGACGTCTATTTGACATCTGACGTCTATTTGACATTTACTATCTATCATTTCTCATCTGACGTCTATCTGACATTTGACATTTGTTATATATCATTTCTCATCTGATGTCAATTTGACATTTGGCATCTGACGTCTATTTGACATTTGTCATCTGACGTTTATTTGACAGTTGTCATAATTTCACATTTCACATCTGACGTCTATTTGACAGTTGTTTATCATCTGACGCCTATTTGACAGCTATCATCTGACATTTCACATCTGACATCTATCTGACATTTGACATCTGACAACTATCTGACATTGGACATCTATCATTTCTCATCTGACGTCTATCTGACATTTGACATTTGTTATATATCATTTCTCATCTGATGTCAATTTGACATTTGGCATCTGACGTCTATTTGACATTTATCATGTGACGCCTATTTGACAGTTGTCATCTGACTTTTCTTATTCGAAGTCTATCTGACATTTGGCATCTGACATCTATTTGACATTTATCATGTGACGCCTATTTGACAGTTGTCATCTGGCATTTCACATCTGACATTTTCAATCTGACGACTATTTGACATTTGATATCTATCATTTCTCATCTGATGTGAATCTGACTATTGGCATCTGACGTCTATTTGACATTTATCATCTGACGTCTATTTGACAGTTGTTATCTGACATTTCACATCTGACGTCTATTTGACATTTGCTATATATCATTTCTCTTCTTACGTTAATTTGACATTTGGCATTTGACGTCTATTTGACAGTTGTCATCTGACAACGTCATTTGACGTCTATCTGACATTTGACATTTACCGTCAATGGGACTATGCCATATGCTCATATTCAGATAACATAACATCACTTATTGCTGTAGATGTGATATCAACCAGTAAACGCTGCTTTAAACTTTGACAGTTGCGTTAACTGCTTAAGTCATTGCGCACGACCAACAGGGCACTGTAATAAGATTGGTTAATGCGTAATTAGGCTGGCCACAAGCAAACATAGCAGCCGAATCCAAAGCAAATCCAATCGTCCGTCCGTGAAACCACTGAAGCGCGGTCGCTGAGGCTTGGGCGCGCAACCACAAACATCGCGTAGAGGACAACGCCAATACCAACAATATTTGTCAGTAGAGGTAAATAACGACAATAATAACAACGGAAACGGAAGAGGAAGCGGAAATGGCTGTGGAATATGCCCAAAGCAGCTGGAGTCGTCTTGAGGTTTGTCGACGCCCAACGTCGGGTGTGTTGTAAAGCGGAAGACAGGTGAAAATTGGCAAACTAAAGGCGCGTTAAATTCACGGCCAAGCATTCTATTTATGCAATGAGTGGTCTAGCGCCGCTTATTGTTGCTATTGTTGGAAGCAAATGTCAAGATTACTCATTTAAAAGTCACGAGTCCAAAATGGTGGTGGTCGTTGCCTCTTTGGTTAAAGAAATGCAAGAGTTCCTTAACACGAATAAATTTAACAACTGGAGTTTTCCTCTTAACGGAAATGCAATGCCAATTTGCGAAGCTGCTGCTGAAGTGGTCGTTCTTGTGCCAATGCCATTTCATAGCAGCAATGCCATGGCTTTAAGTAGACGCTAACAAGCGACACCATTAAATGACGGTCCGACAGCCACAATAGCATTTCCGCCTAATTACGTGTTCACCTCATTTCTACTTGAGCTCATTTGACTACACATACACACTGGGTAATGTACTGGCACTGACATCGCTTGTGAGACTATACTGGGTATATCAGATGGTTGCAGTTATTTCACAGAGGGTTTCACCAAATTAATATGTACTAGAACTTAAGACTAAATATTGAAGATCTCGTGGTTTTTGAAGTTACTTCGTTGAGTATGGTAACGTGTGGTCCCATATATAAACAGTAGCTCATTATCAGCCTCCAAAATATCTGAAATCAGAAGGAATATTAATCCGTTTCCGCTTTTTTGCTGATTATTCAATGCTTTATAAAAAGTGTTACAGATAGGATTTTGTTGAAATATGCGCCGTTTCGTTCGATAATCTTATCATCTCATCTAGACGGCAACGTCATAATATCCCCCTCGTAGAAGCGCCCTCCTTAATTGCGAAGAATTCGGACAGCCACTTTTCACAAGCCTCTAGAGTAAAAGTTCAACTTTACACTCTACTCTACACCAGGGGCGTTCGCCATGGACAGGAACAGGTGGTATTCACTTGGCGCAATCTCCGGGCTATATGGTGGATGCATTAAAATTTCCCATCCGAGCTCCCGTAGCTTCTGACGAGTCATCAACGAAGTGTGTGGTCTGGCGTTGTCCTGGTGGAACACTACACCCTTCCTGTTGGCAAACTCTGGATGCTTATGGTCGATCGTCTGCTTCAAGCGGTCCAGTTTTTCACAGTAGATGGTAGAATTAAGCGTCTGACCATATGGGAGCAGTTTATAGAGGATGATTATCTTCCAATTCCACCAATAACACAGCAAAACCTTCCTGACCGTAAATACCGGCTTGGCCACTGTTTGGGATGATTCACCGGCCTTCGACCCCGACCATTTTCGCTTGATACTGTCGTATATGATACATTTTTCGTCGCCAGTCACCAACCGCTTCAAAAATAGGTCGAGTTCGTTCCGTTTCAGCAGCATATCGCAGGCGTTGATTTGGTCCAGAAGTTTTTTTGCGTCAAATCATGCGGCACCCAAACATCAAGCTTTTTTGTGTATCCAGCGTTCTGCATATGGTTTAACATGATTTGGGGACCATTTCTTATCCTCTGGGCGATGTCACGAGATGCCGTATGCCGGTCTACTTCGATGTTTTCCATTCCTCCGCAGTTCGAAGTGGTAGAGTAACTATCCCCTAAAACACCATTAATCTCACGGAACGTTTCTCTAGCGGATTTGCCTTTAACGGAGGGAAACTTTAATATAGCGCGAATTTCGGCGTTAGTGAACTCCATGTTTACACGTCTATAACTGTTGAACGCAATATCCAAACTACTTATGCATAGCGTCGTTTTGTAAGTTATATCAAGACCTTTCAAAGATGTATAGTACAAAAGACAAAAAGGTGGAAGGGAGATATTTACCAACCTAATATTTTGTTTACGCCTCTTGAACTAAATCAAAGCCTTCCTTAGGATAGGTTAGCTCAAGGTCTAGATCTCCATGACTACATCGAATCTAACCTAGACAGCTTCGACTATCCTTTTTGGCACCTAAATACTCCAACCGGTTTAAAACACCTTTACTATTCGACTAAGTCTCGGACTTGAATACATAGTTCTTAAGTCGGCTTATGTCAATTCCAGCCAGTTCACTGGGTTCGCCGAAGGTGTGCCTACCGATGTGTTTTAACCTTTGTCTGACGGATACTGACATTGAAGGAACTTGACAGCTTTGCTAACACCCATGTGTACCTATTGGACAATATCCAGTAAGCACGGCAATTATTGCGGCGAGATGAGACTTCCTAATAGATATAAGCTGCAAGGATCGTTTTTGATCCACAGGCGGGCCAAAAAAATTTCCTTAGCAATCTGTTGACATTTGTAATGCCATATATGGTATAGGTCCAAATTTCCCTCCCAATTTATCACATTTATAGTTATATCAATGGACCACGATATTCGACGATATGACTTAGGCCAAAGCCTTTAGAAACCAATAAAATGTCTCTCAATATTCCATTAAAAGTTTTTTTTCTGTGGATGACTAACATTTCTTAGCCGTTTTTGAAATTTATGGCTCTACTGATAGTGAAATATTTTTAATTGAGTAATACTTAGCATACTAATGAGTACAATTTAAGATATTACCACAAATTAAAGACGTAAGATAAACTGAAGACTGGCACCTCCCACCGTTCTCACAGCAGTCGGTTCTAACTTACCGGAACGGACCTGAATCCGGCCAAGGACTGTCAAGTCGGCTGCTCAAAATTATTTGAGGAATGTTTTATGCCGCTACAACAATCGGCACTTTCTAAAGCACTGCTTGAACAACATAGGAAGCTTAAAGTCTGAGTTGAATTGACTAGAGAATAGCTGTGTTCTTAGAGAGATTCAAGTATAAATAACAAAAGGAAGGAAATTCATGTTTAGACTAAGATTGCTGACTGCAAAACCCGTTTGTGACATAATATGTGTGGGACTTATCCCTCTTTACTCTTGAAACGAGTCCAGCGAGGGGTCCAATGACCCTTCAGGGTCATGAAAATGATTACTAAGTTCCTCGTTATTTGAAAATAAGATCTCTGAGATTAATCAAATTTCTTTTAAACTCAATTTACCTATCCTACACTCATTCAAACTAACTTACCAATCAATCCAACAACATTTGGACATCCCACTAAATATGCGTTGACATAAATCACATTCGAGTGCTTTCCATATCTCACTTGTGACATAAAGTATGGCTTAAAGAAAAGTGCATGTGACATGCAAAAGTGCCGTTGCACCGACTACTACAACAAATAAATACTAAACGAAAGAGACTCAAAATAGAAGGAAGTTTTAACATAACACGACTTTGTTTACAGAAAATTCACACACTCATTAACAAACATATGAATATGATTTATATGAATATGTGCAACGCCTACACACATGGAAGCATATCCTACCATGAACTCCTGGTTCGCTGTCCTTTACACGCGGTCTTTGTCTCCGTCAATGTCGCAATTACGCTTTAGCTGTCCGTCTGTTTATTGTTTATGCTCTGTTGTTGCTTGCTGCTGTTATTCAAAGTGACGCTAAATTTAGTTGTAAACTTACGACAAAAGTCCTTAGTTGTTGGACCATAACTTTCCCCATCACTAATCGCTTGTTATCTCGAGTGAGTGAGTGAGTGTATGAATGTATAACTCACATATTTAATGTGCGCCAGTGTCTACTTACATGTGTCACTTCACGTCATTATGCGACGTTTAGCAGCCCATGCCGTAACTCAACTCTTTTTTGTTGTTAGCGCGGTTCTTTCTCTTTGTCCTCTGTTCACCGTTTTCACAGGTTATCTGTATTGTAGACGGCGAAGTGTCAACTTAACTTGTCATTCATATGTAAAATTATGTTGATAGGACTAGATGTCCTTTTAGTTAGAATATGTGCGCGTTGGAGGGTGGAAAGGTGAAGTATGAGTAGTTGATATCGTTTTTTTCCTTGAACTAAATTTTTGTTCATATTACTCGTCATGTACGTTTTTCTAATTATTCGATAGTGAGATCAGTCGATAGTTAGTCTGTTGAAAAACCCTTTAAATGCTCACTAACCTAAGCTCTCCTCCCATTTTACTATTTCAAGTTGCTATCCCATATATATGTAGACCCCTTGGAAAAGGTATTCCAATTATTTACTACGTTCCTCCATCTAGCATCCACAACTTCCGAAACTATTTTCTTAGTTATAAATCGTATGAAGCTTTTTTATTTTCATCGACTTTTTTTTTCATTACACAGTTCGAACCTCACGACCTTAATAGTTGTATTTGGTAGAACCTCTATACTACTTTGGGTCCTATAATTTAAGATACTACGCATTTGAAGACCTCTCTGAACAGCTTCAGGGTTTTCGAGATATTTTATTGTATGAAGAAGCCGAGCCATCTGATCTAATGTTATCAATAGTCAACCTTCCGAGTCTAATCAATAATCTTACACTCAATCCCTTTCAAGAAACTTGGACTTACATACTAGGACTGTGTGTACTCATAACTTTTCTATATAGTTGTTAGTATTATTTTATAACTGGGTCAACATCTTTGACGTCTCTTTTTCGTCTCTTCGAAAATAAATTAATTCTAAACTTTCACTAACTTTTGTAGTTATATTAAAACCGAGTTAAACGATAGAGATTCATAAAGCTGGTGAGTCCGGGCAGAGAGCAATTTAGTTAAATTTCAGGTCTTTAAGAAAAAATGGTTATTAGTAATCAGTTTTTGAAGGTACATACACTATAAGAGGCTTAAGCTCTGAAAACGTGTGCGGTAACTGACGATAAGGGTATCTAAATTGAATGTACACACATGATCTCAAATGTCCATGGAAGAAAGAGGACCAACAATTTTCTTTAAAATTTAAACTAAATTTATTCAGTCAACAAATGCGTATAGATATGGGGAAACAAAGTATGATAGTTCATCGAGAATTTTTTTTCATAAAAATTCTCTAAGTTACAATACAATAAAAAAGCCTTTCTTTAGGATCCTGTAAAATTTTGTAGGTTAGAAGAACTACAAAAATATGATCTCTTTGAACCTAAAATATTGAAATGCAGCATAGAAACCCTCAACTTACGCATTTTTGATCTTGGCGCTGAAAGGTAGGCAACGGTTCCACACCTACTATGAATGGTAAGCACACCTACTATGTTATGGCATTCGAACTTCATTTGCTTATTGATAAATTAATTATATGTTATCAACAAAATTCGTAATATATGCATAATTCATGGAGTTCACTCCGTAAATACCCCTCTAACCGTATGCATGTTTGTATGTGCATTGATTACCTATGTGTGAAGTCTTAAATTGGTTTGTTTGTCGTTGAGTGTCTGTCTGCGGTACAGTTTGTGGCCACAAATGCAAACTCAAGACAGGTTGAGTGCACTAAAGCAAAAACTAAACTCACAGCAACTACAACAATAATAAATACAACGACCGTAAGAACAACAACAACAACAACAGTTACAATTTACAAGAGTGCTACTTCACCATAATCAAGCTGGTAGTACATATGACTCAATAGTACTAGAACTAGTTAAACCAGCAGCGAAAACAACAATAATAACAGCAACAGAAACAACAATGGAGGCCAATGCCACAATTGCAATTGCCGCAAACCTAACCGACAAAATAACGGACAGTTAGACCACAAAACAAACCGTCTCAATAGGCAGAAACCCCAACGCGCGTGTAATGACAGTGGCAGGGGTGGTGGCAGGGACTGCAGACGGTGTTGGTTGCGGGCTTAGAATGCGCAGTAAGAGTAGGCCGTACAACAAAGCAACGTTTAATATGTTTTTCTTCTTTATTAAAATAAAATTGCATATGTTCATATGTATACATACATTAATGATTGCGGCACAGCAGTGGAAAAATTAATATTTTTTGCTTGCATCGACAAAAGACCAGTCGAGGCATTGAAACGGAAATCACGAATAAATAGAAATAGGATGCGAAAAATGCAATTTTTAGGGCGCGAAGATTGCTGCACATCTAACTCCCTGCCACATATTGGAGGAATATGAAATATGTATTTATGCAATAATTAAAGACAGAAAATAAAAAATTAAATTTAAGAAAGAGGTTAGATGCTAATGAGAGGGAACTTTACATATATATACAAAAGTACAATGGATAAATTTCAACAAACATTTTTAAGGATATCTAGGACAAACATGACTGAAGAAAATATGCATTGTATTTGATAGAAAACCTACAACGGATTTCTATAATAATATTAAAAAACAAGTAAGGAAAGGCTAAGTTCGGGTGCAACCGAACATTTTATACTCTCGCAATTTATTACTATATTTTTATTAAGATCACACACAATTTGACTCATATATTCGGCATAAAGTCCCATAGAAAAACAAAAATCATCATATATAGTATATAGGCTGAGGTAATTCCTGAACCGATTTCAGTCATTTTCATCACCAATATATATGAGAGTATATGCTCACTTAATTTGGCTAAGATATTTCACATATTAACCGATTTATGAGCTATTAAACCCATCGTATTTTTGAAAATCTTATAATTAGCTATATGAGAGCTAAGGGAAGTTATGTCCCGATTTTAACCATTTCTGGTATAGAGACATACTATTAGAATAAAATGATTTCCTCTGAATTAAATTAAAATATCTGAGAGATTTACCGAAAAAATTATCTTAAGGCACTGAGTTCTTCATATTCGATATCCAGGGCATTGAAAAGTTATAGTCCGATTTCGAAAATTTTTCACAAGTGATGCCACGGATCATATACAGTATTTGTGTAAAGCAGTATTAAGAAGTTTGGTTTATATAGCTTTATTGGTTTGCGAGATATATACCTATAACCGATTTGGGGGCGGGGGGCGGGGCCCACCCACTTGCCCAAAAAAATTACATCAAAATATGCCCCTTCCCTTTATTCCAAATTTTACTTCTATAACTTTATTTATGGCTTAGTTATGACACTTTATGTGTTTTCGGTTTTCGTCATTTTGTGGGCGTGGCAGTGGTCCGATTTTGCCCATTTTCGAAAGCAACCCTCACGGTCCCCAGAAACATGTGTCCAAGTTTCATTAAGATATCTAAATTTTTACTCAAGTTATCCGTTGTACGGACGGACGGACAGACGGACTGATTTTGACTCCACTCTTCACCCTGTTCACTTTGGTATACATATATAACCTGATATCTAACTCGTTTAGTTTTATGACTTACAAACAACCGTTATGTGAACAAAACTATAATACTCTCTTAGCAACTTTTGCTGCGAGAGTATAAAAATATGGTATATCAGTCATCAACCAAAAAAGCTTACATTATTTACCAATTTTTTATATCTTCTCGGAACACTTTCAGTGGCTCTCAAATGTTACTTTTCAGTGCAACAACAGTATGTTGATTGAAATAGATTTTGAGATCCACTACGATTAGGTTAATATACTAACTCGAAGTCGTTAACTTGATTTTATAAAATATTAACTTTTGAGCTACGTGATATTCATGTAAGCCTCACAAGAGATAGATGATAATTTGCTAGGGCAGTCTTTTATCAGAAGAAATGCTACCGAGTTGGCAGTTATTGGCTGGATAAATATCCGAGGTTGTTTCGGTTACGTAAACTCGACTTGTCGGAACGGGGCAGAGGTGAACATACTGCTTCGATGAGTAGCCTTTTTGAATCATTCTGAGCACATTGACTGTGTGTCTTCAAAAAATATGTGTTCTTATAACAAATCATCGGAAACGATAAGGAGAAGTTGCAAGAATGGACACATTCATTTTATTAGTAATGATGTTTTCTCAAAAATATTGTTTGCCCACTTGCGCAGCTCTTCCTCAACTAGATTTTGTTGACTTCTGTACTTATCTGTACTATTTGGCACAAAACTAATCATGAGATGTTCATATGCTTCCTAATGTTATTTTCTATCTAGTTTTCTAAGCTATGATACCTATTCGATTCGACATTTTGGAAAGCAAAGTAGGATAATTACCTCATCTAATTGAATGTTTTGCTCTGTTATAACAATGATTATGTAATCTTAGGTCCTTCAACCATCTAATCCAATACCCATTCATTACAACTTTAGTTATATTTCTCTTAAAACTATATGCATGAATCCAGTTTTACATGACTCACCTTTATCTATTATTCTGGTTACGATTAACAATCTCAAAGATAGAGGCCACTCCAGGTGCTCGTGCATCCAAAAACAGTTAAGGTCGGATGTTGTGTGTGATCTATTTAGACTTTTTGAGTCTACAAATCAACCGTCTAAGTTATGTGCACAAATCAGCTACGATTGACCAACTGGAAACCAACATGTGGCGGTTTATTGGTGAGATAAGGCTGGCCAGGCTGGAAAAAGTGCAAAATTGCCTTGTTAAAGCGGTCTTCATTAAAGAAAATTACATTTACAAAAATGTCCCAGAGATGCCATTGAAATACTGGCCATATTAAAATTTGCAAACTTGTTAAGTCATCCCTGCTAAGCCCATGTAATTCAGTTCAAAAAGATCTTCTTTAAATGAAAAACAATTCAAGCGCTTTGCATGCCAATCTCTGCTGCCTCACCAGTTCTCCATCCCATTTCACAGCAAAAACTCTACTACAACAGCGTTACCACTGTGCCTGCAACTGTCCCCTTCTTCCCAAACTGCAATAACGACAACAAGAGAAACTAATACCCAACATAGGCGCAAAAATTTTTGCTGGCCACACGCCCAACAAACGTCCTGACATCAGATTACAAATGTGTTTTTCATGTCACCACACAACTGTAACAATATCTTTGAATGGCAACAACAACAAAAATTACAAATAGTGACAGGCACAACCACAGCTATGACAGCAACGATGACAGTGGCAACAACAACATGCGCGTACATAGATAGCAGCAGATAGTGGGTGTATTATCAACAACAACAACAATAACAAACAAAATCAGACAATAGAAGTGAATATAACAAAACGTATAAAATAGGCATAAAATAAAAATGTGTAATGTGAGCCTTTGATTTGTCGCGCCGCACCACCCCAACCACGTTGCAATAGATTTTGTGTGGCACAAACACTCATGCCAGCAACACAACAACAGGCGGAGTGGCGTCCGTCGCCGTTGTAGCCGTTGGTGATTTTTGATGAAAACTTTTCACAGATTTCCCTCACCACCACCACCACCACCACCAAATGGCAGTCTGCCCCCGTTCTCCACGCGCAACTTGCAACACTTGTCAGTAGAGCTTTCACCCCCGCCCCACTAGCGCTCTGCATGTGAGTGCCAGGACGGTTTGCATATTTTGTCCCCACTTTTTGCTTTGTTCATTCACTCACTCACCCATGCAGATTTGCATCTCTGCCATTACAGTTATTTATTTTTTCACCGTTAGCTATAACACTGTGTGTGCGTTTTGCGCTATTTTTCTGTGATTTTTGTGAAAGGAAATTTTAATTTTGTGCAAATGGAAAATCATAATCAGCGGCAGGCGTTTCAAAACACTCGACAGCCATATAGCCATGTGGATGCAACAAGGACAACAGCAACAACAATAATAGCAACAACAACCAACATTTTTGTATTATGAAATAAATGTAGTGAAGCAGAAAAATAAAGCAGGAAAATGAATAAAATGGACTCGGGCTAAAAAGGTGTTGCAAGTGCAAGGCTGCGTGTGTCTCTATGTGTGTTTGAGTTTGGTTGCAAGGCGCGCTCGCCTACCATTTTGCATTCTTATTAATATACATTTGTGTGGCATGAATGGTTTTAAATATTGTCATTAAATATTTTAAACAGCATATGCAACAAAATTTTTTGGTGGCATAAAGTTGTTGGAACTTTTTCGTTTTATATGCATGCAGAAGAGTTAAATGCATGTGCTTCATAAATTTCAGCGTACTATTCGCAACACCATCACCCATGTTATTGGATAATATTCCACCGAATAGCACGCAGTGAAGAAAATATAGCAATCGTTGTTGAGAGTGTACACGAAGACCGTGGAGCGTCGATTCGGCGCCGTTGGTAACAACTC
This sequence comes from Zeugodacus tau, assembly GCA_031772095.1. Taxonomy (NCBI): domain Eukaryota; kingdom Metazoa; phylum Arthropoda; class Insecta; order Diptera; family Tephritidae; genus Zeugodacus; species Zeugodacus tau. The sequence goes on along the minus strand of CM062652.1, from coordinate 18,327,882 downwards.
GGACTTACGTATAGAATGACTTGGCGCACTTTAGTCGACATCTTAAATTCAAAACGTATAAAATATAGTGCAAGAACTGAAGCATCTCGAACTTCGCGAGCGACAGCGCTACACCGATAGACTTTTTCCAATGGGCATATGCAAAGTCTAAAGCCTGTGCGGACAATCCTGCTTCGATTCAGGCCTTGGAGCAAAACAACACGCGTGTTATTCGCCAGTTACCAGTCGAAATACTAGGCCTAGGAAAAGAGCTGTTTCGATAGGCCCGGACCAAAGGGAAAGGGGGGTTAGTTGAGTAGGATTTAGGGGGCACACAAAGAGGTGGTTAGTGTCATGCGGGGACTCTTTGCATGCAGGACATAGGTTGAGTATGTCAGGGTCTAGTCTGGATAAGTAGGAGTTTAGTCTGTCTCCACAACAGCCGGTTCTGCGACATAAGGTAAAAAGCTGTTAAACTGGTGGTTCCACTAAGTATACAAATAGATGGTTAGTAGGGTGATTAAAAAAAAAAATATTTTTTTTTTCTTGCAAACAGGCTTAAAAGTTTCAATTCAACGTAAGAAGATGTCAGTTAAAATTTGAGCCCTTAATATTAATATTAAGACTGTCCGCATCGCGTTTTTCTATTTCCCGTAAGAATAACATGGAAAAATTATTCTCTGCACTTTTCGAATTTTATTGCTAGTCTGTCATGTATTATAAAAAAGAGACTTCTACTTGTCTTTGTAGAGAATTGAACGCTCTACAAAAAAGGTCTCCTATAATTTTTTGAGAAACCTAATAGTTTACAAGTTATTCAAGACCAAAGTTTAATTTATCGAAAATTTTAAGGTTTTTGATGCATTTCAGCGAATTTGATGCTTTTATTGGAATAAATTACTCAAAAAATTCATGTTTATCTGAAATTTAGTTTAGACAATCATTGATAATAATTCTCGGTAGTCATCCGAAGAAAAATCGAATAGTCTAAAAATTTATTATAAATTTTTTTTATGAAAATAAAAATCATGTTAAATTGTTTTTCTGTTCATCCAATAGTTTGTAAATGTTCTAAAAGTTGATGTAACTCATTTAAATTCTCAAAATTATGGGTGAAAAATTATTTCATTATTGATTGACCGATCAGAAAGAAAGATGAGAAGCAACTACAGTATTTGTTACAGGTAGTTCGAGAACATCGTCAACGCTATCCAGATTGTTTAAAAAAAAATCTTCAATAGCAATATTAACTTAGATTACATTAGACTAAATAATTTTAAAAACAATTCTTGAAAAAGTAAATAAATTTTTTTATTCAAACAAAACCAATTGTTAGTTAATATATTTCTTCTGTGAGTATTTCAGATGATTAAAGAAAATTTTTTGTGTTTAGATTAAACAAAAAAGCTGAACTATGATTTTGAAGCTAATTGATGCTAAAAATTATTTCAAAGAGTTTCACTAGTCACATTATTGCCAAAAATTATTATCAATGATTGTCTAAGAAACTAAATTTCAGATAAACATAAATTTTTTGAGTAATTTGTTCTAATAAAACTATCAAATTCGCTGAAATGCATCAAAAACCTTAAAATTTTCGATAAATTAAACTTTGGTCTTGAATAACTTGTAAACTATTAGGTTTCTCAAAAAATTATAGGAGACCTTTTTTGTAGAGCGTTCAATTCTCTACAAAGACAAGTAGAAGTCTCTTTTTTATAATACATGACAGACTAGCAATAAAATTCGAAAAGTGCAGAGAATAATTTTTCCATGTTATTCTTACGGGAAATAGAAAATCGCGATGCGGACAGTCTTAATATCAATATTAAGGGCTCAAATTTTAACTGACATCTTCTTACGTTGAATTGAAACTTTTAAGCCTGTTTGCAGAAAAAAAAAATATTATTATTTTTTTTGAATCACCCTAATGGTTAGTGTTATGGAGGGTCTCATTATAAACCAACCAAATATACTAAATGTCGGGTTGTAGTTAAGACAGTTTTGAGTTTAATCTGCTCCAGTATCCAATGACGGAGTAATGATGTTCTTGATTAGTTCGTACGTACACTATAAAGTGATATAAGCTTACACAATACCTAAATTCAAATTTTTATGAAGGGGTTCTAGATATATGTATGTCTACTGAGTGATTAGTAACGTTCGCTTAATAGGTTTCCAATTGGTTGAAAGATTGAAAAGGGAGTCAAAAATGCTTTTCAAATAAAATATATGATTTTCTACTGTCATTAAATACACTCCACACGGTTGCATTGTGCATTTTAAATAAATTTTTTGTCAATTAAATGTTAATTGTGACATTATTTAATTGCTCTATTATTGTCTAAACTGAGAATAATTAAGATTTTAATTGAAAGAGATTGAGTTCAATTAACTTTCGATAGGTTCTCTTCTCTAAGGTGTAGCCTAGTCCGTATCTTCATTCTCCAACTAAAAATAATCCATCATTATACCACTGTAAAACTAACTAACTGCTGACTGAAAAAGAAGTCATCAAAAAACAAGTAGGGAAAGGCTAAGTTCGGGTGTAACCGAACATTTTATACTCTCGCAATTTATTTATTTAACTTTATTTATATTATATAATACACAATTTGACCCACATATTCGTCTTATATATTGTATAAAGTCCATTGAAAGTTGGAAACCATAATATTAGGTTAGAAGCACCGAGGTCCTCGTGTTCGATATATGGGGCCTTAAAAACCTATGGTCCGATTTCGGCGATTTTTGGAATGGGGCTGCCACACTATTAACATAGTATTTGTGCAAAGTTCTGCATCGATATCTTCACTAGCGCTTCCTTTATATATTGTAAAGTTAACGATTCAGATCGTGTTCAAAGTTCTGGTATATAGGAAGTAGGCGTGGTTGTGAAGCGATTTGGCCTATTTTCACAACATATCATTGGAATGTAAGGAAACTATTACAAACCAAGTTTCATTGAAATCGGTCGAGTAGTTCCTGAGATATGGTTTTTGACCCATAAGTGGGCGACGCCACGCCCATTTTCCATTTTGTAAAAAAATCTGAGTGCAGCTTTCATCTGCCATTTCTTATGTGAAATTTAGTGTTTCTGACGTTTTTCGTTAGTGAGTTAACCCACTTTTTGTAATTTTCAACCTAACTTTTGTATGGGAGGTGGGCGTGGTTATGATCCGATTTCTTTCATTTTTGAACTGTATTAGGAAGTGGCTAAAAAAAACGACTCCAGAAAGTTTGGTTTATATAGCTCTATTGGTTTGCGAGATATGTACAAAAAACTTAGTAGGGGGCGGGGCCACGCCCACCTCCCCAAAAAAATTACATCCAAATGTGCTCCTCCCTAATGGGATCCTATGTTCCAAATTTCATTTTCATAACTTTATTTATGACTTAGTTATGGCACTTTATGTGTTTTCGGTTTTCGCCAGTTTGTGGGCGTGGTAGTGGTCCGATTCCGCCCATCTTCGAACTTAACCTTCTTATGGTGCCAAGGAACACGTGTTCCAAGTTTCATTAAGATATCTCAATTTTTACTCAAGTTACAGCTTGCACAGACGGACAGACGGACAGACGGACAGACGGACAGACGGACGGACGGACAGACATCCGGATTTCAAATCTACTCGTCACCCTGATCACTTTGGTATATATGACTCTATATCTAACTCGTTTAGTTTTGGGTGTTACAAACAACCGTTATGTGAACAAAATTATAATACTCTCTAGCAACTTTGTTGTTGCGAGAGTATAACAAGTAGGGAAAGGCTAAGTTCGGGTGCAACCGAACATTTTATACTCTCGCAATTTATTTAGAGATTGACCTATATTTTCGGTGAAAAATTACCCTTAGGCACTGAGTTCTTCATGATATCAGGGGCCTTGAAAAGTCATGGTTCGATTTTGACAATTTTTCCACAAGTGATGTTACAGCTCAATTCAAGTATTTGTATAAAGTTTTATCTATCTTTATCGGTTCCTTATGTATACATTATAAAGTGAACGAATCAGAAGGATTCAAAATTGAGGTATATGGGAAGTAGGCGTAGTTATGAACCGATTTCGCCCATATTCCACCAGTGTCATCAGGGTGTCAAGAAAATATTATATACCGAATTTCAATTTTTCAATTTTTTGAAATCTGTCGAGTAGTTCTTGAGATATGGTTTTTGACCCATAAGTGGGCGACGCCACGCCCATTTTCCATTTTGTAAAAAAAATCTCAGTGCAGCTTCCTTCTGCCATTTCTTATATAAAATTTGGTGTTTCTGACACTTTTACTCATTTTCAACCTAACCTTTGTATTGGAGGTGGGCGTGGTTATTATCCGATTTCTTTCATTTTTGGACTGTATAAGAAAACGGCTGAAAGAAACGACTGCAGAAAGTTTGGTTTATATAGCTTTATTGGTTTGCGAGTTATATACAAAAAACCTTTTTGGGGCGGGATCACGCCCACTTTTCAAAAACAATTACATCCAAATATGCCCCTCCCTAATGCGATCCTAAGTTCCAAATTTTATTTTCTTTATGTGTTTTTGGTTATCGCCAGTTTGTGGGCGTGGTAGTGGTCCGATTCCGCCCATCTTCGAACTTAACCTTCTTATGGTGCCAAGGAACACGTGTTCCAAGTTTCATTAAGATATCTCAATTTTTACTCAAGTTACAGCTTGCACGGACGGACAGACGGACATCCGGATTTGAACTTTACTCGTCACCCAGATCACTTTGGTATATATAACCCTATATCTAACTCGTTTAGTTTTAGGACTTACAAACAACCGTTATGTGGACAAAACTATAATACTCTCTTAGCAACTTTTGTTGCGAGAGTATAAAAATTACTAATAATACTGTCAAACCAAGCACCACACAAACTTTGGTCTTATGAATGAGGGTGCATTGGATTCTTGACAATTTGAAACACCCTGTCAATAACTTTCAAACGCCGTCTTTCCAAAAAGTCTTTAATAAAACTTCACCTAAGGCCATTAACTTCTCCATCAACAAGCTTCATTACGCTAGCTGCCATTGACTGACTGACTATAAATATATTAACAACTACAGGAAATACTCTGCACATACAAATAAAGTAAGTATCAACGCTCGCTGGTGCTTTTAATGATGCTCAACTAAATTATACTCAAGCTATGTTCTTCTATATATATATATATATTAAGTCACTCATTACTGCAGGCATACTTCCGGTTTAGCGCTAGCCACCACCACTGTGCCTAAGGAATTTTTCACGCTTTGCTGGCGCCATATTTCGGTTTATTTAACGCGCTAAACTTAAATATAATTTAAAATCATTTTCACACTTATTTAGTAGAAGTGTGTCTGTGTGTGCTTGGGCGCAATGAATGCAAACGATTTGTTAAGCGCTGACAGCAGTGGACGCTTAAGGCGCGATGCGGCGAATGCCACCCAATATTAATTGCGTTTGTGGCAGTGGCGCTTAACGTTAGGCAGCGATTGAGTCAAATTTGGAGAACGCGCTTTGCCTATTTAACTTTCTAATAACAATTAGAAACATATTTTCGACACATTTGCAAACGAAGTCGAAAGAAAATTAATAAATAAATATGAGCGCGCAGAAGTTGAGCGCTCCCTGTAGAAGCGAGTGTGTCGCCCTCTTTCAAACAACCAGCGCTGAGCTGTAAAGTAAGCAGCAGTAAAAGCGCAAGCGGAAGTCGAAGTTATCAGTTTAACCCTTCACTTTGACAGTGTAAATTTTTGACTTTTCACAAAGCGCGCGCAATTATTATTTATTGCCGCGCCGCTGCAGGCAATACAACGCGCGCGCGCGCTTACACCCACATCCTCAACTGTAGCGCCACGTAACCGCGTCTACGCGTATTGGCAACTGCTGCTGCGTTGCTAAATGTTTTAACTATTATTTTGCCGGCAATTTATTTTATGCGAAAAGTTTTCATTTTTATTTAGCACGCGCGTAAAATGCTCGCGATAAAATGCGCACGCGATAAAGTCTGCTACACTTTTTTGCATGTGTGTGTGAAATAATGATTGCTTCGGTGTGGCGCCTTGGTCTTGTTGGCTATTAATAAGGTAATGAATGCCAGGCGAATATAAATAAGCGCTCATACATACATGCTATTCAATACGTGTAACTTAATGAGGCCTTTCACTGCTCTCTAATTTTAAACCATAAAATGATTGACACACTGCGACATCGACTGGGATTTGAGGGGGGAATTGTTGAGGGAGCGTGCATATTGATGTTTAAAGTGGATGTTTGAACTACAAAATGAACTGTGTTAGTTTTTTACGATGCGAATAAACATATGCTGGCGCTTTGGGTGATTTGGAATATTGATTGGTACGAATGGCATGTTGACAGAAGATTCTAAAGTCAATATTGTACGAACTAAGTAAGTGAATAATATATCTTTAAAGCATACACTTTGCAGGAGTAGAATTAGAAATCAAGATTATGAAATATCATTCTAACTGAATAGAAATAAAATTTTAATTGAAACAAACAAAAAAAAAAACGCATGGAGCGAAATACTCCCATTTGATATATGTGGTCCAAGAGAGACAGTCATCAATTTTTGATATAAACTAACAAACATTTTCTTCCTATTGTGTTACTATATCCAAAGTATTGACCACTGTATATGATATAAAACCACCAGATCTTCATATTTATATATAAATTACAAGGACGTCAGTTAGTATCTATGATGATACTATCTATATTGAAAGTATTTCTAAATTGTTGTTATTGATCTTGATGTAATTTTATTAAGATAACACTCAATTTGACCCATATATTCGGCATAAAGTCCAATAGAATAATGAAAATCATAATATATAGTATATTAGGGCTGAGGTAATTCCTCAACCGATTTTATTCATTTTTACCACCAAGATACACTATAACCAAGACTATGTGTGATTGAGTTGCAACCGTTTAGCCGGTTATAGCCGAATCGACAATAGTGCGCCACTTCTCTCTCTTCTTCGCAATTCGCCAGTTGGAGATCCCAAGTGTAACCAGGTCGCTCTCCACCTGGTCCCTCCAAGCTTCTGCACCATAAAGCAGGACGGGTATAAGCGACTTGTAGAGTTTGGTTTTTGTTCGTCAAAAGGGGACTTTACTGTTCAATTGCCTACCCAGTCCAAAGTAGCACCTGTTGGCAAGAGTTATTCTGCGCTGGATTTCGAGGCTGATATTGTTCATGTTGTTGATGCTGGTTCCCAGTTATACGAAACTATCTACTACTTCAAAGTTATAGCTGTCAACAGTGACGTGGGAGCCAAGACGCGAGTGCACTGACTGTTTGTTTGATAATAGGAGATATTTCGTCTTGTCCTCATTCTCCTCCAGACCCATTCGCTTCGCTTCCTTATCCAGGCGGGAAAAACGCCAGGAGCTGTACACTCTTATAGAAGATTGTACCTTCTCTATTTAGCTCTGCATCTCTTATAATTTTTTGCAGAATCAGGTTAAAGAAGTCGCACGATGGTGAGTCACCTTGTCTGAAACCTCGTTTGGTATCGAACGGCTCGGAGAGGTCCTTCCCAATCATGACGGAGCTTTTGGTGTTGCTCAGCGTCAACTTGCACAGCCGTATTAGTTTTGCGGGGATACCAAATTCAGACATCGGGGCGTAAAGGCAGCTCCTTTTCATGCTGTCGAAAGCAGCTTTAAAATCGACAAAAATGTGGTGTGTGTCGATCCTCTTTTCACGGGCCTTCTCCAAGATTTGGCGTATGGTGAATATCTGGTAATTTGTCGATTTTCCAGGTCTAAAGCCACACTGATAAGGTCCAATCAGTTTGTTGACGGTGGGCTTTAGTCTTTCACAAGACTATACGCTCACTTAATTTTGCTAAGATATCTCATTATAGTCCGATTTCGAACATTTTTTTCACGATGCCATAGATCATATTCAGTATTTGTGCAAAGTTTTATTCCGCAATCTTTATTGGTTACTTATGTATATATTATAAAATGAAAAAATGAAATGGAATTCAAAATTGAGTTATATGGGAAGTGGTCATGGTTGTGAACCGATTTCATCCATTCATATGTGTCATCAGTGTGTTAAGAAAATATTATATAACGAATTTTATTTTAATCGATCACGATATGTGTTTTCGGTTTTCGCTATTTTGTGGGCGTGGAAGTGGACCAATTTCGCCCATTTTCAATAGCAATCCTCTCACGGTCCCATGGAACATGTGTACCAAGTTTCGTCAAGATATCCTAATTTTTACTCAAGTTATCCTGTTGCACGGACAGACAGACATCCATATTTTTATGCGTTGGCTGCCGCCAAAAATGATTTTTGATGAGCCACTTCAAAAGGGTTCGACAATGGCTACTACTGAGGATAACGTGTCAAAAGGTCACGATCTCGGTACGGTCTATCTGGTGATGGTCTATTAAAGGTGGGTGGGATACCTAAGACAGTGAACATCTTCTTTTGATACATCCTATTTCTGAATCCTTGGCTGTAGACGAAGCATTGATCCATTGTAACACACCAGAGATCAAGTGAAAGTAACAACAATGGATCTGGTCCAAAAAGAGCTAAATATGTCCTATTAAATAGGGAGGCGATGACCACCGTGGTTCACAACCTGTAATCTACATCCACCACCTGGAGAAAAACAATTTCTTTGAACTCAATATGCAACAATGCAGAATATCGGCTGAGGATAGTTTATAGCCTAGTTAATGGCTGACTACCAATTGGATGAAGAGATTGATGTTTATAAGAGCTGAACATGAGATTAGTGCAAAAGTAAGAACTGAGTCTTTATCATCAGAAAGGCTCTTAAATTGGAAGCTGTATATAAATAATTTTCTTGAAAATCAACTATTACATCTCTTAACTTCCTTATAGCTCTGGGAATTTCACCAATAATCCACCAATGAAGAAATGCTTCATCTTCAATGATGGTCAATGTATTATCAGTAAGAAACGAAAAAGTAAGGTGAATGTCAACACCTTGCTTTTCAACCTGTCAACCAGATTTAAAATCCATATGTCCCAAATCCATTCTTATCATAGCCACATTTCTCTCCAATACATTATTAAACCGCCACACCAACTCATCTTCCCACCGCTGCGGTCAGCATTTCAACTTCCTTTCGTTTTATTTGCAACACGCTGACGCTTCATTTCCGCCCAACACACACATACACACTCACCATGCACTCCATCATATCTGAGCTGCTGTGTAAACACTTTCAATGCTTCCGACGACACATTTACGCCGCCCCCCACACGATCCGACAACGCTCCGCCAATATTTGCATGCCGCTGCTGCGAAGTGACTTACCAACTTTTGGGCGCTATAACTGGCCAAATTTACATTGGGGTCTTCGGTTGCGGTTCGCCTCGGTTCGGCTCACTTCAACGCAGTTCCGTTCCGTTCACTTCAGTTTGATTTGTTTGTTTATTTGTCCGCACGTTCGGGCTTGCTCGTCCATTCAACGCTCATTCATCCGCTTGTTTGCGCCGAATTGTTTGTTTGTCCGTCCGTGGCTTGTTTGCCTAAAACTATGCTATGAAAATAATATCAGCCGGTTTTTTTAACCGTTTATTTGTTGTGAGTGAGGGTGAGGAGAAGTGATCTAAAGCAGCCGCAGGGGTGTGTGTGGTTATGTAATTGCGGTTGCATTTAACGGTTTTGCGCGTATTTTGACTTAATAGCTGGATTTGATTACAAAGTCAATTGGGCTACTGACCCGTACACTCATTCAACAGCGCAATGATTAGCGACGGTTGGTGGCAGCGCAAACATAACGAGTGGTTGAGGAAATGGATCACAGTATACGCTGAGAAAGGAGATATGCAGCAGCAATTGAGTTGAAAATGCTGTTGAACTAAAGTAGAGGAGAGTTTTGAAAGGGACTCTAAAAGTGGGATGCAAAATTATTCATGATGAAGCATGTGTCTTTGTTGTTGTCACATTTATTAATCGCATTCATTACATTTTTTGCTTTTACATGAAAATGATGTTTACACCTTCACTTTTTGTAAATTCTGAATATGACATTTACTTACAACAGCTCACCGCATTCATACCGCTTATATGCGTAGCACTTTGTCATGTCAAAATCTGTCAATAATGTGTTGACAGCTACAACAGGCTTTTACCACTCACATAATGAAAGTTTTAACATTCCCTTTACTTACATACATCACTACTAAAGGCAAAAATGTGTAAAAATTTGCTCATTGATATTCATTTTCACATTCACTATCCATTTATCGTCGGCGATTAACATAAACGAGACATCAATTCTATTTGACTTTCACATTAGCATTTCTTTTTTTTCGGTTTTTATTATTCCTGCTGTTGTTGTACATATTAAAATTATGCTTAAGAGCACAATTCCCTCTTTAGAGTTGAGTAGCAAAAGTCGATTTTGACCAGTTTAGAAATACATATCACTTTCATCGATTTAACTGTGAGAATTTATATGTCATGACTTCGACTGCGTAAGAGCGACTCTATCCATACCAACTCACTTTGCCAATGTTTAAGGGATCGTAAATCGTCCGGAAAACCTTTCTCTCGAAAACTCCTAGTGCCGTCTCATCGGATGTTAACATCGTCCACGCTTCTGCACCATAAAGTAGGACTGGAATGATGAGGGACTTGTAGAGTTTGTTTTTTGCTCGTCGAGAGAGGACTTTTCTTTTCGATTGCCTACTCAGTCCATAGTAGCATCTGCTGGCAAGAGTGATTCTCTGTTAGATCTCCAGGCTGACATTGTTATTGCTGTTAATGCTGGTTCCCAGATAAACGAAACTATCTACTACTTCAAAGTTATGACTGTCAGCAGTAACGTGGGAGCCAAGACGCGAATGCGCTGACTGTTTGTTTGATGCCAGAAGATATTTCGTCTTGTTCTCATTAACCACCACTCCCATACGCTTCGCTTCCTTATCCCGTCTGGAAAGAGCAGAACAAACGCCGCGGTTGTTGCTTCCTTTGATATCAATATAATCGGCGTTCGCCAGCAGCTGTACACTCTTATAGAAAATTGTACCTTCTTTATTTAGCTCTACAGCTCGTATAATTTTTTCCAGCAATAGATTGAAGAAGTCACACGATAGTGAATCACGCCGTCTGAAGCCTTGTTTGGTACGGCTCAGAGAGGTCCTTTCCGATCCTGACGAAACTCATCGATTATCTGTGAGAATTTATGGCAGAGAAACTCTATCCATACCAACTCTCTTTTATTTATTTCAAAGGGTCATGTGAGGACAAATTCACTTACAAGGTGAGAGTCCCATTATGTATATTTTATATGGTATTGCTCATGGACCAATTTCATTCACTTTCTCCATGAAACTATAGAATATCTAAGGGAATATATTCACATAACTTTTTTGAGATCTCTCAAATATTAACGTAAATGTCTTACGGTATATATACTGTATAAAGCTAAGTAAAGGTTTGAAAATCTTTATATTTGATCTGTAAGAGCTAAGGAAAGAATGTACCCGATTTTGGAACCGGTTTGGAACATTATTATCAGGAAATATCATTCTCTGATTTTTTTTAAATATCTTAGAGATAAACCAATATTATGGTGGAAAAGCAAATAGGTACTTATATTCGGCATCTGGGGGTGTGTAGAGAAAGAAGGCCTAAACAATGAAGAAATAATTACAGTACAATGTTATACATCAAATTTGACTTGAAATTGATCAATTAGTTTCTGAGGTATGTTAGTAGTCCTAGATGTAGGTGGTGCCATGCTCATTGTCCAAGTTTATCATAGAGTGACATGCGGCCCTGCCGGACTATCATTGTTGTTGTCTTATTGTACCAAAAATATTTGTTACTTCATGTCAACGCCACAGGTTGCGACGAGAAAAATCCTCCTCATTTTACGGGTGAATATATAATCTAATCCAGCTATCTAGATCATGTCCACAAGTTGATCTGTTCCCAAAACTCCTCCCATCCTTTAATGTATGATACCTTATAAACCGTTGCTACTATCCAGTCCCTTTTATACAATACCAAGCATTTCAATTTAGACACGCTGTTGCTACCGACAATAACAAAATCTTAATTTTCATAAATATTTCAATAAAATGTTAGTGTTAAGCATTTTAAATACCAAAAAAAGGCATTTTTAATAGAAAATAGAATTATGAACTTTGCGATGGAATGCGCATACGAAAGCAGTGTATGAACGGCCTCGACTGCAGTTAAGTACAAGTGCAAGCAGCTTTTCACTTATGGCCAGTTTTGGGGTAGTTCATTTTGATTTTTTTCGCATTTCCCATATCCAAATTTTTTATTTTTTTATGCAAACAATTAGTGCAAATGTGTCGGAGAAAAATATGCATATTTGCGTGCTTGCTCATAGAAGGAAGTGAAACGCGATGTGTTAGTGATGAAGCTTTTGGAGCAATTGTTTCCAACTGTTTTCGGTACTGAATATCACAGGCTCAATGCTTGAATGAAATGAAAAGTGAAATTATTTGTCCAATGTATTTTGAACAAAAAAGACCTTTAGTACGTTTAGTGAAAGCATACATATATACTATGAAAGCTTCAAATATATTATTTAATTAGGAGAACTGTAAAAAAATGTAGCTAGATCAATTATTCCTTTTCTGTATTGGTAATACTACAAACGATATGAGTTCCAGTTCGTTCCAGTTAATTATAATCGACTGTTATCGTAGAGTATTTTATGAAAAAAAGTGTATCTTTTGAATTAAAGCACTTTTAATTTTTAAAATTTGTACTTCCGACAAATGACAATAAGGAAGAATATATTTCAGGAAATATCTTTCAAATTATTATATTATTATTCTCTTTTTACCAACCACATTTTTTTTTAATTTTCAGGAGTCAGCTAAATGGTTGAAACTTTCGTTTTGTTTTGAAACGAAGTTACATATTTGAAGTCAGTACCGAACGTTAGGATGATATATTATGGGTAAGTTCCACAATTAATCTAATAAATTATACCACTTGAATCTAATAAATGTCGAAAACATATATCATCTATTTGAGAGAAAAGCATTGATGATAAATAACCAAAACATATCTCTCTACGATCTATCCCTATCTCTTCGAGAGAAAAATGTTGACGATATTTACCATAAATCCTACATACTAAAAATCCTGAAAGAATATAAACATATGGGAAATTTACAGTGTTTTTTATACTCTCGCAACCTGTTGCACAGAGTATAATAGTTTTGTTCACCTAACGGTTGTTTGTGTCACCAAGAAATATAAGAGTTAGATATGGGGTTATATATACATAAATGATCAGGATGACGAGTAGATTTGAAATCCGGATGTCTGTCCGTCCGTCTGTCCGTCCGTCTGTCCGTCTGTCCGTCTGTCCGTCTGTCCGTCTGTCCGTGCAAGCGATAACTTGAATAAAAATTAAGATATCTTAATGAAACTTGGAACACATGTTCCTTGGCACCCTGAGGAGGTTGCTTTCGAAAATGGGCAAAATCGGTCCACTGCCACGCCCACAAAATGGTGGAAACCGAAAACCTATACAGTGTCATAACTAAGCCATAAATAAAGTTATGAAATTGAAATTTGGAACATAGGATCCCATTAGGGAGGGGCACATTTGGATGTAATTTTTTTGGAAAAGTGGGCGTGACTACGCCCCCAAATAGGTTTTTTGTATTTAACTCGCAAACCAATAAAGTTATATAAGCCAAACTTTCTGCAGTCATTTCTTTTAGCCATTTCCTTATACAGTCCAAAAATGAAAGAAATCGGATAATAACCACCCCCACCTCCCATACAAAGGTTAGGTTGAAAATTACTAAAAGTGAGTTAACTCAGTAACGAAAAACGCCAGAAACACTAAATTTCACATAAGAAATGGCAGATAGAAGCTGCACTCAGGTTTTTTTACAAAATGGAAAATGGGCGTGGCATCGCCCACTTATGGGTCAAAAACCATATCTCAGGAACTACTCGACCGATTTCAATGAAACTTGGTTTGTAATAGTTTTCTTACATCCCAATGATATGTTGTGAAAACAGGCCAAATCGCTTCACAACCACGCCTACTTCCTATATACCAGAACTTTGAAGACGATCTGAATCGTTAACTTTACAATATATAAAGGAAGCACTAGTGAAGATATCGATGCAGAACTTTGCACAAATACTACCTTTATAGTGTGGAAGCCCCATTCTAAAAATCGCCGAAATCAGACCCTAGGTTTTCAAGGCCCCATGTATCGAACATGAGGACCTCGGTACTTCTAACCTAATATTAGGGTTTCCAACTTTCAATGGACTTTATACAATATATATGACGAATATGTGGGAAAAATTGTGTATTTTATAATATTAATAAAGTTAAATAAATAAATTGCGAGAGTATAAAATGTTCGGTTACACCCGAACTTAGCCTTTCCTTACTTGTTTACAGTTGTCTTTAAATTATTGAATCGTTACGGTCTAAAATGTGATAAAATCCTTTAAGTTTAAAGTTTAACTGTAGACAAACGAAATGTTTTATTGTTTGATGTAATGTAATTTTCTTTGTCTGGTCTTAAAACTTATCTAGCCAAGAATACTACCCATTGGTATGAGAAGTATGGTGATATCATTCCGAATTATTTTGGTATGAATATTCTCAATTAATACCTTGAATATTTCTTTTATTGTCTCCTCTAAAATTTTCCTCAATATTTGGAAATGGAAGTTTGGGTGTCCCCAAACATTTTATACTCTCGCAATTTATTTATTTAAGTTTATTAATATAACAGACAATTTGACTCACATATTCGGTATAAAGTCCAATGAGGTCTTGAAAACTTATTTCATTGAAATTGGTCGAGTTGTTTCGGACATATGGTTTTTAACATATAAGTGGGCGGAACCTCGGCCATTTAAAATTTTGTATACCCTTTTGAATGCAGCTTTTCTGTACCTTCTTTATAATGAAATTTAAAGTTTCTGTTGGTTTTCCTCACTGAATTAAAGCATTTTTAGTAGTTTTTAACATAAACCTTTATATGGGAGGTGGGGGTGGTTATAATCCGATTTGCTCTATTTTTGGTTTGTAAGGTAGTACCTAAAAGAAACGACTAGTGCGATCCTCTGAACCAAATTTTACTTCCATAGCTTAATTTATATCTTAGTTATAGCTCTTTATTGTTTTCGGTTTTCGCCATTTTGTAGGCGCGGCAGTGGACCGATTATGCCCATCTTCGAACTTAACCTTCCAAGAAATACGTCTACCAAGTTTCATCAAGATACCTCAATTTTTACTAAAGTTACAGCTCGCACGGACGTACAGACAGACATCCGGATTTGAACTTTACTCGTCACCCTGACTATTTTGATATATATAACCCTACATCTACCTCGATTAGTTTTAAGGCTTATGTGAACAGAACTATAATACTCTCTTTAGCAACTTTATTGTGTTAGAAAAAGGTTCCTGGAACTTCATACAATTCAACCTCCGAAGAATTGCTTCTGGAACCACATACAGAACACGTCTGATTAGATTTCTTATATAGTAGATAATAGCAAGTTTAAGATCTGTTATACTGGTAAAATCTGCTGTTTTTGATCTCATTATAATAATAATAACCTGATCCTTAAGCGTTTATTTATCTTAATCTGATAGAGGATATCAGAAACGCAGGAATGAACTTGGACTCATTTAGAAATTAAAAGATAAATCGATAAAAGTGAGGCGTTCTATTAAATATATCTTCAAAATAATAAGGATCTCATACTCGGTACTCTAAGATTACCGAATTATATAGAAAAATACCGAAAACAATGCCATTTCGGTACAATTTCACCGACCACCAAAAGTGAAGAAGTCATCTCATTGCACTGGAATGTGCAGAATGAAGTCATGTATTAACGAACAAAGCAAACAAAAAACGTACAAACAAAAGCAAATAATGAGTGCATAAAAAAGAATTGCAAATGCTACATGTTGCAAATATGCAAAAACAGCAACAACAACACCAAGCGTCATGTAACAGCTGTTGCTGGCAGTACGACAAAGCAATGAGGCAGCGAAAATTTTTGTTCAACAAAAATATGAGTTTTTATTGCTGTCGTAAGCGTGTAAAGGACTATATTACTACGAATGCGAGTGCTAGCGGGAGTGGACTCGTCGGCGAGTGTGCGTCCTCTATATGCTTTTGTTTGCTCCTTCTTTGTTTTTGTGTTTGTTGTTGTTGTTGCGCCCAACGTTGGAATGCAATAAAACATTTGGTTAAGTGCAAAATAAATTTAAGTAATGAGTTCCTTCGCCGAAAACGCGTTCTCCACTGCGCTGCTGCTGCGGCATATTCGGAGCGGGTGGCAACTTATGTAGCCGTCAGCGGCATTTAAATGTTTGACGGAACTGAAGAAAAAAATTCTAAAAACAAAGACTGAAACTGTGAAAAATAAAGAATGCAAAAAGTACTATTTGCAATTTCCGTTTCCTGTTTCATAATTTCCTCGCTCGCTGCTGCGCAAGTGAAAACTGTCCCGTTTGCGCTAAGTTGTGCCGTTAAACGCTTTTTAAGGCAATGCTTTTCGGTTCATTTAAACAGCATATGTAAGTGTATAGTATAAATCGGTACAGTGATGTGCATAAAAAATGCACACACACACCTCCGTATGCTTTACTGAGCGCTTGCCACATGCTTATATGCAAACTTTCGGCCATAATGCTGCGTACGCTATGGATATCTTGCATTTTTATGTTGCAAGCAGCATTTTAGTAAATTTTAGTGCATTCTACTTTTTAGCTTTTCGGCGTTTTTTTGCATTTATGCACCGCGCCTCCAAGCTCTGGTTTCTCAATGTGGAACTATTCAAAGACTACATTCATTCATATGTCCGTCCGTATGTTTGTATGTATTTTACAATTCTGTTACTCATTTCGTCCGTGCACGTTGCAAATGCCAGCCGGTCGGTTGCTAGCGCTCACGTTTCAAATTTATTTGATCGTCCACCATTTGCGCGAAATTAAGCGTCGTATTCAATTTGTGAAATTGAAAAGCGCCGAAAGCATTTAAATCGCACGAGTCGGGATAGTTTAGTTTCAGGTTTTAAGCTTCTTGAACGTTTGGAGTTCACTGAATTATCATTTAAGCCTTTAACTGCTTTGAGACTTGTTTTAGAAGAGCGTATCTGAGCGATATTAATGAGCATAATTATGGAAATAATATATTTAAACTCAATTCAATTCAGCATTGAACTTATGCTAAACAAAAGACAAAGTTTGACCAGAACTGTTCAGACTCCAGGTAAAATTCTCATTTACGAAACATTAGTTTAAGGACTGTAGATACTAACACGATAAACATCCCCCAAGAATAATAGACGAAATCTAATAACATAGTCATGTACGTTGCTCTTAAGTCTGACAAATAATCTGTCTGCTTCTAATTTATATTAAGTTCATAAAAGCTCCTCAATAGAAGATTGTCATCCCGAAGTTATCATAAATATTTTCTCAAAAATTCTGAACTCTTTTAAAATATCGACAAATTTATAAGAGGCAAATTCAAAAGGAACAACTAAGGAATGGCTAAGTTCAGGTGCAACCGATCATTTTATACTCTCACAATTATTGATATAGTTTTATTAAGATAACACACAATTTGACCCATATATTTGGCATAAAGTTCAATAGAATAACGAAAATTAACATATATAGTATATGAGGGCTGAGGTAATTCATAAAATGGTTTCACTAATTTTCACGACCAAGGTACACTATATCCAAGACCATACGACTTAATTTTGCTAAGATATTTCACATATTAATCGATATATGCGGTATAAAGCCCACCATATTTTTAAAAATCCATAATTATGTATATGGGAGCTAGGGGAAGTTATGACCCGATTTTAACCATTTTTGAAACACAGACACAATATTAAAAGAAAAAGATTCCCTCTGAATTAAATTAAAGTATCTGAGAGATTTATCGAAATTTTCGGTAAAAGAAATTACTCTTAGGTAGTGAGTTCTTCATGTTCGACATCCAGGCTTTTGAAAAGTTATAATCCGACTTTATTGATTTTTACGCTGGTGATGCCACACCTCCAAAAACACATCCGAGAAAATCTGATAGTATCCTTCTGAAAGCAGATATCGAACATTCATCTGACAGATTTTATCTGTCGTATGGAAACAGTCATCTGAAACTCGTTTGATAGCCATATGATAGCTCTCTGTCATCCATTTGGCTACTCTCAGCTAATGGCGATCTCTGTTAATGATACACCAGGTAACTTGGAAGTTAGTTCAGTGACACTTTCTGCTATCCGACATCCACCTGACAATCGTATGACGCTTTCTGACTTTCATCTAACAGTTCCGACGAAACGTCCGACCGATAGCTTCCATCTGACATCTGACATCAGATATCGAACGTTCATCTGACAGCCTTTATCTGTTATATGGGAACTGCCATCTCAAATCCGTCTGACAGCCACGTGATACCTCTCACTCATCCGTTGGCCTACTTTCATCTAATGACGATCTCTGATAATGCTACAACAGGTAGCTTAGACGTTTTTTCAGTGAATCTTTCACTATCTGATATTTACCTGACAATCGCATGACAGCTATTTGACATCCATCTGACAACCGTACGTCAATTTTCTGGCATCAATGTAACAGTTTCGACCTGACGTCCATCTGCTATCTTCCATCT
Source organism: Zeugodacus tau (assembly GCA_031772095.1). NCBI lineage: Eukaryota > Metazoa > Arthropoda > Insecta > Diptera > Tephritidae > Zeugodacus > Zeugodacus tau. The sequence continues at coordinate 18,309,215 of CM062652.1, read as the reverse complement.
GACATCTGAAAGCAGATATCGAATATTAATCTGATTAGTTCTACCTTACATCTGCAGACTGTCATCTGAAATCCATTTGACGGCTTTAATCTGATAGCTATCTTTGATAACAGCCATTTTACAGATCTCTGGAATCCGACGTATATTTTAAAGTAAGCTTCTAATCTTTTTCTGACAGCTGTCTTCTGACATCTATTTGACAAGCAGAAATCTGATAGGTGAGATCTATCGTACAGCTGTCATCTGAAATCCATCTTCTAAACATTTTAAGGCTCTCTAACATTTGTATTGTCATATAGTGTCCATTGACTTCGACCAGCTGATATTCATTTGACAGCTGTCATCTGACGGCGGCCTTTGACAACAGCCATGTTACATTTACTTGACAGCTATCATCCGATATTCATTCGACAGATGTCATCTGATGCAGACAAGACAAGTGTGAAGAAGCATAGTCATATTGCAGTGCCAAAAAGGGCCGATAAGGCACGGAGCTGTTTTCTTCTTTTCTGTTCTCGACAGAACTCAAGCTCCCACAATGTTGCTTAATATATGGCAGCCTTATATACAATTGGGAAACCCTGAACGTAGAGCTGAGAGGAAATATTGCAAATAACAAGCTTTTATTCTAGAAATATTAAAATATAATCTCTGAAACTGCCCACAAACTTTTCCGACTGTATTAAATTGTTAATAACGCATAATATTCACATTAACCACCTCAATTCAACCGCCACTTAAGCAACCCTGTTCGCTGGTATTTACAGCTAATTTGCATTTACCGCAAGTTAAACCACATAAATAAAATCGCAATAAAAAAATAAAGCTAAGCCGTGTTTAACACCGAGCGTATTAGCCATAAGCGACTATCCGTAAGTGCAATTTAACGAAGAAGAAGAAAAACCCTCGACAAAAAACCACTTTCATGGTGGAGTTACAAATTGTCTCTGCGGAAGCGCAGCTGTTTTTCGAAAAATATTAATTTAGTAGCGGCAACGCAACGCAGCTGCCCGCCACCACACCACTTAGTCAGCCATACAATTATTATTTTTAGTGCATATGCAAAAGGCAACAAAAACAACAGTAAATACAGTAAAGTATATTTTCCTATTTCTTTCATAATCATTTTTTTTTTCGAAAACTGGCTTCTGCTTAAGCCACTGCGCTGCGTCGCATTTTGTTGCATTGCAGCTTAGCTGAAAGCCACGCACCGGGAGCGCCACTTTGCCATGGCATTATAACGGTAATGCGATACAACAGTTGTTGCATGTACCAACGAACCAACGGTACTCATGTCTTATGCGGCCTTAATGTCACATGATTTACATTTGTAGCCGCCAAGGCAATTGCCACCAAGTTGGTGAAGGCGAGAAGAGAGGGGCGAAGGTGTGGAGCTGGTGTGTACTAAGAGCTCCAATAGTGGGAGCTATAAGCTCAGTTGAGCAAATTGAATTCTACGCTAAATGCCACCTACATAACGGTACAATCCACAAATACACCTCATCCGCCAATTTTTCACATCCTTTGGTGCCGCCGTCGCTGCCGCCACAAGAGAGTTTATAAAAATATGCAAATAATCTGTAAATTTATAGGCTTTGCTCGTGTGTTGCGTAACGTCTGCTACACATTGTGGCACTTGGCGTTCCGTGGCAGGAGTACAGTGTATGGTGGCAGTTGCTCCTCCTTCAAGTGCCGTTACCTTTTATGCGCTAAACTTTATTTTATTAGCTTAAATACTTTTTTATTTATTCGTATTTCACTTACTTTTTCATAGCCAATCATAGTTTTCTGATTTTATTGTGGGTTTTTGTTGTACGCGTATGCGGTAGAAAATCTCTGCAGAGAACATATTCTTTCTCGGATTTCTAAATCGCATTGTTTTAAATAGGTAGAAGCAGTATACAGCGTGAGCCAAAAGTATTTAACTCTTTCAGATTTTTCAGACATTCCCAGACTGGTTTTCCTGAAAGTTTTGAATTTCTTAGCGTATTTATAGTTTAGTTTCACAAAAGACACAAACACAAAGGAAAATTTGTTTTGAATAGTTGAGCGAATTTTCTTTCAGTATAAGTATATATTGAAACTTTTTGGGGAACGAACTGCCCATCGACCATGTAAAATCTTAGCCCATATTGTTGAAACAGCGATCTTACGCTAAACCTATATTTTTATACTCTCGCAACAAAAGTTGCTAAAAGAGTATTATAGTTTTGTTCATATAATGGTTGTTTGTAAGTCATAAAATTAAATGAGTTATATATAGAATATATAATGTATAATGTATGTATATATAAAAATGATCAGGGTGAGGAGACAAGTAAAAATCCGTATGTCTGTCTGTCCGTCCGTCCGTCCGCAACGGATAACTTGAGTAAACATTGAGATATCTTGACGGAACTTGGTACACATATTCCTTGACACCGTGAGAGGGTTGCTTTCGGACCACTGCCAGGCCCACAAAATGGCGAAAACCGAAAACACATAAAGTGTCATAACTAAGCCATAAATAATGTTATAAAAGTAAAATTAGGGATCGCCCTTTTAAGGGCCATATTTGGATGTAATTTTTTTGGTGGAAATGGGCGTGGCACCGCCTCCAATTAGGTTTTTGTATATATCTCATACATCTCGCAATCTAATGAAAATATATAAACGAAACTTTCTGCAGTCGATTCTCTTACGTACTTCACCACACACTATTAAAATAGTTGAAATCGAATAATAACCACGCCCACCTCCCATGCAAAGGTAAGGTTAAAAATTACTAAAAGTGCGATAACTCACTAACGGAAAACGTCAGAAACACTAAATTTTACAGAAGAAATGGCAGAGAGAAGCTGCACTATTAAAAAAATGTAAAATGGGTGTGGAGTGGCTCAATTTGGCATTCCATCTGATTCGTTCACTTCATAATATATATATATGTACATTATGAACAAATGAAGATCGTGGAGTAACACTTTATATAAATACTGTATGTAATCTGAGGCATTAATTGTAAAAAAATTATCGAAATCGGACTATAATTTTTCAATACCCCGGATATCGAATATGAAGAACTCTGTGCCTTATGGTAATTTTTCACCGAAAATATCGGTAAAACTATCAGATATCTTAATTTAATTCAGAGGAAATCTTTTTTATTCTAATAGTGTGTGTCTCTGTACCAGAAATGGTTAAAATCCGATCATAACTTTCCCTAGCTCTCATAAAGCTAATTATAGGATTTTCAAAAATACGATGGGCTTAATAGTTTATAAATCGGTTATTATGTGAAATATCTTACCCAAATTAAGTGAGCATATAATCTTGGATATAATGTATGTTGGTGGTGAAAATTAGTGAAATCGGTTCATATATATATATCTATATATGATGATTTTCGTTTTTTTATTGGACTTTATGCCGAATATATGTATGTATCAAATTGTGTTCTCTTAATAAAAATATAGCTATAAATTGTTAAAGTATAAAATGTTCGGTTGTACCCCAACTTAGCCTTTCCTTACTTGTTCATAAATAACAACATAATTAAAAGGGGTATATGTAGTTTATTCAACACACTTATGACATTTCTATATTTGCTAAATAAGAGAAAATTTAAAACTTTAAACCGCACTCCTGAAAAATCGACTTTTTTGAGTTGTGACACATAGATCTTATAAAGATATATTTTGATCGGGTAGTGGTTGTTTCATTTAAATATAAATACCTAGACATCAAATCCCACATTGAAATGAATTGGACAATTTGAGTTTATTTCCCTTAGCCGAAGGATCCTCATCACATATAAAGTATATACTGCCAAATTTCAATGACATTTTGTAACACTTGCGCTAAAGATCACCATGACTGTTCTACTCCAGTTTTAATTAAAGGTCCGCCTTATACTAGAAGAATTGCTTACAAAATATAGTCTAACAAAAACATTGATTTTCCTTTAACGGTCGCTTGTGGCAATTAGACTTAATCGTGATAGATATTAGTTATATATTTAGGAATAATCTGTATAATGAGACGAACATTTTATATTATCTGTTCGTCCGAAAATCCATCACGTGAAAATTTAATAACCTTAATGTAGTTTGCCCTACAGATCAAACTCGCAAATGTCCATTGAAACGGGTTCTGTTCAGTATCTCTATAAGCTGTGACAATTTTGGGTGCGATCTCGACTAACCTTATATTATGGAACTTCTTTGCAAAGTCCATTGAGTTCATCTATTTCACTTGACTGATTTATCAATCAAATTTAGTGGTATTGTTCCTTCAACCTATATTAATGTCGTCTGGTATCCAAAATCAATGAAAACCGTCTAGAAGTACCCCTAACGTCTATATTCGAATAGTTTGAATATAATGGTCGGGAGGGCCGGTGTTACAAAGAAAAAGAAAAAATAAAAGAAGTAATCACGTGAACTTAACTTTTTCTTACAATAAGTTCTTACATTCATGCTTTAAACCCGTTTTTGACCAATGTTACGACCTCAGCAACAAGATGATTGCAAATGTCCAAGCATGCCAACAGTTACTTCAATTCGAATGTAATCTACATTAAATAGTTACGGAATAATCTGGTAATGACCTGACTGGAGGTGACGGCTCTAATATTTATTTCACTTCAACATAAACTTCATTTGTGATACTAATACTCTCTTCCACAAAATCCTTTTAATTACCCAAGTTATGTTACTTTAAAGATTAAAACCAAATATCCACACAAAACATAAATCCACCGCAATTTAATAACAACAACAATGCATTGTTTGTTGTATGAAAAAAACAAATTCCTGACAGGTGTTCTCCAGTAATAATTATGCGGTGGTTGCTGAGCAAATGAATCTATTAAGCCGTGTAACTGTGGGATAAATAATATGTGAACATAAAAAGCACAATTACAAATATACAAATGTATGTATGTATTTATGTATATTTTTTTCTCAAAGCCAAATATAGCAAAATTACAGATTAAGGCATGAAAATGTAGAATTGTGTGTGCGCTGTGTACGGTGTATTAGAGCATAAATTTGCGCATCTAAATTAAAATATGTGTAGCGTGAATATTCAGATATATAAGTGTATATCAGAGTACTCTCAGCGCTGTGAAAAATTAGCTAAATTTGAAAAAACGCAAAAAAGAAAAAAAATGTGGCAACAACAGGAAAATTAAAACACTGTCTCACTCGAAGCGACACAATGCACTCACAAAATTTAGATGCAAAAATATATATATGAGTTGAAAATATATATATCTGATGTTAAAACCCACAACATTAGCTTATGAAAAGCGGAAAAAAATCTGCTCTAAAAAATATATATAAATAAATGTTTGTGAAAAAGATATAGCAAAAACAAAACAAACAAACAAAACATGGGTAATTATTGGCCTCAGGTGCATAAGCTGCATAGAAGCATGAAATTTCCGAGTGCTACGCTGTGCAAGCAAAAAAGGGCTGTTGCAACAACCCGTTATAATATATAAACAAAAGCAACCACAACCACATCACTAGGCATACACTTGTACACCTTCGAACAATAGAATGTTGAAATTAGCCGTGTTGCACTGTGGCCAGCTTTTTGAACGAGTTGTATTGAAAATCATGCATTTGCCCACTTCTGGTTTGCTTCCGAAGCATACTTTTAGGAGTTGGCAAGATACAAAACTGTTGCTTTTGGATTGAATTGAATTTTATAAAAAAGGACAACAAAATAGACAATTTCATTAAATCTTTGTTGAAATAACAATCATTAGCTTATTAGTAAAATATCTAATCACTCGGTAGGTGGCGCTGAGTTCATAACTTTTTTTCATCGATCAAAAAGGTTATAGTGAAGATCATATGCAAAATTTATCCTATATTATTTTAATCTAGTTCGTCAGAGTTCGATTAAAATCTAAATATTAGTATATAAAATTTAGTTTTTAGATCTTGAAGTATACTGCTGTTGAAAACTACAAAAGAACGATTTTGAGTTCCTGCATTAGAGACTATTTTGAATAAAAAAAAACGTTCAAATACCTAGGATAAAAAGGTTTATTTCATAAACTGAGGATGTTTTCAGCATTTGCAACCTGAGTAGTATGCTTAGAATCATTATTATATTGAAATTTTCAAATCACTGATCAGTTCGCTTCCGCATTCGGCAGCATTACATTTTGGAGGAACAAAACTTACCATTATTGAGCCCCCCACCAAACTTTACAGTTGGTGGTTGGTACGGTGAGACGAACTAGGAGTCGTATCTGTACATTTAACCTCATAGACTTTCTGAGACAACTCTATTTATATTTGTTTCACTCCTCAAAAAAATTTAACGTCACTGATTTTGAGTCCACTATCTTCGTCTTTGAGCAAAGCCATAGACGCTTTCGTTGCGATGGCGCTACTAAGGATTTTTTCCGATTAAGGCCAACATCTTCTAAACGAAATGCAACTGCTCCTTTTGTTATTAGCTTTTCTTGGTGAATATAAATTCCTCGGTGGATGCCCCTGCAGCACTCCTCCTCGTGTCCTATTTTGACAACCTTAAGATCATCGTATTAACTTGGTTAGAAATTTTTCGAATTTTGAATATATGAAACATCGTCATCGTGATCCAAAAACGTCGAAAACACAATTTACAATTGTTTCCTAGTACATTTTAATATATTAATCATCTTTCCGATCTATGAATTAAGTAATGCAAATTACTGATTGTTATAAAGGATCAGCTGATGGCAACATTTCATCTCGAACGAACAATTCAAATATCACTAGGTGAATATTTTTCAAACTTTTATATTATTCCTCTTGACAAATAAGGTAGACAGGACAAAAATTAGTTCAGATCCATAAAAGAGATAGTCTGTGAATATGGTTTCATTGATATTCGCCGTCTTATGCTATAATATGCAAATAGATGAAACTGCCTGTTTCTCACAAATTTTTTATTGTGATACTGAGCATATGTAGATCAATAGCGGTCCCCTATAACAGTGTACAAATGTTCACAATCATACAACAACCGCGCTTCCCTCCAATACATATAATGGCCTTTTGAAGCCTCTAGGTTAGGTTAAGTTAAGTTCAGAGCCTGATCCACGCGAAAACAGTCGAGATAAAACGTCGACTCCCCGTGATGTCAAAGGACTTCTAAGTATGAATCGCTAAAAGACCCTTATATGTACATATATTGTCGAAGCGCTTTGAGCCTATCACAAATTTTATTATTTTAATTTTATTAGGCTAATATCCATTCCGGATAGATCGCTTGGGTCCCTAAGTATATTAGATATTTCAAAACTCTTAAAAACAGAGAACATAGCTCTTCCAAGAATGAACTTCAGTTACACTAGTTTCCATATTTTGAAATAATTATATTCGTCTCGGTCCAGTCCGGTTGCTTCTCCATGGAGGATAGCTAAATAAAATTAGGTAGAAATATATAAAATCAAACTAGTTCTATTATAAAAATCATCATCAGATTTATAAATATATTTCAATATTCTCTAAATAAACCCACATAATCACATGCCACTCCTTCAGCTTCATTTAACATTGAGCTATTTACACAATGAATTTCATTTAAATCATCCCTTACTCTCTGCGGTCGGCAAGTAGCTCACTTACAAATCTTAATACCTAATCTCTCAAATCTGAACACAATAGCATTACATATTAAATAACTGTAAAAATAATACCGCTCATTGCATTTTGAATTGCTAATGCATAGAATTTATGAAGTAGACGAAATTTTCGAGCAATCAAACAAACGCCAAACGCTTCGGGGGGTGGCACCAGCCAGTCACTAAGTTCGCGAGCAGACCGCAAAGGATACACGCAGCGACCACGGGGTGGAAAGCGGAGCGGATAAGAGGATAATTTCACACGATTGCTTTTGTTACGCGCTATAGAAACGAAAACGTTAGCTTTATGGGGAAATCGTTCAATATTTTTATGGGTGCAGATACGTGGAGGATAAGGCGGCAACAAATTATGCATTGACGGTTTATAAATTGAATTAAATTGTCAAATGAATAGCCAGCGAGTGAATGATGATTTTTTATAGCAGTCAGGCGATTGTTTTGATAACTCGTAGGATTGTGAGGAAATGAATTTTGATTCCATTTCGATGGACTGTAAAATGTGCGTTGGATTTTCAGACAATGCCAGTGGCAGGATTACACTAAAGGATAGTTTTTGTTGCAAGTATGTTTTTGTGTGTGTTGGCAGTAGGATTTTGATTGTTAAAATATAAAAAAAGAAATAATTTTTTTGGTTGAATTGTCTTTTGTCTGAAGCTCCTAGAGTAGGCGCATTGTGTTTTTTTTTGTGCCATGATAGCTAGTATCTTTAAGAGTTTACAAAAATGTCTCCCACCTAGAAAGTTATCATCCACTCGAAATATGAAACAGGAATGATAAAGAGTTGTCTTAAAATCATTAGTAGTTGAGTTCTAGTTTTGAATAATTGTGGACAGTTCCCGATCTTACTGAAAAACTCTGGCGGAACTCAGATAAATAAATACATTGGGAACGTAACCTTTGACCTTTATTAGAACAAACTGTTATCCAGCAAAGGAGTTTTATTCTTCTGTATTCATAAACAATTAAAGACATCTTCAAAACTTTGATTTAAAATTGAACTAAAAAGTCGACCAGACTCCTCTTTAGAAACATTAGATCGTAGAGCAACATGTTTAGATCGCCACCAGCACCCGGAAAAATAAATTTTAAAGGAATTTCTGATACCTGACAAAGTGACTATGGTAGGTGTTAATAAGAGTCAGTCAACCTTTGAATATCATCACTATAATCTAGATTGGACTGAGTGTGCCTACTATAGGCACACATCGGATTCCAGCTGCAGAAGTTGCTTTGAAGAAGACGAGGTGGAAACATCTCAACACTTCTGTCTGGAATGTCCTGCTTTTGCAAGATCGAGCCTAACACTTTTTGGATCTCTCTTTTTCGAACACCCTCGCGAACTAACGGATATAGAAGTAAAAAATCAATGCCTATTTTTGGTACTTTCAGGATGCTTTGTCGAGTCTTAATATCCAATTAAGGTAGTTATTCGGGCTTCACAAAGAACTGTCTCTTAAAGTTTAGATGGGGGAACTGGAGAACTCATAGAACTCGGAACTCATAGAACCCAATCTAGTCACTGAGGATGCTAAAATGTTAAAGCGAATAATTTCCGGAAGCCCTAGAAAAGAAAACGTTCGTAGTAAAGAATGGTAAAAAATTTACATATTGTTTTGAATACCTTCCACATCCTTGGGATTCTTCTTGATGTATGGTTACCAATGTCGAAGTAAACTATAATGTTTTATTAGACATTTAAAAGACACATTAAGCTTAAAAGTGGAACTTGGTCATGCCTGACCTGACTTCCGACTTCCAAAGAACCCATTAAATGTTATTTTTGACCATCGCCTAGTAATACTAAGCAACAAATCTCACTTAATCAAAACCTAAAAATACATTACTCAGCGAAACTAACCAATAAAAGTAATAACGAAATAAACTCCTTAAAATAGCTGTAACACCAAAACCAACAACAATAACAGCAAAATACACTACTACTTAATGAAGGCAACACTTAGCTTTTTCGCTTATCATTGCTCAGAGTATGAGTAACGGCGCTTTTTGGTTTCGCCATTGGCATTGGCAAATGATTGATGGCACTCGAAAGTGGGCAATGCAAATGCATATACATAAAGGAAAGCGGATTTTTCCACCCCGTCAGTCGCTGCTGTCGAATAACAGCAATGAGCTCGAACTAATATTGACTTGTCGGATTATGTGGCAGTTGATGACTGTTTGTTTCTTTCTCACAATTTTGTACAATTTTTTGCTTACATTGCTTGCCGTCAAGTGACGGATTTGGTTGCTTAATGAAATTTTCGTATGTTTCTTTTTTTCCTCCAGTTGAAATTTTAAAAAATGATCTTCTTATATGCAACGACTGCAGCAAATTTGTATCTAATCCAAGGCTAATGAAATTGCCGGCAATCCATATGAGCGCCTCTTCAGCGGAATACCGCAATATTGACAGTTAAGTGATTCGCTTATGATAATCCACAATTTGCATGGATTTAATGTATGACAATTGTAAATGTCTATTGTTATGCAAGGATTTTCGTATGAAAAATAATGTACTGCAGCTGTGGGGAGGTTCACAAGGCAAACAAGTAATAAATCATTTCAATCTTTACCAATCAAACATATGTGCAAGTAGCATGTGACAAATGTTTACTGGCATGAAATATGTTTTTTTTGTACTCTCGCAACAAAAGTTGCTAAAGAGAGTATTATAGTTTTGTTCACATAACGGTTGTTTGTAAGTCCTAAAACTAAACGAGTTAGATATAGGGTTATATATACCAAAGTGATCAGGGTGAGGAGTAAAGTTCAAATCCGGATGTCTGTTTGTCCGTCCGTCCGTCTGTCCGTCCGTGCAAGCTGTAACTTGAGTAAAAATTGAGATATCTTAATGAAACTTGGAACACGTATTCCTTGGCACCATAAGAAGGTTAAGTTCGAAGATGGGCGGAATCGGTCCACTGCCACGCCCACAAAATTGCGATAACCAAAAACACATAAAGAACTATAACTAAGCCATAAATAAAGTTATGAAAATGAAATTTGGAACATAGGATCGCATTAGGGAGGGGCACATTAGAGTGTATTTTTTTTGGAAAAGTAGGCGTGACCCCGCCCCCAAATAGGTTTTTTGTATATATCTTGCGAACCAATAAAGCTATATAAACCAAACTTTCTACAGTAGTTTCTTTTAGCCATTTTCTTATACAGTCCAAAAATGTAAGAAATCGGATAATAGCCACGCCCACCTCCCATACAAAGGTTAGGTTGAAAATGGCTAAAAGTGCGTTAACTCGCTCACGAGAAACGTCAGAAACACCAAATTCTATATAAGAAATGGCAGAAGGAAGCTGCACTGAGATTTTTTTACAAAATGGAAAATGGGCGTGGCATCGCCCACTTATGGATCAAAAACCATATCTCAGGAACTACTCGACAGATTTCAATGAAATTCGGTATATAATATTTTCTTGACAACCTGATAACACTGTTAAAAAATGGGCGAAATCGGTTCACAACCACGACTACTTTCCTTATAACTCAATTTTCAATTCCATCTGAATCCTTCACTTTATAATATATACATTAGGAACCGATAAAGATAGCGAAATAAAACATTACACAAATACTGTATTTGAGCTGTGACATCACTTTGTGGGAAAATTATCAAAATCGAACCATGACTTTTCAAGACCCCTGATATCAAACTTGAAGAACTCAGTGCCTAAAGGTAATTTTTCCTTACTTGTTAATGCTGAAAATCAAACAAGTAAGTAAAAAAAATTTTATTTTATTTTATTTTATTTTATTTTATTTTATTTTATTTTATTTTATTTTATTTTATTTTATTTTATTTTATTTTATTTTATTTTATTTTATTTTATTTTATTTTATTTTATTTTATTTTATTTTATTTTATTTTATTTTATTTTATTTTATTTTATTTTATTTTATTTTATTTTATTTTATTTTATTTATTTTAGTTTATTCGCTATTCGCTGCTATTTAGACGGGTTTTTGGATGATAACCGATGTTATAAAAGTACTGCAGGTCATGAGATGGATTTGTTGGATACAGTATAGTAGGATTCTCGGCTGTTAAATTCTTTATAGAGAAAACCAAGATTTGATACCGTCGCAGTTGATAATAAATAGAAACGTGTGACCAATGTGAGAGGTCTGACCCTGTACTAGGACTTATAACTAAGATTTAAAATTACTTGTAACATTGAAATCGTGAAGAAACAGGGATCAATGCTTTCCAATACACAAGTAAAATACTTCCATCTTTATCTTATAGGCGACCAAAAATAAGAGTTATACTTTACATTAGTGGATGTAGGAACCTCTAAAGCGCTAAAAGCAAACTTGACATTTATGCCTTGCGCCTCAAAGTTCACTAACAAACACATACCATTACAAGCGTACAAAGAAACGGAAATTCGAGTGCGACAAAAAGGAAAGGAAAGCGAAAAGGCGCTACCACAAAAGACATTCGCGTTCCATTAAAACACTAGAACGTTCAATGCCATCTGCAGAGCTTAATACAGCGAGTGTGTGTGCTCCTAAAAATATGTACTTGAAAATGCATTTCGCCTTTTAGACATACTCATAACGGTACTGCAGTTAAATGTAACCACAACAGCGGTTCCTTCCTCTTGAACAAGCTCCTACCGCCTACAAGTTGTTTTCTCAGTAGAGAAGTCCTGTTTAGACGCCGTTTCATAAAGCTTACTACCTTGCCATTGCCTTGGAAGGGCGGAAAAAACGGTTATTGATATTGAAATTGCATTTTAAAAGCTTTGTTGCTCATTGACTTTGTGGCTACATATATTTACTAGCATATTTAATGTTGAGGGTGTGAGCTTGCGCAGCGTTTAAGTGTTTCTTCAGTCTTTCCTTCGCTTTGTTGACTTTTAATGCATGTATGTTTATCAAATATTTAACATTTTCCGCATTTTCTTAAATATCATTTTGTGTTCGTAATTGATTATAATCTTAATCTGGAGACATGCACATTTTTACTGTTATTACCCTGGTCGTTAAAAGTCACTACATTTTGTCAGCAATATGACAATGGATGATGTGAGTAGATGTAGAGGAGAGTATATTGAACGGAAGACAAGGGATTTGTAATTCTAAATTTTGTAATAATCAAAAGAAAGCAGACACAGCGACTTCGGATTCCTTTAGGAAGTGACAACAAACTTCTTCTTCTTGACTGGCGTAGACACCGCTTACGCGGTTATAGCCGAGTCCAAAACAGCGCGCCACGCATCCCTCCTTCTGGCAGTTTGGCGCCAATTGGTTATTCCAAGCGAAGCCAGGTCCCTCTCCACCTGGTCCTTCCATCGGAGTGGAGGTCTCCCTCTTCCTCTGCTTCCACCAGCGGGTACTGCATCGAATACTTTCAGAGCTGAACATTTAAACAAATAAATGATCCTACCCAACTTAATAATTTTGCCTTTCAATTCTTTGAATCTATGGATTAAGATGCTAATTAACATTTTGACGAGTCGGCAACTATTTTCTGAAGAAACAACCCTGAAAATCATAATCCTCTTGGAGATCCTGAGTTTTGTTCTAGCGATTATCAAGTATAATCAAACAGAATTATATGAATTTTAACTGAAAAATACCTGTATTTAGGACACAGGTTGGATCCCAGTTGAAGAGTAACGATAGATACACCAGTTCACTTCCCAAATATCATTCGTTACTCGACCTCTTCAAGCCTTTGATAGGTCACAGCAGACTTCCAATAGTTGCTTTAAATGGCGTCAACTACTACAGATGAACTCGTACGCTCGGCTTTGTCATGTCAAAATGGCCAGCTTCCACATCAAATTGTAAGCAGAAAGTACCGAAATTTACTTTTCTAAAATATTTAGTGTTTTTGAGATCTTGGTTCTCTCATAACCTATGTCTTTAATTTGGTAATAAAAGAAGATACTGAGCCTGCCAAGTCATAGAAGTCTGAGAACAATATTCAATTGGTCTGGGACTCAGGAGAAAAAGAGAAAACCATCCCCATGCATTTGTCTTGGAGAAAACGATTCTTTATCTCTTAATTGCATGAGGTCAGCCCCCAGTATATAGACTTCCAACCACTTCGTTAGCTCGCTGTCAACTGAGTATAAACTTCTGAAAGCTGCGGTAATTTTTAAATAACCGTTAGCATTTAGGCTGTGAGTAAACCAAACTGATTTGATCGAATTACGAAATCTTAATTGCCTTAAATCATCTGGGACATGCATGCCATGCATCTTAGAGTTATAATAAAAATTCTGCGATATAAACCAGAGTGTCGGTGGAATTTTGAATAACCATGTAAAAATTGCTCCAATAACAAGAATAATAAAGACTATGCTAAGTCTAAGCTATATTTGAGGAGGACAGTAAATTACAAAAGATTGTTTTTTATGTACGTGGACCTGATATATCCGATATCTTAATGGGAAATGGTACCTCTGCCAAGATGAGAACTTTTCGTAAATGTAAATTATGACATCCCAACTATGCAATTGATAGACTAAGGGATGATAACTAACAAACTTCGGGATTATAGATCGTAAGCAGGCGGTTTTGAATATAGAAAAGATTAAGGATTCCTTCAGAGGGTTTTCGGAAGCATTTATAAATAGCATCCCATTACGATATCGAATCTATACGCTATTGTTCTGGGACCTGGTATTCCCACTAAAGGAACGGCAACGGACCGAGCATCAATCGGGTTCCAGAATAAAAGAATACGCTAAGCCATATCACATTTGTCGGACTTTTAGATCGCATTATGAGATTAAATATCTCAGGTTTCCAGTAATTTAACTAAACGACGAATTTGAGCACCTAACATCAGCTACTATTATTAACAAAATACGCAACCCCACAGTGTACAATTAATGAATCCCAGCAGCATTTAAATTTGATGAGTTCATAATTTCTTACATAATTTTAAACCGGAAAACACACAAAATTATGCCAACCAAGCAATTCGTCACGTGAAAATCTAGAGCAAAAGCACAAACTTTTAGTTTATATTAGCTTAGTTACAGGAAAAGTTTAATGACATCTCCGGACGCTTCAAAGTAATAAAGGAACCTGGTGACTAAGAAGACAACAAGTAGCAAACACAGAAAAATGTCATAAAACCGAAAATGATATGCTCGGTGAGTTTAGAGACTCCTTTGGTTGCATATATGTGTAATCTCCATTGAAGGGGTGTCTGTGTGAGTAGCTCAACTAAAATGGCATCAAACGCTCAATGTCATAGCAAAGAAGCGCACTGCTCTGTTACCAATATGACTTCAAATACCTCGAACCATCATGAAAGGGTATAAGTCTCCTCTTCCTTGATTGTATGAATGTGAGTGTATGTATGTGTGTGTTGTGGCAATGTTTGTAAACTCATAATTGGAATTAATTATGCATTCGCACTTTATGGCCAATGTGATGGAGTGAAGTTTTTGGCACAACAATTCCCTTACTACGACAGCCCGAGATAGTAGATAAGTGAGAAGTGAGAGAAAACACCCATTTTCGAAAGGATAAAATCGAGCAGGAGCAAAATGCAACTGAAGTGACTGTTTTCTGACAGATAGTTGATAGCTGAGTGTCTTCCTGCCAGTGCAAACACTTATAAAATCACAAACACGCACACAAATACAAACCCATAGGCAATCATATGTATGTGTGGTTGTGTATAGTAGAAGTCAATCGCAAGCCACAAAGTGTTGTTGCCACTCCGATTAGTTTAAATATGTGGCAAATTTCCACAAACAAACAAAAACGCACCCAAACACACATACATATTTGCAGCGCTTTCCACATAATTTCCATGTGTTGAGTATATTTGAAAATACCAGATGTGTGTGTGTGTTTGTGTGCCTGCTTTTTAAGTGTATGACATGGCCATAATGGCCAACCATGCTGCTGATGCTCATCTCTCTGGGTAAGCAATTTTGAAAGTTCATTTTCTTGGGTTAAGTGCAATTTGCACTAATCGTATTTTTAACGCTTACACTACTAATCGAGCATTTAAGCTCAGTGCGATGGAGAGTTTGCTGTGGCATATTGAATTGCGAAATATTTGTATGAACACTTTCATATTCTTATACATAAACTGTATGTTTGTGTGTTTAAATTCATGTGAATTTATTGAAAAACGAAACTCACTTTCTAGAAAATTCATGTGTTAGAATATAGAGACAGACTTGTGCACTATGCTGCAGGCGATATGTAAAATTCTAGGTTTAAAACGAGACAAAATTTTCATATTGAATTTTATTGCAATCTCCAGAATTCGTTGGAATTATTAATTTACATACAATAATTGAGTTCACAGTTGAGAGATGACAGACTACTGGCCATAGCCTCTTGAAATAGTTTTGTTTTCTTATTTTATATACAATTTTGACAAATGACTGACAAATGTAGATGAAAAATTTTATAGTTTTGGTTAAAAGAGATAATTCTTTTTTTTACAATCGATAGTTGTGATATTAAAGACTAATGAACGCAGTCCGATTCCAATAGCAATAACTGATACATGACAGATATTATATACAGTTGGCAGATGACAGTACCAGACTTCAGACATACATACTTAATTTATATAGTCTATACAATTAATAGTATATCACAATTGAAAACAGTCAACTGACAGCTTTCAAAAGGATACTTCTCATTTTAATTACAACGTGTTACAACTGACAGTTGTCAATTGACAAAAAATAGTCACACATTTTTTACAAATAATTTATTAACACATTTATATTAAATTATTCGGCATAACAACTAACAAATGTCAACATATAAGTGAAAATTTTGACAACTTTTAGTTAGAGTAATACTTCCAAAGACAACTGACAGGAGACTGTAAACAGTAAACAGTACACAGACTTTAGGAATATACGATCTATTTAGAAATCTTTTTGTTATAACTAACAATTGATAGATGACAGTCAACAGTTTGTAAACGTCATTAACTACCATACCAATATTAAGGGGGGTAAGGTTTGTTTCGTCGAAAAAAGACCTTTCTTCGTGAATTTGTTTAGAAAAAATTCTCGAAAAGTTTTATCGAAAAAAAACGAGGTATAACGGATTTATCCACGATCTCTGCGGGCACCTCGAAAAGAAATTTTTGTGCGGTGACCAGCCTACAGCATCACTGGATCATCCGAAACCAAAAAATCAAAATGCTTTCTTTAGTTTATTAGTTTATCTTTCAATTGACGTTTTTTTTTTATTTTTAAATTATTGGTACCATTTTCAAGCCAAAAATGACGATTTTAGACAAAAAAATATACCTATTTGTTATTGTAAAATTCTTAGATTTAGACTTATTTAAATTTTAGATTTAATTAAAATTTTTGGAAAACGTCATTCGAGAGCTATATACAGAGGTAGTCAAAATTATTTACACATCGGACGTTTTTTTCCAAGTTTCACACAAAAAGCTTTCGCTTGTTGTTGTTGTTGTCGCAGGGTAACAAAATGCTATGTTGTTGTAAACCTTGATCTATTCCCGAGAGAATGAAGTCGGTTTGGCTAGAATAGCTAGAAATATGGCGGAGAAATAAGCAAATGAACTGAAGACTCGGAGTAGTCAAAAGTATTTACACACATTTTTTTTGCGTCACAAGTATTTACACACAACATGAACTCTATTATCCTGTTCTTATTTAATGATAACTATAACATTTTAATGTTCAGTATAAATTCCTATTCTAAGCCAGCCTGCTTTATGGTGCGAATTGATTCAACACAATTGTGCGCTAAGTTAACAGTTAATTTAGACCAAATGTCGGTAATTTCGGCGATTTCGGTTATTATATCAATTGTCCTCTGATATTTAACGAAAGACCAATCATTTTGACTAAAGTTTTGGTCAGGGCTGTGTCAACTTGATTTGCTTCATTTAAAACTTTTGAAGGTAAAGATCCTTCATGAAATGGAGCATTATCCTGTTGTAAAATGTAGTCAATAGTTGGAAAAGGCCGACGGACCACTACAATGGCATGGTCATGTGAATTCTGATATATCCGGATGATTTAGGGTCCCTAAATTAGTACCAAATCTTCAAAACAGAAGTAAGGAAAATTTCCAAAAAAATTTCAAAAAATCATCATATCACCTCCGACTCTGTTTTGCGCCTAAACTGCATTATTCTTTTTTTCACGTGGTAAATGCATAAAGCGTTTACTAAAGAAGCCCTGGAACTAAAATTTAGCCTTATCTGCCCACGACAGGCTTTAGGATGCATTTTAAGGCAAGTGAGAGGCATATCGCTTTTTTGGTTTCGGAAATAAAACTTTTTTGTTTTCGGAAGTGGTCAACTTTATGCACAACGTATGTATTTATGTTACTATTTTTAAATGTCCTTTGCAGTGTAGCATCATTGGCTGTTCATGCAATATGCTGATTCGATGATGCTGCAATATTAAGAGGACTAATTGTGGGATTTTGTATGACAGTTCCTACTAATCTTCTGCATTCTCTTTGAGTTAGCACAGGTTTCAGCCCAGTTATCTTTAAATTGTCCTTGCAATACTTCGTTTCCTTCTTTTTAATAACATTATAAACAGTATTCCATCAAATTCTATAAATTTTAACTAACTCCGAAGCCTAAACCCGAGTCTTAAACTTAGTAACAGTATCCATTCTTGTTATAATCGATAATTCCTTTGTTTTCGATATTTTATTTTCCAATTTTTATATTTTAAGGCTGAGTTAGGTTGTTAAGAATGCAATAGAATCAAATTACTACAAACGAAAGCTTTTTGTGTGAAACTTGGAAAAAAACGTCCGATGTGTAAATAATTTTGACTACCTCTGTATATGTAAAATATTTGTTCAAAATTTCAAAACGATCGATACAGTTGTTTTTTGTGTAGCCTGGTCACCGACTTTAAAAATGACATATTTGGGAAAATCGATTCAAAGTTTTGTACACTAAGAGCAGGTAGCTGGAGGTACCGTTATTCAACCTGCTGTAACTTCGTTAGTTTTTCTCCGAATGACTTAAAACTTTAACACAACATTCTTGAGATATTGATGGTTCAAAAAAAAATAAAAAAAAGTTGTCAAACCTTACCCCCCTTAATATGACTGACAACTGACAGATGACAAAATACATAGTTCATGCTTATAACTGTCAATAATGAGAAATATCAAATTGAAATTTTAGCTATTCACAAAACCAAGAATGCAAATTAAGCAATTTTTTGACTTCCTTATAAAACGCCGATTTAACAAAGGTTCACTCCAAGAATTTTTAATTAATCGCCGTCAAAATATTAATCTTTCACTGAAACATATTTAGTAAAGAAAGACTAAAGACAGTAAATAACGATATGGAAGAAAATATATTAGTGTGAGAAATCTCAACGAAACTATGTTTAGGATTGGCTACAAACACTGCAATCTACTATAGAACTTATGGAGTTCGTTAATATCTAACCCACAATTATTATTCAAATACCTTGGAGTCTAATAAATTTCCGCTAAGAATTTTGATACAATTTTAGACAATACACGAAGATAATATTCAATGCTCTACCTATTCAACTCTGAAATCAGTTGGTAACTTCTGATTCAGTATTGACACGAAATTTGTATCAAATATGGAGACTATCTCTGTGAGACCACTACAAAGTGCAGAACGATCCTTCTTATACCCTCCTAAGTGAACTCATGCAACAACAGGGAACAAGTATGCCCTCAATTCAAAATTTATAATAGGGTATCAGTAGTATACTATATGAACCAAAGTTAGATCACAGCCTTGAATGGCAGCATTTTTGGACAATAGAAGTATCCATTTCCATGAAGGGTTTGATTCAAAAAAGCGAAATAATAAACTTTCAACATACAAATTGAGGAAACTACATACTTAATGTATACATATGTGCGAAAAAACCACTTTGTAAGATACGTTAAGAATGTTGCCTTTGGTAAGCCCTACGGAACTTCATATAAATATATGATTGTAGCGTTGATGTAGCCATTGAATTATACTGAAATTTTCAAAATTTCACATATTCACTGATTTTAATTGCTTGACTGGTGGGGCATGCAGAAACTTTTAAACTATAGCTATAATCCTATGAATGACAAACTTAACCTTTTATTGTAGTCGCGCGGGGTTGTCTGCACTACATATATGGTTAATTAGAAGTCATTTATTTCTTCAAAATGCTGACATTTCATCGTCATTGTTTATTGTTATGTGCGGCGCAATATTTGAAGTAAATTATAAAGTGTTGAAATGCTCCCCCATTTCCATTTCTCTGGAATTTCACCCTCTCCAATTCTACGAATACATAACAGTGTTTGTATAGTAAATGAGTGTTTACATAAAGTATCTGGAGCCCAAACTATTTATACCTTTTGTTTAGAGTCAAAAGTTAATCACTTGGCCAATGTATTTGAAAGATATAAATACCAGGAATATTGAATTAACCTTGAATTAAATGACAATCGATACAAAATGTAGTTCTAATTTACAATTATGAAAATTTGACAAAGTATATACGAAGTTCATTAAGTTTCCTTAACACATTTTGTATGCATCCTTATAATATTATAATAGATAATCAGTGGTGAACGCAAGAAAAAAAATTGGGGGGGGGGGGGTTTTAGATAAAAAGACAATGTTTCATTATTTTATTCAGAAATTGAAGTCTAATCTTCTTTTAATTTGGGCCATAACATTTAAAATCTCTTCCTCCGTCACGCCTATATCTCTATGGATATTCAAGAGAGCCATTCCGTTCAGGCGTGCTTCTCCAGTTTTATTTCTTAAATATGTTTTAAGCCTGCGAAGTGAGGAAAACGAGCGTTCACATGAAGCGACAGATATAGGGATTATTGCTCCAATCTTTAAAAACGATGCACTGTTTTGAAAATTTTTACATCGCAACAATTCAACGCGTCTAAAAAAGTTTTGGATCTCTTTGTTTGATTTAACCATTTCCTGAAAATATATTCAAAATTTTAGTTATTTTCCACATTCTAAATTCAGCAACGAAATCATCGGGATCTTCTACATCAGCGGTTAAGTTAAGACACTCAAGTATTTTTTTGCAAATAGCATAATTTTTTTAAATTTAAATTTATTTCACAACAGTTTGCTCATGGAACGAAAACTGAAAGTCATAATAAAAATTTTTCAAATTTTTCCTGTATTATGATTAACAATAAACTCTAAAAAAATAATAGAAACCTTATTGGTGACTTTTCAGTTCAGAACTAATTTTCAAACGAAGTCCATTTTCGACTCACAATTCCGCTTAAATCTAAAAAAATCCAGTTCAGCAGCCACAGAGTTATAAGGCAAAGTCCAGTTTATATTTTTCTGGGTTTTTTAATTGGCCTACATTCCCACAACTTTTTATACTATCCAGATACAATAGGTTTGTTTTTAACACCCCAAAACCCCCCCTGCGTTCGCCCCTGTAGATAATAGTCTCATATTTGGATTTAGTGTAAATATAATTTATATCTTCGAAACTTATATAATTGTCTTCAATTCTTAAATTTTATTCCCATTGATTTTCACCTCTATCCTTTGCACCCAACTTCAAGTCGCAACACGATTCCATAGTTGAAAATTCTATCAGCTCAGTAATGGCTCATTCAAAAACTAGGACCATGAAATTTTTGGAAGAGGAAGAGGTTCGAGACTAATCACTTCAAAAATATTATTATTTGTTATATAAACCCATACTAGACTATATTACTATAGGGTTTGGGGAATAATAAAAAAACCTGAGAGCAGTTGAAGGAGTCGCCAATTTATATTGAGATAAATTCAGCATAATATTTAATATTATATAGATATCAGCGAATATCTGATCTTCATTTATTTTAAATAAACAATAGATATATATATATATAACTGTGCAAATATGCACACACACATAGAACAATTATAAATATTAATTCGTAATAAAAAATAGAAATAAAATATTTATAAAAATAGAAATTTTTTAACTTGACACACATTAAAAGTTAGCAGCACAACACGCATTTTAGCACACTGTCTCCTATTGACGCATTCTCTCGGTACTCCCTACTCCCTCCGCTCCGATTCTCTAAGATTTTACTCTTGCAGTAATTCCGACGCTTTCATCAAACGTACAAATTCGGGCGTATACGGTAGATCGTATGTCTTTATGAGCTGCTCATCAACATCCTTCTCGGCTTCCAAACGCTTCAACACTTCACGACGCTGTCGCGCTTGTATATCACTTTCCCCCTCCGCTGACTCATCCTTATTCTCTTGATGCACTTGCACTGCATTCGGTTGATGTTGCGGCTCTTGCTCTGGCTCCTGCCGCGGTTGCTGCTCCGGCTGCAACTGTTGTGCTTGTTGCGGCTGCAGTTGTTGTACTTGTTGCGACTGCTGTACCTGCGGTTCGCGCTTCTTATGCAACTGCTCCACCTGCATGTGTTGCAGCATGTCCAGATTCTGTAAGAGATCTTCACGTACGCCGACCATTTGCTCCTGATCCTCAATTGGTAGTCCCTCGTATTGACGCAGTAGTTTCTTAACAATGCGCGAACGTTCGTCCACACTGTTCGGGTCGATGAGACGCACCTCTTTGCTGAACTCATTGAAGGGTGCATCGATATTGGCACGCTTCTCACGCACTCCTTCAGCCGAATTGCTCTCGAAAATTTCTAATATTTGATCGTAGAATATTTTCAGCTCTGGCGGTAGTGGTATGCAAGAGCGTTGCTCCACTTGATCGTCGATTATATCGCTAATGGCCTCCATAGCTTGTTGCACCATGTCTTCGATATGATTTACATCGTCCGTTTGCTTTTGTAGCGTATGTGGAAGTAAAAGAAAAATATTTGTTTACAGTCAAATAATGTTAATGTCGGTAATGAAACGGTATTGGTCAGACCATTTTCTCAAAGGTGTTCTCCTGTGGTGGTATTTTCTTCATGCATTGTTGATTACGCTTTAAAATTGCCCATAACGGTTTCATTTGTGGATTACATTTCGCCATATTGAACATAGATTTGACAATTTCCAGCGAACCCTTCCCATTTGCCTTGCCATCATCACAACTGGAGAAAATATGAGACTTTAATATATGCATTTCGAAGCATTTAGGTTTACGTTCACCTACTAACTCACCTCACCTTCGGCTTCGGGCACTTTCGCTTCGTTGCGTAGCGCTTAAATGACTCGAACTGTGGAAATGAAATGCCACGTCGTTCACGATCTTCGCTCTGCACTTTAAACGTACCATTGCCGATAAAGTTCTTCGCCTTCTGATCGCCCATAACGCTCGCATTGATAGTGATGTTCAGCTTCATGGTTTTCTGCCCGCCTGTACCTAGTGGACGCATGGTAACCGGTTGAATTTCAATAGTCATATTAATTGCATCATTGTACGTTTTACCGCCATTTGTATTACCGTCTGTACCCTTCGATCCACAGTTATCGTCAGGAGGACCGAGACCATTACCAACGCCACTGATCCCATAACTACCGGCACCATTTCCAGCATTACCCCCAGTGTTGCTGCCACCGTGTTTAGGACAGCCATGATTACCATTCACTCTATCTCCAAAAGATCCATGTACAGGTTTCTCTTGTGAGCCACCTGCATTACCGTTATGACGATTGTCTCCTCCACTATGTCCCGCATTGTTTTGCTCACCTCCAGCACCATGTCCACCCTGTTTGTCTTCACAGTTCTCATTGGCAAGCTTATTGTTGGAATGTGTACCGCCACCATTTGAAGCATTACCGCCACCTCTACCACCGTCACCTCTGTTTTGTTGCTGCTGTACGGTCTTAAGAAAGTTCTCCAGCGTATTAAATGCGGTGCAGTTGAGCATCTGATTATTCAATTGCAATATCAAGCCATTGTCTTCACCTTTGCAACTTGCGTCATCTTTATTCTTATTCCTTCCAAACCAATCGAATGCCGCCTCTTCACTACCACCCGACTCCTCTTCCTCGGCATTCGCTATTTTTTCGCTTACAATACCCACTTCGTTTTTCTTGCTCGGCTGTTCCTTTCTTTCAATGCTCTTGATAGCGCCATCCTCGATCCGTATAGTCAATGCCGCATGTTGTTTATTTGGCCGATTTCTGTTGGTAGTTTCTTCATTATTAGTTTGCTCATTGTCATGGTCTTCCTCCCACGGATCGCTGCCGTACCAAAGATTATCGACTGGCATGCCATCGAAATTGCGCGCATATTGATCGAACTGTTTGAGATTGTCAAATTTTTGATTGCCAAACTCACTCGCAGAGTTGCTAAAATCGCTTTGCCTCTCCGGTTCACGATTGCGCAGCAGCGACAGCCGTCTCAAGCGATCCATCAAATCGCCATAGTTATCTTCACGCGTATCGATATAGTTGCCAGCTCCTCCGGCATTTCTGGGATAATTAGTTCTGGCCGCTTTCATAGCTTTTCTATCAGCCGCTATAACGGCGGCATCGTTAAGGGTTTCGCTCCGCGGTGTCAATACGCGTCTTTCAAAAGCGTCGGAGGGTATCAAATTCCCATCATCGTTTATCAATAAAGCTGTGTTGACAACCTTGTGATTATCGCTATTATTATCATCGATTGGGTCAACGGCTTGTGTGTTTCGCTTATCCATCAAATGTTCAACCTTACTCTCTTCTTTAACGTCACTGCTTGTTAACTTTTTTGCGCTGTCCTTCTCATCGTCAATTGGCTTGTTCTTTTTTGGCTCCACATTTCCATTTGTCTTCTCTTTATCCTTTTTCTCATCACTATCCTTTGACTTCTCGGCTTCTCTTTTCATGCGTCGTTTATCTCTACTGTTAAGTGAACGTCGCTTTCTTTCAGCACCATTCAATACATGCAAACTGTCATCGTTGTAAACCTCTTTTCTTGAAATATCTACTTCGCGTCTGCGTCTACGCAATACTTTTTGTTTCGACTCGACTTTGTCAGTCATCTTTTGTACGCCGCTGGTCTCCGCTACTCTTTTTTCCTTTTCTGCGTTTACAATCTCTTTCTCCTGCGCTTCTCGTTTAGGCACGAAATTATTCACCGTCATAAGATCGAGCAGTCCATCTAAATCTACTTCTTTCACAGCGGTCAATGCGCCATCTGCATTGAGCACACCTATACGCTTAACGCGTCGCTTCGGTACGTTAGACTCTTCAACTTTATTAGAGTCACGCTTGAATTTGAATATCGTCATTTCATGTTTCTCATCGTTATCCTTATCGCGCGTACCTCTCTCTGCGGTGGTCTTATAATTACCCTCCTGCTCACCACAACGTTTGCTGTGTGCACGTCCGACGTTTTCGCCAGTCATTGGCTCATTATCATCGACCAATTGCGCATTATCCATATCATCGATATCGTCTGCATCAGTATCTACATCATCTGCTATAGCTTCTTCTTGAGTTGGCTCTTCGGCTGCCGCTAACTCTGATGCAGGTACCTCATCGGATAACGCTTTACCACCAACGACGGGCGCAAAATCTGGCACTCGCGCCACGAGTATATCATTTGGCGATAATTTTCGCACATTTCCTAAATTGAGATTACCATCGTCTTTCAAATTTTTGGTGACACGTTTTGTGCGCAATAAATCGTAAAGGTTGCTGTCCTCCTCTTCTTCATCTGGCTGCGCACTGGTACGCCTACGCCGTAGTATAGTGTATGTCGGCCCTAATATAATGTCTTCGGTTTTAGTTTTTGCATCACTACCGCCATTTGGTGCCTCCGGTTCAGCATCGTCAAGCAACTTTTCATATGAACGCGCTTCCGCTTCTTCCATATGCCTAAGGCGATCCTGCCAATCTAGCTCATCTTTCGATAAATGGCTCGTTACACGCTGATTGGTGTAATCGGCGATGCCGATGTGTGGATTTTCCGATTGGAAACTCTTCTCCAACTTCTTCACCGCATCGTCTAATTGCAGTTCCTGTTGTGTTTCGGAAAGCGCATAACTAGGGAGTGAAGGACCCAAACCTTTGGCCATGAGACGTGTGCTGGTCTTCAACTTAATTTCATCCATGGCATTGAAGCCGGTACTGCGTTTCGAGGGTATGTTCATTATACTATTCCAGCTCTGCAAGCCGCTAAGTGCTCCATTGCCGTGTGCGTTTCCCTTTCGTGGCTCTGATTGTTCCTGCTCGATTTTTGAAAGTTTATAGTTGGCTTCATGTGACAAATCATTGCGTCCCAAATCGAATTGATCATTTACTATACTTGGAAAGTGTATATTTTCTATAGTTTTCTCATAACTAATCGGTTCGTCATCCTCCTCAGCGTCCGTCTTCGACTTGGACTTGGACTTGGCAAAATCCTCCATTTGTGTATCGAAGTCTAACTTAAAATGTGGAAAGTCAACCTTCTCCATCATTCTACGCATTTCCGGATCGACTTTCTTCTCTTTCAATTCATCCATGTTGTCCAGCATCTTCGTGTGTAACGCATTCCGGTAATTATTTGCTTCGAGCAGTAAGATAGAATTTAAATTGCTCTTCGGACTGCTCGGTTTACTGGGTGCGGGATTGTGGAGATTAGAGGTGAATTCAAAGTAGGCATTGTCACTTTTAGTGTGTCCAGCATTGCTGGAGACCGGCTTACAGCTAATATAGGCTTTGGTTAGGATACTGGAACCATCGCCAGTGGCGCCTTTATGACTACTTTTGGTATTTGTATTTGTACTGAAACTGTCAGTGTCGAATTTCGTGTATGTCGGCGAGTACGGCGCGTTCAAAGAACCAGTTTTACCAAAATCCATGTCCAGATTAAAATCCTTATCCTTGTCACTGAAACTCGACTTCCAACTGTTATTATTGAGATAGCTGTCTTTATTTGTATTCCCGGCCCCGGTATTAGCATTTTTATTTTGATTGTTTTTATTGGCATTGTTGGAATCATTCGTCTCCTTTTCTTTTTCCTTACTCTTTTCCTTCTCCTCCTTGCTGGTACCGCTCGAACCCTTCGAGCTTTTAGGCGCTTTCACTTCGGAGCTGCGCTGTTTCTGTAACATTTCATCCAAATGAATATTCTTTTGGCCATTGTGGAAACTATTCAACAATTTCCGATGCACATTCTGGAAATTCGAATTCGCATGCACCAGGTCATTCAATTGATCATTCACATTAAGTTTCTTCGCCGTTTCATCCTTATTGTTCTTATTTTCTTGTTTGGCGTCACGTCCCAGCAACGGATGCGTTATCAAATCTTTGTCGAAATCGAGCGCCTCGCGCTCCAAATTCAAATTCAAATCGAATTCCGAGTTTCGTAGCAGATCATCGATCGATTTGCGTCGTTGTCGCTGCAATTCGGCATTACCGTTGAGCGCCGGCGAGTCTTCCGCATTTTGCAAAGCATCGGTGGCATCGTCCAGCGTTCGCTTGTATTGGACGAGCTCATCGCTAACGGCAGTGTGTATGCGTTGTAATTGCGCGGCAATCGTGAGTGCAAAGAAGAAAGACACGCACGAAAATTTCATTTCTTCTTTGTGCTTAAAAAAATATAAAAATTTATCAAATATTATTTCTTTCACATTTGACTGTCATTGCAATTATTTTTTCTTTGTTGATACAAATTTTTCATTCAAAAACTGTCACAAAAGAGAATTGTCTACAAACCAACTTACAGGGTTACATGCATAGCTGTGATTTTGAAAATTTTTGGAATCAAAAACTTATGGAACCCGTTCAGAAAACATAAAATAATAAACTACTAAAATATGAATATTTACAGATTTATTTATTGATAATTCTTGAAAAAACGTCATTTCAGTAAGATGGTAGATAGACTTTTGTTTTGTCTTCGTTTTTCATTCTAATAGGGTTTGCACTAAGAGCCGCTATCCACTTCACGAAAAGTAGTTGCCATTAATGCTTCCAAGGTTATCGAGGTTAATTGACATAACCGGGGTTTGACACACGCCCTTAAGAGGCAATGTGTTCAGAGCCGATCAGCACAAAGAAGGAGCCTTTTCATCATACACCTACCATATCAACTTTATGATGACAAGGGAGGAAGTACTCTGAGGAGAGGTCCTGCCTGGGTTTTAGCGAGATGAGTTTTGGTACCAGCAGTCATTTCTGAAGTCTGTCAGCCCTACATACTCAGGTGGCGGAATACCTCAACCTCTGGCCTATGGCTTAACCAAAGTCAAAATACAATCCTATACGTTGTCCTTGTAAGTCCAGCGTCAAAAGTCTGTGAGGAGTTTCAAGGCGTTACCCAGGATACATTGCGACGACCACCCCACATCCCCAACTTCCTATAAGATACATGTGTTTTCTATGGCACTCAACTAAGTTCCCCATATACAGTTGAAGTTTCCTAACTCGAATCTCTATAATCCACAAAAAACTTCGAGTTAGAGAGACTTCCGAGTTATAGAAGTTCGAGTTATGGAAGTTCAACTTTAATATCCCATTTCATCTCGTATATAATATTAGGTAGCAAATACCTCCCTTCCGCCTTTTTTGACTTTTGAATTTCTTGGCTATGTATAAAGCACTACAGTGCTCGTATCTGGCAATACTGTACATCTTTGAAAGGTCTTGACATAACCTACAAAACGACGATATGTATAATTAGTTTCGATATGGCGTTCTACAATTTTAGACTTGTAGTAGTGTAGTGTAGAGTTCACTAACGCCGAAATTCGCGCTATTTTAAAGTTTTCCTTCGTTAAAGGCAAATCCGCTAGAGAAACGTTTCGTGAGATTAATGGTGTTTCGGGGGATGGTACGACTCAGAGCGGGTGAAAACAACACCATGGATAAGCCAGCCGGTGGAAGACCTGTGACTACGAATACCAATCAAATCATGTAAAACATCGAGTTAGACTGGCATGTGGCATCTCGTGACATCGCCCATGAGATGGGAGTTAGTCACCAAACCATTTTAAATCATCTTCATAAGGCTGAATACACAGAAAAGCTTGCTCTTTGGGTGCCGCATTATTTGACGCAAAAAAACCTTCTCAATCGAATCAACGCCTGCGATATGCTGCTGACACGGAACGAACTCGACCCATTTTTGATACGGATGGTGACTGGCAACGAAAAATGGATCACATACGACAATATCAAGCGGAAACGGTTGTGGTCGAAGGCCGGTGAATCGTCCCAAACAGGGGGCCGGGATAGACGGCCAGGAAGGTTTAGCTGGGTGTTTGGTGGGATTGAAAGGGAATCATCCACTATAAGCTGCTCCCACATCTCCAGACGTTTAATTCTACCATCTACTGCGAACAACTGGACCGCTTGAAGCAGGCGATCGTCCAGAAGCGTCCAGAATTGGCCAACAGGAAGGGTGTATTGTTCCACAAGGACAACGCCAGACCACACACTTCGTTGATGACTCATCAGAAGCTACGGGAGCTCGGTTGGGAGGTTTTATCGCATCCACCATATAGCTCGGACATTGCGCTAAGTGATAATCATCTGTTCCTGTCCATGACGAACTGCCCTGGTGGTGTAAAGTTGAACTCAAAAGAGGCTTGTGAAAAGTGGCTGTCCGAGTTCTTCGCAAATAAGGAATACAATAAGCTTCTATGAGGGGGATATTATGAAGTTGCCGATGGAAACCCATTATCGAACGAAACAACGCATATTTGAACTAAATCCGATCTGTAACACTTTTTATAAAGCATTGAATAAATAGCAAAAAAGCGGAAGGGACATATTTGCCAACCTATAATAATATGTATAATTACTCTACTCGATAACTATCAGTGTGACGCTATCAGCATCCACCGACTCGAAAAGGACGCTGATTATATATCATATAACTTGCATTATGAGTGGTGAATGAAATACTGCTTGCAGAGTTACTCATTTTTTTCTTCGAACAATTAACTTGAAAGCCTCAAAGGAGGTGAGAGCCCGGCTATAAATTGACTTGTATTCAATGAAATTGTGGTATAACATTCAGCGAGTATTCGTCTGAATCCTAAACCTCAGAAGCTTCATTAGTTTCTATTAGAGAATGTCACTAGAATTTAATTAATGAGTTCTCTAGTTATACCAAACCCATAAAAAAATTTCGAATTGCTTCCCCGAACCATCCAATTGTGCGAATATGGTTTTCAGTTATCTTTTGTTTTTCACTTGAAAACAAATTCGTTGACAATGAAGAGGTAATTTTTGAAACTGAGGCCAATTTTGAAGCATCATACAAAAAATATATGATATTATGATTATTTCCTGCCTTGGTTTAGGCAATATCTTAATTAAAGCAATATTTATAAATTTATTTAGAATAAAAAAAATATCTTAAAATTCTATCAACAAGTTGATCTCCCTTGGCATCGAACTCAAATCACATACGTTAGCTGCCGATGACAGCCGTGCACCTCACAAAGTCATTGAAGCAACAGGATGCGAACACTACATTACAAACTCCACGCACAAAACTAACTTTAACGGTGGTTTTGTCTAACTGCAAACGCATTCAACAGGTGTGAACCACCACACCTACACACACACACACCTTTCCAACACTTTCCAAACTAACGGCAAATCAAAGTTGCCGATAGTGAAAAGCTGCACACGCGCTGCATTGTTGTTGTCACACCTAAGTATATTCATATGGCTGTTACCGCCGATTGTTGAATGCTATTGAATACGAAAACTTTGAAGACATTTCCGACACATACATACTGACATACATACACTCTACGCCACTGCAGTGATAACAAAATAATAATAACAATAATATTTTTATGCCACACGTGTGGCAGAGACTTGCAGTGGTAGTGCCACACGTTGAAAAAGTTTTTGAAAACTTCATTTTATGTGCGGGTTTGTATGTATGTGTGTGTGCATATGCTGCCACCGCCAACGCTAGCACAACTCATTCATTCCGCTTCGCTTCCGCCACATGTTGACAGTTGTTGTCATTGTCGTCACACAGTGCAACATTTCCTACGCCACATCCGTGGTGGCGCAACGAATGCAATGAAACAGCGGTAAAAGCAAGGTAGCGGTGTTTTAAAGTGTATAGACAAGTGTTCATATATGTATTTTTGTTATACTCTTGCAACATGTTGCAAAGAGATTAAAATAGTTTTGTTAACATAAGTGTTGCTTGTAACATCTAAAACTACCTAAAACTTAACGAGTTAGATATCGATTTATATACATATATTAAAGAGATCAGGATGTCTGCACTGAATCAGACGAGTTTATATCCGGATGCATATCTATCTGTCCGTCGAAACTCAGTAACTTCTCGACCAATTTCGACGAAATTTGGTAAATAACATTTTCTTGATACCCTGATGTTACTAATGTAAAACGGTCAAAATTGGTGCACAAATACGTCTACTTCCCATATTACATAATTGTGATTTCTGCGGATTCGTTCATTTTACAATATATAAATTAAGCACCAGTGAAGATATCGGAATAGAATTTTACACAAACAATTAATTTAAGGTGTGGAATCACTCACATAAAAATTGTCGATATCGCACTCTAACTTGTGAAAATACCAGATACCGAACATGAGGACCTCAATGTCAACGAAACATTTTTTCCGAAAACATTGGTAAATATCTTTGATATTAAATAGAAATTCAAATTGAATCTTTTTCTTCTAATAATATGTCTCTGTTCCAAAAATTGGTAATACCAGGTCAATACTTCATCAAGCCCTCATATACCTCATATTATGATTTATAAACATCCGCTGGACCTTATACCGTATATATCGGTTAATACCTGGATATGATGTAGCTTGGTGACGAAGATGAGTGAAAACGGAAACGGAATTACACCAGCCCCCTTATACCATTTACGGTAGAACTTTAATAACTCGAAGATAAAGTAACCATAACTCGAACTCTTGAAGTGGCATTGAAAGGCAAATTCCATACAAATTTCCTTCCATAAATCGACCTTTTCGACCAGGGCATAATACAAAATTTAAAATTGTACTATTGAAGCAGAATTTTAAAAGAGTCCCTCTATATCCTACAGAGGAGAACAAAAAATATGATATTACCCTTATGGATTGCATAATTATGGGATATAAATGTTAAAAGGCAAACAATAGCAAACTGCAACCAACAAAATTACAGAATACATGTTTTAACGTATGAACATAAAATTCTATGGGATGTGAATAAATAAAACTGGGTATAAATTTATATTTTCCAGCTTTTTGAAAAATTGTATGTTTTAATGAAAATTTTATAACTGGAAGTCTCTCGAACTCGAAGTTTTTTTGTGGATTATGGTGGTTCGAGTTAGAGAAGCTTCACTATATAATATATATGTATATATATATATTTGGCGTAGAAACCGCTTTAAGCGATTATAGCCGAATCCACCAGAGCGCGCCTCATTTTTGCTTTTTGGCCCCAACTGGAAACACCAAGGGAAACCAGGCCTCTCTCCTCTTGGTCTTTCCAACGGAGTGGAGGTCGTCATCTTCCGCGGCTTCCTTCAGCAGGTACTGTATCGAACACTTTCAGAGCTGGAGTGTTTTCATCCATTCGTTTAACATGACCTAGCCAGCGTAGCCGCTGTCTTTTTATTCGATGGACTATGTCAATGTCGTCGTATAAATCGTACAGCTGATCGTTCCATCATCTGCGGTATTCCCCGTTGCCAATGTTTAGAGGACCATAAATCTTGCGCAAAACCTTTCTCTCGAAATTCTAGTGGACTTTCTGCCGAATAAATGGATCTTAATAAAATTAAATATTACGAGAGTAGAAAATATTCGGTTGCATCCGTACTAAACACTTCCTTACTTTTTTCTATGTATGAGCGCTTGTGGTTGCTCTGCCACTTTGCCGCATTGTACTTGCCACTTCCAACTCATTCTCATTTTTTTCTGCTACTTTTTTGCTGCCTGTTGTGTGGCGGATCCTCTTTCATTGACGTAATCGCTCACTACAAGCAGTTGTTGTTTTAGTTTTTTGCTGTTTCTACCTTCTTTTGTTTCACCTGTGCAACCGCACCGTCAGTCATGCCAACCAACATGTGTGTTGTTGCAATTGTTTTACTTTGATTTTTATGCCGCCATTGATTTGTATTCATGCGCCTTTTAGAGCTGCCAAGTCAATAGGCTCGAACTGCCATAAGCCAATGCGATACACTTGCTGCCTTGTCACCAACACACACACAGTCACTCACATTCATACAATAGTTTATCTGTTGTTGCCACTTGAGTGTTGTTGCTTTTGTTGCATGTTTAACTTTTTCAAACAATACAATTTCCTTTTAAAACTTTGTCATGTTTTCATTCGCACAGCTCACTTGCTTATTGTGTTTAAACATACGCTGGCACACACATATATATCTATACATACAAGCAACTGTCTCTAGTTGTGTATGTATGTGCGTCAGCTTACATGTGTTTATTTATAAGTTTTCTATATAATTGAGATAATGCAATCAAACAAAGACGTCGCTCAGCTATTCTTCCCTCCTCAGGAAACCGCTTCTCTCGCTTTCGCACTTCTTTCCATTACACGTCGCACTAGGCGTATGAGTAATATTTAATTAAATTGACACTTGATTTCATTTATATTGTTCGTTGTTGTTCGCTGTTAACAGTTAAGACAACTTTAATTAAATCAAAATCAGCTTGTACAAGTTAAGTGGCTGCTTTACAGCCAGTTGTCTATAAAGAAGTTTAAGTTGTTTTCTAATCTCTTGGGATTCTGTGTCGGTGCGACTGCTGCCGACTTTTCTTGTGAAAAGCGAAACTTTAACAATAATTATTG
Organism: Zeugodacus tau; assembly: GCA_031772095.1. Lineage (NCBI taxonomy): Eukaryota > Metazoa > Arthropoda > Insecta > Diptera > Tephritidae > Zeugodacus > Zeugodacus tau. The sequence continues at coordinate 18,275,893 of CM062652.1, read as the reverse complement.
CATTAGAACTTTATTGCTGCAGCAATTGAATTATTTGTGTTTGATAGTGGAATGGACTGAGAATGAGTGGGTTGGAAGTTTATGTACCTGGCTCAAGTAATTACGCTTAAATAGTTGGAAATTTATTGTAGATTTTATATTGTTTTAGATCGATAGAGTACTCATACAATTTATATACTCCCCGCTCAAGTAACACAAATTACTTTTGCTCAACTAAAACTAATCGAGATAGCTATACATTCAGTTATATAGTAGTTCTAGTAAACATAAATCCATTATCATTACATTGCACTGAAGGTTTTATTTAACATAGTGGGAATGATCCCATTGAAGTCAACTATGCACTGTTTTGTTTAACAAAAAACCTATGAGAGTAGATTACCCCAGGTTTCTCTTGAGGCGGATTTTCCAACAGCAAAATTATTCGCCATAGGCATGAACTGTTTATAATCACTTGGTGTCAGGTATGGATCCCTAGTCCATTTGTCAAACGCATGTCATAGCTTAAGTAATATTTGTTATATTAGGTTGGCAAATATTTCCCTTCCGCCTTTTTGTCTTTTGAATGTCGCGGCTATGTATAAAGCGCTACAGAGCTCTTATCCAGCCATATTTTAAACCATCTTCAGAAGGCTGGATACACAAAAAAGATTGATGTTTGTGTGCCGCATGATTTGACGCAAGAAAAACCTTCTGGACCGAATCAACGCCTGCGATATGGTGCTGAAACGGAACGAACTCGACGCATTTTTGAAGCGGATGGTGACTGGCGACGAAAAATGGATCACATACGACAATATCAAGCGAAAACGGTCGTGGTCGAAGGCCGGTGAATCATCCCAAACAGTGGCCAAGCCGAGATTGACGGACAGGAAGGTTTTGCACTGTGTTTAGTGGGATTGGAAATGAATCATCCACTATGAGCTACTCCCATATGGCCAGACGTTTCGACAGTCTACTGCGAACAACTGGACCGCTTGAAGCAGGCGATCGACCAGAAGCGTCCAGAATTGGCCAACAGGAAGGGTGTAGTGTTCCACCAAGACAACGCCAGACCACACACTTCGTTGATGACTCGTCAGAAACTACGGGAGCTCGGATGGGAGGTTTTATCGCATCCACCATATAGCCCGGACATAGCGCCAAGTGATTACGACCTGTTCCTGTCCATGGCGAACGCTCTTGGTGGTGTAAAGTTGAACTCAAAAGAGGCTTGTGAAAAGTAGCTGTCCGAGTTCTTCGTAAATAAGGAGGGGCCCCCCCCCCCTCCGAGGGGGTATTATGAAGATACCGTCTAAATGGAAACAGATTATCGAACAAAACGGCTCATATTTGAACTAACTTACTAAAATCCGATCACTGTAACACTTTTTATAAAGGATTGAATAAAGAGCAAAAATGCGGAAGGGAGATATTTGACAATCTAATATATTAAGGAAACTTGATACTCCGAGCAAATTAGTTTTGCGGATGGGCAAAATCGGATTACTACACGCTCAAATAAAATAATTATAACAAGTAAATAAGGGTTGAGTTTGGTTGTAATAAGACGAAGTAAAGTAATTCCTTGACCGATTTTAACTATATTTGCCACCAAGCTACCTTATATCCAAAATTGTATGTTTGCTTGATTTTGTTAAGGTATTTAATTTACTAACCGATATATACGGTATAAAGTCCACCGAAAGTTTGAAAATCCGAATATGGGAATATGGGAGCTGGAGGAAATATTGGCCATTTTTGGCACAGACGCATACTGTTAGAAGGAACACATCTCCCATGAATTTCTTAAGGATATCTGAGAGATCTACCGATATTTATCGATATTTTCAATAAAAAATTATCCCCAAACTTCGAGGTCCTCATGTTCGATATCTGGGGCATTAAAAAGTTCTAGTCCGATTTCGCTGATTTTTATAGGGCTTGCAGTATTTGTGCAAAGTTTTGTTCCGATATCTTCACTGATGCTTAATTTATAGATTGCTAAGTGAACGAATCAGTTGGACTTCAAAATTATGGTATATGGGAATTGGGCGTGGTTGGTTTAAAGTAAAAAAAATATATCCAAATATACCCCTCTTAGATCGATCCTTTGTACCAAATTTTACTTTCATAGCTTTACTTAAGGCTTAATTATGGCACTTTATACGTTTTCGGTTACCGGATTTACACCGGTACCAAATTTCATTAAGTTTTAATTTTTACTCAAATTACAGCTTGCACGAACGAACAGACAGACGGAATTACACGGCCTACCTTTACATTTATCCAGCTGGATATTTATACACTTGATCCAACTTTAACACCAGCTTGATCTTCTGACCTCGCGTGACCCTTAGCCTTACCTCCTTTTTCCTCTAACTAAACTTCGACTGACCACTAGTTTGAGCTTCTTTTTCCTCAAACTAGGCATTGTATGATCCGTTTATTGACATCGTTAAACCATACCTTGACCTCTAACTTGATTTCACTTCATCTTTATCTTGAACTCTTGCTTAGCTAACAAATTTTATCTAGATTCCTAGTTTAGAGTTTTTTGGAGCTCAACAGATTGATTAGTGGACCAAAGTTAAGCTTTTTGTAATCTAACAAGAGCTCGCATGAAACTAGCTTGAGCTCGTTCAACCCAAAGCTTGATCTCAACCTTGACCTTTAACTTCAACTCCTACTTGACAAACCAATTTCATCTAGATTTCCATTTAAGACTTTTCTGGAGATCCACCTATCGATTAGTGGACAAAATTTGATTTGCGATAATCAAATAACTGTTATTATACAACGAAGTCTATTAGGCTATTTACTTTAGCTAAACTCTTTTAAGAATTACCATGACTTCCAGGAGAGAACTCGGGCCTGCTCAACTCAACCCCACAACCTACTATTCGCCCCACCTTCCTACACATTTCCACAGCTTGCATACAAATTGAAAATAAAATGCATTTGTTTTGGCAAGCAAAGTGAGACACGAAAAATTACAACCCAACCAAAGACCGACAGTTTACGAGCTCAACAGTTGGCGAGAAATGGGAGACCACACACGAACCTGCCTGCCCCCATCTTCTTCTCAAACGTCGACCGGCAGTACACGAGTAAATGCGCCGCTGCACTTATCTGCGGCCTGCAAGGCTGCTTACGGATGTGCCGTTATTGACGAGAAAAACACATGAAACATGAAAATTTAGTACAACAGCGTTCAGGGGTATAACGGGAAGGAATATGTACTGAGAGCTACGGTCGAAGGAAGAGTCAAGCAGTTATGTTACGGTAACTGATAAGTGCAGCGCAGCGCAGAGTTGAGTTGAGGCTGTAGCTGTAGCTGAAGCTGAAATATTCCCATTTTATTGGTCTCGAAATGAACAAATGGCGCTCGTGTTTCGACAGCGCATATTTAGCTGCCACAAGGGATATAATTATGTTCTTTGATTAAAACCAAACGCTTTCTTTAGTGTCTGAATAAGAACTCAATTTTTTTACTTTATTTCATTTGCACTTATCCTATCTTAGTTTTAAAGTTTAATCTCAGTTGCTCTCTTTACATATGTATCCTCTTGTTCTCTTACTCTAATTTCTCTTATTAAACTAAAGTAGTTAGTTATTACAATAACATATGTAATATTAATTATGTAAATATAAATGTAGATATGTTTGATATGTATGTGTATGGATAATATTATATGTGTATGTGGGTGATGTGGATGCTTACATTACTATATGCATGCATACCACTCTAGTGGAATTGGTTTTTTGTTGTTTTTATTTTTTCGTTCTGACGTTGCAAGCATTCGTGCAACATTCAATAATAGTATTCGCTAGGCGATGAATTGCTGACGCTGGGGCTGAGGGAGTGCTCGCCTCGCATACGGTCCGTCAAGACTCACAATTTTTGCATAATTTATGAACTAAATTTTCATGAGCCCGAAGACGAGCAAGTAAACAAGACACTTAAGTGCAACATACATATACAGAAAGCCTGTGTTTTCACATGTGTGCACTTAAATGACTCCATACATTCGAAGAAGTCAACCCAAAAGTTTGGCTGCAGCGCACGATTTGGTTGTAATTCAAAGCGAAGCAGACAATTCAGCCACCACAGAGCTGTCTACATATGTTTCCACACTAAAAACAAGAAAACAAAAAAGCAAATTTAAAATGAATTTATTGAATATCCAAATAACACATTTCGCTTTAGTCTGTTTACCGCAAGAGCAAGCAACATGCCACACACAGTTGACCGCTGCAGTCAAAATATATTGCATACTTTCAGTCACTTCTTTGTTTGATGGCGCTCGCATCGAACTGACAAAGAAATTTAATACTTTCCGCAACTTGCCACACATGCCACACATGCCACAATTTATGTGACACTCTATGGACAATTGATCAAAATTAAATAAACATGAGCTCGGCGCATTGCAAGTGTTTGCACCTAAATGTATGCAACAACACACCACGTGCCAGCAATTGTTGCAAGCTGCAATTTCCGTTCTCTTTTTTGGATGCTTATAAGTTTCCTCGTATCTTTATGCGCTACACCGAAATTTAATTCGACTACACGGCCATTGCACGTAAAGTAAATACGTTGCGGCAAATGGAAAGCGGAAATGTGTGCATCCTCGTATATCCTTGCAGTATGCTAGTCCAGTCCACTCACGTAGTGTATGCTGTTTTCCGCTTTGGCGCCTGAGCGCGCGCTTAAGCAACAAGGAAACTGTATGCGCTTTTGTCAGTTGCTTGTCGAAGCCTTCTTTATTGAATTAAAATTATTTTCGAAAGCGTTTGTTTAGTTCTTAGAAATCGAATTTGTCTAAAAGAAGTCCGTAAATTGCACACGTATACTCATGTCGTGTATGAATTCATATCATCGAGAATACCTTTAGAACGTCTAATATAATAATTGCATAGTTTGGATATTTAGAGTATATATATAATATGGTTATAGCAAGATAAGAAATATCTCCCTTCCGTTTTTTGTGCTCTTTATTCAATGTTTAAAGGTGTTACAGTGATCGGATTTAGTTCAAATATGCGCCGTTTCGTTCTATAATCTGTTTCCATCTAGACGGCAACTTTATAATAGCCCCCTCATAGAAGCCGCCTCCTTATTTGCGAAAAACTCGGATAGCCACATTTTACAAGCCTCTTTTGAGTTCAACTTTACAAAACCAAGGGCGTTCGCCATGGACAGGAACAGGCGCTATGTACGGGCTATATGGTTGATGATGCCGTAGCTTCTGACGAGTCAAATATGTGGTCTGGTGTTGTCCTGGTGGCCAATTCTGAACACTTTTGTCGACCGCCTGCTTCAAGCGGTCCAGTTGTTCGCAGTTGATGGTAGAATTAAGCGTCTGGTCATAAGGGATCAGCTCATAGTGGATGATTGCCTTCCAATCCCACCAAACACACAGCAAAACCTTCCTAGACGTCAATCTCGGCTTGACCATTGTTTGGGATGATTCACCGGCCTTCGACCACGACCGTTTTCGCTTGATATTGTCGTATGTGATCCATTTTTCGTCGCCAGTCACTATCCGCTTCAAAAATGGGTCGAGTTCGTTCCGTTTCAGTAGCATATCGCAGGCGTTGATTCGGTCCAGAAGGTTTTTTTGTGTCAAATCATGCGGGTCCCAAACATCAAGCTTTTTTGTGTATCAAGCCTTCTTCAGATAGTTAAAAATGGGAGATATCACGAGATGCCACATGCCGGTCTAACTCGATGTTTTCCATGATTTGATCGGTATTCGTCGTCACCGGTCTTCCGCCGGTTGGCTTATCCATAGTGTCGTTTTCACCCGCTCTGAATTGTCGAAACCATTCCTCCGCAGTTCGAAGTGATAGAGTACCATCCCCCAAAAGACCATTAATCTCACGGAACGTTTCTCTAGCTGATTTGCTTTTACGAAGGAAAATTTAAAAATTGCGCGAATTTCGGCGTTAGTGAACTCCATGTTTATACATCTATAACTGTTGAACGCAATATCCAAACTAATCATGCATAGCGTCGTTTTGTAGGTTATGTCAAGACCTTGCAAAGATGTATTGCCAGATACGAGCCCTATAGCACTTTATAATAGCCGCGAAATTCAAAAGACAAAAAGGCGGAACTGATATTTTCCAACCTAATATAATCATACCCTCAAATATAAAATGAAGAGTCTACTATTTTTTAGAAACAGTGCTTCGGTTCCAACAGAGACGAAACCTTTAAATTGTCAAAATTTGTTCAGAAGAACTATTAATATCATTACTCTTGGAACAAATCGATGTATTCTTGTACTAGCTAGATATGTGACTCTTGCGGGTTTTTAGTAAGCTCTGGTCTACAAGCATAACTTGTGCAGATTTGATATTCTTCTCGAGAAGAGTGGAAATACTGGCTTTTAGTACGGTTCATCTAAATCTAAAATGAAACCAAAAACTTCTCCGGTGCGAATTGCCAAAGTTATAAGGAGGAAACATCTAGACACTGTTCTTCTATCGTTCAGCTTTCGCTATACTACACATTTAAAGCAGTAGTTCCTTCGATACTTGAATGTACTCTCATCTTTACTCAAGAGTTTTTGACATGACAAAGCATTCTCAGGATTCTTCATGATCTTTCACTAAGAACAACATCTACAGTTTCTAAGTGTTAGAAAAATTTTCTGACATTATTTCCTAGGTAAGTGCTATTAAAAAAAAACACCGTGCTGGTCCAAACCTTCTTTAGAAAATGTTCTTAGACCTGATTTCAAATTTTGTTTGCATCTCTTTATTTAAATTTATATGTTTCAAAAAGTATAAAGCTTACGGAATCGTTTACAACCCACACCAAGAAGACACCTCTTTCTTTTGATTACAAACCATATGCTCGCATTGTTCATAATAATTTTCATAAATGCCGTTCGCTTACGGCTGACAATAAATATTGTTGAAAACAAAGAATACATCACATGCCACTTATGTTACATCAAAAGTGCTAGCAAAAAAACTTTTCGCTCGCCTTAAAAGCGACGCTACTCATACTCATGCTTGGACCTCATTCGCTGTACACAATGGTAAATTATAGGTGGCAACGCTGCAGCCTACTTAGCAACTCCGAGGGATAAGCGTTGAAGCGCATAATTTTTGTTGATATCGCATTTCAAATTTCAAACCGACAACCGAATGGTATGCGACTTCGAATGGAAGACACTCTGTGTTAGAAAAGACATTTTAACAATTCGGACATTTCTTCATTGCCGTCGCCTGCCGCAACTGTCATAATGCAGTGGTTCTTTTTTAGACCTTTTCTCATACTTATATACAGTTGTAATGTCCACTCGACGAACAACTCATCAACAACGTGTCAGTTTTGAAAAATTTTCTACTGCAACAAACAAATAAAGTTTATTCCGATGTTAAGATCTTTTTGTTGCAACAAGCAAATGCGCAGAAAAATAAAACTGCAAATGAGAACTTTTCAAATACAAGCAGATTTATTTGTTCTTCTTCTCTACTTTTACAATGCAATTTTTATATAATTTTTTTTTTTCATTTCAGCCATATCTATAATGTTCCAATACCGCATTGCTCACCGCACCTTCTGCATTTGTCTCATCCAACAAAGGCAGAAAACCCCGTGAGCGTTTAGTGTGTAAATAATATACAGCTTCCATCGAGCAGAGTTGCCACTTTACTAAACAATTTATTAAGGGGTAAGTGGAAAATAATGTTTTCTTTAGGTTTTTACATATGTGTTGATTTTTAGAAGCAGTTATTCGCTTGACCTTTTCTTAATTTCATAGATTTACTTTTACCACAAAAAAAGGTATGCCGTGGAAAATCGTTCGATTAACATTACTTCAATATTCCTCTTCTTCGTATTATTATTATTAATTAATTTCTACTTATTCCTTTTCTTATATTTATCCATTTTCATCTTCTTTCTATTAAACATCTTCAATATTGTTCGTGGAACCCCATAATAGCATCCATATTACCTCTCTAATATTTCGTAAGTTTTCTGAGAAACTACAGTGAAATAAAGGCTCTTCTGATTTGGTCTTTCATCGAAATTTTATCCTCGGTCAATATCTCATTTCTTTCAATACATCGATGGATCTTTCTCATTTTTAAGTACCAATCTTCACCACTACATATTGGATTTCCAGGGTGATAATTTTATACATAGTAAGTTCTATTCCTTAGGGGACTGAAAACTTGTCGTGTTTTTCACTCTCTGTTTCGTACAACTCAGTTGTCTAAATCCTCAGAACTTTTGTCCGAAGTACTCGTATACTTATGATCGAAAATGTATGTCTCTAGCTCCGAGATGATAGGTAGTTCCAAATCCTGAGTTTTGAAAGAGTTCGATTTAACTCATCTAACGCTCCCCCTCTTGTGATAAAATCTTCTTAGAAATATTGTCCGATTGTTTTCTAGAACAAGCATTAATATTACGATATCACGGCAACTCTCTTCCAGTTGCTTTCTATTACGGCCAGTCCCAGATTTTGCCGTAAGCAATGCTGCCAAGTGACAAAAAAGAGAAAAATAATCTATGTTGAAATTTGAAAGAAAAGAATTGTTATATTTGATGTGGAGAAATAAAGAAAATAATAATAACACCAAGCCAGCACAGCCACACAGAGCAATGAAAGCTGGAACAACAGCGTCGTAAAAAAAATCAGAACTACTGGCGCAGCAAAAAGAGCATTCGATGCCTCATTTGCTGGCTGCAAATAAAAAATATATGAACATTTGCAAAGAAATTAGTAGCAATGACATGCAGATGAGCAGGGAGTGATATTATACCAAATCAAGGGTTGAATACTGTCGTACATATATATGGGTATAACCTTATTCAAGCGCTTGATAAGTGAAGGGTTGTTTATAATAAGTCTTGCACCAGGTATATTTATGAAATGAGGGGAAAAACTTCAAAGAAACAGTTCTAAGATTTTTCAAAGTTATTTACATAATCGGCCTTATTCACATTCTATCTAAAAAATCTGGACGAGGATGAAGAATGGATAATAAGCACCGACATGTTTAATATAGTTCTGGAACTACCTAAGCTATTGAAGCTGACTTTGAAGCAACTTTCCAATAAATAAGGGAAATCTGTCCAGTCTTATGCATCGACAATAAATAGTATATGCCAAGCTACATATAAATATAATTTAAGAGTAGAGAGGGATCTTTAGTAGAGAATAGGCCCCTACTAGTTCCTAGGTAATTTGAGGTAAGTTCCTCTAAAGTTTATTAAATGAAATAATCCTAAAAAAATCGCAAGCGCCTAAATGAGATTATATCCATTCTTATAATCAAAAGAACCCCACTCAAGCTTCTCCAACTTTAGAACCTAATATTGATCTCTTTATTTAAAATTTAAGCACTCATTTTGTCTCTCTACTAACGTTATTTAACGTACTCACAAATGATTTTAACCCTCATCATCACTTTGTCCAGTTTCAGCACTCGACAAGTCATCAACAAAATAACTTTATTCGTAGCAGACGACTTTTATGACATTTATGCACCTTTAATGTACGAAAAGTATACATGTGAGAGAGAGCAAGCAACTCACAAAATCAGCTTCATCTCAAATGACTTTTTGTGTGACACCTCAAACCTTATCAGTTTGTCCCTAATTCACCCATTCACTTGGCCGTTCAGCTCACTCACTCACACACTCAGTTGGGCCAATTAGCCAAATCACTTCGGCTGCCATAACCTGTACGCTTATCTATGCAGGTGAATCGCCACTTGGGGGGACGGCGCACAATGGGAGTCAATGCGCACGTCAAGACGACGAATATTGGCCCTCGGAAGTGTGTAGATATATCGGCAGATATGCGCACGTGTCTGATATATATCTAACTGTGCTGAAGGTATCTGCAACTTCCTGCATATGAGCAGCTACTATCTGCTCCGATTGCTTGCATCTGCGTTTCGCGCGCTCAAAGTCAACACAACCCAGCTCAACTGAACTCGATAATCGCACTGTCGCATTTGTCGTAGCGTTTATTTTGTCATAAAACATGGTAATGTTAGTCGGTCAGGTCACTGGCGAGTAAATTAATTCGATAATTGCCTTCCGGTGAAATGACGGAATGACAATCGTGTGATTGAAGGAAATGCAGAAGGAAGTGTGAGAGGGGAATGTGTAATGATGCATTTGTTGGCGTATATGCAGTTGTTGTAGGTATTATTGTGGTCGGTTGAAGTTCATACTATTCCTATATGTTAGTAAAATACAATTGTAGATAGTTACTCAGAATGAGCTCTCAGGGATAAGTCGAACATTGCAGACAAGCGTACACGTGCAGAGCTTACATTAGAGTCACCTATTCCACCTTGAGAGCATTACTTATTTTTCAAGCCGTTCTATTAAACTCTCAGTCCTTTATTCGTTTCTCAAAAACAAGATCATTGCTACATCATGCCTGAAAATTGGAAAATATGTTTAACATTTGTTTACATTTAAGTCGGGAAGCCATTTCCAAGACGTTCAACAACAAGTCCGATTTCAGACGATTCCCGTACAAGTTTTATGAATATAAATGACTTTCTTCAATACAATCTTGACTTATGGTACTACTTTATTATGGAACAAGTAAGGAAAGGATAAGTTCGGGTGCAACCGAACATTTTATACTTTCGCAATTTATTTAGAGATTTACCTATATTTTCGTTGAAAAATTACCCTTAGGCACTGAGTTCTTCATGTTTGATAGCAGGGGCCTTGAAAAGTCATGGTTCGATTTTGACAATTTTTCCACAAGTCACAGCCCAAATACAGTATTTGTGTAAAGTTTTATTTCGCTATCTTTATCGGTTCCTTATGTATACATTATAAAGTTAACGAATCAGAAGGATTCAAAATTGAGTTATATGGCAAGTAGGCGTATTCCACCCGTGTCATCAGAGTGTCAAGAAAGTGTTATATACCGAATTTCATTGAAATCGGTCGAATAGTTCTTGAGATATGGTTTTTGACCCATAAGTGGGCAACGCCACGCCCATTTTCCATTTTGTAAAAAAATCTCAGTGCAGCTTCCTTCTGCCATTTCTTATGTAAAATTTGGTGTTTCTGACGTTTCTCGTTAGTGAGTTAACGCACTTTTAGTCATTTTCAACCTAACCTTTGTATGGGAGGTGGGCGTGGTTACTACCCGATTTCTTTCATTTTCCATTTTTATAAGGAAATGGCTAAAATAAAGTTTGGTTAATATAGCTTTATTGGTTTGCGAGTTATATACAAAAAAAACTATTTGGGGGCGGGGTCACGCCCACTTTTCCAAAAAAAATACATTCAAATGTGTCCCTCCCTAATTCGATCATATGTTCCAAATTTTATTTTCTTAACTTTATTTATGGCTTAGTTATAGCTCTTTATGTGTTTTTGGTTATCGCCATTTTGTGGGCGTGGCAGTGGTCCGATTCCGCCCATCTTCGAACTTAACCTTCTTATGGTGCCAAGGAACACGTTTAAGATATTAAGTTTTTTTCTCAAGTTACAGCTTGCACGGACGGACAGACAGACATCCGGATTAGAACTCCACTCTTCACCCTGATCACTTTGGTATATATAACCTTATATCTAACTCGTTTAGTTTTAGAACTTACAAACAACCGTTATGTGGACAAAACTATAACACTCTCTTAGCAACTTTTGTTGCGAGAGTATAAAAACGATTTTACCTGTCTAAGTGAAATCCTTCGGATCAGCATTTTAACCTCACCTAACCTAGCATCTTTGAAAAGTTCTTACAATAACTAAATTTGATTATTCATTCCATAATAGTTAAACCCCTAAAAATGCTTTCGAGGAAGTTATCCCTCTGGAAGGGCTAAACAAGAAATCATATACGAAAGGATGAGTTCAAAATGAACCTTCGAGTACACAAGAGATGTCTGACAAAATTGTTATTTGGAAATGTAAACTTGAATATTAGAGTTTGGTAAGGACTAGGAAAATGTATGAATCGATTGATTCAGAGGTGGGAAAATATTTCCTTCGACCACTACTGGGTGGCTTAAAATAATAAACTTCACCAATTTCAACCCCATTTCAAGGGAGTTGCCATATATAACAAGAGTACTTGAATAGCTATGTAAATACTTAAGTATTATCTTTTTAAGTCCTATAAGTCGAAAGTAGGCGTGGCAGTGATCCGATTTTTAATTATCCCATATAAGGACCAGTATATCATGCTATCTACTTAATTATACATATATTTCAGACGTTATTCTTTGCTTTTGATTGCTTTGAATAATACTATTATGCAAAACCGAGACTATTAACCGATTTTGCCAATATTTTTTTCATGTAATATTACAATATTCTAAAAGAACATCTTATGTCCCTTTCTCATAGCCTTTTTACACAGGAGCTAATTGATCAATTAAACGGCTTCTGCGCGATTTATACGCTTATAGCGTGTTTTGACAGGAGCTAATTGAATAATTAACCGGGCTCTGCTCGACTAAAACGCTTATTAAGAACGATTTACCACACAAAATAAAAATCTTCATTAATTTTTTATTGAATTTTAATCGACTTGGAAATGAATTGCAACTCTGAGACAAAATGTACGATATACGTACTTTGTCTGCGATTGGCTGATTTGTTAAAAAAAAGCTACGGTAGATGTCGCTGCTAAAAATATCAATCAGCTGATTAAACTTACCAAATTTCTTATGAAAAGCAAAAACAAAAATGTATAACAGCTGATCGGTTATCGAGTAGTCGGCAGTATACAAGGCAAAAAAGTTTCTCAATAAAAATTTTGATTGATCAAGATTGTCAAGTTCAGATTAATAAGTTGAGTTATCGATTTTTTTTTATTTTATTTTTTTAAATTATAACTTGGAAAACCGTTTTGTGGGCGGGACAACGATTTTAATATACATTTCACACAAGCAAATTTACTGAGTCCTTCTGTTTGCTTAATTGTATCAACTATAACTTGAAAACTGACGTTATATTGACGCTAGTATTTAAAATTGCTACAATCAATTACTCAGTGCAATATGTTGCACAAAAATATTATAATTGCTGCATACAAAAGTATTTTTTAAATTAATTTAAACATTTCCACTCATTCCGCTCATATTTTATTAAAAAAAACATTTTGATGCAATGAATTATGCGCTGGCCAATGAACTGTAGTAAATTGAATTGTACACTCACACACAAGCTTGTGTGTGTGTGTGTGTATTGCCAATAAAATACGCATTAATACATTAAAATAATAATTATGCAGCTGAAAGCCATATCAGAAAGTGTGACAGCAAAGCGAAAGTGTGTCGCTGCGCTTATCGTGAAAGCAATAAAAGCACACAAATACATCTAAATATATAGATATACAAGTATATGTAATAAATGCAATTGCTGCCACGCACTTCCTGCGGAGCGCTTATCGGCTTTTTCAATAAATCGATAAATACCTACAAATTCTTTTGCACCGTAAAATCAGGTAATTACTTCCTATTGCAACAATAAGTTTGTAAATAAATGCGCATGAGCTTTTACAAACAAAAAACAACAACAACCATCACTCACCCACACACCAGCATCAGCCAGTGATAGTTTAATCTGTAAGTGTTTAATTTGCATATTTTATGCGGTCACTCAGGTGTATATTTGTCTATATATGTATGTGTGTTGCCACTAAATGTCACATAACGGCATTATCAGTATGTATGTAAAACCGTTAAAGCGTAAGCATAACATTTACACAAGCGAACAGCTCATTATCGGCACTCAGTGCCAAACAAAACAATCCTTCAGCGACACAATTTCATCGATTGCAATGAATCACAAACACCTATAGATAGATAATTTAACGCATACATATTTAATATATCACCTGCTGCATCAAAATGCATTGAAATTCATTTTATATTGCATTTTTCTGTTTATTAGCTTTCACTCATATGAATTTTTCATGCATGTAAGTACTTAAGTACATATGTATATATGTATGTGTGCATGCTTATGAATTCATTGGGCGTGCATGTTAATGAGCAAAAGTCAATATGGGTGAAATGATTTAAAGGATAACATTATGTCGTTAATTACTGCAAACTGTTGCCGATTATGCCAAACTGAAAGTGAATTGAAAACACGGAAGTGATTGTAAGAGATTACAATTATGTAGTCAAATAATTATATTATTTTGTTTTGATATTTTTAAATAATATTCGATATTGTTATTACAAAGTATTAAATAATTATATACATGTTAGACGAAGCCTTAACCATTAAAAGTATTAGATTTTTCTCTGAAGATCTCAGTTTAGAAATCTTCCAAACCCCATAGCTACACAGAATATTTAAAAACCTCAATACAAGAAAAAAAGCGGCATGTGAAAATTGACGATTTTTTGCAATATTTTTGGTATTTTATATTATATATTTCCAAAAGACTTTCATAATGGCAAGAAGTATGTGTATGTAATTGGCGTTGAACCGTTTAGCCGGTTATAGCCGAATCGATGAGAGCGCGCCACTCCTCTCTTTCCGGCGCTGTTCGGCGCCAGTTGGAGATTCCAAGTGTAACCAGGTCATTCTCCACCTGGTCCCTCCAACTGCATCTGCATACTGGATCGAACACTTTCAGGGCTGGAGTGTTTTCGTACATTCGGACAACGTGACCTAGCCAGCGTAGCCGCTGTCTTTTTATTCGCTGAACTATGCCAATGTCGTCGTATAACTCGTACAACTCATCGTTCCATCGTCTGCGGTATTCGCCGTTGCCAATGTTCTGAGGACCATAAATCTTGCGCAACATTTTCCTCTCAAAAACTCCTATTGTCGTCTCATCTGATGTTGACATCGTCCAAGCTTATGCACCATAAAGTAGGACGGGAATGATAAGTGACTTGTAGAGTTTGATTTTTGTTCGTCAATTGCCTACTCAGTCCAAAGTAGCACCTGTTGACAAGAGTGATTCTGCGCTGGATTTCGAGGCTGACATTGTTCGTGTTATTGATATTGGTTCCCAGGTATACGAAATTATCTACGACTTCGAAGTTATGACTGTCAACAGTGACATGGGAGCCAAGACGCGAATGCCCCACTATTTGCTTGATGACAGGAGATATTTCGTCTTGTCCTCATTCACCTCCAGACCCATTCGCTTCGCCTCCTTATCCATGCGGGAAAAAGTAGAACAAACGCATGGTGAGTATCTGGTCAGTTGTGGATTTCCCAGGTCTAAAGCCACACTGACATGGTTCAATCAGTTTGTTGACGGTGGGCTTTAGTCTTTCACACAGTACGCTCGATAGAATTTTATAGACGAGGCTTATCCCACGGTAATTGGCACAGATTGTGGGATCTCCCTTTTTATGAATTGGACAGAGCACACTGAGATTCCAATCGTCAGACATGCTTTCTTCCGACCATATTTTGCAAAGAAGCTGATGCATGCACCTTATCAGTTCTTCGCCGCCGTATTTGAATATCGGCCCCCCTCGCTTTGTTGTTCTTCAGGCGGGTAATTGTTATTCGAATTTCTTCATGGTAGGGTAATGGAACATCTGTTCCATCGTCATCGATTGGGGAATCAGGTTCGCCATCTCCTGGTGTTGTACTTTCACTGCCATTCAGCAGGTCGGATAAGTGTTCCCTCCATAATCCCAGTATGCCCTGGACATCGGTTACCAGATTACCACCTTGGTCTTTACATGAGGATGCTCCGGTCTTGAAACCTTCGTTAAGTCGCTTCATTTTTTCATAAAATTTTCGAGCATTACCTCTGTCTGCCAGCTTCTCAAGCTCTTCGTACTCACGCATTTCATTCTCTTTATGTTTTTGTCTGCAGATGCGTCTCGCTTCCCTCTTCGCAAGTAGTACATATTTGTAGAAAAATTGTATCAGAAAATTCCGTGACGTCCAAGGCCCATGTTCGGTAACGTCTCGTTTTTATACACGCTTTCGGTACGATAAATCAAGAACAGCTTATCTGAAATACATGAACGAACATAAAACTGTAGTATTCTTTCGTTCGTGAACGAAGAGTTTTGCTTAAAAAAATTATAAACGAAAATGCGTACACTTTTTCAAAAATTTCGACTTTTGATATTCTCAAAATTTAGTTTTTTTCCAACCAAAAAAATATTTATTTTTATTTTATTGTTAAGTTATCATCTTTTTCATTGATAGCCAATTCATTCGAGTCAATCGAAAGCCTGGGAAACCTTAGCCTACTCTCCAAGATTATATACCAAAAATATTTACAGTGAATGGGACCTGATATGTTTAAACACGATTTCCCACCTTTAGACGACTCTTGAAATTGACTGGTTATCGATTTGAATGATATCGTCTATATTCAAAAAAAAAACATACAACCTTGATTATTCGATATTTAGATATTTTTTGGAGTCTTATCTATTCATATTTATTTAAAAAAATCAAAATTTTGAAAGGAATATGTATAAATCTTTAACGTCGTGGCTTGTAAATGGACTAAATGGTTCTATTTTACCGTTTCTCTACACTTTTTTGGATCTACTCATCACATTGTTTCAGTGCCTTTGTACTAGTTTTTCAATGAGGAATTGGCTAGTTTTTGGAGGGCTATATGTATAGTTTCTGTACTGAATCCAATCACCTTCTTGCAGTTTGGGTCTAGGTCATGGAAGTACTTTAATTCTGCATTTATGTTATGGATTCATTAACAATTGACAATATAAACCAATAGCATTAAAATTGTGCTGAAAGTATTTCGGAATTAAATCACGAGTGACGTTACGCCTAAAATTACTTTCTTAATCTAGAGTTTTAAAATTTTCGGATAGAAAGTAAGGGATAATCCACTTACTAGTAAATATTTCTTTACAATTCACGAGTATATTCTTCAGACGACCAGAAGATTAATTTGTATAACTCTCTTATTCAACAGGCAGTAAATATATTTGTTTTATATACATACATACATTACTCCAATCCAATATACCAAATTGCAATCCTGTTATGTATAGAGTATGCATATATAAAAATATATTTTTTTCTTAATGTATTTCATCACAAGAAGTCATCTTATTTCACAATGAATCTTTAAACTATCTGTGCCTACTCAAAGCAAAATTTTACATTATATTTCGAATTTTTTTTTGTTCTTGTAGCAACATCATGATAAATTGCAAATTACTGCAAAAATTATATGCGCAATTTCTAATAACATTTTCAAAAGGCTCGTGAGCTGATAATGCGCCGCTTTGAATTCCTTTTCTTTTTTGTTGTAAAAAGGATAAACACAGTGCCGTACAGCCACTTAATCGCTTGCTAGTGCTGCACTTGCAACATGTTGCAACTTAGCGAGGGAAAAATATGAACGCGACGTATGCAAGCGCTAACAAATCGCGGCAATAAACATATATATACTAGTACATATGTTTGCATGAGAGTTTGTGTGTGTGTGGCTGCTGGGGATTTATGAATATGATGGAATATCCTTTAAGCGTTCATGGGAGGTTTCCGCTTTGTAGCGCGCACAAAAACAAGTATACTCATGCGTGGCCTATGAAAATATGCTGAAAAGTATATGTGTATGTATGTATGTGTATTTGTATGTTTGTTTGTATGGTTTAAAATGAACGCGATTGACATTAAACGCCGCCAGTGAATTTTAATTAAGCAAATTACTAAAATTAAATTGAGTTGTGCGGCTATAATGCCCATACGGCAACACAAGTAAGCGTGTATATGTTTTTGTGGATATACAAAATGTTTTGAGGGCGCATTAGGGTGGTCCTTGGAGAATTAAAGATGCGATTTTTTTAATTTCATCTACTGAAGTATTAAAATGGAGTAAACCTTAGGCCAATTTGGAATAGTTCAATGTAGTATGACCTTTGATCTCTCTCCAACACAAAGATAAGATCTCTGCATTCGGAACCAAAATGTGTATAGGTCCCAAGATCTTTGCTTTAAAGTGAACACTTTCTTTAGCATAGTTAGAATAAATGTCTTTAGGTCATATATACTCTATTCTGTTCGATAATTTTTGCCTTTTGAAAATAAATTCACAATACCACTCCAGAGAAACCCTCATCTCTATTGTCAAAAAAAGGATTTCAACTTCCTTGAGCCAAATTTTTCACCAGCCAAATAGTCATAGACAGAAATAGTAGTAATCACTTCGTGCCAGGTCCGGAGGCTCCCGGAGATTTTAACGAGTCACTATCGATGTGCAAAGCCAAACGTTGTCGGTATGGCACGCAATTCATTTCTTATTGACGCAAACTGGCCGATTGTGGAGGATTGCTTTCTTCACACGATCGATTTGTTAACAAATCAGAATTAAAAGTTTGACCGTCGGAGAGCTGTTCATAGTTAATGATTCTGTGCCAAGCTCACTAAACACATAGCAAACCCTTACTGACCATCAATCCCGGCTTGTTCACTGTTTATACTTCCCTCCAGCACTTTAGACCCACCCTATTCGTATACCCTGAAGCACTTCAGGCCTATCTGTCAAGCGGTTTTTTGAACATTGCTGCCCCTTCACCTTGCTAACTCTTGCAAAACCACAGCACTTCCGCACAACCACTCTTCAGCCACTCTCCACGCTGTCAACCCTTCATAGATCCATCAACTCTGGTGCATTTATTAATAAGTTAAATTCATCATGCCACAGCAAAAATCACCGGCATATGCCTTTGCCCTCGACTTTGTTGCTTGCCAATCAACTGCCGACGCGGAGAGCGCTCAAAGTGCTGAAGTGCCTTACGGTGCCTCCAGCTACAACAACCGACAACTAACAACTTCTACTAATGGGCGATGGGCGAGCGACGAGTGTATCAACGTATGCAAATTAATTATTGCTACGTATGTGGTGGCAATTTTATGCGTAACTGTCAACGCAAATTTGTGACACAACATAAATACAATAATAACAACAACAATGGCTCATACAATCACAACAACAACAGCAATGCTGCAAACAATCGCCACAAAACGCTGTGTTAATACTTCCCGGTGGCACTCTTCTGCAACGGTTTTGCGTTGCATACATGTGAGTGTGTGTGTGTGTGTGTTGGTATCTGCCACTAGTGGCACGCGGCAATTTATTGACTGTAATTGGTGCGTTAATCCCCCAACATTGACAGCGGTTTAGCACTTCGTCTCCATGACCAAACACAGACACACACTCTCATACAAACAAACATACATATTTAACCGTTAATTGTAGCCACCGTTGTGTTGCCGCCATTTGTTTATTTGCCTGTTCATTCGGTTGCCGCTACGCACTCACTTGCCTTGCGTTGCTTGTTCGCTCGTTGGGTCGGCCGTTTGGTCGGTTGGTTGTCTGTTCGGTTGTTTGGTCACGCCAGTTGTTAAAGGATTATTGGCATTTCTGTCAATTTTTATTCAATTTTCATTTTGCATATTAAAATTGTAACCGCCATTGTTTGCCGCTATAATTTGTGCACAATAGTTCAACTGGCACACACACATTCTCCTCTATATATTCATACATACTCGTACAATAAACAACAACAATCGCACGCATTTAATTACATATCAACGCGTTTACTATTTATGTTAAGTGATCTGCATATTTTGGCAGCTATTAGCCATTGGGAATGCGTTGGCAGATTGCATAATTTCCCAATTATTTAAAACAAAGCTCTGATGTAATTAAATGCGCACTGACGGATAGTAATTGGTAAATTCTATATACTGGCCACTGCAGACTAAGGTTTCATCTGCACAAACTGGAAATATGTACTCGTCGGATCTGGGCCGATTCTGCGATTTGGTAACGGAAACACCTGAGCACTTACTTACTCCGATCACGAAGAAGAGGGGTCAGACAATTGGGGCTCTGTATACCCAAAGAGGTAGTATCGCATCCATCAGCTTTGGAACACTATTAAGGTTTCTTAATGTGACGTGGTTAGAGGGTTTACTGTGATAACTGGAGAGGGCACAATAGACCTTAGTTCGCTGTGCAATCCTCAATATATAATCTAATCTAATGTATGTATGTGAATGGCGTTGCAACCGTTTATCGACGATAGTGCGCCACCTCTCTCTCTCTCTTCTTCGCAGTTCGAAGTGTAACCAGGTCGCTCTCCACCTGGTCGCTCCAACGGAGTGGAGGCCTTCCCCTTCCTCGGCTTCCTCCGGCGGGTACTGCATCGAACACTTTCAGGGCTGGAGTGTTTTCGTCCATTCGGACAACATGACCTAGCCAGCGTATCCGCTGTCTTTTTATTCGCTGAACTATGTCAATGTCGTCGTATAACTCTTACTCCAAAGTAGCACCTGTTGGCAATAGTGATTCTGCGCTGGATTTAGAGGCTGACATTGTTGATGTTGTTCATGCTGGTTCCCAGGTATATGAAATTATCTACAACTTCTCATTTGATTATATCCATTAATATTGACTCCGATAAAGTGGTTAAGCTAAATGATTATCGACTCTGTTACCGATTAGTTTGATCACTATGAGACTGGGTTAACTGGTGGTGTACTATTTACACCAGCAAGAGGGCAATTATATTTACGGTTTATCGAAGCTCTGGCTTCTGTCACCAGAATTTATTATCAGAAAGTCTCCATCAACTTGACAGATATCAATTATTGAAATTGCTTAGTTAAAGATGGAGTAGAATTATTTTAACACTGCCTTCTTACTTATCTGGCTTTATATAAGCTTGACCGAAAAGTTTTATACACCATTGAATTAAAAGAAAAATTCATATTCTGTATTTTTTAGGAGCTATGTATATCTTGCAATTAATAATAATTTTTTTAAAAACTTTTTCGAACTTCGAATACAAATATTTCAATTTTGGAGACTAACTTCAAAAATCGGAGAATACGATTTTTTTACTTATAGCTCAATCTCGTGGCAACAACTAGTTTGATCCAATACCCAGGAAAAAGTGTCGGGAATACCTTTTTGAAAAAAAAAAACAAGTTTTTGAACCGCTTGACGACTTTAGAAAACTTGGACGCTGTTAAAAGTATTCCAAAAATATATTATATGCCCTCGTTACGCCAGAAGGTGTAACTAATATCAATGTGATAGATCATGAATTTCTTACAACGTCACAAATAGTGTATGAAGCTGGTTCCGGGGTTCGTGTGTTCCTTAGGATTCGCATATCCTAATGTTTCAAAAAAAGGCATGCCAAGGATATGTATAAGAGAGTACTATAATTTAAGAACCACAAGAAGATACTAATCCTCCGATACATTTTTGGAAATGAACTTTATTATTATTTATTCCATGTTCTTAATGAAAATAAAACTGATTAATGTATTCAAATTCCTCCCACGTCACTGTTGACAGTCATAACTTCGAGGTCGTAGATAATTTCGTATATATGGGAACCAGCATCAACAACACGAACAATGTCAGCCTCGAAATCCAGCGCAGAATAACTCTTGCCAACAGGTGCTACTTTGGACTGAGTAGGCAATTGAACAGTAAAGTCCTCTCTCGACGAACCAAAATCAAGCTCTACAAGTCGCTTATCATTCCCGTCCTGCTCTACGGTGCAGAAGCTTGGACGATGTCAAAATCAGATGAGACGACACTAGGAGTTTTCGAGAGGAAAATTTTGCGCAAGATTTATGGTCCTAAGAACATTGGCAATGGCGAATACCGCAGACGATGGAACGATGAGCTGTACGAGTTATACGACGACATTGACATAGTTCAGCGAATAAAAAGACAGCGGCTACGCTGGCTAGGTCATGTTGTCCGAATGGACGAAAACACTCCAGCCCTGAAAGTGTTCGATGCAGTACCCGCCGGAGGAAGCCGAGGAAGGAGAAGGCCTCCACTCCCTTGGAGGGACTAAGTGGAGAGCGACCTGGTTACACTTGGGATCTCCAACTGGCGCCGAACTGCGAAGGAGTAATTATAAATATATAACTTTTTAAACTCAATACGATTCCAGAAACGTCTATGGTATTCAGAACACATCCTAACGGGATGACCTAAAAAGAACTGCTCTGATCACGTGAAAAAATCGTCCCAATTTATTGCTAGTCCATAATGGCGTTATCTCTAGATATGCTTTCTAAAGCTTATTTCGTGTGGATATACATATTTTTCTCAAGAGAGCAGTCCCTCATATGCATACAAGTTCGACTTTATTTCAGTGAAACTTTAATTGATTTCACTTCAATAGCCAACAAAACTGGCCCACAATTCCAAACCAACAAAAAAATAATAGCCAAACATACTTCGACAGCTCGAAGTCGAAACGCCTGTCAATAAATCAGTGGCGGATTTATGTGCAAAACTCGTTAGAAAAAGAGATTGTCCACGTCACTTCCTATTATTACGTTGCCACTTGGCCATCCGCACGATTGTCAACATTTATATTTAGTATTTGAGAGGGGACACACACTCATTGAATACACTGTAAGAATACAACAAATATTTCTCGCAAAAAAACCGAAGTGCAACGCAATGAGCGGAAAATAACTGCGAGTTGGTCATGAATTTTTGCACAGTTCACACGCTAGCACAGCAAATCTTGCGCGACAATGCCACGATCCGGTCCTTAGGGCCGCATTCATCTTCATGGACGCACAAGAAGTGTTGCATGCACTATTTTCCAATTTATTACGTCAGACAAAACAAAAGTTTATGCTTAAGCTGAGCATACAACAACAACCATGCTAACGCTCTAGCAGTGGCAATGACTGTGTGGCTGTGACAGTTTTGATTTGAACGCACGGGGAATTGTAGCAGCAACAACAACAGCAGCACCGCCTGGTGAATTTACCACCTGCCAACCTAATATGTCGCCGTGCCACTTGCACGCTCATAAGTGTGGCAAATGTGTTGCATGCAACAGCAACGTGCAACGTTTGGAGTTTAGCGTTGTTTTGCTTGTGCACCGCTTCCAACATGGGCGCAAATTAGCTAAATTGATTCAAACAATGCAGCAATAATACGAGTTTGTGGACTTTATACGCCAGCTCCACTCGGCTTCCCGACAACCGCAGCAGCCCACACACGCGTGGCATCAGCTGTTCACCTGCGTGGTTTGGGGATTTATTGCAATTTTCCGCTACGTTTGCGAGCCATGTGAGGTGAGCCATAGTCATTGAATATTCTTACACTGACATGCTCTTAGCGATGTTCGAATTTGATTTATGAAACAGCGTGCGACGGTACTCATAGTTATGTATGGTAACAACGGAGGGTTACTAGCGATGTGTCAATATTACCTTATGGAAATCTGAACCAATTCATGACCGACGCGAATAATCGGAATGACTAGCTAATAGCAAGTCCTCTAATGACCCATTCAAGATCGTGAAATGTTTTTTTCTATTCCTATCGATAATGTTTCAGTTTAAATTCAATGCTTCAGGATTTACCAGAACTTGCATTGTTTTTAAACCTCAAGGCGTGGTGAAACTTCTCAATGGTATATTAGCAATAATTTTGTCTTAACGGATGCTCCCTATTTGCGAAGCTCTCCGAAAATTGGTCCCGGTTGTGAAAAATCTTTTTGAGAACCTTAACTCACTCAGAAAATAGATATATTTGAAGGGAAACACATAGAAGTATTGGACAGGTTTCGACGCCTGACTCTTAGACATCAGAAATATAAATCACAATTTATGAATCATCGGTAAATCGGTATAAAACTCAATCTAACCTCAATCTGAAGCTATGTATGTATGTATGTTATTGACGTTCAACCGTTTAGCCGGTTATAGCCGAATCGATGAGAGCGCGCCACTCTTCTATTTTCTTCGCAGTTCGGCGCCAGTTGGAGATTCCAAGTGTAACCAGGTCGCTCTCCACCTAGTCCCTCCAACGGAGTGTAGACCTTCCCCTTCCTCGGCTTCCTCCGGCGAGTACTGCATCGAACACTTTCAGAGCTGGAGTGTTTTCGTCCATTCGTACAACATGACCTAGCCAGCGTAGCCGCTGTTTTTTTATTCGCTGAACTATGTCAATGTCGTCGTATAACTCGTACAGCTCATCGTTCCATCGTCTGCGGTATTCACCGTTGCCAATGTTCTGAGGACCATAAATCTTGCGCAAAATTTTCCTCTCGAAAACTCCTAGTGTCGTCTCATCTGATGTTGGCATCGTTCAAGCTCCTGCACCATAAAGCAGGACGGGAATGATAAGTGACTTGTAGAGTTTGATTTGGGTTCGTAGAGAGAGGACTTTACTGTTCAATTGCCTACTCAGTCCAAAGTAGCACCTGTTGGCAAGAGTGATTCTGCGCAGGATTTCGAGGCTGACATTGTTGGTGTTGTTGATACTGGTTCCCAGGTATACGAAATTATCTACGACTTCGAAGTTATGACTGTCCTCATTCACCTCCAGACCCATTCGCTTCGCCTCCTTATCCTAACTAATAAGGACTTTTCTAAATAAGAACTATAAATTTGTTATATATAACAGTCCTTGGTCGGATCCAAAAATCCGAGTCAATCCCGGTGTATCGCAGAACCGGCTGTTGTGGGGAATTGTAATAATCCTATAAATTTGTCTTCGATAGCAATATCTGTAACAGTCGAGCAAATTTTAAGACCACTTCGAATGGTGGATGGATTTTATAAGAAGAGTTTTTATTCGCAGGAATACTTTCTAAGACCAACTTGGGCTGAAATAATATTTTTACATTATTTTGAAGCCGGCCTTGAATCAAGGTACTAAATGTTGGTGGTACGAACATCTAACCACTATTCTTGAGAGATACAAAACACCTCAGCCAGTAGGATCCAAATCATTTTAGACTCAATGACCTTCGCCTTCTAACATGGAAGGTCTGCTTCAACCCACGTTTCTTTTTTCGGAATGAGACTTTTTGTCTTAGCAGAATATCGCCTTTCTTTAGCTAAGTTCAGCAGTCAACACTTCAAAACAAAGAAAAAATACCGAAACCTCGGAATACCATCCAAATGGTGAGAGCAACTAACAGACAAAACGTGTACACCAATAAAATAAACAATTTTATTGTTGACTCATTTGAGAAATTGTCTCTAGAGTCATCTACCACGTTCCAAGCTGGCATTGGCAATGACGGTGGCAACTCTGTCTCCTACTACAGCGCCAACATTACGACTAAGATGACTGTTGCTGCGGCAATGGAATATGAAAAAGGACGAAGGCACAAACAAAATACTTAACGTGTAAAAGTTGATTTGGAATGATAGCAAAAACAACAACAATGCATGTAAGATGTCAGCAACAAGCGTCACAAAGGCACACGTATCGAGTACTCGCACAAGCGAAAAGCAACCACGAATGAGCACAAACAAGCAGCATTTTTAGCCGATCACACAGCCATTCGCACACGGCTGACATTAATTTGTGCAATTGCATGGGCATGTCCTGGGCCCACAATGGCCTCCACCACGGCACGAAGTGCGGAACTAGCTCTAGGAAGCAAGCAAGCACATTTCGCACCTTGCCAACTCCCAGGAGGTTTGTATGAGCGCGAGCAAAATAAAAACAGAGCACAAAAATGTATCTCCATAAAGAGCAAGGAACAGGATACGCGCTGCTCATCTTAGCCAAACCGAACACGAAGTGGTATGGGGACACATGCAATGCGAACCGACCAAGAGGCGATTGAAATGTTCGCTGTGCCGCAAAACATGAACGGCGGCGGCCAGGAACGTGATGATAAAAAATGCATGAGTGCACTTTTTGAGTGTTGCCGCCGATGCCACAGTTGGCCGCAAAAAATTTCAAAAACAACAAAAAAGAAGACAACAACGCCACAAAGCGAAGGTGATGTGTTGTTGCACGCAAGACTGCCACAAGTTGCATTAACACTGGAGGTGTGTGTATGCGGGTGGGTATTTATGCACATTCTACAAGTGCAAGTATGTTTCCTTTTGCCGCGCTGAGTGAGTGCGTTCAATTTGCAGTTTTCCTCATTTTTCTGCTCACGTTCCTCGATTAAATTCTCATTTCGGTCATAATTTTGCCGTTTTTACGATTGCAAGGCATTAAATTGCTGTTGGCCACCAACTCAACTCACATTGCCACGCTGCAGCAAATGCGGCTCTTCACTTGCCACCCACTGTAAGGCCATAAGGCGCTGCGCTTCGGCTGGGATGTGTTGTGGCGATTGAAAGTGCAACATTTGAAGGTGAAGGCAAAACAAATTATAGTAAAAGAAAATATGGCAGTAAAGTGTAGAAGAAATGTTGAATTTATTTACTTAACATATTCAAAAGTAAAATAAAGGTATTTACGACCCAAGAGTTGATCTCAAAGGTTGGATACTATAATTTGTCTGATGTATTCTGATAGCTGATGGTTTGTTTTATAGAACTAAATTTGTGAAAAGTACCGGCATCGATTGAGTCTCACATCTCCTGCCAGAGATTTCACTAATAAGTGGACACATTCGTGTGTATATTACTTTAGAAGGCTTCAGAATGAACTAATAAATTTGAGAGAACTCATAGACTGAAAACTAGATTGGTAAATCCTTACGGCCAGCACTCGAAATTTATTCACAGTATTTCGCTTGTGGACATATAGGTTTGCTTATTGGACACTGTCCAATATATACACATGCGGTGAGATTAGGGATCATGCCAAACGTAAGTTGCCAAGGTTGTTTGGAGGTAGTCGAGGACGAATTATCCAAGCACTACCTCTTTCAGCATTCGCCAGATTGAGTTTAAAATAATTCGGTAGGCACACCGTCGGCGGACCTAGCTAATTCAGATAAGCTGACTTGAGAACTGTGTAAGTGGGATGCTCTGCAGCTGTGGAGATCTGCCCCTTGACTTAACCTAACCTAACATATGTATGCATGTCTTTGCTATTTGGACCCCTTTGTATTTTTTTAAGTTACATATGAATTTTCGAGTTCATAGAAGTATTTGTTTACTTTATTCATACATCAGCTGGTTGGAAATGGACCACTCTCCCAATTATTACTTAACTTAATATTCATGTTTGCAGAATTCTCGCGCTTACCAAATTTCGTTTCGAACTTCGTACGAAAATAATGTCATTGTAAAGCTCTTTCGCGTCCTCCTCAGCTTAAGGACAGTTCTTTGACCTATAAAATTCTTACTTAATTTCTACTTACAGAAAGAGATCTGATTGACAACTATAAGGTGGAACTAAACATTTTGCCTGATTCTAATAGTCAGAATTGTCTTAAAAAAAGCAAGTTACATACTTCTCAGAACAACTTTCTGCACTGTTCCGCTTTTGCAAACTTTAAAATAAAAGCACCTAGACCCCACACCCATCCATTTGTTATCGTATAAGGTATTTACAATTGTCGGTCTATAAAATTTCCACCGGTGGGGTTTTCAGATTGTTATTATTCATTTTATTGAATTTCTATTATCTGTCAACGCACACTCTAATGAATTTTAATTAAAATCTTAGTTCAATATTAGCTTCTATAAATATACTGGAACAAAAAATGAGGGGAGCCACAAAACTTATCGGCTTTGTTTAAATAATAACGCTTGTTTATATGGGTCAAATAAAATTAACTCAATATTTTATCTATATAATTCACTAAAAGTGTAATACTAGCTTAACAGCATACCTTTATTGACTTGTGCGTATTTCTTCTTCAACATGAGTCAAATAAAAAATGTATTTATCGGTAATACACGCATAGTCAGACATAGTGAGGAAATACTGAAACGTTTTCAACACAACCAAGCCACCCAATAATAACAATGCGACAAAAATGTGATAAACCCAAGTTATATTAATTTGCTTTGAACGCATGCGATAATGTCCATCGTTGCTAGGGATAGGGGGAATATTATGGAATATTTTTACGTATTTAGTCTAATAACTGTTCTATAGAGTAAACATAAGTAATTAAGATCACTTAACGGTAGTTTGTAATGCCTTCAAATAATCGAAGTATATATCAAATTAATCAGGAGGGTGGAGCAAATTGATTTCCTCTGAGGAAAATTGGGAGAACTGATATAATACAATTTTTGGTATAATATATATGAAATTAATCAGGATCGTACTGAGTTCGTTAGAGGGACAATGATTAGTTTCGCCAAAGGCAATTAAAAAAAAAGATAAGTGACTCATCTTCTGATATCATTAATATGCATGTGGCATAAGTTTTTAGAGATTTCTTTATCAAATTGCATGAAAACACGCCCAGTTCCCAAAAACCGTTTTATGAAACGGGACATCCATTTTAGATGAAATTACGTATCTCGCAAACTACTTGACCGATTTTAACCAAATTTGAAATGATATGAATTCGGGTTAAATAAACTAGACATACTCCTTAATTATACAATCTTTGAGCACAAATCACGAAGCTGGCCGTAAATCTTTAATTTTTTTAAATTTTAGACTCTAGTCGAACTAATTCTTCCTCTCTTGGTATGCATAGATATCCTATTTTAATAGCTTTAATAATTTGTTAGAATTTATCATAGTTATTGTCACGATTTATATAAGATAATCACTAACTGGACGGACCAATATAATATTCAAGACAAACACTCTCTGTGTTAAGGGGTTTCCTACAAAACTTTATTACGAGATATTTTCTTAATACATTTGAAATTTTATATGAACTAATTACTGCATGAGTAAGGCAAGACTGAGTTCGGTGCAACCGATCCTTTTATACTCTCGCAATTTATTGCTATATGAATGTTTATTAAGATAACACATAATTTGACCCATGTATTCGTCATAAAATCCAATAGAATAACGAAAATCATGATCTATAGTATATGAGAGCTGAGGTAATTTCTGAACCGATTTCACCATTTTCACCACCAACATACATTATATCCAAGATTAAATGCTCACTTAATTTGGCTTGGATATTTCACATATTAACCGATATATGCGGAGTAAGGCCCACCGTATTTTTGAAAAACCTATAACTAGGTATATGAGAGCTAGAGAAAGTTATAACCCGATTTTAATAATTTTTGGAACAAAGACATATGTACTTTTAGAAGAAGAAAAATTCCTTTGAATTACATTAAAATATTTGAGTGGCTTACCGATATTTTCGGTGAACAATTATCTTAGCCACTGAGTTCTTCATGGAAATGAAATATATAGTCCGATTTCAGTAATTTTTTCACAAGTAGTGCTACAGATCATATACAGTATTTGTGTAAAGTTTTTTTCCGCTATTTTCATTGGTTCCTTATGTATATATTATAAAATGAAGGAATGAAATGGAATTCAAAATTGAGTTATATGGGAAGAAGTCGTGGTTGTGAACCGATTTTACCCATTTTTTTCGTGTTATCAAGGTGTCAAGAAAATATTATGAACCGAATTTCGTTAAAATCGGTCGAGTAGTTTCTGAGATATGGTTTTGACTCATAAGTGGGCGACGCCACGCCCATTTTCCATTTTGTAAAAAAATCTGAGTTCAACTTCTTTCTGCCATTTCCTCTGTAAAACTTAGTGTTTCTGATGTTTTCCGTTAGTGAGTTAACGCACTTTTGGTAATTTTCAACCAAACCTTTGTATGGAAGGTGGGCGTGACTATTATCCGATTTCAACTATTTTCATGGTGTGGTGGGGTACGTATGGGAACCGACTGCAGAAAGTTTTGTTTATACAGATTTATTGGTTAGCGAGATATATACAAAAAACCTATTTGTGAGCGGGCCCACTCCCAGTTCCGCAAAAAAATTACATCCAAATATCCCCCTCCATAATGTGATCATCCGTTCCAAAATTTTACATTCATAACATTATTTATGGCTAAGTTATGACACTTTATAGGTTTTCGGCCATTGACTTTCGCCATTTAGTGGGCGTGGCAGTGGACCGATTTCGCTCATTTTCTCATTACGAACCTCCTCAGGATGCCAAGGCATATGTGTACCAAGTTTCATTAAGATATCTCAAATTTTACTTAAGTTATCGTCATCCTGATCATTTATATATACATACATAACCCCATATCTACATCTTTTATTTCTGAGTGATATAAACAACCGTTATGTGAACAAAACTATTATACTCTTTTTAGCAACTTTGTTGCGAGAGTATAAAAACACACTGCACCAAAGACTTTAGAGACTTTGGTTCCGTATATTATAATTTTTAGACGCAAAAATTTCATTTTATCTACTCTCGACTTTATAGATGTTATTGCTAAGCGATATTTGAGCACAAAAAGTATATTAGAAATTACTTAGTAAACATTTTGTATAATTTTGCCCTTCGAATATTTAAGAATTTCTACCCACTTGTGTTGTTTAAATGGTATTATGACTTTATTAGTTTACAATTTTATAGCACTTGGATTCCACCAATGAATGGTGGCTTCATAACGACCATTATCAACCGGCTGACTGACAGATAATATATTTTTTTTTTGAAATTAAGAGCCAAGAGAAATACCCTATATAAACACGCACATATTTTTTGGGTATTTATTTATATTTTTTTGTGGGAAACCACAACATACTCGATGAGCCAATGTGTTAATTATTTTGACGTCATCAATTTTTTGCTGTTGTTTTGCGAATACAAATAGACTTGATGGCACTTGTATTTCACCAATACGCGTATGCAACGTGACGCATGCGTCGTCACTATGCAAACAGGTGCTAAAAATAAACCAACACAGCGCACCACCTGTCGAACCGCGGCTAAGTAGAAGTGCGTGAAGCGTGCCCAGCGGCAGTGAGCGCCTACACAGGTACATACATATATTTGACTGATGGCGCAAAAAATACGCAGAAATGTTTTCTATTTTTATTTTTACACATTCTTCGATTTATTTGTTTGCATGGGAATTACCCGCAGCAATTGCAACTAAAACTACAACTACAACAATAGCGAGCTGTTTCAAGAGCAAAGAGAAAGCCAGTAGGCGTTGTGCGGCGAAGCGGTCGTAAGAGAGTGCAACTCACTGGGAGAGCAGTAGCTTACTCGTTATATGTTATTGGCGATCGTTGCTGGTAAAAGACATTCATTTGTATAAGCCTTGTTGTTGCCAATTGTTGCGGCTGTGTTGGTGGTAATGTTGGCTTTTTGTGGAATTTGCTAACTGCCGGCATGGACTCTAGGCCACACAGCGCAGTCTCATATAAAATCGCGTAGCATAACCGCAACGAGTTCAGTTTGATTGCAAACATCAACCATAAAGTGACTTAGCGAAGAAGAAAGCAAAAACAAATTCAAGAGTTTCTGCGAAAAAAAAAATATATTTTCCAAAAAATATTATTAGTGAAAATTTTCAAAAAATTAAAAGAAAAGTGCAATTATTTCTAACATAAAGACTTTACAAGTGTGGAAAAAAATCTACAACAATGCAACAAAACAACAACAGTCACCTGAATATGCTGCGAAACGCCCTCGGCTTCGCTTTTCTACTCTCATTACTGTTGCTGCTTATCAACCGTACACCCTCAGTAGAGGCGCGTCCCATGGATCTGTATGATGATGTCGGTGATTTCTTTGACGCTGTCTCACTGGACGATGTGCCCGTTTCGGGGCGCACAGCACCGGAAACCTTCTGTCGCATGCCAATACGCAAGGGCGTCTGTCGCGCGCTCATCCCACGCTTCAGCTATGATCCCAGCCGTAGGACTTGTGTGGAATTCAAATTCGGCGGCTGCGATGGCAACGAGAACAACTTCTCCAGCTATGAGGCGTGCATGGCCACGTGTGAGGGCATGTAAATATGTGTGTGCGGTGTACTCGTATAAGCGCCGCTTAAGTGTAGTAATGTTCCTCATACGCCAGGAAATTGCCAATTGCAGGCTCCACAAGCATCACATCCCAACGCATCGTCATCTTGAATAAACTAACCGTTATATACATATTTGTCCAGCGCAAGCTCAAATAATCGTTTATAGCGCGCTTCCATTCCAAACCGTGTTCATGGCATTTATTTACATATTTCTTTAGCTTTAAGTATATTTTTATTTTTACGCATACAAAACGCAAATTCAATGCACCAACGCACATTTTCCATTGGCTTCAAAGTGAAATTTCATAAAATTTCAATGTTTTTGTGATAAAATTTTGGTTTATAGCTTTTAAGTAAGTTTTTATTGTTTTCGGAGTGAAAGCCACAGAAATTTCTATATTATTTTCGTATTGCTTTGGTTTTTCCAGAATTTCATTTGCAAATTAGTGCACTCTTATTATTTATTGTATTTGTTATATGTATATGTATTCTAAAAAAAATATTAAATATATTTTGTAATATTTGATATTTTGTATACACGATTTTATACAAAAAAAAGCAAAATAAAATATATATTTTTATAAAATATGAAAAATTCGAAATATTTATTTTAGTTTTTTATTAGAAACTCAGTGGCATGGAAACAAGGTATTCAATAGATTACAAACATAAACAGACAATTTTTGTTGCTTTCAAAATGTAAGCTTTTAAGCGAACTTCTGCAAAGTGACATTTAGCACGAATTATTTATCGTTTATTAATTTTTAAAACTTCTTTGTAAAGCAGTAAGAAATCAAAAGACTTAAGCAGCAAACCTAAAAAATATATATATATGTAGCACTTGACTAAACTAACGTTGTTTTTTTAGACATGTGGTTTTCAAATTTTTTCGGACTTGGTCTTTTTGACAGCTGTTACTTGATTTATAGTCAGTTTAGTTTGTCATATCATAGTGAATGGGACTTAATCCTGGAAAACATTCGAGCCAGATGCGGCGATCACTTGTTCGAATTCATTTTTGAATCTTAATGGCCTATAATTACCTACAAAAAACACGTTTGAATACCGTAGAAGGTATTTCATTTCAGCCGGCTGCTAAATGTGTAAACGAGGTAGTGCTCTAACATTTCCTTATCCTAAAGACATATTAATTAGATTAAGCGGAATTCACCTTAGCTAGTCTTGGCCTGGATGACTTCAACTATAATACTGAGCTGTCCCAAACATTCATTTGAGTCCACTCATTCGCTTTCTCTTTGCTATTCAAAGGATGATAGTTAAAGTTTAATATACTCCAACTATTTACCCTTGCATTTTTAATGTATAGATTGGTCCAGTGGATGTCTAGGCCTTAGAAGGTACATAACTTGACTTACTAACTTACTTGACGGAAAAGTTTTATACACCATTAAATTAAGAGGAAAAACACATTCTACAGATTTTGGTAACTCTTTATAATCACATATAAAAATGAAATGGATTTTTACAATAAACTATAGACCAAGAACGGGATATCGGTGTCAGTTTCTACTTTTAAAATTGCACTTTTTATCATATATAATTTAATCCTATGTAGGATCTATGATAAACTACTTATAAAGAGTTTTTCAAAAGGAACGCTACAAAAGCAGACCGATAGGGACAGCAAACGACGACATATTATTCCCACTCTTTTGACATGTCTCTTCAGCAAGGTTTGCCGTTACATTATGGATAGATATGCGATCCAACAACGAGTCCACACTATATTAATATATATTTTCGGAATTCAGAGTCAGTGGACTCAACTTTTAGAGCGATACGTCCAATTTATGGTCGTCATAATCGTCCTTTCAGATTAAGAATTGAGCGTCTAGTGGAAAATTTTGAATCCACAGGTACAGTACAAAATGTTACCGTGCCAGGGAGACAAAGAAGTGTCTATATTGCTACCGATAGCGCAGCGCAACAATTGAGGAAGACCCAAATCAGTATCTCACACGTCGTTCTTAAGTGTTGGACATTTCTGTGACGTCGTTGTGGCGAATTTTGCGAAAAGATCTTGGTCTACATTCTTACAAGATCAAATTGACGCAAGAACAAATGCCGCTTGGCCACCAGAATCATCGTATATTCGTGAATTGGACTGAGCAACAAATTGAAAACGATCCGATGAGGCTCATTTCTGTCTGAATGCCTTCGTCAATAAGCAAAATGTGCATTATTGGTCAGGCATCAATCCACACGTACTCCATGAATCACCATTTTAACCCCAAAAAAAATTACGGTTTGGTGCGGTTTATAGGCTGGCGGCGTCATTGGGCCGTACTTCTTCCGTGATGATCAAGACCGGCATGTTACTGTAAATAGGAATCGCTGCCTCTCAATGATAACCGAATATTTTTGGCCCGAATTGGATGATATGTGGCTCCAACATGACGGCGCCACAAGCCACACAGCGAATGCCAAAATCGATTTATTGAAAACCAAGTTTGGTGAACGAGTTATCTAACGAAATGGCCCAGTAAATTGGCCGACTCAGTCTCAGAATACAGTCCGTGAAATTGCAGCAGTATCGGCCGATTTATGCTTAAAACCCGTTGAAAACTGGGTTCATCATATGAGTGAGATATAAAGGGTTTTTCAATTAGAGCGCTACAAAAACGGTTTCGGATATCGGTATGGAACTCGATTTTTTTTTGCATTACCACCACAGGCACGGTTGTAGAAGTCCATTATGCTTAAAAACCGTCGAGTATTGGGTTCAGCGCCTGGACTTCTGCAAGCGTGCTTGTGGTAGCTGTATATCGGAAGATTGTTCATGTATACAAGGTGAACTATCTCTTTATATTCTAAGCATATAGAAATCAATATGTGAGCAACAGATGTCTTCACTCGAGTTCTCAATCATATCGGTATTGGTTGGGCGAAAAATTTGGCCCACATAAGATTACCTGTAGTTTTCTACAAATATTGTTACTTTTAGTCAAAATTTGTGAAAACATATTGCGCCAGTGTATCATCAATCACAAAGAAATAACCAAATTAATGCCAATTTAACTAAGTATAATAGTTGATGTCATCACAGAGCAAAGTAATCTCAAAGTAACTGGGTTACAAGTCTATAATTAATTCATAATCTCCCGTAAGTCCAGCGAATTGCTAATTTAAATCGATTGATATTTATTTTTAAAGTAGCAAAGGTATTGTATTATCATGTTATACATATCGTACCTGAAACTCTAAAAATAGCCGCTATCATTTAAATCTTTCATCTATAAAAAAAACAAGATGTTGAGTATTTAAAGATCACAACAAAAGCAGTTATTTTGTTTACTAAATTAGGAAATATTTGTGTACAAACAATAAATGACAGCAAATAACTTCCTCCACATCGTTAAACAATATTTCGCAAACATATCGCGAAGATTCCACAAAATTCAATATTTGCGATAGTTGATGGTAAAAAAATAAAAAAAAAAAATTTAGACAACTAGTTATGCTGCACATACATACACATATACAAATAAACTAATATGCAAATTTCCTTATAAATATGTATGCGCGTGTATGTGTGTGTTTGTGGTTATAATTGGTGGCAATTTTTTAAGTGTCGCGCGTACGAGAAAGCAATAACAAACACATCGTAAATAAACATAATTAGCACAGATTTATTAATGACAAATTGAAAGCAAATAAACAAACAGACATACATATAAACGATACATACAGACAGACATATGCAAATGCAAATGCATAATTATGTATGAATGGCAAATTTTTTAGCAAAAAACAGCTTGGAAATAACGCGATTTTATGAATATATATGGATTTACATGTATGTTTGTATGTAGTCTAGTCTAATCAATGAAGGTGTCTATGTCTGCCAGGCTGCATTGTTCAAAAGTTGGGTCTAGGCGAACCACAAAACCATTGATGACGTGAGTCTGCGAAGGCGTCAACAAATGAGAAAGAGGGCCAAAACATATGCACATAAAAAAACATTTTCTTCAAATATAAATATGTAAATATATATGCATGTATGTTGGTATTTATGCATATGCTAAAAGTCGCGATTTGCAAAATATGCTGGCGGCAAGAAAGATGAAAAAAAAAAGAAGTCGATAAATAACAAATTAATTTCATACAATCAACCCACAAAGCATCACGCCAAGCACAGCAATATAATGTCAAACACAACAACAACAACAATACAAACGAAAAACGGTGTCAATTTATAGCTAACGCTTATCTGCGCACAACACGTAAACAAACAGCTTGATGTAAATATACATACATATGTACATACATATATGTTGGTGGCTTTCTGGCATCAGCAACCACGACTCCAATGGATGCTCCGCTTGTTGTGCGTGACATTAGCAGTGGACCATACACAAAAGCCAACATAAATTGCCATTTAACAGCGCCAACAAACAATTAACTTGATCGATGCCAATCTGCACACATCCATACACACACTCACTCGCTCACGCACGCTCAATGAAAGAAGGCTAATTTTGTAATGGCGCACAGCATGCAAATTTCTGTGCATTCACTTTTTATTGCTCTTCAATGAAAAAAAGCATACCTTTTGATATAAAATCGTATATGATTAATATTTAATTTGATTAATTTGCAGAAAATTATAGAAAAATACGTTGAATGCATGTCAGCGGGTGATCTCCGGTCAATGACCGATATTTCATAATATTGAAAGCGAAATTGTTAGCGATGGCATGCATATGTATGTATTATATTTACGTCTGTTTATAGATTTTTGGGTGCTTCGAATTGAGAAAATTGTTAAATTAAATAATTACTTAAATGAACTATAGGGCTGCCAGTAGTTTAGTTCCAATTTCGCTTACATAGATTACAAATATATACAACAGCAGTTTATATTCACTTCACTATATATATGATCGTAGGAATACAAGTTATAGAGTTGGCAATGCTATTTAAATGAGATCCTCCTACGAAAAGAAAATGAAAGATTAATCACTTGTGAGTTCAGAAAATAATAAAAAAACACTTTTAGCTTGATGCATCCTTTTTTTTACATCTGTCGAATCTTCAATCATGAAATTAAATCTTGAAATCCATCTTTTGTGTTCAGCCTTTGAACACTGAGGATTTAATTGCGACAAGTCCTTTTGCATAACAATGTTCTCATCCGATCGGATCATGTTTTGAAGGAACACAGTTTGTATAAGATTATAAGATAGCGCAATAATATTTCAAAAAAATTTAAAAATTTATTTATTTTTCAATTAAAAAAAAAACTACAAACGTAGATGCAGATAAATTTCTTTAAAACTCTTTTAAACAAGTAAGGAAAGGCTAAGTTCGGATGTAACCGAACATTTTATACTCTCACAATTTATTTATTTAACTTTGTTTATATTATATAATACACAATTTGACCCACATATTCGTCATATATATTGTATAAAGTCCATTGAAAATTGGAAACCATAATATTAGGTTAGAAGCACCGAGGTCCTCGTGTTCGATATATGGGGCCTTAAAAACCTATGGTCCGATTTCGGCGATTTTTAGAATGGGGCTGCCACACTATAAACATAGTATTTGTGCATAGTTCTGCACCTATATCTTCACCAGTGTTTACTTTATATATTGTAAAGTAAGTGATTCAGATCGTCTTCAAATTCTGGTATATAGGAAGTAGGCGTGGTTATGAAGCGATTTGACCTATTTTCACAACATATCATTGAGATGTAAGGAAGACCCATAAGTGGGTGACGCCAGGCTCATTTTCCATTTTGTAAAAAAATCAGCTTCCATCTGCCATTTCTTATGTGAAATTTAGTGTTTCTGACGTTTTTCGTTAGTGAGTTAACCCACTTTTAGTAATTTTTAACCTAACTGTTGTATGGGAGGTGGGCACGCCTTCTTTCATTTTTGGACTGTATTAGGAAGTGGCCAAAAAAAAACGACTGCAGAAAGTTTGGTTTATATAGCTCTATTGGTTTGCGAGATATGTACAAAAAACTTAGTAGGGGGCGGGGCCACGCCCACTTCCCCAAAAAAATTACATCCAAATATGCCCCTTCATAGTGCTTCTTCATACCAAATTTTATTTCCATAGCTTTATTTATGACTGAGTTATGACACTTTATGTGTTTTCGGTTTTTGCCATTTTGTGGGCGTGGCAGTGGTCCGAATTTGCTCGAACGCAACCTCGTGCCAAGAAATAAGTGTGCCAAGTTTCATCAATATATCTTAATTTTTACTCAAATTACAGCTTGCACAGACGGACGGACGGACGGACGGACAGACAGACATTCGGATTTGAACTCCACTCTTCACCCTGATCACTTTGGTATTTAGTAGTAGTATTTCGTTTAGTTTTGGGTGTTACAAACAACCGTTATGTGAACAAAACTATATACTCCTTTTAGCAACTTTGTTGCGAGAGTATAATTATTTAACTCGGTAACTCTAAAAAATCAAAGGCTGTTTGGATTTCAAACAATTTTCATTTATTCGAATAATGACAGTATAACTATTCGAATAACCGCAGTAGAACGACTATTCGAATAGTCGTAACATTGCAACTAATCGAATAGTACTAACCGGTTAATATTCGAACGAACGGTTAAAACCGGATATTCGAATAATTGCTTTTCAGGTTGATCGAAAAGTGTTAAGAGCCCTACTATGTAGATTAGAAAAAGTGAGTCCCTAAACTATTAAAAATTGGATAAATGTATGTAAATCGGAAAGTTCAGTTTTAGAATACGTTAAAGTATATTCGAAATCAGATCAATTGATTTGTTCCTTTTATAATACTAAATATCTTAGACTATGTTATTTTTATAACAATATTGTTTTAAAAGAAACAAAATACTGTCAATATATTTTTTGGAAAACAAAATGTTCTAAGTTTTACAAATTTTGATGAAATGATAAAAATACTCAGACATTGACTATACTAAATATGTAAGTAATTACATTTGTTGACCGATTATTACTACTTGACCGATTTAAATGAAATTCGATACCTAACATACTGATATTACCGATGGAAAATGGGTTCAAGAAGTCGGTCTACTTCCCATATAATACAATTTTGAATTCCATCTGATGGTAATTTTTAACATAAAATATCGGTAAATCGTTCAGAGATAGAAATTCAGAGAGATTATTTTTCTTCTAATAGTGTGTCCTAATTATAGGTTGTTCAAAAATACTTACCTTATAAATCAGTTAATATGTAAAATATCTTAACCAAGTTAAGTGAGCGTATAATCCTGGATATCGTGTACCTTGATGATGAAAATTTGTGAAATCGGTTCAGGAATTATCTCAGCCCTCTTATATTATTTATGATGACCTTCGTTATTCGATTGGACTTTATGCCGAACTTGGACCTTGATATTATTTATATAATTGGTTTTGAATTTAAGACCTTAAAAAACCTAGGACTATTTGCTGATAACATTAGTTCTGACTACAGTTATAAATAAGTATTGGTCTAATAACGGTTTAGTAATGTAATTTTTTTTTTTTTAAATTTGGTTTAGTAAGGTGATTTTTTTCAATGTATTTAAAGATCTTCCGATGTAGTTACTGATCATAAAGGTCATACATATGTGTTTATCCCCTTAAAAGATATTCTTTGACTTTTGGGTATTTTATGGGATGTCCCAAAGACTAATACAGATAGCTGAAGAACATTGGTAGCAATATATAATGAACAGCGTTTGGATCGAATTACTGATATATCTTACCGACAACTCAAAATATATACGGTCATACTTCTTAACAATGAAAGTTGACCACCCAATGTACATTTATCAGTATTTTTGCTTCGATTTTGCTTCCGTTGTAATTGAGATTTACTTGATTAATACGTGAAAATCTCTAAAAACATACGGATTTATCAAACTACCCCTGTATAATATGGCAAATCGATTCTGCATAAATATTGTCACATTTTGTCGCGCTGAGAAAAACCACCGATTGAAGCCTTCGGCGATGTCATTCCACCCACCCACAGGTTGTACAGAGTTTAAAGACCTCTGGCACAAATTTTCTATTGTTTACTTAATAGTGCAATAAGTTTGCTATAAATAAATACACTCACACATACATAGTTACATGTATGTGAAATGCAATTAGAGAGTGCAATGGCTTTAACCCGCATATTGATACATACGTACATTTGTATGAACGTTGTTTGCCTACAAATTGAATGCATTTGCATATTTCTTAGTAAATTCATACTAACTAATACAAATGTACATATACATACATATATGTAAGCAGATATGAAAAAGAGTACCCGAGTAGGTCCATAGTACCACTGAGGTACTTTTGTATGTATGTACATATGTATGTATTCAAAAGAGTGCACTGGGCCTGCAGCCAGATTGCTGCACTCTTTCGCGGTAATTATCGAGAATCGCATATACAAATATACATATACTTATATACTCACCTCTCAAAGGCTACTACCTCTCTAGTCTTCAAAAACCTCAAGTAACAACAAAGTTAGCAGAAAAGTTGCGGTTGACAACATCAATGCAAACCGAAGAAATTACTCGAAACCGATCATGCCACACGTCCAATGAATGAGTTAACTCGTGGATATAGGCAAATACATATGTATTGATATATATGTACATACATAGAAATGTTTAATGGGTTTTTTGACACTTTAGCTCTTTTCCACGAAAATTTTCACCTGAATATTTACGCACAATTTGCATATCCACTTGAAGAATTGTAGTATTTGAAGATGCTAATATGTCTTTACCCAGGCTCGCTTTATAAGTAGATAATCTATATACACTCATTCGAATACAAGAAGTCTCGAGCCTTGGTTAATGGTTACTATGCTCAAATCCATAAACACCACAGACGTCATTGTCGTCTTTATTGGCAGCATCATCTCATAAATATTGCATTTTTGTATTTTCGCATACAAATATTAATTGAATTAAATATATTGGCCCAACAACAGCAGCAAAAAAAATATTTTTGAAGCACACTACAGATTATTTTGCATAAATTTATGCAATTTTTGGAAGTGACCAAATGATATCAACGCCGAAAATAGCAATACAGTGAAGCATTGTTGAATGTGTACCATTATGGATCATATTTTTTAGATGTACAAAATTTCATATGGGGCTAGATTTCAAAACAGTTGCCAATGTAGAACATTTTTGAATATTTATGTATCTTAGACTAAACCAAAGTTTAATAATCGGAGAACTTTATTTCCAAAACTCGCATGCTGTCCTCAATTTGACAGAGCACTTCGTAAACATTAGCTTTGAGAGACATTCCTGGCGTAGCGGTTACATACAAAAGAATAAAAATCAGTTTTAGATATGCTCTCCAGGTTCACTTACAATATAGTGGAGGATATTATCAAATACTTTACTGTTGGAAATATTAATGCATTTTCTTTGTTTTCATATCAAAAATACTTAAGGTAGTGGTCTCTGAGATGGATTCATTAAGCGATCTTACAAGAGCGATCGATGATAGCGCGCCATTCGTCTCTTTCCCTCTCAATTCGGCGGCTGTTGGAAATCTCAAGTGTAACCAGGTCGCTCTCCACCTGGTCCCTCCAACGGAGTGGAGGCCTTCCTCTTCCTCTGCTTCCACCGGCGGGTACTGCATCGAACATTTTCTAAGCTGGAGTGTTTTCGTCCATTCGGACAACATGATCTAGCCAGCGTAGTCGCTGTCTTTTTATTCGCTGAACTATGTTAATGTATAACTCGTCGTATAATAGGTTACATTTGGTAAATATCGATCGGGAGCTACTTAACTTATGTAATGTCAAAAAAATTCGACTTCAATGGCTGAATGTGAGAGAACCAAGTTGTTTTCAATTTAGATTTGCGAAAAAGGGGTTATCAGGTAGAAATTCCCTAATTGTGTTATTTCCGTCAACTTTAACAGTTGGAATCTAACAAGAGTTTTAGGTTTAACGCTTGAGTATCGATTGACACAAACTTTGTTGAAGATATGAAGCTAAATAAACCTCTTGCGACTCACATCGGAATAGAAGACTCTTTCAACAGCGCAGGAGCTAATAATTGGTCAATTCTATTCGAACTTTTGTGAGACCTAGCCGTCCAACATAAAACCCCAAGGGATCAATGGGACTGAGACTCTTAGGCTTTTAATAAAGAGTCGAGAATACATCTGCTTGCAAATTGATCACCCTTGGAGTACCTTGGTTCCACAGTTAGTTAGCGTAACTCCTTTTTTTCGATAAAGGGGTTTGGGAATTGAACTAGTTACTAAGCTAGGCAAGTTATCTAAGCGTTGAGAAACCTTGGCTTGAAGATTAAACCAGAATAGGTAAAGCG
This sequence comes from Zeugodacus tau, assembly GCA_031772095.1. Taxonomy (NCBI): domain Eukaryota; kingdom Metazoa; phylum Arthropoda; class Insecta; order Diptera; family Tephritidae; genus Zeugodacus; species Zeugodacus tau. The sequence continues at coordinate 18,233,936 of CM062652.1, read as the reverse complement.
AACTACTCAAATCCATTAAACCAAAACTCTCTGTTCCGGATTATGTTTTGGATATTTTTGATCCTCATTATACAATATTCTCTCGTTGAGCTAATTGTAGGTAGGTGCAGCGAATGTCTGTCTAGTTGTAACTATGAGGAGAAAAAGACACAGTGACCAAAGGGCCATTGACCTCTCGTTGAACCAACGTCGATCGCACTCTCCTTTCCTTTGTTGCGGTTTCGAAGTGTGCAAATAAATACATAATGTATACTACAAGTAGACTTGAAATGTAATAAACCAATAATGTGTGTAATAAAAAATGAGAAATGGCAATTATGCGCATGAGCAACGCTTTTTGCATGTCAACAATGGGCAATGGCAACAAGGCAAATTTGACACGTTCATTGCACACATTATTCAAGTTGCAACAACAACAACCGGCGCTTTGTTTTTTTATGTTGCAAAAATAAAATAAATAAAATGAAGTAAAACAAATTGGTTGCCATACAAAGGAAACTGTTACCTACGACTAGTTAGTGCTGATGATGGAAAAAACCGAATATGAGGGTACCCTATTGAGTTACTGTGATGGAAGTGAACTTTAAAGATGTAGAAACAGTGGTCTATGGGTTTAAAAATCTGCGTATCTATTAGATGGAATTAGCGATCAGTTTCTACTGTTGATGCCTAGTTGACAACCTTAACGAAAAATGCGGTTCTTTACGGTTACTTAGGTTCAACTTTGGCGAAATTTAAAATGTGCAAGAGACAGCGAGGTTTTGAAAAATAATATCAAAACTCCAAATTGTCTTAATAAAAATAAAAAATATAAATACAGATCTCCATAACTCGAACTTTTGAATTGGCAATAGAAGTCAAATTTCATACAAATTCCCTTTCATAAACCGAACTTTTCGGCCAGGGCTTAATAAAAAAAATTTAAAATTTTAACCTCGAGGCAGAATTTTAAAAGAATCCTTATATTCGTATTGAGGCGAACAAAAAAATATGATATTACACATATGGATTACATAAATCAAATCATCAAGGCAGGTGATACAGACAGCAAAGGGCAAACTATTGGCAAAGCAAATACATAAAACTGTATATAAATCTATAGTTTACAGCTTTTTGAAAAATTGTATGTTTTAATGATAATACTATAACTCAAAGTCACTCTTACTCGAGTTTTTTTTGTCGATTATGGTGATTCGAGTAAGAGAAGTTGTACTGTATATAAAAAAATTGTTTTTGATCTTCTCACTTAACCTCCGATATTCTATTAATTGTATGAAAAATAACTTGTGTGTGTTACAAGATCAAGATAATCTCTCCGATGACTAAACACTCTTTTATTCTTTATTGGACCGAAGGACTTGAGATTTGTCCGCAGTTATATGCCCTGACAGCGACAGCCAATAACGCTGGGTGAGTTATAACAACTGATTTTTGATTTTACAAATTTGCGGCGACTACGCCTAAATGCCCGATCCTCGAGACTTCGTCTTTTATAAACCCTGTCCACTTTTTCCAGCAAAACAAGCCTGACATCGATAATAAAAAGACGAAATTTACTTGCCAATTGATTTTTAGTAGTTATATAGTTTATTACATGGACATAACCTATAAACATTGTCTAACGGTATTAAATTACATGATCATGGTGGTCAAATCACAGACCCATTACCCGCTTGACTTAATACGCCATATCGTCAATCGACAAAAAATAATATAAAATCAATACATAGCAGAGTTGCATTACGAGGCAAATTCACATATTTAGGCACTCTTTGGCATATGTTAGTATCAAGCGACCCTCGTGATTGTGATAACAAAATTTACAATACTATCTTGAGATTCTACTACTCAATATCAAGTTATCATGTTTTTATTGTGTAAAACAACCATGTAAGGTGCGACTGTTGATAACAACCTAACATACGTTGAAACTAAAGCATATAATGAAGATTATTATTTTACATTATTATTTTTAGATGGAGCTACTGATAATAAGCAAAAATATGTTGAAATATTTGATAAGGTGTTCTACAGGTATCTTACTGGCATATAAATATAATATAGATACTTCATCATGCTTTGAGATCTCTTAGCCCTCAATAACCGCGATGCTAATACTAGTTGGTTAAGACTTTTCTCATTTAATCATTGAAACTAAAGCATTGAGATTATTATTTTTAAATGGTGCTTTTCACCTAATTTTTGTTTAAGGACTTTGTTGCAAAAAGCTTCGCAAGCTCCTTCAAAACACTGGTTTGCGCTTTGGATGCTAAAAGCTCTTATTCTATATACATATATATATACTTTGGACCATACTTCGTATGTTTGTATGAAAAAATGAGCTTAAAGCTTTAAAAATCTCAGCTCTTAAACAGGCAATGGATCCACTTTTTAAGCTTTTAATACCCTCACAACATTTTATGCACAGTGTGTAATAATTTTATTCGCATAACGGTTGTTGGTGGGAATCCGAAAATACTTTAAAAATTAGGAAACTCAGAAATGACCTTTACGGGTCCATTTCTAATTACGTAGAGCCGTTTGTAGATTCTCGCTGTTGTTTTTGTTATACCGACAGACACATTCCCCATAGAATTTTTAAAAAATATCTACTGCCAGTGATTTGACAATCCTTGTCCAGATGAACATTTCTGAGCCTTTCTTATTATGTACACCGATTTTTCTTCCTCTTTCGTAAGAATATTTTGTTCTTTTAATAAAAAACCAACAATTTTCATTTGTATATAGCATCTGTTTTATTACCATTTAATTTATTATTTAATTAAATTTAATTATTATATTTTTTATATATATGTATGTATATGTGTGTATTTGTATTACATTTTAGTTTAAATCAATTATTTTCTTTACAATAAATTGCCATATGTCCATTCGTGTTGCCAAATAGCAAACAACACAAAATACAGTATTTTTTAATTTTTTGATTTTTTTGGAGTTTTTTTCTGTTGGTTACACGTGTACACAGACAAATACCTACTAGCACTGCTAGTAAAATAGTGTAAATTTAGTTTTCCAACATTTGACTGCTTTAAATATACATAAATATTTATTACATTATGTGTGTGTGTGTTTGTATATAGTACATATATATATAATCTATCATCTTTAACATACATAGAATGTAAATATCAAGTTTCAATGTATACATATGCCATTTATATTTGCTATAATTTAGTAGATTTTATTTTATTTTTATTAATTATTTAATTTTTTTGTTTGAACGCAGTTTGCAAAAATCGTAAAATACACATCGCTAATAAATATTATTTTATTATTAAATTATTATTTTTTATTGAATTTTTACTTAATTTTTTTTTTGTCATTAAATTATTATTTTTTTATTTTGAATTTTTAATTTAATTTAGTTGACCGCAGATTTGTAACTTGCGTAGAAATTCTATGAGAACTCATATTTATTTTTTATTTTTTATTTTAAGTTTATTTTTATTTATTTTTTATTTTTATTTATTTTTTATTTTTATTTTTATTTATTTTTTATTTTTATTTTTATTTATTTTTTGTTTTTATTTTTATTTTTATTTATTTTTTATTTTTATTTTATTTTTTCTATTTGTATTGCTCATTTCCACACAAAATTTGCTTAACTGCATTCGCTTCAAAATTTGCTATTTTTGATTAAATACATTTTGCCGTTAGTAGTTTAGCTTCAATTTAAAAGTTTCGTAAGAGTTCGCAAATGAATTCACCAAAGTGTGTATAACGCGCCGAGAAGCTTACGTTCATGTATAAATAGTAATTTTCGTATAGATACAATAGAAATTGCAGATGCTGGGCTAGATTGCAGCAGAGTTCATTGCATTTCATTTCGTTTAGGAATATACATATTAAAAGAGGAGAGAAATGGCAAATTGTGATTAAAGCTTTAACACAATAAAATTAAACAGCAACATTTACGTATAAATATTTAATTACTTAAAAGTAACTGTAATTTCCTTTCTACATAAACAGAATGTATTTTGCTTGCTTGCCACGCTTTTGCCATACCAAATTTACATATGTATGTCTCTGTGTCTGTGTGTATATTTGCAGTGATGGTGGTGGTGGTGGGGAACTTAAGTAGCTAAAACAAAAACAAAAAACAAAAAATATTTATGTAATAGTCTTATGCTAAATTACACTAGACGCAGCTGTTAGAAGCAGCGCTCTTCTCGTCAAACTAGCAGCAACAGCCATAGCATTGCTAGCAATTGCAACTCAACGCTGCAAGTACGCTTCCAACAGTCAGTGTGTTGTTGTAGTATGTGTTGTAGCTGCTAAATATGCCATTCAACTAACGTCGACGTATCGTATTAGCATTGTATTTCTGTGGTCACACCTTTAATACTCTCCGAGCTAAAGTGCACGCAACCGTATTTGCACACCAAGGTCCAAACGTATGGAATGAAAAACTCTTCAGGCGCATCTTCTTCAACATATTTGAATTTCAAATCGGGGAATTTCTGCAAAGCGTTTGTAAGAGTTTAGAATTTATATATTTTTGCATCAAATTAGTGCATCACTTACACGCAAGCGATCACTTGACCACTGGCTAGCGCCCTTCGATATAACCTCAAACACCTCATTGACACCTAATTCACCACGCTGCTCTTGTACGCGCTGCAGACGTGATGAAAAGAAGCCGACAACCTAAAATTTTGATTTTAATGTTAAATTGTTGTTTTAATGTTAAATTGTTGTTTTAATGTTAAATAGTTGTGTTGTTGTTGTTGTTATTACTGCCTACATACCATATCGATGTTTTGTATTATATCCTGAAACGCATGATGACTGCGAAAACATTCGAAGACATTGCGCTTATAAAGCAATGTATACACTAGATTTGGACAGTAGACCAACTGATTGGAGAGACACGAGTTGAGAATTTCCAAAACCATGCGCAGCACCTCCTCCAGCACGGCGAGATCTTGTAGCATATCTTCAGGTGTTGTTGTCACATTAACGGAAACCGCATTATTAACGGGCTCCCTTAGCTGTGCATCGAGTCGTGTATGCTTGCGCGCCAGCGTCTCAAAGAGCGATATCAGTCGTTGCGCTACATAGGGATGTAATGCACGAAATTGTGCCGACATATTCGCTAGCGCAGCCAAACAGTTGGTGTGCAAATATTTATCGCGCATTTTCAACATATTGTACTGTATGGTGCGTATGACAACCAAGATGAGAAGGCCGCCAAGTGATATTTCCGAAATGGTACGTTCGGTGTACCAATGGATATTTTTAAGCATCTAAGAAGAGAGAAAAAAAAAATAAATAATACAAGCAAAAAATATATAATTATTTGTGACTCACTATATTATGCACATTCTTGTTGAAGCCATCATCCTCGCTGAGCATTAGCAAAACGATGAGCGACATGTAGATGTGATGCGAAGTACTATCCGGCGCATGGTAGAGCGTCTGCAAAATGGGTATAACCAGGTTCTCCAGATCATTTTGTGCCATTACAAAACGATAGAAACGTTCATTTCGATGTAGCAAGAGATAAAGCAACAATGTTGCCTGGTCGATGGTCACAATGCGACAGAGTGTCTCGTAAACCGAATTGAAATCGATCTGAAAGGAAGCGCCATCTTTGGGTGAGTCTTTCGAATCGGCACAGCCAAACAGGCTGACACGATACGGATTATCCTTAGTGGTGCAGTGATTCGTCATAATGAGTATGAGTAGAAGACTTTGATTGGCGAGTGGATAATGATCACGAAATTGTTGTGAGAGTTCAGCACCTGAAGCGCTTGTGGCTTTCAAAACATCCTGCTGTTTGCGAAATGTGAAAATGGAGAGCAGAGACTCGGCGATGCCAAACACAAAGGAGCCAGATGTTGACGAACCGAACATTGTGTGTGGCACCTCCACCATGCGTGCCACAAAGTGTAGGAGCGCAGACACGAGCACATTTGCATGCTGACATTTGTATATAGTTCTGGAAAATTTAAAAAAGATATAAGTGTATACTTTCTATAAACTTGTATATGCTATTTACCTGAAAATTATAGATTTCTCTGTGGGTTGTTCGGTGAACAGGTGTACGGAGAGCAAAGTGATGAACGTATTCACCGACTCCAAATGCAAGTGATATGTGAATTCCCTGTAAAAATTAGTTAAACAAATTTCTATTTATCACTTCCTTAATACACAGCAATATCAACACTCACTTGACTGGAATCACCACAATCAAATTGACCAGCGCATCAATGAATGTTTCAAATTTTGCACCGTCCACGACAACAGCTGCTCGAATCAGCAAGTTAGCAGTATGATCCACTTCAGTAGCCTCAACAGCAATTGTAGTATTTTCGCCATGCGCACCTGTCGCCGCAGCTTCTTCCTCTGCACGCAACAGCTCAGCACTTGGTATTGCTTCAAAATGTTGTAATAACTGAAACTCCGAACCGGTCTCAATTATATACTTAATTAACGAACGTATTATGAAGAGTGCATTGAATGTTTGCCATATGTGCACAGTACTGTCTTTGTCGGATAACGATAGCAATTCAGATGCTTTATGCAGAAATACAGTTATCAATGAACCCAAATTTCCCGTCTTCAAATTGTTACTAATGAATGATTGACATAGCGTTTCCAAGCGTGAATCCAAATTTAACTGCTCTTGACTGTAAAATAAACAAATTGTTGTTTGAGCGCCTGCCTACATACATGGGTGGGGTGCACACGTCAGCTTTTTGTTAATCGCCAACTTACCTATCTTCCGGTATTGTTATATGATAGTTTAGTAGTGCATTCCAAAACTCCTCAACGTCTGCTGCAATATGCGTACGTCCAACAAAACGCTGTAATAATTCATTCTCGGAGAGATTAGCTTGTCTGCTGACGTTGATCCCCATGGTTTTGTTTGTTTTACGCACAGCGTTGATGTGCTGTCAACGTCGCCGATATCGCCGTTGATCTGGTTTTGCAGTCGCTCACACTGCTGTCACAACGCTAACGTCAGTGTCGTAAAACGTCGTCAACAATATCTAGCTATGCAAATGAGCGTTTTTTACACGGCTCACAAGAATTTCCACCTCCCTTCACCTTTATGCCTTTATTTCAAACATTTGTCGCCTCTGTGTGCGCTGAAAGAATTTTGTCTAAATTTGTGCTACACAATAAAAATTTAAGTTTTTCTGCAATATTTTTGATATTTTTCTCAACTTGTCGGCGAACTTCAGAACTACTGTATAGAACAAAAGAATAGTGCTGCCACATAACGCAAATCGGTTGTAGTTTGTTAACGCTACTGAAAATCTATGATTTTTAAGCAAATATACTGTTGTAAATGTGTATTCTATATTTAAAATTAATTCTCTATAGTACATTTATTTGAAATACTCTTCACAAACTGTTTATTATCGTTAAATTATATAAAGAATGCACAAAATTTTAAATATGGCACTCTTCTATGTGGACTTTGTATGATTCCACACACAAAGAAAATCAGAAACGTCATTGCGTGTAGACGAAAAATAGTTGAAAACAAACCAACGATTGGTTCGTGGACTTGCTAAATTTGAATTGGATTCTATTATAAAAACAGCTGTTCAGCATTATACGATAGGAAGCGGATGTTTTGTTTTAAAATATAATAAAGTGAAAAAGTGAATTTAAATACGAAAATCAAAATTGTTAGTATTTTAAACATATATAAGTGTGTGAGTAAATCGAAGATAACAGCTTTTATTAAAACTTGAAAGAAATAAGGTTTGGAATCCCCCGCGAGTGTTTTTGTGTAATTTCGAATATATTACGACTATAATCTACTGACTGTTGTGATCAGTCTCGATATTACGACTATAATCTGCTGGTTAGTATACGAAAACCCAAGTAAATAATATTTTTGACCTGGAAATGTTGAGAAAAAAGTTTTGGAAAATATTGTTGAGGTGACAGACGTTGTTCATATATAAAATACTCTGCTCATTCGCTTATGTACTTAGGCTCTCGTTTTATAGTAGCGCTAGCTCCTATAAACCATTATTGTTGTTTCTGTAATAATTAACAATAACCTTCTCGTTGTCTTAAGGAATAGTTATAGTTTACAATCGAAATTTCATATCTCACCAAGTAGTCGCAGAGCTAAACACCTAGCGAAATCCACACTAAATAAAACACAAGCCAATTTAATATTTTTCAACAAAAATAAGTATATTATGTATTTCGTTTAAGTATGATCATCAATTTAACTACAGCTTAATTGCAAGTGTTAATTATAATACGCCCGCCCTACGTCGCGTACATTTACATATAAAATTCTGTGTTGTGAATTTTGCTATTTTTTTTTTAAATATTTATTATTAAATATTTGGAAATTATATTCATTACACATGCATACATTGTATAAGTGCAAAATAAATTTAATAAAATAAAAAACGCAAAAATATATGTATAACTACGTCTGTACGTACGTATGTGTTGAGGTGCAACTCTAACGAAACAAAATAAATAAATTTACAAAATATAGTTGTTACACACACATATGCTAAATTTTTTTTATTACATAAAATTATTATTCATTTTGCTATGCGTGACGCAAGACGATTGCATTAGTATCACATTAATTTTAAAGTGCGTCCAACAGCATACATATTCGGAAGCAAGTAAATTCAGTTTGTGTTTACAGACACATTTTAATTTTAACAAAAATTTCCAAATATATATTAATAGATTGCACAACTAACTGTACAGTTAATTCTACAAATCTTTTAAAGATCACTTGCAAGTTATTTCCACTTCGTTTTTTTCCTTTTCAAAAGCGTATTTTGTTGTGTTGAATTATAAATTTTTGAAGCCATGTAACAAGCGCAAAAGTTATTATTCCGAAGCAATTGGTAGTTGTTGGTTTACAATTTAATTGTAGTTTGCAATAAATATTCACGGAGAGTGCTTGCAATACGCCATTATATAAGTATGTGCCATATAATGCATTTAAGCAATTTCTTTTAAGTTTAAATTGTGTTTGTCAATCAGGTCAAAGATGTCACTTAGAGCTAAATATTTTAAAATTATATATGTATGAATAGTATATTAACGAAAATACTATTTTCAAATTATATACAACTATAAACTAAATGAGTTAAAAACTAAGAGTAGGCGTTGTTGACATAGTTAATGAAAACGATGAATACTAAACGACTATAATTCAAAAATTAATCATAGTTGCATAGTTGAAAGAATGGAAATTAGTTTAACGTTTGGTTTATATAAACGTTATGTAAGGTTCGTTAAAGCTACTCTCTCATGTAATCCCATTGCTATGGCCACAAATATTAAATTTGTAACCACCAACAACTTGCTTTACGATTCATTGCAACATTTAAAAAAACGCTTTCACGCCAAAATTTATAATTACAACACAACACAAAATGCTTTAATTTTGTTTTGTTTTTGTTGTTTTGCTGGATTTTACATTTTAATTTTGTTTAACGTTGCTTTGCAGTCTGGCCTTGAGTTGATTTCCCTGCCTATGCTCGCCACATATTATTTTCTCTCAACAGTTTTGTGCTTAATACAATCCAATTTCTCTGTATTAGCTGAAATTTATCTGTCTCCACGCAACGCTTATAACATTTGTCGCCTTCCTAGTCCAAGTGCATTTTGTACTGCTTTGTTTTCGATTTACTTTCCTATATCAGTCAATTACATATACAAAATTTTCTCCTCCCCCCACGCTTGCGTCGCCCCCGTTTTCTGCTTCTGCCTCAAATTGATAATGATTTTTAAACGAAGTGCCATTTTATGCGTATTTTTATTTAAAGTTTGCGCAATGTTAGTGCTGCATCTGTGGATTTATTAGCTCCACTGCTGGCCAACATCTGTTTCAAGCTGAATGAAGAGATTGCGATACCAAAGACGGCCATCATTGTAGCGGAACGGGGCACTACGCGTTCAGGAGTGGCGGCGGTGAAGACATTGCTTGACGACTGTGCTGAAGCCTGCAAAACAAAAAAAGAGACAAAGGTTCAATTATTGTTGCTACAAATAATAACTCACTCAATTACAGCTATTAAATAACATACTCAATAATATTATAAAATAGGTTAATTGCGATAAGATAAACAAAAACAGATAGCGCGCTAAATACTAGGAAATATGTGGCTAATTGATAGCAAATGTGATTGCTTGCTAATAATTATTATCGCATACTTTGTGCAGAAATTTCCCATATTGGAAATTAAGTCCACTTGCGCATTTAATATTTTCACATTTTTTTCGATTGTAAACAAATAGAGGAAAATGTGTGGAACATACCGACAAGGCTGCTTTTGATTGGCAACGCTCGACAAGTGTCTCGGTTAATTTTAGCAAAACAATTTGCATATATAAAAATAAATGAAAGCAGCGCAGCACAATTGGCATTATGCCCAGTAAAGGCTGATAAAAAAAATACTATGAACCACAACATAACAAAACAAACAAATTAGAAACTATTCGACATAAAAGAATTTAAGAATTTACGCCGCATAGCGCGTAATGAGGAATTTCAATAAGTCAAGTTCAATGTATCAAAGGAAGCGTGTTTGCAAATCGCGAAATTACTACGTACATAATAATAATATACATACAATGTATCGCCGCCAATTAAACAATTACTGAGGCAGTCAAAACAAAGCAAAACAATTTAATTTGCCACCAAGCAAAGACCTCATAAACACGCGAATTTGTTTAGCAAACGCCGTTCAATGAACTGATACTGTCTATACGCAGTGCCATCAACAACAACGTGTACCGTGTTTATGTAAACAAATACTTGAACCAATAAATTCTACTACCTTAGCCGGGAGGGATTCGTCACTTGTTGCCATGATGTTATTTAGTCACTGACGTCGTTGTTATCTTTCTTTTTGCAATTTTATACGCTGCTGGTCATTTCTAAGCGCGCGTGCCAGTTATGTAAACAAATATGATACCTGGAGCAGTTGTATTGTTTTCGTTTTTTTCGCAATAAGTACTACTAACAAACTAGTCAACAAATACTTACTATAATTTATTGTATGACTTGGTGGCAAATAATTTGCGCTTTTAATGAATGATAAATGTGTTGGAGCAAAAGTCACGTTATTCGCGCACATTATTATTTACTAAGAATTTAGAAATGAAAAGAAAAAGTCTTATCTAGACTAGTGGTCTATTTTTAGTAAAGCCGAATGCAAATACCATGAAGGAAATATATATTATGCGCGCTAAATGCGCATTTTCTAAACGCTTTAGAAACGTAGTAATCTACGCATTATGACACCTTGATATGGAAAATGGTGTTCATTTGTCACCTTGATATGGAAAATGTTGTTCACCATTTTTTTTATAAAAAAAACAATTAAAATAGTTTGCAGAAGACGAAAATATATGACTACAGATGCACAATTGTATTCCAGTGCACAATTTACGCTTTGTTCCAGAACCTTGTAACTAACTGATATCCTTTGAACTTCACGTAATCTATCTAAAAAAATTGTACAATGTTTTTTATATAAAAAATGTACTGGTTTATGAGTTAAAAATGAATTATTGATCAACTAATTGTGTAAAATATACCACTGTGGTCTAAAATATTTCTTTATCTTATAAATAAAAAAGGTGTGAATGAGTGAAAAAAGCAAAAATGTATATTAACAAAAGCAAAGGAACTTTTGGGTTATCATCTGGTTGAATTAACGACGCGTCAAAATGCTAATAATCTCAAACACAAGCTTGTGACGTACATAAATTGCCGATTACGGTTGGCGCTGGCATCAATCACATGAGTTGATAAGCGTTTATATTTATTTTTGCACATACATTGAGCATTGAATAATTGTAAATTCCAATATTTCGCAGTTTCCAAGTACATATACTAAACTACTGCTATTACAGTGGAAGCCATTCCGTAAATAGAACGTAATCGCACCATATTAATATTGGCTTGTAGAATATTCTAAACGTGTGCAAATGTCATTTAATAAATACTGAGGGTTACAAATCGCACAAAAATTCTATTTTGAAAGTAAAAAATTGCAGTGACTTTCAGTCTGATGCGTATAACATGTAAAGTTCAAGGACATGATGTTTGTGGGAAAACACATTAATATATGCTCTGTTTGATAAATTTAAGCACTTAAATAAATACAATAATTGTATTTGCTTGTTCTGCGTGTTTATTACACTGACACGTTGACATATTTTAAATGTAAAGTGCGTCAATGGGTATAAACATAATTGTATTTGTATATAAATAAATATGCAGATTTCCAGTTTCAGTGCGATGGCTATGCTTTGTGATTAACCAAAATAAATAAAACGCGCTACGTCAAAGCGGGTCTTTTTCGTTTCGCATTCTCCTTCTTCATTATCATTAATTATTAAAAATAGAAAAGAAAAGAATTGTCTTAAAGATCACGAAACGGAAGCGTGCCAGCTGGACTTCATTAGACTTTGTAATTAAATGAAATGTCTATATATAGTATAAAAATCTTATATTTTTAAACTTCGGAATGAAGAATTTAATCAAGTATGGCTTGCTAGTTGGTACACTTCTTATTATTATATTAGTTTGTAATATGTATTTAGTAGTTAATTTGTATCTAAGATTTCATATTAGTTATTGAGATTTATCATTGTTTTGTTTGGTAATCCGTCGAATCCCCATAAGGTAGTAGGATACAAATACACAGCACTTTTGTCACTTTTTACTGACCTACCACAATCTTTATAATTCTTCTGCCATTAGAGAGATGTATACTGTAGCTGTCACCAAATTGTCGCCCATTCAGTTCTGTGTTTTATTCCTCAGCACAGCCAGCACATTTACCAAACTGCTCCCAGCAGTGTTTTCCGCCTTAGGTATTTGTTGTTGTTTATTGGTGCGCTTCTTGCCTTTAGTTGCAGTTGGTTTAGTAAATGTCTTTTGTAACATACCCTGTTTAAAACGCAAAGTATCAAAATAACGAGAAATGCGCACTTTGTTATCGCCACCATTCGAGTTAGCGTTGTCTTTTTGTTCGGCTGGTTCCTCTTTAACATACTCCGTCTTAATTAATTCCAATGATTTTATTGAGACTTTTGGCATACACGTTATATTATCTTCATGCGTAGCACTTGCAAAATCTGCATTAACTGTCTGTATGCATTGAATTTCGATCTGTGGTTTATTTTCTTTTTTCACTTCAGTCAGGCTCATAGCAGTATTGCTAAAGTCAAAAGTTATTATAGGCATATCAAAGGTTGGTGCTGTTGCTGGAAGAGTTGGTTCAACTTTTAAAGTGTTTAAATCACAGAATTCCTTTGTTTCATTTTCACAATTATTAAATAATGCATCAATAAAACCAACACCTTCTGTTTGCACTGTATCATTTCTTTGCAGAGAATCAACCAATGTTAAAGTGCTTTCTGTATTTTTCTCCAATGTGATTGCATGGTCCAAGCTTTCAGATAGGCATTGCTTGGTGTTCCGTATCAAATCTGTTTTCACCACTTCGTTATTGTTGCTTTTGCCAAGCAATGCTTCCACAAAACGTACACTGTCTGCATCATCGCATTCATTATCAAAAGTGATTACATCAAGATCAGGTAGACAATTTGTTTTGGCAGCGCAAATTTGCGCTTCTTCAGTCTTATTTTCATCTTCTGATTCAGAAAAATCATTTTCATATGGATACAGACAGGTTGAACTTTCACATTTAACTATTTGTTCATCTATATCAATATAAAACGAACGCAACTTATAGCTTAGGCCATTCTGCTGACATTCCACGCAGATATCACCAGGTTGAAATGTGCTCTGTTCCATGAGTATGTATGTGAGTGTTGTGTTGCAGATGATTTGTAAAGCTGTTTTTAAACCTTAATGAAACATGGTTTGTTATGATTGTGTTGTAGATAAAAATGTTATTAATGGGAAGGAAGTCGAGCACAATTCAACCTGCTGGTGGTAAACGGTTTATAAAATTATTCTGTTACGTCTATATATATCGCAGTTATAATTTGTTTACTAAACTAAAATATCTTATAGTTTTATTATATATTTAAGAGGGTAATGCGACCACATTTGAAATGTTTACCTCCGTTGTCAATTTGTGCTCGCATCTCCCTCCTCATAAAATTCACTTATTGAAAACACTTACCTGTCCAAAACTCATACGAAGCGCATATTGTGCCACAATTGAAGTTCTCATTTTTCAAAGAAATTTATATTAAAGAATATTACTCCGCACGGATTGGCAAAATTAAATCAAATATCTGAAATGCAAGTGAGAAAGTATAATTAGGATGCTGTTTGAAAAACAATTTAAAAAAATTTCATTTTATATAAGAAAATGGTTTAGAATATAACGTCCTGATTGACCCTTTGCTCACAAAAATCAAAAAATATGACCGCATAAACGTTTCACACTAAATCAATACGTTTTGTCTGCAATGCGGCGCCGAGCTGATTCACATTCAATATTCTGCGCAGACTTCACACTTCTCACCACTTTTATAGCCCACATTTGTTCTTCTTCGCATATTTCCTACATTAATTCACTTACATAACAAAGAAATTTTTTTAGAAATTACTCTGCAGGTGGGTTATGAGCATGAATGTGGTAGTACACAATGTTAATTACACAATTTTCCCATTGCACTTACGTTGTTAATATTTTTGTTATTCTATTGCTGGGATGCGTTTTTGCACTGCAACTGGCGCTATTCTTCCACAGATTATATATTTAAATTAAAAGTGCAAAAAGACAATCGTAGAGTTCAGCAAAATCTATTCGCGTGCAACTCACAGAAAATCTTCTAGAGAAAAGAAACGACTCAAGGCAGGGTTGCTGTATATCACAAAAATATACTCCCAAAGTACTTTGTTAAATAAAAATCTTTTAAGTATTATTTTTGTAATAAGCCACATTCGATTGAATAGCAACTAAATTCATATAGTTGAGTTAAGCCAATTTATTTATTTAAAGAAGGTTTTGTTTTAAACTGAAACAGACTGCATAAATTACACTAATTTCCGATGGAATTTCATGCTAGAATTCTTCTACTGTTCATGTAATTGGCAGCGCCATTCCAAACCGCATACAACTTTGCATGAGCTCTCAGCTGTTAAGTTCTTGTCAAATTTATTCAAAACTCGTGTTGTATAAATTTTTCTTGCGCACATAAATTATTAAGCGTATTTTGTTTTCACAAAGTTTCGGCTGCATTTAACTTAAACAAAGCATTATGGCGTTATCACCTGGTGTAAAGGAACGTTTAGAAGTAGTTTACGATGTTGCAAAGACCACATTTCACTGGGGCTTCATCCCAATGGTACTTTACTTGGGTAAGCTAAGATATTTGGTTACCGCATAAAAAGATCAATAATTACAATTGCATATTGCTTCTATTCAAGGTTTCCGCAAGGGCGCTGAACCCGGCATGCCGCCACTATCTCTACTGAGCTTGCTTTGGCAATAAAACATAACTGGGTAACTTCACGGGGGGATTCATAAATGGAAACATTGTTGTACCGAAGTGTTTTTGGTCTGATAATGGCTATGTGCTTTAGTATGTTTCAAATGAAATAATAAATTTGTTGAATATTACACTAATGCTTTTTTTATCTCAACCAAGCATATTAATGTGTTAATATATCCTGTACACTTTATGAATTTCTATATAAATGAGAAACAAAATGTTAAAAACATAAAAGGAGAATACTAAAGTGATAGCGTCCGTTTCCACAACAGTCGAGACTACGTAACTGGAACGGAGACGAATATTTATTTGTTCAAGAACTGCAACTAATTTTGTCTTCTGCTACGAAAACAAAAATATCCTATTATTTTGCGTAACTTCGCTTCTTTAGTAAGTGTCAAACTACCACAATTCGTCTGAAATCAGTTGGTGCAAGAATGATAGAAGAAGTCTTCTATCATTCTTGAGTTGGTGCCATGTTCTAATGTTCATTCTGTTATGAAAGTATTCTGCCCCAGGATTTGCTTAATTATGTCGTATTATTATGTTATTGAATTTTTCGTCCTTTGCAATTCTTCGTGCAATTCAGTACTTCGTTCAGATAGTTTTAACGGATGTATATAACTATTCTGACAATTGTAAAAAAAACATTGAACGGAAAGAACTACGATTAGCTCTCAACTTCCTATTTCATAACCAATGTTAACCCTTGTACCCTATATACAACATCTCTACAGTGTCACTTCCGCAAGGTTCCCAATACTATTTTATGGTTGCTCAATGCATAATATACGTTTAAAAGTATTAAAAAATTTAAAAAAATTTAAGTTTTTCATAAGTTTATAAATGTTATTTTCCGATAATAATTTTTGATAATATAAATTTTGTGGAACTACAGTGTGGCAGCACTCATAAAATTTTTGTACAAAAGGAAACGTCAGTTTATTTCTAATGCTGCCATTTAATAATATTCCTGAAAGTTATATAAAGATTATAATTATTTATACTGATTTCGACTTATAACATCCTTTTAAAATATATTTCAAGCAAATTGTAAACGAACCATCATGCTATTGCTTTCATTAGATAATTTAATAAAAATTAATTTTAAAGATACAAAAACTGCTCCAATAAATTTTGGTGTGGCAATGCCATTTCTATCTCGAGTTTGTTTCGGCTGCGGTAGTGATTCCGTCGTTTGGCGATTTTCGCGCAAACGGTTTCCGTAAATTTCGCGTAAACATGCTAAAAATTTATACAAATTTCTTATTGGAAAATACAGAATGCCTCCGCAGTTGGTGTTGAATGTTTTAATTATATTCAATAAGTGAAAATCACGTGACAAATTTATATTGCAAGACATAATTGGCGCAGTGGCGACCAAAATTTTTTTTCTAATTAGAAGTAGAAGGTAGGCAGCAATCGTTTTTTGCTGTGAATGTGAAAAGTGTAAAGTGTGATAAAGCATTGGAGAACGAAAAAATATTGCAATAATAATAATCGGTCAAAGTGTAAGGAATCGGAATACACGAGTAATAATTTTTTCACCTCCATCCATTGCATCGGTATTATATTGTTGATTTATTAATGAAAATTGATGTGTGAGAAAAGCAAAATTTGTGAATCACTTGAAATTGTCTAAATGCAATTAACCTACTCGTTGCCATTTTTTGAGCCGCCTCCCTTTTTGGTGGAGCGCTGCTTACTCCAACTGCTCATTGCTAACACATGTCAACAACAGTTCTTTAAAAGCAGTATCGAATCCAACAAGATCTTTAGTTGTACCCGCAACCATTGTAAGAAGCAAGTGCTACAAAAACGGTCCATTGAAAATTAACAAAGACTACAAAATTGATAAAGTGAAATTTTATTGTGAGACACCCCACTGTTAAATAATCACTAAGGATTTTACAAAATACATTTTTTTAAACCATTAGCGTTCAAAAAGGAATAAATATATACACGTACAATGTCGGAATTGCGTCGACGAAGGCATCAAATACAACTGACACTAGCCACTTTGGTTTTAGCACCGACACCACCAGCGCAGCAACGAAAAAAGCCACCAATTTTGTGGCCAATATCGTTTATAACGGTTTCATTAACAATGTTATTTTTGCTACAAATAAGGCCAGCAGATGGTAGGTACAGCATTGATCCAATCCACACTAGAATTTACAAAGCCTTCCTTTTAGCCACACCCATCGAAATAGTGTTTAATACCACACGCAATTCACCATATGTGGACAACGCGGCAAACAAGTGGATGTCTCACAACAATAA
The DNA here is from genome assembly GCA_031772095.1 of Zeugodacus tau. NCBI lineage: Eukaryota > Metazoa > Arthropoda > Insecta > Diptera > Tephritidae > Zeugodacus > Zeugodacus tau. The sequence goes on along the minus strand of CM062652.1, from coordinate 18,216,197 downwards.
TATAAATAATAACGCTGCTAATGGAAGTGCACGAAAAGCAACTGACCGCCATCAAGAGAATGCGATAGTGGCTACAGCGCCTTCATCATCAACGTCTGCGGCATCAACTGGTGGAAGGAATATGGGCAACAATAGTTTGAAGCACGATGATACGTTGCCAATAGCGTTAGTGCCGCAACAGACCACTGTATCAACGCCGTTGTTGCACCAACTTAGTGGACACCACAGTAACAGTAACAAGCGAGAGAGTAAGCAAATGTTGGAATCAAAATTTTTTATTTAAAGGATTTTATAATTATTATTTTGTGTAGCAAGTGTTTCCGCGAGTTTTCAAAAATTTAAATACATAGTGACTTCAGTGTTAGTTTAAAAACTTGCCAACATTTTTTTAAAAAGTGACTATTTTTCCGGTTTCAAAAGTGCAATTTATTGTCCTTTCTCTAGTGTTAAACATATATTTAGACGAAATCAGTAAGAACATTATTTCTGCCGTTCCCATGACAGTCGGTTTTTCGTAACCGTAACGACACGGATTTTTATCCGGCCAAGGACTGTCAATTTTCCAAATGAATGTTTTACGCCACTATAACATATTATATTCTGTATTATAAACGTTTCCCAATATATATTCATTGCTAAATATTAAACTCTAAGCTTTTTCCGGCCAAGGACTGTCAATTTTCCAAATTATTTGCAGAATATTTTATGCCGCTACAAAATATCATATTCGGGCTTATGAACGTTACCCATTTATATTCTTTGCTAAATATTAAGCTTAAAAAAGTCAGTGAAGCAAATTATATTTTTAATGCACGCTAAAGTAATTTTTACTCTGCATTAAACTGCAAATAATTTCTGCTCACCAGCATACGTTGCAGTAATAACTGCCTTAAGATAACTTACAACTTCACCCGATAAATAAGGAACAGTCAAAATCAGTTGCCAGCTTATATTTGTGCACGCATGCAATATGAAGCTAATAATAACAAAGTAAAACCTGTAACAAATTCATACATATATGCACATATTCATGTGTATGAAGCGCCAGTACATTGCATACATTACCGGCCACAACTCGTACCTCACTAATTACAGGAAAGCTTGTAAGAAAAGTTGTATTTATACATTTCGCCCCCTTACATTGTACGGATATTTTGGAAAAGCGTCTCATGTTTATCTAAATTACATACAATATATTAGCATTTTCGTGCACGTCACAGCGTTTGCCTTAGGGCTCGCTCGCTCTACCATGCTGCAGCCCGTACTCGTCGATAAAATAGTGCACTTAAGGCGGTGAATGCTAGAAAAACTATATGTATTATTGTGCTTATGGTTCAACAATCAGCTGAGTGCAATGAGTTACACGATATGTGCAGTTAACTGCTTTTTAATTTTTTTTAAATTTATATTTCTAATTGTGTTTATATAAATTTATGCCGTTTGTTTTTATACCCGCTTTGTAGTTTTTTTGTTTTGTTTTGTTTTTCTTTGTTATTTACCAAAGAAAACTTGCACTTGAGCGTTTATTATTGCTTATTTTGCAATTAAAACACAAAATTCACACTCGGTAAGTGGATTTAACTTACAATGTGTTCGAGCGCATTCGAGCGTTACCTAATTATTTATTTGTGTACCTGTGTTGTTGCATATTTTTAAACTATAAAAAGAAGCTATGGAAAGAAGCCACAGAAGACGCATGAATTATGGATTTTACATGTTGTTCCAGCGTTAAAAAAAAAAATAATTGTAAATAAAAATGCAAGTGCAAATGCATACGCATGCAGTACACATATATATGTATGTATGCATGTAATTTATATGTAAACACATATAATTGTATGTAAATGCATATGAGCCGTATCAATCGTGCTTTCATTAGTTCGCTTAAGTTCTGCTGTACTGCTGTTTTTGTTTATTTTGAATTTTAAGCACTCAATCAAGTGTATAGTCTTACTTGCAGGCATACAACTGCAAAATCTACATAAATACAACAGCACTACTTGCTTATATGCTATATATATGTATACACTTGTATCTGTATGCACATAAATTTATTATTCGTTTCGTTGCTTTGTCTCCACTCCTTACACTTGTTTATGTACATGTGCATGTATGTTGTTATAGTTGTTGTAATTGTTTTCATTTCAATTAAATCTCGTTTATTATTTGCTGATTCGTTAATATTTTTTTTCGAGTTATGAAAACATTGAAAACAACAACAACAACAAAAATAAATAATGTGGTTGACAGTGATAGTTACTAAGGCTAGTTGCTGTGCGTTTGCATCTACTGGTGCTGCTGTCAACGTTGTTGCAACTTTTTCATATAAAAACTCCTATGGAAATCAACAACTCAGTGGCAAGCAAACAAACGACGTGCAAACAGATAATGGTATATAGCGTGCTGTTGAGTGTTGAGCAGTATTCACACATTTGCATAGTTTTATTGAAAAATCAAAATTCCAAAGCAATTAAAAACAGATGTTTCCCCTATATACATACCATATAGTATAAATACTTATGCAAATACAGGAAAATTTTCATTTTCTTTGTTATCGTTAAAGTTGCTGCTTTAATTTATCAAGTAAATAGTATGGACTTGAAGCAATGCTACAATAACATTTGAAATCGCTTATATTTTGTAAATATATCTAAATATATATGTAGTTAGGATTTTGTTGTTGCTGAAAAAGCATAAAATATTCAAAAACTAGTTTGGGTGATTGTTGCTGAGATTTTAGTTGTTAATCGAAGATTGATTGAAGACATTGCGATGATGTTTGAGATCCGAGCTTAGAAACGGGGTATACGAGTGATTACGAGTATATTTCGTCATCTGTTCCAACAATAGTCGGGTCTAATTTGATTTGTATCCAGCCAAGGATTGTCTACTAGGCAACTTTCCTCAAAATGATTTGGGGAATATTATTTACAACTACAATAACAACAACAGTATATCTTAGCAATTGTTTCCACGATAGTCGGGTCTAATTTGATTTTTATCTAGCTCAAATCATAAAATAGTTTGGGGAATATGATTTACCAATTCAACAACAACCATAACAATATTATGTTGTCAATATAAACCTGAAAGTACTTCCCATCCGAGTACTGTTCGTCAATATAAACCTAAAATGACTGTGTGACTCACATTAATCTCAAAAATTATATTCTCTTACATTGTATTATGTAATTCTGAAAAAGCTTTAATTACTGTTTCTTAACAATTTTCGAATTCTCCAAATACACAATATTCCATTTGTAAAGCAAAATTGTATGCTTCAAAAACTCTAACTTTATCTTTCCAATTGACAAGGCAGCTCTTTTTGAAATACATATACAAATACATTTAATATTATGTATTGATATTCTTGTCTGAAATTATTTTTATTTTTCCGGAAATCACTGTACTTCGCCCTCACTTATCCACCAACACCAACAGCATGTGTGTTAGCAGCGACAAGTGCAGTGCTAGTAACAGCTGTTTAACATGCGAATACGTCATTGCATTTGTTTACAAGCATATCTCAATACATACATACATATCTACATGCATATCTGTATGCATGCACACTGAAATATAAAAACATGTCTGTTTGTTTGTATGTTCTATATGCGCGCTATACAAATTGTGAGTCGATCTCATTTTTTTTGTAACACAATTTTATAATACAAACGTCGCGTCGTCTGCTGAAATCACAAAATGTTTTTATTCTTGTTTTTATTGTTTTTGTGTTTATAATATGCTTATTTCCATGTAGAATATTGTTTTGTATACATACATATATGCATATAACTACTTCATAATCAATGCGCCATCTAACCTTTACCCCACTTTTATTATACACTACAGGGCCGCTGAAATGCCATTGTGACATTTGTAAGGACACAAATTTCATATGCGAAACGGATGGCTATTGCTTTACGTCGGTGGTGAAGGATGAGGACAAAATCATATTCAGTTACAGGTAAATTTTGACGTTTTTCCAACACAAAAACACTTTAAAATATTGAGTATATAGTAAGTGAATACTATGAATTTTGAAACAAGAAATTATTATTTATTTTTATATATATTTTTTTTAATTTAAAAAATATTTTTTTTTTTATTTTTAATTTTTTTTTAATATTTTTTATTTTTTAAATCTTACTGATTGGCGTAATCTTTTTATATAATTTTTTTTTCTTATATCGTCGCACCTTAATATCTCTTTCGTTTTACTTTTCGGCGCGCTCATGTGCAGATGTCTCAATATGTCTCAGAGTTTTCCGCCTGGTCGTTTCATTTGGTGCAATGACGGCAGTCGTGGTGGGCCTACAGCGCGCCCAGCTGCTCCAAGCGGTGGGCATGGTTGCTGTAATGCATACGATTTTTGCAATCGAGACTTGCGTCCCATTATCAAATATTATCCCAACAATTCGCAGCAGGCTTTTGAAGGTGCGCAACTGTGTTGAGAGTCTAAAATAAATCTTGTTTCCAACGTTTTTTGCAGTGTGTGAGCGCGAGAGCAGCAGTTTTAGTTGAGGAGTTTATAATAAATAATAACTATAAAATGACTAATGAATATTTTGAAAATTTTAGGTTAGGGTTAACACCAAAATTTAATTTTTTTCTTTTTAATATATTTTTTTTGAAATGCAGCATTTTTTATAGGATTTTTTTGAAATAGATTGTGTTTTCGGGTATATTTTTGTATTTTCTACATAAAATTATACAGTTTTTGAATCAAAAAATAGTTTATTAGCCGTAAATTTTGAGGTTATGTTTTTGAGTTCCTTCAATACAGAATTTTTTTCGGAAATTACTCGATGTTATTAAAAGATAAACAGAAAAATATAAAAAAATCTATAAAAAATGTATTCAATTAGTAATTAATTTTGAGGTTATGTTTTTGAAAATCACCTAAAACGACATTTTTTCGTAAATTACACTCAAATATTAAAAAGTGAACATAAAATCATATATAAATTCACAAAAAAATAGTTTTTAATAGTAATTAATTTTGAGGTTATGTTTTTTGAAAATCACCCAAAACTGAATTTTTTCGAAAATTACTTTCAAATATTAAAGAGTAAACACAAAATCAAATAAATAAATGTGCATTTTAGAAGCTTGGTAAAGTATTGAATTCAGATTTTTTAGGTTTTAACCATAATCAGGGTCCAACTGCTGCTCTCCACACACTTGAAATATAAATTTTCTAATTGAAATTTTTACAATTTCACTGGCTGCCGCTGCTAATTTTCAAATCATGCCTGTTTTGTGATGTACATTTCAACATTTACCCCCCACCCACCACCAACAGCAAGCAACATTTGTTATGTCCCGTTTTACGAAAGTTATTTTGCCCGCCCAAGCGCCTACTAATTCTACGCTGCTGCGTTGAGCATCGTTTATAGTTCTCTAAAAAAAGTTATTGTTTGAAAACCTTTACTATTTTGTTTCTACTGTTTTTGCGTTCACTCAAATACTAAACCAGCAACTAAATTAATTTGAAAAAATTATTGTTATATTTTAAAATTTTGCTTTTGTTTAGTTTTTTTACTGTTTATGAAAAGTTTGAACTAACCTAAAATGCTCACTGCTCGAAATTTTCATATTTTCTCTACTAAAAATCTAAAAAAAATTGAATTGAAATTGTTTTTTAAAAAACTCTTTGTTTACTAGCACTAATTTCTTTTTATTTTCGTATAATATTTTACATTTCACAAAAAAAAAAACAAATACAACAACAATGCTGATAATAATGACAACAAAAACAAAATTGTGTTGTTGCTTGTATTTTGTACGCTGTTGCACATAGGTGCCTAGAAAAGAAGTATGATCTGCAGCGTGAACCGCTCGAATGCCTGACTAGCCGCGAGAAAAAGAATGTCTATGTAGTTAAATGTTGTAGTGAAGACTTCTGCAATAAAGATGAACTATTGAAATTGAGTTTTGGCACAGGTACGACAAGGCCAAATCACTTATACCACACATTACTAGTACTTAATTACTTACTTACTTACTCTACACTTTATTAGTTAATGCGCTGCTATATATATTTACTACTACTTAACGTTTGTTTTTATCGAAGTATTTAAACTAAAGTAATGCGTATTTTTTTTGTAACGGAATGCAAACTCTTCACAATTCTTTTTTTTATTAAAAATATATTAAACACTTTCATTCACTACACTGTCACTTATCTTGCAACTTATAATTTTTTTTTTAATTTTTTAATTTAGTAATATTATTCTGTGGGGTTCTATTTTAGCAAAAGTGGTTTTATTGCTTATTTTATAGTTTTTGTAATTATTTTTTTTATATTTAAATATTTTTTTTTAATATTTTAAAATTATTTTGGAATAATTTATTTATTTTTTGCACTGTATTTACAAAGCACACGCGCAGCCACCACACATGTGCACACAAGTACACACACACGCACTTCTGACACTTATTACCGCTATTTTTATTTCGGTTCTTCTTTGGAAAATGCTCAACTATATAATTGATTCGAAACCTATCCAAAATCTGGTTTATTTCGCATTTACAGTTACTTTATACTAGCTAGTCCACTTTTTTATTTGCACCCACTATTACTACTACTACTACTACACACACACACAAACACACGCAAAAGCACATTTATTTTTATATTTTTTTAAATATTTTTTCAATATTTTTCAGATAATTTTAAAATATTTTTTTAATATTTTCTAAATATTTTTCAAATATCTTTAAATATTTTTCAAATAATTTTTAAAATATATTTTTTATATAAATATTTTTTTTTTATATAAATATTTTAAATGTTTTTTAATATTTTTGAAATATGTTTTAAATATTTTTCAAATATTTTTTAAGTATTTTTCGAATATTTTTCAAATATTTTTTTAATATTTCGAAAATATTTTTAAAATATTTTTTTAATATTTCGAAAATATTTTTCAAATATTTTTAAAATAATTTTTACATATTTTTTTAAATAATTTTTACATATTTTTTAAATATTTTTCAAATATTTTTGAAATATTTTTAAAATAATTTTTACATATTTTTAATATTTTTCACACATTTTAAGTATTTTTTAAATATTTTAAAAATTATTTTAACATATTTTTTAATAATTTTCAAACTATTTTTGAGATATGTTTTAATATTTCTAAAATTTTTTTTTTTAATATTTTTTTAAATATTTTTTTCAATTATTTTCGAAATATTTTTCTAATATTTTTGAAATATTTTAAAACAATTTTTACATATTTTTTTAAATATTTTTCAAACATTTTAAATATTTATTAAAATGTTTTTTAAATATCTTTGAAATATTTTTAAAGTAATATTTACACATTTTTTTAATATTTTTCAAATATTTTTTAAATATCTTTCAAATAATTTTTAAATATTTTTCAAATATTTTTTTTAAATATTTTTTCAAATATTTTTAAAATAATTTTTACATATTTTTTTAATATTTTTCAAACATTTTAAATATTTTTTAAATATTTATTCAAACATTTTAAATATTTTTCAAATAATTTTGAATATTTTTCAAATATTCTTTTAAATATTTTTCAAATATTTTTTTTAAATATTTTTCAAATAATTTTTAAATATTTTTTGAATATTTTTCAATTATTTTTTATATTTTTTTGGGGTTTGTGCTAACGGTTTCTTTGTATTATAGACACTTTTAATTATATTATTATTTTTTGTAACACCTGCATAAAGACAAATACACAAACACACTCCACTTTTGTGCGATACACAATTTTTTAAAGAATTCTTCTAATTAATGCTCGCACTGTAGTTTGGCTATGCTAATGCAGTTCTAGCATGTACCGTGATCTCAAATATTCTTACATACAAATACAATATATAACCAATGCATTTATGCAATATGTAAATATGTTATGCCTGCATATTGATCAATACATCAATACAAAATATTTTTTAACTTTTACTGCATCCCTTTGTGCTCTACCTCTAATATGGGTTGCATTGGATATAATCGATTAGCTCTGTGTAGCATTGCTCTTTGCATATATATAACCTATTTAAGTAGTATATATTCATTTATTATAACTGGTTGTGGTTTTAATTATGCGTTACAAACAACAAATGATATCGAATTATAGTTATATATATTTAAAAACAATTTATAGGCAAATTAGATAAAAATTATTTGTTATACAGATATATTTTTTTGCAGTATTTTAAATTTTACTTAAACAAAGTAAGTACATAAGAGACTTTTCTTCTAAAAATTTAAGTACAAAATATTGTACAATTTTTCATAATTTTTTTTTTCAAACTTGTTCCTACTTATGTTAACAACGAAACTTAAAATCGAAAACTAATGAAAAACACGGAAAAAGAGCTATTGAGCTTTCATTTAAGCTTATACCTGAGCTTTCACTATTTTGTGAAGTCCATTATTTGAAAAAAAAAGATAATTTTCTTTATATACATATTTATGTTTCTTTTGAATGAGAAAATACAATTTTTATTTTCTCAAAGCTTAAGCTTCTAAATGAAAATTGTGCTCTTATTCGCAAGATATGTATGCAGAAAAAGCTTTCGAGCTTTCACTGAAGCTTTCTCTATGGTATGAGAATTCCATAATTATTTTCAAAAAATTATAAAATGGTTTTCTGTCATCAAGAAACAGTGTGGGGTGCTAAAAATGAATATTATACTTTTTATTCGTTACATACGAATTCAGAAAGCTTTAGAGCTTACACTCGAGCTTTCACTATTGAGTGCAGAAAAACTTTATATTCTAATTGTAAAGTTAATTGATATTTGAAATCATATATGAGCTTTCACATATCTAAAAAACATACATATATAAAAAACTTCAGAGCTTTTACTTAAGCTTTCACTTTTGTGCTTCTACTGAGAATTTAAAAAAAAAATCTTGATTGATAGCCAAGTACTAGCTTTCGCATGTCTAAATAATACATATAATTGTAACAAAATTCGGAGCTTTCACTTAAACTTTTATTTCACTTAAATTATTCTGTTCAGAATTAAAAAAAAGATTAATACAAGTAAAACACATTAATTTATAGTGCGAGTCAATAGAAAGAACTCGTTTTTTTTCAAAGCTTTCACCAAACTTACTAATTTAAATGTATTAGCTCAAAACTGAAGAATGTGTTAGCTCAAAGCTGCTGATATGCATCATAAAAAACTACTAAAAGTAAGCTTTCACTCGTGCTTTCATGGTCCACTTACATTTTTTAATCTCTGAAAGTGTGACCAAACAGTTTTCATCTTATTATACTTTCTCAAAGCAGAGTACTCAAGCAGCAAGTACTGAGATGATATTATCTCACCAATTTTTTTACAATTCAGTTAATTTTTGGTTCTCTTGAAATATGTTAAGTATATTTAGAGGTTAGGTCTCATCGTTTTTTTTTTGCCTTAGTAATCTTATTTCATCCTCTTTTTAGAAGAGTTAATATATCTCTTGAGCCCCATTATTCTATAGATCAAAATATAAAGTGTCGATTGTATAATTAGCAGGCAATTAAAGTTTGTCTAATACATGATATCAGTGCTAAAAATAATGGAAAATTACGCGGAATTATTTGCAAAATTTTTCAATTTATTGCTTGGCGTGTGTGTAATGTGTGTGCTCAATTAAAAGTGATAAAAGAAACTAAATGAGCTTTTCTTAATACAGTTCGCATAGAACTTGGATTAATTTACTAAAGTCATATAAATCATATAAGTTCCGTTAAATTCCGAAAATCCTAAAACCCGAACGGCTTGTGCCGTTATCTCTGCAAAATGCTGAAAAATGCAATGTGCAGGCTTGATAATCGGCAAATGCCGTTGTAACAAAGCAACGACAGCCACTTCAGACTATCTAAACGCGATGAGTATTTGAGCTGCTCGCAAGTGTACGCCAGCAACAACAACAACAATAACAACGGTACGAGAAAGCAAACAACCAGCATGGTCCTCGCAAGCAAGAACAACAACAACATTTTAACAACAACAATAAAGTTTTAACAACAACAACAATAATAAAATTTTACTCCGTTTTTTTTTTCAAATTTTTATGTTTTCTATGCGCCCGCAATGCCGTTCAACATTGTTGTAGTAGCTATGTTGTTGTTGTTGTTTTTGCTGCGGTTTTTTGTTGTTGTCTTCTGTGCTATTTTTGCTGTTGTTGCAAGCTGTTGCGGTCAAACCACCCTCGTTCCTCGTTTAGCGTGTGTCGGTTAGCCAGTCAGCCAGCCAGCCACTAGACGGTCCTGGTCTTGGCACTGTGCCTTTGCTGTCTCCAAGGCTGTCGGCGGTCTCGTCTCTATATAAATATATATATACTATTTATGTTACCTGTGTGTTTGTGTAGTAATTGTGGCTGCAAGCGTTGTTGTAGTCATTTTCCTCTACTTCTTCCGTCTCTACTGCGCTAATGCCGTCCATACTCCGTTCTGGTGTACATTGCGTATGCGTAACATTTTCAACATTGGGGTAGGCTTTGTGCTTGCAATACATACATTTCTACTACATATATTGATTTTAATGCCTTCCGCTGTGCGATTGCTTGCACTTTTGTATGGACGTTGTTTTTTCTTGTCGCCTTTTACAATTTAGTTCTTCGTATTTACATAGATACATGCATACATACATATATTATTTACCGGCATTTTGTTGTGCGCAAATTGAAATCAACGTTGACGTCAGCGCTTGTATGTATGTATGTATGTAGCAAATGCGAAAGTGAAATGCATAGCAGTGGCGTGCGAAAAATACATATGTGTAAGAAGTGCAAGTCAGAATAGCTGTAGTCCTAATAGAAAAGTGGTTAGTGGTGCTCCAATACTCATTCCAAAGCAACCACTTGCTTACTTTTGCTGCTGCAGTAGTTGTTGTTGCTGTAATAAATTTTTTGATTTTTAGTTTAGATATTTTTTGTTATTTTTTATGCTAAATACGCGCTCTAAAGTACCTATTTCCCATGAACGACCCTCACATTTATGCTGGCTTAACCCACTAAGTACGAAAATAATCAAACAGCAACATTTAGCGTTACTCAAAAATAAAAATAAAATTATTGAAAAAAAAATAAAAATAATAATTTGAAAAATTGCACGTTTATATTAATTTTGAAACTGCCACCTTTGCACACATGTACACTTGCCTCACCGCCCACGCCCACATTGCAACGTTAATAACGCTATTACCAACGCCTATGGATGCCTTACGTCAATGGCCTGCAACTACCAACACCAATCACCAACCACCCTGATCACCCTGTAAAACACCAACACCACTACCATCACTGCTATTAACCAAAAAAAAACAAAAAACACCTGCTGCCGCCCGCAATTATACACTGTATGCTTTAGATGTATGGGCTCTGAGAACAATCTACCGCCTAATGATCCAGCGTGGTGTCATGAGATTGCTCCCACTTACGCGACACAGTGTTGCCAGCATGATTTTTGCAATACGGAGCGCAATTTCACCGTTATTCTGCCGTCTGCAGGTGAGCGTGCAAACAACATATCACAGAGTGTATAGCAACGTTTGCGTATCATACAACAGCAAAATTCAGTGTAATTCAGGCAATTTTATGGCGTGAAAAACATTTTCATCAATATTTATATGCTACATCTCCACATTAAATGCATATATATCGACATATCTACATACATTAAATACATATATAGTTCGAAATTTATCATCTATGTGTATGTATGTTTTTGCGTATTTGAATAATTGGCATACCATTAAATCATAAAAATCATCGAAAATTTAGTTGGAAAATTTTTTAGTAAATACATACATACATATAATATACTATTCGTTAAGGCCAAACATACACTTTGTTCGCCATTTATGTAACTACGTCCATATTTCAGCAACCCTGTATCCTTTGTTTAGTCGCATACACATACACTCAATCTAAAATTACACCCTGACACATACAAAACCCTACAAATGAAATTAAAAGTTCATTTTGTCGCCGAAAAACTGCATAGCTTTAAACAAAGTGAATGTGAAAACAATCTCACATATACACATACTTCGTTTTTCATTCGTGCAACGCGTCGTTGTGGTCCTCGTCCCATGTGTTCGCTTGGTGTTTCGTCGGCGTAAATTGTTTTTTGTAATCCTGTACTACTCGGAATCATCATATCCACATATCATTATCATCCATTGTTGACTAGCCTCATATTTGTTAGCGTTGTTATTACACAATTTTACGTAATTTACTTCCAATATATCTTTGTAAGCTGGTATAAAGTCTATCTGTGTGTTTGAAATCACATGTCTTTCTACATTTTTGGTTATTTAAGTGGATTTCAAATTTATTATTTTGGTTCAGAGTCACTGAAGACCTTTAATTTTGAATAAAAAAGGATATATTGTGAAAGCTACGGTGGAAGCTCAAACACTACATTTTAAAATACTGAGTTACTACAGTTGTTTCGAAAAGAAACCGTTAGTGTTTCTGTATGCGAGACTTGACATACTGTTTTGTTTCCTTAGTAATGAAAGTTGTGCCTTATGAACTTTCATTTGTGCTTTCACAAGTTTCAAAGTTTGGTTATTGTAATATTTTTTTGCTTTTTATTGTGTCGTTCATTTTATACTACATATATATTTTAAGATTTTTTATTTTATCTTTGTGTTATTATCATACAAATTGGTTTATCCTTGGTAGTTTATTGGTTAACTAGATATGTAAATGGTATTATATATTTTCAAAATTGTTTTGTAATATTTCGTTTAAATTTTTAAGCTCACTGCGAGCTTTCACTTATATGTGAAATCTTAGAAAATTGCAAAATTTGTATACAAAACAGTGAGTAAAAATATAACGTGTCCGTTGTGAGCTTTCACTTACTTGGGAGCTCAAGAAATTATGATAAAACTGAAGTTTTATGGTTGTGAGCTTTATTTTTTTTTCAAATTTTTCAAAAATATGAAAGTGAAACTTTGTGTGCTTTCATTTAATTGAAAGCTTATGGAATCTTAAAAATCCATAAGTGTATGTTTGTAAGCTTTCATTTATTTGGATGCTGGACATTTTTTTTAAATAATAAATTCTATAAAATTTTAAAGCTTTGACTTAGTTAAAAGCTTAAGAAACTATGGAAAATCTAAATAGCTTTTATTACAGCTTGCTTTACCTTGCGATAATTGACTACAATCCCAGTCTGCCATCAACACATTACAATGTGTCATTCGTCAGGTGGTCAAACGTTAAATCATACCATAATTTGTTGAAATGTGTGGTCAATTTCACTTTCAACACAATATCGACATTGTTCTTGACTGCCAACACGCCACTTTGTGGTTCTTCCTCGTCATGCAATCTAACTTGAGTCATCGTTTGACTACCACACCATTTTGTTCCTTACATAATATTAATTATCATTTAGGGTGATTTCCGTCTTGCTGTTGTTTTTTCGTATTTATAATTTTTTATTATTTGCTGTCAGGCGTCATTCTTGTCCTTTGTATTTCCTTCTCGTACCAGTTTATTGTTGTATAATTTTCGTTGGTTTATTATATTCGCCGTTTCTCACGCTCAAATCGTCATATTTGTGGTCTAATTTATGCATAAAAAAGGGGAAAACAAAGTGTATAACGGTTTGATGTGGTATATGGCGTCAGATATTCAAAGGATTTGAATCTAAATTGTGTGTACTCACGCATACAAAAACTTCATAATTTCCTTTCTACATTTCTACCTTTTATCAGTTTATTTGTTTTCGTGCATTTGCATGACTATTTCACCAAAAAAATTTAGTTTTCCCCTTAAGTTCTCAAACTCTCCTAAAAATATTTATCAAATAATTCATACTTTTTCATTGTTTCCTTTCTTCTCCATTGCCTTATTCCTTTTCCTTCGTGTTTAGTTCCATATTTTTGTAATTTGTGTTATTTCTATACATTCAAATCATGTTGAGTTGTTTGTTTCTTTTATTTGATATTTAGTGTTACATCGTTGCCTTATTTGTTATTTATATTTGTGATACTATATTTCCTATTTATTGATTTAGTTCACTGGTGATATTTTTAATGATTAAGCACTTTTTGAAGTCGCATTGCTCTAGTTTATGTAATATATACTATACTTCGAAATAGTTGGAAAAGACAAGTATATGATAATTATTTTGATATGGTTTCTTAAATGGTAAAGGTCATCTAAAATCACGATGATTGTATTATGAGTTCATGCTTTTTGACTCGGTCTTTAGACACACGGTTTTCTAATTGATGGATGAATGTTTCTAAAGTCTCAGATGTTTCGTCTATTTAGTAAAAATTGTGTTCCAAAACAAATTTGTCATAAGTGGTCTTTAAGAAGAGATCTTGGATCAGACTTTCTGTTCATCAGATTCAGATCTAATATACTCTCTCTTTGTAGTCAGTAGAAATTATATATATATATATTTGGCGTAGGAACCGCTTTAAGCGATTATAGCCGAATCCACCAGAGCGCGCCACTCATTCCTCCTTTTTGCTTTTTGGCGCCAACTGGAAACACCAAGTGAAGCCAGGTCACTTTGCACTTGGTCTTTCCACCGGAGTGGAGGTCGTCCTCTTCCGCGGCTTCCTCCAGCGGGTACTGCATCGAATACTTTCAGAGCTGGAGTGTTTTCTTCCATCCGTACAACATGACCTAGCCAGCGTAGCCGCTGTCTTTTTATTCGCTGAACTATGTCAATGTCGTCGTATAAATCGTACAGCTCATCGTTCCATCGTCTGCGGTATTCGCCGTTGCCAATGTTTAGAGGACCATAAATCTTGCGCAAAACCTTTCTCTCAAAAACCCCAAGAGTCGTCTCATCGGATGTTGTCATCGTCCACGCTTCTGCACCGTAAAGTAGGACGGGAATGATGAGAGACTTGTAGAGTTTGGTTTTGGTTCGTCGAGAGAGGACTTTACTTTTCAATTGCCTACTCAGTCCAAAGTAGCACCTGTTGGCAAGAGTGATTCTGCGTTGGATTTCAAGGCTGACATTGTTGGTGTTGTTAATGCTGGTTCCCAGATAAACGAAATTATCTACAACTTCAAAGTTATGACTGTCAACAGTGACGTGGGAGCCAAGACGCGAGTGCGCTGACTGTTTGTTTGATGACAGGAGATATTTCGTCTTGTCCTCATTCACCACCAGACCCATACGCTTCGCTTCTTTATCTAGTCTGGAAAACGCAGAACAAACGGCGCGGTTGTTGCTTCCGATGAGCTTCAGGAGCTGTACACTCTTGTAGAATATTGTACCCTCTCTATTTAGCTCGGTGTTTGTTTTCATTGGGGAGATTTTTTATGTGGTGGGTCCCAAGCCCTACGCACAACCGCACAAGCGGGCTTCGCCTTCTCACTTTAGCTCGCCTCCAAACGGATGTCTGTCAGCTACCCAGGGGATACTTGGTCTAAAACCGGAAGTCGTGAGCTGCTTGAGTCATATGCAGTCAGTAGTCAGTAGAAATACCTCTAACATAAAGATGATCTTATTACATGCTCTTTCTGTCTTTTAATGTTCGTGATTATAGGTCTAAAAATCAATCCTATATATATATGGTATTTCAGTATTGGAAATCCAGATTCCGAAAATAGAACCTTTTAAAGTCTAAATTGACATTTCAAAATATCTAGAAACCTTTATTTTTGTAAAATGAAAAATTTGTGTTGCAAAATAGTTCAAGATTAACAACTCAAGGCCAAGCTATGTGCTGCAATGAAATTATTTCCGGAAAGTATCTATTTTAAAACCAACAATGCGTCTATTAACAGAGACACAGTTGCATAATTCGAGCATAGTTCAGCTGAACTAAGCAACAGTAAAAGCATGTGCGAATATTTTCAGCGATAAGAATGCCGAAAAAGGTACAGTCTGCTGGTGAAGTTTCTAATCTCCGTCTAAAATCCGCAATAAATGACATAAATTCGTGATTTTATGATTAAGATCTGTGGAGATTAGTAAATGAGATGAAATCAAAAGTCAAACACAGCTGTCGGAACTGTTTACAAATAATTTGTTTATTCATTATAGGTTTTGTTATTGCTTTGGAACTTACAAAGAAAACGTGTCGGCAAATATTATCAGGTGTTTTTAGTAATGTTTTTCTTCGAATGGTTATTGTAATAAATGCTTGATAGTGTAATAAGTGTGAAAAAAATTTATTTTTTTTCATTTTTTTTTCAATTTTTATATTATTTTTATTCCCCCACTAAATGCATTTAATATAATAATCTAATGCAGCTATTCAAAGTTTTCCGCGCTCTTTATTTCTATATTTATATTGTTTGTTTGTTTTGTGTGGCCGGGTTTAATGCTCATCGTCTGGTGATTAGCGTCACTAAAGTGTCACTTGTCTAGTTAAAAAAAAATTCTAAATCAATAACAATTTGTAAATAAATAAATATTTCTCTCACACACACACACGCGTACTCAAAATAGTTGTCTTTCAGCAATTTATACTTATTTCGAAATATCTGCGCCTCAAACTCTTAGTAAAAATTCTTAGTTGCTTAATCGGCCTCGTTGAGACTGTACCAATACCACTATCAACAAGTTCACTACACTCACAAGCTCCAGTATACTGTCTTCTTGTTTTTGTTTTTGTTCTTCTCTACTATAATAGTACTATTTTTGAAGTGATAAGTGTTCGAGTATACATATGTACATACATGTAAACGCATTGCAGTTTTGTTATTTGTGACGTCCAAGTGGCGGTTGATAACAATGAAAGTCCCCCTTAGGCTGATCGGGCGCTTATCAGTAGTGCCAATTGTTGGGCGTGTTGTGAAGAATTTATAATAATATTTTTGCGTTAAATATTATTTGTTGTTGCGTTTTTTTTTGTAGTTTTCTTTTCTGCAATCTGAGTGCCCATTATAAAATAGTTTTATATTTTATTCTCACTGTTGTGTGTGTTAAATGTTGTGATAAGTAAGCTGTGTGTTTTTGTTATTTTTTTGTTATTTTGTGGAAAAACTAGCAATCTTCTTTGTTTAAATATGATTATGCGATTTTATTGTATTTATTTAGATTTTTTATTATTTTTTAATTTTTCAAAGTTTGCTAAGCTTTTAATTATGCATTTTGTAAGCGATTTTATGGCTAATAACGATAATAAAATTGTTGTGTTTTTTTCAAAATTGATATATTTTTAGTAATTTGTTAAAGTGGCGTAAGTCCATTTGAGTTAAAGTAATTATTTTGAGTTTAAGCTAAGATATACGCATAACCTTTAACTATATTTGATCGTTTTCTCAGATTCTGGGTATCCTCAACTGCTTTTAAGTTAAAATAATTTTTGAGACTCGCTTAATTTATTCAAAAAACTGAAATTGTCAATTTTCATATAAGTTGACTTAAGTAATTTTAGTATAGTACTTCAAAGATACTTTTCTTTTAATTTTCAAATATTACTGGGGTTCTAATTTAGGTGTTTTAAAAGCGGTTTTCTGGATAATTACAGTAATAAATATTATGACAAATATTTCAATTTATTTATTCTTCGTAAGTTGCTAAAGTGGAATAAGTCCAGATTTATGATTTAAGTAAAGATATACGGATAAGTAATCAATAATTGAACTTTTATTGGAATTTATAAGAATCTAATACTGTATTTAAGTCAAAAAACAGCTTCAAGATTCAAATAATTTGTTCAAAAATACCTAATTGTCAGTTTCAAGTTAATTCGACTTAAGCTATTTTAATATTATACCACTGAAACACTTTATTTTAGTTTTGAATGCTTTAAATTATGCTCTTTTATGGCTAATAACAGTAAACAAATAACTGTCAATATTTTAAATTCATCTATTTTCGGAAATTTCTTAAAGCAGCTTAAGTCGATTTAAGCCAAAATGATTATTTTGAGGTTAAGAAGAGATATTATCGTATAATTTAACTAGATTTTACCGTTATTAAAAATTCTAAGAATCGAAGACATTATATAGATAAAACACAACTTCGAGACTCGCACTAACTTCTTCAAGAAAATCAAATTATCGGCATTAATTTAATTAAACTTAAGCTCTTTTATCAGATTACAATAGACATGCTCTTTTTCATAAGATTTAACTATATTTTATGGTTACTGGAAGCCTTCGATTCTCAGTTGGTATCTAATTGGCAACATCACTTCGAGACTCGATGTAATTTATTCAATAAATCTAAATTGTAAACTTTCACTTAAGTCGTCTTATGCTATTTTAACATAATACTGATTATATATACTGCTAATATTATTTGGCTGGACTAGATTTTTAGGTTAGGTACAAAAATTTTAGATTTATGCTCATTTTTAGGTTTATTAATTAATTTTCTCAAACAAAATTCTCCGCTGAGTCTGAGTTTCTAACCTCAAATATGTTTTCTTGCCTCCATGTATACTCCAGGGTGTTTTATATATATATATATATATATTTTTTTTTAATTTTTGAGCTCTTCAACATTTTTGCTCGTTTGCTAAATCCCATACAAGCAAACACGCATTAATTGATTCCACCTGGACTTATTTGGCTTCATCGCTGCAACTTCATTGTATTACTAGGGTGTGTGATGTTGACGCGCCCACCCACCCACTATTAATTATATGTGCGCGCCTTTATTTACTTCCAACTCTTCGCTGCGACTTTTCATTTCTTCATTCATTCATTCATGCAACGTTTCATTCAGATAACGTCGACGACGACGGATAGGTCGGTCGTGTACTAGCGCATACATACACACAACCAACTATATGCTGCACTAGCTGTGCGTCCCTGTGAGCCACCCAACCAAACGCCACAACAAGTGTTTCGGTGTGTATAGATGTGTGTAAGAGTCGCTTTAGTGCATTGCGCTCAGCTGTTTCTGTTTCTGTTTCTTTAGAAATCGCACTGGCGCCTTTTCAATTTGTATGCAATCTCTGGTTTGTTGTTGTTGTTTGTTAAGCGTGTATGTTTGTTGCTGGATTTCTCGCCTTTTTAAAGTTCTAATGAACTTTGCTTTGCGCCTATGAGTTATGCATTTCTTTGGTGCCTGGTGTTTAGCAACAACCACTCTACACTTTGCTACAAACACTATTGCTGCATACCTTCAGCAGACAGACAGACAGACAGTTCGTCAGCATTTTTATACGCCACCGCTTAGCAGGCAGGCACAAGCGTCGACAGCAAGGCTTGACGGATAAAGAAGTCAGACATGGCTTTATTTAATGAAGAGCAAAGAAAAATATATGCGTTTTGTTGTTGTAATGCAACGTCTATGTTGTCGACTTAAAACCATGAATCGTCATGTCGCCATTACTGTTTTTGTCTTGCCGTCGTTGTTGTTGAACAACTTCAGCAAGTGGAGCAGACATCTTTGGCGCGCTAGGCCTACTCAAGTGTTGTTGTCGCCGGCGTCGGCAACCCCTTTATTTACAAATATTTTTTTCTACTCTTTGTTTTTTAGAACCGTCTACAAGGCTGTCTGGAGCGCAAGCGTCAATGAGACAGCTCGTGTGGGTGGTAAGCCGAGGGGGTCAACCATTGCATTTGCTCATACCATTGGGGGTCGTCGTCGTCGTCGTCGTCTGGCTGTTTTGGAAACAATAAAAGTGTCAACCACCATGCGCACTCATTCTCCCCCAGTCGTCCCAATTGCATATCACCTGTGTGTGTATGTCTTAATTACTTGCCCTCAAGCAGGCACTCCTCGAAAGATGCTTATCCGCATGTGTACCTGTCTGTTTGTAACGTCTCATATTTCGTTTTTTACTTACGTTGCCCTGGTGCGTCATTCCGTTACCTCGATTTGTATATATATATACATATATCCACATGATTGTTATTATTTTTAAACTTTTGCATTCCTTAGGCCAAAATGCGCACACCGTTTGGCTGCAAAAAAAAAAAAAAAAACAACAAAATACCAAGTGGCCAAGTTCAAAGTCATTGTACGTTCAATCAAAATGTCATCCTATTATTCAGATTTCATATTTTTTCGATTTTTGTTTTTCACATTCCTCTCGCTGTGATTCATAATACACAGCCTGTGGTGCTGATCTGCCGGATTGTGGTATGTTCATCTCTGCCATTTTGTTGACTACTGTTATTTCAACTACCATCACTCAAACCTTTGACGTAAGTAACTTGCGTTAAACGGTTTGCACTCGACAACATTCGCACTAAGGGCAATGACTGCAGGTAACCAAATTCCTGGCAACTGATAATTAAGTTAAGGCCGTTTATATGCGGATTATCAATAATAGCACACATAGCTAAGTATAAAATTTGACTTTTGTGCCTAAGTTTGCTGTTCTTGTTTTGGAAAGAACTGAAGAAGTCTTCAATTATGTCAAATGTCTTCAAAACTGCTTTTCTTTAGGCACTTTATAAACTTTTATAAATGAAAAGTTACAAAAAACTGCTTTTGAGACCTCCTTTTTCGAAGTTCTCATTAGTTTTTACCTTTCCTGGTTTAACCATGATTATGAGGACTTACATTACATTGCCTGTAATCTAAACTTGTAAATTTGTGAATATATACTTTGGAAACCTCATGTTGAATTTACTATATGATCTAGGATCCCGTAAAAAACAAACCTTATTTCTGCAACTCAAAACAATACACTCAACTCTTAAATAGACCTCAAAAACAACATACTATGACAATATCTATTCTGGTCAACCTATTTTTCATCACTCAACGACGATCTGCTTAGAAAGCCTTTAAATGCTTTCGATTAATAACTTTAACTAATTTTTCTTCATAAATCATTATTTGTGATCTTGATATTCTTATTTTTGATATCTTAATTATATCATATTTTTTTAAGACAGAATACCTTGAGATTGTTAGAAATTTGTGTAAATTTTAATCTTAATTCAAGATCTCTTAGAGACTATTTATGCATCTGTATAGTCAAGTTAAAGCACATATATTTTGGAATATATGGAAAATTCCAAGCCATTAGAATTTGGGACCTGATTAATATATCGTTAATAAAGGCTTTACTAAAGAAGTCAAAGCTAGGGACTTGTGCTGATTGAACTGTTGACCAAAAAGAAAGTATTTTAATTACATAAGACGTAGGTGCAGTGATATACTGCCCGGAATTAAACAACCGGCATAAAACAACCATTCAAATTGCCGAAACATTTCAAACAGGGCTCTTTGCTATTGGGAAAGCAGCAGAGTTAGCTTTCGACGCACAAACCCGATACTCTAAAGTTAACGTCTACGTAGTCAGCCAAGAGCAATCAAACCAATAACCTCTTTTCGAATATCGGCGAAAAGTGTTTTGAGCAGCAGAGCAGCAATGGAGAGTGTCGTCAGGAATATGTCCGGCCATAACGGGATTGCCAAGAGTGATGTCGACACTGTCTGTATGAAGACACTGTCTTGTACGTTTGCCCTGCGTTAGCGAGACAGCGTTTCAGGTGTTTAGCGGCCCTACTATTCGATAAGTTAGAGGAGATATCATTATTGAAGCCTTCATAAACTATTAAAATGAAAAAAAAAAAAAAAATACGATGACTCAGGGAATACGTGAAGGTACTCCATTCTGGTATCGCTATGCGTAGCCTGCAGGCCTATCAGACCAACCTAACTTAATTTCATAAGATAGCGTAGAATTTGGTCCCGACTTTCTACTTTTAAAAAGAGAATTTGGCAACCAAGGATATAATTTTTTTGATTTCGAAAATTACAATAGTTTCATGATGAAATTGTTTTAGTTATTTGTATATATTTGTATTTTGTTTGGCCCTTAACAGTTAAGTTTTTGCTTTATATCACTACATAGTATAAAATAAAGTCGCATTTTCTGTCCCTATATCCCTATGTGCGCTTAAATCTTTAAAACTACGCAACGGATTTTGATGCGGTTTTTTTCAATAGATAGAGTGATTCAAGAGGAAGGTTTATATGTATAATACATGCTTCATATACTAAGGCAACATTGCTAATTTTAGAGGTTTCTAACATGATGTCGTAAATTAACGTATTTTTTTGTGCTTATTTAGCAATTTAGAAAAACGCTGCCTAAACCCTACGAGTTAGATCAAATTAATAATGTACTACAGTATTGTACACCATAAAAAGGTCTACAAAAAAGTCCGCGGTGGTATATATTTATCTTTTAGGGATAACCCACATTAACCATTTTTATTGTTTACTTTTTACGTGAAAAAATGGCTTATTTATACCCGAGACACACATGTAGTAACAATACTATTGTTCGTACGAATACAAAATGTGTGTCACCAAATACCAGCACTTTACTATTACTACGTTTATGCTTCTTTTCTACTCGGTTATATTATACACGGGTAAGTTCAACCCACATGCATAAACACTTTTTCACTATGAGTTAAATGATCTACTCGGATAGAATATACACATTTTCTTTACGTATGTAGACGAGTTAACTCGGATGCATAAACGGATTTAGAGTTAAGTTGAAGGTCAAATCAGTTGATTTTTGTGCCGGTGTATATGGTTTTGACAAATTGCATATACAGGGTTCCCGTATTGCCAATTTTTCGCTAAAAACCCCTACCCCACTTACTACCGAATTTTTGCGGCAAACGCCTGGTACTGTGTAGTACTACAGTAACCGGTAATTGGTTACTTTTTGGTAACCAAGTTTCCGGTAAAGACATCTTTTGCAATGACCATTAATAAATCGCAAGGTCAAACCTTAAACGTTGCAGGATTAGACTTGAGCGTTGACTGTTTTTCACATGGCCAACTGTATGTCGCTCTTTCAAGAGTAACCTCAAGAGAAAACATGTTTGTATTGTCTAATGACAAGAAAGCTGTGAACGTTGTGTATAAAGACATCCTGTAAATATTAGTTGTTGTAAAAATAAAATAAATACCTAAGTAAAAATGTAAAAAGAAAATAATTAAAAAAAATAAATAAATATGTATAAAAATTAAAATTGTATGAATTTAGATATTCCAAAGATAGCAGGAAATCTTCATAGTAAGTATAGGGAAAGAGGAATTGTTTTACTCCAAATTTAATGCGTGCAGGCCAAGGGCAGTAATGAATGAATCAAAAATACTAGATCGATTTTAATCATGTTTTCATTGAGTAACATAGGCATATATAATACAACGTTCATAGTTTTTCTGTAGTGTATTTAATTTAGTATCAGCATTGCACCCGTGCGAAGCCAGGGCGGGTCGCTAGTTGTATATAAAGTTAGAGGCTTTCTACAATATAAAGCAATAAAAAAGGTAGTAAGACAAACTCCCACATTTCCAACTTAAAAAAACAGGTTCCGTTTCTCTCACATGCTTTCACCCTCCAATAAATCAGTGTCAAATTAAAATTTTGGTGGAACAATAAATTGGCATGTGATTTGTAGTTGGGATTTATGTTTCCAAGAGCTATCATTCATTCCGATGATGGAATTACTTCATTCCCTTAAAAGCTAAATATTACTTGATCTACTTAAATGTCTTTCATATGGAAGCTGGTAGCCTATCGAAAAAACGAATATCAAATCTATCCATCACATATCGAATTCTTGACTCCAATATTCTAGATTTATCATTGATCATTATTTTGTCGCAACCAAAATACGCATGTGCTTCTGTATTTAGTTATACGTACTACAGTAATCCTCGTTGGGATATAACCATTTTGCGATTGAAAGTAACCACGATCATGAGAGAGTAGAACTGAGAGTGTGAAAGAGAGAGAGAGAGAGGGTGAATGAAGGACAATACTTAAATAACTAGCTGAAGAAACTTATATTCTGATAACTATAGGTACATATAGTACATATATCTCAAAATTTTGTTTGAATGCGGATACCACCTTGATCGGGAAATGCAATATATTGCTTTAAAACCTCCAATTATAAACTTGTCAATATTTTGGTGATGATCAACGCTCCGTGGAGTTTTTAATGTTTCTTAGTTTATGTTTTTGAATAAAATTATAGGGGTTTTGAGAACTTCTGCTTATAAACTACGCCTGATTTCTGCTGAATTTTTTTGAAAATAATTTTAAAAATTTTCTAAACTAGCCTTTATAATAATTTTATTGGCTCAAACTTATTAACAGCTTTTATTGATAACGGTAAACTATATAGAAAGTTGAATTTTTGACGCTCCTCAAGGTAAACAATGGTATGTAAATTGGCATATATTAAAGGAAGCTACGTATTTTAGACAAAAAAAGGTAAACAAATGGTATTTTATAATGATTTCTGCACGATTGCACTTTGTGTTTAAACGCATACTGTATATTATGTAACCGTTTTATATGTAAATATGTAAATAATCACATGCACCCAATCGCATGCATTTTATTCTTAATTATTTGGTGTTCTAACCTTCACTCACCTAACCACGCTTGTATATAACTGTGTACATATGTAATTAAATAAATTAAACGCAAGAAAGTAAGTTTTCCTCATGCACGCATCTTACATTTTTCGCTTTGCACGGCTCTTTAATACATATTTCGGAAATAATGTGCTTACAAAATTCTAAAAACTTAAAATGGTGCTTTGAAAAGTGTTTTTTCATTAAAAAAAAATTGTGTATTCACGAATTTATTTTTCCAACGCTATATATCTACACAAATATATATGCGCACAATACAGAATTCTTGCCTGAAGAGCCGCTAAACGCTTGGGTTTTGGTCGTCATCATTTTCGGCGCCACGCTCTTCATCTGCTTATCGGTACTGTTGTCGTTGTGCTTTTGGCAGCGACGCAAACGCAATAGTAATGGGCGTACCTTCCCGCCAGATGATTCGGTGTGCGATCCCATACTCAATGGCAACACCATACAGGACATTATCGAGATGACAACATCGGGCTCCGGTTCAGGTGAGTAAATGAAATATTATTTTATGAAAAAATGTGTAGTAATTTCTTTTAACTACTTACAACGTCGCGCAGCCGGTTTACCACTGTTGGTGCAGCGTTCAATTGCACGCCAAATACAACTCTGTCATGTAATTGGCAAAGGACGCTTCGGTGAAGTATGGCGTGGTCGCTGGCGTGGCGAAAATGTTGCCGTAAAGATCTTCTCCAGTCGCGAGGAGTGCTCTTGGTTTAGGGAGGCTGAAATCTATCAGACTGTGATGTTGCGTCACGAAAATATACTAGGTTTCATAGCGGCCGATAATAAGGGTAAGACGTTTGTTCGATTGTGAGTCAAATTTCTTCTAAATCAACTATCATGTTATCAGTCAGTCCTTTCATTTGCATGCCCCTTTAATTTTTTATTTTTATATTTCCTAACCTCATTTCCATGTCCTAAATGGGGCACCCTAGTACTTATTCTCACATTTATATTGATATTCTTATTACTTTGAAATAGTTCTAAATGCAACCATCTTGCTCTCAATCAACCATTTCATTTGCATTCCCATTTCAAAATTGTTCATCGTTCATTTCTTAACCTCATTTTCAAGCCTTATGTGGGACAAATTTCTTTTAAATCAACTATCATGTTATCAGTCAGCCCTTTCATTTGCATGCTCATTTGAAAATTTTAATTTTTACATTTCCTAACCTCATTTTTATGTCCTATATGGGGAACCCTAGTACTTATTCTCACATTTATATTGATATTCTTATTACTTTGAAATAGTTCTAAATGCAACCATCTTGCTTTCAATCAACCATTTCATTTGCATTCCCATTTCAAAATTGTTCATCGTTCATTTCTTAACCTCATTTTCAAGCCTTATATGAGACACCATAGTACTTATCCATACATTAATACCGCAATTCTTATTACTTTGAAATTGTTCTAAATCCATCCATTATACTATCAGTCAACACTTTCATTTGTATCCCTCTAGGGAAAAGCCATACTATTCCCATTTCAAATACATTCCATGCCTTATAAATGGCACCCTAGTACTTATCCGTACATTTTATACCTCAATCTTAATGTGTACCCCTTCCCTCAGATAATGGCACTTGGACCCAACTTTGGTTGGTCACTGACTACCATGAGAATGGTTCATTATTCGATTACCTCACCACGCATACCGTGGATACGAAAACTATGCTCAATATGGCGCTCTCCATTGCCATCGGTCTGGCACATTTACACATGGATATTGTGGGTACACGTGGCAAGCCAGCGATCGCACATCGTGACCTCAAATCCAAAAATATACTCGTCAAATCCAATCTCAGCTGTGCGATAGGCGATCTCGGTTTGGCGGTGCGTCATGTGGAGAAGAATGATTCCGTCGATATACCGTCGACACATCGTGTGGGCACCAAACGTTATATGGCACCCGAAGTGCTCGACGAGAGCATGAATGCACAGCATTTCGATTCGTATAAGCGTGCCGATGTGTATGCGTTCGGTTTGATATTGTGGGAGATAGCGCGTCGTTGCAACATCGGCATGATATACGATGAATATCAATTGCCATATTTCGATGTTGTACAACCTGATCCTAGTATTGAGGAGATGAAGAAGGTGAGTACATTGAGTAGAGGACAGCAACAATTTAATATAATTTGCTTTGCAGGTGGTTTGCATTGATAAAATGCGTCCGAATATACCGAATCGTTGGCATGCCTCCGATGTGCTGCACGGCATGGCGAAAGTGATGAAGGAGTGCTGGTATCCGAATCCTGTTGCGCGTCTAACAGCGTTGCGCATAAAAAAGACGCTGGCCAACATAACGGTCGAGGATAAAGTGAAGAACTGATTGTAGTTGTAGTTGTAGTAGTGTGCAGCCATTTATGGCGTGAAACTAACGGATATAAATTGTACTATTTGAAATTGCGGAAGGCTGCCGCAAAGCGTCACATGCATTTTTTTTTTGTTGTGGCAGCAACAAACGCAAAATTCACCTTCTCTACACCTCCCTTTCTGTGTACTTTTCTGTTGTAGGCGTTGAAAAACGCTGAATGCGCTGGAAAAGTATATTGGAAAATTACCTAAAGAGAAGAAGAAGCATACCTTAAAATACCTAATTAACAACAAAAAGAAGAAAATAAGAAAAGAAAAAAAAACAAAAAAAAAGAAAATATGGCAAACAGAGAAATTTATTAAGCTGTTATAATTGATGCAGAGCATTCTATTAAAGCACTAAAAGTTGTATTTGTAATTTTAAAACTATAATTTGTAATAACATGTGTAAAGTGTGTATTTAGACATAAGAGAGAAAGAGAGAGCGCAACAAATGTATGTAACTAATTGAGAGTAGCAGCAGCAGCAGCTTGAGATAACACGAATTAATTGAATATTTAAAAATTATTATTATTTTGAAATAAGTTATGAAATGTGTGTGGCTGCCTATATGTATATGTATGTATGTGTGTGTGAGAATTTAGTGTTTAGTGTCTGAGGGCAATTTTGTGAATGTGTGTTGAGAAAAAACAAAAACAAAAATAGCTGTAAATATTTTGGAAATGTACACAAACCTGAGATTTTCCTATGGCAGCTGCTATTTTTTAGATTTAAAAGCTTAAGCATGATTCTACATTTTTTGTTAATTTTTTTTTGTCTTAGCTGATTTGTAACAATTTATGGTCTGTTTCTAATTTTCGGTGCTAATTTGTTAGACTTTGACGCGTTGCTTACAAAAATATTGTGTAAACGTAAGGAGAGAGCGAGAGAGCGCGCAGTTGAGAGTATTGCTGATATTTGTAAGAATTTCGAAAAAATAACTGAAAAATCCAATATAAATTTTTTTCTAACTTATATGCAGTTAAAATTTAAATACAACAAATAACTTTATTTTTGTTGTTTAAATAATAGTTTTTTAAATTTTTTTTTCAAAATCATATTTTAAGAAGTTTCTTTTTCAAAATAATATTTTAAAAAGTTTTTTTTTTTTCAAACAATATTTAAAAAAGTATTTTTTTTTTCAAAATAATATTTTAAAAAGTTTTTTTCAAACAATATTTACATTTTTTTTTAAATAATATTTTAAATTTTTTTTCGAACAATATTTAAAAAAGTTTTTTTTTTCAAAATAATATTTTAAACAGTTTTTTTTTTCAAACAATATTTAAATTTTTTTTTTAATAATATTTTTTTTTCAAATAATTCTTTAAAAAGTTTTTTTTTTATATAATATTTAAAAAAGTTATGTTTTTTTTTCAAAATAATATTTAAAAAACAAGAAATCTTTCGAACATCTCCACTAATTGAATAAATTGAAGCGCATACCGAACTGCCATCAATTAAGCAATTTAACTAAGCTCATTTATATTTACATAATACATACAAACAAACATATATGTAAATGCTTATTACGGCAGTTGCAACAATTTTTAAAGTTAGACATCGAACACAGTTAGCAAAAACAACAACAACTACACACAAACAAAAAAAAATAATAACAAACAAGAAAAGACTCTGACTAAAGACTGATACATAGCAACAGTTACAGTGAATATCGCCATACCGTTAATTAGTATCCTTTTTAGAGCAATTTTTTGGCGCTTAAAAACAAAGTAATAATATTAATAATAATCTTTTCTTTAATTTACATTTTTATAAAGATTATTTTTTGTTTCTACTTTCCTACTTCTCAACTCATTTCGTACTCGCATTAAGATTTTGCCATTTTTAGAAACATAAACTTAAGACACAAAAAAGTAAAGTTAAAGGAACTAAAAACAAAAGCAACAAAACTGCATACTATATAAAGACACTTTTAAAAAACAAAATGAAAAAAAAAGAAAAAAACCAAAAGAACTCAGGAATTGCCAGTCGTAATGTATGTAAATAATACCTACTATATAAAGAAAAATATCACTTGTTGACACGATAACTGCTTTGTTGTTGTGTGCGAAAATCTATAGCAAAACAAAAACAAAAAACCACTTTCACGAAAAATTCTACAACGCTTAATTGGCATTTCTTGCTTTTTCCTTACGTTTGCAAAGAACAAGTAAATGCTATTAACATTATTTCGTTATCTCTTTTTTTTTTTGGTTTTATTAAATTCAAATATGCAGGAACTCTTCGTATAAGTTTGTATATTTTATTTCCTATGTAAATATAACATTACTTATGCGCAAAATTATTTTGTTTTCAAAATTGTGTGAAGTGGTTGACGAACAAGAATTTTTTTTTTATATTCTAAAATGAGTTTGTATAAAGTGCAGAGGGATTTGGAAATGTGGTTGTTTCAATATAATATTTGGTCGTGTATTTGTATTAGTTATAATAAAAAAGAATAATAAATTATAATATTTTCTTAGATCTTGACGACGGGACATAAATTAAAAAAAAATAATTTATATCTATTTTAAACAACAACAAATTTATATATTATTGATTCTTCTTAAATAGTAATAGTAAGAAAGACCACAAAACTGTTTGTCTACTCTGTTTAATTAGGTCCATATGAATGTAATGATCATAAACTTTTGTTTTCTAAACTCGAAACAATGACATTAAAATTAATCAGGTTCCAGCACATAATCTATTTTATCACAGAACGTCGTGACGAGATTAAAGATATACTAAAATTTCCTTTTTATTAAGGGGTAGGTGGATTTCAAAATTTGAAAGAAAAAATTTATCTTAGTAAATAGTGTAATAGTTTAAAATATTCTCCAAAAATATCGAATTAACCCGAGTAATATTCTTAGAGATACAACCTTTGGAAGTTCCGCCCATCAGGCCACGTCAGTCCGAATGCAAAACTTTAAAAGCATTTATCTCAAAACTGAATTTTTCAAATCGGTGGATACGATTTTTCGAAAAGTTATGAAGCGATTTTGTTCAAATTTTGTACAAATCTTTGGACTGACATTATCTAATTATTGAACGATGCACTTTTTTTTCGATCCAATATTTGCCGAAAAATTGGACCAAAAAAGTGAGTTTTTGGCTATAATTTGGTACAAAAAATTAAAATTTCAATATTTTCTTTTTTCCTTCGTTCATTAACTAGATTTATTAATTTTTTATCGAAATATTTTTGGTTTATTTTTTTAAGTTGAACCAATCATGAGTTATGATGTCCACCGCAAGACCTTTTTTTGGACACGTCATGAGAGATGAAAACTTGTGAAAATACCCTTGTTTTTAGCCTCTGAAATCCACCTAACCCCTTAATATAAAATATATAAACATCAATTTAATCATTTTTTGACACATTTCGGCCATTTTTTTTGTTATACCACCAAAATCAATAAAAGAAATAGGCAAATTATCACAAGTTCTTGACCTCTGCAGCTTTATATAAGCTTTATTATATGAAAAAAGCAACAACCGCTACTTTGCTATAACAAAATGGCAGAATATCTGTAAAAAACCTTAATTGATTTCTAACGGAATTACACGAAAAAAACATACACTAAAATATCGAATACATTGCCAAGATTGCAGCAAGCAGATGCTGAAAAAATAAAAAATCACTTTAATATTTTCTTTTTTTTTCAAATATTAAAAAAAAAAATATTTTTCAAGCCGTCATGCTAATTTTTTTCAAACTTAACCTCAAATTAAATTTTATTTCAATATAAATTACATAATTAAACCATTTAATTAAGTAAGTAAGCAACTAAATTTTGTGCACAAATCTTTCGTAACGCCTTTGGTACTAAAATTCCTTAATATACACTGAAAAAAACCAAATGTAATGAGTTAGTATAATTATTTTGGCATTAATGACTATTACTAAAACTTTTTCGTGCTAAAAATTAATGAAAAATTAACTGTACATAAAAATTGTGCTAAGTACATATGGCTCCTATTACATTAAGGTATGCTAACATGCTAATTTAGGCATCCTACATTAGACACGAGTCGCCGCTTTTGGACAAAGAAGTAAAAAAGTAAAAAAAAAAAAATTAATTTAAATGCAGCATAGAACTATTTTATTGTGTAGCAACCAACATCCTGTTAAATTTAAGCATGTTGTTATTAATTTGTATTCCTAAATTTAATTCCTTATTATTTTTGTTAAGCATAAGTCAGTTAATTTAAGTATCATTAAACATTTCTATATTAATTTAGAACTAACTGTAAATAGTGTTTGTATAAAAAAATAAAATATAACATAAGTTTTAATTAATTAAATTATGTAGTTATGTATATGTTAAGTCTGCCTTTCTGCGCTTATCTGTGAGTTTGTTGTTAAACTATAATTACTGTATGTGTATGTGTGCACTTAGTGTGCTTATTGTATTTTGTTTTATATATATTTGTATGTTTTTTAAAAACGACAAAAGAAAAACACTGTGAATGTTATAATATATGGAATATTAATAATAATGAAGATGAAAATAATAAAATTGATATAATAATATTAAAAAAAAATAATAATAAAAAAATTATTAAGATAGTAATGATGATTATAATAAAAATAAAAAATATAATATTATTAAAAAATAATAATTATAAAAAATTATAATAATAAAAATAATTTAAATTTTTAAATTTTTAATAGCAACAATAATAATTGAAAAGTGTGTCTATGTGTTCTCGATATGAAAAAAAAAATTTGCTTATAAGCATTAATTTTGTTAAAATATATTTTCGCGTTTGTTAAGAAATATTATCAAAATAACTAAATATTTTTTGTTGATTTTTTTCCTTTAAGTAAATATTTATTACATTTTACATATATTTTGCTTATATAATGATATTTAACTGCGAAGAATTCTTTAAACTGTTTTTTATTGTTAATATTTATGTATGTATATGTATGTAATTGCTACACTGTATTAAGAAATATTGTGAATAAATTGGAAATTTAAAAAAGTAAACCAAATAAATTTAAAAACAAAAAGTTTAAAAAATAAAAATAAAAATTTTATTTAATATTAATTAACACTAATTTTTATTAAATTTTCGTTGCCTTTACTAATATTTTAAAAATATTTTTTCAATTTCCTTATTTAAAATTTATAAAAATTGCTATTTCTAAAATAAAAAAAACTTGAAATAATATGGTTGTTAGAACTCAAACTGCTAAACTGCATTTTTATTGAACACATAATATAAGTAATTTTTTAATATTTCTACTATATTGATAAAGAAAAAAAATACATATATATATATATTAATTAAATAATTAAATTACAGACGTAAAATTTTTGTAATGTAAATACCACAAATATAAAAGCTGAATATAAAATAATCAATTATTTGCGTTAAAAACAAAATGGTGGGCCAAAAATGTACAGCAAAAGAATACAATGCTGTAAAGTACCGTATGCACATGCATTAAAAAAAAAAACTATTATAAATTGATAACGATTGATGATAATTTATGTATGCTAAAAATGTAAAACCTAAAAGAATTGTAAGCAAATGAAACAGATTACATGCAGATTATGATAAAAACCAGAGTCTAATGTTAGTGTTAAGTGGCGTTTTTACTGGCACTTTAAATAAAAAATAAAAAAATAAAATAAAAATTATTATTGATAGTTTAATTATCCAAAGTGCCCTCACAAGCGCTGAGTCGTCTGTCTGCACTTTGTACATTTTGTGTTAAAATTTTATGTTTTTGAAAGTTTACTTGTGTTTTATTTTTTCTGGTAAGTATATTTGCGTTATAAAAAACTTTATTAAAAAAACTACTCGAAATTTTTTGAGTAGCTGTTGTTGTTGGTTGGGGTTTGCAGGTAAGGATATAAAATTATTCAAAAAATTAAATATTTTAAATTTTATTATGATAAATTTTGTATTATTCGGTTTTCATCATTTAATTGGTTTGTGAAATTTCGCTGAAAATGTTTTAATTTACAAGTATTTTGTGAGGGAAATTTTATCGGAATTAATATGAAATTTTTGTTTTTAAAAGTATATACATGTTTTTTTTTTATTAATTTCCGATCCCACACTGTGGTCTAAAAGTCCGAAACTAACAAAAGTATACGATTTCCAAAGTACTGGATATCCGACATACGAGATGTGTTCAAAAAATAACAGAAATTTTAGTTTCTTGAAAAAATATTTATTCATTCCCCTACATTGTTATAGTCGCTTCCAAAATAGTCCCTATGCACTATTGGTCAGCCTACTTCCAATCATCGATATGCTTGTAAGGGTCTCTTTATTTTTGGAAATAGGAAAAAGTCACACGGAGTTGATATGACTCATAAAAACACGTCTAACTTTGGTGAAAGAATTTTTGAAATCGGTAACGGTAGTTTTCGAGTTTATTCAATACAAACATACATACAAATCTTTCCTCTTTAGAATAGTAGTATATATTACAATGTTGTATTTCTACAGCCCTTAATGCAGTTGTAACATTTTACAGTGACCTCTGGTTAAGTGCCCCACCGTTTAAGTGCCTTTTCCGCTTAAATGCCTGAAATATTTAAGCCACAAATACAAAATTGTTTGCAATTCTCCTCTTCTAAGTGCCTTTTAAGCGATCACATGGGTTTTGTCGGGTAAAAAATTATTTATTTAGTTCAAACCTGTTTTTGTCTTATATATACATACAGTGGAACTTCCATAACTCGAAGATCTCCATAACTCAAACTTTTGAACTGGCAATAGCGTTTAGAAGTAAAATTTCATATAAATTCCATTCCATAACTCAAACTTCCTTAACTCGGAGTTCTACATAACTTGAACTCTTGTATTGGTAATAGAAGTCAAATTTCATACAAGTTTCCTTCCATAACGCGAACTTTTCGACGATGGTATAATACAAAATTTAAAATTTTATTATCGAAGCAGAATTTTAAAAGAGTTCCTCGACATCGTATGGAGGAGAACAATGATATATGATATTACACTGAGGCATGAGATACAGATATCAAGAGCCAAACAATAGGAAATTTCAACAAACATAAATAGAGAATACGTGTTTTAACGTATTTACATAAAACTTTATGGAAAGTAAATAAATAAAACTCTATAAATCTATATGTTACAGCTTTTTAAAAACTTGAATGTTTAAATGAAAATTCTATAAGTCGAAGTTTTTTGTGGATTATGGTGATTCGAGTTAGAGAAGTTCCACTGTATTTAAAGAATAATTTCTGAAATTTTCAAAAAAAAAACTCCATTGTGACGTCATTTCCGGTGACCCCTCGGGAAAAAGGTGCGTTCGCATCCATCGTCCAAACACGAGTAAATTGTATCTCGAACACCTGTGCAAAATTTCATCAAGATCGGTTGAGTAGTTTTCGAGAACATTTGACAACCGACTTTGAAAACACGGTTACGAGAAAAACGCGTTTAAAGTTTTGAGTAACAATAGTACTTGACTTGGCGCACACCTTCCTTGTCGGAAACTATTATTCGGATCGAAAATTTAGGATAGGAAGAAATCAATAATTCCAAAAAAAAAACAACGATTTTTTGAACCCACGAATCATGAACCATGTAACCCCTTAATATTTTTGTCATGAATGCGCTGAGTATTGTCAAAAGGAAAGCATATACATAGTTAAGTAACGTGTTTTTTCATATTTATTGTTATTGTTAAATATTTTTGTTATTAATAAGAAAAATTAATGTAACTTTCATTCTAAAAGAAAAAAATATTACATCGAAGTATTTGAGAAAAAGGGATTCATTTAAATGCCTTTCCCGCTTAAGTGTCTCAAAAGTCTTGCATGTTTAGAAGGTGCACTTAAGCGGGGATTACTGTATTCGAAAAATTTACGAATTTAATTAAGAAAAATATGTTTTGATCCACTGTATCAACATAGACTATTTTCTTTGACAAAAATGTATGTTTCAAAATTTGAAGAAACAAAATTGTTTGTCTTACTAAATACCACAATATGTTTAAAATATTATCGATATAAATCGATCCGAGTAAAATTCTAAGAGATTGACCCTTTCGAAATTCCGCCCATCAGACCAAGTAATTTTCAATTTAAAACTTTAAACGCGTTTATCTCAAAACTCAGCTTTTTTTAAGCCGGTGGACACGATATCTTGACAAGTTATGAAGATGAGGTCATGTGAAACGAGGTACCAACGGCTGAGTTTTCGAAATTTTTTAATAAAAAATTTACAAAATACCAACATTTTGGCATATAAAAGATACATATGTAAATTCTTTTATATGCTAAATTGACTGTACACACAGATTTGATAAAAAAGCTGTAAAGAAATCCTTGTTTTCTACCTCTGAAACCCACCTAACCCCTTAAACCAAGTATCTATCATTGGCCACTTGATATGTCAAGTTGTCACACATAACCTAAAACCCTCAAATCTCTTAGTAAGCACTAGTTGAGTAGGTTTTTTGGGTAGTAAGTCTGAAATGTGCATAAACATTTCCAGCGCGACTAATCGAAATTACCACTTTGAAGATTAAAAAATGTGCTATTGAAGTGAGTTAACAGTTTCAAAAAATTTGTTTGTCCGAAGAAAATATTCAGTTTATTCAGTTGCAGTTTCAAGAGATCAAATTAATTGTTGTAGTAGTAAACATATTCCAAAAATCATTTGTAAAATTCTGTCGATATGAAGTTCTTGTGTATATATATATAAATCTGGATCAGTTCAGGTTACATACCTACACCTGCCTGGAGTAAAAACTCGATTCAAATTGTTCTGCTCTGTGTTCAGGGCTTTGCATAAGAGAGAGGTCGGTCCAGCTGATTTAGCCCATGTGACGAATTCAGGCATTACACTTTATCTTCTATCTGTTCTTTGTATACGCTCTTAAATTAATTAATTTTAAGATGCTATTGGTTTCGGCTTCATTCGAAAATACATTTAGAAATTTGTGGATCCTTTTCACGGCAGTCGGTTGTATATAACCGATATGAACCTGAATTTATCATTTTAACAGCACTTTTCAAAGTAGTACTTCCGAAAATAACATTGCTACCTTAAGATCATATCTAATACATCTTGATATTTTCCGATAATTTTGTTAACAAATAAAACAGTATGTTTGGCTTTTCAAAGCCCTTGCGGGCCTTACTATTTATGCTCTCATTTATTTATGTACTCTTTTTTTTCGGATTTCTTTTGCACATATAATATTTAATTTACATATTTAAATACACATTACGAAAAATACGTTTTAAATTCTTGAATATGAAGTATAGAACACAAAGAATACAGGATTTCAAATGAAAACAATTCTCATATATTCACACAGCAAATGCTGCTGCGACCACCAGCTATACTATGCTATACGCATCCACATGGGTTATCATAAATTTTACACTTATAAATTTAATAAATAGTTTATATATTTTTTAGTTGTAATGAGAAAAATACAACATGCAAATGTGTGTAGTTTTCGAATTTCAAAACACGCAAGATATGGAAATGATTTTAGTCTGTGTTCTTCGTAGAATTTAAATTGAATGATTTTTGTGTTGTAATTTGAAATTAATGAATTTTTGGTTTCTCACTTGAATTATTTTTAGTTACTTAGTTTATATATATATATATATTCATACATTGAGAATTACACACAAATGATTGACTCATTAAGGGATATGCATTGGTTCAATACTTTACTGTTGCAATAATTTTCAATAATTTGTAGCTTCATTTCTTTTGTGTATTATTTTATAATTTTAATGTTAAATAATTTCTCTTTGGTTCAACAATATATTTTTTTTTGGTTTAAATGCACTTAATAATATTTTTTATTTTATTTTGTAAATATTTTTTTAATAATTTTTTTTCGCAATTATTTTTCTCTTTAATAATAATTTTTTTATAATATTTTTTTTTATAATACTCTTTTTTTATGATAATTAATTTTTTATAATGATTTTTTTATAATTATTTATTTTATAATAATTCTTTTTTTTTTCAAAATTATTTTATATAATTAGTATTTTTTTTATAATTAGTATTATGCCTCAGCCAGTATAATTTGTTGTTTTTGTCAGCAAATCAATGCATTTATTATTATTTTATTTTTTTGTATTTATTTCTAAGAATATATAGTATATATATGATTTTTACAACATTTTTCGCTACTTTACATTTAAATTTGAAATTCTCATTGGGTTTATAGAATTTTTCTTTGAATTTGTCAAATGAAATATATATTTTTTTGTTTTTGTTTTTGAAATTAATATGATATTTTTTTGTTGTTTTTTATTGCATTGCGCACATTAAAACATATATATTTTTATATATCTATATATTTACTTATATACATAAGTATATATGTATAATCTCTTTGAGTATATAGTATAGTTGTTCACAATAATACAATTTTTAATACATTTATAATTCATTGAGTATGTGTGTGTGTGCTAATAGCAATTCTTCTATAATTTCTTTGCTTAAATTCTTCGAATAAATGATATGTTAGTGTTTTGCTTCACATTTTTATTTTTATTTAATTTTTTTCTTAGACTTTAAGTTTAGCTTTGCTTGATATGTTGTTGTGATCTTAAAACTTGCTAGGGATTTTCTTTGTAATATTTTTTGCTTTTTTGCTTTTGTTTTCTTCTCAAAATCGTAGTTCAATATGATTGTTTGTTCTCATTGCCTCCGTTTTACATTGCATAACGCGCCGGCTTGCGGGTGTCCTGTGAGAGGTTATGCGTCTATATGTATGTATATGTGGTGATTTTCTCCGTGACTCCACCACACGTGGATATATGTTTGTATAAGTGTGTTCCCATATGCATTTGTGATTCCTTCCTTCTTTTTTCCTTCCTCCTTACACTCTCTTTACTTCTACTGCCTTCTTATTCATCTTCCTCCATTTTCTTCATCAGCCTCTTCCTTCTCCTTCCTCATCTCACTCAGCCTCATTACATGCGTCGTTGACTGAATGCGGATAGGAAGCGTGAATCGCGCACTTCCTGCAAGGGAACCAAGAAACAACAAAAAAATGCAAACTAAATAAAGAAAGCAGGCAGACTTTGTAATTTATTTGAATTTATATTTCAGCAACTTTCAGCAGAAGCCAAGTAAAGTTTTATCGCTTCCTTGCTCTTTTTCTTTACAACGCTTAAATTATCCTTGTAGAAAGCTTATTTTTTGCAATTGACATACTCGGCTGGCAGCGTCGTCGCTCGAAGTCAATCAGTTTGAGTGCATTGAAGCATGACTATAATAGCGGAAATGATAGGCTCATTAAATTTTGCTTGTACTTGACTGGTTGTGACGCAGGTTCTTTCTTCTTCTGATGATTAGATTACAGTGGGTAAATGTTATTATAATTAACTAGATTTGTATATGGTGTGATACTTTTAAATTAAATCTGATTTCTAAATAAAAGTGGTTCGTTATTTGTGAACTGGTTTCATTAAAACCGTTAGCTATGTCTGTAGACATCATAAAAATGGTAATAGTGTCTTTAAGATGCTTCTAACACTCGACATTTCTAGGTATTAAAATAAATATGTTTAGTGTTCTTTTAAGTGTTTATAATCTCCTATCGACCAACTCTCAAAATTAAAAATTATACTTTGTCTTTAAGCTTCTTAAAAGTAGTATGTTCGATATTTGTTTGTTTTTCGAGATTTCAAGTTACTAACATATACATATGTATATGACGTTTTTTAAAGATTTAGAATTTCCCAAAGGAATAACTGTCAAACCAAATGCAAACCAACTGTCAGAATTAAGCAATGACTTTACACTTTTTACAAGATTATTAAAATTTCAAGACTTATCTAGCTTCCGATATTTCAACACACTACTTAGAGACTAGAGACTTAGAATTTCTTAGACATTCTCTGTCAAACCAGTTGTCAAAGTTAAGACATGGATTTGACATTAAGCTTTCATATTTCTAAAGTTTTCCAAATTTTGAAGTAATAATAAATATTTGGTGTTTTTTGGGAGATCTACAATTTCGTAGAGAGCAAATTGTCATACCAATTGTCAAAGTGGTCACGAGATTTTGACATTAATGTCTCAATATTAATCAAACTTTCGAAATTTTAAGGTGGTAATTATATGTATATAGGATGATTCATACCTTTCTATTCTGAAATTGAAAGCTTTAAAAAATCCACTGCTATATTTTCTAACGGTATTTCAAATACGTACCGTAATTTATTTTGAAATTGAAAGTCTTGAAAAATCCACTGCTATATTTCCAAACTGTATATCAAATACGTTCTGTGATTTATTTTGAACATATTTGATCTATTTGACCTGTTCCGTTGGCAGAATATATGTAGAACTAGCTAACCCGGCGAACTTTGTACCGCCTAACAGTCAATGAATGGTGTTACAGATAAGCAGAACTTTATGATTTTTTGAAAGCAATACAATGAATACATATAATATTTATAGCGGCTCGGTACGTGCTTCGCTACGTATAAAGTGAAATATTAAATATATATTTAATTATTTAATACTCTATACTATAGAAATCATCAACAGCTTCCATTTGCTACCCATATTGTACTAACACATCCTAGGGTTACCCGGGTCCACGTTTTGGCCTATTTCTCGAGACCCTGGTATCCGATTCTTAAAATTTCAAAACACAAACCATCTACTGAATAGTCCAAACAAAGCCTAAAAATTTGGTTTGGATAGGAAAGCCCGTTCTTGAGTTATAAAGTCACAACGAAAAATGGCATTCATTTTTATATATATAGATATCAACTGATTTAATCTCAAAATAATTTTGTCTTTAGAACATAGCTCTAAGAAAGTGTCTACACATCGGCCTAATGTTGACCGAACAGTGATATTAGGTTGGCAAATATCTCCCATCCGCCTCTTTGTCTTTTGAATTCTGAGGTTATGTGTAAAGCGCTACAGAGTTCGTATCAGGCACTACTATACATCTTTGAAAGGTCTTGACATAGGATATTGCGTTCAACAGTTATAAATGTGTAAATATGGAGTTCACTAACGCCGAAATACGTGCTATTTACTAGTGCTATTTACTAGCTAGACAAACGTTCCGTGAGATTAATGGTGTTTTGGGGGATGGTACTCTATCACTTCGAACTGCGGAGGAATGGTTTCGACGATTCAGAGCGGGTGGAAACGACACCATGGATATGTCAGCTGGCGGAAGACCTATAACGATGAATACCAATCAAATCATGGAAAACATCGAGTTAGACCGGCATGTGGCATCTCGTGACATCGCCCAGGAGATGGGAGTTAGTCACCAAACAATTTTCAAACATAAAGAGAAGGTTGGACACAAAACAACTTGATGTTTGGGTGCCGCATGATTCGACGCAAAAAACATTCTGGACCGAATCAATGCCTGCGATATACTGCTGAAACGGAACGAGCTCAACCCACTTTTGAAGCGGATGGTGACTGGCGATGAAAAATGGATCACATACGACAATATCAAGCGGAAACGGTCGTGGTTGAAAGCCGGTAAATCGTCCCAAACAGTGGCCAAGCCGGGATTGACATCCAGAAAGGTTTGGCTGTGTGTTTGGTGGAATTGGAAGGGAATCATCCTCTTTGAGCTGCTCCCACATGGCCAGACGCTTAATTCTGCCATCTACTGCAAACAACTGGAACGTTTGAAGCAGGCGATCGACCAGAAGCGTCCAGAATTGGCCAACAGGAAGGGTGTAGTGTTTCACCGGGACAACGCCAGACCACACACTTCGTTGATGAGTCGTTAGAAGCTACGGGAGCTCGGATGCAAGGTTTTATAGCATCCACTATATAACCCGGACATTGTGCCAAGTAATTACTACCTGTTCCTGTCCATGGCGAACGCCCTTTGTGGTATAAAGTTGAACTCAAAAGAGGCTTGTGAAAAGTGGTTGTTCGAGTTCTTCGCAAATAAGGAGGGGGTCTAGATGGAAACATTTTATCGAACGAAACGACGCATATTTGAACTAAATCCGATCACTGTAACACTTTCTATAAAGCATTGAATAAGGAGCAAAAAAGCGGAAGGGAGATAACCAACCAACATATTACACATATATGAAAGAACAAACGATTATTTCTGACTTCGTAACTACTTTCATCTCAGATAAACTATATCTGAACATAAATCTTATTACAATAAGTAATGCCACAAAAGTGCATTGAACTCTTTAGTACTTGAAAGTCTCACTCCCTTAAATTTCTCCTCATAAAAAGCACTTTAATGCAAGCGCATGTTTCTTACTGCCGAAGGAAGTGTATAATGTATTTTTGTTCCTTCTTACTATCTCAGGTGGCTGCCAGCACTTAAGCCCTTAAGTTCACTTGCTTGTATTTATCTCAGCTTTGGCTGTGGCTTATGCGCTTTGGCAATTGCACTGCCTACCCACATCTCACCTCAATTCGCCATGAATTCACTTAAGCACTGAATTAATTCATTGCATAAGCTTCTCATGCACTTACACCTGCAATTGAGTACACCTTTTTTATGTTTTTACATACTTCGTACACTTGCTTACCTCATCTTCCGTTGGCATAATGTCGATGCACATGAAAGGATCCCGGAAGTAAGCGCATAATTTACGTGGACGTATGCGATGGTGAGTGCGTTGTAGTTGACAGCATAAGCCCCTGTAAGGAAATTACAATAAATGAGTGAGTCAATAAGTGTTAGAAAATGTGTATTCGTATTTTAAAGAATTACTGTTTAAATATATTATAGGTATACTAACACTACAGCTACAGGGTAAAAATTGTGTTGAGATTGATTCTCCGATTATTTATTAAAATAACTTAAGTCGTCTTAAGTTAAATGTAACAATTTGAGTTCTTCTCAGAGCCATATTCTAAAATAGTTTTTTGGAGTGTTTTAAACACTATTCGAGTACATTAGACGTCAAGTAACTTTCAAATAGAGAAATCAATATGTGAGCAGATTTTTACTAGAAATGAAAATATCGTATAGCTCAAATCGATTTATGTCTTTTACAAAATTTTTTAAAAATATATTGCCCATTATCTTCATTTATGTTTTATTTGTCTAATTTCAGTCATAAAACCTATATTTCATTCGTTTGAAATTGAGCTTTTGTACTTCTCAAACGGCTTATGAAATATTAAGTTCTGAAGATCATCCGCTAGGTGGTCCTGTCCTTTTTAAGCTACTTTAGATAGACGTCAGTGAAAAATACAATACATATTATAGAATTTAGAAAATTTTTATTGGTTTAGTTGACTGATATCATTAGATATATAGCAAGATATATAACGAACAGACGATATGATTATTAATGCTTTTGGGGGAATGGTATGATATGAGACTGTGAATTATGATTATCTAGACGGTTAGCCTAAAGCGTCTTCGTAATATTAACTTGCCATCTATGGTATATATTTCAATAAATATGACTTTTATTGAAGAGAACCCTTTTTGAAAATAAGAACACAACTGGTTCTACTACCTTGTTGTTTTTATCGAATATTGTTCGAGGGAACATGGAGTTCGTTCGGATAGTCTTATAGGCTGCCTTATAGTTTTGTGGTTTCCAAGTGGAAATATTTGTTTGAGGTTATTGTTGTTCTTTTTTTGTTGTAGGAACCTCACCACTGTTTTAAAATTTTGTTATGAACAATATCGCTTAAGTTCTTAGAGCTTAATTGAATTCTAATATCATAAGATTTCAATATAAGGTATCAGAAGTTACTTGTTAAAAGACTAAGAGTGAATGAGGTACGTTCCACAACTTCCTCATTGTCTTCCATTTTCCATTGTTGTAACAAAGGACCAAGGTCATACTGACCTCACCTACATTCGCTGTAAAAATATTGTAAAATGGAGGTCGCACTTTTACTTCGCGCATAAAAACTTACTCCTTCGCCTTTTATCGTCAACATTCCACATAGTATTTAACAACAACAACTATACTAGCGGTAATATTTCTATAAAACACACACATATATGTTTATGTTTCACTTACTTGCTCACATTACATTCGCTCGACGATACACAATCTTCGCCAAATTGCTTCATATTCAACGTCAACTTGGGAGCCGTTGCCATATTTGCGCCAACATTGAATCCAACAGCGCTATTACCAACACCACCACCGACATCAGCACCAACACCCACACCACCACCGCTAACCGCATTCAATAGATGAGCCGTAGATGCGCTCGGTTGACACATCAGATTACCAGCCGAGGTCTTCAGGCATGACATGCCCAACTCACAGTCCGTATTGCGATGACAGAGATCGCGCTTACGCCCATAAACGTAAATGCATTTACCT
Organism: Zeugodacus tau; assembly: GCA_031772095.1. Taxonomy (NCBI): domain Eukaryota; kingdom Metazoa; phylum Arthropoda; class Insecta; order Diptera; family Tephritidae; genus Zeugodacus; species Zeugodacus tau. Next base: position 18,173,218 of record CM062652.1, on the reverse strand, counting down.
TCTATTAAAAGAAAAAAGTGTTGAAAGCAAAAAAAGGAGAGAAAAAATAAAATTTTCAAATTTTATGGTGACCTTTCGTTACAGAGCTGCGATAGATTAACACATCGTCAACGCGCTCTTCACTTGGTTATATATTTATATATGTGAGAGTTGTTGTTACACTTACCACCATAGGTATTGACGCAGACACCTGTGGGACAGCAATCATCATTGACCTGACAAGCGCGATCCACGCACGGTGTATCCTCTATTAACGGTTCCACGATGCCATATATCTCCGTTTGCTGCGAAGAGAAACACGCGTGTGTGTGAGGGCGTTTATGCGTAAATATATTCATAACGGTATATAAATGGCATGCCATATTTTAAAAATAAATATGCATATATACATACGTAGCATGTATGTATGCTCATAACTGCATTTGCATTAAAATTCAATTTACGGTGCCGCCAACCTCCCACGCCCACACAGCCTTCGCGCAAATGCATGGCGCATCTGCCATTTGTGCCACTAATTGAGTTGCATGTCGGGAGCAAAGTTTAAAGTGGTAAAAACGGCAAAGCCTGTGTGCTGTGTTCATGGTTAGTTGCGTCCGTCCTACATGACGTATGAGTGATGTGCAATTTCATTGCGCTCAGTCACTGGCGGCGGCAACTGTTGCGCAAGCAAGCAAATATTTAATATTCGTAATATAAATGCATTTAATTAAAAGTACATCATTTACGTACGTATACCCATGTTTGTTGGTAAATATATATGACCGAAGTCAATGGGAAAATTTGAATATGCAACAAAATTTTGGGTGAACTTTTATCTATCAAAATTAGGAGTTAAGTTTAGACAACTAAGGTAGTTTAAAACTGTTAATTTCTGGTTAAATAGGAGAGAGAGAGTTCTTCTAACGGTTGATTGTAAGTCATAAAACTAAAGGAGTTAAATATAGGGTTATATATATAAAAATGATCAGGATGACGAGACGAGTTAAATTCCGGATGTCTGTCTGTCCGTCCGTACGTCAACGGATTAAACGGAATTTTAAGATATCTTGCACAAAACTTGGTATATATGTTCCTTGGGACGGTGAAATCGAAAAAAAAAAATTAAAATGGGTGTGGAGTGGCCTACTTATGGGCCAAAAACCATATCTCAAGAACTACTCGACCGATTTCAGTGAAATTCGGTTTTTACTATTTTCTGCACACTCTGATAACACGGATGACAAATGAGCGAAATCAGTTCACAAACACGCTTATAACTCAATTTGGTATTCCAACAGATTCCATCACTTTATATTATAAACATTAGTAACAAATAAAGATAGCAGAATACAACTTTACACAAATACTGTATTTGAGGTGTGGCATCAATTGTGAAAAAAATTTCGAAATCGGACTATAACTTCTCAAGACCCGGGATATCGAACATGAAGACCTCAGTGCCTAAGGATAATTTTTCACCGACAATATCGATAAAACTCTCAGATATTTTAATTTAACTCAGAAGAAAGATTTTTCTTCTAATAGTATGTTTCTGTACCAATTTTTTTTTTAAATCGGGTCATAACTTCCCCTATATATATATATATCGGTTAACATGTGAGATATTTTAGCAAAATTAAGTGTACCTTGGTGGTGAAAATGAGTTAAATCGGTTCAACAATTACCTCATCCCTCATCTATACTACTATTATAAAGAGAAAAGATTTGTATGTATGTTTGTAATGAATAAACTCGAAAACTACTGTGTCGATTTAAAAAATTCTTTCACCATTGGAAAGCTACATTCACGCCGAGTAACATAGCCTATATTTATTGCTAGAGTCTCATCTTTCTGGAAATAGTTCCCAAGTAAGGGTATCAAAAAGACAGAACAAAATATTAGAATTATACAAACTCGCACTAGGGCGTCGAGCTCTGAGCTTTCCCATGAGCCTTCATAATCAGAGAGAAAGACAACGGACCCAAAGGTTATATGATGATTTTCGTTATTTTATTGGATTTTATGCCGAATATATCCACAGTGTATACACTGAATTGTGATAAGGGCATTTTCAGAATCATGAATATTTATTGCTCTTAAATTTCAAATTTCTAACTATTTATTTACCAGAGCTCAGGAATATAATAATAATAAATAGATTGGATTTAAAAATTATTTTAGTAGAGCCTTAAGGGAGTAGTGGTTTTTAAATAAATTTGCGGCAAATAAGAATAAGCACATTATTTCTGAAGTGTTCTCGTTAAGAGGCAATACATTGGCGGTTCCAAAAATTTTAAAAAATTCCTTCTAAATTTTTTTCTCTTAAACTTTTTGCCATTTAGTGTCGAAAAAAATTTGAGGGAGCTAGATCCTTATAATAGAGTGCTTGGAGAAGTAATTGAATCTTATTTAAAATATTTTTTATTAAAATGACAATTAGTTGTTTATAGAAAATTCGAATATTTCACTCAAAATTTCTTAAGTGTATGGTTGGTAACTCTAATCCACAACATGTTTTAATTGCTGTCCTGAACATTTCATAAAATGCTTTTTAAACGTCATTTTGCAATAATTTGTTCAGTTTTTGGCAACTCTATTCAAAAATGTATTAAAATTCTAAATTTTTATTTTTTAACTTAGAAGATAACAGTTCTATTCCAAAATATTATTAAATTAAAGATTTCTATTGTACTGTTTTTTGATATATTTGTGCACTTGTGATAAGGGCATTTTCCAAGCTTCGTAAATGACCATAGTTCATGTCTATTATAACCTTTTCACACAGCCAAATTAATTAAATACATTAAGATTATAATTGAGAAACCTGTGTTTGCCCTTCGCACTGCCGGCTAATCGATAAACGATCAGCTGTTGTATAATGTTATACATTTTTGGTTTTGCTTTTCATAAGATGGTGAATTTCAGTGACGCAGTGACATGTACCGTCGAGTTGCAGTGCTACTATTTTAGCAATAAATACAGCAAAGTTACAGCGGGACCAACAACTTTTCAACTCGATTTATATAATTGATTTAAATCAGCGCTTTAATCGAGCAAAGACCGGTTAATTAATCAATTAACTTCTGTGCGAAGAGACCAAATTTCTCAATTATGTTGCACCATGAACTGTATTTTCTGAATGAACACATCGCTTTTCTATATTAACTATGTAATTATAGTTCATTACTTAGATGGTAACGTTTTCAAACAGGCGTTTAATCATGTTCAAATTAGCAATAAAAAAAGGCAGTCCTCAATCATTTCAAACCCTGAAATCTCTAACTTAGAGCTTTAAAACCTGTTCTAAAGCTTTGGAATAAGAGGAAACTTCTTTTACAATCTATTAAATTGTTAGCCCTATATTTAATGTTAACAATATTGGTATAAGGGTATACTTTAATCAATGTAATATCTGTTGTCATTCAAAAGTTAAAATGGATTTTCAGAACTAAAATCTTTATTTTTCAATCTAATCTTTTAAACTAATTTTTTCCAATTTTTCGAATCAAGAGAGTTAATTAGCTTGAAAAACATAATTACTCAAATTCATGCTGTGTTGTTGCTTAAAACAAAGAAGCATTCTAAGTTTTTCAAACTAAAACACGCCTAATTGAAAATAAAATGTTAAATTTTTTCCAAAGAAAATTCCTTATTCAAATTGCTACTGATATGTCAATATGTCTATTATATTCACCAGAATATAAAACAAACTAATATTTTTGTATTAGAATAACAATGCGCCACTAAAAAAAGAAGAAATACCAGTAAGCCTATGTTGGAAATACAAATACAATGTGCCTATTCAACAAAATGTAAATGCATTTTGATTGAATTATACCCAGATGTACAAATATAGAACTTCTTGAAAATAAATCGCTTGCAAATTTCATTTTATTTTGCTTGAATGAAATCAACAAACAAGTATACATATGTACATACCTATACTACATACATATATGTGTTTGGCATATCTACATACAGTATATACTAAGTTTATATTGCATTCGCCAGTTATCATAATATTTACCACAATTCATTGATATATATATATATATATATATATTTATGTATATGTGATATATTAATTGATGATATATCTGTATCAATAAATGTCGTTCATCTGAGTGCAACAGCAGTGTCTTCCTTGTGTATCTTCTTTAATATTAATTAACTTTATCAATGAAAGGCAATGAATTGTGGTAAATATTATGATAACTTCCCAGATTCAATTTCTATTGATTTCGATATTAATTTGAAATGTTTAAATAAAGACTAAGGCTTTGCAAGAGGCAATGCACACAAGTATATATTATAAAATATATTAAATATTAGAAACTATTTTTTATTCTGAGCATTGGTAAGGACTTCATATTTTACACTTCTATAGTAGCTGCAAAGCTGGAATATATGGAGACCAAATACTGATAGCCAAATGGAAAGATTTGAACATTTTCAAAAGAAATTTTTCTATTGATGGAAGTTGCGTAATCCGTAAAATGGATTCCTTAGGACTTTTTATTGGTGTAAACCTAACTGATTCATTTTGCTAAACTTTGTCCGCTCTACCGGAGAAACAAACGTCATTAAAATCACAGTACAATATATTTGACGCTTCATCTATAAGTCCTCATGGTAAAATGTTTAAGCAGATTCATGTAATAGTCTGCTATAAGAATGTCTTTCTTCTCTAAATTGGCTGAGATCATTTTACTAGTTTAGGATATGGTCAAAGTAAAGGTAGTAATCTATCCATTTTTCTATTTGTTTTTGGAATCACGAAGACCTGTCTATGTAGAATGATGATTCTATGATTTCAGTCTCGGAGATCTTCTCCGAAATCTCTCCTAAACTAACTTAGGTCCAGAAAATATTTTAAACGTGTTCAGTTTATGGCTTCGATATTTTCCGTACATTATTAGATAAGTTTATATAATCTCGCAACAAAGTTGCTAAGAGAGTATTATAGTTTTGTTCACATAACGGTTGTTTGTAACACCCAAAACTAAACGAGTTAGATATAGGGTTATATATACCAAAGTGATCAGGGTGAAGAGTGGAGTTCCAATCCGAATGTCTGTCTGTCCGCCCGTCTGTCCGTCCGTCTGTGCAAGCTGTAACTTGAGTAAAAATTAAGATATCTTGGCACACTTACTTCCTGGCACCATAGGAAGTTTGCTTTCGAAAATGAGCAAAATCGGACCACTGCCCCGCCCATAAAATGGCGAAAACCGAAAACACATAAAGTGCCATAACTAAGCCATAAATAAAGCTATGGAAATTAAATGAAGGATAGCACTATGAAGGGGCATATTTGGATGTAATTTTTTTGGAGAGGTAGGTGTGGCCCCGCCCCCAAATAGGTTTTTTGTACATATCTCGGAAACCAATAGAGCTATATAAACCAAACTTTCTGCAGTCGTTTTTTAGCCACTTCTTAATATAGACCAAAAATGAAAGAAATCGGATAATAACCACGCCCTTCTCTCATACAAAGGCTAAGTTGAAAATTACTAAAAGTAGGATAACTCACTAACGAAAAACGTCAGAAACACTAAATTTCACATAAGAAATGGCAGATGGAAGCTGACTCAGGTTTTTTTACAAAATGGAAAATGGGCGTGGCGTCGCCCACTTATAGGTCAAAAACCATATCTCAGGAACTACTCGACCGATTTCAATGAAACTTGGTTTGTAATAGTTTCCTTCTTCTTCTTCTTCTTGACTGGCGTAGACACCGCTTACGCGGTTATAGCCGAGTCCAAAACAGCGCGCCACGCATCCCTCCTTCTGGCAGTTTGGCGCCAATTGGTTATTCCAAGCGAAGCCAGGTCCCTCTCCACCTGGTCCTTCCATCGGAGTGGAGGTCTCCCTCTTCCTCTGCTTCCACCAGCGGGTACTGCATCGAATACTTTCAGAGCTGGAGCACTTTCATCCATTCGGACAACATGACCTAGCCAGCGTAGCCGCTGTTTTTTTATTCGCTGGACTATGTCTATGTCGTCGAATAACACATACAGCTCATCGTTCCATCGTCTGCGGTATTCGCCGTTGCCAATTCTTAAGGGACCATAAATCTTCCGCAAAACCTTTCTCTCGAAAACTCCTAGTGCCGTCTCATCGGATGTTGACATCGTCCACGCTTCTGCACCGTAAAGTAGGACGGGAATGATGAGAGACTTGTAGAGTTTGGTTTTTGTTCGTCGAGAGAGGACTTTACTTTTCAATTGCCTACTTAGTCCATAGTAGCTCCTGTTGGCAAGAGTGATTCTGCGTTGGATTTCCAGGCTGACATTGTTATTGGTGTTAATGCTGGTTCCCAGGTAGACGAAATTATCTACAACTTCAAAGTTATGACTGTCAACAGTGACGTGGGAGCCAAGACGCGAATGCGCTGACTGTTTGTTTGACGACAGGAGATATTTCGTCTTGTCCTCGTTCACCACCAGACCCATACGCTTCGCTTCCTTATCCAGTCTGGAGAAAGCAGAACTAACGGCGCGGGTGTTGTTTCCGATGATATCGATATCATCGGCGTTTCCTTACATCCCACTAATATGTTGTGAAAATTGGCCAAATCGCTTCACAACCACGCCTACTTCCTATATACCAGAACTTTGAAGACGATCTGAATCGTTTACTTTACAATATATAAAGCAAGCACTAGTGAAGATATCGGTGCAGAACTTTGCACAAATACTATGTTAATAGTGTGGCAGCCCCATTCTAAAAATAGCCGAAATCGGACCATAGGTTTTTAAGGCCCCATATATCGAACATGAGGACCTCGGCGCTTCTAACCTAATATTATGGTTTCCAACTTTCAATGGACTTTATACAATATATATGACGAATATGTGGGTCAAATTGTGTATTATATAATATAAATAAAGTTAAATAAATAAATTGCGAGAGTATAAAATGTTCGGTTACACCCGAACTTAGCCCTTCCTTACTTGTTTTCTATATTTTTATATACTAATCTGGATAATTTGTAGACCAAGTTGTTGTCTAAAATATAAAAATAATCTGATCTGCTAAATCAACAAAAAAAAACTATCTCCTTTTCTCATGAAATTCTTAAATTAACTATTTTCAAATATAGCACTTCCTCGAAACCTTAGTCAGCTTTCATTTAATTAAAAACATGTCTACAACACTTCACCTTTCAGCGCAGCCCCTTCTTTTAATTAGTTACTTCTTTCATTTCCATTTGCCTTTGTTCTAGAGTTTCTATAGTTTTCACAAGACTTTTGTGCGAATGCAACTTTTTAACCTCAGCACTTGGCTGCCAACAAGCCTTGGCAACACTTTACAACTTCGGTGGCAAAAGGTGCATTCCGCAAAAAAAAAAAATAGAAGCCAGGCAACTTTCGTATTAGAGTTGCTACAACTCACTTTAATTACTTTCATTTCGCTGCAAAAGTTGGCAGCAACATTTTCACTTTCAAGTGGTCGCTTTTTGTGTTCACATTAACCCTCATCCGGACTCGGACGCTGCTGTGCTTTGACGACAAAATGAAATTATATGCAACTCACCTGTTGTTGTTGGCCACCATAACCACCTGTGTCCACATCATAGCCCGCGCCGTAGGTGGCGAAACCAACACCTGCCGCACCACCGCCGCCGCCGCCAGCAACTCTACTGCCAACCACGCCGCCATTGCTAGCAGCACCGCCACCGCCTCCACTTCCGCTTCCCATGCCATGCAAGCTCATGTCGTAGCCGAGGCCGAAAAGTGCATTAAAGTCGTCAATTTGCTGCGCATTACCGGCACTTCCGCCGGTTACAACGCCTCCACCGCCACCGCTACCGAGACCACCGCCAATCGGCCCATCAGCATTATTGCGCAGCCAGCTGCGTGAATAGCGATTGAAAAACTGACGATTCCAGGCGTCCACGGTGTCGCCCAGCAGCAACACGGCGCCAACACCGGCCAGCAATAACCAAATCAAAGTGGATTTCATGGCGTTGTTGTTGTGCGGAAAGTAGTTGCACCTCCTGGAAGTGTATGCGTGTGTGTGTCGGTGTAGACCTGTGTTTACCGTTAAGTGTTGGAAAATGCGTGAATGTGGTTATTCACGGTTGACGCTTACGGTTTTAGCTGGCGCGCTACCATATGTGCTATTTATTGATGTGTTTTTATATGCCATAAAAAGAAAGAGAACAAGAAGAAGAAGCAAAAAAAGCGGAAACAATTTAAAATCAATTTCATTTAATTTCCTTTTAGAAAAGTACTCATTCATGCTTGCGTATAAAAAATTAAGAAGCTTATGTGCATAATACATAATACTATACTAATGCCGTTATGCAGTGTGTATCAAATGTAAAATTTACACACGAATCACCGAACTAATTTCATTTGTTTTGTGTTCACGTTCATGCGGTTCACAAATATTTCGTTTGCCCGAGTGAGCAGGTATAATGGCTATATAAATGGATTTAATGCTGAGAGGATTATCAATTAATTGAATTTCGTAACAGAATTCTCAATATTCAGTGTTCAATGAACCATGGAGTACGCTGAAATGATTATGATTTGTCACGAGTTCATCAAAATTCTCGTTGTTGCTCAATTTTCTATATAAACAATCATATTGACAACCTTGAAAATACTTTAGAATGGAAACACTTAGTACTGAAGTCCTTAAATTCAGTATCTGGGTACATACGGGCTGGGGGAATTTTCGTGTTTTGAAAATAATATTTAATCAGTCATCTATAATAATGTTCATCTTTAAAATAGTCCCATTTCGATATTATGCCCTTATGCCAGAGTTTCTTCCACTAATCGCAACACTTATCCAATCCCACTTTTGGGATAGCCTTTGACTCTTTCTCCGATTTTTCTTATGCTTGTGAATAGATGGCCGTCGTTTCACAAGCATAAGAAAAATCGCAGAAAGAGTAAAAAGCTTCTCTTTCTTCTTGGAAATTGAAAAAAAGTGAAGTGAAAATTGTATGGTACATCTGGGGCATTTATATCAACTTAATAAAAAATGAAAAAAGTGTTGACAATTGGACTTTTGGACACGTGGAACTTTTAAAATGTCCATTATTATTTGAATGCACCAAAGTATATCTCATTTAAACCGATATTTTCGGTAAACAATCAGTCATATGCCCTGAGGTCCACTTTTTCGGTATCTGGGACCAGAAAACGTATTTCATGATCATTTCTATATTATGAAAGTTTTCATATTAGGTTGGCAAATAGATATCTCCCATCCGCCTTTTTGTCTTTTGAATTTCGCGGCTATGTATAAAGCCCTACAGAGCTTGTATCTGGCAATACTATATACATCTTTTAAAAGTCTTGACATAGCCTACAAAACGACATCTGCAGAATGCTGGATACACAAAAAAGCATGAAGCAACGTCTGCGCTATGCTGCTGAAACAGAAAGAACAATACCCATTTTTGAAGCGGATGGTGACTGGCGACGAAAAATGTATGACATACGACAATATCAAGTGAAAACGGTCGTGGTCGAAAGCCAGTGAATCGTTCCCAACAGTGGCCAAGCCGGGATTGACTTCCAGGAAGGTTTTGCTGTGAGTTTGGTGGAATTGGAAGGGAATCATCCACTATGAGCTGCTCCCATATGGCCAGACGCGTAATTCTACCATCTACAGCGAACAACTGGACCGCTTGAAGCTGGCGATCGACCAGAAGCGTCCAGAATTGGCCAACAGGAAGGGTGTAGTGTTCCACCAGGAACACACCTCGTCCATGACTCATCAGATGCTACGGGAGCTCGGTGTCCATGGCGAACGCCTTTGATGGTGTAAAGTTGAACTCAAAAGAGGCTTGTGAAAAGTGGCTGTCCGAGTTCTTCGAAAATAAGAAGGGGGCTTCTATGAGTGGGGTATTATGAAGTTCCCGTCTAGATGGAAACATATAATCGAACGAAACGGCGCATATTTGAACTAAATCCCATCACTGTAACACTTTTTATAAAGCATTGAATAATGAGCGAGCAAAAAAACGGAAGTGAGATATTTGCCAACCTAATATTCGCTAACTGGGATTTTGAAAAGTTATTTTCCGATTTGAAAATCAATCCTAGGACTGAGGACCTCATTATCGATATCTAGGGTCTTGAAAATGTACATCCCGATTTTTATAATTTTAAAATGAGAAAATCTGCACTTGCAAAATCCAAATTTTCTGTATCTGGGGCCTTGGACAGTTATTTCCGATTTTGATCACTTTTAAATAAGAGGTGTAGCATTTTGAAGATTGTTATTTTAGGTTAATAGGGTCTTGAAAAGCTATCTGTCGATTTCGACCATTTTTAGATGTGAATGTCCTCAGATTCAGTATGTGAATGTCATATTGGGGTTCAGAGTAATTATTTTCCGATTTCGAGCATCTTTCGAAAAGACATGCCACGCTATGAAGAATCTCTATTCGGTTTTTAACATTTTTAGATAGCAGGTTCCAAAATTTAAAGCCAATGTTTGGACAAATTTACTTTCCATATCTCAATTGGTGTTTGATTTATATATTGTAAAGTGAAAGAATCTCAAGGAATTTAAAATATCAAATTTTTTCAAGTTATCACTTGCAAGGACCGACAGACAAACAGCCGAATTTCAACTCGTCTCGACATTGGGGCATAACTCCCGATTAATCCTAGGTGTTGCAATTAAGCTTTAGGTGAACCTTTATTCCTCCATTTCGAATATTCATAGATACAATTTGTAAAACAATCGTGATTAGTATGTACTCAAAAAATGTTCTACTCTCTTGTCTATCTTGTTTATAGTAATAAGATAAAAGTTAAGTTTTCAGTTTTCAGTTTTCCTTAAAGTTTCGGATCTTATCAAAAAATATAAAAATTGGAAGTAAATTAAAATCTTTTCCATGGAACTGATTTACCCCCTCCCTTCCCTAATAAATTACCTAGAATCTGCAAATTTTCCTACAATTCAGCAATTGTTGAAGTATTATCGCACTTCAAAGATCAAAGCCAAACCAAAATTATTATGCGTTGCCACTCAATCAATGTAATTAATTCATTTACCATTCCCTTCACACGAATTTCGGTTACCGTTTATTATAATCACGTACGTGCCTATTTAATTACCCACTCAATGAGTGAATGAATGCATGAATGAGCCAATGCGCTTGTATTAGCATGCGCATAAACGAATATCGTTAGCAAATTATGAAACAAACTGCCAAAGTAGAAATCTCTGTTCATAAGAATTTCCAATTTTGCAAAAAATTTCCATTCATCATTTTATACGCCAGCAAATTAGCATAAAATATTGCCGCTAAAAGCCGTTCTTGAATAAACACTCTTTATGCATTCAAATCGAATTTGAACGCGTGTGCAATGTGGGCCGCAGAACTTTACCACCTTGCCCGCTCCAGCGCCTACAAGTATGCTACAGTACTTAAGTGAGAATGCGCTCAAGCAGCGCACAAATCTTCGCTTTCTTCTATTCACACGCCTGTTGCTTCGCAGCGCAGAGAGAAATAAGAAAAACGAAAAATAGAAAAAAAAAACAAAAAATAAAATCCAATAAAATTACGAGCACTTTTGCAGGCGCGAGAAGTTATGAAAATGCCATAAAAGTGTTCGGTTTTCTCTTACATAAAAGCAGCGCTGGAGATTTTACGGTATACACCGTTAAGTTAGGGTTCAAGAATTCTGAAATGCAAAGTATTGTTGTAAGCATAATGAACAGAACTTTGCAACTGCTTAAATTCATCCACTCTCGGAGGGCGCCACTCCTTCGCTTGCGGCGCCTAACGGCAGGCAACAAAGCGCTGCGATGCGTGGTTTAATAGCATGGCAACAATGTTTTGTTTAAAGGCAAATGTAAATTTAAATGCTCGCCTGCAACATTGTTGTTTACCTTAACCCCAGACCAACATTCTACAACATATTTGCCTCATTTTACATTTCTTTGTTTTCGTTTCTGCGCCCTTTTCTTATGCTGACTTCGCCTTTCTTAATGCTGACTTGCTGGTTACTTGGCATCCGTGGGTTTGACATGTGTTGCTGCTTTGCTTTAAACAAATATATGCAAAGTTTCTACAGTTATTTTCCTTAATGCTTTTACCTTGTTTTGTCTTTAACTAAAGCTAACTAGCTACTGGCTATGCTTTCATGCGCGTGAAGTTGGCGTGAGCGGTGAGAAACATCTATGGCTATACTAAAAACGTTTATTTTCTATTCATGTATGTATTCACCTAACCCCAAATAGCAAACGCCATTAAAGTTATCGCTGAAAAATCATGGCGTTATTCTATTTGCACGCGGTTGCTTTAGGTTTCCATTCGGTTCTTACGCTTTTCGAACAGATTTTATTTACTTTCTGTGGAAATAAATTGTCGAACTTCGAGAATATTATCACATCCTTAAAAATCATACTATATTTACAACTAAAAAGTGTATATTTTTTTTCATTTAATTAAATTTATTCCAATTCCAGCGATTAGAAATGATTATCAGTTTTCATGTTTAGTGTTCAGTATTACTGTTTTATGTATGGCAACTTTATTTGAAAGTAAATTGAAGCCCTTGAAATTTTTCTATTGTTTTTTAAGGTTTTAGGTTGATAGACATTTTTAATTTTTATACTCTCGCAACAATATTGCTAAAGAGAGTATTATAGTTTTGTTCACATAACGGTTGTTTGTAATTCCTAAAACTAAACGAGTGAGATATAGAGTATATATATCAAAACGATCAGGGTGACGATACGAGTTGAAATCATGTCTGTCCGTCTGTGCAGGCTGTAATTTGAGAAAAAAATTAGATATCTTGATGAAACTTGGTACAAATATTTCTTGGCACCATTAAAAAGAAGATTATGTTCGAAGATGGTCGAAATCGGACCTATATATCTCGTAGACTAGTAAAGCTACATATATCAATGAAACTCTCACAAGTTGTATTCTTCAGACACTTCCTTACATAGTTCAAAAATGGAAGAAATTGGACTATAACCACCCCCACCTCCCATGCAAAGGTTATGTTGAACACTAGTAAAAAAGCTTTAATTCACTCAGGAACATTAGAAACCTTAAATAAATCATGGTAAAGATGGTACATAAGTGCTGCACTCAAATTGGTATACAAAATTTGGTATTGGACACGGCTCCGCCCACTGATCGGTCAACAACCATATCTCCGAAATTAGTCCAAATCGGTTCACAACCACGCCTACTTCCCATATACCAAAATTGTGAAGTCGATCTGAATCATTTACTTTACAGTATATAAAGTAAACACTAGTGAAGATATCATAAGGACCTCAATGCTTTTTTTAACGAAAATATAGGTAAGTATCTCAGAATTTTGAAGAAATTCAGAGGGAATATCTTTCTTTTAATAATATGTCTCCGTGCCAAAAATGGTTAAAATCGGGTCATAAATTCCCCCAGCTCCCATATACTTAATATTTGGGGTTTCATACTTTCATTGTACTTTTTACCATATATATGCCGAATATGTGGGTCAAATTGTATGTTATATTAATAAAATTAAAGAAAATAAATTGCGAGAGTACAAAATGTTCGGTTACACCCGAACTTAGCCCTTCCTTACTTGTTTAGTTTTTCTTTTTTGCACAAATGGAATTTCTTTTTTTTTTAAAGGCCTTTACGCACATATTATTTATATTTATCATTTGATTATGCTTCAAAATATGTCTGAAACCCATGTTGAATCATAGTTTGGTTTTATTTTGCTTGAACAATTTTTTATTTCATAGGAGTAAAATCTAGACCTGATGAGAATATATGTATATAAATAAGGATTCTTTCCTATCTCCATGAATTTAACTTTAACGCAACTGTATCTGATTTGAAGTTAACGTTTATATTTAATTTCGTTTTCACAAATATAAGATCTAGTAAAAAGAAATCCTATATTATTCCAATAGATAAGCGATTTCGCGTTATATAAATTTAGTCGTCTATATCCCATGTAAAAAAAAACCTGCAATTCAGTTTTGCAATTGCTTGGCGAAGTATTATTTGAAAACGTCTGAAAGACAACGCTATACGAGGGCTTCTATATATATTTCTGGCCTAATAATGAAAATAGGAGTATTTATCAACGAAAATGGTTTTATTGTTTTTCAAAATATTCTCCATCAAGATTTATACACCAAACCAATTTTCGAAGCACTTTTTTGAGCCTTTTTTTGAGCGATTGTCAAATTGTGCAGGATCCAACGAGAACAAACCTTTTTTACGGCCAGGTGCTCATGCAATATCGAATGTATGCTGGTGGGTGAAATGCAGAGGCATGCCTCTATCTGAAGGTATGTTACATGACGGTCTTGCATTATCAGTTCACGTACGGCGTCGATGTTTTCTGGCACAACGGCTGTTTTTGGACGACTTTCCCGGAATTCCTCTTTGAGCGAGCGTCAGCCACGATTGAATTCGTTGTGCCAGTTTTTCACAGTGCTATAGGATGGTGCTTCATAGCCATACAAAGATTTTAGTTCATCGATGCACTCTTGTCGCGATAATCCACGTCGAAAGTTGTGAAAAATGATCGCACGAAAATGTTCACGAGTTAATTCCATTTTTTGGCCGAGATGAATTTTTTAATTCCTTGTAAATAAAACAGTTCACGATTAAATGACAAAACATTCTGAGTGATGTTATGCTAAAAAATGTCAAACTTTCCAATGGAAATGTCAGATTGCACCTGGCAACACTTAGTGTTGCCTACGCCAGAAATATATATAGCAGCCCTCGTATTTGGTGTTCCTCTTCGACAACTGACAATAATTAGACCGTCTGTAGGAAACAAACGCCCAAAAGCGGTATGCTTTGCCCAATAGAAGAGTAGTTGTGTTTCATGTGGACAAAACTAGGTCATATACATTGACACCAAAAGATGTAGGGATTTAGCTGGGGCGATCTTGAGTATTCACCTTATAGTCCGACCATGACATCGTGAGAAGTACGCCTCAAGGGAAGCATATCGACTGTACCAATTTTTTTGCCAATAGCGCCCAATGGACGGGTCTATGAGAGTGACATTTAAAGTTACTTTCAAAATGACAAAAAGTTGTCGCAAAAGTGTGCATATTTGATTTAAAACATAAATCATCATTCTAAATATGGGGCATTCTCTGGAAAAAAAGCCACTTGAAAAAAAAAGTTCTTTATTTTCTTTGGCAATTATATATCTTATAGTACATGTAAAACCTAAAATAAAACATATGGTTTTAGGTCTGTGTAACGCGGGGTTGCCATATTATAAGGGGCCAAAGTTTTTTGTAAAAAAATTTTCGAACCGCCATAACTTTAAAACTAATGAACAGATTTTAAAACACCATGTGACTTTTTTGTACAGAATTTCTCAAACTTTAAAACTGTGTATCGTTAAAAATTTTAAAATTAATATTTCATAGCAAAAAATGAAAAAAATTTTTTTTTTGGAATTTTTAACAACTTATGCCCCCTTCGATTTTTTTCGAAAATATCTTAAAATGTTCCTTATTTCATCACCTTTTTACCCCCCAAAGGGAATTTTGGGACAGCAATATTTGTATGAGCTATACATAAAAAACCAACTCAGAACATGATGAAAAATCATTGATTTATGCACTATTATTATCAGAATTTAGCGTAACTCAGGATTAACGACGTGGACATAGCAGAAATTTAATCCCTTTTTGTTTTTTTTATTTTTTAATATTTTTTTTAATTTTTTTGTATTTTTAAAATTTTTAATTTTTTTTTTGTTTGTTTGTTTGGTTTTTGCTTTTTTTTTTAATTATTACGTAGATTATATTCAAGTACGATATAATTTTAATTAAAAAACAAAAACAAAAAAATTAAAAATTTAAAATTTAAAAAATACAAAAAAAATTAAAAAAAAATATTTAAAAATAAAAAAAACAAAAAGGGATTAAATGCCTGCTATGTCCACGTCGTTAATCCTGGGTTACGCTAAATTCTGATAATAATAGTGAATAAATCAATGATTTTTCATCATGGTCTGAGTTGGTTTTTTATTCGTAGCTCATACAAATATTGCTGTCCCAAAATTCCCTTTGGGGGGTAAAAAGGTGATGAAATAAGGAACATTTTAAGATATTTTCGAAAAAAATCGAAGGGGGCATAAGTTGTTAAAAATTCCAAAAAAAAATTTTTTTTCACATTTTGCTATGAAATATTAATTTTAAAAATTTTTACGATACACAGTTTTAAAGTTTGAGAAATTCTGTACAAAAAAGTCACATGGTGTTTTAAAATCTGTTCATTAGTTTTAAAGTTATGGCGGTTCGAAAATTTGTTTACAAAAAACTTTGGCCCCTTATAATATGGCAACCCCGCGTTGCACAGACCTAAAACCATATGTTTTATTTTAGGTTTTACATGTACTGTAAGATATATAATTGCCAACGAAAATAAAGAACTTTTTTTTTCAAGTGGCTTTTTTTCCAGAGAATGCCCCATATGCAGAATAAGACTTTAATTAAATGCAAAAATTATTAAAATATTTTTACTAGGCCATATATAATTTATTATTATTATAATATTATCAGTACAACGGTGCGGATGAGTAACATTTTGTTTTGTTTTCATAATGATTTTTAATTGAATCTCAAAATACATGTGGCAATGAATAATCTATATTTATGAAATTCTTCTGTAGGTGTGTATGTCACTGCACTAATCACTACACAGCTGAAACGATTTGAATAAAATTTATTGTGTGTCTTCAAGCGGATTCGACAATTTGTCATTTTATTCGGTCCAATTAATTAATTTTAAATTTATAATTTTTTTTTGATGTTTTATATTCATCAAAAATAGAAGTCACCATTGCTACTATATTGAATCCGCGTAAAGATATTTAAAAGTGTTTTGCGAAAATTTATTTTATAATAAGATATCGCTACTGTTGGTGTACCAAATATTCAATCCAATTATATATTAATTCTAATTATTTTATTATTATATCCGAATGGCTTGGAATTTCATACAGGACAACGTCTGTCGGGTCTGCTAGTAATTAATAATAACTAAGGGTTAACATGATCGATTTTCATTCAAATTGCTTTCATATTTTCACTACTATTCACCAAATATAATATATGTAAGTCAATGAAATAATTTTGCCCATACAAATTGATTATGTACATTTGCTATATAATTACAATAAACCACATATCGATATGTATATATATATATATATATAAATGTAATTGTATTGTAAGTAATATTGACTCTTAGAATGTCTACATATATATTCAATGGCGAAAACATCAAATAAATACAACACCCACACAACAAACAGTCAGCGCGAGCACAAAGGTAATAACAATAAATTTATCTGCCAAGGGTAGAAATATACTACTTGGCTGTTTATTGTTGTACGGTTTATTACAACGTACAAGTTGTCCTCAGTAGCGCGTACAACTTGTTAGTTCACCAATATGGTCGTACAGTGACAATAAAGGAATTGTGTGCGAAAGTCCCTTTGCGGAGGGATGTTTCCTTCCTGTATACGCTTGTTTAGTTTGATGATTTCTAAAAAAATGTGCTAACAAGTTTTATGATACCACTAGTATTGTGTTATATAAATGGATACCTGCATAAGTTAGTAAAATGATAAAAGTTTTGACAATTTCCGATTATGAAACGATCAACAATCAAAGATATGGGTCACTTACGTTTATTAAAGTGAAATTATAAGGTTTTTACTTACTTCATATTAAATTAATTCATGCTAGTTACTAAGACATATATTATTTCTTCTCTAATCCATTAAGAGTACAATCAATAAGCCATACTAAGAAAATTTTATAATATTTCAGTGACTAATAATACTTTTTTAAGGCATTTGCAGTCAAATTAGCCCTTCCTTACTAGCCTTTACTAAGCAATTTATAAGCTAATTTTATACTTATGTGTGCTTACCGTTAATTTTAGTTATCTATACATGTAAAAACATGTGTAAAATCTGAAAATATTATATTTCCCCCCCATTGGCCACGAAATTTGTTATTGTAACAGACACACCCAAATTAAGGCATATACATGCCACAGCAGTAGCCAAATCGAGAAAGAAATGCGGAAGCTCATTAATTTACATTAACCCTGACACCAGCACTGTTTGCCGCGTATCTACAAAGGAAGGGTAGGTCTATATTGTTGTTTTTTCCTTTTGTTTTTGGCGTGAACTCTTTACCAGCTTTCCAAGAATAAAAGTGCTGAAATGAATAATTAATTTATTGTGCGTCAAACGTGTGTTTTTTCTACTTCTGTGTAGAATGAAAGTGTGGCCAAAAATAGCTTGTAGCGCATTAAGCGAAGATTAACTTAAATTCTTTTCGTGTACAAATTAATACAAAAGTTAGATAAGAGAACAAGAAACATGTAAGGTAAAGTTTGGCACTTTAAGTACCGGATAATGATGATTTGGGTTGAAATATATAGGGTTTTATATTGTATGCACGATTTTTTTGGTTATTTCAGAGTCATAGTCTCAGAAGAATACATTTGAAATGAGATTCCTTCCTTATTCATATATTGAAGCTTAGGGAATAATCTGCTAGGGATATTTGTTAATAATATGCCTCACAAATTGATCGATAAAAAAATTCAACCAAAATAAGCAAAGACCTTATGTTGGGTATATGAGAAATAGAGGACAGTACTGAAGCTGTTTTATCAACTTTCGACACCAGGTAAAGTTCATAAAATTCATCCACAGCTTGCTTTAGATGTTTGACAAATCGATCAATATTCCCGGTATAAAGTCAAATAGGTTCTCACAGAGGTCATAGGTCATAGAGGTTCTCATATTAGGTATCTCGAGACTAAAAAAAGGTTTAGTCTAATTTCGACTAGTTTTCAGATAAGTGTTGGTACACATTAGACAGTCTATGCTTAGCTTTCTTCAGATATCAATATTGGTGTTTGACCAATTGTTAGGTTAAAGATTTTCAAGAAATTTCAAATGATGACATATGAAAAGTTGGTGTATTTGAGACCGATAGTTTTACCATTTTCAGGTTATAACATAAGGATTTCAAGGGAATATATCTATATCGATTAGTTTTAGGTTTTACAAATAACCGTTTGGTGGAAAAAATTATTTTTTTTTTATTTTACATATTTGAAGAATCTGTCCAGGGTTTTCAAAGTAATATTCCACGGTGATTACTTAATATTTTCCCCTTTTTTGCTATATCGTCTCATCGTATCAAACATAAAATTCACTCGAAATTCGTGAAAAATTCTATAAAAAAAAGTTTCACCGCCTTATCATGCATTAAAGCGCAAATAAACTTTTCACGCATCAACTTTTGTCATATTGAACATAAAAAAATATTACCGCTTCATTTTCTCACTTTTCACAACGCACTTCCACTTAAGTATGACAAACTTTTACATTATGGGTTAGGAATATGTGTACATATGTACACTGTCTGTTTTTATCATTTCACTTTACACCAACACTTATCAATTCTTTTTTTGTTCTTGTTGTATAACCTTTGACAGATGTTGTTACTTGGAATTGTAAAATAAACTTTTTACAACAACACATGCACAAACACTATGTTTTTATTGCAGTTCACGCTCACGGCTGGTCACTCTGTCACCCATTTAATAATGCCGTAAAATGTCATTAGGTTGCCTTGGTGTCACAACGTGAGCGCCATACTTGAACAAAGGCATAAGTTTAGTGCTCACGGAGTATTTGAACGCTGTGGTATTATATATTGGAATTCTTGCAGCAAATTATAAGTTCCCTTATAGTCGTTTGTGGGTTATTTAGGTGTGGTCAGTTAGGATATTTTGACACAGTCTGAGGCAGAAATGAGATGACTTTAAATGGTCGAAGAAGAGATTCAAATATCTAAAGTATTGTTAGAGAATCAAATTCACAGCTTAACTGCTGTGATGCCCTAAAACTTAAAATATCTTGTTCTTCTATGAGTTTTTCATTATGTCAAATTCACTGACAAAAGTAAAATTTTCAGTTTGAGCGAGAACTGAGATGAATTTGAATGGTTGAAAAGAACAAAAAGAGGATTTAAATACTATTAGAGACCAACAACTTTAGTCAAGTCCTGATGAGTAAAATTTATTATACTTAAATGTGGCTTTCATTATGTCAAATTCACTGACAAAAGTAAAATTTGAATTGTCACACATAATAAGCGTAAATTATACTTTAAAATCATTGGCAATTTTAGTAAAAATTTTGTTAAAAAATCGCAATAAAAATTAACAAAAATTTTTTCAAATTATTTCACTTTGATTGTCATTAAATTTGACGTAGAGAAAACCACAAGGATTTACAGTCGGATTATTAAGACTACCACAACTTTGTTCTGTATCTATCCCATTTATTGCCATTCTAAATGAAAATTAAACTTGAATATTCTTTTTCAACACAAAAAGAATTCTCCGCTGCGCAATTGCGTCAGTCAAATCAACTAACAACCAACCCTATAAATTGAAGTCTCCTACTTCTAGATATTCGCAACTTGTTTTCGTTTTCGATTGAATTTCGTAGGCGTTAAGCTTCGAGCGTTTGGTTAGTCGCGTTAATTGCTTCTTGAAAATTTCATTCGCTTCAGCTACTCATCAATCGTCGCAATTCGCCATTCCCAATGGAATTTTTCGGCGCAAGCTGTGCTACAAAATTTCCATTGTTGGTGTGTGAAATTTGTCGTTGAATTTTTTTTTGAATTTAGATTAGGTGCAGTGAATTTTGCTACAGTAAAGTGATTTGCTTACGAGAGCTTTAAAAATGGTAGTGGTAGTTTAATTGTATTGGATTATGTTTGATTAGTGAGATTTGAAGAGAGTTCAATATAGATTTTTTTAAAAACAAATAAAAAATAAAAGTGTTAGGTTGTTATTAAATTAAATATTGAATGGATTATGGAACTAGATAAATTCATACAAACAATCATTTATTGTAGACGTTAACTGTTCGCCACTGCGTATGAGTAACCTTAAAACCTTACGTGAAGTAAAGGGTGATTTTTTAAGAGCTTGATAACTTTAAAAAAAAAAAGAAACGCATAAAATTTGCAAAATCTCATCGGTTCTTTATTTGAAACGTTAGATTGGTTCATGACATTTACTTTTTGAAGATAATTTCATTTAAATGTTGACCGCGGCTGCGTCTTAGGTGGTCCATTCGGAAAGTCCAATTTTGGGCAACTTTTTCGAGCATTTCGGCCGGAATAGCCCGAATTTCTTCGGAAATGTTGTCTTCCAAAGCTGGAATAGTTGCTGGCTTATTTCTGTAGACTTTAGACTTGACGTAGCCCCACAAAAAATAGTCTAAAGGCGTTAAATCGCATGATCTTGGTGGCCAACTTACGGGTCCATTTCTTGAGATGAATTGTTCTCCGAAGTTTTCCCTCAAAATGGCCATAGAATCGCGAGCTGTGTGGCATGTAGCGCCATCTTGTTGAAACCACATGTCAACCAAGTTCAGTTCTTCCATTTTTGGCAACAAAAAGTTTGTTAGCATCGAACGATAGCGATCGCCATTCACCGTAACGTTGCGTCCAACAGCATCTTTGAAAAAATACGGTCCAATGATTCCACCAGCGTACAAACCACACCAAACAGTGCATTTTTCGGGATGCATGGGCAGTTCTTGAACGGCTTCTGGTTGCTCTTCACCCCAAATGCGGCAATTTTGCTTATTTACGTAGCCATTCAACCAGAAATGAGCCTCATCGCTGAACAAAATTTGTCGATAAAAAAATTTCGAACCGAACACTGATTTTGGTAATAAAATTCAATGATTTGCAAGCGTTGCTCGTTAGTAAGTCTATTCATGATGAAATGTCAAAGCATACTGAGCATCTTTCTCTTTGACACCATGTCTGAAATCCCACGTGATCTGTCAAATACTAATGCATGAAAATCCTAACCTCAAAAAAATCGCCCGTTATAAGAAGCGGTTTCGACTTCAAGCCTTATGAAAGAAGGAATATTTATATTTTCTTCATATATGGGCGATAAATATATATAAATACACTAATGAATATCATGTTGAAAATGTTTAATTTTTTAAATGGTAATTGATACGATATTATGAGCAGTACAGAGCTCTCATACTTCGTTTAAATATAAAATATTTTTTGAAATAAGGAAAGGAAATTACTTTCTATGAAATGCGATTACACGAGAATTCAAGTATTATTTACTTGTGATGCACTAGTTTTAGCTCAATATTAGTCAATATCACAAACTTATATTTATGTATAAGCGTTTATGCTCATTAAGGACATATTTAATTACACCGTTCTATATAGTAAACATCATCAATCAGGGCTAATAACACCAGAGTGTTTGCAATAAATTTACTAAACAATTAGAAGATCTAATTAGATTCAAACCAAACCAAAAATAATGAAAAAAGTAGAAATAATGAAGTGTGTCATATGCCTGCAGATGCCCTGTTGGAAAAATGGGCATAAAAAAGTAAAATTTCTTTTTGGGTAAAATTGAAATTTATAAAATATTTCTTTTATATTTTTAAAAATATTTTTATATGTTATTTGATTAAGATTTTACATTAATAAAAATTATTTTTTATTAAAATTTATTATATTTTCATTACAGGCATATTTATAAATGAAGTGGAAGTGTTATGGAAAATAGTTTAATTAAGTGAAAAGTGTAAAGTGCAATTAGTGAAATAAAATCCAGAAATGCAAGGTGAAATTAATATACATAAAATAAAATAAAAATGTAAATAAAAAGTGAAATTAGAAAAAAAAATATAATAAAATTAATAAAATATTAAAATAATAAATAATAGGGAATAAAAGAAAAAAAATAAAAAAGTAAAAAGGTGAAATTAATTTAAAAAAATAAAGTAAATTAATTAAATATAATATATAAAATAATATGTGAAATTAATAAGAAAATTTATAAAAAAGTGAAATTTGTGATATACAAAAAGTTTAAATAAAAATTAAATAAAAAGTGCAATGTAAAATCAATAAAAAATTTAAATCACAAATAAAATAAGAAGTGAAATTTATAAAAAAAAAATTTTAAATAATTAAATAAAAAATAAATATAATATATATACAATAAAATGAGAATTTAATAAAAAATAAAATAAGAAAATAAATTAATATTATATGAAAAATGTAATTAAAAAAATAAAATAAAATAAAATAAAAAGTGAAATTAATAAATTAATGAAAAAAGGAAAAAAATAGTGAAAAGTGAAAAAAAAATAAAAACGTGCAAATTAATAAATTAATGAAAAAAGTAAAAAAATAGTGAAAAGTGAAAAAAAAAATAAAAAAGTGCAAATTAATAAAGTAAAAAATAAAAGTCGTTCAATCCCATTCATATAAAATATCAAAAGAGAAACAAACAAGTTTCCACCAAAGAATGCCGCCCTTCACACACCTACATAGCAGCTGGAAATATTCCTACAGACCACAAAAATACACGCCATGTGATGCCTCAACAGTTTTCGCCATTTACCATTTGCATTGTGATCCTGTGCTAACAATAATTTATGGCAGTTTTCAATGGAATAAAATATCAACACACATGTGAGCAGCGTAAACACCGACGCTGTTAATTAACGCACAAAATTATGCAATGATGGCATGCCAGCGTGCACACAACAGAACGCAAAACGAAAACACAGAAAATAAAAACAATAACGGGAAAATAACAAAATACACACAATTGGCCAGCGGTTCTACCCAACAAAAACACGACACACAACAGGTAAGCCATATGCTATGCTTCTTTGTTTTTGTATTATAAGTCTGTATGTTGAGCGAAACCGTAATATGAATTTGTTGAGCATAAAACACCCATTTTAACCACCACCAACACAGTGCTCTGTTATTTTATGCCTTCGTTGATTGTTGTTGTTGTTGTTGCTTTAGTTACTCAAATATCTGTTTGTCAGTTAATTTGGCTTCATTAAGCAGTTGTAATATAAAACTCAATGTCATGGCATCAAGCTACACACAACATTTCCGTAGCAGTGGTGAATTTAAGCGCGCATTTCATATTTGAAATCTCGTTAAAGTGAATTGAATTGAATTTAAATGGTTTAGAAAATCAGTAAAATGGAATATAAATTCTAATATATTCCTTTGAAAGTCATTATTCCTCTACGTCTCCTAGTTATTCTTTAGCTCTTTCCTCAAACACATGACAATTGAAGTACAATTTTTTTTAATTTTTTCTCTTTAAAATCTTAAGTATGATTCCAACTTGAGAGTTTTCTTCTAAAACATATATTTAGTTACAAATAGAGGTTAATAAGAGGTATGTAAAAAAATAACGGTAATTTTAGTTTTTTGAAAAACACATTTATTCATTCGTCCACATTATGTTGCCTTCAAAATAGTCCCCATTTGATATTATACGCATACATTCAGATGTCAGCTCTTATTCCAATCGTCGAAATAACAAACTCAAACTCAACTTTTGTGATAGCTTTTGGCTTTTTCAGCGAAATGCTCTCGTAAAACGACGGACCTCTAAGGTTCTTTATATTTTGGAAAATAGAAAAAAGTCATACGGAGCCATGTCTGGCGAATATGGAGTGTGGGGCATGGTTACATGGTTGTTTTTAATATACCTTTTCGAACGATTCATCATCATCATCATTTGGCTCTACAGCTCTCTGTGAGCTTGGCCTGTTGAACAATACGCCTGCAAGTTACTCTGTATTTTGCCGTCTCTCTCCAGCTTTCTAATCGGAGCTTTTTCAGATCTTCGTTTAATTCGTTCTTCCATCTTGTTCTTGGCCTTCCTCTTGCTCAGCCGATGTATGCTTTCGCGTTCAATAGCTTCTTTTGGGCTTTTGAATCACCCATTCTTATAATATTTTGATAAATCGCACGTTTTCGCCTTGGATTAGCTGGTCAAGTTCGCTATTCCATCTTATCCTCCATTCGCCAGGTTCGATTCTGACTGCGCCAAAAATTTTTCGGAGAATTTTTCTTTCAAAGGTCATCAATTTTGTTAGGTCCTTTTCGCTTATTGTTCACGTTTCAGCTCCATAGCACAAGACTGGCAGTACTGCTGTTAGCTTGTAGACAAGGTATGTGAATGTGCTTACCGCTTCAAACTCATATTTTCCAAGTTTAATTCTTGTTAGTGTTTGGGCGTTTTTTGTTCTGGACAAAAGCATATATTTTGTTTTCTCTTCATTGATTTTCAATCGAATCTTTGATGCTGCCACTTCAGAAACGGTTGTTTGTAACACCCAAAACTAAACGAGTTAGATATAGGGTTATATATACCAAAGTGATCAGGGTAAAGAGTGGAGTTTAAATCCGAATGTCTGTCTGTCCGTCCGTTCGTTTGTGCAAGCTGTAACTTGAGTAAAAATTAAGATATCTTGATGAAACATGGCACACTTATTTCTTGGTACCATAGGAAGGTTGCTTTCGAAAATGAGCAAAATCGGACCACTGCCACGCCCACAAAATGGCGAAAACCGAAAACACATAAAGAGCCATAACTAAGCCATAAATAAAGCTATGGAAATAAAATTTGGTATGAAGGATCGCATTAGGGAGGGGCACATTTGGATGTAATTTTTTTTGAAAAGTGGGCGTGACCCCGCCCCTAAAAAGGTTTTTTGTACATATCTCACAAACCAATAGAGCTATATAAACCAAGCTTTCTGCAGTCGTTTTTTTAGCCGCTTCCTAATACAGTCCAAAAATGCAAGAAATCGGATAATAACCACGCCCACCTCACCACAGAGGAAATGGCAGATGTAAGCTACACTCAGATTTTTTTACAAAATGGAAAATGGGCGTGGCGTCGCCCACTTATGGGTCAAAAACCATATCTCAGGAACTACTCGACCGATTTCAATGAAACTTGGTTTGTAATAGTTTCCTTACGTCCCAATGATATGTTGTGAAAATTGGCCAAATCGCTTCACAACCATGCCTACGTCCTATATACCAGAACTTTGAAGAAGATCTGAATCGTTTACTTTACAATATATAAAGTAAGCACTAGTGAAGATATCGGTGCAGAACTTTGCACAAATACTACGTTTATAGTGTGGTAGCCCCATTCTAAAAATCGCCGAAATCGGACCATAGGTTTTCAAGGCCCCATATATAGAACATGAGGACTTCGGTGCTTCTAACCTAATATTATGGTTTCCAACTTTCAATGGAATTTATGCAATATATATGACGAATATGTGGGTCAAATTGTGTATTATATAATATAAATGAAGTTAAATAAATAAATTGCGAGAGTATAAAATGTTCGGTTACACCCGAACTTAGCCCTTCCTTACTTGTTATGGCTTGCAATAGCAATGTCGTCATCGCATGTATATATTTGAGTGGTTCTGTTCAAAATATGACCAGTACGCTTGACGTCGCACAATTCGTCTATTGCGCAGCATAACGACAAATTGAAAATTGTTGAAGAGAGTGTATCATCCTGGCGAACACCGCATTGAATGGTAAAAGCTTGTTTGGTCTTGTTGGTCTTGTATCATTACTTTGGACAGAGTATGATGCACCGTCATTGCTGTTTTTCTGATTAATTTTTCTGGATTTTTTTTAAATACTGCAGGAATAGTCAATCTGTCTATTGTATCAAATGCTTGTTTGAAATCAATGAAGAGCAAGTGTAAATCGATGTTATGCTCGTAGCATTTTTCCATTGCTTGCTTGATGGGAAAAATTTGGTCTGATGTTGATCTACCTGGTCAGAAGCCGCATTGGTATTCCGGTAATATTTTTTCGGCATACTTTGTGAGTTTGTTGTTAAGTACTCTTGCGAATATTTTGCACATTGTGTTGAGAAGCGATATACCACGATAGTTGCTACAGAGGGTTCTTCCTTCTTATGGATTGGTAGTATAATGGCTGTATTCCAATTTTTAGGCAAGACTTTTTGCTCTCATATTAGAGTGATTAGGTGGTGGTTCTTTCAAATAGTTCTAGACTGATTTTTCCTACAGTCCCGGATAGTCTGCTATTCTGCAGACTACGAGTCGCCAGTTTACTCTTTCGAGAACTGGCCAGAGCCTCTTTCGTTATCGACAGGATGCGCAGACGTGCAGGTGAGGTTGACAGTTGAATTGGAGAGGCTCTATAATCGCTTCACTATCCCATAGTATTCGAACGATTAGTGAATACTACAATGCGAATTTGGTATCGCCAATAGCATATACATTTGATTACACTTCAGCAAATGAAGAAGCTATAACTCAGCATTTTTTTGTTCCCAGGGCTGCGTACATATAGTGTTGAAATACCTTAAGCCTTTCAGTAATATTCTTAAGTTACTCATTTGAAGATTATCAGAACGGCAATGTGGTGGCATCGCCAAGTATTATTCGGTATCGTCAGTTAATAACAAATTCATTAAGTAGAAGCGTTGGGACATTTTTAGTATCCTTGTGCAAGAATCTATTAAAGTAAAACACTAAAGTTCTCTTAGGACATAAAGCATGGCACATAATAATGAAATCGTGCTGTAATAATAAAAAAATAAACTTATTGGACGATTATCATGATGCGAATGAGGCATATGAGTATAATATGTCAAGTCGATATTGAGGTAATTTTGAATAGTATATTGCTCAATAATGACAAGTACTAAAAGTATACCATGCTATCATTATTGATGAAAAGCAATATAAAACTGTTTCACGATAATGAGAAAATAGTATACCATTTAGTATGACGATTATGCGATACTATTTTGACATCGCCGATTAATGTCGGTATCGTTATTAATAAATGTTTACAGTGTCAACATATGCCCTGAATATTATATTAAATTATATTTTTTATTATTACGATTATGATAAAATCTTCATATTTGCCGATTAATAATTATCAGTATGCGAATGTGGCAACTTTAATCACCTATGCTATGTCGGATAGTAATCATTGTTTATCGCTAGAATACTCTCAAGTGCCCGGAAATAATTTTCTTTTCTGGGGCACTGAAGTGAGAAGTCGATAGCTTTGTCCCAGTAAATTACTCTACTCATCTTATGTTGATGATAAAATATACTAATTTGGTGAATGTCACGATGCCAATCTGGCATCGCCAAGTAGTATTCGGCATCGTTAGTGAATAGTATACAGAACTATAGAAAGGGATTTATTTTATTTTTGGGTATCCCTGTGTTACGATTCCTTAAAAGAGAAATACTAAGAGCCCTTCAAAAGTATCACACATCGATGTTAATTGTAAACCATACCCATTTGCTATTATCGCGATCACCTTTATCTTTCGACAGCAGGCTTTCAGCCGAAGTCAATTCCTTCGAATATCTCTATTTTTCAGCTTCTTAACCTCTTATACACATACATAATGAAATACCGATTACTTACCTTCGAAAGTTGCTGATGCTAATCTCAATTAAAGCGTTTTGTATGCCTTGCTGTTTCTGCCAGACAAATCTATTATTCGCATTTAATTGCTTCCAACGGAAAGTCACGGCAGATTTACATTTTCCAACGGTATATTTGCAAACTGCAAAAATGCAGCGAAATCACTACGCAAAAGGAAAATAATAATAATAACAAATGTCAAGAAAAGAAGAAAAAATCGAAGAGTTGTGATTAGTTTTGATTAAAATTCCAATAACTATTAATTTCAATTGGAAATCTACTATGTCGGCAAAGCAATTGATTTGTGTTTAGCAGGGGAAAGTGTATAATAATATTAGCGAATGAGGGGTGTGGAGGAGAGAGTTAATGTCATTTGCACGCGCGAGTTGATAATGCTGATAAAGAAATTGAATTTGCGCTCACTCACAGGCATACGCATGCACATACAAACACAGTATTATTAAATGGCTATAAAAGAAAAATACTTGCGCGATAATCTTAGCAATGTATAGCTGAAATTCTTATTATATTGCACATAAATCGAATGTATGTGTGGTTATTAGTGTTAAAGACGAAGGAAAAATTAAATAATTGTTATAATAACTTTTTTCTGCGAAACTAATTTTTTAGGGAAATGCCTGTCTCATTGTAGGTTTTTAAGATAACAAATTCAAAAAAAAGAGAATTTTATTTATAATGATTAAGTACCATCACTTGAAGTCAATAATTTTTATCTTTTATTTTAAATACATTAATTTTTAAAACCTCAAAATTTTGGGTTCTAGAGGTTTAGTCATTAAATCAAAATATATTTGCTTCATATTGGTTGATAATGCTAATCGAATATAATAATTTCATTTGATATCTATTTTTTTATCTTTTTCTAAAAAAAAACTACGTTGTATATTATAAGTAAGATTACAGAAGGAAGGCATTTTTCAGGAAATATTTTATAGACTAAATACTTTACGACTTTCAAAATTGATTACAAACCAATTGATTAATCAATGAACTCCTCGTCGTCGTTATGAATTTAATAGTACTGTTCCTGTTTTTGCTCTAGTCGTATGACATGAAAAAAAAAAATTAATGTAAATTCATTCTCCAGCCAGTGATTTGACAAGATTATGCTTTGTCAGTAATTTGACAAAAAATGGAAAAGCTCCAACAAGTTGTGTATTAACCTTTTCTAAGTTTTGATGCAAATATATATCATTTAAAGACTTTTAAAAAGGCTTATGTAGACGATAATGTTTAAAAGAACGGTAAAGAGAGAATTTAAGGGGATATACCAGTGTGACAATTTCAAAAACTCGATTTTTTTATATTTTTTGCTTATTCAAAAATATCCTGAGAAAGCGGTAAGGTCGTATCTTGAATAGTTTTTGAATGGCAGCGTTCTTAAGAGCGACCGCTCGCAGGTATAAGCCGCTATAGTCGTTTTTCTCAAAACGACTTTTCTCAAAATTGCTGAAATCATAACTCAACAAGAATTAGACCGATCGACTTCAAATTTAAACTGAGTATTCTTGAAAATATTTACTATAAAATGATCTATAATATTTTTGATTAGTTAAAAATTGTCAATTTGGCATTAAAGAAATGACAAATTTTTTACCTAAAAAAATAATTTTTTTGAGTACTACCCCAATTTGTCAATATCAAAAATATTTTTCGAAAATCATAGGTCATTGTATAGGAAATACCTTCAACTTTAATAACCTTTTTGAGTTTTTTTCAGCACCTCATTCGGCCGGCATCAATTTAGCTGTTGGGGAGCTTTTTTTGGCACCTCCCATGACACTCTGTTATTTTTCAATATTTTTGTAAAAAAAATCGTAAAATATAGCTGAAAATATAACTTATTATGTCCAAGAAACTTCGAAACATTGGAACAAGTAATTTCTTTAAAAAAATTCACGAAAATCACGTGATTTTTCATGGGTTACACTGGTATAGCCCCTTAAAATTTTGTTTACAGTGTTGCCACTTGTTTACATTTTTCATTTAAAACGTAGATATTGAGTCATAAGTAAAAAATGTACATTCTCCGATTTTCGAAGTTAACCTCGAAAATTGAATAATTCGCCTTCGAATATGTGTCAAATGTGTGGGAAAATAAAGAAAGCTCATTTTGCCTATCTAAAACCCATTCACCATCTTAAGCTAATAAAAAAAAGAAAGAATACTGAAGAAGTATATTTAGACATTAAACTGACACTATTTAAAATGGGTTGCCACCTGTTTACATATTTATGTTTAAATATTACAAACAACAAATACAAACCAAGGGTTCAAGAATAATTACTATTTGCAATATTTTTTCTAAATTTATAAAATAATATTTATAATATTTTAATATTGGTATGAAACAATAGATTTTGAGGTGTTTTTGGGCCATAAATAAATAATTTTAATATTATTAGTAGCTTTGTAGTTTGAATTAACATTTAAGTTATCACGAACAATTATAACAGACCTAGAACAATAAATAAATCTTAATTTGATTGCCAATTTACCAAGGAAGCAAGATGATGGATGTTAACTTTTTAAAATCCAGGTTTTTTACACACCCAAAAAAGTTTGTACTTTGTTATACTCTCGCAACAAAAGTTGTTCAGATAACAGTTGCTTGTAAGTCATAAAACTCAACGAGTTAGATTTAATGTTATATGTATCAAAATGATCAGGATCAGGATAGTTGAGATCAAATTTTACAGAAGAAATGGCAGAAGGAAGCCGCACTCAGCCCTTTTTAAGAAATGGAAAATGGGCGTAGCATCGCCTACTTATGGTTCAAAAACCATAGCTTAAGAGCTACATGACAGATTTGAATGAAATTCGCCATATAACGGTGATAACACGGTTGAGAAATTGGCGAAATCGGTTCACAACCACGCCTACTTACCAAATAACTCAATTTTCGATTCCATCCGATTCCTTCACTTTACATTTACATCGACATTAGAAACCAATGAAGATAGCGGAATAAAACTTTATACAAATACTGTATTTGAGCTGTGGCATTAACTCGTAGAAAAATTCTCGAAATCGGACTATAACTTTTGCCTTATGGTAATTTTTCACCGAAAATATCGTTAAATCTCCCAGATATTTTACTTTAATTCAGAGGAAATCTTTTTCTTCTAAAAGTGAGTTTCTGTAACAAAAATGGTTAAAATCGGGTCATAATTTCCCCTAGCTCTCATTATACTGTATATATCGGTTAATATGTGAAATTTCTTAGCAAATTCAAGTGAGAGTATAGCCTTGGATATAGTGTACCTTGGTGGTGAAAATGAGTGAAATCGGTTCAGGAATTACCTCAGCCCTGATATACTATATATGGGTCAAATTGTATGTTATCGTAATAAAATAACATCAATAAATTGCGAGAGTATAAAATGATCGTTTCCACCCGAACTTTGCCTTTTCTTAAATGTTATTATACTCTCGCAACCTGTTGCACAGAGTATAATAGTTTTGTTCACCTAACGGTTGTTTGTGTCACCAAGAAATATAAGAGTTAGATATGGGGTTATATATACATAAATGATCAGGATGACGAGTAGATTTGAAATCCGGATGTCTGTCCGTCCGTCTGTCCGTCCGTCCGTCTGTCCGTCTGTCCGTCTGTCCGTCTGTCCGTGCAAGCGATAACTTGAGTAAAAATTAAGATATCTTAATGAAACTTGGAACACATGTTCCTTGGCACCCTGAGGAGGTTGCTTTCGAAAATGGGCAAAATCGGTCCACTGTTACGCCCACAAAATGGTGGAAACCAAAAACCTATACAATGTCATAACTAAGCCATAAATATAGTTATGAAAATGAAATTTGGAACATAGGATCTCATTAGGGAGGGGCACATTTGGATGTAATTTTTTTGGAAAAGTGGGCGTGACCCCGCCCCCAAATAGGTTTTTTGTATATAACTCGCAAACCAATAAAGTTATATAAGCCAAACTTTCTGCAGTCATTTCTTTTAGCCATTTCCTTATACAGTCCAAAAATGAAAGAAATTGGATAATAACCACGCCCACCTCCCATACAAAGGTTAGGTTGAAAATTACTAAAAGTGAGTTAACTCAGTAACGAAAAACGCCAGAAACACTAAATTTCACATAAGAAATGGCAGATAGAAGCTGCTCTCAGATTTTTTTACAAAATGGAAAATGGGCGTGGCATCGCCCACTTATGGGTCAAAAACCATATCTCAGGAACTACTCGACCGATTTCAATGAAACTTGGTTTGTAATAGTTTTCTTACATCCCTATGATATGCTGTGAAAATAGGCCAAATCGCTTCACAACCACGCCAACTTCCTATATACCAGAACTTTGAAGACGATATGAATCGTTAACTTTACAATATATAAAGGAAGCACTAGTGAAGATATCGATGCAGAACTTTGCACAAATACTACCTTTATAGTGTGGAAGCCCCATTCTAAAAATCGCCGAAATCGGACCCTAGGTTTTCAAGGCCCCATGTATCGAACATGAGGACCTCGGTGCTTCTAACCTAATATTAGGGTTTCCAACTTTCAATGGACTTTATACAATATATATGATGCATATGTGGGTCAAATTGTGTATTATTAATATAAATAAAGTTAAATAAATAAATTGCGAGAGTATAAAAAGTTCGGTTACACCCGAACTTAGCCTTTCCTTACTTGTTTTTAATTTAACTACTAAATTACTTAATTTAAAACACTTTAATCACTACAATATCAGCACTAGTAAATATGCAAAGTATTTTGAGATTTTAAATCTGCACTATTAAACTTTTTGGCGGAATAGATGAATACATTAACCTCAAACTTGTTTGTTTTGCTTTCAAAACCGAAAAGTGTTTAACTATATGTTAATAATCCGGTTGAAAATACATTACACGTGTGTCTACATAACGATGAATAAGTAAAAAAAAAAGCAAAGCAATACACGCAGCAACCGCAAATCTAAATACACCTGGTTGCTACATAACCTACATATATGATACATATATATGTATGTATTCCTCACTGCAAAGTCCCTTTAAGTCGTCAATTGCCAAAAACAGACACGCATACTCAAACAAACACACCTCCACACGCAGCAACAAGCAAACAAACCGAAAGTGTCTATTTGAATGGGGACCAAGAGGGACTGTTGTATATGCTTTTATAAAAATTGTCACACTTTACACTTCGCTTCTGATATGAAACGCTTCAGTAGAAATTTTCCGTGACTACAAATGAACGAACTGAACACGTACGCGTACGCTGAATAACTGAATATTTGTAGCGTCATTCGGTATTAGCCAACACCTGTCGGCTGTCGTCATATGCTATCGCCGTCGTCGTCGTCGTCGTCGTTGTTATCATGTCACGAGCAGAGGGGCGAAAATCCTTGCCGACCGGTTAAAATGTACCAGCGCCACCAGCAAGGAAAAGCTCTAGCACAACATTCTGTGTATGTGTGTACCTTCGCAGCGAAAGCTTTCTCAGCCGCTTCGTGTGCGAAGTCGGCTGTTTTTTCGACGGCTAAGTAGGGTTAGGGACATATGCAATATGCATAGCATACTTTGCGGCGTACATCAACTGGCGTATGGTATTGCGAGCGGGGCATTTTTGCATTTTATGAATTAAATTTACAAAAGCTCCTTACTTATAACCTATTGTATAGTAAAATGTCATAATCATACATATATAGTGAGCATGTTTATATGCTTGTATGTGATCATATGTATCATATTTATGCGCGTGTTTACATTTTTAACCCAAGGAGACCCACGTGAGTTGAATTTTTGCTAAGTCCCTTTTGGGAATTTTCGTACCTTTTTAAGCATTATGCCTGCTAAATATTTAAGTTTTCGTTGAATATAATTATAAATAATATATGCGCGAAGATTGATTTCGAAAAAATAATGTATTTTGCGTGCCTAAAATTCAACTGTTGCTTGGTTAGAGCCAAAGAGTATTAATGTCTTCGTCAACAGAGATTTCTTAGAAAAATTTATAAATAATTCTTAGGTACATATTTACTCGTTACTCTGGAGATTTGAGCACATATGTGGGTACGTTTTTTGTACTTTTTAAGTGACTGATTGAACTAAATCAAATATACTTATTGAGAAAATATAATATTAAAGATTTTTTCTTTTAAATATAGGTTTGTGTCTCGACTAATAAGCCTTAATTGAGATAATTAGCAAATTTTCTACAAAAGAATTGAGAAATTACCACTAACAGTTAAAATTGTCCAATTTTATTTAAATATACACAAATTTTCTTTTCAAAACTGGTATGTGTCTTCTCCAAATGACTTTAATTTAGTCCATTAACATATTATTTCAATATAATTATGAAGATCTAATTGAGTAATTAGTCAAGACATTATTATTCCACAAAACTTACACACTCTAAACTTGTCACTATTGAGGTTATCACGTCTAGTATGCCTTAATTTAGTCAATTAGCAATTGATAATCAAGACGCTAAACAAATTCTAATTCCAGCGAGTGTTTTGGGTAATAAGCCTTAATTTAGTAAATTAGCCTTAATTTAGTCAATAAGCAATTGACTTCACATAATTAATTAATATAATAAAGTACTTAAGAGGCTAAATAATTCTCTTTCCGGCGAATGTTTTGGCTGTTAAGCTTTAAATTAGTCAATTAGCAAAATGAGTACATTTAATTGAGGACCTGATAGAGTAATTAAGAGGATGGAACATTTCTCATTCCGGCGAGTGTTCCTGCTGTTAAGCTTTAATTTAGTCACTTAGCAAAATGAGTACATTTAAATTAGTCAATTAGCAAAATGAGTACATTTAATTGAAAATGTGATGGAGTAATTAATAGAATGAAACATTTCTAATTCCGGCGAGTTGTTCGTCTAATTAGATTTAATTAAGTCAATTAGCATATTTACTATATTTAATGCAAATCTGATTGAGTAATTAAGAGGATGGACCGAAGTTTTAACTTTATTTATTTTTTTCCAAATTCGAAATAGGTTACTAACTGTATACCACACCTGACTAAAAATAAATTCATCTAAAATTTAACTTTTGTATTCCTGGAATTGTGTTACTTAGTATTTTTCACAAATATTTCATGTATTCTGTGTTACATTTGAAAAGCAGGCTTTCGCACCAATTTTTGCTCTGCTTACAACTTAATCTCCCTTTACCTGTTAAGCGGCCGCAAGCCGTTTCTTTATTTAGTTATTTTGTATTGTTGATTTATTCTATTTCTGGTTTCGCTGCGGTGTAGGATATTTTTCTCCCCGGTTCATGACGTCAACAAGCCCACTCTAGTGAGATTTTTTGCTAATATTGTTGTTAGTATTAAACGTAACGGTTGTTATTTCAATATGTTGAATGATTGTGCAAGTTTTTGTATACTCTACACTAATATATTAGACACCAGCAAGCTCTCGTGTTGTCTGTATTTGCTTTTAATCCATACGCAATATTGTTAGTTTGCTATATATGTGGGACTTATGGCTTCAAGTGGAACTAAAACATATGTGGGTACATATGTATTAAGATTTATCTGTATGGAATAGGTAAAGAGATAAACGTGTAAGTGCTTTAAGCGTGGGATGGAAAGTGTAGTTGTAAATGGTGATATGCTTTTCTGTAAATATTCATTTCCACTAATCCTTTTGATCAATATAAACAGTTGGATCATCTGATCAAAAATGAGATCTCAACAGATTTCTTGATGCATGGTAAAAAAAAGGTTTAAACTTCTAAATCCTCGACCTAAGGCTTAAGGGGTCCGAAAGAAAAAACAACTTTTCCAAAAGAATTTGATTTCCAAAGAATTTTTTGTCCTCATATTTTGTCTTTTTCTTTTTCTATATCTATCTCTATCTCTATCTCTATCTCTATCTCTATCTCTATCTCTATCTCTATCTCTATCTCTATCTCTATCTCTATCTCTATCTCTATCTCTATCTCTATCTCTATCTCTATCTCTATCTCTATCTCTATCTCTATCTCTATCTCTATCTCTATCTCTATCTCTATCTCTATCTCTATCTCTATCTCTATCTCTATCTCTATCTCTATCTCTATCTCTATCTCTATCTCTATCTCTATCTCTATCTCTATCTCTATCTCTATCTCTATCTCTATCTCTATCTCTATCTCTATCTCTATCTCTATCTCTATCTCTATCTCTATCTCTATCTCTATCTCTATCTCTATCTCTATCTCTATCTCTATCTCTATCTCTATCTTTATCTCTATTTCCATCTCTAACTCTATCCTATTTCTATCTCTAACTCTATCTCCATCCTCTTTCTATCTCTATCTCTATCTCTAACTCTATCCTATCTCTATCTCTATCTCTATCTCTATCTCTATCTCTATCTCTATCTCTATCTCTATCTCTATCTCTATCTCTATCTCTATCTCTATCTCTATCTCTATCTCTATCTCTTATCTCTATCTCTATCCTATTTCTATCTCTAACTCTATCTTTATCCTATTTCTATCTCTATCTCTATCTCTTTCTTTAAGAAAACATTAATAAGAAAATCACTCCTCCATTGTCTTCCGAACTATTTAAATCTCTTCAATGGCGTTGAACAGGAAAATTGGCGATTTCAATGGCTTGCAGCGCTCTTAAACACCCACTCATTTATCAAATTAAGCTCACACATGCACTCATTTTGCATGATGCATGTGACAAATAAGTTAGCTGGGCTGGCACACTTGCTGATCACGCTCTCATTTAGATTGTCAGCCCCCATGAGGAAGATAATGCATGAATTCTTAATGATGCCATTCATGTGTCTCCGGTTTCCCACTTAAAAGCGTACAAACGCACGCTCGAAATATACAGTTACATACTTGGCTCACCTGCAGCCAGCAAATTGAGCTGGCGAAATAAATTCAAGCGAAGCAAATCGAAGTGTGTGACACATGTTGCCCGAATGAAATGGCAGCCACTTTACCTTTTTGAAGCAGGCATAAAAGTCTCAATGGGGCCATTGAATTATTGCTCCTTATGTGCAATCAGTAAAATTGAATTTTGTGCTCTTAGCTCTGTTCGTATTGGTCGAATAATGTGGGTGGAGTTTTTAGTTTTCTTACTGAAAGTAGTAGCAAATAGAGGAGAGTTTTAAATAATATAGCGGGACTTATTTCATCGATATCCTAGTGTTTGCTATACAATTTGTTCAATGAGATTGTGAATTTTGGCTCTGTGTTCCAATGATTTTCAGTACACCAAGTGAGTGGAACCCGGTGTTATTCGTTTGCCTGGAATGGCAGGGTGGACAGAGAAAGTATTAATTTAGTGAAAATACTTGGTCTCTAAATGTGAATTAGGCCACTCGGAAGAACAGTCGTAGGTCGATGTTTTTATGATTATTTTCAAAAATTATAAATTATGAAAGTTTCACGGAGGAAAATCAAATTATATGCTTAAAATCATTGTTATTAACAATATTAATATACATCATATACATAACAGCCTGACTCTAAACTGATTCCTAATTGCCTGATTCTCTTAGACTTTCCATAATATTTTTAGCTAATCGAAAATGGGTATTTTTTCGAAAAATATCGATTCTGGCGCCATCTAGCAGACTCATTTACTGCAAGCACAGTATTTTTTACTAACTGATAACCAATATCGGACTCTGAATATGATCTTTAGTAATATTGCGATCTTAGCCCCACCTGGCGGAACCAACTTTTTCAAATCTATATCAAATTTATTTCCAATATTTCCAGAAATATAAATAAACTCGCAATATAAATATGAGTTTTAGTAACTCAAAATTTTGATCATGGCGCTATCTCTCGGAAAAAATATTAATTTTTATTTTTCTAACCAACATTTGAACTTATTTGAAATCAACTAAAGATTTCCACCTCAAAATAAGCTTACTAAAAGACAATATCAATTGATGACTCCAAAAAAAAATACACTTAATGCCAGCTTCACTAAAAATGTCAGTTTTACGCAAAAAAGCTCAAATTTAGTGTCATCGCATTCCCGAAGAATCCTTCCATTTACCAACTGTGAGTTGCAACCTGCACTTAAGTGCTGCACTTTAAAGTTCAGCGTACAAATAGACCTCAGCTGTTGCGATTGCAACTAACTCTTACACTTCGCCACACCTGTGTATATACTATATTCAAGTACACATATATACATACTTATTTACTTAGCGTACATTTGATGTTATTTGCATCTTCGAAGTGCCAATGTTGCGCTTTTTTGCTGTGCTTGTTGTTGTAGCTGCTGTTGTCGACTGGTAATCTTAAACCAACAGCAGAAATGCATTTAACTACAAGTACTCTGCTGTGTATGTATGAATGAAGGAGAAGAACAAGAAGTAGTTTCCTTGCAACGCACCTGCTGTTTGTTGGCTTTTGCGCATTTCCAATGGCTTTCGATACTCAGATTTTATAAGCTATATAAATATAGGTGAACACATACATTTAATTATATATAACTGTATATGGTGTAGAGATTCCTGCAGTGGTCGGCGCTAAAATACACATTAATCCGCCGAAGCGTGGGTGAGCTTTACAGTTATTCAAGAAAATGCACTAATTGGTTGGTTTTGGGCGAGTTTAAATGGCTAGTATTGCGGTTCTGTAGAGTTTGTGTGCAGGAATCTAAAATTGAATTGCCATCCTTGCAAGATGTGTATGTATTTTCACCGTGATTTATTTCACTCTACTACAGGTTGCTGCTCGTAGTGTCAATTGCGATTTTGTTGGGGTTTATATGCACTTAAAGTATTCATGCAGCAAATTTTGTTTGTAAAGAAATTGCACATTAGTTTCTTTTTGAATTAGGCATGAGTTCTTTTAAGAGCATATTTGAAGCTAAGGAGCCAAAATACATTATAATATCTACCTTGTAAGTTGCAGAGGGTGAAAATCGGTCTAAAAACACGCCCAACTCGCATATAAAATGATATAGGGTTTGCATATAAATCAGTTAAAGATTTTGACAAATAGGCGTGGCACCGCTTATTTTTGGTGAACTTTCTCTCCCTATTTCCTTGCTGCCCAAGAATTGAAGAGATCGCCAACTTCCCATAAAATGCTTTTTTTAAACCCCATTAGAAGACTGAACAGTAAAATAATAATTAAGGGGTTATATACAGTTAGAATTTTCAAAAAATCGATTTTTTTTATTTCATTTTCTTAATGTACATATATTTAAGAATACACACAGAAAATTTCATATCGTTCCGGTGAATATTTTCAAAGTTACAAGCAAATTTGAAAAGGCGTTTCAGAGTGCTTGGAAGTATAAGGTCCGAGCGGCAGCGCGTTTTTCTCAAAATGGTCTTTTCAAAGTCGGTGACCAACATTACTCGAAAACGGCTAGACCGATTAGTATCAAATTTTAACACGACCTTCTTAAATATATTTTTTAGTAATTAATCGAAGATTTTTTCTCTCCGATAAATATTTTTTTTTTTATAAACAATTTAAGGCCGAAATTTCGGTGAAGAATCGTTTTTTTTTTGAGAAACCGCCATTTTTTTAAATAATTTTATTTTGCTTATTCCTTGAATTAATTACTAGATTTAACATTATTTTAACGAAATCTGTTTGGTTTTTTAATTTCAAATGATCCAGTTCCGAGATATAGTGGTCACCGCAAAACGTCTTTTTTGAGAGGAGCTTCTGGAGATCAGCTGTAGCTCTTTTTCAAATAAAAATTTTTACTAGTACTAAGTCTTAAAATACAGTTAAAATATACCATAATATGTGTATAAATTTTTGGATCAATAAATTAAAAAGTTTTCTCAGAAAAAATTCTGGAAATTCACTTTTTTCGGCCGTCTAACTGTATATAACCCCTTAAGGAATGATGCCGAGTTGACAGTTCTTGACCAAATAACAAAAATCGGTCTACACCTTCTCTTAGACCCCATTCTAAAAAAAAGCCATGAAAAAGTGAAACACCTGAGTTTTGTTATTTTTGAGCAACGAAACATCACTTAAGCCTAGTCTGCCAGGTTATTTTCTATGCCAGAAGAATAGCCTTTGTCAGTGATAATTGGAATATTAGGTAGGTAGGTAAAGTGGATTGACGCACCTAGACCTTTAGGAGGACTATTGAGACTCCACTGGGAATGAAATACCCTCACACTACATGTACTCTCTGAACCGTCCTGTGGTCTTTATAAATTTGTTCAATTCAACAATTTTTATACTCTCGCAACAAATGTTGCTAAAGAGAGTATTATAGTTTTGTTCACATAACGGTTGTTTGTAACACCCAAAACTAAACTAGTTAGATATAGGGTTATATATACCAAAGTGATCAGGGTGAAGAGTGGAGTTCAAATCCGAATGTCTGTCTGTCCGTCCGTCTGTGCAAGCTGTAACTTGAGTAAAAATTAAGATATCTTGATGAAACTTGGCACACTTATTTCTTGGCACCATCGGACCACTGCCACGCCCACAAAATGGCGAAAACCGAAAACACATAAAGTGCCATAACTAAGCCATAAATAAAGCTATGGAAATGAAATTTGGTATGAAGGATCGCACTATGAAGGGGCATATTTAGTTGTAATTTTTTTGGGGAAGTGGGCGTGGCCCCGCTCCCTACTAAGTTTTTTGTACATATCTCGCAAACCAATAGAGCTATATAAACTAAACTTTCTGCAGTCGTTTTTTTAGCCACTCCTTCATACAGTCCAAAAATGAAAGAAATCGGATAATAACCACGCCCACCTCCCATACAAAAGTTAGGTTGAAAATTACTAAAAGTGGGTTAACTCACTAACGAAAAACGTCAGAAACACTAAATTTCACATAAGAAATGGCAGATGAAAGCTGCACTCAGATTTTTTTACAAAATGGAAAATGGGCATGGCGTCGCCCACTTATGGGTCAAAAACCATATCAATGAAACTTGGTTTGTAATAGTTTCCTTCCATCCCACTGATATGTTGTGAAAATAGGCCAAATCGCTTCACAACCACGCCTACTTCCTATATACCAGAACTTTGAAGACGATCTGAATCGTTTACTTTACAATATATAAAGTAAGCACTAGTGAAGATATCGGTGCAGAACTTTGCACAAATACTATGTTAATAGTGTGGCAGCCCCATTCTAAAAATCGATGAAATCGGACCATAGGTTTTTAAGGCCCCATATATCGAACACCTCCTCGGTGCTTCTAACCTAATATTATGGTTTCCAACTTTCAATGGACTTTATACAATATATATGACGAATATGTGGGTCAAATTGTGTTTTGTAAGGTGTCCTCAGCCTACTGGCATGACTACCAATAAGACAATGACCTGTTAACACGCATTTGTCGATTAAATATCGACGAGTGGCCAGAGGCAGATATATTCACTTTTTCATGTATGTATATTCACAGGTGGTACGAAGTCTGGCTAGTTCATCCGCTTCACAGTTTCCCGGAATGTCCCTTATTATTCATAGAGCCTCCTCCGCTATATTGTATTCTCAGTAGCTTAATGAAAATATTTGTCAGCAACGTTATCAATTTGTATGATAATTGATCGAATATGATGTCATGCGAATAACTTCTGCCGTTCTCTTTTAAACGAGTACATTTAAGGCAGCTTCGACGGTGCGTATAAGTAACATCGATTAATGTGCTAAATGAAAATTTAATGATCGAATTTTTGCAATCATTATTTTTTTTTAATTTTTATATCGTGGTAATAGTAAATAACGATTTAATATTTTTCCTAAATAAT
The DNA here is from genome assembly GCA_031772095.1 of Zeugodacus tau. Taxonomy (NCBI): domain Eukaryota; kingdom Metazoa; phylum Arthropoda; class Insecta; order Diptera; family Tephritidae; genus Zeugodacus; species Zeugodacus tau. The sequence goes on along the minus strand of CM062652.1, from coordinate 18,131,167 downwards.
AACATTTGCATGACACCTAAATAGCCATCATAGTTTCGCATATTCAAGTCAATGTGCTAAAATAATAACATATTCTAGCTTCCTCAACTTAATTTAAAAAAAGTGATGACATTGTATACACGTATTTAAAGCATCTCTCCATTACCCACAAAAGTGTTGAAACTTAACCATACCGCAGCTTGTTCACTTTTAGCTACTCACGTCTCATAGACACACATTCATACCTATGCATATTGCTTGGTACGGGTAATACAGTACGGAAGCCTTTATCTAAGCACTTGGCTATATTTTACCAACGCAGACAGTTGAGTTATTTGTGTAGTTTGCTAGCGCTCACTTATTGTACGAGAAGCTTATAAAGCTACTTACAGCGTAACCGCAAGCGGTGCCGTACGCAGACACTCAAACACCCACACTTTAATATCTGGATATAGATAAGTATATTATATAAGTGCAATATACTGCCAAAGCACTTATACACTTTCTTCAGCAAAATTTGTTTGGGTGTGAAAGCGATTTCTGCGCTAACCCACTTTAAGCGCTTTACCGTCGTCGTCGTTGTCGTCGTCAATCTAACGGTGTTGTAAAATTCGCTTTAACTAGTTGCTGCGTTGTAGTAAAACTAAAAGCTATTGCAATGGAGGAGGAGAAGGAGAAGTCTGTTATTTATACGTACTCCTCGTATCTATTTGTGTTTGCATTTGTAAGTAGCCAATTTTAACAAGTTGTCGATAAGTTGAGATCGAAAAGCATTTCAGTAGATTTTGTGCGCAGTTAACGAAAATTGGTTGCCAATATTTTGAAGAGCAGTGGAGGGAGATATTTGTTATGAGTGGTGAGACTTGATAATGTGCTGATTTTCTAAACTTTTTTGGAGTATAACTGATTTTTTTTCAATACATGTGATAAATCGTAAATTTCGTGTATGACCTATAGGAGATGTGTTCTAAAAATAAGAATAATAAAATTCTTCTAATCTTCGATTCACTTCTTAAACACGTTTTATTGGATCGATTTTTCAAAGATTTCTCGTATGAGTGTAAAACAATGACCCTTTAATCTTTTCTTAATTTTTGTAAATAGGAAAAGGTCACACGGAGCTATGTCTGGCAAACTATAAATCCCTAAAATCTTAAATTATAAAATTCCCGTTAGTTTTTGAACACACCATATGTTATTAGAATATTAATAACTCTTAAATAAGTCTTTTTTTAGAATCGTCTTCTAACCCATATAAAATTCTCTTGAGACCTACTATGACTGTATTCAGCTTGGAAGTTGGAAATCTAAAAATCGCTGTATTGGAGATAGGAGAAGCCCTACACCGGATTTATTAATTTTTTTCTGTGAAGAATCATAAATATACCAGTGAAAATATGTCTGCTTAATTTTATTATGGTATCAACCTAACTGATATCTTTGACTAATAAACATTCAGGAAAACGAAAATTAATAAATTTTGTATTCGGATCTCGACCCTTAAAAATATCTTGACTTCACATGACTCCCAAAATGAAAGCAAACCTTTGGTGTGATCAGTGACTGTTGGCGGAATTAGTGACCTTTTGTGGGATCAGTTATATGGTGCGATTCAATAAATATTGGATAAATTAAGTTTGGAAGGTTTGTTTACATTTTGAAGGGTCACGTGAGATTTATTTAGGGGTCACGAGAAGTCAATGTGGGATAACGCTATGAGTCACGAGGAAGTAACTATTCTAAAAATGGCGTTATATAAGAGTATTTTTATTGTGAGCTCAGATCGCTTAAAAAATGAAACAATTTATTGATCGTATGACATTAAACTAATATAACCGCAATCCTGTTGTAGAATACATACAGTGGCTCACAGCCAAAATGATGTAACAACGAAATGAAAAATCGCTTAGTAAAATATCATATTTATATTTCGAAATTAAAAACTTTTACTAGTTACATATATGTTTAATCTTTTAAATAAAAAAAAAACAACGCAAAAATTATTTAGTTTTTACAAGCATTAAGTAAAAACATGTTCGTATACCGAAATACAAGCACACAGCCAAAATGATGTACTTGAAAATCGTTTCGCAAATAAAATAAATCGACTTATAATAAAACATTTAGCGAAAGTGACTCCCGTTGGATTCCACGGAAAATACGAGAAAATCCCCATTTAAGTGCTCCAAGTTAAAGCAACGAAATGGAAAAAATCCTTGGGAGGAACAGTCGTCGCAAAACCACAAGAAGAATGTTCAGAGAAGCTGATTTTAATGACCGCACAGCCCGAAATAAACCATACATCAATGCTAAAACCCGAAGTGCAAGGTGGAAGGTTGCAAACGTACAGCTATATAATCCTGCAAGCTTATGGAATACCGAAATTTTTGCAGATGAGAGTAATTTCAACCCCTTTATATCGGATAGAAATAGATAGATATGTATGGACAAAATCAATTGCTGAGCTACAACCGCAAAATCTACGTAGTAAAACATGGAGGAAAGCGTGTAATGGTGTGGGGATGCATGTCATCTTCTGGTGTCGGGAATTTGGTTGTATATCTGGACATTTTCAAACGAAATTTGCTATAAAATGCCGCGAAATTATATACTTTCGATAACTTTCGGTACTATCAAGATAAAGATCCCAAGCACAAATTCGGAGTTGTGCAAAGTTGGCTTATTTGGAACTGTCCAGAAGGTACGAACACCAGCGAAATCTTCAAATTGGAATGCAATTGAGAATCTGTGGTCAGTTTAGGAACGAGACATGCGAAAATACCAAATTAGAAATAAAGCTGACTTGAACAAAGGTCCTGCAAACAGAACGGAATAAAATTGCTCCTAACTATATAAAGAAATTGGTATAATGCATGCTGAAACGTAAAATAGCATTCACATTTTTTGGAAAAAGTATTTAGTTTTCAAGTAATACAGTGGAACTTCCATAACTCGAACTTCTATAAGTCGAAGTTCTCCCTAACTCCAACTCTTGAATTGGCAATAGAAGACAAGTTTCCTTCCATAAATCGAACTTTTCGACCAGGGCTTAACACAAAATTTAAATTTTTACTATCGAGGCAAAATTTTAAAGGAGTCTCTCTATATCCCATGGAGTCGAACAAAAAATATGATATTACATTTATGGATTGAATAAATCACGTAAAAATGGCATGGGATACAAATGTCAAGAGCCAAACTATACAAAGTGCAATAAATAAAATTACAGAATACATGTTTTAACGTATTTAAATAAAACTTTAAGCGAAGTTAATAATCAAAACAGTGGGTAAAGCTATATTTTACAGCTTTCATGTTTTAATGAAAATTCTATAACTCGAAGTCTCTCTAGTGGATTATAGTGATTCGAGTTAGAGAAGTTCCTCTGTACTTGCTTTAGTATTTCTATTAGGGTTGCATCACTTTGGCTGTGAGCCACTGTATATTAAATATTCAAGTGTTGTGTCTTTTTGGGCAAAGAAAGTAATGGTACACTGTTATAAAAAAAAAAAAAACTTAGAACAGGACCAGTTAACGTTAAAGAGTTCGGTACGTTGTTAGTTTAGATGAGTGAAAGACAGATTTTATACGGAAGTTGCCTGGTCTTCAATTACATACTTCCTTCAAAAATACTATAAATTCTTTAAAACATATTGTCAACAATTGTCAACATCAATCGAAGCCTCAATTACCAATTTTATAATTTATTTTTCCTTTTTGTTATATATATATTTTTTTTTAATCTATAAGTTTCACATTTCCTCATTACATTTTGGCATCAAGTATCAGCTTTCGAAATATTCTCAATAAGCCGAGTGCTTAGCAACTCATTTCACCCAACATAAAACCGAATTGTCCAACATTAAAGTGCTTTGGTGCTTAAGACTACTTAGTACACATCACACCTCTGGGCTTGCGAATATCGATTTTATCAACACCATTACACTAAAACTTTGTCACAAAATTTGCAATAGACTTTGCTGGTTTTATCACAATTCTTCTGTCTTTGTGCTATTTTTAGAGAAACGTATATCAGTTACAAAAAAAAATGTGAAAATCTATGTAAGAAGACTGTATGTAGTGGACAAGCCACCACAAGCCACACGACCACACACTTACACTCACGTAGTCAATTGAAACACCCTAGGATAAAATCGAAAAGAGCCAATTTGGGGTAACTGTATTCAACATGTCAACAAAACGCCCAAAAGCTTTCCGAACTTTTTTGTTTGTTGCGAAAATTCCGGTATTTTAGTGTACGATTGCGAGTGTGTGTGTGTGTTGGCGTTGGCGTCAGGGCAAAGGTGAAATGTTAACCAACTTTGCTGGCACGTATTCGTGTTTGTGTGTGGCAAGCTTTCTGAAATTGCTTGATTTTTTTTAGGAAAGGTCAGTGGCAACCATTTTAAGTGCCATTTTAGGCATTTTTTGACGCTTGAGTAGTGTTGTTATGTATCGGCAATTAGATTTTTGGTATGCCCTTTGTGTTTTATTCTGGTCGTTGGTCTCAAAACAATTAAACTTTAACTTTTCTTTGAGTTTTTTGCAAATTCTGTTCGCAAAACTTCATTTGATACCATAGAAAATAGCTTTTTGTGCAAAATTCAAGTTTTTAGTTAAGTATTAACTTTTAAATAGGTAAACAATTTGAATGAAATATTTTCGTTTTAGTAATATGCTTTTGTTTTTTCAAAAGTTTTAGCCAATTTGTCATAGAATTGGTACTGAAACGTTTATCTTTTCTCCTCATTGGCTTGTTTTAGCTGTCACACTGTTTTGTTCAGCTAAAAAAAATTTGCGGAAAATATGGCCGATAAATACTCTATTGAATTCAGATCAGGACTTAATGCCGGACACCGAAGTTAGGGAATATTACGCGACTCAAAAAAGGCTTTATGTTACCTTGCGACGTGAATAAGCGCGTTATTAAGCTGGATTACCCAGTTATCGCCATGATATGCCCCACCAAACGTGATAAATTCACAGTCCAGCTATTCCATATATTTGCGCTTTCCTACGCGTCAGGACAAGGCAAATGGGAGACTTATCTTTAGCGCTAAGAGCAGCCCACATCATTAGCGATCCACCGCCATGGTTGCGCTCATAGTAAGTAAGGCGAGGGTGCCGTAGATCAAATACTTGCGATACATCTAAATTTAATGTTTTCCCATTTGGTACGTTCATTTATCGAAGATTTTGGTCCAGAACGCTTATGTTTTTTGTATTCCTCAGGGTTTATTAAAGAGTTTCGTATGGTTTTGTTCCAAATAGGTTATTTGTATATATTTCGCAAACCAACGCTATATAAATCAGACTTTCTGCCCTCGGTTCCCTTACGTACCCCACCACATACCATGAAAATAGTTGAAATAGGATAATAACCACGCCCACCTCCTATACAAAGGTTAGGTTGAAAACGACTAAACATGCGTTAAGGGGCACACCTAGTGTAATGGCCTAAAAAAGGGTGATTTTTGGGAATTTTTATTTAAAACAAGTAAGGAAGGGCTAAGTTAAGGTGTAACCGAACATTTTATACTCTCGCAAATTTTTGATGTAATTTTATAAAGATAACACAATTCGACCCATATATTGGGTATAAAGTTCAATAGAATAACGAAAATCATCATAAATAGTATATGGTCAGTCCCCATTCCTAAAGCGATAAAGTCAGTAATTCCTAAAGCGATTTCACTCGTTTTCACCACCAAGATACAATGTATAGAAGACTATACGCTCACTTAATTTGATATTACTTATAATTAGGTATATGAGATCTGGGGGAAGTTGTGACCCGATTTTTACCATTTCAGGTACAGAGAGAAACTGTTATAAGAAAAAAATTCAGAGGGAATGAATTACATTAAAATATCTGAGGGATTTACCTAAGTATATTTTCGGGGAAAAATTACCCTAAGGCACTGAGTTCTTCATGTTCGATATCAGGGGCATTGAAAAGTGATTTTCCATTTTGTAAAAAAATCTGAGTGCAGCTTCCATCGGCCATTTCTTATGTGAAATTTAGTGTTTCTGACGTTTTTCGTTAGTGAGTTAACTCACTTTTAGTAATTTTCAACCTAACCTTTGTATGGGAGGTGGGCGTGGTTATTATCAGATTTCTTTCATTTTTGGACTGTATAAGAAAATGGCTAAAATAAACGTCTGCAGAAAGTTTGGTTTATATAGCTTTATTGGTTTGCGAGTTATATACAAAAAACCTATTTGGGGGTGGGGTCACGCCCACTTTTCCAAAAAAATTACATCCCAATGTGCCCCTCCCTAATGGGATCCTATTTACAAATTTCATTTTCATAACTTTATTTATGGCTTAGTTATGACACTGTATAGGTTTTCGGTTTCCGCCATTTTGTGGGCGTGGCAGTGGACCGATTTTGCCCATTTTCGAAAGCAACCTGCTCAGGGTGCCAAGGAACATAGTTTCATTAAGATATCTTAATTTTTACGGACAGATGGACAGACGGACGGACAGACATCCGGATTTCAAATCCACTCGTCATCCTGATCGTTTATGTATATATAACCCCATATCTAACTCTTATATTTCTTGGTGACACAAACAACCGTTAGGTGAGCAAAACTATTATACTCTGTGCAACAGGTTGCGAGAGTATAAAAATACTTTATTAATTATTTCAAAATTTTAAGAATATATTTATACATGTTTCATGAATATACAGTGAAATTGTTGAAGAAAAAAATTAAATATTTTTTAAGTTATAGTCGATCTCCAACGGCGCGAAGAAAAAGGTCCTTCACTGCTGCAGTGGTTCCAGCCTTCTCCGTGGATGAGATCTAAAAAAAATTCTCGTTAGACTAGTTAATACTGACTGTACAATGACCTACGATAAAAAAAGTCAAAAATTGACAATATGTTTGCGTTAAAAAAAATAGTCTAATTTTACCCAAAATTTTTTTTTTGTCGTTTTTGGCCTGCTAAAATTCGATTTTTTGATCAGATCAAAAATCGATAGGTCATTGTGGGGAGAACTATCTACAGAACATGTAAAAAGAGTCTATAGTGATCGGATCATTTATTTTCATAATCACTGCAGCAAATTCGGAAAATGATGTTTCGAGAAATACGCGTTTAAAGATAAAATGATCGTTTTCACTGTTACTGAGCGGCTGCTCTTTAAATTGCTATAACTCAAAAAATGTTTGAGATATCAATTTGAAATTTTAATATGTAATTTTTAATATTGTAATCTACCGAAATATGAAAATCGAAATTTTTTGAAATTTCACACTTGGTGTGCCCCTTAACTCATTAACGAGAAACATCAGAAACACTAAATTTTACAGAAGAAATATTAGCAGGAAGCTACACTCAGATTTTTTACTAAATGCAAAATGGGCGTGGCATCGCCCACTTATGGGCCAAAAACCATATCTCAAGAACTACTCGACCGATTGTAAAGAAATTCGGTTCATAATATTTTCTTAGCAGCCTGATGACACGTGTGGAAAATGGATGAAATGGGTCCACAACTACGACTACTTCCCATAGAATTCAATTTAGAATTCCATCTCACACCCTCTTTTTATAATATGTACATAAAGAACCAATGAAAAAGCGGAATAAAACTTTACACAAATACTATATATGTTCTGTGGAATCACTGATATGCCACGGATATCGAATATGAAGAAATCAGTGCCTTAGGGTAATGCGTCACCGAAAATATCGGCAATTCTCTCAGATATCTTAATTTAATTCAGAGAGAATCTTTTTCTTCTAATACTGTGTCTCTGTACCAAAAATGTTTAAAATCGGGTCATAACTTCCCCTAGATCCCATATACCAAATTATAGGGTTTCAAACATACGATTTGCTTAATAGCTTTTAAATCGTTTAATATGTGAAATATCTTAGCCAAATTAAGTGAGCATATAATCTTGGATGTAAAGTATGTTGGTGGTGAAAATCAGTGAAATCGGTTCAGGAATTACCTCAGCCCTCATATACTATATATGATGATTTTCGTTTTTCTACTGGACTTTATGCCGAATATATGGGTCAAATTGTGTGTGTGTTATAAGACTATAGCAATAAATTGCGTTAGTATATAATGTTTGTTTGCACCCGAAGTTAGACGAAGTTAATTTAAGGTTAAAAAACTGAAAATTATGAACTATCCTTTCCACCTAGAACTATAATTTCATTTTTCAACTGAGTTTTTGCTGAATGGTCTATATCCATGAATAAAACAACATAATTTCGAATTTTTCTATTTAATAATATTATTCGTTTTATTTAATGCTATAATATAAACTATTATTTTATGTAATTATGCATAAACATTTTAAAATGTTTTTTAAAATACATTTTTCATTAAACATATGCTACATTAACATTTTTCCATATTTTATTGCATTTAATATTTAAATTATTATTTTTTAATTGTGTACGCATTATTTTGACTTAATTTTACATTTAATTACATTAGTTCAAAATTAAATTATAATTTCATTTAGTCGTTCTTTGTTCGTTTTGTTAATGAAAATAATTATATAACTAATTTGTTAATTTCAATTTAACTAAAAACAATGCTGTTCAAACAAGCAAATCATCTTTCGTTGTCAGGCATAAATTCGTTTTCATCTGCAATGAAGCGCCTCAATTACCATTAACGGTTGAAATGAGTACACTTATGTATTATGTAACAAAAACTGTTTTCGTAGTAAAGAATTTGTCTAAACAGTGTTTTTAGTTGAATTAAAGGTTAGTTGTTAAGGAAAGCAAATTGAATTGCTTTAGACTTATAAGAAAAATAAATAAATATTTAAGTAAATAAATAAATAAATATGAAATGAATAAATAAATAGTTACAATAATAAATAACTTTATAATCAATTTAATTATGGAATTTGAATTTTTTAAAAAGATAAATTTTTCTTCAAATTTTTTTTCCAATTTCGCTTTTTCAATAAATAGTTTTTTTTGCAATAAATATTTTTTTGTTTTCAATAAATAATTTGCTAAATAAATATACGCAATGCCTAAATAAATAGCATAGTCACAAATAAATAGTTCAATAAATAGTTTGCACGCTTAAAAGTATGCAATAAATATTTAAATGTAGAAATAAATATTAAACAACTCAACGCCTGTTTGTTTTGTGTTTTATAAAATTTACTAACAATATAATGTTAAACTATTTTTTGTTTTTGTAATTGCATAAAATTACTTTAACACTAAGACAAAACATCAATTGCCATTTAAACATTCAGACTACTTAGGCACGAGTTTTTTTAATTATTTTCTTTTTATATCAACTATGAAATTTTGCTTAATTTCCGTTAACCCACCCAAGCCCCAGTTGGAAGTATAACTTTATTTTTGTTGTTGTTGAAAATATTGCGTTTTCGAAAAATATTTCGCATTGCGCCAAAAAGTATGCTATTTAATGCCAACAAGCGCACTAATCATTGTGCAGCGTAAATTTAAGTGGAAAATTGCGTGTACGCCAAGCGACAGGCTTTCATAAAGGTAAACAAAAATTCGTTGCATACCCACAGGCGTTCACTGCCGGTTTTTTCGCAAATACCCCACAACAGACATATTAAATGTAGCTATTTTTAGGAGCGCGCAGTTTTTTCAAAAGCTTGGAATATTATGCGCGAAAAATAAATATGAAAATAACAGCAAAAAAAATTATTTGACAAGCTATAGCCTGCAGTGTAGTCGGTGAAAAAGTTGCTTATTCAATTTCGCTACCACGCGTTATGTAGTGGGTGAGTGCCTTACATGCCTCTAAACAACAATTTCATTAATAATTTTTTTCAGCTTCACTTTGGCTAACTGAATTTTTGCGCAATTTCGCAATGTTTTCCTCGCTCGCTTGTTGCTTATATTATAACGGCATATACATTTCGGCGCTTGCATTTTATCGCTAACTTTTAAATCTCATTTTGCACAGAATTTTTGTTTTTGCTTTTTTCGCTATTTTCGCACATTTTTACACGGATTTCTTTTCACATAATTTTCACTAACTTCATATTTACTATTGTTGTTGCACTTACACACTTATATACTATATATATGTATATATATATCGTATTCGTATACCTAACTAACTGTATTTAATATACTATATATATTATATATAATGACAATGTTGGTATTTGCTATTGCTATTGCGTTGCGTTTATGTGTAATTTTGTTGTTGCTGTTGTTGTGCTCGACTATTGCTTCTCGCTATGTGTGTGTTACGTTATTTATTTGACACCCGTTATGCTACGCAGCCAAGGCTTGTAGAATGTCGTACGCATATAGACACCGGGCAGGTATGGCGCCGCACATTTGATACCGTGCGATACAGTGCCGGCTAATTCGTAACGACCGTCGGGTCGTTGCAGCACCAATGGACCACCGCTGTCACCCTGTTTTGTTTGATTGTGTGGATGTGTGTGTGGTAGAAGAGGAGGAAGAAAAAAATGCTATTATTAATTTTTGGTATTGTTTAAAGCGCCGTTGCCTTATATAGTCAGTGTTGTTTATATCTTAACCCTTAGTTACTCATTAAAAAATATAAAGAATTTTTTTTTAATCTTTTTTCGAAGTAATTTTAAGTTTTTAAGAATTAGAAAGCCTAAAATTTTACGAAAAATAAATCAAAAATATATTTTATTTTTTAAAAAAATAAATTCATTTTTATTCATTTTTATAAAAAAATAACTGAAAATTTCTTCTATAAAAAAAAAATAAAAAAAAACATTCTTTGAAATATGACTATTTTAAAATACGTTTAATTGACTAATATAAACTATAAGTTTTCAAATCCTTCTGTAATCTTCGAAAAATTCATAATCTTATTCTAAAACATTGAAGAAAGGCTTTTTTAATCACTTTAAAATTTTAAAAATTGAAGAAAAGTATTTTTAATCACTTTGTGCGTCACTTACCTCACACGAGTCCTTTTGCCCATTTGCATAGCCGGCGCACAGGAATGAGCTCAGAATCTTTTTGTTGTGCCCCGCCGTGTGGAACATCTCCTGACAAACGCTGTTCTCAATAATTGGCACCTTAAAATGAAAATAAGATAAAATTAAAATTAAAATGAAATAATAATAAAATAATATTAAAAAAAACAAATGAAATAATAAGAAAAAAATAGAAAAAAAACATAAACAAATATAAACAAGTAAGGAAGGGCTAAGTTCGGGTGTAACCGAACATTTTATACTCTCGCAATTTATTTCTTTAACTTTATTTATATTATATAATACACAATTTGACCCACATATTCGTCATATATATTATATAAAGTCCATTGAAAGTTGGAAATCCTAATATTAGGTTAGAAGCACCGAGGTCCTCGTGTTCGATATATGGGGCCTTAAAAACCTATGGTCCGATTTCGGCGATTTTAAGAATGGGGCTGCCACACTATTAACATGGTATTTGTGCAAAGTTCTGCACCGATATCTTCACTAGTACTTACTTTATATATTGTAAAGTAAACGATTCAGATTGTCTTCAAAGTTCTGGTATATAGGAAGTAGGCGTGGTTGTGAAGCGATTTGGCACATATCATTGGGATGTAAGGAAACTATTACAAACCAAGTTTCATTGAAATCGGTCGAGTAGTTCCTGAGATATGGTTTTTGACCCATAAGTGGGCGACGCCACGCCCATTTTCCATTTTGTAAAAAAATCTGAGTGCAGCTTTCATCTGCCATTTCTTATGTGAAATTTAGTGTTTCTGACGTTTTTCGTTAGTGAGTTAACCCACTTTTAGTAATTTTCAACCTAACTTTTGTATGGGGGGTGGGCGTGGTTATGATCCGATTTTTGTCATTTTTGGACTGTATTAGGAAGTGGCTAAAAAAACGACTGCAGAAAGTTTGGTTTATATAGCTCCATTGGTTTGCGAGATATATACAAAAAACTTAGTAGGGGGCGGGGCCACGCCCACTTCCCCAAAAAAATTACATCCAAATATGCCCCTTCCTAGTGCGATCCTTCATACCAAATTTTATTTCCATAGCTTTATTTATGGCTTAGTTATGGCACTTTATGTGTTTTAGGTTTTCGCCATTTTGTGGGCGTGGCAGTGGTCCGATTTTGCTCATTTTCGAAAGCAACCTTCCTATGGTGCCAAGAAATAAGTGTGCCAAGTTTCATCAAGATATCTTAATTTTTACTCAAGTTACAGCTTGCACAGACGGACGGACGGACGGACGGACGGACGGACGGACAGACAGACATTCGGATTTGAACTCCACTCTTCACCCTGATCACTTTGGTATATATAACCCTATATCTAACTCGTTTAGTTTTGGGTGTTACAAACAACCGTTATGTGAACAAAACTATAATACTCTCTTTAGCAACATTTGTTGCGAGAGTATAAAAATAAAATTTTGAAGCAAAAAATTTTTATTAAAAATGCTCAATAAACTGTACCCTTATTTAGAACTTTTATACAAAAATCTCCACTTTAATTTTATAATAAAATTTCGTTGAATTATAAAAATGTGTAATTCGATATTTATACTCTCACATATACACTCTCCCAAAGCTAAATTCCATCAACCAACTCACCTGAACTTCCTGCAAAACAGATGGCACACCGCCGCCATACTTGAGTCGTCCCCAACCGGTGACTGTCGCCATGCGACCGGTGAAGTCTGCTTGGTCATTGGGCATACAAATTGGCACTGAAAGTGTTGAAAAATAGTAAAATGTAGTTAGAAATTTCATTTAAGCAACGAAAGTAATGAGAAGTTTCAAATAAATCTAAATGCAGGTATTTAGTAGCAAAATAAGTAATTTCAGGGCTTATGAGTTTATTCAATGCTTGTTTAGAAAGTAGCTAGAATGCTCTGTCAAAAGTGAAATATTGCAATTAAGTAGTTTTAATAATATAATACTGACATAATGGAGGGTCTAGTATTGGAAACATGTGATTGACTGAGTGGACAGTGCGTATACGCAACATTTTGGGTATCGAGCTTAGATCGTTCCGATTTCTGTTCAGCGTACTCAACAGAAAAATTTATCGTTCGGCAGAAACATTAATATATTACGTTCTCTATATACTCTCTGAATATTAATGTAGGGGGCAATAAAAGAGATTGACAAATCCCTTCCGCCCTTTTGTCTTTTGAATTTCGCGATTATGTATAAAGCGCTACAAAGCTCGTATCTGACAATACTATTCATCTTTGACATAACCTACAAAACGACGCTATGCTTGATTAGTTTGGATATTGCGTTCAACAGCTATAGACGTGTAAACATGGAGTTCATTAACGCCGAAACGTTATTCTAAAGTTTTCCTTCGTTAAAAGCAAATCCGCCAGAGAAACATTCCATGAGATTAATGGTGTTTTGGGGGATGGTACTCTATCACTTCGAACTGCGGAGGAATGGTTTCGACGATTCAGAGCGGGTGAAAACGACAACATTGATAAGCCAGCCGGCGGAAGACCTGTGACGACGAATACCGATCCAATTATGGAAAACATTTAGTTAGACCGTCATGTGGCAGGAGATGGGAGTTAGTCACCAAACCATTTTAAACCATTTGCAGAAGGTTGGATACACCAAAAAGCTTTATGTTTGGGTGCCGCATGATTTGACGCAAAAAACCTTCAGAACCGACTCAACGCCAGCGATATGCTGCTGAAACGGAACGAACTCGACCCATTTTTGAAGCGAATGGTGACTGGCGACGAAAAATGGATCACATACGTCAATATCAAGCGAAAAGGGTCGTGGTCGAAGGCCGGTGAATCGTCCTAAACAGTGGCCAAGCAGGGATTGACGGCCAGGAAAGTTTTGCGGTGTGTTTGGTGGGATTGGAAAGGAATCATCCACTATGAGCTGCTCCCATATGACCAGACGCTTAATTCTATCATCTACTGCAAAAAACTGGACCGCTTGAAGTAGGCGATCGACCAGAATTGGCCAACAGGAAGGGTGTAGTGTTTCGCCAGGACAACTCCAGACCACTCACTTCGTTGATGAGTTATCAGAAGCTACGGGAGCTCGGATGGGATGTTCCTGTCCTGGCGAACGCCCTTCGTGTTGTAAAGTTGAACTCAAAAGAAGTCCGAATTCTTCGCAAATAAGGAGGAGGCTTCTTTGCTAACTTAATATGATATTTGAGAGAAGAAGTGTTATATATATTCCTTCCAGAAATTTGTCGGAACTTGGATTACGCATCAAAATATTTGATAATAAATTACCGTCTATTTACCAAAGTATTTTCTATTAAACAAATTAAAGTAAGGGGTCATATGTTTGAAATATAATATAACCATTCATATGTTTGAAAAATAATATAATTGAAGTATTCTTAGTTGTCTTAAAATACTTGGAAAAGCCTGCCTGGGGTAAATTTTGTATAATCAAAAGCACAAAATATGAATGGGCAGAAATATATTTATATTCTGTTTTAAAAGTATATATATATATTCTTCTTTTATATATATTTATGTATGTATGTATGTGTCTGACATGACAGCACACTGTTCCCCATCCCACACAAATTCGGTAAGTTAAATCTTTTGTTGCATAAATTCATGCACAGTTATGCATACTCGTATGCAAAGGCAGTACGCCACCAACTTGAACTTTATGGTTGCTTCCCAAAACTCGTAGTAGCCGTGGGGTCACATTGCATGTATAAGCAGTGTCCTATTACATACTTGAGCCTCGCAACATTGTTGGGAATCTTCCACCGCTTTTTGCTGGCTTTGTGAGTGCTTGCGGCAAACTCTTTGTGTTCTTTTAACATACACGGAAGCAGACGACTCTTCCATTGTTCGTGGGCAAAGTAATCAATAAAGTTTACTCCGTAAACTGCTGTGCATGTGTGAGTAGAAGCTTTATGGAGTTGACTTGTTTTAAGGTTCGATAGCACATGTCAATTGCAATGGGTTCGGGAAGCTGTAAAGTACATTCGCATGCAGTTGAAGAACGATATTTGAAGTACTTTGAAGTCTTATTGGAGTAAATTTGTGGTTTCAGGACCAAAATTAACTGAGAGCTATTAAAGGGTGGAAGATCTACATATAATCTAAGATCTGATGTAAAAGATTGAAGTTGAAAACATTGAACCCCTCAAAATACTGTACTCTCGGTATTCATTAATGTGTAAGACTTTGCTTCAGTCTTCAAGTGTGAAACTTGACTATAATATGCATATAGCCTAAATGTAGGCAACAGTTTGGTAGCAGTTGTTTAGAATGGAGCTAATAACCATATAATGTCTAGAAGTATATTATGCGAAGCGTCCAATTATACAAATCTGGATTTCTGTCTCCACATGGATTCACTAAAGTCAATCAACAATATTAGAACGATCGTTATCTTTTTCTAAATTTCTTAAATTCTTCCACTTACCTATATGTGTGTCAAATTGTACCGTACTCTCGAGCTCAAGCAGCGCCAAATCATTTTCAAATGTCGCCGGATCATATTGACGATGTACAATGACACGTTTCACATTCTTCGTAACAGCACGTTTACTCTCCAAATCGCCAGAGATATCAAACTCACCCATAACAGCGACTAATGAAGCCAGGAAGCTGATGACCATAAAGAATTAGAGAGGAGAAAGATATAGATTAGAACCAGCTAAAATAATTTTGATTTTTTAGCATTTGCTTTTCTACTCACCCCGGCTGACAATGCGCCGCTGTGACGACATAACGATTCGTTATCAAAACACCGCCACACTTGTTCTTGGTAAATAGTCCCAACCATGTGGATTCACGTACGAGCACTTGCCATGGGTAAGCGCCGAATGTGGAACCTTTGCCGCCTACAATTCTGCCAGATTTGATGTGTGGCCGTACGCCGCATTCTGTCGATGGGGAGTGAAATGTGAGGTTAGGAGGTAAGGGAGAGTATAGCAACAGCATAGATGAGTGTTTTGCGAGGTGACGCTGGTCAGTGGTGGTAGTTGTTGTGATATGATTGATTAACTGTTACAATTTCGTGGTGGATAAATGGTAATGGTGTGGGTGGTTGATAAAAGTGATTTGTGATATTGGTGAAAGTGCTTGGGTTGCGGAAGAACTGCAATGGACTGCATGAGTCCATAGGGAGAGTTTGACGGAGAAAGAATGCGAATGAAATCGGTTAGGATTGTATATGGAGAAGGTGAAATGGGGTGAAGTTGAGCGTGGTGATATAGTTTAAGTGGGCAAGTTAGGACCAAGGCAAGTGAGTTCATGTTGGATAGCTAAGATAGGCAAAGTTTTTGTTTGAATGTGCTTCAAACAAAAGCAAGTTTAAGAGGGCGAAAGAGAGTTTAGGAGGTGGAAAGGCTGAGTATAAAAAATAAAAATCAGAAATGAGGGATTTATAAGGTATTTTCCAAGCAGGGCTTTGATTTTTTGCGGGAATTTGTTGAAAGACTTCTTAAGGTTTATTTTTCGAAGATGGATGGGAATTATGGTCTGTAGTAGTCTTTAAAATGGAACTCGATTTAGAGGAGGGCATATATTTGGTTGAACAGACGCACTGCGATGATCAAGTCCGATGTTCATGTGAGGTTTAATGCAGTTATGTGAGTGCAGTGGTTAGCAAAGTAATGTCGTGTTAATAGAAATGTGTTCATAAACGGTCAACATGTGCAAGAAGCATTTTACAGGTGAAAGTGCGAGCGAGCGTGAGTGTGTGTGTGCGTGCATGAGTGTATGTCGCGTGCGTGCGTGCATGTATTGCGGAGTGTGTAGTCATACAGG
Organism: Zeugodacus tau; assembly: GCA_031772095.1. Taxonomy (NCBI): domain Eukaryota; kingdom Metazoa; phylum Arthropoda; class Insecta; order Diptera; family Tephritidae; genus Zeugodacus; species Zeugodacus tau. The sequence goes on along the minus strand of CM062652.1, from coordinate 18,114,463 downwards.
GTACAAGGAGTGTGTGTGGGTTCAGGAGGTGAGGGTGATTGGGACAGTTTTAGTGTAAGTGGGTGGTGACAAATTAGAAGAAAAAGAAACAGAGTCGTTTCGGATTCTATGCATGGCAAACTAATTCAACACAAAAATCAAATAATAAAACAAAAACAAAAAACTCTGCCGTCACCAATACGGCAATTACTTACTAAATTTGCGTCCACCAGCGCCAGCGTAAATCTCATCTTGATCACCACCGATCTCATTATCTATTGGATTCACGTCTTCTTCGTCCTCTTCGTCGATCAACTCATCTTGGACTGGTGCTTGTGTTGTTGTTGTTGTGGTTACACGACGTGTAGGCTTGCGTGTTGTCGGTCTACGTGTGGTCGTTGTGGGTCGTCTCGTAGCCGGACGTCTTGTGGTTGTTGCTGGTCTACGTGTCGGTTGTTTGGTGGTCACACGTGTTGCTGGTCGTTTGGTGGTCGGTCTTTGTGTGGCTAAACGTGTTGGTTTTCTGGTCGGTTTGCGTGTTGTAGCCGCGCCAGCGCCGGCGGCTTGATATGTGGACGGTGGTGCAGCTGGTGCGGTGTTATTGGCTTCATCAATCATATCTGCCAAGGCATCGAAGTTACCCTGCAGTGATTCGACGATTTTGTGCACTAAAGTATTCATTTTGTCCTTGAGAACACCATCCTCGACGAAGGCGGGTGTCGACAGTTCCAAATCGGTGGTCACCGCGCTCGATGTGGCCGACATGTTGAGGTTAGGGTTGCGTACAGGTGGGAAGTTCACGAAGTCGTTAGGTGATGTGTAAGTTTCCTCTTCGACGGGCGCGCCAAGTTTCTCACCAGGTATGGCGAATGGTGGGTAAGTCGGTGTTGGACCAAAGTAGCCTGGGAATGCAGGACGATCATCGGATGGCACACCATATTCGGTATCAGCGACTGATTGCGTGAAAGCCGGATGCACGCCATTCTGTGCAACGTTTTGTCCTACATTCTGCACACCATAGTAACCTGGATCATCGAAGTCATTACTTGTGACTCCAGCTAGGTTGACATATTCGGGCGTATTTAGAGGCAAGTCAGGACGTCTTGTCACTACCGGACTGTAGATATATGAGGTGCTGCTGAAAGCGGGCAATGGCGTTGTTGGTGGGAATGCATTATCATCGAAGATGGTGCCAGCGCTGCTCGGTCTTTGCGGCCAGTCGCTGTTTGTGACAAGTGTGAATAGCGTTGGTTTGGGTGTGATAATTGCATTCGTGGTGGATATTGGTTTAGATGTTACCTTCACGAAGCCTGGTTTCTTATGCACGTACGAATATTGTGGACGATCCGCATACTGTGGCTTAACGTCACCACCAAAGACTTGAGACTGTACAGCACCGAAAGCATCGAGCTTGTCATCGGCAGCCACAAGTGGCGGTACCTCGGAGTCGTGGTAAATAAATGTTGTGCTTGGACGAGATGTAGTAGGTGCCGCGCTTTCCACACTTGGTTTGCGTACAATGATGGGTCGACTTGTGGAGCCGCTTACTTGCTCTTGATTAAAGTTGTTCGAAGGTAGTGGCGCCGGGTAATATGCGTCCGATTCGAAAGTGGGTTGTGGTACTTTAACATTTTGATCGTATGAAGCATCAGGTTTATCATAATCTTGACCATAATCCTGTGATGTTAATTTAGTATCCTGAGGATATGTGTCGTAGTTGTCTGTGGGCAATTGTGTATCTACATGCACATTTTGTTCTTCTACATGGTCTTCATAGATGGCTGCCGTGTGGCTAATTGGTTTCCTTGTCGCCGTTGTAGAACCATAAGTATTCGTTTGTTCATTGTAGGTATTTGTCGACTGACTGACGGGTTTTCTGGTCACAGGCTCCGCATTGTAGGTGGGTTGCTGCTCGGGTCGCTGATATACCGGCTCTACATTGTAGGTATTTGAAGCGGGTTTCGCGTTGTTGTTATTGCTGGGCTGTGGTTGCGTCGTCGGACGTTTCACATATGTTGGCTTGTTGTGTTGGTAGGTGCTGGCGGGTTGTTTGACTGGCTGTTTCACACCTTGCTTGGTCGGTTGTTTCGACGGTTTCTTCGCAGGTTGTTGTGTTTGCGCATATGAGGCTTGTACTGGTCGCTGAACATAACCATTATCCGCGGTATTGTCATTGTATGTGTTGGCTGGTTGTTGTGCCGGTTTCTTTTTATTGTAATTGGGTTCTTGATAGTCGTTCGAGGTTTGTGCAGCTGGTTTCTTAGTATTGAAGTTTGGCGCTTCATAGTTGTTAGCGGGTTGAGCGGCTGGTTTCTTTGTTTGTAACTGTGCGCCACTATAATTATTGGCAGGCTGTGGCGGTGTCTGGTTGTAACTGTTCAATGGTTTTGCTGTTGTGGGTTTCCTCGCCGAACTTGGTTTCGTCTTTTTGTTATTCGGACGTGTGGTACTTGGTTTTGGACGTGGACGGGGACGTGGTCTAGTACCACTCGAGGTGATTATACCGGAAACTGGACGTGGTGTTGACGTAACAGCAGGTGCTGCATCATATTGTGGACGTGGCGGCACAGGTGTGGTGGTTGGTGTCAAATAGGCAGACGTGGTCGTCTTGCTAATTGTTGGACGTTGTGCGACAGTACTTTGGTCTACATATTGTATTGTAGTCAATGTGTCCGGTTTAGGTGTAAGATAAGACGACGAAGGTGCTTGAGTATCCTGTACTTTAGTTGGATGCGATGAGACGGATACTTCTTGAGGCACATCATTGTAGACAACGGTTGTTGGCAGCTTGGCACCATTGTAATTCTGTACATTCACCATACCAACATATGGCGCAGCGGGACGTTGTGGCTTACCTGCAATAACGGGTACTTGCGCATAACTCGTGTCTGCTGTTTCTACTTCCGTTATTTTGTCAACTGTGCCCTGTGTGGTTGTGTGTTGTACATGACTCTGTGCACCATAATTACTTGCAACATCTGGTGCAAAGTTACCCTCTTCTTCCATATGGGACATATCAACTGGATAGGCAATACCGAGCGCCGGCATCTTGTTGAACTCGTGCGTTTGATGTGACGACGATTGCAATACATCATTATAATTATTTGCGGGCATTGTGTGTTCGTCCAGCACTTCGGCAGCGTCTTCAGCATAGTTGACAGCGGTCGTTGAACTATGGACTTCGTGGGTGACAGGTTTAGACACATACGAATGTACCGGCTGTTGTTGTGCAACAGATGGGACGGCATGTAGGTCGGTGCTTACGGTCTCTAAATAAGCAGGAACTTGCGCTGTGACCGGTGAGTAGTTTGGTGTATTCGATTGTTCATTGTCGGCGTCGTAGTCAACTGGACGTTTCGTCTCAACTTCGTCATAGTAATTTGTTGTTGCACCGCCATACACTGATTCACCTGTTGTGATGGGTACATTTGGTGTTGTTGTGCCGTAATGTTGTGCACTACCAGTTGGCTCATATTTGCTTGCCGACACATCGACTTCCGTATCATATGAGACCGTTTGTGGTCGTTGCTGACTGACAATATTATAAGTAGGACCATGATTGGTTGTGCCATTCAACTGCAATATTATGGATTCGATGGAGTCTACATGCGTGGTGATAGAGGTGCCGGTTGTAGGTTCACCATATGTGGGTGGTTTCTTGCTGGCCTCCTCATCCTGGACGCTTTGTATCAAATCGTATTTGTCTTTTGCCGCCAGCGATGCATGTGTTGTTGTTGTGGTGGTTGTTGGCTGATAGCTGATGGGCGAAGGTTGACGCACAGGCGCTTCCATGTACACAGGTTGTGGTCCATAGCCGGTTGAGAATTGCAAATCGTCCTCAATTAAGTCGGCATCGGCACCGGGATGTGTGATGTCGCTGTGTGTGAACTCTGCACCGTCCAGTATGAGATGATTGTGGTTGTGTTGCTGTTGCTGTTGCTGTTGAGGTTTTTGCTTCTGTTGTTGGGACTGTTGTACTTGTTGTGGTCGAGCCGGTTGTGGGCGAGACATTAGTACTTGTGGTCGTTGGCTCTGTTGCTGTGACTGTGGTTTGGATTGTGGTTTTGGTTGCGGTTGCAGTTGATGTTGTGGTTGTGGTTTGGATTGCTGTTGTGGCTGCGGTTGCGGTTTGGCAGTCTGTTGCTCTTGCGACTCGGTTTTCAAATCTTCTTCGGTGGTATTCGCTTCCCAATCATTTTCTTGCACTGGATTTTGTGTTACTGGTAACTCTTCGAAGGAGTTCGATTCCGATGAGCTATTGGGTTCGGTGAGTCCATTCACGATGCGCATTGGCAAACCCGTTGTGGTAAGCGAGGCCGGTTCATCATCGAATGTCGGTGGTAATGTTGTGCTTAGCAGATCCAAGACGAAGTCATCATTGAACACTGGCGAAGCAGTGGTGAATGGTATGTGGACTGGACGTGGATTGGACTCGTGCACAATATTTGTACTTGCAGCAACTTGATCGGTTTGCATTTGTGCTTCCTGCTCCAACTCGACGCTGGAAGACTGCGTGCTCGAGTCTGCGCTGTTAGCAGCTGCATCCACCGAATTGGACTGTGGTGCGCTCTCAATTGAAATATCATGGTTGTCGTGTTGTGGTTCTTGCTGCTCCTGTTGTTTCTCCTCCTGCTGTTGTTCCTGTACCTCTTCTTCCTGTTGTTGGCTGTCAGCCTGCTGACTATCCACTTGCATGGATTGCGGTTGCTCATAATAGGACGCAGTGGGTCCAACTGAGGGATGTATTTCCTGCTGTGCGCTTTCCAACGACTCCATCATATAAAGAGTGCTTGTGTTGGGCACTGATTCCTGCGATTGGTACTTATTACTAGGCACTTCATCTTGTTGCGTATGCACTGCTTCATAGGAATTGACGGCGCTGCTGCTGCTCTCCAGTTGCTGGAAGACCTTATCGATATTGGTTTGTGTATAACTGTTCTCGGGTTGTTTAACCTCTTCGGATGCCGTATCCTCCACATCACCATAGATAGGTTTCGGCAATTGTGGTTTGTATTGTTGTTGTTGTGGTTTCTGTATGTGCTGTGGTTTAGGCTTTGGTTTGAAAGTGGGTGGACTATATTTGGTCTCTTGCGAGTGCTGCTGTTGACTCTCACCATAGGTTTCGTAAGATTGTGCCACCGCTTGATTGGCGCCGCCGTACTCATCTTGCAGCTTTTGTTGTTGATGTTGTTGATAGTACGAGTTCTGTGCATCATTCAGCAGCGTAGTCTCAAGATCCTGTTCGCTGGGTATTTGACAACACGCACCAAAGAGAAAACCATCCATACACGCGCCCACCACCTCACCGTTGCGTTGCGCACACTCGTGATTGAACATACAGATGGTGGGTCCATTTTTGCGTGGGTCATTAATCGCTAGCGTTTTGGTGGCGCGACAATGTTTCGGTGTTATCCGGTAGCCGCCGAAAAGCTTACGTCCTTCTGTAAGGAGAGCAAGAAAAAGGTTGGGATTAGTGACTTATTGTTGATGTGATTGACAAAAAATTAAAAATGAAGTAATTAGATATACTTTTTTGAATAGGGTTGCCACCTATCGAGAATAGTAGTAATAAAATAAAATATAAAATGCAGATGCAGATAAGAAGATGTTTGAAGAATCTTCTCGTATTAATTAAAAAAGTATTAATTAAAATATAGAGTTGCCACCTATTTAAAAAAAGCTAAAATCGAACCAAATATGATAAAATGGGGCCTTATATAAGGGTTTATGGACGAAATATTTTATTTTAGAAATTTTTTTCAATAGTGTTGCCACCTATTTTTTATTATGCATTATTGTATTTTATTTATAATTAGTACATTTTAAACTATACTTTAGTATGCAAACTATGTATCCTGTAAATATTGTTTCATAGTCTATTCTAAGTATAAATAATCCTTCCAATCTCCAAAAAAAATCCTTCAATAAGCAATTCTTGTCATTTGCACAACTTCAAAATGAATTTAAATTCCAATTATGTAAACTAATTAAGCTTGCTATTAAGTAACATTCAACGAATTTTATCACACAAAGAAACAGTTTCATTGCCATGGCAAATCGAAAGCTGTTACCGATAATAATTAACTTAACTTATTTCATGGCTCAATCGGTCAATTCGAGCAGACAATTTTTATACTCTCGCAACAAAGTTGCTAGCAACAAAGTTGCTAAAGAGAGTATTATAGTTTTGTTCACATAACGGTTGTTTGTAACACCCAAAACTAAACGAGTTAGATATAGGGTTATATATACCAAAGTGATCAGGGTGAAGAGTGGAGTTCAAATCCGAATGTCTGTCTGTCCGTCCGTCCGTCCGTCCGTCTGTGCAAGCTGTTACTTGAGTAAAAATTAAGATATCTTGATGAAACTTGGCACACTTATTTCTTGGCACCATAGGAAGGTTGCTTTCGAAAATGAGCAAAATCGGACCACTGCCACGCCCACAAAATGGCGAAAACCGAAAACACATAAAGTGCCATAACTAAGCCATAAATGAAGCTATGGCAATAAAATTTGGTATGAAGGATCGCACTATGAAGTGGCATATGTGGATGTAATTTTTTTGAGGAAGTGGGCGTGGCCCCGCCCCCAAATAGGTTTTTTGTACATATCTCGGAAACCAATAGAGCTATATAAACCAAACTTTCTGCAGTCGTTTTTTTTAGCCACTTCCTAATACAGTCCAAAAATGAAAGAAATCGGATAATAACCACGCCCACCTCCCATACAAAGGTTAGGTTGAAAATTACTAAAAGTGGGTTAACTCACTAACGAAAAACGGCAGAAACACCAAATTTCACATAAGAAATGGCAGATGGAAGCTGCACTCAGATTTTTTTACAAAATGGAAAATGGGCGTGGCATCGCCCACATATGGGTCAAAAACCATATCTCAGGAACTACTCGACCGATTTCAATGAAACTTGGTTTGTAATAGTTTCCTTACATCCCAATGATATGTTGTGAAAATAGGCCAAATCGCTTCACAACCACGCCTACTTCCTATATACCAGAACTTTGAAGACGATCTGAATCGTTTACTTTACAATATATAAAGTAAGCACTAGTGAAGATATCGGTGCAGAACTTTGCACAAATATCACCTTTATAGTGTGGCAGCCCCATTCTAAAAATCGCCGAAATCGGACCATAGGTTTTTAAGGCCCCATATATCGAACACGAGGACCTCGGTGCTTCTAACCTAATATTATGGTTTCCAACTTTCAATGGACTTTATACAATATATACGATGAATATGTGGGTCAAATTGTGTATTATATAATATAAATAAAGTCAAATAAATAAATTGCGAGAGTATAAAATGTTCGGTTACACCCGAACTTAGCCCTTCCTTACTTGTTCAGTTTCAATTTACTCACACTTCACTGCACGAATTAGTAGCGTGAAAGATGTGAAGCGAAAAAATATTTTGACAAATTTGTAATGGAAATGGAAAGTAATGACTGCACTTGTAATTAAGTTTACATGAAAAGTCATAATACCGAGCAAATTAAAGGGAAAATTAGGAGCTGACAATTTTAAGCCTGAAAAATTAAAAATATTTTAATAAGCAAAAAATTGAAAATTTAAATTTTTGGCATTTTTGAGGTTATGAGTGTTTAGAAACCGGGTGTATTCAAATCATTTGTTAGTTTAGTGGCGCTTCAAGGCCAACGTCTTTATTGAAGTCGCTATCTTAGTAGAAGTAACTCATATTTGAGGTTACACAAAAAAACTGAATTTAAATATTATCTATCTCTCTCTCCATAAGAATAGCTACTGCTTTACATTATATCACATTTTGAAGTGAATGAAGTTGAAATTAGTTTCAAGACTTCTTCAGAAAAATGAAAATAAATAAAGAACACTCAAAGAAGACACCAAAAATAACTATTCCCTTCTCACAACCCTTTTCCTCTTTCCACCAAACCAGCTCTTCGTATTAATTTGTTCATGTCATTCAACAGATTTGTCATTTTCAAACGATTACTCTGTACGCGCGTAGTCAATAGATTCATCATTAATTTTATTTTGATTTTTTTGGTTTGTTTTTGTTCTCCTACCAACATTTACTTAGCCTCCATTGACGACGGGTTGCTGCTGAAGATGTACTCAACCATTAATCTGTTTAAATTATAGCGTGCCGTGAGTGTGGTAATGACATGAAGCGGGCGTAGTGAAGGGTTTATGTTATGCTTCTTCTGCTTCACTTTTTTTTCCAATTTTGTGCGAGAATTGGTCATTTATTAGTTGGTTTTTGTGTGCTCGTTGACTTCATTGCATGCATTTGTATCACCTCATTTCATTCTATTATGATTTATGATTTGTTTTAAGCACTGTTATTTTGATATTCATTTTTCGTTTGAGAATTGTTTTATACGACTTAATGTTTGTTTGGAGTGTTTTAAAGTACATTTTATATATATATCTTGTGTTTAGAGAATTTATGAATGGTTTGTTTATCAGATTACATTGAACTAGTAAAAAAGTTTATTGGATTAATTGGATTAAATATTTTGATAACTATTATTCTATTTTACGAGAAGAAAATATCAAAATTTCAAATATCAAAACGTATGTATATTGTTTTTAAGACCAAATTCGTCTCTTTTTCATTTATAAAGGTTTTCCAAGTTGTTTTCAGGTGCTTCTGTGTTTTTATATTATCTCTAACCATATTTGTTCAGTTTTTTAAATACTTCTGAGAGAATATTTAATACTTACGATGAGGAGATCTATATAGAGTTATTGAAAGATTCCTTAGTTTATTTTAGACAGTAGTTCCCAATCATAGTTTCAGCGGAGGAAAGGTTGTTCGATTAAAATTTAAGATTTAGCATTTGGAAAATATGAGAAAAGTATTCCAACTGTTTCTTTAAAGTTAAGTATTAGATAAAAAATATCAAAAAATATAAAAATTGCCTTAAGTTCCATCACCGAATTTCTTTACATCGCCTCGTTCAAGTCAAAGATGGTTTCACATGGGTAATATATCAGATTCCATATTATGGAAATCATATTATCGAGAATGCTGATCGATGATTTTTTTTCTGATGTTTCGACACAAATGTTGTATCAAATTGATTCAAAAGCGATGCTCTTACTGTTTTAAAAAAATATATAAATTGTTAGTATCCCTGATTACGGATAATTGTTTGACTTTAGACATCTCAAGTTGATTTCTTTACAAACTGCAGAGGGAAACTATGAACATTGTATGGATTACTGCTCAATTTGACTACGGTTTTTCCGGTATGTTTAATTTTTGTCGCGCCAAAGCTCTTCTATCGCTATCAATAGTCAATAACATAGACTTGGGAACATATCATTAAGATTCTTTTTAGTGACCTTTCATATTTGCATAAAATCAGATCGTACCCGAAAATGTCATGAATCGGTTGAGAGCCTATATTATTATTCTTTCGAAGTTATTATAAGTACACGAGATTTCTATTGACGCTCGATAGAAGCAAATGTAGGAATATGGTCGGCATACTCACTGGTCACTGTCTTGTGGCGGCGCATGCCTACAAGATGGGACTGATAGATCGCGAAGACTGCAGGAAATGTCAAGAGCAAGGCACCAGAGAAACAATGGAGCCCCTCTTCTGTGAGTGTCCTGCATTATCAAGACAACGGCTTCAGAATTTGGTTGGGTTAATCTGGAAGAGATTTCGTTAGTGAAGCCACAAAGCCTTTTGAAATTCGCTAAGCATCTAAAGTAGGATTACTCCTCATTAACTACGTAACGGCACTCCATCTGGTATCGCAAAGGATCAAAACTGGTCTATGTGTGGCTTTATAGCCTACCAGAGTAACCTAACCTAATCTATTGTGTTTACAAGAGTTTAAGATCTATTCGCTTGAAGCAATTGATCTTACGAACTTCGTTGAATGCTTTAGAGAACTTTGATACTTTCGTTATAGGTTTTGAAAAAGATCTCCGTGGATACCGTATATTTTTATTGAGACCTTTTTTTTAATTTTTTGAGAATTTTTTGAAAGAAGTTGGTTTCGTCGAATACATAGTCATATAGTGATGAGTTCACTCTAAAGTCAACTCTATACTCAACCTTCTTCTCCTTCCTCAACTTTTTCCTATAAAAATCTTTAACTTCGATTTCATTCCATCTATACTCGCATTGAATAAATTCATTGAATTTCTATCGCCAGTTAAAATACAAATTTCTCGACAACTAAAAATAGTCGTTAAAGTCGTTTAACACGCTCGCAGCTCATACATATTTACTGAAGTTCTTAAGAAAGCGGAGAGGATTTACACTACAAATTAACGCATCCGCATTCGTTTCACCAAAGCAACCACTACTCGTATGGTTAATGGATAAGCGCTTTGTATGCGCCACGATGATCAGTGATCGCTTTGGCTTACGCATTATTATCGACGCGTGCGCAGAGTTGACCCAGTTACACATATTTCCCATATCGAATGTGCAATGTGAATAATTGAAGAATGAAAGCGATGCGATTAGGCTGACATGCTTAATGAATGACTGGCAGACGGACCAACTCACTGACTAGGTGACTGGTTGACTAACAGAATGGGTGACTGGATGACTGAGTGGCTGTGTTGGCTGACTGTCTAGTTGTCGCGTCGTCACTACAGTTATTAGAGTGTATGTGTTATATTGTTGGTGTAATGTGCTGTGATGCTGTGACCAAGATTTACCGTTGCCAGACACCGTTACAAACCAAGTATTGAAAAGTAATTAACACAACGTTAATTAAAATAGTGAAAAAAATGTGTGGCTTGATTTAACTGTATTAACGAATGAGAACGAAATCATTTTTTCTTCTCTCCTCAATGTAGTATGGGTGAAAGGGCTACGAAGAAACGTGATAAAATTTAATTTGGTTTAATTAGTTGCAATTTGTAAGTGAAAATGAAAGGGAAAACGCTTGATTTTCGTAAGAGAAATGCGCAAGAATTTGCAAAAACCACAAAAACAAAAGCAATAACAGCAAAAAAATCGTTCAAGAAATCACTTTCGGCATTTCACTTTACCGCACGGAGTCAAGCGCCAACCCACGGCCCGATAAGTGCCAATAAATGCGCATGCGCAAACGAAAGTAAATTGCGAACTGTCGATTTTTAGCTTACGCGCGCTCCAAATTGTTGTTGTTGTTGCTGCGTTTCGGCCAACGCATCTGCACATCATTGCTGTAAAGTGAAAGTAACTGAATGGTAATGGGTAGAAAAATGCTTCAACGGCCTGCTGGTCAATTGATGGAGTAGAATACTAATATATACATATCTATCTATAACTTTATTTGTGTGTTGTGGCGGAGGCAGCACACGGAAATTAAGAATTTAATTGCTGAGCGCATATAACAATGCATTAAGTGCCGTTTTGTTGTTATTGTACTCATTCGTTTTTGTGTTTTTGCAAACCACGCAAATTACATGAGTACGCATTTCAATTTTGAAATGTAAACGCCATTCACTGACTTTGAAATTGATTACTGGCAGCGAAAAAAAAGGAAATTATTTTTTTTTTATTTATATTATTTTTTGTTTGTGTGGCAATACATAGCAGCACAATCGAGTGCTAAATGATTTGCAGATAATTTTTATGGTAGTAATGTTGGGAAGATTTAAAAGAAAGCGATAGTGATGTTTCGGAAATTGAGCAATTATGACTTGTTTACGATTTTCTGAGCTTGTTTTGCTTTTATTATTTTATTGCATTTAACGGTGTTTTACAATTATATGATAATATTGAGTTGATGTAGTTAATAATAAATACTACAAAAATAATTACTTAGAGGCACAGAGAAGAATTAAAAAAATAAGTAAGATAAGTATAAAAAATGAGCTCGTATAAAAATAAAAATTAAAAAAAATAATAAACAAATAGAGTACAAAAAGTAATAAAGCTGATATTAATTATATATACCTACGATCTTCTTTCTTACGTTCGTTCTTAATAGACCATCGAAGTAAAAATAACAGAAGTCTAAAACCTCGTAGAGGGTAGTATCACATACAAATAGTGGACAATACTCCAAACGTGTTTCTTGAAACTTTATATTAAGCCATTCCCTCCCATTGTACTCGCGTGGGTACAATCATGATTTTTTTTGACCAGTTGAGTGCAATGGGATCGAATGTGTTTTCTGTACCCAAGCGAGTACAATGGGAGGGAATGGGTTAATTCATCAGTCACTAAATGCTCAACCATTCGATATGATACCCATATGTCAGCGCTTCTTCCAATTATCGAAACACTTTTAAAAATCGATTTTTGGCTTTTTAAGCGATTTATTGCTTGCTTGTAAAAGGACGGACCTTTCTGGCGAATATGGAGGCTGAGACATCGGTATAGTATTGTTTTTGGCCAAGAATTGAAGAACACGAAACGAAATGTGAATTTTTAAGAAACGAAAATCGCTAATCTCATAAAAAACACATCTAACCTTAGCCACGGCTACTGACATTTGGGCTCTCCAAAACTGTGAAATTTAATTTAAAAAATTCCCGTTATTTTTTGAATGCACCTACTATGTCTATTTAAAAATGTATCTCATTCAGCCTATGTTTTTCTCAACTATAATGATTTTCATAATTGTTGTTGCTCTTATACTTTCAAAATTCTGTACTACCTTCTAAGTCCTCTGGGTTAAGTTTTGATGATTGCTAATTGGCTCGAAGTGCTATATATCCCTCCCTATACACATGGACTTTCTTTAAAATCACCGGATAATGAATTAATATTTTGTAATAAATGTAGTAAATTTAATATTTTGGTTACAGGTTGAAGACTTGTTTCTCATAATGCTTTCAAGAAAATTTTTTATTAAAAAACAATAGAGTTTTTTCAATTTTTGCTAGTAATTACTGCACTGTACATTAATCTCAAACTGTATTAATCGTTTATAACTTCAGTATTCCAATTATTGTTTTCGCACACATTAATAAATAACTATCAAAAACAAAAGTGGCGTGAGAAAACGCTTTGGGCTATTTTGTTCCAGATAAGTAATAACTATAAAATGATTTTTCAGTACTCTTCGAGTGAGATTATTGAGCAATTATATTACGCTTAACGATTATTCGTTTCTGTGTATTAGACCAAACTGAGTAGGAATCAGCTAAATTTTTATACAAGTATTGGTATTGATCCAGATTAGATACTATTAAAGATTTAAAGTGGAAAGTGCTTAGTAAAAAATACAAATCTCAAAATTTCATTACACTCAAAAAAAGAACAATCATTACAATCTCTTACTTATCCCAACTCACTTCAAGCTTGACCACGCCACAATAGCAACAACCAAGACACACATTTATTTTTTTTATTTTTTCAAAATAATTTCCTTAAAAAAAGAAAAGATGTGTCAAAAATGTGGCAAAGCTGTAAATGCAGTTCAATGGAAAGGCAAACCGGTAATTGCGCCAGCACAAGCAGGTGGCAAAATTGAGAGATAAACTTTCATGGCAGTTAACCGACAACAATCAGCAGTAGACATCAAAGTCACGCGTTGCTGTCATTTTCACTGCCAAGCATTCACTCATTCATGGCGATGACACGCGGCAGCCGCAAGTTTGTCGTGTGTCGCACCTGTCGGTATGCCACGAAGTAATAAAGATTGCTTATGAGATGAGAAAAGTAAGCGGATTTTCAAAAGAGAAGTTTTTAAAAACTAATAAAAGGAATTGTAATCGTGTAATGGTAATGGTAATCATTTAATAGTAATGCAGTATTTAAAAAGTAATAGTAGTGATAATCGTATATTGGTAATGGAGTATTTGAAAAGTAATAGTAATGATAATCATATAATAGTAATAGAGTATTTAAAAGTAATGGTAATGATAATCATATAATAGTAATGCAGTATTTAAAAAAGAAATAGTAATGGTAATGGAGTATTAAAAAAGTAATAGTAATGATAATCATATAATAGTAATGGAGTTTTTTAGAAGTAATAGTAATGGTAATCATATAATGGTAATGGAGTATTTAAAAAGTAATAGTAATGATAATCATATAATGGTAATGGATTATTTAAAAATCAATACTAATGATAGTCATATAATAGTATTGGTAATCATACAATAGTAATTGTAATCAAATAATAGTAATGGAATATTTAAAAACTAATCGAATTTGCTCTTTACCTTCAGTTTAAGAAAAATTTCTGAAATTTTGGAGATTTTACTCTTCAACTCAATAAACTTAAATGGTGGTATTCTCATAACCTAAAAATACATACATATTTATGTTCGACTTTCTTGCAGCTTTTATTGGTACACTTGTATGTAGACTACCTGTTAATGCCAGTAAAACCCCTTTCACACTCACTTTGTCACATCTTTTATTTATTATTCAGCGAAAGAGCGACTCTTTTCACACTCTAGCAATGCTGATTTATTTGTAATTTTAAATTTCTTTGCTATAATTCACGTGAAGCACTTCTCAGCCACTTTAATTAATTCCACATCGAGTCAATAAAGCTTCTTCATAGCCATCAATACCCTTCGTAGCTATCAATAGCAGCTTCAACAATATCGGCAAACACTTGCTATATGATTACTATAACGGTGGTTTTGCTCTGCCAAGCTGCCGTCGTCACTGTCATTGTCATTGCCATTGCCGCACGCACACATACACACATACAATACAACAGCACAGCATAGCTTATCTGCCGCTGTCTGCAGTGTAGTGTGTTGTGTGGTGGCGTCGGCGATCAGGTTTTTCACGTTGTAAAGTTCTATGCTGTCTATAGCACCTTCTTGTTATTATTATTATTATTGCTGTTGTTGTGCTATCTATTCACTAGTTCGCTAGCGCTGTTTTTATTAGCCGTTTTGCTGTTTGCTTTTGCTTTGCTGTGTCGTCTTATTGCTCGCTTTGCTAGCTGCCAAAGTCTATGAACGTCAGCGACATAGGCTACTAAGTCAGTGGGTCAAGCTCAGCATTGTTGTGTGTTTGTTGTTTGCGTTGAAACCGCAACGAACGAATGAACGAGCGTACGTCTTAAGCATAACAAGAATATAAAATTACAGCAACACTAATAACTTTGGCTAAACAAGTTTACATTAATAAATGCTGCTATTTGTGTTGTTGTTACACATGTATATAGGTGGGGAACATTTTTATTTTACTTTTTACCATTTTTTTTTGTTTTTGGGTACATTTTGTTGCTGGCATGTCTGGTTTGTTGGTGAAATATTTTAGAAAATGTCACATGTATGACATATTTTTCATTATGAATCGTATATTATAGCTTTGGTATAATTTTTTAAGATTTTAAAGTACCTTGGGAAGCGTCTTTATTGCTGTTAAATTGATTTGTAAGGAATCTAGCACGATCTTGATCTATATATGTACATATATATTTTCATATAGTCAGAACTCTGAATTTTGTACGAAATCAGATGCTGGTTCATCACATGTCAATACAAGTAATGAGAAAGAAGGAGAGGAGGAGGAGGGAAGAGAGAGAATTTGAGCGAGAGAAAGAATGATTATTTTCTTCAAACCTTATTTAATGATGGCACATATTTTTTAATATGGGGGGAGGAAAGATCTTTGACAAAGATCTTTATCCAGCGGTGTATAATTTAATATTTTAACAGCGTTGCCACCTTTTCATATGAAATTGGAAAATAATTAAATATCCAGTTTTTTTGTCGAAAATATTACAATTTGGCTTAAAGACATTCGGAGAAAAATGTGTAAAATAAATTTTTTTTCTATGCAGTGTTGCCACTTATGTAAAATTTATGTTAAAAATAATTTTAAATTATGACCAAATTTATTATTAAATGTTATGAATTAAAGAAATTCAGTGGAATACAATTTCACACTGCTTGCTAAGGTTGCCACCTATTGAAAATAATTTTGAATTAAAATATTAGAAGCAATAACCTTTGCGGCACTTTGTTCTTTAAATATATAAATGTTGATCAAGTATATTTAGTACTCTATATAGTACTCTAATCTTAATTTTAACTGTATAGGGTTGCCACCTGTTAAAAATATTATAATATCATGTTATTAATTTCAAATAATGCAGAAATTTCAGTTCGAATTTAGTGAATTGTAAGCTTTTTTACAATATGTACGGATAGAATACTAGGGTTGCCAACTATTAAAAAATAATAATTAATTTTTTAATATTAATTTAATAGGTTTTTTTTGTATATTATATATTTATATATTACTATCGAAATTTTTTTTGCCAAATAATTCAGCCAGTATTCAAAGGTTGCCAAATATTTAAAAAAATATATATTTTTTTAGAATAGATTATATACATGTTTCTACCATGTCTTATGCTCACAGTGTAATTAAATGCTTTAACACCCAAAGCTGTGAAAAAGTATTTTTTAAGGCCTTTATAGTCAAGTGATTACGTAATTAACTCAGCTTCCTATATATTTGCTCATACTTTTTTTAATTCGTCTCAAAAAGTCTATCTTATTAGCGTCTTATTGAAGTGAAAAAAATCTCAATATTTCCGCTGATGCAACATGATTCAAGCAAAATGCGCACATGTAATAACAACCGAAAACAATATATTCGTAATAAACAAATTCAGTGTAAGGCACCTGCATTAATACCCAATCAATTGAATGCGGGCAATCAAAAGACTTAAGCGACAAACCTGCTTTCATGTGAGCGCTACATAGCCATACATACATACTATATACATATATATATATATATATATAAGTGCATGCATGTATGTGTGTGATATTATCATTTGCCGCTTCGAAACTTGTTATCTCATGCAACGGTGCGAAAATTTTCACCGCCCACTGTGTAATCCCATTTCCACGCACAGACACAAACACACACACATTCACACGAAAATCATTGCACCGCCGACAATTGCTGCGCTTGCACTCGACGTTGGTGATGGCAGCGGCAACCTGCAATGTCAACTGGCAACTGTTAAACCTGCATGACTGCGCTTTCAAGTTTACTTTTTCCTGTTGCATGCAATCACGACGGCGGCGCTACCGGTGCAGTGCAGCAACAGCAGTGATTGCGGCGGCAGCAGCGCAGCGTCAAAGTCGCTCAGGCGTTTGACACACTTTTCTCGGTTACTACATACTCTTACATTCGGTTCCGTTTTCTGTTAGTGCATTTATACGTGTGCGAGTGTGTGCGTGTTTTTGATTACTTTGATGGACCCACATATGCACCTATTTGTTTTTGTATATGAAAGCAGTTAACGACAGCAGTTGTATTGGTTTGCTTTTATAATTAATTTCGCTTGCATTTTGTTTTTTTTTATAGTTTTTTAATTTTTTTTTGCGCGTTGGGCTTCGTGCCTTGCTGCATTCGTTTGTATGCTGTAACCTAAATTGCACGTTGTTATGTTGATAATTGTTGTTGCCACATGCAGCACGCACTTACTGCTTTGGCGGTTGTATATGCAGGCGTTGCAGCAGTTACGCATTTTAATGCATAATTTTTACAAATGCGAGAAGAGTTTTACGAAATGGAAAATTATTAAGAAATTTACAATTTTTTGAACGTTAGTTTTACTAAAACCCATTAAAGTATGAAATAATGGAAATAATGAATCAATATAGAAAAATTAATAATTAATGAGATTAAAAAAAAAATTCTAAATTTTTTAAATTTAAATTTTTTTTTATTATTATATTTTTATTCTTATTAATTTTATTATACATTTTTCTTTTAAAATTTTAAATACAAAAATAAAATCTTAATTGATTACTTAATTCATTTTTATATACAAATTTAACAGCAAATTTTATTTTTAATAATCAATTAATAATAATTTGATTAAAAATAATTTAATTAAAAATAATTAATAATAAAATAATTATTAAAATAAATTAAAAAAATATATCAGAAAAAAAAAATAAAAAAAAATCATTGAAATGTTAATTTTAAAACAAATTTCTTTGAAATAAAATTTAAAAAAATTGTAACTAATTTTTTAAACTGTAAATCATAAAAAAATTACTTTCAAAGTTTTTCTTTGAAATTGTTTCTTTAATTTTTTTTTTTTGATTATTAAAATATGAATTATAATAAATTTTTCTTCAAACTTTTATTATTAGAAGTTAAACAAAATTATTTTTTTACTTTTTAAATTAGAAAAAATGTTAAGCAAGAAAAATTTCCTCCTTAAGAATTGGCTATTGAATTTTTTTTTTCTAAAAGTTTTTAAATTCTAATAATTTTGATTTGGTAAAATTTCATTTATAATTTTATTTAAAAATCCATTGTAATTTCCTTTTTTTAAAATGTTTACTTTATTATTTTTTTTAATAATATTTTTCATATCACATTTACATATTTATTTTATTTTTCTTCCTTTCTTTCAGTTTCATTCAGCTCTTCTGCAGCAATCTGCTCTCATTAATTACTCTTTATCCAACTGACAGCCTTACCGCTTTGGCCTAGTACCAATAAACTAGGTGCTTTAACGGTAAAGTAAAAAAGTTATTATATCGATTAATTAATAGCGGCCGTTGTTTCGAAAGTGTCAAAAGCGGGGTAAGTGAATTGTTCTAGTTGCTATTAAAAACTTTATTGCATTTATATATAACTATGTCTGTATATATATAAGTTTAAATAAGAGGAAATAAGACTACATGTGGAGAGTGGAAGTGTTTGAGAGAAAGTCTCAAGTTCTAAGCTATCGATAGGATATACATATGTTAAGAGCGTATGGGAGAATATTAGAACATCTTCTGAAATTGACAATCACTCAGTTGAATAATTATTTTTTGTTTTTGGCTTTACAGGAAGCTCACTCACTCACAACATCAGAAACTATGTAATTTTGAGAGAGAGAGAGACCATTTTTTTATTAAGTCCAAAAATATTACTGCTTTATTTTTTTTAAGAAAATTATATATTCATTCAAAACCTTTTTTTTCGGTTTGTACACAAAATTGTCCAATTTAGATTTGTAATGTCAGACTTTTCTTAAGACCTAAGCTAGAATAATTAAGAAAATGTTTGGTAAATGCAGCTTAAAGCTTCCGCTAGGTGTCGCTGTCATGAAATTTTGCTTTTTATATAGTATTTGTATCGAAAAATAGCGTTTTTAATGTTTTTTAGGCTAGGTTAATCTGTCTAGTCTGCTTCATTTCTAAAGTGATATTGGCATTACAAGGAACATTTGATTTTTTTGTCTAAATATGGTTTTTGAAATAAATTGAAAAATTCTTTGAAAATTTTTTATAAAAAACGTCATCAAAAATTGTGGACATCTATTTTTTTTTCTTTTAAAAATTTTTTTTTAATATTTTTGTGATGTTTCAATTTTTTTTTTAATATTTTTTATTTTTATTTTCATTTTTTTACGTTTTAAATATTTTGTTTTATTTTTAGTTTTAGTTAATTTGTACCTTCATTCCTCTGCAAATTCAGTTATCATTGTATGAGCACGTTTGCGGAATTCTTTCATTATTCACTTTCAACTGATTGCAAACGCTACATAGTTGCATATCAGCATTTGAGAAATCATAAACAACGCGCTTACATTTCGAAATGCAATTGTACTGTGTAAACACATACCAACGAACATAAAACTGGAAACAATTCAATTTCAACAATTGTAAATAATTATTACCCTCTCGTCTAGCACACATAAATGCAATAAAAAATAATTTCTAACTTTTCCAAATAGTTGCACGAAAATGCCAGATAGTACTTGTGTAAATATGCAACGATTCCCAACTCATCAATGCGTTGGCATTTCTCTCGCTCGCTTTGAATTTCTCACACGTACAATGTATGATTCGTTCGTTACCTACATTTGTTTTCTAGTTTTACTGCTGAAAATGAAAGTTCTGATTTACATATAATCAATAGGTAGCACACATCTGTATTTACTATATCTCTACGGCATATGTGATACCATGAAGGCACATTCGAAAGGCGCACACATTCCTTTCGTCGTCCGACTATTTATGAATATTTATTAATCGTGCGGCTTGTCGTTTGTTGCGCTCGCGTGACAAAAGTGTTTTTCTTTTTCGCTTTTTTTCCCCTCATTTTTTTCACTTCTTATTCAAATCTACCATTCAAATGCATTCAATTGAATTTATAATTCTAGTGGCCCTTTTCAATTTGCTGGAGACAGCCGATGCGCGTGTGAAATGTGGCAAAGTTGTATTTTTTCAACTTTTTTTCGTTTTTATTGTTTATGACCTATAATTGGTGTGCGTGTATATTTGTAATGTTGTTTTAAGACAATTATGAGTGCATAGTCAAATAAAATTTTCAAAATTTTCTAACCTAAAAATTTTAAACCTGTTTGAATGAGACTACCCTATATAAGTTAGTCGATTATGGGTTTAAAATGTACGAAAATTAATTTCAAGTGCTTTTATGTATCCTCTTTACTCATCAATTCATATTTTTATTGTTATTTGTTGTTGTAATTTTCCATTCTAGTGTTACCAACTATTAGTTCTCACGTTGCATATAATAATTTATCAATCCACAATTCAAATATTTCTTCGGTCTTTTTCTATTAATTATTTTCTTTTTCCACCAGAAAAGCAATTAAAAACATGTTTTGAAAATTGTCACGCTATTTGTATTCATTTGTTGTTCTTATTGATTTATAAATACATTATTGTTGCCTTTGTTGTAATTTGTATTTGAAAGAAAACGAAAGTGCTGCTCTTTTCATGGCTCAATGGATTTTAATACCAACTTTTTACTAGGTCAAATATTTAGCTGAGGGAAATAGTGAAGAATGAGACTTGGTTATGCATTAATTAAGTCAGGGTTGCCAACCTTTTTTTATACTCTCGCAACCTGTTGCACAGAGTATAATAGTTTTGTTCACCTAACGGTTGTTTGTGTCACCAAGAAATATAAGAGTTAGATATGGGGTTATATATACATAAATGATCAGGATGACGAGTGGATTTGAAATCCGGATGTCTGTCCGTCCGTCTGTCCGTCTGTCCGTCCGTCTGTCCGTGCAAGCGATAACTTGAGTAAAAATTAAGATATCTTAATGAAACTTGGAACATATGTTCCTTGGCACCCTGAGGAGGTTGCTTTCGAAAATGGGCAAAATCGGTCCACTGCCACGCCCACAAAATGGCTGAAACCGAAAACCAATACAGTGTCATAACTAAGCCATAAATAAAGTTATGAAACTGAAATTTGGAACATATGATCCAGTTAGGGAGGGGCACATTTGGATGTAATTTTTTTGGAAAAGTGGGCGTGACCCCACCCCCAAATAAGTTTTTTGTATATAACTCGCAAACCAATAAAGCTATATAAACCAAACTTTCTGCAGTCGTTTATTTTAGCCATTTCCTTATACAGTCCAAAAATGAAAGAAATCGGATAATAACCACGCCCACCTCCCATACAAAGCTTAGGTTGAAAATTACTGAAAGTGCGTTAACTCACTAACTAAAAACGTCAGAAACACCAAATTTTACATAAGAAACGGCAGAAGGAAGCTGCACTGAGATTTTTTTACAAAATGGAAAATGGGCGTGGCGTCGCCCACTTATGGGTCAAAAACCATATCTCAGGAACTACTCGACAGATTTCAATGAAATTCGGTATATAATATTTTCTTGACACCCTGATGACACGTGTGAAAAATGGACGAAATTGGTTCACAACCACGACAACTTCCCATATAACTCATTTTTGAATTCCATCTTATTCCTTCACTTTAGAATATATACATTAGGAACCAATGAAGATAGCGAAATAAAACTTTACACAAACACTGTATATGATCTGTTGCATCACTTGTGAAAAAATTGTCAAAATCGAACCATGACTTTTCAAGGCCCCTGATATCGAACATGAAGAACTCAGTGCCTAAGGGTAATTTTTCCCCGAAAATATACTTAGGTAAATCCCTCAGATATTTTAATGTAATTCATTCCCTCTGAATTTTTTTCTTATAACAGTTTCTCTCTGTACCTGAAATGGTAAAAATCGGGTCATAACTTCCTCCAGATCCCATATACCTAATTATAAGTAATATTAAATTAAGTGAGCGTATAGTCTTCGATACATTGTATCTTGGTGGTGAAAACGAGTGAAATCGGTTTAGGAATTACCTCAGTCCCCATATACTATTTATGATGATTTTCGTTATTCTATTGAACATTATACCCAATATATGGGTCGAATTGTGTTATCTTTATAAAATTACATCAATAAATTGCGAGAGTATAAAATGTTCGGTTCCACCCGAACTTAGCCCTTCCTTACTTGTTTTATTTTAATTATATCAAATAATTATAATTTTTTAAATAATCTTAAATGGTTGCATGCTACAATTTTTTTCAAATTTAATAAAAAAATATATTTTTTCGTTATATGGAAAAAAATGTAAATAGGGTTGCCACCAATTATTTTTTAACTTGCCTAATAAGTATATAGATTTGAAAAAATCTGCAAAAGCTGGTCTATAAAAGTGTCGCCAATCCTTTTTAAAGCTATAAAATATTTTGCTAGGGTTGCCACCAAATTAGGTTTTAAAGTTTTATTTAATTTTTCATAAAATCCATTAATGCTCAAAAAATACGATGTTAATCATGGATTTAGAGTTTTAAATATTATATTTTTTTTCTGGCCTTTAATAAGAACACAATTAAAATTTTAAATATTTCTGGTAGAATTTAGTTTTTACTAACAATCCTTTCCAAAAATTTTTCATGTGATCTTAAAATTAAACCACAATAGCTATTAGCTTTTTAGTGTTATTACAAATGAATCTACTTATTATTTAGTATACTTTCTACATATTATTTTTTCCATATTGGTCAGAGTTGCCATATAATTTTTTTTTATAAAAAATTTTATATTTTTTAAATCAGCGCCTTTTTCAACTTCATTCAAATTTTGTAGCGCTTTTATAGGTTACAGTGTTGCCAGATTATTTTCAATTGAAAATTATTATAGTATATATTAGCGGTATGTATGTATGTACTTTTATATCGGACTACAATTTTCCCTACAAACATTTTACGCTCATTGCACCATCGAACTCGTAAAACATAAATCACTGTGAACAAGCAATTACTCTCAGCCAATTATGCAAAGCTGGTAATTGAATTAAATTGCTATTTATTAATGTCCGTATTTACTTTTATAACCCACATTGGGTATGCAACTTAAGTCTTTTGATTCATACGTGTGCACTTCAACTACATGGCACAGTGCATATGATGAATTGCTGCAGCGCATTTGCATTGGTCACTGGTCGTTCGAACTGCCAACTAGTGCATGCAATTGGATTAGTTGCATGCAGCGCTGTTTTGCTGCATTGCTGGAGAGCTTGTTAAAAATATTCATAATTTCCAAGAGTTTCCGCGATTTTTCGCGCCTTAAGTAATTCATGCGATCGAGTAAGTGCATGTCTGGCCAACTGAGATAAAAATCTAATCTTTTTTTGTATTATTTGCATTCTTTGTTTTAGTTTTAGGCCCATTTACCGCATTTTCTAGGCTAAAGTGATGGCTTAAAACGCGATTCATGCTGAGTGTTGAATAGATGCAATGAATTGCATGCATTTGGAGTATTTATTTAATGGTTTTCATTTCATATTAGATTTGCTTAGTTTGAATAGGGTGGGAGGGATACCATGAACCTAATGCTAATTGGGTTGTAAATATATGCTTGTTCTTCAATGCCCTTTAGCGAGAAGGAAATTGTGTTTTACTTGTATTAATTCATTATAAATTTTTGTTTTGAATTTAATTTAATTTGATTTTTGTTAACTTAACATAACTTAAACTTAACTTAAACTTAACTTAAACTTATCTTAAACTTAATTCAAACTTAACATAAACTTAACTTAAACTTAACTTAAACTTAACTTAAACTTAACTTAAACTTAACTTAAACTTAACTTAAATTTAAACTTATACTTAACTTAACCTTAAACTTAAACTTAACTTAAACTTAACTTAAACTTAAACTTATAATTAACCTAAACTGAACTTAAACGAACTAACTTAACTTATTAAAGTTTAACTTTAGTTTCAACATTATTTTAAATTTTGAGATCATAACTTATATCCTCCTCCTCTCCACTAATATATTCGCATTCTCGTTTAATCAACTTTAATCTTCACACTTCGCATGCATCGCATATTTAGCACAAGATAAATAATTTTCATACAAAAAATAAATTTCATAAACTCACGTGGAATTCAAATTCAAAATGCAGCTGTACTCTACTTTCCGACGACACAAAATCACCGCAAAATCGGGCAAAATTAAAATGCACGTTTTGCAGTTTGGCCATTAAGGTTATGGCCCAAGTGCTCGCGAACCACTAACAGCAACAACAATACGAATATTGTCACCAGTTGCTCCAGCAGCGACTCCAGTATCGTCTTCAAAGCCAATTCTGTGCTACCGTTTGGCTGACAAAAGGCGGCCGTAAGTCATCAGTGAAAGTTTCTGCATTTTTCGAAAGAAGACACACGACGACACACGAGTGTGACAAATTCATGCAAAACACACAAGTGAGTCAGTAAGTGAGTGAGTGGATAAGTAGTGGCTCGCAAACCAGGCGCTGATGAGCGCACGAGTACAGTTAAACAACAAATAAATATTTATTTGTGAAAATAAAATCGAAAACAGCAATGCAAGTCAGCCGCGACGAAAAGTAGGCGCATGCGCGAGCGTGAAATGCATGCTAAATACCTGTATATATGCATGTACGCGCAGCTGTATTGAAAGTAAATTAATCAACACATGAAGAGGCCGTGTACTGGTGAAATAAGCACATAAAGCCTGTAGCTGTTGGAATACATGGAAATGAGGTGTCTCAAAAGTTCCTAAAATAATATATTTAGAATATCGGCGTTGCTAAGTGGTGGCTTAACATTTTGGGAAGGCTTATAAGTATGACTGTGGTAAATTTGTTGACTTTGTAACGAAATGTTGGCAGTGCTTTGGAAAGTGCAATAAGTTGAATTTTGAAAGAAGTAGGTAAACAATTGTACATGAAATGGGAATGAGGACGTGAAAAGCAAGTATTTAAAGACTTTTTGGTATAGAAATATATATTTTTTTAAGAGAATATTGTTTTTGTTCATTTTTCAATGAAATATTTATTCGTATTTTTATGAAAAAGGTTCTTTGTTTTTTATAAAAAAAATATGTTTGAGTATACAAAATTTATGAAAAGGAGTGTTTTTTTTTGCTTTTAATGAAAACAAATTTTTTATGACATATTTTTTTTATATTCTTTTATAATGAAAAAAAAAAAATTATATTGAAAAAAAATTGTTTTTTTTTTAATTTTTTTTTTTTAATATTTTTTTTGTGACATATTTTTTTATAATTTATTTTAAATTGTAATTAAATTTTTTCAAAATTTTTTTATATATAATTTTTTTGATAGTGACAAATTTTATTACATTAAGTTTAGGGAATTTTTTTTTACTTTTTGTCATGAGTTTTTTTTAGAAAAAAAAAACATTTTATAAATAATATATTTATTTTTTTATTGCTATGTTGAAAAATTAAAAACAAAAATATTAGCTGTATTCATTATTATTATTTTTTTTTAATTTTTAACAATGAAAGTAAATTTTTTTCCAACTTTTTGATGCTGTGAAGTATGAATAAAAAATTGTAAACAAAAATTACAAATTAATTTTACAAAATATTTTTACAACAACTAACAGCCAACTAATAAATAAATAAATTACAAACTGACGTTTAACAAGTGATATTAAAAACAGAACACACAAAAAACAGAACACACAAGAATCTCATGATCAAAAAAAATAATTCCAAAAATTTTAAAAAGTAAAAAAATAACAACAAATAGCACAACAATAAATAATAAATGCGCGCGCAACTCCGAACTCCGTAAGTCAGTCAGTAGAATAATGAGCGCAGCAGGAAAGTGAACAAATATACATTTCAAGCAAATTCATGCTACTATTCGTATAATTTTTTTTTTGTTATTTTTTACGACTTTTTGCATGCCAAAGAGCGTATGCCAACAGTCAAACAACATAAAACAAAATATCTAAATAAAAACAAAACAAAAATAAAAAAGAAAAGAAAAAAAATTGTACGTGAGCTCACTGCAGCATTTCACTTTCACCACTTGTCGAATTGTTTTTGGTTTTTTTATTTTTATTTATTTCTTATTTTCGTTGTTTGTGTTGTGCAAATGTCTGCGGTCTGTGTTTTTGCCACTCAAGTGTTGTCTCTGCTTCTTCTTCTTTTTCTTTAGGCTGCTTGCTGCTGCCACTTCTTGGTTCTCATTGCTGCCGCAAGAGCACACTTGACTTTTTATGTATATTGTTATGGTTGTTTGAGCAGATAATCATCTGATGAATGACAATGAAATTGAATTATTTCTGGTGACAGGTGTTCCGCACACACAAACGAATGTATATATATATGTAGCTACATATATATAATATATGCTTGTGTGTGTTTGTAATGAATCTCATGCTGTTTTGGTGAGAAAGTAAATTGAAATCGTAATTGAAAAAGTGGACAATGTAATGTAGTGGCAAGTAGAAAGAAATGTGCGCTTTAAAAAATATTAATATTTTTTTTATTTTGCAAATTATTATTGTTGCGTTCATTAGTTGGATATTTTAGTGATCTTTAAATTTTGAATGTGGACTTATTTGCTTAATGCGTATATTATGGTTTCATAAATATGAAATATGAACATTAAAATTTAAAAATAATAATATTATAAATTATGAAAAAAAAATAAATGAATAAAACTAATGTTTTGAAAAAATATTAAATTCAATATATAAGTTTTTAAACTTTTTTATAATTTTCCAAAAAATTTTAATTATTCTAATTTCAAGTTTTGTGGTTTTTATTGTTTTATTTGCTTTTATTAGTCTATCTGGTATTTTTTATTTATAAATATATTTTTTTTATTTATAGTAGTTTATTTATAGTATTTACATTTTTAACTAAAAATTTAATTTTAATAATTTTAGGTCTATTCGACTTTGTTTTTATATTATTGTTGATTTTTGTGTAATTAGTTATTAAGTTTAATTTGTGTTTTTTTTAATAAGTTAAATTATTTTTAATTTTTTTTTTATTTTTATCGTTTCATTACCAATTTATAAAAAATTATTTCTATAGGTTTTATTTATACAATCTTCCATTTATTTTATGATATTAGAAACCAAATTGTTTTGTTTAATAAATTATTTTCTTATATATTTTTAAATGTGTTTCTTACCTTATTTTATTTTAGCGCTTAATATTTTGTTGATTTTTAAATATATTTTATTTAAATAATTTTTATATATTTTTATCATTTATTATTTTTACAAAATTAAAATAAAGGCAGGTTGACGTAAGTTTCTCAAAAAAATTGCCGTTACTATCTTATTTTAATATAATAATATTTGAACAATTTAAATGCTTTATCTTATAAGAAATAATTTCATAAACGAGTTGAGAATTATATAGTTTAAGTATATCTCGAACGAAATACTTAGTTTTTAGCCTGATTAAATCTGCCAGTTCATACCTCTGAACGGGATTTCATATTTTAAGTGGTTTTACGAAGCAAAAGTAGTATTTTTATACACTCTTGCCGGTCTTCAAGGTAAAAATTGGGTTACGAGAGGCATAGTTTCTATTTAGGGGTTAACAAAATTGTTCTATATAAGGAAATCACATTCTAAAAAGTTAATGAGCGCTTGACGAAGAATTAAAAAATTTGAGAGTGGTTGAATAGATCACTAATTGGGTCAGTTTAATGGCTACAAGAAAGTCTAATAAGAGGTCTTATAACTTTTTGGTAACAGTAATAGTAACAGTAATTATGAAAATACCTGTGAATATAATTTAGTATTAAAAAAAATAACTAAATTTTGAACACGGCTTCCGTAACTCATCTATTAAATTTTTTCGAACAAAAATATCAAGCAAAAAATTCACACCAAAACACTTCAATGAAAATTTGGTTTTCGTTTAAGAGCCAGAAATACTGGGCCTCATGCATAAAACGTGAGCTTGAGCTCGGACTCGATTTTTTGAGTAAAAGGTTCTTGTCGTATGCATAATAAAATTTGATGTGTTTGCTTTTACTCGCTGCTTCCGTTTGATCTCATCGTGCTCAGTATGAACGAAGTTAGATGAGCTCGTGCTCATTTTCATATGTATAAAAACAAGCTTTTGCTTTCTTTTGTGAGCTCTTACTCAAATTTTGTTGAGGCTGCCTTATAGTTGACTCGCGTACACTAAAAAGGAATCATGGCTGAATATTTTGTGCCACAAAGAAATACAAAATGTTATCAACAGCGTAAAATAAATTTAACAAGTGAAGATAAAAAATTATACAGGTTTGTATTCTTAATTATTATTTTTTTTTTATATAATTAATACTAAAATGATAAATACATAGGTTTGATGACACCAGCATCTGTTGGTTGGCTTATTATTTTTTTGAGGAGTCAGAAGAAACACTTAGTGATGCCCTCAGTAACATTGATAACATTTGACTATATTTAATATTTTGTGCAGTTCCTGGATTACAAAGTGGTATAACCACAAAATTGCTACGAGAGTATAATAGTTTTGTTCACATAACGGTAGTATGTAACACCCAAAACTAAACGAGTTAGATATAGAGTTTTATATATACCAAAGTGATCAGGGTGACGAGTAATGTTCAAATCCGGATATCTGTCTGTCTGTCCGTCTGTCCGTCCGTCTATCCGTCCGCGTAAACTGTAACTTGAGTAAAAATAGTCACATATCTTGATGAAATTAGTAGACGTGTTTTTTGGCACTATATGAAGATTGATTTCGTCCACAAAATGGCGGAACCCGAAAATGCAAAAAGTGCCATAACTAAGTCATAAATAAAGCTATGAAAGTAAAATTAGGTACAAAGGATCGCACTGTAAAGGGGCATATTTGGATGTAATTTTTGTACATATCTCGTAAACTACAAAAGCTATATCAACCAAACTCTCTAAAACCATTTCTTTTAATCGGATTATAACCACGCCCACCTCCCATGCAAAGGTTATGTTAAAAACTACTAAAAATGCTTTAATAGGAAAGGGAAAGTAAGGAAAAACCCCAGAAACCTGAAATTTCGTTATAAAGATGGTACATAAATGCTGCACTCAAATTGGAATACAAAAGTTCAAATTGGCTCCTCCCACTTATGGGTCCAAACCCATACGACAGAAACTACTCCACCAAATTTCAATGAAATTCGGTTCATAATATATTCCAGCCATCCCAATAATATGTTGTGAAAATAGGCCAAATCGGTTCATAACAACGCCTACTTCCTATAACCAGAACTGTGAAGTCAATCTGAATCGTTTAATTTATACAATATATAAAGTAAGCAACTTTGCCCAAATACTGCATTTATAGT
Source organism: Zeugodacus tau (assembly GCA_031772095.1). Classification (NCBI taxonomy): domain Eukaryota; kingdom Metazoa; phylum Arthropoda; class Insecta; order Diptera; family Tephritidae; genus Zeugodacus; species Zeugodacus tau. Next base: position 18,085,120 of record CM062652.1, on the reverse strand, counting down.
TGGCATCGCCCTTCTAAAAACCGAAATTGGACCATAAGTTTAAAATTTATAGGGAATATTTTTTTTCTAATATTATGTCTCCGTGACAAAAATGGGTAAAGTCGGGTCATAACTTCAGCTAGCTTCCATGTACCTAATATTAAGGTTTTTTAACTTTCAATGTACTTTATACCATATATATTCCGAATATGTGAGTCAAATTGTGTGTTATAGTAATAAAATTAAATGATTAATCGCAATTTAGAGAGTATAAAATGTTCGGTTATACCCGAACTTAATGCTTTCCCCGTTAATTGAATGCCCAATTTTTGCTTCAATTTCTTTTACACATGTTTCTAGTGTATGTTTATTTTATTTTTAATGCTTGGTAATTGACCTTTTTCTAGCAAATATTTATTTTGTTTTAGTTTTTCTACTAAAAATTTAGAAATGTCGTAAGTTTCTATTTTATTATTATTATTTGATCCTACCTCTACTTCACTTTCACTTGACGACACGTTTGCACTTCTATAACATTAGATGTTTGATCTCCCTTTGCTCAAGTAATTGAAATTGGTTTGAACTCATTTTTATGCATACGAAATTGAGCAACAGCTGTTGCTGTTTGATCGAACTCGACTTACGAGCAATTGCTCACATGCCTCAACTCAGCGCTTTTACTCGTTTTTATGCATGAGGCCCACTATCTTTCTTTCTCCCTCTCTCCTACCTATTTGCCTTGAGCTCTTTATTTTTTCCTCAACGAACTATTTCTTCAGCAACTGGACTTACTCGTTCACTATCCGGTTAATCAGCTGTAGACGAACATCAATCAACGCCATCAACAACCAGCAACGCACGAGCTCGAGCTCATAAGCGCTACAAGCTGCCGCCATAGATATTGACAATTGATTGCAGCTAAATATGTTAAGATACTGTTATGCGACGGCGCAAACGAACAATCACACCAATGAAAATATGGAGTATATGTGTATAGGGGCATTTGAAGCATTTTCTACATGTAACAACAAACAATCTCAAACGCCTCTATATAGGCAACAACAACAAATAAAGTCAGATAATAACAAGAAGAGTATGTAATTTTTCGAGTGGTGATAATGTGAATCTAAGCGATACACTTAAAAGCAATAATCACAATAATAATAACAATAGTAAGAGTAACAGTGAATGGAGAAAATATGAAAAATATGTACGGGCAACAACAACAACATTCAGTCATAGAATGTAAGTAAGATCACTCAACTCCAAGCGTTGCCAGTGGGTTTTCAGCGTCGCATTGTTGGCATATTGTTTGATTACTAGCTGTCGACACACCGCACACACACACACATACATACAGAGAGCAACATGAAAAACAAAAGCACATGAAAACATTCATAATCTTATTTTGTTTCTTGTGCTGTTTGGGGCAGGCGCTCAAGTTGGTTGATGGAGTTGTTGATGCGCTTAAAAGATAAACGCGCACAACAAAGGCCAAAATACTGGATCAAATTTAATGATACGTTTAAATGGTGGCAACAACATTGTGTTCGAGCAAAAAAAAAATATATTTTTTTTTATTTTGAAAAAAAAAGTGACAGCAAGAAATCACTTAGTTCGTCGCACAAATTAGAGTTGGTAAAATAAAATTTTAGGTTTTTTTGATTTTTTAATTTTTTTTGTTTTTGTATTTATTTTTTGGGTTTCTTTGTTACTATTTGTCTGCTTTTGGCGCTAATTCAAGAAAAAATGGGTGCTCTTAGAATTACGCTCATTTGCTTAATGTGTTCTTGTCTGGCTAAATTGCTAAGTAGGTAAGCGCTACCGCTTTGTTGTTGTTGTATTGAGTTTATAGAGTGTAAAAACTATTGTGGCTTATAAGCATATTAGTTGTGTGCAATTTGCGGTTTGCAAATAATTTTGCGCAATATGAAGAAAAATTCATATATGTATGTATGTGTACTAATGGTTGCGGAATTTAAAGGAGGACTAGGGTAATTGTTTGATAAAATCAGTACATTAAAATTGTTCTATATTACAGTTAAGCTTAATACAGTAAGCATAGAATAAGCTGTATATTATGATTTTTTTTTAATATTTATAGAGTTGCCACCTGTTTGAAAATTTTAAAAATTATTTTAAACGTTATTTATGCGTTAAAACCTCTAAATTATAAAAAAACTATTTTTGGAGTTGCCACCTGTATACAAATTTTTTGGAGTTGCCACTTATTTTAAATTCCAAAATTTTTTTAAAACGTTATTTATGTGTTACAATCTGTGTATGAAAAATACATTTTTTTAGAGTTGCCACCTGTTTGAAAATATCGAATTTATTTTTTAGATATTGAAAGTTTTTTTTTTGATTTTAATTAAAAAAATTTAAAATAATTTTTCAAATATATTATTAATTATTAATTTTATAAATTTATTTTTTTTTATTTTAGATAATTTTTATAGTAAAAATATTTTTATTATTTTTAATAGACTACCAATTTCGAAACTGTGTACAAATCACTTACTCACAGATAAGTACTTCTTCCCAGTATTTGTTTGGCATTAAAAACCAATTTTTACTCATCAATGCCCAAGGCATTATTTGCTAAGAAAGCACTCACCTGTGCACCCATAGCACCGCGCCTTTAAATGCCGATACTTTGCTATTAGCTATCAATAGCACATTTTTATGGCGCGCTGTAAGTTAAATGGGTTTTCAAGAGCGCCAAATTGGTGAAAAAAAATCAATGAATAAAATCCGCTGCGGGCATTGAGTATTTGCATAAATATTCAAAGACTGTATGGCAGACACATGCCTGTTTTGTTGGTTCACTTGCTGTTTTAAGGTATTTGTGTCTTCGGACGCTAACGCTGACACATAGCGCTGAGCTGCCAGCGACTGCTGCTAAAGAAAGGCTACTACTAATTGTTTAAATACAGACATACATACATATTTACATAAAAATTTTGTTTTTGTTATAAATATTATTAGGTTGCTCGTTTGTAATTTTATTTTTAAAAAGAAAGTGCGAAAAAACGGTGCTTTATGCTGTCTCTTTTGCGCCACTCAACCAATCAATTGCCGTTTGAATTGTTCACCATTCTTTATTTGTCTAGCTTTTATAAGCTTTTCTCAACTCAACCATTGTGTATATGGGTTAAATATCTGTACGTCGTGGTCGGCTTGAATGGCACTGTTTAATTGAAAATTTATGCAAAGACATTGGAATATTTGTTGCTGTTATGCATATGTGATAGTAAGTGTTGAAGCAAATAAGTTGAGGTAATAGCATTACTTATAAGTTATTGTTTAAAATTTATATTATTAGTGGTTGTAAATTACCACAAATTTGAATTATTGCGGTAAATTAGAGTCAGTTAATATATCTCTATTTCAAATTTATATTTGTTTAGTGGCCGCATTGTACAAAAGCGTTAGGTAACGAATCGTTCACCGCTCATTTGCATTTAACCAAATTTCACTTCCTACTTAAGTGCCGATTGATCTATCGGAAATCGAAGAAAGTGAAAATTTGCAAGCATGATTTACCTTTCAAGAAATATAATACTCATTTTTCATATAAATGCGCGCTGATTAATCAGCTTGTTATAATAATTATATTTTTTTAGGAATTTCTTTAAAGAGGAAGTGATGTCATGTCGGCGCTGATGTAATAAAAGAAAGAGTCAATGATTCAATAAGACGGACGCTCGTGGCGATTTTTTGGTCTACGAGGTTTTAGAAAGTATGAGTTTCAAAAATAGCAATTTTTATACTAGTAATTCAATTTTGAACTAATTATTAGTGTTTTCTGACAGGAGCTAATTGATCAATTAACCGGTCTCTGCTCGATTAAAACGCTGATTAAGATCGATTTACCAAACAAAATAAAAATGTACATTAATTTGAATTGGATTGAGTTTTAATCGTCTTGAAAATGAGATGCGCCAAAGACGTACGATATACATACGTTCTTCGTCTGCTATTGGCTGAATTTTTTGATGCATTTTTTGATTTATGATTTGGTTATCGTGTAGCCGGCAGTGTAAAAGGCGAAAAAGGGTTTCTCTCTAATTTGGCTGTCTCAAAACGCTATAAAGTTCACATAGGATCTTTGATAATTCTGCTGAAAATTTATTATAGATGATATACTCTTCAAAAAATTTTTAATTACTAATTATTTTAGTCTTAATTTAGTTTGCTGTCAGTTATTGAATGACTATTTTTAAATATCTGGCAACACTGTAAAAAAATATTTTCAACTATATTCTTTCCTAAATCTTTCAGTTTGTTGGGTTTTGTAAAAAATCGTTTATTTTATAACTTTCTAAAAATGAACATTTCGAAAAGTGTGGCAACCCTATTCAAAAATAAAAAATACAAAAAACAATTATTAAAACTCTTATTCTCATACATTGTTATTTTTTCTTTAAATTTGTATATTGTTTTTAATTTTCGAAGAGGTGGTAACTCTTATCTTAACATTTTCTGAACTCTGAGATTTCTTAATAATTTTAACTTACAAATATAGCAGTTTTTTCGTTAGCTATGATTTTGTTTATTATAATTTAAATTAAATAAAAATTGAAATACCTGGCAACCTTGCTAAAACATAATTTTATTAATATAATTTTCTTAAATGCTTTCATCTTATTGATTATATTGAAGTAAATAATTTATTTTAGCAACTTAATTAATTCATAATTTCAAAATGGTGGCAACTCCCATATAATCAAATATACTGCATTGTCCATTAAATCTCTGCAATTGGTAACCAGATTTAAAATTTTCAACTTTCAATTTCAATTTAATTTTTTTTTTTAATTTTCAAATAGATGGCAACTCTTCTTAAGCACTTATTTAAAATTTAAAAAATTGTATTAAAAATCCATTAAAAAAAAAAAATGGTCCAAAAATTGTTTGTCGAAAAAGATGTTCTTCTAGTAGATTTCTTTTTTTATTACCAGTTGGTTACTGTGCAATTATAGTTATTTAATTATTTTAGTTATTTCTAACTAAATAAACTGCATCACAGCAGCTGCTCTAAATGCATTAGCATGCGTATTTAAGCATTTATATTTTTATTTAACTTTCAAATGATCGAGGAAAAATTCATAAAAATTTCCGAAGATTAGAAAGCGAAAAAATACCTCAAACACACTGCTTTGCAGTTATTGAGCAGAAAAATCACTTAACAACAATTTCTATTTGCAACGTACGTCCGTCTCGCTACAAACGCACGCACCAGCACTTACATATGTACGAGTACATAGCTATTTATGCAGAGTATGCAGTTAGAAACGTGCCTTGCCTTACAATATACATATGTACGCATGTCTGTTTGTATGTATGTATGAAAAAAATAATAGAAATTTTCAATGGCAAACAAATAAAACAGTAATAAGTGAGCTGTTATACACATACATACAAACACATGTAGACGCATAAAATAGAATACCGCCATGGTTATTATGCTATGATATACTATGCTCTGCTGTGCCATGCTGATACTAGAAGAAAAGTTGGGAGTGATATATATATTTTTTTATGTATTTACATATATGTATATGGATGTTTGTATGTATGTGTATGTGTTACATGCTAACAGCTACTACAAATAGCTGGCAGCCGGAAAGCGAGCAAATAGCCAGAGAAATTCTTTTAGTACACAAACAAGTCAGAGAGTGGGCAGCGGACAGCGCAGCGTAGCGGCAGTCGGTAGCGACTGCGGAACGTGATTGTGAAATTATGGCGAGTGATAATGGAAATGGAAGCGCTCGAAATGTAAACACACACACACATACATAAATACAGGGTAGGCTAAAAAAGAACAAAAGAAAACAATGTTTTTTGTTCATTTCAAAAATAATTTATTTTGGTCCAAGGAGATTTGTTTCAGCTAATATTTAAAAATTAGATCGCGTAAATGGGCACCTTTAGCTTTGACAGCTAAATGCACTCTTTTTTTCGACATTTTCCATGACTTTGGCCAATGTTTCGGATGATATGGCGGCTGTTTCACGTCGAATGTTGGCTTTCAGTTGAGCTAAGGTCTTTGGCTTATTAGCGTATACCTTGGATTTCAAATAACCCCACAAATAAAAGTCTGGTGGCGTCAAATCTGGTGATCTCGGTGGCCAGTCAACATCACCGTTTTTCGATATCAATCGCCCGGGGAAAAATGGTCGCAATAAATCGAGCTGTATGGCATGTAGCCCCGTCCTGTTGAAACCAGAAGTTATCCATGTCATTTTCGCGAATAATGGGTATCACAAAATCCGTTATCATGGCTCGATAACGCTCACCATTGACTGTTGTCGTGGCTCCATCATCGTCTTCGAAAAATACGGTCCGATGATCATATTCGCGCAAACACCGCACCAAACTGTTACTTTTTGGTCGTAAAGAGGCTGTTCTTCAATTAATTGAGGATTTTCGGTGGCATAAAATCGGCAATTTTGCTTGTTTACGCCTCCATTCAACGAGAAATGTGCCACGTTGAGTTAACACAATTGAAAAGTTATTTTGAATATAAAGCTGAACAATTTCAGCGCGTTCTTTTGGAGTGTACTGTTCCATGGTATAAATTGTCTTCGAATGACGCTTCTAACGCGGTATGACATTAGCCGATTTGTCAGCGCTGTTAAAAGTTACAGCGTTGCCAGATGGGTCAACTTTAAATGGCCTACCCTGTATATATTTATATGTATGAGTTGCATATTTGCAAGTTTCTAGCTATGTATGTATATGTCTTAATTAATATTAACTACCTGTCTTGTTGTTGTTTTTGCCACTGCGTTTTGTTGTTAGCACATAATACTTGTTCTTATTACTGTTGTTGACCACAATGTGCCACATAAAGACGTCGTCGAAATGCTCCTAACTACTTCTGAGTGGCGGTTAGCCGTCAAGTTTGCTTTGCCAGCAATGAAAATGTAATAATTATGCCATCACGTTTTCATTTAGCACACTTCTAAGTGTGTTTATGTTTATATTGACGTGTCAGCGGGTGGTTCACGTGTGGTGGAACAGAATGCTTTGGTAATTCACTAGTACGTATTTATAATTGAAAATGCATAATCTTCTGAAGTTTTTAAAAATATTGTTGAGGCTTACAGTGTGTGTAGGAAAGAAATTTCATAAGATCAGCAACTAATAAAATTGAATTGAGCATATTTAAGTTACTTCAATTGAAGTTCTTAATTTCTCATAATTTATTGTTGATAAAATACAAATTTTTATTTAATTTATTATTATTTTCTTATTAATAATTTATTTTTTTGTTAAATATTATTTTTTTATTGTTTTTATTTTTCATATTTTTTTTTATAAAAATAAAAAAGGACTTCTTCTTTGTCATACTTCTTAGATTTTTTTTTAATAATGTATCATTTTTTTATTTGTATTTTGTTTGGAATTTAAAGTTTTTTATTTAATTTTTTAGTTATACTATTTTATATCTCTTTTTATATGATTTTCATTTTTTATTTGTTTGCTATATGAGTTTGTTTGACTATATACATTTTAGCTTTTTTTATTGTAATATATTTTTTAAATTTATAATTTTTTTAATATTAAAATTTATCATTTAATTAAACATTTTTAAGTTACTTAAATTTAAGTATTTAATTTCTTATAATTTATTGTTGATAAAATAAAATTTTAACTTTTATTTTATTTATTATTATTTTTTCATTAATAATTTAATTTTTTATTAATTATTACTTTTTGGTTGTTTTTATTTTTTATATTTTTTTTTATAAAAAATAATAAAGAATTTGTATATGAATTTGTATCGACTATATAAATTTTAACTTTTTATTGTAATATATTTTTATAATTTATAATTTATTTGATTTTTTTTTTATTTTAAACTTTAAATTTTTTTGTTTTTCGATTTTGTTTATAATATTTAGAATTTTTTTTAATAGAAAAAATTTTAATGCAAATTATATTTTGGGGTTTTTTATCTAAATTTTTAGTTTACTTTTTTTCTTCAATAATATTTATATTTTGTTAACATTTTTCCAAATATTTTTTTATATTTGTAATATTTTAAATATTTCTAATTTTTTTTTATATTAAAAAAATTTAAGCTGAAATTGAGTACGAAATCTCAAAGTTAGATTTTATTGTAATAATGTGTCGTTATCTCTCTGCAACAAAGACTCCAAGGCCAAACTAGTTTAAATCAAAACTATAATTACTCTCTGCAACATACATATTGCGGCTATAAAGACGCCAATTTGACCCATATACCTTGACTACGGGGATTCACAAACGGACATATGTAATACATTTTCTTTCGGCTTTAATATTTTGTTACACGAGCACCAAAAAGAATTTTGGGACATACACTTTTTTATTTGGTGGACATATTTGTCTCCACACATTTTTATTATGTCAACTTGCAAGCGTGAAAGTGCGTAGAATATTGTGAAATTTTAGTATTTTTCCAGTCGACGTCGGTGACAGTATAACTCACATATGTAGGCTTATATATATGTACGAATGTGTTTTTACATTAAAACTCGCCGGTTTGCATTTATGCCACTTCGTTGGGTGCTTAGCGCGAGCGACTAGTTGGCGCGCGCATACAAAAGACTTAAGCAACGAACGCGCTTGAGCTTCATCACATGCGCCTGTGCGAGTACGGAATTTGCAGTTCGTGTTTGGCAGCGCAAGAGTAATCAAGGCAGCGCAACAACTCAGAATCATAAATACAGAAGTATATATACAGATATATATATATATATATATATATATATATATACATATATACATACATATCTGTACAAATATTCAATGTGCATGTTTGTGAGTGCGTAATTATGCGTGCAAGCATACAACAAAACTGTATTTGCTACAAGCAGACTCATTGAGAACGTCAGCATCTAACAAACCATTTGTCAGCGTCTAACATGCGCCTGATGCGCCACTTTAAATCCTACTTTCTATAATTAGAGTATTCTATGGCATTTGTAGGCTTGTTGTTGTTGTTGCCATTAATCATTAGCTTGCGTTTTCTCGCTACCAAACCAATTTCCATAACACACCGACCATTTAGCCGTTAAGTGCGAAATGTGTTTCACTTTTCACTAGCTAACATGCGCAGAATATATTCAAGTGAAAAAAAAAAAAAACAGAGTTAAACTGTCAACAATTAACACTTGGCAAATTATAAGCGCATTAGACAAGAAAGTCATTTGGCAGCGTTGAAAATAGAAATAAATGCAAATTGTTGTAAAACATCTTTGTATTTGCATGTAAAGCTTGTAATACATACATACATACATATGTAATTTTTCTGTAGTGCAAATTGTCTATATGTGTGTTCTGCAGCCATTTGTCGTTCAACGCGTACTAAATTTCTCGCATTCTTGTTCGGCTAATGTGCGTAACGCCACAGGAAGTTGCTTTCATGTAAGTGAGTGTGTGTAGAAAATAGCATAAAAGCTGCGTGAAACTTTGTATGTAAGTAATTATGTCTAGTTTTCTTAATACAAAACTAGTCATTGAAGACAGTGTAACAAGTGGCAATTGATACTCTATTTCATTTGAAGTACCGTTATGCATTTTTATAGCACTGAAGATGACTATACTGAGTTAAAATACATAATAAAAGAGTTCTATATCCAAATCATATGACAAATTTAAATTTTAAATTTTTTGTTAGGTGGCAGCTCTATTTAAAAAAAATTTCAGAATTCGCCTGAGGATGTTTGAAATGCATTGAGGGTAACGAAATATGTATTTTGCAGTTTTAATATTTGAGTTAGGTGACAACACTCTTTTTTTTTTTTTGTTAGGTGGCACCTCTATTTAAAAAAAATTCGAAATTCGCCTAAAGATATCTTAAATCCATGATCGAAATATGTATTTTGCAGTTTAAATTTTTGAGTTAGGTGGCAACCCTATTTTATTTTTTTGTTGTGTGGCAACTCTATTTTTAAATTTATTAAAAAATTGTTTCCAATTGTTTCGAAAATATTTCTTAAATGACTCATTTGTAGCACACTTTTCTAAAAATATTAGCTGCTTACTTTCGAAAGTTGGCAACCCTAGTTCAAAATATTTAACATTTTAAGGATTTCCGCAATATTTTTTATTATTCCGGTCCAATAGCATGCTACGTTGAGTATATCAAACTTTGAGATCTTGTAGTATGTATGTCAATATATGAAAATGAGTACATCCATAATTATTGAAGATAATTATTCATATTTAATATTAAATCTCTTATAATCCATATAAATCATGTGAGCTCAGAATATTTTGTAATTAATTTCCATACTTTTTATTTTAAATTACCGCAATTAATTGTTTCTCTAAGTGTAACAATATTTATCACTTGCTGCTTTCATCTATTATTTACTCACGCACAGCAAATGAACGCAGAAGAATATGAGTTAGATCAATGATACCAGTTTAGCATTAATATGTACCGGCAGCTATTCTGAACAAATCACGTTAATAAGAAAATTAAATAAAACAATATTAGATAGCAAGTGGCAAGGCAGCAAGCTTTCACTAAGCAAGTACAACAATAAATGGTTTTTAAAGAGAACAAATTGGTTAATGGTTAGGGTAAGAGTAAGTTATTTTTTTATACATATAGTAGATATGCGTCTGATTGATTGTCTTGTTACACGAATAGGTATTTTTTTAAGCTTACTGCTATAAATATGCAATATGATTTGTATGTAAAAATGTAGCGAAGAGATATAATATATCTCTGGAGAAATGTGTTTTCAAAATTCCGTACAATAGAGATCTAAGTTGAGAGGAGTGCCAAGGTTCAGTTAGGAATTTAACGTTCGGGAAAAAAAGATGAATAATATATAATAATAAAAATAAATAACTATTTGATATTCAAGGATTCTAGATCATACACACCAGTGCTGATTATCTCCACCGTTTCAGTAATTTTTAAAGGCAATGCTTTGATGCTGATTAACTACTAAGTAGATTAAATAAATTACTCTGAAAGTAGGGGAAGTACTATGATGAAACTAGATAATGATTGTCAATCAATAATTGTTACAACAATATGAAATTTCCGTGATATCTACAGCTGGCTTACTTGAAACTTTCTTATAGTAATTATCGAGAGATAAATGCTCAAATAATGATTTTTAAGATTACAACTTATAATAAAGCTGCTGTAGACAAGTATTTTCGATTTTTTAAAAGGAAACATGTTCAATATAATATCGGTATTCGTTCAAGCTTTAATCGGGATTATTTGGAGATTTCGAAAAATTAATATTTAAAAGTTTCGTAGAACAAACAAAAATTCCAAGAAATTCCAAATATCAAATCTTCATCTTCATAACCGATAATATCGAAATTGTCTGAATAAATCTTTATTACTTCAATTACTATCGCATTGGTCCAAAATTGTTTCTCATATAATTATTATAATAACTATCCAGCTCTTTTTGGACTTCCTTTCTAAAGCTCCCATGTTTTTGTTATACTATTATTCTGAGACTCAGTTTAGTAGCATGTAGTATTTCTACTAAGATCAGATAACTGTAAAGCGGACAAGATTGCAAGCGAGGGTACCCTAGCACGGATTCGGAGCGGGTTGGTAGTGCATGGTTCACCTGCATAAGAGCACTGGACATGGCTCAAAACGACATTAGCCGATTAAAGAAATTTGTAACAGATTCCAAGCGTTTTGCTGAATCTTAAAGGTATTTGATCCATCAAGAGTGTATTGGTATCACAAAACTGTCTAAATGAGATCTTCTGTATTTGTAGAGATCTGCCTACCGACCTAACCTAACCAAAGATCAAAGAAAACGGTGAATATCAAAAGAAACGTTTTCAGGCTTTGTATGTAAAATGTAATGAATTCAAAATTACGACGTTAACAAAGACGAGTTCTTCATAAATCCATCGAACAAAACGTCCTGAATCTAACACAATTTTTTATGCAGTTTATTGCGACTCTGAAAAGTATGTCTGGATTGCTAACGGCAAACGATCTTTGTGTAGGTTGTAACCTTAGTCTCGTAAAATCTGTATTATTCTAACTCGTCATCTTCCAAATTCCTATAGTCATTGAAGTCTGATAAAAGAGTGAGATCTCTCAAGAGATAGATAACCTTTTTTTTTTTTATGAGAAGAAATTACAAGGCCTCGAGCAACCAAAAGATTTACTAGGAAGATGCTTCTATTATAATATTATTTATTGTGTAAACAGTGAATGAAAACATATCAGAGAGAATATTTTGTCTCTTTGGAATCAATGAATCGAATTAAAAATTGATAACAATTCCATAAATTTGTTTTGATAGTACAGAGTTCTACATTGAAGCTAAAACTTCACAAAATTGATCACAATTCCCAGCACTCAATTACCGTTAAGCGCTTAATTGTGTCACTATTACAAAAATATCAATAAGAGCAGCCTAAAAATGTCAACACAAATTATACTTTGAGTGCATGAAATAATATTTAGTACTTCGCAGTTGAGCTGAGCTTTGTTCGAATTCTAGAAAATTATAGCACTAAGTACCATAAAATCCGGACACACTTAATGTACCAAAACAAAGCATACACTTTATAACAACAACAACAATAAAAAATGGAAAAAAATAACAAAAGCAAAATAACAGAAAACACTTGATCTTGGGCACTTACCACTGTTGTTCACATCAATTGGCTTAAATCCATTTGTCACCTGCACTAAAGCGGCCATTATACACACAGTTGTTAGTAGCCACATGCCGAAATTGATTGATGTTGATTTGGAGGTCAGCTGTTGTTGTTGTTGTGTTTTTGTTGTTGACTTTTTGGCATTCGCCATTGTTATTGTTGGTGTTGTTGTTGTTGTTGTGGATAGCCACGCGCTTTGGCGCGTCGCTGCGCTAACCCACTTCAGCATACCGACGCTAGACGACACTGCAGATTAGAACAATTTTCACGGCACAGAATTTTGAACAAAATTGTATTACAACAACAACAAAGTGTGCTTTGTTGCAAAGTTTTTTTTTTAATATTTTTTTATTTTTGTTTTTTCTTTTTTAAACTCTTTTGTAGTATTTCTTTGTATGCGCTTTTGCGGTCAATACGCGATTTGTCGTCGCTTTTAATTATTCTTCATTTAATAAGTTTTTGTTTGTGTGTGTGTGCGCTCCATGCGCTCGTCGTCGCTCCACAAATTGTGTTTAATTGCAATGTTGTTGATTTAATTGTTGCGCTTTTGAGCACAGTTAGTTAGCAGTCATAGAAAGGTGAGTGGAAATTATCGCTGTAAAAGGAAAAGTGGTTAGTTGTAGAGAGAGTTGTGCATGTTTGCTTAAAGAATTTAGAACAATTATTTATTTCTATTATTTTTTAAGATTTAGAACAATTAATTGTTTTGTGTTTTTAAAGAATTTGGAACAATTAATATTTTTTTTTATTTTTGTTTTAACTGTTATTTTAACACCAATTTATTGTTATTTTTGGTCTGAGATTAAATGTTTTGTTTTTCTTACGCGTGGAAATGTTTTTGTTTGAATGAAGTGTTCTATCATAATTCGAGAAATGCGTTCATAAGATTTGCAGTGAATTCAGGTGTACTTTTATCAATAAAGAACATACTCTTTCACCTTTTTTTCAAATAATATAAAGATACATGTTTAAACAATATTTTGTAAAATTTTGATTTAAAAATTCCGAAAACTCAGCCGTTGGCAACTCATTTCCCTTGATGTGTCCAAAAAAAAGGTTAGCGGTGGACATCATAACTTATTATTGGTTCATCTAAAAACAATAAACCAAAAATATTTCGATAAATAAAATATATTTAATGAACGAAGGAAAAAAAATTGAATTTTTGCCAGAATTTTTTGGTAAAATTTTCGCCATATATTGTCTCCAAAAAGTAGGTATACATGCATGTTCTGTAAATCGTATCCTTTCCAACTGAACGTTCAGCACCTTCAGCGAAAAACCTAAGTCTTGTCGCATATTTTATTAAATTAGGCGTGGATGTTTCTCTTCTTAAAGGTATGATTTCGTTAAGTATTTCTGAAAATGCAGGCTTACTTTATCGAAATCTGGAAACAAACCTGGACCAAAAAGAAATCCTTTCAAGTCGACAAATAGAAACGTTTTGGCAAAACTCACGAGGAATCCTATACAGACAGGGGATTAAAATGGTCTCTCAAATGCCGCCTTTCGATTTTACCTTAATAATATCTTTCATAACAAAAAAAAGTCCATAAAAACATTTCCTTAATAAAAAACTGTTTAATTTCAAATTATTTAAAATTTTGGACCAACAAATTCTCTTTTATTTGTTTTGCCAAACTGTCACAAAGAAATCAGATGTTTCGAATTGAAATTCGAAATCAAATGAAATCGCACGAATTGCAGAACACCTAAAACAAAATCGAACGAATTGTAATTTCGGATCCGTTTTGAAATCGCCCGATTTTCAGAACATGTATGATGATAACAATTTAAAATATCCTTCGTGCATTAAGCAGATAATGTTATTTCAAAGAAAAGTAATAAAATCACTTTTTTTCAAATTTTGTAATTTTGAAACACACCTTAACCCTTAATGTGTTATTGAACTGAAATATAACAGATTTTCAAGTCAATAATAATAATCTTCAGAATTTGAAAAATTTATTTTTCTGAAATCAGAATCAGTCTTCACTGCCAAAAAGAAGAGAACTTTAAATATTAAAAATATTTATTAAAAATTCTGCTTTTTTGGAAGTTTATTTTTACTAATCATGTAATAAAATATAAGTTATTTATTTCCACAATTCAGTATATTTAATATCAACTGTAAAAAATATAATAAAGAGTCTAAAATATAAAAGATGTTTGGAATTTATGTACTACTGTTTTGATAATTTATTAATTAAAAAAAAAACGTTGAGAGCATATTTAAAAAAAACTAAAAATTCAACTATTTTTAATATGCGATCATGTTTGATTATTGATATCTCTATTAAAGGACAGGGCACCGAACACTTTTTTATGTTAAAATAAAAATATTTTTGAATTTAAATTTTTTTTAATCCTAAGCAATCCTAAGCAGGAAAAGTGCTGTTTCAACATTAATAAATTT
This sequence comes from Zeugodacus tau, assembly GCA_031772095.1. Lineage (NCBI taxonomy): Eukaryota > Metazoa > Arthropoda > Insecta > Diptera > Tephritidae > Zeugodacus > Zeugodacus tau. Next base: position 18,070,062 of record CM062652.1, on the reverse strand, counting down.
CCTGTTTTTGCATCAGAAAGCAAAATTTTTGACATTTTTTGTCACCATAAATAATTTTTTTTTATTACATTGCAGGATAAATTTAATATTTTTTCTCAATTCGAATTTAAAAAAAAATTAAAAAAAGAAGTATTACCTCACAATAATAATATTATTTTTTACTTTAGTGCTATATTTTTTAATGTTTATAGTAATAATTTTGATAGCTGCGCGCTCTTCTAGTTATTATACTTCGCTTTATGTTTTATTTATGCTTCTAAAATGCTGTTATTCAAAATTAATTAATATGAAAAATAATAATTTTAATTTAAAAATAATAATATAAATTTAATTTAAATAAAAAAAAATATTATTTTTATTTATAACTTTTATTTTTCTAATTAATTTTTTTTCAATCTAAATTTCTCCTGTTTAAACACAAAATATAAATATTTTATGGTTATTTCAATATTTCCACTCACTAAAATATATACTTTTCTGCACAACAACCTGACTTGCGGATGCTGCTACATATACAAACAACACCAACACACATCCATACACAAACAACCAAGCCACACGCATCAGTTGGCTACTGTTTGCTGAACTCATAAACTACGCTTGAATTTTAGCGCACAAGTTTATATGCGCTTTGTTGTGTTTGTTATACACTGTCTTATTGCTTGCAAAAACTACCGCTATTCTGCTGCATGCTCAATCATACGCTTCATTCAGGCAACATCGACGTTTACAGAACAAGACAACAGAAACAAGAACAACAACAAAAACGTAAGGCTGACAGCATGAAACGAAACTGGCGGTTGGCTGGCTGGCTGATTGGCAGTGCACGAAGGAGGAGGGAACGCACGAAAGACTGCAGCAACGAACTTGTTTAGCTGCAGCGGAAAATATTGCTCGCTTCAGTTTTCTCCAACTTAATTATTGGTGTTAATGTTGTTGGTGTTATCATATGCATTTGATGTTGTTGTTGTTATCATGCATGTGATGTTGTTGTTTTATCATGCATGTGTTTGTTGTTGTATGCATCTGGCTGTATATTGTTGTTGTACTGAACTGTTTTTGTTTTTATTGTTGTTTATCTTGTTGTTGTTGCACAGGGGTGACTGGCAGGCAGACAGGCAATTGGCCGCTCGATAGGCGTTGAGTGGCAAATTCGCCAAGCCGAGCCGATAATTTATGCTTATTATGAGCGCGAAATGCAATAAGCAAAGAATGTGCAAAGTAGCTAATAAAGAACACTGGCAATGGCGTAAAATTACGACACAACAACAACAACAAAGCGGCAAATATACGCAATATATTTCTTTTGGCGGCTACGCATGCGCAAGAACTGTAAAGGTACAACAACAGTAAGCTCGAAAGGAAATTCAGCAATGAAGTAATAGCTACAGAAATAAAAGAAGCTGCATACAGCAACAACAAAAACAACACTGCGCGAATCACCGAAAAGAACGGTCTTTTTCGAGTTCTCTGCAAAAAAAACGCGCGGTAAAAAAGTTAAAACGGTCCAAAACTGAATCCGAAACTAACTGACAGTAGGTTTGCCGGTCGTGATAACTAACTGAACCGAAGTGGGTTGAGGGACTTACATACAGCTATATACATATACATATATATATGTATGTAATATATATGTGTGGTAAATGGCTATCAGCGACAACAGTTTGCTGCTACTGCTGCAGGCGTTCTGTTGGTCCGGTAAACTAACTGTCTGCTCGAGCGTTTCGCATGCAAAGCCAATGCTAATGCCAATGCCAAGGCGAAGAAATGGAGGCGCGCGCGTACCCGCGACGCGTTGTACAGCAAGCAAGCCCACATATATTGGTCAAAGACACTAATTAACACATTCTGTTCTGTAGTGGCAGTTATTTACTACTAACCGCGAGATTTTTCTTTCGCATACTTTTTCTGATTTATTGTGTGTATTTTATTTATTTATTTAATGCGTGTTGTTGTTTGTGTGGAGTTTAATATGTAGGAAAACTGTGTTATAAACAGCTATCTGCAACGCTTATGTGTCAAGCTACTGTTATTTATTAAATGTTAATAATTGTGTTGGATTTTGCTATGACTTATCTATAATAATTATTGAGATTTAATAGCCGATATTTGCTGGCTCTTATGCTATTCATATAGAGACAGTCTTATAAGTGATTCATGTGCGGCACAATTCCAACTGAAATCAATTTAATTGAAATACTCTTCAATAGGAAATTAAAACAAATGTATATCGATCTGTATATTCTTTTTTCACTGCCGTAAAATCATGAAAATTTCAGAAAAATATTTAAAAAAAAATTTATTGAAATATATCATAAAATAATTGCTGAAATTTTGCGCAATACTGTATATTCAGTATTTTCGGGGAAATTTTAGTATACTGTCCCAGGTTTTCGGGGATAAAGTGGGCATGGTTGGAAAGAGCAGGTTCTCCAGATTAAGTATATATATTTTCCCCCAAAAATCGAATCGGAATTAGAATTCATTATTTATTTTATGGAAGGGAGCTTTAAATAGTATTCAGAGAAACTGTACGAACATTTTTAAACCAAAATTGTATGAAAAATATATAAAAAACATTGTTATTTATAGATCATGATAGTTTTTGTAATTTATCACAACTAGAAAATATAGTTTAGAATTTTACACCGACTGGCTCGAATTTACTGGTTTACGCTACTTGGTACTTATCCAATTTCATACTAACTGGCTGTCTTCCGTACTAACGTCCATAAAAGTATTGAAAAATTTGCTAAATGTATTGCATGCTAGAAGTAAAGAATTTCGTGATATATCCCTCAACTGGGTATGAGGCTCAATTGTTAATGAAATGTACCTCTTTAAAACAGATTTGAAAGTAAAATATTGGAAAAAATAAAATGTTTTGCCTATTTCTTGAAAAAAAATATAAACAAGTAAGGAATGGCTAAGTTCGTGTGCAACCGAACATTTTATACTCTCGCAATTTATTGCTATATTTTCATTAAAATAACACACAATTTGAATCATATATTCGGCATAAAGTCGAATATAAAAACGAAAATCATCGTATATAGCTTATTGGCTGAGGCAATTCATTAACCGATTTCACATACATTATATCTGAGAGCATATGCTCATTTAATTTGCCTAAGATATTTCACATATTATCAGATTTAAAAGCTATTAAGCCCATCGTATTTTTGAAAATTATATAATTAGGTATATGAGAACTAGGGAAAGTTATAACTCGATTTTAACCATTTCAGGTACAGAGACACACTATTAGAAGAAAATAATTTCCTCCTAATTAAATTAAGATATCTGAGAGATTTACCGATATTTTCGGTGAAAAGTTATCATAAGGCACTGAGTTCTGCAAATCCGATATCCGTGGCAATGAAAAATTATAGTCCGATTTCGACTATGTTTTCACAAGTGATGCTACAGATCATATATAGTATTTGTGTAAAGTTTTATTCCGCGAAATTTAATGGTTCCAATGGTACATGTAATAAAGTGAAGGAATGAGATGGAATTCAAAATTGAGTTATAAGGGAAGTATTTGTGGTTGTGAACCGATTTCAGCCATTTTTCACAAGTGTTATCAGGGTGTCAAGAAAATATTATATACCGAATTTCATTGAAATCTGTCGAGTAGTTCCTGAGATATGGTTTTTGACCCATAAGTGGGCGATGCCACACCACGACGGACGGACGGACAGACAGACATCCCTATATTTCTAACTCGTTTGGTTTTATGACTTACAAACAACCGTTATGTGAACAAAACTATAATACTGTCGTAGCAACTTTTGTTGCAAGAGTATAAAAATGCTGATTTCGATTTTTTGTTAGAATTGTTTTTGTTAGAATGGACACTAATTTATAATAAATTTTTTACTTGTGAATAATTGTTCTTTATAAATTTAACAGAAAATCTCATATATACATATAAAAGATCGAAAAAATCTGCTTACTTATTTCGAGTCGATTAGCTCTTAAAAAATTGCTTCCGAAAATCAGTCTGTTTAGTAAAGAATGCTTCTTGGCCGCCTATTATAATATTCATAAAAATCATTATTAGCGCAGTGTCTCTTTAAGGGCTTTCGCACAAAATCAAGGCGAAGAGGAATATTTCGATTCGGTAGCATTTAGCAGAAGTGTTTGCCTGTATAAATTTCTCTCAATTATATGAAATTTCTGGAGCTTATTTGATTTCAATCTGATATTACTTCAACGGATTTGTACGTGATAAAAAATATTTAATTTTGTATGTCTTTAAAGAAATTCGCATGTGATTGCTTCGAAGAATAGTCTGCTCCTGATAGATATGAAAGGAACTGGACCCATTAAATTGCTTTGAAGGTATTCATTCGTATTGCCTTTTTTTATTGATTTTGGGAGTGACTGCGGTTGAGAAAATTATATTATTAAATGATAGATAGATGAGCGCTAAAATGAAAAATGTCACACTGCTAATTTATATTTCATTATTAATTATTAATTGGCACAGTTGAAAAGTTGGAAAATATGAGAAGAGCATTTGAAAAATAAAATTTTATCAAACACGAATTATTATCATTTCGGAAAGCAATTCATTTAAGTGAAGCCAACAGCAGTTAAATAATATTATTTATTTAGAAAAAAACATTTTTAAACGTTAGAGATAAAAATTCTTATAAAAACATGAAATAATTTGATAAAAAAATTTCCAAAATTAATAATTTTCATAAAAAAAAGGAAAATAATTTTTCTAATTTTCGATGAATTTTTTTAGTAGCTTCTAGTAATTTGGGGCTGATTTTCGATAAATATTATATTGAGAATAATCATTGTTACACCATTGAACACAAATATTAATTGAATCTTGTCAATATAAAATATATCCTTTACTCCCATGTATTTAATATGTATATTTTTTCATAATAAGCAGCTATATTTTAGTATTTTTGTTAAAAAACAAGAATCCCTTATCAAAGTAAAATCCATTTTTCGCTGTAATTTTGTTTGTATACATTTTCACATTATATTATTTTAGTTTATTGCATTTCATTCACTTAAATCCAAAAATATATTATTTTGTCACATTTCTCCACATATCGTTTGAGTATTTTCACTTGCAATTCAACTTCAGTTTACTTCTGACACAAATCCTTTCACTTCAGTGCCACTTATTGTACACAAGCATTTATTTCTTCGTTTAAAATCGTATTTTTTTCAAATAAATGTTGAATTTTCTTGTTTTTAGTTAATTTTAAATTATTTAAATTTGCCACAAATTTCCATTAAGAAACCAAGAAACACTTTTTCATATTTGTATACCACACACACTTTGCTTCGTCCGCAGCTAAAAACACGCAGCACCGTTAAAGAACCGCACAATTCAAGCGTTTGTAGAAATTCCGAACGAGTTTAATTTGTAGTACGCTCATACATGTCCGTATGTATATGCACATATATCTACCATATATATATGAATATAATATTTTCTTAATGTCCAAAGAAGTCAAGTCACTACAGCGAACTGCCGCACATGCGTCCATCAGCGTGGACGTTCAACGTATGAGTGTGTGCTGGCGCTGGTGCTGGTGCTGGTGTGAATTGCTTGTAGTACGCGCTGCCACACTGCCGCATCGTCGAGATAACGGACCACGCTTTTGTGCAACTTTCACTTTAGCAGCAGCAGCAACGGTGGCAGCGACAGCGCAAAGCTTGCTTGCCTGAATATGACTTGTTCGAAGACTCGCTTCTGCTAGTACCGGCACAATAAAGCTCTGACAATAACAACAATAACAAGCTAACAAAACGTTTATAATGTAACAACAAAAGCAAAGCCGTTTCTTATTGCTTTTCGGCTGACTGTCACTGCTGCTTGTGTTGTTTTGTTGTTGCTGTTGCTGTTGGAGCTGCTGCTGCCGTTGACTGACTTTCTTGCTGGCATTACTTGTTGGTTCGCTTGTAATGAATGAGTAACGCTGGTAAGCCGAGTGTTTGTGCAGAGAGAGTGATAGCGTTTGCTTTGAGGCGCTTGTGGGAGAGAGTGAGTGAGTGCATGTGAGCGCTGTTGAGTACTTGAGGAAGGTGTTTAAAGGAGTTGCGGTAAAAAAATGCGGATTTTTTTCGTGATTGTTTCTTTTTTTTCTAATTATTTATGCAATATTATGTAAAGAATTTCTTTTTACGGTGTTCTTTTGTATTATGTAATATATTTTCAGAGTGTTTTTGAAAGTACGTATAATTGGTTAAAAGGTACAAATAATTGAAAAATTAAGCTGTTATTTTTTTAATTTTTTAATTGCAAAATGACAATTTTTTAAATAATAGAAAGATTTTTTTTTTATAATAAAAGCTCTTTTAACTTTTATAACAAAAACTCTCAAACGATTTTTGTTTTTGTTGTTTTTAAAGTAATAAAAAATAGAGATTTTCAAAACAAGGGGACTAGAGATTCACGTTCTGTGATAATTCTGTAGCATTTATTACATAATTCTCTTAACGTTTAAGATATTTAAATAAAAATATTTTGAAAATTTTATAAAAATTGTGTGGAATTTATTTTTTTGACATTGGAAAAAAATATATATATTATTATATTTATAATTTTTTCTTTAAATTATTTTGCAACTTTTTAAACAATGTTTTTTTTATTTATTAATAATTTAATATTTATATTTATTAAAAAATAAAAAAAAATATTTTCAATACAATTTAATAAAACAATTTATAGTTTTTTAACTATTTTTAATAATTTAAATATTACAGTTTTATTCAAAAATTAAAAAAAAAAATATAAAAATTTATTAAAAAAATATTTTAATACAAATTTATTTATATTTTACAACACCAAAATATTCGCATTAATTATTAATAAAATATTTTCAAAAATGTTTTAAAGATTTTTACTTTTATTTTTGCAACTTTTTAAACAATGTTTTTTTATAATTTATTAAATATTTATATTTATTAAAAAAAAAAAAAATATTTTTATAAAAACTAATTTCAATAAAATTTTAATACAATTTTTTTTTATATTTTTCAACGTCGGAATATTCGCATTAATTATTAGTAAAATATTTTACAAATTTTTTTAAAGATTTTTTTTACTTATTTTATAAATAATAAATTGGTTTAAAATTTCATGAATTCCCTCAAGAAATTAGATTTTAATCGGTAGTTGAAGAATTAATAATCAAAATTATATTACTGCCTCTATAAAAGCGAATTAGTGGCTTTTACAGAATTGTTAAATGTCCAGAAATATTTTAGAACCTTAATTGGGGGTTGGAAATTATATTATTATATATTTTATAAACCGTTTTCGATTGTTGATTATTGATTTGTTGTTTTTGTACTTTTAGTAAGTTATAACCTTTTTAAAGCAATTACAAAATTTTAAGTATTGCAGTTTTTATAATTATATGTAGTTTACTACATAATACAAAAACAACAATATGATTTTCATTAAAAGTTAAAATTTTTTTTTAAATATATTTTTTAAAAGTCACACTTCCTTCAAGGAATCACTTCCAATTTCTCAATATTCCTGTATTCAATCACAAACGCTTTAAACACATGCACAACCACACTTGTTTCTCTTTCGTCGCCACTATCACTCAATTCGTTGCATATTTGGCTTTCTTGTTTGTTTACATTTTTCTCGTGCTGCCAATATGTTTGCACTGCTATAAACATTGCTAACGGTGTAGCAAATTTTTCTCGGTTATTTTAAACGCGGTCACTGCTATAATTGGTCAAATACAACACAAGTTCGTTGCTAAAGTCTTTTGTTGGAGCACAAATTTTATTTTAAATGTTTACAACATTTAATTTAGTTAATTTAATTAAATATTTTTTCTTACAAATTTACGTGCCTAATTCCTTTCACGCATGCTCCCTTATTTTTTTCCGCTTAAATTTGTATAACGCGTTCGTTTAACAGCCAAAGTCATGAACGTACCGCACGCGTGCGCAAACCAAACTCGACTGAAACGGTTGGCAATCGGTGCAAGACATTAAGTGTGGTGAATGTCGGCAGCTTTCTGCGCGGTGGTTAGCTTCTTTAGCATTGGCCTTCGGTTAACAGTAGTTTGTCTGTTGTTATTAACAGCGTGCTGTTAATGTATTTTCTCTGCTGTTGATTGACGCTGCCACACATTTGGCACGTGTTGCAAGTTGTATTGTGTTCGATGTGGCTGTGGTGTTTTTTTTTTTTGGTGAAATTCTTTCATTTATTGTTGTGAAACTCTGCATGCAGTATTTGTTGTTGTTGTTGTACCATACGTATCGTTTTGTGGGCGTTGCATTTTGCTGGTTAACTAGTTTGTTTTGGCTGCCTATTTGTTTTGCTTGCGGCAAAGTGGCGCTTATTATGCTCCCGACAGTAATTACATGTTGTTTTGTGTTCTCATTTAACGTTTTTTTTGTTTAAGTAACACTACTAGCTTTGTGTTTGTGTGTCTCTTTATTTATATGTATGCTTGTTAGTTAGTTTGTTCGTCTCCATGCAGATATTCAACTGAATATCAATTGCTAATTGAATGTGGTTTTATGCTTGAATTCTTGCGGAGGTATGATGATTTCAGTCGTTTAGTGTATTTAGTTTATTTCTATATCATTTATTTTTTACTTAAATGTAACGATTTGTATTGCTTACGCTTTGGTGCTTTTATAAGAAAACGAAATAATTGATTCATTAAAATAAATGTTATTTTGAATAAATTTAATGGACTTTCGAACGATTTGAATGTAGCTCTGAATTATTAGCAATCATTACTAAAATGAAAACAATTACTAAATTTTTTTTCATAAAAGTTTTTTACTTTATAAGAAAAGCTTAGATTATTTGTCTCAAATAAAAAAAAAATTTAATCAGTTTATATTGCGTTCTTTTATTATTTTTGGCAGTCATTTATAAATTTTGTATGTCATTGGAATGTTGTTATTTATTATTGGGTCTACTACTTTGCTTCCGCCGTTTTTTTTTTTAGTAAATTTAAGGTTTTTTTTGTATAAAAACGGTTACAACAAGTAAGGAAAGGCTAAGTTCGGGTGCAACCGAACATTTTATACTCTCGCAATTTATTGAAGAAATTTTATTTACATAATACACAAATTTACCTATAAATTCGGCATAAAGAATAACGAAAATCGTCCTATATAGTGTATGAGGGCTGAGGTAATTCCTGAACCGATTTCATTCATTTTCACCACCAAGGTACACTATATCCAAGATTATACACTCACTTAATTTCGCTAAGATATCTCATATATTAACCAATACATATATGCGTAATAAAGCCCAACGAATTTTTGGAAAACCTATAATTAGTTATATGGGAGCTAGGGGATGATATTATCCGATTTTAATAATTTTTGGAACAGAAACACACTATTAGAAGAAAACAATTTCCTCTGAACTACATTAAATTATCAGAGAGATTTATCCATATTTTCGGTTAAAATTCATCCTTAGGCGCGGAGTTCAACATGTTCGATAACAGGGGCCTTGAAAAATTATTGTCCGTTTTCTACAATTTTTTTTCAAGTGAAGCCAGAGATGATGCACTATTTGTGTAAAGTTTTATTCCGCCATCCTCATTGGTTCCTTATGTTTACATTATAAAGTGAAGGAATCAGATGGAATTCAAAATTGAGTTATATGGAAAGTTGTCGTGGTTATGAACCGATTTCATCCATTTTTCACATATGTCATCAGGGTGTCAAGAAGGTATTATGTACCGAATTTCATTGAAATCGGTCGAGTAGTTCTTGAGATATGGTTTTTCACCCATAAGTGGGCGACGCCACGCTCATTTTCCATTTTGTACAAAAGTCTGAGTGCAGCTTCCATCTGCCATTTCTTATGTGAAATTTAGTGTTTCTGACATTTTTCGTTAGTGAGTTAACCCATTTTTAGTAATTTTCAACCTAACCTTTGTATGGGAGGTGGGCGTGGTTATTATCCGATTTCTTTCATTTTTGGACTGTATTAAGAAGTGGCTAAAAAAACGACTGCAGAAAGTTTGGTTTATATAGCTCTATTGGTTTCCGAGATATGTACAAAAAACCTATTTGGGGGCGGGGCCACGGCCACCTCCCCAAAAAAATTATATCCAAATATGCCCCTTCATAGTGCGATCCTTCATACCAAATTTTATTTCCATAGCTTTATTTATGGCTTAGTTATGGCACTTTTTGTGTTTTCGGTTTTCGCCATTTTGTGGGCGTGGCAGTGGTCCGATTTTGTTCAAGTTACAGCTTGCACAGACGGGCGGACGGACAGACAGACATTCGGATTTGAACTCCGCTCTTCATCCTGATCACTTTGGTATATATAACCCTATATCTAACTCGTTTAGTTTTGGGTGTTACAAACAACCGTTATGTGAACAAAACTATAATACTCTCTAGCAACTTTGTTGCAAGAGTATAATTACTCGTGGTACAAAATAAACTCTAAAGTGTCCAGAGAAATAGTTTTTGAGTAAATTTTAAGAAATTTTCATAAAATCTTTCTTTAAAATAATCTATATAGGTTAAATATTATATATAAACACTTACCATATCTGATATTCATAAGCATACTCAACAGTATTTGTTGAAATACATATCTGACGCTTTGATCAATATAACGCCTTTTGGACATATCACGCGAGCGTCGTGTCAAGCTGTCATGTTGTTTCTGTGCAGTATTGTTTCGCATTTCATCATGGAAAGACTTACGACTGAACCACGTTTAAAAATTGTCAGTGGCGAACGCAGGAAAAAAATTTGGGGGGGGGGGGGGGGCTGGTTTTAGGTAAAAAGACAATGTTTCATTATTTTATTCACAAATTGAAGTCTAATCTTCTTTTATTTTGGGCCATAACATTTAAAATCTCTTCCTCCGTCACGTCTATATCTCTATGGATATTCAAGAGAGCCATTCCGTTCATCCATCCGAAGTGAGGAAAACGAGCGTTCACTTGAAGCGACAGATATAGGGATTTAAAAAACGATGCACAGTTTTGAAAATTTTCATATGAAAAGCAAATAATAAGTAAAGTTGTGTATCTAATTCAGACCAGTTTTTTCTGGTTGTTTTTATTAAAAATATAGACATTTTAGTTAAGACACTCAAGTATTTTTTTGCAAATAGCATAATTTTTTTAAATTTAAATTTATTTCACAACAGTTTGCTCATGGAACGAAAACTGAAAGTCATAATAAATGAGTTTTTATTTTTCCTGTATTATGATTAACAATAAACTCTAAAAAAAATAATAGAAACCTTATTGGTGACTTTTCAGTTCAGAACTAATTTTCAATTTCCATTTCCGACTCACAATTCCCCTTAAATCTAAAAAAATCCAGTTCAGCAGCCACAGAGTTATAAGGCAAACTCATTATTTTGAAGCAAATTAAAAAAATGTCTCTGTCCAGTTTATATTTTTAAGGGTTTTTTAATTGGCCCACATTCCCACATTGGCAATGGTATCCGTAGCTGAGTGTGTATACGAAGACCATGAATAGTGGTTAAACACCGTTCGTAACAACTCAAAGGTTGTTATATCATACAGAAAAACCAACGAATTGGTGGTTTGTGGGCCGGTGAAATCATCGGTCTTCAAAAATTATGCCGATGAGAATGTAACCGTCAATGCCGACCGTTATCGTGCCATGATAAACGACTTTATGTGGGGATCTGTAAAGTCTTTGAAGCTTGAGTTATCTATTTTAGAGCAAAATTGAGTTGAATTGAAGTTGATACGACTCAAAAGGGTTGTTGAAAGAAGGTTTGACCGTAAGCAGCCTCATTTTGTTCAGAATTGATGGTAAAGTAATATGTTAGACTGAGTAATTTAATTAGAAGTGGGTGATCTAATAACGATATTAATTTATGTAGATTTTGTTAAAATAGGTTTATAGTATTATATAAGGTTAGCATTCCAACGTACCTACCTCTTTCTTATTTACATTAGCAGTCCCTTTAGAGAGTTAAAAACACACTTCTACTTAGCATCATTAGAATAGCCTTTTCGTACAGGAGTTAATTGATTAATTAACCGGGTTTTGTTCGATTAAAGCGCTAATTTTTGTACAATAATTTTTAAACGAATACACATCGAGTTGAAGTGCAATGCAACTCTCCACGCTGTAACTTTGGATGTGTTTATTGATATTTTGCAGTAATGCAACTGTACAGCAGATGTCGTCGCTGGAAATAATGGTTGGATGTTATGAACAGCAAAAACAAAAATGTTTTACAACTGATCGTTAATCGAATAGCCGACAGTGCGAAAGACAAAAACAGGTTTCTCAATTATAAGCTTAATTTATTAAATTAATTTAGCTGTGCGAAAGGGCTATTACTTAAGCTTTAATAAATATTAAATTTGTTGTCAAAAGCCAGTCCTCAGTAAAAAAAAGATTAGAAAGCTCTCAGATACTTATATAGTGAGGGCTAAATTGAGTATGTATGAACACCATACCTGAAAACTCTGTTTAAGTTTAGTATATAATTCTTTAAAGTTATCCTTCTATAATCCTAAGTATGTCTATGCTCCCTAAGGCCTTCGAATAAAGAGTTGTTCTTGTATGTTTTTTTATTGGAAATTTTGAGCTTTAATGTTTGACTCTTTATAGTCATTAAGAATAAGCTGGTTCAAAGATGAAATTTTCATAGGATTAAGTGGACATTACTATAATATATAATATATATATATAAATCGGTATTAACATAGCTCCCTAGAACTTTCGCGACATCTCTTGTATTAAAAATCCATTTTCTGACTATAAGAACATTCAATATTTTAAACAACTTATGTCGAGATAATCCTCTATCTTCTCTATGAAATTATTTTTATACTCTCGCAACCTGTTGCACAGAGTATCATAGTTTTATTCACATAACGGTTGTTTGTGTCACCAAGAAATAAAAGAGTTAGATATGGGGTTATATATATATAAATGATCAGGATGACGAGTGGAGTTGAAATCCGGATGTCTGTCCGTCCGTCTGTCCGTCTGTCCGTCTGTCCGTCCGTCCGTCCGTGCAAGCTGTAACTTGAGTAAAAATTGAGATATCTTAATGAAACTTGGAACACATGTTCCTTGGGACCGTGAGAGGGTTGCTTTCGAAAATGGGCAAAATCGGTCCACTGCCACGCCCACAAAATGGCGAAAACCAAAAACACATAAGGTGTCATAACTAAGCCATAAATAAAGTTATAATAGTAAAATTTGGAATAAAGGATCGCACCAGGAAGGGGCATATTTGGATGTAATTTTTTTGGGGAAGTGGGCGTGGCCCCGCCCCCTACTAAGTTTTTTGTACATATCTCGCAAACCAATAAAGCTATATAAACCAAACTTTCTGCAGTCGTTTTTTTAGCCACTTCCTAATACATTCCAAAAATGAAAGAAATCGGATAATAACCACGCCCACCTCCCATACAAAGGTTAGGTTGAAAATTACTAAAAGTGGGTTAACTCACTAACGAAAAACGTCAGAAACACTAAATTTCACATAAGAAATGGCAGATGGAAGCTGCACTCAGATTTTTTTACAAAATTAAAAATGGGCGTGGCGTCGCCCACTTATGGGTCAAAAACCATATCTCAGGAACTACTCGACCGATTTCAATGAAACTTCGTTTTTAATAGTTTCCTTACCTCCCAATAATATGTTGTGAAAATTGGCCAAAACGCTTCACAACCACGCCTACTTCCTATATACCAGAACTTAGAAGATGATCTGAATCGTTTACTTTACACTATATGTATAAAGTAAGCACTAGTGAAGATATCGGTGCAAAACTTTGCACAAATACTGTATTTATAGTGTGGCAGCCCATATCTAAAAATCGCCGAAATTGGACCATAGGTTTTCAAGGCCCCATATATCGAACATAAGGACCTTGGTTCTTCTAACCTAATATTATGGTTTCCAACTTTCAATGGACTTTATACAATATATATGACAAATATGTGGGTCAAATTGTATATTATATAATATAAATAAAGTTAAATAAATAAATTGCGAGAGTATAAAATGTTCGGTTACACCCGAACTTAGCCCTTCCTTACTTGTTATCGATATAGTTTTCCCTTTGGCTTTCCTTAACCAACTTTTGATCCACCAGATTAAGCCATACTCTCGTCACTTTTGCTGCTGCTAAATAAGAAAGTTGCATAGTTAAATCTTTTACGCACAGATATTTCCGCTTCCTTATTTAGTTGCAGACAAATAATTTAGAAAACGAAAAATATAAATAAAATAAAAAGCAAAAACAAAAACAAATTAAACAAGCCGAAACTGCACTTAAATGATGTTAACAAAAGCAACAACAATAAAGTAAATGGCACAAATGAGCGTAAATTCACTTTTGTTCAAGTACCCAACACCTAGCCAGCACTTGCGCGAGCAATAAAACAACAACAATAACAAAAACAAAAGTCTGAAAAAAGCGAAACCAACATTAGAAAACAGCGTGAGAATCGCCATAAAAATCTCGTTGGAAAATCGCTTATTACATCAAATAAATGTACAAGTGGACATCAACTACCACACAACAATTGAGGTGAATACACAACAACAACTACAACACCAACTGGCAACACTTTCGCTGATGCGCGCGACGAAAAGTGTTCGACTGACCGCAGAAGCCTTTCGCTTTCGCAGCAAGTTGAGCGTGCCACCGCGCCACCGCGGCACCTTGACGCCGCCGCCAACGACCAGTGAGTGCCACCACTAAAACAACAACACAATCGTTGGTGGTGCCACTTTGCGCCGCAGAAGAGTATTTTTATCTCGGCTTGACCGCCGCCACCATCGGAGACAATTAAATCATCACACCGCGCGCTTCATCTTCATTGCAATTACAGCAACAATGTACGGCTATTTGTGCGTTGCAATTTTACGGTTTCGGGTTGGTTGGTTGCTCGTTGGCTGGTGGATGGATCGTATGAAAAGAAAATAGAAAATTGAATGAGAGAAATGAAAATAATAAAAATAAACAAAGCAGCAAAGTGGATGAAAATCTTCCAAACAAAAAAATACAACAACAACAACATCACATATTACAATAATTATAACTGTAAATCGCTTACAACTCGTGTACGATCAGATCATTCATTGATGCAACGCTCCTGGCTATTTGATTGTTGGCGCAGGCTGCCGAACTAATCGATTCGTCCGCTGAAATTGCGTGGTGGAATGATCTCTGTTGGGGCGAAGCTGCCAGCCTACAGAAATTAAATTAGAAAATTAGAAAAAAAAAATGATGATTTAAAACAGTCAACCAACAAAGCCTTGCCCAGCGGCGTTGTGTTATCAAATTTGTTACGAGTAATTTAATGAAAATGAAATTTAAATGGGTCTGTGGATTTTTAATTTTGTAGTAATTTTATAAATTTTGTGGCAATACATAGTTAATGAACAGATAATTCAAGTTTCTCGAAACTTTTTTTGTTCTTCGGTGGTTTTCTTTGACCTTGATTGATTTCCCCGATGATTGACTAAAAAAACTATCATGAGAAGAGATGGAGAACTGTCAAGCTCGGGCTCAACAATTTTTATTGCCAAATCACAATATATTAAGTTTATTTTTATTATCATTAATTTACTATCAGATATCTGTCTAGTAATTGTTGTCAGATGACAGCCGTCAGATAACTACAATTCGTAGCTTTCTGTCAGTTTACTGTCAGCTGATTGCTGTCAAATTGTAGTGAAATGCTTCTCAAATAGGTGATGGCCTATTGATGGCTGTTAGTTGCGCTCCGATAAGTATGATAGGGCTCTTCTTAAATAGCTGTCAAGCGATTGTTGTTAGTTTGTTGCTGTCAGATGGCTGTAGTCAAATCAACTGATATTATATGACAGTTGGCAAATATCTTCAGTCAGATGGCTTCTGTCATATGATCGATGTAACTGCCAGATGCATCTTAAATGACTTATGTCGTATTGACAATATATCTGCTGCCAGATGGATGCATAGGACTGATAGTGGATAGTTGTCACATGGATGCTGTCTGCTGGTTCCTGTCATTTGGTAGTCAGATGGTTTTTGACAGATATAATTGAACAAACTATTCTTGGGTGGTTGTCATATAGCTCCTGTCAGTTAAATGTTATGCAGTAGCTACCAAACTGTTATTAAATGAATGCCAGTTTTCTCATAATATAGATAAAGAAGTGAATCTTATGACAAGATATTCGTAACTGCTAATGGAAGTGAAAATAGTTGATCTCTAGAGTAACATTTTCAATTTTTTTTTGGAAATTCATTTAATAAGAAAATGAATCTTTTTCGATATTTGCTATTTCCATTGCTTCCTTTTCGTAATTTAAATTTTAAATTATTCTCTATATTATAAAAATAATATTAAGCAGACTCATATTTTCCATTGACATTAATAATATTTTCCAACTTTCTGTAAAGACTCCCCACACCATACAAAAAATATTACGATGCTGCTCAGTTGTGTTGAATATTAAAAAAAAACATTTATTACACTTTTTATAAAGACACGTGCGTAACAAATACCACAAATTACTCATAGTCCACCAATACATAGGCCAAACATAACTCGCTTCAAATGCAATTTCGCTACTCAAAGCGATATAATCGCACCAAACCACAAGACCACAAGTTGAAGGTGTGGTGTGGATGGCGCATTTCTTTGCAATTATTCGCAACTGGTCACTGCAATGCAACGAATTTTCACTGGCGCTTAACTTTGCGGCGTGGTTAAACCATATGAGAAATTGCTATTATATTTTAGCATGAGTGGCAATACAAATTGCCGCATTTTTCATGAGCAAGTGTTGGATTTCCATACAAATCACTTTGAGTTGAATTTGCAGAGGAGTTGAAGTGTGCCAGCAACCTATAATTAAGCTATCAACAGTTCATCAGTGGCAAAAACGCTGGCAGCCAACAACCGACTGAATGTTTAATGTGCGGCAAACTAGTAAGATACAGTTATAAAGAGTTATCTCAATGGTCATTACTGCTTTCAAACATCAATTCTCTGAGATTTTTGCATATTTTTGCAATTTGTTGCACTTGTTGTAAAGTGTTTGTTATGATTTGTGGGCGTGTATGAGGGTAGTTTACTGAATAAAGTTTTTTTGTCTCATCTCAGCCTTTCCGAGTCTATTACTTTCATTTATTTTTACCTTTTCATTTTAGTGTTTTGTGGCAGCCGTATTCCAAAATAAGTCTTTAAGAATATCTACACGACTTTTTGTCGAAAATATTTCTAATTTTATTTTTCTTTATGATTTCGAATTAATTGTAATTCGATTAGTCGTAACCCTTCTCCCAAATATGACAAAATTATAGCTTTCTTGAATATTTTCCGTTTGATAATCCCATCTTGTATTTGTATTCCTTAAATTGTTCGAATTTCTATTTTCTTAAGAACTAGACTCAGACCTACTTAGATATTTTGGTAGCAGATTGTGTTTCCAATCCAATTTCCAATTTTTCAATTTTATGATCTATAGATTATAAATCATGGATTATAGATTAAAGATTATAGATCATATATCATACATCATAGATCGTAAATCACAGATAGATAATAAATAATAGATTGTAGATCATAGATCATAGACCATAGATCAAATACCATAGATCACAGATCATAGATCATATCCCATATATCATAGATCATAGATCGTATACCATAGAGATCATAGATCATAGAGATCATAGAGATCATAGATCATATGTAGATCATAGATCGTAGATCACAGATAGATAATAAATAATAGATTGTAGATCATAGACCATAGATCATATACCAAACATCATAGATTATAGATCACAGATGATGGATCATAGATCATAGATTATAGATTATAGATCATAGAGATCATAGATCATATGTAGATCATATATCATAAATTATAGTTCATAGATCCTAGATAAGAGATTATGGATTATAGCTTATGGATAATATATCATATATTATATATTATAGATTAAACTTTATGAGAAAGCTTCGATAATTTTCAAAATCTAAGGGTTATTTTTTTTAAGAGCATAAAAGGGTTATCAAAATATAAATATATATATAATAATAGGACTAAGCTTTTTTAACGGTATATTTACTTTACATTTCTTTCTTTCTAGAATCGTTTTGAAAGGAGTATACGTTTGTGAAAGTGGTAAGTTTGAATACAATTTTTTCCTAATAATATTGAATAAAGTGTTAAAAGAAATGATTTTCAAATATAATAATTAAGTTAGGTATGACATAGACTTATGTTGAATTTTTTTGGTATAGAACTTTCTACGAAGCTTTTATGGAACTTCACATTAAAATCAATCAGTCGTTTTAAGACAACTCAAGCCTTGTAATACGAGGAGAAACTAGACCAAGCTTTTGTCAGAGCTTTTAGAGCTAATTACGTAATTCTTTAGACAGTAATATTTAAATTAGATTCAATCACATTGAAATCATTAATTTTGGAAAACTCAAGATCGATTATTAAAAATTATATAATAAAAAAAGTTCACTGAAAATATGTATTTTTGGCTGTTGAATGCTGTGATTTCAATCACTAAAAGTGAAAATAACACTCTCATACATATGTTTTTATTTCTTATGTATAATTTCAAATTATTGGTTATAAAATTTCCTTCAATTTATCAGACCCGCCTTTATAAACATTTATTTTTTTTTTGCATTTCTTTTTTCACTCATTTTTCTTCGCCATTCACATTATCTTTTTTACGTTGCCGCGCTTCTTTTATGAGTCTAAGACCGAGAGATATGATTAATTTGTCAGACGCTTCGGCATTTTTCAGCCACAAAACTACGCGCCTTCACAACAAACACACGCTGTGCTTTGTTGTTTTTTGTATATGATGTGTGTTATTTTCTTGGTTTTGAGCTTTTTCTACGTCCACTTGATATCTGATCATTCAGCTTTCATCGTTGACTAATCGAATTAACTGGCCTTTTTGGTAATTCTACTGTTATATAATTTTCTACTTTTGTTCCCAGCCAAAGTTGGTTGTTGTTTTTGCTTTGTTTTTGCCGTTGCAACGGCGCTATCACGTACTAACATAAATATTTCTGTGTGTTAGTACAACTCAATTTCGGCGCAGTCGTAGCGGCTTAGCCATTTAATTCGACAGTGACCAAATAGTTTATATGTATATATATGAAGGCTTACAAATCTACATTTATAATTTACTGTTGTTGTTGGCTGGCGAAGTCAGTGAAAGTGTTTGGGGCTTTTATTTAGGTTTCTTATTCTTCCACTTTTTGCTTAGCGTGCGTAGCGGCTTTTTAGTTGTTGTTGCTGTTGTTTAACATACAACAGCTATGTTAGCTGAGCTGGTCGCGCTCGAAATTTTAATTATCATCGCTTTTCTCTTCTATATGCATATGAAGCTTAGTATTACTTAGTCACCTTGGTTTCTGTAGGCGCACAATTTTCATAACTCAGCTGGATTTCAGTGTGTACAACACACATAATCTGTTAAATGTTTGGGTAAAATGGTGTTTTTAATTATATTAGCTACACTGTTGCTGCTTGTTGGCTGTGTTGTAATACGTTGCATTGTATTGTAATCTATATATGTTTATGTGGATTCTAATTTGTTTCCCGGCGCTCTATAACTTATATAACAGAATACCATAGCAAAAAAAAATAATATTGAAGAAACATAAATATCACATAATTTGGTCAATATATAGAGTTTTAACTCAGTCAATGATGGATTAAGTTTTATTGGTTTATGTAGATCATTCGCCGATGCAAAACAAAGCATCTGCAAGGTCTCAATATCGAATTTCGCAATTTTGCGGCTTTGCAGTTTCAGAGAAAGCGCTATTATCAAAACACCAATATCTTCAAATTAATTAGTTTTAATAGGAAATCTGAAATCATTAATTTGAAGAGTCTAAACTTATATTGACTGAAGACGAAAAGATCACAATAATAATTAAATAATGTAAAAAAAATGTTGTTGGACCTACGTTTATCTGCCTAACAAATTTAGCCTTCCATCTTTATTTGTTTTTGTTTTTTTTTTTTAATTGGAGATGTCGGAAAGATGGTTATATGAATGCTGGCGTGTATACCAAAAGAAGATATGATAAAATCTGCGTCCTCCAAACTTTCTTCTTCTTCCTACGTCTCATCCCACCTTGCTCTCTTGCGGCTAATCCAACTACTCTATCTGGTGGTCCAGCTATTTACCGGATCGAACAAATTCGCAACAACTTCTTCAAAAGGAGACAGTGGTATCTGTTTATTAACTTATCCTCTTGTTGCTCTAGCTTCAGTCTTGTTGTGTACCATTTTTTTCTTCGTTTTGAATGTTAGTACCTTTTATATCTTAGCGGGCTATACCAGTGTGATATTTTCAAAAAATCGATGTTTTATTTTTTGCTTATTCGATAGCTAATACTTTCAACAATATACTGTGAAAGCGGTAAGGTCGTGAAACTTTAAACGCATTTTTTTCGAAACGACATTCTCAAAACTGCTGACATCATAACTCAACGAGGAATTGATCGATCGACATCAAATTTTAACTGAATGTTCTTAAATATATTTACTATACAATGACCTAGGATCTTTTTGATATGTTGAAAATTGTCAATTGGGCATTTAAAAAATACCATTTTTTACCATTTTGTAAATTTTTGATATTTTTCAATAATCGTTGATCATTGTATAGGAAATATCTTCAACTTAAATGCCTTTTTTGAATTTTGTTTGTTTCAGCTACTCATTCGGCCGGAATTATGTCAGCAGTTGGGGAACTTTTTTTTTTGGTACCTCCCAAGACAGCCGTTAGTTTTCAATATTTTTGTAAATAAAATCTTAAAATAAAGCTGAAAATATGCCTTGTTATGTCCAAAAAACTTTAAAACTTTCGATCGAGTACTTTCTTAAAAACAAAATCACGAAAATCGCCAATTATTTATGGGTTGCACTGATATAGACCCTTAAATATAGTCTTAGATATAAAAATGCAATTTTATTAATGCCAACCATCTCCGACTTGAGATGGCGGTGCGAAATGTTTTGGAAATATTTGGAAACTTGAGTAAAAATTGAGATATCTTAATGAAATTTGGAACACATGTTCCTTGGCACCCTGAGGAGGTTGCTTTCGAAAATGGGCAAAATCGGTCCACTGCCACGCCCACAAAATGGCGGAAACTGATAACCTATACAGTGTTATAAATAAGCCATAAATAAAGTTATGAAAATAAAATTTGGAACATAGGATCGCATTAGGGAGGGGCACATTTGGATGTAATTGTTTTAGAAAGTGGGCGTGACCCCGCCCCAAATAGGTTTTTTGTATATAACTCGCAAACCATATAACTCGCAGTCCAAAAATGAAATCGGATAATAACCACGCCCACCTCCCATACAAAGGTTAGATTGAAAATTACTAAAAGTGGGTTAACTCACTAACGACAAACGTCAGAAACACAAAATTTCATATAAGAAATGGCAGATGGAAGCTGCACTCAGATTTTTTTACAAAATGAAAAATGGGCGTGGCGTCACCCACTTATGGGTCAAAAACCATATCTCAGGAAATACTCGTGGTTATTATCCGATTTCATTTTTGGACTGCGAGTTATATGGTTTGCGAGTTATATACAAAAAACCTATTTGGGGGCGGGGTCACGCCCACTTTTCAAAACAAATTACATCCAAATATGCCCCTTCCTAATGCGATCCTATGTTCCAAATTTTATTTTCATAACTTTATTTATGGCTTAGTTATGACACTGTATAGGTTTTCGGTTTTTGCCATTTTGTGGGCGTGACAGTGGACCGATTTTGCAACCTCCTCAGGGTGCCAAGGAATGCGTGTTCCACGTTTCATTAAGATATCTTAATTTTTACTTAAGTTATCGGTTACACGGACGGACGGACAGACATCCGGATTTCAAATCCACTCGTCATCCTGATCATTTATATATATATAACCCCATATATAATTCTTTTATTTCTTGGTGACACAAACAACCGTTATGTGAACAAAACTATAATACTCTGTGCAACAAGTTGCGAGAGTATAAAAATAAACAAATGGTCTGAGAACGTTGTGCTATCTGCGTTGATGATAATCATTTTCTTCCTAGTTTTAATTTTGAACATCATAAAAGATTAACTCTAAATTAGAGTACCTATGCAATTATAAGTCCTTGACTTCTGTTCATCGTTCCATAAATAGTATAATTAATTTTATTTTTATTAATGAAAGGAAATATAAAGTTTTATTTTATCGGAGAGTTCAGTCAGCGTTTCTATCACTTTCGTTTTCAAGTTTTTCTTACAAATGTTATTTTTGCTTCCACTCTTTCAGAAAAAACCAACAACTTTTCCTCTACAAGTACAAGTTCTTGCTGTTACCCATTTTGATTATCTAACTTTTACTTTCGCTTTCATTTAGCACTTCAGTTGATAATCTTTCACTTCAAGTTCGTTTCTTAAGTCTTTTGTTTAAACGACTTCGAACGACTGCAGAGCGTGTTGTGAACATTCACTTTTGTTTTCGACCAAAAACACATTTCCTCAGGTCAAAAACAACAAAAACAAAAAAGTGCATAAAAATGCTATGTGGCCAGCGGTTCGCACGCTCAACAAACATTAAGAGCGCGCTAGCGCCAGAGGGGAGGCATGTCGTACAAACAAGTAACCAAGTTATGTGTGCTGCAGTTGGGCTTCCTGTGCGCTGGGAAAATTCTGTGTATGACTTCATCGGCATCATTAACAAAAAACCCATCGACATCATTAACATTAACTGGAGGCAGAAAACAGTGTTGGTAATTGTAATTGTAGCAGTCGACAACAACAATAACAACAGCTGCAGCTGTAGTGTTAAGCGAGTAATAAAAGTCATATTTCTTTGGTGTTGTTGTTGTTGTGTTTTTTAATTTACTTGGTGTTGTTTCAATTATTTTACCTTTTTGTTTTCATTAGTTTGTTGTTGGTTGTTGTTTTTCTTACTATTTTTATTTTTATTTTATTTTTCTTGTTGTTGCTGCCTTTTCCCTCTCCTCATTGATGTGTCACTTGGAGTGGTGTGCTGCGCATGCGCCACATTTTTTCATGCTGACCACACTTTGCTGGCGGAAAAGTAAAATCATCGAGGAAAAAAAGCGCCGTTTCCATTGACAGTGAAAAGAAAGTGAAATTCTACGGCACTTTGGGTGCACACTTAAGGAATAAAAAAAGTTGAAATTTTTTGCCGCCACTTTTTATTTGCTCGGCGTTATTTACAGCCATATTTTTTTATAAAAAATAATAATAATTTGCGTTGCCGTTTTTGTTGTTTTTCATATTTTTTCATTTGGCCGGTACGCCTGACTTGTTGCAACGCTGCGGCAGCACTTAAGCTATGGCTGTTGGCTAAGTTGCTTGCTTGAATGGCTCTACACAGACACACACACACACACTCATATATTTGCATGCAAGCATAAGCTACGCTAGTCAAAATGTCAGTCAGTCTGTCAGTCGGCCGCCGGCTCTGCCAGCCAACTCATTGCTTTTGCGTGCGGCTAAAACGCTTGACCTATGGCAGCGGACAGCCAGCGCTTGGGATGCGCCGCTTTTTTCCTTGTCACTTGGCTATCACTGTTGTATAAAAACTCATTGCACTTGGCGACAAATGTCTGCCGCATAACTGTGCAACGCTGCCAAGTGAAATTCGGGTCAAGGAAATGCCAACAATGACATGCGCATTTCAAATAGCAAATAACTGATGTATGCTTCTTGGCACTTTGTGTATTTCTAAACTTCGTTTTTTACGCTCGTCGCTTGCTACTTGCATTTATTGCATTGATTATTGTGCGTGTTTTCCAAATCTATCGGCGCACACGCCAAGCATTCGATGAAAGTGGAAAAGTATTCGAAAAACCGCAAAAAGCGCAACATCAGCAGTTGATAGTTAAGATAGCAGAAAAATATTGAAAAATGGCAGTGACACACCCACTATTAGGTGAGTTGCTTCGCAAATGATAGTTTAATGGAATTCCAATCTTGAATTTAAATCCGTTTATGATAATCATTTTTTGCTCTTTAAATTCCAATCATCAGTTAAGCTGAATAATAGGCAGTGTAAATACAGTTGTACTTACATAACTCGAACTTCTATAACTCGAACCCTGGAATTGGCGAACTTTTCGCCCGGGACATAATACAAAATTTAAAATTTTACTATCGTAGTAGAATTTTAAAAGAATTCCTCTATATCGTATAGGTTAGGTTAAGTTAGGTTAGTCTGGTGGGCCAACAAGCCCCGCATAGACCAGTTATGGTCTTTAGGTGTCGATGGAGTCCCGTCACGTATGCCCTGAGTAATAGTCATCTGATACGATGCCAGCGCTTAACGCGAATTTTAAGAGATGATGAGGCCTTACTAATGATATCTCCTCCAACTTATCGTACTGCGGGGTCCCTAAATCTACATCGTATAGAGGCGAAAAAAAAATGATATTACACTTATGGATTGCATAAATCATGTAACGAAGGTACGGAATACAGACGTCAAGAGCCAAACAATGGCAAATTGCAACAAATAAAATTACAGTATACACGTTTTAACGTATTTAAATAAAACTGTGTACAAATCTATATATTCAAGCTTTTTTTTTAATTTTATGGTTTACTAGCTTTTTACCCGCGGCTTCGCCCGCAGTGGAGTCATTAAATAAGTATGAGAGATAAAGGGTAAGGGTATAATAATAGAAATGAGTCAATATGATAACTAAATTTGATTGTTTGGCTGAGATCAACAATTTTTAAAAATTACTACAGACAGAAGTTTCAACACTTTAATATATGCTTATTGAAATCCAACAACAAACAAATAAAGTTTTCCTGTCGCGTACAAATATGTGTAAATTCCTGGCATTAGATACACGTGAACAGGCTACATAAAGCTGACCATGAGAGAAACATTTGTTTTCTAAATGCACTCCTGCTACCTGTAATGTTTGTCCTTGTGCCTTGTTTATAGTAACAGCAAAGCTAAGCTTGACGGGAAACTGAATTCTTTTAAATTGGAATGGAAGGTCAGTGGGAATAATTGGTATCCGAGGTATTATATCACTATTTCCCTTACCGACACCTGTTAAAATAGTAGCACCAAGTATGCTTTGTCCCAATTTTGTTATCCGAAGCTTTGTTCCATTACATAGCCGAGGAGCATCTAGATTTCGCATAAGCATTACTGGTACATTTAGTTTCAATTGAAGTATATGTGACGGTACACCCGATAGTTCAAGTGAATTTAAAAACTCCACAGGATATGAAGTACTTAGTTCCGTATCCATAATTGTATCCATTGACAAATACTCCTTTATTTCTCCCTGAACCTCGTTTAAAATGTCAGTGTTGATCCTATTAACGATTTCATTTCTTGGTGCTAATATTGCTCTTGCACACAACCACTGATCACTACACAAATTTTTTTGCAATTCTGGAAAAACATTAGCAATGAGTTCCACATCACTTTCTACTAAATTACAAAATTCTCTTGACAGTGATATGTAGCCTTCAGCGTCAACGTCTAAACAACCATCACCAATTTTCAACAACATTTCTGCGTAAAGTCCTGAATCCACGTCATTATGAAGATGCACCCTCATACCATAAGCTGGTGCTGGTGTCCCCCTCTGAATCACTGGGAGGGTGTGACGGAAATCACCAGCCAATAAAACTACCATGCCTGCCATTATATCTGTACTATCTCGCAAGTCCTGGAGGGTCCGGTTTAAAGCTTCTATAGCCTTCTTGTGAGACATTGTACTTTCATCCCACACTAAAAGCTTGCATTCTACCTCGTGAACTATTTTTACTTAAATTATAGATTGGCGAATCTTCCTGTGCAAAAAAAAAAAAAAAAGTACCCTATGTTACTTCTAGTACCTTCAAGAGTATATGTACAAAGTTTCACGATGATCGGTTCAGTAGTTTTCGCGTGAAAGCGTAACAAACAAACTTACATTCGCATTTATAATATTAGTATGGATTAATGAAAACTTCTACAACTCGAAGTTTTTTTATGGATTATGGTGATTCGATTTAGAGAAGTTCAACTGTATAACTAAGGGGGAAAGGGGACTGAATTTCTCTATATAAAAAATAAATTTAATTTTTTTAATTCATTTAAGTTTAGCATTAAAAAAATAAGGTGTATTAAGGAGTAGTGTGACATGTTCAAAAAATCGATTTTTTATTTTTTGCTTATTCGATAGTTAAAACTTTCAAAAATATCTGTGAAATCTTGAACAAAATTGCTGGCATAATCAAATCAAACTAAGTATGCTTGAATATATTTACTAAACAATGACGTACTTTTTGATGGATAGAAAATTGCCAATTTTGCTATAGAAAACGGGAATTTTTTTACCTTAAAAAGGCAATTTTTTCAGAACTACGCCATTTTGTTAATTTTTGATATTTTTCGTAAATCGTAGGTCATTGTATAGGAAATTCCTTCAACTTTAATAACCTTTATGAATTTTTTTGTTTCAGCAACTAATTCGGTCGGAATAATGTCAGAAGTT
Organism: Zeugodacus tau; assembly: GCA_031772095.1. NCBI lineage: Eukaryota > Metazoa > Arthropoda > Insecta > Diptera > Tephritidae > Zeugodacus > Zeugodacus tau. Next base: position 18,043,530 of record CM062652.1, on the reverse strand, counting down.
GGGGAACTGTTTTTTTCACCTCCGAAGACAGCATATAACCCCGTTATTTTTCAACCATAATCCTTCTTAAAGCTATTTAGTTTCATAATCATATTGTAACAATTCGTTTATTGTACTCATTTTGATGAATTATTTTTTTAACAGGTGGCAACCTTCTTGAGAAAATATTTTCAACTACAGATAAACTTTCTAAAAATTCTTTATGCAGAAATTCTCGTAAATCTGCGTAAGATATATTTATAAATTTGTTTATCCGTTGTACCATCTTAAAATGCATTAAAAAAAATTCTAAATTTTTAATAGGTGGCAACTCTCCCAAAAACATTTTCAACCGTCTGCCTTATTGAAACTGTATAGTTTGATAATCTAATTGTAATAATTCGTTTATAGTAACCATTATGATGAATTATTTTTTTAACAGGTGGCAACCTTCTTGAAAAAATATTTTCAACTACAGACTTTCTAAAAATTCTTTATACAGAATCCTATATCGATGTTCTGTTTATCTCATCAATCATTTTATTTAAACTTCGCAAACAGGTGGTAACTTGTTAAAAAAAATTGCTATCAACATTAAGATATTTTAAGCTTTATACCTATATAAATTATTTCATTTATTTGGTGGATATAAATATTTGTAATATAAAAAATTAGAGTAAAATTTAAAGAGAGGTTGCCACCTACTATTTTCGAAAAAAAAAATTAAAACAAACGTTTTCAAACGAATTTTCATAGTTATAAAAATCTGAACAAGTGGCAACTCTTTTGGAATACTTTTCAGTGTTTACCAATCTAATATAATTTTGATTTCAACACATTTAAATTCAAGTTCATTATTTATCGTAATTAATAAAAAAAATCTCATAGATAATCGAATCATTTGCAGTTGAATGGAAAACAATTTGGAAGATAATAGCAATGTTGGAGTGACCTTGATGTACTCTGTTACAACATGGAATTTGAATCCTTCTTGGTAATTTATAATTACAATCTCTTAAAAAAAAATGTATTTACTGAAATTTCCATAATTACCATTTTTATAACAGACTATATAATAATAGTAAGAAAAAATGAAATTTTGCAAAAATTATTCACACTACACTTGTGCGAAAACTCACAGCGAAGTTCTATTCAAATTGCGCTTATGTAAATGCTAAAGCTTTGTTCAGCGCTTCATAACCATATATGAGTGGACTGTTACGAAATTTAGCGATTTTCCATAACTGTGAACAAAATTCACTTTCTAGCCGAACGAAAGAAATTCCACGCCACAAAAGCATTCTTTCATTTACACTCTTTTTCTGGCACTCTTTCTGCATTTCTTTTTTGTTTTGTGCAAAAAAAGGTAAGCAACAAAGCGCAAAATTTCACACTGACCAAGTGCGCCGGCGCAGCGCACACAATTGTACGAAAATATGCTCGCTTTGTTATACATATTGTTGTTGTTGTTGTTATGGATATCTAAATGGCAGCACCAAGCAACACAATGGCGAAGGTCAAGTAACTACAAGGAAATTACTCGCACATTCAAGCCCATAAGCCGAAAAGTGCAAGCGAAGGCAGAGCAGCTAAAGAAATTCGCTATTATGATGATTTCCAAAGCGAAAAATGGCAAAGCGAAGCGAAAGAAGAAAAACGTAATGCAACAAGGGAGATAATGGTGTTGTGCTGTATGTGTGTGCGTGAAGGCAGCAGTAGCCGGTCGCAACAATAACAATGAGCAACTTTGCACTTTCTTAACTTTCTTTCCAGCCGAGCAGCAGGCCTAAGCGGCAGTACTAACTACAGAGACTTACAAAAAAAAAACAACAAAAAAGGTGTTTAGTAACTAAAAAAAGAATTAGCAAAGTGTGGCTGTGGAAGGAAAGCTTTTTTGCAGTTTTATTTCCTTACATTCCTTTGTGCTGTTTGGTTGGTGAGAAAGGATGCAGTTGCTGTTTTGCTGCCAATGAACCTGTTTCGATTTAGTTTTTGTACCAAATTCTTTGGTCTCACTTTTCTTTTTATCATTCGCCATGTTAGGACATCCGCTGCAGTCTTTGTAGGTATTTTTGATTGCCAACAAGTTTGTTGCTTAAGTCTTTTGTTATTGAATTTGGTGCTTGGACAAAAATTGAGTGTAATCGCTTAGGCGAATATTATTTAATATAATATAATATTTGTATGAGGCGCTTCTTGGGTGCTATAATATGGTTTAAGTTTCAAATTCTATTGCTTTTATTTTTCGATTCGCTACTTATATCTGAGTTCCATTCTGTTTGCTCTAAAATTTAGTTGAAGTCTAATACAAAATCATATGAGGCTCTCCCACCAAATAACCTCTCTCCATTCAATCTGCCATCTATTTAAAAAATAATAATTAAAGGTATTAAGACTTATAGATGCTAAACTAAAGAAAATTTACAATTGAAGTACTAGTCGAGGAGAGGGGCAAACCTTTGAGAAACTTTACTGTTGAAAACTTGTCGAAGAGAGTTGCCACTTGTGTACATTTTTTACCCTTGTGCTAATTTGTTGAGGTTTGAGCCCAACAGTTTTGACGAACAAGACTTTATAAATATTTATCTTTAAAAATGTTTCGAAAAAGGTTGCCATTTACTCATATTTTTAATTTTTATTCCAATAAATTAAAAAAATAAATTTGTCGACGGGATCGGCCACCGTATGTAATGGAATTGAATAGGAGTAAACGGATCTGATATGATTTGTGCAATCAATATATTCAGCTGTTCGACTTTTGGAATCTACTACACCATGCTAAGAAGTCAAAAGTACAAATAATATCCTGAAAATCAAGAATAATCATGTGCGTGTTCGAATTATAAGAGAAAGTAGTAAGATAATTGCTGTAGACTCAGTTTGACTTATTCAGTGTCAATATCGGCTATTATTTCTTGAAAATATTGAATATTTGTATTTCTTCTAGCGCTTTAAAACATTCTTCGGACACGAATTAAGTTACCTACGGAGTTCCTTTTTGCTCGAAAGATACAATTTTTTAAGCAATCTTACCATTATTGAAGACAAAAATCTTCAAAGAAGAGTCTAAGTCCATGTCCATTCCTTTCCGCTGTTTCGTCGTTCCAATAACCAACAAAAATTTTTTCTTCATTATATCTTTGATATTCATTGTCTTTCTTGGTAGAAGTATACAGTATTTCTTCAATAGTATGTATCATAATTATATACTCTATAGAACATAGCACAGTTCGCTTTGTTCCATTCATATTTTCTTCACTTGTCCAAGGAGACTCCTTATGCTTTCATCTACCTTCCATTAATTTTCTGTCAATATTCAATGGTTTTTACGTTTTAAGTTTCTTTTTACCAAATTGAAGACCAGTAGTTTGTTTTTGTTAATATGAGATTTTTTATTTATATGTATCCGTTATCACAATAGATCTGTATTTACTATTATTAGATTCGAAAGCATCGGTTTATTCAGCTTCAGAAACTATCGTTAAATTCCAATTCTCACTCATCAACATAACATATTTGCCCACCTGCTCGTATTTGAGTGTTAGTGAAATATTTTTGAGATCAATTTAGAAGGAAATGATATTTATTTTCAAATTATTAGGTTGGCAAATGTGCCTTCCGCCTTTTTGTCTTTTGAATTTCGCGGCTATGTATAAAGCGCTACAGAGCTCGTATCTGGCAATAATATACATCTTTGAAAGGTCTTGACATAACCAATAAAACGACGCTATGCATGATTAGTTTGGATATTGCGTTCAACAGTTATAGATGTGTAAACTTGGAGTTTTCCCATGCCGAAATTCGCGCTATTTTAAAGTTTTCCTTCGTTAAAGGCATATCCGCTAGAAAAAAGTTCCGTGAGATTAATGGTGTTTTGGGGGATGGTACTTTATCACTTCGAACTGCGTAGGAATGGTTTCGACGATTCAGAGCGGCTAAAAACGTCACCATGGACAAGCCAGCCGGCGGAAGACCTGTGACGACGAATACCGATCAAATCGTGGAAAACATCGAGTTAGACCGGCATGTGGCATCTCGTGACATCGCCTATGAGATGGGAGTTAGACACCAAACCATTTTAAGCCATCTACAAAAGACTCGATACAAATGCTTGCCGCATGACTTGACACAAAAAAACCTTCAGGACCGAATCAACGCCTGCGATATGCTGCTGCAACGGAACGAACTCGACCGATTTTTGAAACGGATAGTGACTGGCGACGATACGACAACATCAAGCGGAAACGGTAGTGCTCGAATGCCAGTGAATCGTTCCCAACAGTGGCCAAGCCGGGATTGACTTCCAGAAAGGTTTGGCTGTGTGTTTGGTGGGGTTGGAAGGGAATCATCTTCTATGAGCTGCTCCCATATGTCCAGACGCTTAATTCTACCATCTACTGCGAACAACTGGACCGCTTAAAGCAGGCGATCGACCTGAAGCGTCCACAATGTAGGTGTAGTGTTTCATTAGGACAGCGTCAGACCACGCACTACGATGATGACTCGTCAGAAGCTACGGGAGCTCGGATGGGAGGTTTTATCGCATCCACCATATAGCCTCAACAAGTGATTACCACCTGTTCCTATCCATAGCGAACTCCCTTGGTGGTGTAAAGTTGAACTCAAAAGAGGCTTGTGAAAAGTGACTGTCCCAGTTCTTCGCAAATGAGGAGGGGACTTCTACAAAGGAAACGGCGCATATTTGAACTAAATCCGATCATTGTAACACTCTTTATAAACCATTGAATAAAGAGGAAAAAAGCGGAAGGGAGATATTTGACAATATAATACATAAAACTTAGTTGAAAATAATGAGATAGCAGAAAATACTGAGTATATACAGTAGCGGACAGTGAAATCCGGACAACTAAAAAATCATAGTTATTTCATATTATTTTAGTCAAATGTTTAAACTTTTTACTTTAAAACAATAATATATGTAGAATAATTGAGTATTAAGTGTAAACAAAGTCAGTGTTGTTGATTGCACTTATTCTTCCATTTATTTTAATTCATTTTAGATATTTTATCATTTTGGTAGCTAACAATATAAACAGTGTTATCTTTTTTGTTCTTTACACTAAAGAAATATTTTTTTAGTATTATTTAAAGGGAACATTAATTGATACAAAAACATTATAATTAGTATTTTGTCGAACCTCCTTTGATTTTTATAACGGATTTTATCCGCTCTTCCATTGAATTTATCAGATTTTGTAATGTTCCTGCTGCGATACCGTTATACCACACATCTTAGAGAATTCTATGCAATTTTGCTATCGTTTTTGGTCTCTTCTGTGATATCTGAGTCTTCATTATAAACCAAAAGTTCTCAAGTTGATTGAAATCCGGACTATTACCTGAACACTTTAAAGTCGAAACCCCGATTTTTGATAAATAATTCTTCAAATGAAGGAAAAATGAAAGGACAATTATAAAATTTGTAATTTAAGTTATAGCAATAACCTCTAGATGTACAAAAAAATTCATACTTACAATTTTGGCACGCTGGCATGGCGCAGAGTCATCCAGAAAAATAAGGACATCCGCTTATGAAAAATGGTCCTCTATTGAGGGTATTAAATTCGTCTCAAGTATCTCTTGGTACTTAAACCCGATGACGGTTCCATCTATTAGGACTAGTTGTGGAAGGCTATGCTAAAAAGAGCATCCCCAGACCATTCGGCTGCCTCCCTGCTAAACGATTCATTGAAGACATTCGTCCTTGAATCAGTCACAAGTTCTCCGCCTTACTTACAACATGCCGTCGCTACAAGAAGGGTTAAATTTTGATTCATCCGAGAAGATAACATTTCGCCAATGAAAATGACTCCAATTTTCATGATCTTTTGCCCATCGTATACGGTTTTGATGCATTTTTGAGGTCCAAAGTCGTTTTTTGGCGGACCGAAGAGCGTTCAAATCAACATCTTGAAGCCTTCAACGATCGGTTCTTGCGCAAATTTCTGTACCGACATCTTGAAATAACTTCACTTTAACATCCTCAGCAGTTTTGAAGCGATTCCTCAAACAAATACGTCCCATCACTCGATTTTCCTTTGAATTTGTCTTCATCTTTGCTCCAGAGCCAGTTTTTTTCTTAAGAGACCTGGTTCTATCGATTTTTTTAAGGAATTCTCCGACGGAGGACTTACTGAAGCCAACTCTATCACTTATTTCACGAATTGTCAGTTTTTATTTATCCAAAATCAAAATATTACTTTTTTGCATTTCGGACATTTTTTTTGAAATTCGGCATATTTAATTTTTAGCGAAGCACAAGCACAAAATAAATTATTAAACTCTTAAAAAATAAACTAAAAGTTGCTTTAAAACGTGTACCGAACACGTATTTATGTGAAAGAATAAGCCTTTCGGCAGTAAAATACACTGTTCGGTCACAATCGCCCGTTAAATACAAATAAAATGGTTGTCCGGATTTCACTGTCCGCTACTGTATATGTATGTATATGTTAAACTTGATTTCAAATAAAATAAAATATTTCCAGTTTTGGTGAATCGTGTTTAATGGCTTTAATATTTATTTAATTGCTTACATAATTATTTTTTTGTAATGAAAAAAGAGTTTCTAATTTTTTAGTAATTTTATTTTATAGTTGTGTCCATAGAGACAGCACCTTAGTTGAAATACACATCATTAACACATTTGTACACTTTGAAGTACCCACGAGCGCCAGCTTTTTACGAACACAAGGTGCTAATTTAACCAAAAAAAAGTGCAATAATTTCACTTTTAATAACTTTTCATTGAGTCGCCAATTGTACAAGGGAAAAATATACAACAAATATCGCGCTTATTCAATAAACATGTTTGCGCTGTGAGTAAACAATTAAATTAGGTAAGTAAATTAAATAATAAACTAGAAATCGCTATGCATAATATGTGTTGTTAGTTGTGGCATTAAAATGTGAATTTTTTGTTTGAAAAATGATGGCATGTTTTCAAAAAACGAAAGTGCGCGAAAAAATAGCAGCAAACATATAGAAAATAAATAGAAAAAGTAAAATACGCGAAAATCACTTTTAGTTAACTTTTAGTGACAAGCGACGCTACGTGTTGCAGTTGTAAAAATTTTGAAAAAAAAAATTACAAAAAAATGCCTGTTAACAATCATTAACTCTATTTGCTTTGACAACTAGTGACAAAAAACACAAACACACATACAACCGACAATTAACGTATGCTTTTTGGCGAAGGAAATTGGTAAACCATAAATGAAAGTCTTGTCTATTAATTGCCGACATTTGACACAATCAACTACACATATGTATGAGTAATTTGCGTGTAACTGTATTGTACGCATTGTCCAAGCGAACAAAATAATTGCACACTTACATACATACATATCGACAGCACTTTCGGTTAGCACGTCTGCGCATGCACAGCGCCGTGGTCATCATAACCAGCCGCACGAATGTATACTTATGTATAATTACCTCGTTATAAGACTAAGACATGTCGACGTTGCATGCCCCAAAGGCAGCGACATGTGCGCAATTACTTAAGTTTCCATGAGTGCGGTGTTAATTTTATATTCACGCTTTTTGTCACTTACATCTTCGATAACACACGCGGCAATAATAATCAATTGCTGCAATGGCTGTCAATGAACTGCGGTTTTGCTGACCGAGTGCAGAAAAATAAACAAATTAAATAATGATTTTAGTGTGGCCAAGACTGGCTTTTATTACTATTTATTGCGCGCAGTTAATAATTGGTGAACATTCAAATAGAAATAATTAATTGCTGAGCAGATTTTACTCATACAGACCGGCAGATGTCGTATTACCAAATAAACTGGTTACAAAGTGGTTATTTATAAACCACTGTTATACCTACACCAACTAGCACAACTAGTCAGTCCACAGACGATTTTAAACTTTTTTATATGTCACATATTGTCAGTCAACATTTTCTGGCCGGAAATAACACTATCTACTTCGATTCTGCAGCGAAACCACTAGACAAAACATTAAAAAATCGTTTTCTAAAGATATAAATTTGTTGTTACTCCCTACTTTTCAGATCAGAACATAATATGAGCTGTGAAAACCTTCCCTGCACTTAATCCTTTCTTCATCCTCTTTGAATCCAAAATTCTATATATGTATAGAATTCTAAAATGACTAAGTAAGTCCATGTTTCGAAGACTCGAGGTATTCTATTTAAGCTTTTCCGGTAGGATCGAAATTTTTACCATCCATTTCCATTGGAAAAGATGGCCGATTTCCCTATTTTTTTAAGATTTTTAGGTTAGAAGGCTGCTGTGAATGCTCTTCCTTTGTAATTTCAGAGAACATTCATAGCGAAGGATCAAGACGACCCTCAAGTATCGACAAATCTCCTAACAGTCTTTCACGTATTTCTTAAGTCGGCTAAAATTCCAATAAATTAAGTCGGCATTCAATTCCAGACAATTCGATAGGTTTGCCGAAGGTATGCTTGCCGAGATGTTTCAACCTCAGTCTAACGAATGTTGGACATTTGAGGAGAAAGCGCTTAGATGATTCCACCTCACCTCCTCATAAAGTTTTATCAGCTTCAGTCTATTAAGGGGTTACATGGGTTTCGTGAATTCAAAAAGTCGATTTTTTGTTGGTTGGCTTATTAATTTCTGCAACATCTCAAGAATATTGTCCTAAATTTTCAAGTCGAGTTTTAAAGATACAGCCTTTGGAAGGTGTGCGCTGCAAGTCAAGTGCTATTGTTACTGAAGACTTTAAGCGCGTTTTTCTCGGAACCGTGTTTTCAAAGTCAAATTTTCTCGAAAACTACCCAACCGTTCTTGTTGAAATTTTGAACAGGTGTTCGAGATACAATTTACTGGTGCTTGAACGTAGGATTTTATTTTTCAAATACAACTATTTAGAAAAACAAAATGTCAAGCAAATTTCACCGAAATTTTTTATTTTTTTTTTGGAAAAATGTCTGCCAAAATTCCAAATTTCACTTTTTGTCTTTCCTTCGTTTAAGCACGAGATTATGGTCTTACCTAAAACACTTATTTTTGTTTTTTTTTTTATTTTGGATGATCCTGTCAGGAGTTATGCTGACAACGCGGAAGCACCTTTTTCCGAGGGGTCACCGGAAATGACGTCACACTCCTCCATTTTAATTTTTTTTTGAAAATTTCGGAAAAGTTCTTTAAATATGTATCTATAAGACAGAAAAGTATTAAAGAAATAATTTTTTCATGAAAAAAAAATTGTTGAAAATAGGCCATTTTTTACGCGACAAAACCCATGTAACCTCTTAATGGTACACTTGATCATACTTTCCAAAATTTGATCTGATATCTGTCCTTATCTAATTGTCTTCCAATTTTATCTTTATTAAAATAATATCGAAGGTATATATGTATATCATGTATATAACATGGTAAATTGTTTTAATATTACTCAACTCTTTCGTTCTTTCGATCGTTCGTAAACTATAATTTTTTCAACAAAAGTAGTCCATAACAATATTTGACTAAAATAACTTATGATTATACGTAGGAAATTGGGAAGAATATTTTGGTAAAACGTTGCATAGAAAAAAATCCACCAAAAATTGTTATATATATTAATGTCCTAAATAGAACATGGTATTTTCACTTTACTGACAAAATATTGGCAACTATCATCTCAAGTGGAATTGATTGTAGCCTGATGCTATTAATTCTAGGGCTCCAGTCGATAGTTCTTTGAAATTCTTAGAAATCATATCAACTTCTGCTGCAAAAAAAAATCGTACTGCTTCATTATATTATTTTGGCTATAATTTTGTCAGTATTATTGTCAAACTTGCCATCGTTTAAGAATGGGAAGAAGTACCATTAATTTCTTTATAGTGGCTAGATAGATTAATGCCATATTTAACTTTAGAAAATTTGTTTCCATTGCTACAGTTTCTTTTGTATGTATGGTACTCATAATGTCAAATGTAATGACAGTAATAGTCAAACCAACAAGTACAGTTGTCAGTTAATTTTTTTGGTGTGGAATTTCAAACAATGGAAATTTGTAGTTTGTTTCTATATGAATGATTTCTCTAGGTGTAGTAAATTTTTTGTCATTGAATTTGACATAATGCAAAAATTCATTATTTTGTAAGTCTCTATCATTAATGCAATGACTGTAATTTTAAGGATATTTCAACCAAAGCGCCATCTACAGTATCCGGTAAATTTGTGACATAAATATAATATTTTATTGTGTGAAATAAATTATTATTTTTTATTTAAAGAAATTACATAATAAATTACAAGTATCTGGGAATGTAGCTATTCAATGAAAATAAAAATAATGTAATTAAAAAAGTATAACAAATTGGCGTTAAAAAAGGTGAACTGTTAATATCACCTTTATGTGACGATAATTATGCCTAATAATGATATCATATAAGCTTAAATACATACATACATATGAACACACATGTATATTATTTAAACGCGAAAATTATTGCGCTTTGCGTCGAGTCTTAAATCGTTTTTTTTTCACCATATCGTATTTCATTTTCTGCTCTAACAGCGCTTAGTCACACACAAACAACCACAGATATGCAGTTGAATTGAGTTGAGGTGTTGTTATTGCTATTGTTGTTGCGTGCCAGCTCAAGTCAAACGGTGCGCTGCGCACTTAATTAGCGAATATTATTATTAAATATGATTTTGGTAATGCGGCCATTTATTTTTCCACTTATTATACTTTTCTGCCATTTTTCATGCGTTGTTGCTGTTGCTGCTGTCTTCTTCTGTGGTCGGCTTTATTTTTAGATGCTTCTTGCAATTACTGTCGTAATTGCCAACATTTGTTTGGTGAAATTGTTGGACGCGCTTTGTGTGAATGCTTCCCAAGTGTTGTTGGTGCTTTTAATTCTTTTATTTGCGTATTTTTATAAAGCAGCTTCTTCTGTATGTTTTTATATATATTTTTTATTTCTTTTTTGTTTTGGCAATGTAACGCAATGAAGTCGCGTAAAAAAGGGTTTTTGCACTTTCCAATTAATTTTTGTAATGAAAAAGAAAGTGTTGTGCGTACACGCAGCGCTTCTTGATTAAACGGCGAATGACTAAGCGTTCAGTCAGAGTTGCAAATACCTTTCTTTGCGGTTGTTCTGCATGCGTAGGTTTTTGCGTACGTTCAAAGTTAATTAAAAATCATGTACTTGGAATATTTTTTGGTAATGTTTGTACCCTTAAGGCGCGTTTTAATTAAATAATTTATAATGTGGTCTCTTTCAATAATAAACCTCCATAAGTTCGTCTGGAGCCTCGATTATGGAAAGTATGTTTTAGTTTAAGCCCTATCGAAATTACATCATCTGCTTATGTTTAAAAGAAACCTCAAAACCGTCAACCTTAACAGTTATATCGTGAAAAGAAACATCAAAGGCATCTTTCATTGTTTTGAAAATCATTCTAACTCTGACTAAATACAATTCTCAACTGAAACCATCATTCAGTTAGATTTTACCCAGATGAAAAGGAAGCTTAAAATATGGCTCAGTCTTAAATGAAAATATATAATTTAAAAGATCTCGAGTTTTTATACGGCTTTTGGGATGAAGAACAACCTGAAGAGATTCAACAGCTGCCAGTTTATCCAGAAAAAACAACTGTTTGGTGTGGTTTGTAGGCCGGAGGAATCATCAGTCCATATTTCTTCAAAAATGATGCCGGTCAATGGCGACCGTTATCGCGCCATTTGATGCCTGAAAATGAAGCTCGTGAACTCGGCAATATTTGGTTTCAACAATAAGGCCCCACTTCCCACACATTGCACCAATCAATGGACTTATTGAGATAACACTTCGGTGAGCGGATAATTTAATGTTTTGATATCACACCGTTAGAATTTTTTCTGTGGGGTTATCTAAAGTCTATGCTGACAATCCCGCTTCGATTCAGGGCTAGGAGCAAAACATCACGCGTGTCATTCGCCAGTTACTAGTTGAAATGCTAAAACGAGTCATCGAATTGGACTCAGCGGATGAACTGTTTGAGACATATCAACAGCCAATATTTAAAAAAGATAATCTTAAAAAAAAGAAAAGAAAGTTCTTTAGATTGATCATAAACATTCCCTATTAAATTTGAATTTTCTGTGTTCCTTCATTAAAAGAGTAGGGAACCTCGAATTCGAGGTTCCAGTACTAGCTCTTCCTACCGTATAGTGCCAACAGTTTTCTTTCATTTACCTTAGGTATTTTCGTATTCGAAGCTTAATTGACCCAATTGAGATTTATACACCAGCACCACCTGACGAGTATGATTTGAAATAAAAGAGTTTAATAAGCAAACTTTCTTTTCAATATAAAACACAAAAATTTATAAAAAAATATTCTCCATAAATACCATATAATTCGATTTTTTAAACATTTTGACGCAAGCGCCATCTAGCGAGTGAATTTCGTATGAATTTCTTATTATCTTATTAAAGTTATCACATTTTTTTCAAAGAATACATAAAAAATCCTTATCTTAGTTAATAAAGAGGAAATATGTAAGAGAAATTATCCATTATCATTCAAAAAATCTACTTTGACCATCACTTAGTCTTCCATATGAGCAATTACATATTTTCTTCTACAATAAAATAAAAAAAAATGTCTTCCTCTCAAAAGACCGCAATAAAAGGTCCATTCAGTTGGTGATAAGAAAAGTGAAAACACCCCATTAAAAACTCAAAGTACAATAACACAAAATGCACATTAAAGCTTTGTGTTGCAGTAAAACGCGTACCTAAAGAGAGAAGCTTTCGGCGAAAATTACGTGTTCAAGTGGATTGCCGCTGTAAAGGTGTTGTTGAAGTATTTATTTATTTAAGATGGGCGCTGATTTAATTCAAGTTGCAGCTTCCTTTCTACGCGCCAACAAAGTTGACAATGACAAACAACAACAACAACGCTACAAGTAAATAATGTAAAGATATGTAGGTGCGCGTGTGGACCTATGTCAGGTATTTAATAACAGCAGTCAAGGAAAAGAAAAGTCAAATAACAGCATTATGAAAAGTGAAAGGGCTCTTCGGTAGCAAATTGCTTGGAATTGACAAATTGACTTCTACTGCATTATTGTCTGTTTGTCTAATATTGTTTGTTGTGGCGTTATTATTAATCATTTTCGATTTGAATGCATATTTGTGTTTAATGGTCTTGTTAACAAGTTGTTTATATACTTGAGAGATCCCTTATGGGGGAGGTTGTCCCGACAGATATTATAGATTTTGAAATAGTTTGAGTAGAGAGTCTAGTTTTAGAAGTTGATTATTCCTTACTATTTAAATGAAATGTAAATATAGATATATAGATAGTTATGATTTGGATTAGATTTATGTCACTTGGTAACATTAGATAACAGGGACATTTACTAACCGAAATCCCCAATATAATACTATACCTCATGAGTGGTTAGACACTGAAACAAGGCACTGAAACCTTAAAGATAATCGATCATTTGTGTTGACAGATCGTTTACAGAGTTGAACCCATTCTTGAGGTGATTGAGGAACAGAAACTCCCTTTAAAGTCAAAGAAACGCCATAGTATGGATAAAAAGGTGAATGGAGTCAGACCGTGACTCATGCTTTGTAGTCTCTTAAACAAAAATTTCATCAACCTCTGTTGTCGAAAAAACATTGCATTAAGTGCCCACCAGGATAGATTTGCCTGCACTTACTTTGTTTTACGACGTGTAAATCGGCAATCCTCGGTCCATTATGGAAAAGCTTCTTGACGGAATCTACGCTATACCACCTAAGTTGGATGAAATATTATTGAACATATAAAGATAAAAAATAGAGGAGAAGTTAATAGAGAAAGGAGAGAGGAGTTTTTAGAGCGAGTGAAGTTTCGGCATTGATACAAACCTATTACATAATTCTTCTTCACAGTTATACTTGTATCAAAACATGTAAATGAATATTGACGATCGCTTCTTTTAGCTTATACAGTCCAAAAATGAAAGAAATCGGATAATAACCACGCCCACCTCCCATACAAAGGTTATGTTGAAAATTACTAAAAGTCGGTTCACTCACTAACGAAAAACGTCAGAAGCACTAAATTTTACAGAAGAAATAGCAGAGGGAAGCTGCACTCAGATTTTTTTACAAAATGCAAAATGGCGTGGCATCGCCCACTTATGGGTCAAAAACCATACCTTAGGAACTACTCGACCGATTCGAATGAAATTCGTTATATAATACTTTCTTGACAGCCGTGGAAAATGGCACGTGTGGAAAACGGATGAAATCGTTTCACAACCACGACAACTTCCCATGTAACTCAATTTTGAATTCCATCTTATTCTTTCACTTTATAATATATATGGGGCATTCTCTGGAAAAAAAGCCACTTGAAAAAAAAAGTTCTTTATTTTCTTTGGCAATTATATATCTTATAGTACATGTAAAACCTAAAATAAAACATATGGTTTTAGGTCTGTGTAACGCGGGGTTGCTATATTATAAGGGGCCAAAGTTTTTTGTAAAAAAAATTTCGAACCGCCATAACTTTAAAACTAATGAACAGATTTTAAAACACCATGTGACTTTTTTGTACAGAATTTCTCAAACTTTGAAACTGTATATCGTAAAAATTTTTAAAATTAATATTTCATAGCAAAAAAAATTAAAAATTTGAAAAATTCAAAAAAAATTAAAAAAATATTAAAAATAAAAAAAAAACAAAAAGGGATTAAATGTCTGCTACGTCCACGTCGTTAATCCTGGGTTACGCTAAATTCTGATAATAATAGTGCGTAAATCAATGATTTTTCATCATGTTCTGAGTTGGTTTTTTATTTGTAGCTCATACAAATATTGCTGTCCCAAAATTCCCTTTGGGGGGTAAAAAGGTGATGAAATAAGGAACATTTTAAGATATTTTCGAAAAAAATCGAAGGGGGCATAAGTTGTTAAAAATTCCAAAAAAAAAAAATTTTTAATTTTTTGCTATGAAATATTAATTTTAAAAATTTTTACGATATACAGTTTCAAAGTTTGAAAAATTCTGTACAAAAAAGTCACATGGTGTTTTAAAATCTGTTCATTAGTTTTAAAGTTATGGCGGTTCGAAAATTTTTTTTACAAAAAACTTTGGCCCCTTATAATATGGCAACCCCGCGTTACACAGACCTAAAACCATATGTTTTATTTTAGGTTTTACATGTACTATAAGATATATAATTGCCAAAGAAAATAAAGAACTTTTTTTTTCAAGTGGCTTTTTTTCCAGAGAATGCCCCATATAAGGAACCAACCAGCGAAATAAAACTTTGCACAAATACTGTGTATGATCTGTGGCATCACTTGTGAAAACTTTTTCGAAATCGGACTATAACTTTTCAGTGCTTCGGATATTGAGTATGAAGATCTCAGTGCCTTATGATAATTTTTCACCGAAAATATCGGTAAATCTCTCAGATATCTTAATTTAATTCAGAGGAAATCTTCTTCTTCCAATAATGTGTCTCTGTACCAGAAATGGTTAAAATCGGGTCATAATATATAAATTCATCGGAATCGCTTGAAACTCACTACTCGGGGGATCTAGGGGTCGCAGATTACGAATTTGACGTTATTTTTTCAAAAAATTTAAAATAGCGAATACGACGAACACATTCTAAAAATTCGCCGTATTGTCTTCGCCATTTTGAGAATCCACCATCGGATTTGTAATCCGTGAACCCAACCCCCGAGTAGCGAATCCGATGAATTTTTAAAAAATCCTCCGCCATATTGGTTTTTTGGGGTTATGTCAAAACCATTATCTGATTCAAAATCCTGATCCGGATTCAGCGACCCCAAAAACATACGGTGCGTGTAGTAATATCCCCAGGTCATAACAAATTTTTTTTATGTGGCTGTGTAATCACTGAAATTTGGGTTGCATACTAAACATTATGAACATATTCTTCATCTTCGACAACTAAATAACGCAAAGGTCAAGAGTTATTGAACTGTAGTTACAACGGCGGTCATTATGGCGGCCTCAAACTTAACTGCTTGGCGGTGTTAGTAGCCACATATAATACTAAAGGGAGCTGAACATCACCAGGCCAACGACTGCATTCAATCAAAATTTACGAGTTTTCGGCTTTCGCTTTCACAAGCCTGTGGTTTTTGCCAATACAAAATGCACAAGCTAACACACACACCAACATAGATTCACCCACACACACATACACATCCATAAGTGACTCTTTCGCTGTGTAATTTGGCAAACATAAATGATAATTTGTAAGCAAAATGTTTTTTTCTGTTTATTTTCCAAAGCTCATTGTAGGCAAATGAACGAAAACGCAACGCTTACAGAAATTATGAAGTAAGCAACCGTTATTGGCAGCCAGCTACCGTCAACGCATTGTGAATGTTTGCCTATTCTCTTTTACATGCATCCTTTAGCTTTTTTGCTTTTTGCTTTTTGCTCATTTGCTTTTCTTTGTTTTAATTTTGAGTTCACCATCAAATCGGTAGTAATTTTTGGCATTATTGACAATTCGTTAAGTTAGAAATGTCTATGCAAATAATTGCGCAAAATTTCACTTTTATGCCTTAACGGTGAATATATGCACAAATTGGTGATTTGATTTATTTTTAATGATTATTGATTTTGCTGTTTGCTAATTATTTGTGTGCGCTTTATTTTAGTTCATTATGGCGTAAATGATCGCAAATTGTTTTTCGTGCATAATTTTTTGTAAAAAATAATAATTTTATATTTTTAATGAAAATCTGTTGTCGTCTTTACACTGGAGTTGTTTGGAGCCAATTCAATAACTGAAAAAATTGTTATTGACCTTATAAAGAGTTTTTCTCGCTCTTTTCACATTTCTCTTCAGTAAGGTTTGCCATTTCATCATGAAAAAATATACGATCCAACAACAAGTTGAAATTATTAAAATCTACTACCAAAATTCGAAGTCAGTGGCACTTAAGGAGCGCTACGACCAATTTATAATGTTATAATGAGGTTCATTTCTGGCTTCATGGCTTTTTCAATAAGCAAAATATGCGTTTTTGGTCAGGCTGCAATCCACACGTACTCCGTGAATCACCATTGCATACCTCAAAATTACGGTTTGGTGCAATTTATGGGTCGGCGACGTCTTCTTCCGTACTTCTTCCTTGATGATCAAGGCCGACACTTTACTGTGAATGGGAATTGCAACCGCTTAATGATAAACGAATATTTTTGCAGGCCATGCAAAAGAAATCGAGTTCCCTACATAATGTCATCGAATGTATTTTCACTGGCATACCGAATTTCATAGCTATCCCAAACCGTTTTTGTTTTATTTTGTATTGACATTGACAAAATCCTTTATTTGGTTCCTCATTGTAATATATTTTCATAGCCTCGAGCAAGTTAGTTTTGATACAACTCGAAGTATGACCTGCTTTATAGCAGAAAAATCAGTCAACATATTGGTCAGTTATAACTATTATATTTTCGGGTAAATTTTACCTCAGTTTTTCGTTGTCCTTGACGTTATACGTGTGTGTATGAACGACTTTCAAAATTTTAAATCTATTTCAAACCTGTTATCGTTGTTGTCGCTGGCATAAACATTTGCAAAATAATCCTTGGACAGAAAAAAATCCGGTTACGTAGACCCGATTATCAGGACCTACGATATCGTCTATAATACATATATTGTAACTCAAATCACTCGTTCAGAAAGTCTGTTTTTCAAAGATGAGTTTTATTACATTGATATGAGTAAATTTCATTTCCAGAGCTATTACTTAATTAATGAAATTATCCTGTAATTTGGATTGGATACCACAGATCAACTTTTCGAAGTTCAGTATGCTTATGGATTTCATTATGGAAATATGAGTATAATACCAAGATGTAGCTGGAATGACGAAATTTTCAATTTAATTTTTGTTTCATTGCTCACAATCCATTCAGAGGACAGTCGATATAATTGCGGAGTGAAATGGTAGATTATATACATATGTATATCGGTATTATCTTATTGTCCGATTTATTCCGTTAAATCAGCTATAAACCCCCTGAACAACAATATCTAAATATTATTATTCCGCCACTGTAAATTGATTTTTTTTAGGTTAGATCAAACTTATTTGGTGTCGAATGAAATTTTCATACGCCTTGGTATAATATTATTTTTGTCTTCTAATTAATATATTTTTTTATACTTTCATTTCAAAAAGTGATAGATTTGAAATGATATTAATTGCAAAAAAATCCCTTGGTAGAGTCGTTTTCCACACACCATCTAAATAAAATTACTGTTCAAGGTCCACCAATCTTGTATATATTTCGGAATGGTGATTTCATTCTTCTCATGAGGCTCACACTAAAAAAATGTTGTCATGTTTTTAGCTTGGTCATTTCTGGTGGCTCACAATTTCATCTAGATAGGGATAGACAATGGTGTGCAATGGTGGTTACGGATTTTTGCTTACTGGTCGTAAAAATCAGCTCAAATAAATATCTCAAAATGCTGCTGTGATTACATTGAATCCTTCAATAGGAACGTGGGGAGCCTATTTTTTTATTTTTGATTTTCCTTATAAAATGCAAAAACAAGCTTTACTTGTCTCATGGGACTTATCCATGTAATTATTTTCACTGTTCTTCCTTGAGTCCTACGCTGATGCTCCTGTGAGTCAAATGTATTATTTAACGTCTCAGGGAGATGTATATAGCCTCAAATACCTCACTCACAGTTGTAATATTAGTAAATATTCGATAATTTCGTGAAACGATTAGCGGCATACAAAGCTTTTAATTTATACCAAAGACAACCTTTATATTACAATAATCGAATTTCCAGCATTACTAACAATTGAAACAAATAAATCAAAACGAAATTCATTCGTTCAGCATCGCATTTTCAACAGCGAATTAATTTTTTTCAATTATTTTTATGTTGTTTTGTTACCATCAAAACCATGCAACATTTAAGCTTTATCGCCACACATTTACAAAATACAAAAACAACAACTTAATAATAACAATAATAATAATGCGGCGACCACAAACTGCAACAAAGTAACAAAAAACGACCTATTGATTGCAGTCATAACACACAAACAGACAGACACATGTACACCTCAAGCGAAATGCAATAATTCATAATATATAAGTAATAAATAAGTGGCAGCACTTGAGAATGAAAATGAAAAACTTTACAGCACGATTATGTGTGAATAATCATCATCAAATTAATCGGCAACGACGGCGTCACCATGATGAATCGGCTGCGGTCAAAGTGCGACCAAATGAAAAGCGAAACGCGTCGCTTCGCCAGCTTGGACACGGCTCCAAAATGGAATGGGGCGAATGAGTGGCTTCGAAATGCAATTTTGGCATCTCAATTCCGGCACTTGAGCGCAGCCACATCACTTGTTGCACGCGCACACACACTCTTACATACTCCCCGAGTGCTTGATGTCGTTGAGTGTGTGGCACTTTCTCATGATGCGTCATTAAGTCGCCGCATGTACGTGTGAATATTTTCGTGCCTCATTACGTTACGTGCGGCAGCATTTTGTAATT
Source organism: Zeugodacus tau (assembly GCA_031772095.1). Lineage (NCBI taxonomy): Eukaryota > Metazoa > Arthropoda > Insecta > Diptera > Tephritidae > Zeugodacus > Zeugodacus tau. The sequence continues at coordinate 18,024,011 of CM062652.1, read as the reverse complement.
TTGTATTTTGTGTGAACATTAACGAATTATTTCCGATTTTTGTGGATATTAATTTTTGATTTTTTTTATTAGTTACTAATTTTTGGTCTTTTGTTTTCGCTGTTTATTGTTTTACTTCTATTGACGGCAGTGATAACCAGCATAGTTTGCCTTTTGTTTTCTTGATATATTATGAGCGGTTTGATAAATTATTTGAAAAGTCATTTGTAAGCAAGTAATTTGTGTTAAAAATTAAATTTTTATACAAATGAAAAAAATTCCGAAATTATATATATATATATATTTCGCGTAGGAAACGCTTTAAGCCATTATAGCCGAATCCACCAGAGCGCGCCAGTTATTGCTCTTTTTTTCGTTTTGGCGCCAACTGGAAACACCAAGTGATGCCAGGTCACTTTCCACTTGGTCTTTTCAACGGAGTGGAGGTCGTCCTCTTCCGGCGGCTTCCTCTAGCGGGTACTGAATCGAACACTTTCAGAGCTGGAGTGTTTTCGTCCATTCGGACAACATGACCCAGCCAGCATAGCCGCTGTCTTTATATTCGCTGAACTTTGTCAATGTCGTCGTATAGCTCGTACAGCTCATCGTTCCATCGTCTGCGATATTCGCCGTTGCCAATATTAAGAGGTCCATAAATCTTTCGCAAAACCTTTCTCTCGAAAACCCTAAGCGTCGTCTCATCGGATGTTGTCATCGTCCAAGATTCATCGCCATACATCAGGACGGGAATAATAAGCGACTTGTAGCGTTTGATTTTGATTCGTCGTTACTTTTCAATTGCCTACTAAGTCCATAGTAGCACTTGTTGGCAAGAGTGATTCTGCGTTGGATTTCCAGGCTAACACTGTTATTGCTGTTAATGCTGGTTCCCAGATAGACGAAATTATCTACAACTTCAAAGTTGTGACTGTCAACAGTGACGTGGGAGCTGTTTGATGACAGGAGATATTTGGTCTTGTCCTCATTCACCACCAGACCCATATTCTCCGCTTCCTTATAAAGTCTGGAAAAAGCAAAGCAAACGTCGCGGTCATTGTTTCCAATGATATCAATATCATCGGCATACGCCAGCAGCTGTACACTCTTGTAGAAGATTGATCCTTCTCTATTTAGCTCTGCAGCTCCTATAATTTTTTCCAGTATCAGGTTAAAGAAGTCGCACGATAGTGAGTCACCCTGTCTGAAGCCTCGTTTGGTATCGAACGGCTCGGAGAGGTCCTTCCCGATTCTGACGGAGCTTTTGGTGTTGCTCAACGTCAGTTTCCATAGCCGTATTAGTTTTGAGGGGATACCAAATTCAGACATCGCGCCATAGAGGCAGCTCCTTTTCGTGCTATCGAAGGCAGCTTTAAAATCGATGAAAAGATGGTGTGTGTCGATCCTATTTTCACGGGTATTCTCCAAAATTTGGCGCATGGTGAATATCTGGTCTGTTGTTGATTTTCCAGGTCTAAAGCCACACTGATAAGGTCCAATCAGTTTGTTGACGGTGGGCTTTAATCTTTCACACAATACGCTCGACACGACCTTATATGCCATATCGAGGAGACTTATCCGACGATAGTTGGCGCAGATTGAGGGGTCTCCCTTTTTATGGATTGGGCAGAGCACACTGAGATTCCAATCGTCAGGCATGCTTTCTTCCGACCATATTCTGCAAGGAAGCTGATGCATGCATCTCCGAAATTACTTGACCAATTTCAATGAAATTCGGTTCATAATATCTGTTTGGCTTCCCAATGATATGTTGTGAAAGCATTTAAAGAGTGGCATCGCCCTTCTAAAAATTGTCAAAATCGGGCCAAGTTTTCAAGGCCACTATATATTGAATTTGAGGACCTCAGTGCTTCTAATAATTATTTTTTTACCGAAAATATAGTTAAGTCTCTCAGATATTTTGAAGAAATTCAGAGGGAATATTTTGCTTCTAATAATATTTATGTCTCCGTGCCAAAAATGAGTGAAATTGAGTCCTAACTTCCCCCAGCTCCCATATATTTAATACTAGGGTTTTCAAACTCTCTATGGATTTTATACCATATATGTATATGCCGAATATGTGAGTCAAATTAAATAAATAAATTGCGAGATTATAAAATGTTCGGTTACACCCGAACTTAGCTCTTCCTTACTTCTAAATTAAAATTAATCTATCTAGTCTCACATATTTTATCAACTAATTTATTTTATAAGATTTTTTAAAAATTCGAAACACTCGGCAACCCTTTTTAAAAATAATAAAAGGCTACAACATTGTTTTCAAATGTTACGTAGATGTTCGAAGCAATATATTTCTTATGTGCTGGACGGAGGCCTTGCCGTTCTAATGTACGGTGAGACTTTCTTTTATTGTGCAAAGATAAGTATCTCTCTCAATATATTGTTCATAGTTCGGAGACCTCCCTATTCATTATGAAATCGGCAATATATTTAATAAGTATATGTTTTTAAGACCTTCTTCGTCAAATTTTTCTATGTTTATATGCGATGTAATAAAATATATATAGAATTAATCTCAAGTATTACATTATAAGTTCATCTATGCACCTTGCTATGCAATGTCTCCAATTTCTTATCGCTGCGGTCAATGAAAATGATGCGCACACTCACTCGCTGTCATGAAAAGCGAAAGTCTTTTTCACACTCAAGATTGTTGTTGTTGTTTTTTGGTGTTTTCTGTTTTCACGTCAATAATCGTAGTTTTGTTCGCAGTTTCGCTGTCGAAGTGGTCATTTGAAAAATCAAAGTAGTTAAGCACGAAAAAATGTGGGTTTGAAGCGTTTTATGCTTTATTTCTTTCCACTCCATCGTCGGCGGTCAATACACAATAACGGCAAATGCTTTGTTGAAATTATGGTTTATCAGCAATGATTGCGACGTAGTAACAGCTTAATGGAGGAGTGTGTGGGTTGAAGTAAACGCACGGGGGCTAGCTGACATGTAGATATATAAACAGAGGTAAATGCGGTAGGTATTTAAGCGGAAAAACTAATTTTTGTTTTATTTTGCTACTGTTTTTTAATTTTTTGTATTTTTGGCAAGGAACAACTAATAAATTTTGTAAAACTGCCGAAAGAGAAAATCTAAGATATGTATCGAAACTTCATTGCGAAGTTAATAAAATGTTTAAAATTCACATAACGTACAGTACGCATTCATCAAATATATGTATGTGTGTGTACAATATTGCTTTGGGAAATGCCCCAGCAAACTTCACTCTAAACTCTTTTATTTTTTATATTTTTATTTATTTTTTTTGTTTATTCGCCTTTGCAATAGAAAGCCTCAACAAAATGCATTGCGTCTAAGTGCCATCAGCACGCAGTTTCCACAATCGAAATGTGCTCCCTAAACAACATCTTTTGGCAGCTGCCAATCGGCCGAAAGCCTCGGTTGTACGCATGTGCCACCGTGAAACATGCAACGAATTTAAATTTTGTTAACTTGGTCACTTCACTGGCGGCAATTGATTTATGTTTGTGTTGTTTTTTTAGTTTGTTTTGTGTTGTTTTTTTATTTTATATTTTCACTTTTAAATTTTCTAACGTACTTTTGGTAATTTTAAGACCGCAATATTTGTTAGTAATTATTTTCTTCATAAAATATTTTATTTTTATTATAAAATTTTTTATAAAATATAATTTGTATAATTTTGATATAATTAAACTTTTTGGTATTTTTTCCTAGATTTATTTTAATTTATATTAGTGGATAATACATTCATAATCATTTCACTGGCGTACAAATCAGTTAAATTCTCTCGATTTATTACTATAGCTCAGTCCAGCAAATTCCATAGCATACTTTTAGGCTTTATGGAAAGCATTTTAAGTCAAAAAGGGAAATTTTACTGATATAATATCCCTTATATTCAAAATTAACTATTAATCTATTTCTAGGCGGTGATCTTGACTGCACTGAAATGTTGCATATCTATCACCCTGTGTTATGTGTATGTATATTTTGTTTATCCTTGCAATATTTTTAAATTTTAATTATAGAAAATGGTACACCATTATATAATCTATATATATAAAAGAAAGTCGTGTTAGTTACACCACTTATAACTCAAGAACGGCAGAACAGATTTGGCTGAAAATTGGTAGGGAGGTAGCTTAGAGCCAGGAGACGGACATAGGATACTTTTTATTCCATACCAGTGACGAGACTATTCACGATCTGTGGTATAAAAAACGCAATTGACATTTCATATAAAATACAAATTTATTGTTCAAAACATCTGAGTAGACTTTCTTTTCATAAAATTTAAAACAAAACTGAAAACCGAAAAAAATATCAATCACAACATCAATTTGATAAAAAAAATAAACAAACATAATAATGTTGCATGATGAAAATAAAAATATGCACAAATGACAACAAACTTAATGTTGTCTGTGATTGATTATACAAAATTGGGTAAGTAAATAGATTTCTCACTCTTTTGGGTGTTAATGTTTTTCTATTATTATATTCAGAAAACCGTTCAAAAAGTTTTATATGGTAGCAGATATACCAATACCATTTCTTATACCTTGGAACCGTGTTTTTAATTACCTTATTCAGTTGTATATATTGAAATGCTGATCTCTTTACTTCACGTAATGGATTTCAAATATGTACGATTGAAGAAAACTAAACCACAGTCCAAAAGAAATTGCGAGAACGTGTTTAAAGACACCAAATAAAACAGTTGTAGTAGATAATCGGTCCAAGTCATCCTAAATGTAATCAGTCAACATTTTGTATCCATTGACCTAACATTCCATGCCCTCTAATTGTAGCGAAAGCATAATCTTTAGACCAAATTCTGAAAGACCAATCAGTTTGTAGATGTCTGATGATTTATTATAAAAGTTTAATACTAATTTACGACAATAAAATTAAATGTTTGAGTCTGTCTTACCATCGCACAATTTACGACTAAAGATTGGCTCCGTAGTAGTCATGCTTCGAAACTTAAACCAACTAAAACTGGCTAACTGAACGCGTTTAGTGGTACAAAAAAATGTAAGAACAATGTGATCTATGCCATGATACTCAAAGGAAATTTCGAAGGTGAAGAAGTTTTCATTCCGGTGATACCAACCGATTTGCCGTTTGAGTTTAAACAACTTCAATTTCTGATTTGTCTTGCATTATCTATGACCGGACCGTTAACAAATGAGAAGGTTACTTCTTGAAAGTATGTGGTCTGATTTTATTAAATTCATGTTTTTCCAATGGTCAATTATATGTATGTGGCATGTTCACGGGACAGAAGACCTTCTGCGATACTTATTCTTGCGCCTGATTATAAAATGAAAAAGGTCTGATTATAAGTTACAAGGTGCTTCACTAACCATGCAACCCTTGCACCAAAATACATAGCTAATAAAGGATCATTAAAATACTTGATTTTTTTATTATCCTAATCCATGTATGAAAATGGACTTAATAAGATCAAAAATCTGCCTCTAAGGCGGAAGAAACTTCTCCGCTGGGCCAGCTAGTAAATATATAAGTTGAACACATTTATTGCCCGATTCATTATGAGGGCCAACTAAAAATTTATTTTATCGAGCACTCTGGAAAGATGCATTACATTAGTTGTTAAAAGCGACAATCGGCCTACGTAACTGGACCGCTCGGACGGATTTAATATATATGTAGTATGTGTACAGCTAAAAATGCCAGCTCAACAGTATTCAATTACTTCGTGAAAGTTGCGGTTAGTAATATTTTAAACTGAACAATAATATATGGGTTGAAGGTTATAGGATGGAACAAATTATTTTCGTTATAGGGTATCATTAATATTTTTATTGAAAAGACATTAATATTTAAAACACGGGAGAGAAATTCGAGTATACACCTAATTACATTCGGATCGCAAGCAGCTTGTGAGCTGTAGAGAATTGCACCCGAAAATGGGTGTTAGTGAAATTGGCACAAAACCGAATTCAATCTTTCTGGTTATTCTTAGAGCGTAGTTTTACCGTTATATGAACGATTTTATTACCGAGTTTGGTTTAGATAGTATTAGTCTAGTATTAGTTAAGTAGTTGTTTAGAGTTTTTGTTTGCCTTATTCTGACAATTTAGGTTCAACCACACCGGACGTATTTTGCTCTAACCATCACCAAGCGAACGTGCGTCACATATGAAGTTATGGACTGTTGTCGTATGAGACAAGAAAAGTCGTATTTACTAAGCCGGTGTGGATTATTACACATTATTTTGGCTTGAAATCACTAAAATTAAAAAAATTATAATTTCCAAAGTTAAAGCTGTCTGTGTTGACCCAGTTTCAAAAAAAGTCCTTGCGGTGACAATCATAAATCCATGGAGATTCATCTAAACTGAATCGTATAAAAAAAAAATATTTTATAAATAGATAAACCTGGACCGGATCGAAGCTTCTTTCTTTTTTTTTTTAAAAATAACAAAATGGCTGTCTTAGGCATTGTTTTTCTAGATTTTCGAGATTTTTGGACTTAGAAAATCGAAAATTTTGAAAATAAAAACTGCGATCCGGCCCTGGATAATAATGTATTCTAAAAGCTGTATACATTTCATTAAAATCGCGCTTTCGAGTTACAGTTGTCACCAGTTCAAAAAACATAGTTTTGAGAAAATCGCATTTAAAGTTTCACTAGAGTTTTAGAGTGCGCTCTTTGTTATTTGTCGAATAACTCGAAAAGTAATTATCGGATCAACTTAAAATTTTCAGAGAAAATTATTAAGATATTATAATTACGATTTTTTTTTTTGAAAATCTTGACTACACCTAACCCCTTAATGCATTTTTATACTCTCGCAACAAAGTTGCTAGCAACAAAATTTATTCAAAGCTAACTCTCTTCAAAACTCTCTCCAGTTCTTTCTTTGAGATACTTATACAGTCCAAAATTCGGACTATAATCACACCTACCTCCCATACAAAAAGGTTATGTTGAAAACTGATAAAAATTCTGTAATTCAGTAAGGAAAAACACCAGAAACCTTAAATTTCATTATAAAGATGGTTCAAACGGGCTGCATTCAAATTGTTATACAAACCTTAAATGTGTGTACCTCCGCTCATTTATGGGTCAAAAACCATACCTCAGAAACTACTCGACAAATTTCAATGAAATTCGTTTCATAATATTTCCTTGTATCCCAATGATATGTTGTGAAAATAATCCAAATCGCTTTACAACCACGCCTAATTCCTATATACCAGAACATTGAAGTCGATCTGAATCGTTTACTTTACAATATATACAGTAAGCACTAGTGAAGATATCGAAAAAGATCTTTGCATAAATACTGAATTTATAGTGTGGCTGCCCCTTTCTAAAAATCGCCAACGGTTTTCAAGGTCCCATATATCGAACATATGCTTCTAACCTGTTTTTTACCGAAAATATAGGTAAGTCTCTCAGATATTCTGAAACAATTTTGTAGGTAATATTTTTCTTCTACTACTCTGTTTCCATGCCAAGAATGGTTGAAATCGGGTCATAACTTTACCTATCTCCCATATGCCTACTATTATGGGTTTCAACTTTCAATTGACCATATATATATATACCATATATATGCCGAATATGTGGGTCAAATTGTGTGTTATATTAATAAAATTAAATAAATAAATTGCGTGAGTATAAAATGTTCGGTCACAACCGAACTTAGTCCTTCCTTACTTGTTAAATATATATTATTTGATTTGAGGAAAGCTGATTCCATAATTGCAATTAACTTACTTACATACTTAAAAATCAGAAAAATATTTTGGAATATTATTCAAGCAATTGAAAAATTCCTTATGTGTTGCCACATAATGAAATAAGTTTTCATACGTAAATATAATTCTGTATATGTATTTCTATTATTTTTGTTCTATATAATTTAGTAATATTTATTTTATTTCTCTTATCAACTTAAGTAATATTATAATACGTTCTGAATAGAGAAAAAAATATAGTCTATGTATTCAACAAATCGTTCCTCTGTCAGTGGTTAATGTCTCGTATAACTTCTGTTTTCAAATAAAAATATAAAATTTGATATGAATCTCAAATTTTTCTTCAAAATAAAATTTAAAAAAAACAATTTCAAATAATTATTATTTTTTTTATATTTCTTTTACACTTTATTTGCAATAATTTAAATAATATTCAATGATGAGTAAATGCAACTAAACTTAGCCTTTCAACTTACAAATTAATCGTTTTTTAGTGTTGTTGTTTTAAATATATTTTAATATTTTAAATAATAAATTTATTATATATGTTAATTAATAAATAACACGCATGTGAGTTATGACTGAAAGATGTTTTTAGAAAACATTTTTCAAAAAAAATAATGGGAATTAAATAAAATTACTAAGTACAAAGTACATTATTGCGAAGAATATTATATGCATATATTGATATAACTAAGTTAATATAATTATTAAATATATATTTTATTAATTTAATATCAAGTCATAACTAAATTATTTTAGATAAATACAGCTTTGAGATATTTTTTGTTTTTGTTTTTTTTTTCCTTTCAATTAATTATCAGCTAATTAAATATCAATGTATGTACAATATGAATAATGCTAAAGGTAATTTTTTTTGTAATTATTTTACATATAATTAATGTATGCATGTATATAAATAGTTAAACTGTTTTTTTACGCTATATTAATTTATTTTATATTAAATTATTTTTTATAAAAATATTTTTTTTTAAATTTTTTTTTATGAAAATATTTTTTAAAAATTTTTTTATGAAAATATTTTTTTTTAAATTCCAAAAAATTTTGATTTTATTTTTCTAATATTGATTTTTGTTGTTCATATGCGGGGGGAAGCGGAAATTCTTGCAAGTCGTTGCTTTGATTATAACTGCTATGATGAATGGGTGGGTTAGAAGCTCACCAATGTTTGTATTAGCTATAACCAAAGCACGAGTTTTGCTTTTCTCCTTCAAAAATTTCACACACACACTCATAAGTTCGTGTGTGTGTGGCGTTGAAGTGATAATTGTAAATATTTACTAATTAGATTCTTCATTTACCGTTACCGTCTTGCTTGTGGCTTTCATTTTTAAATTGGGCTTTACTGAGCGAGTTTAGAAGAGTTTGAGAAATGAACTGTCTGCTAAACTACTAAAATGAAATTATTTAAATACTAAATACTAAAAAATCTTCGCTACTCTACATATATAAATACAATACAAACATATTTATGTATTTCGGTATATAAACGCTGTGTGTTGTTTTTGTTGTTGTTTGCCTTAGAACTGCAATATTTGATTAATCCAATCTCTGAATTCGGAGATGCGTGTATAAACGCCTGGTTGATTGGCCTCCGCACAGCCGATGCCCCAAGAAATGACGCCGCCCAACTGGAAGCGTTTGTCGTCTTCGCGCTGCAGCACCATCGGACCGCCAGAGTCACCTGATTGCAGGAAAAAATTATTATTTTTCGATTTACAAGAATTTTCACCAAATCCCGCGTACTCACCTTCACAAGAGTCATAGCCGCCCTTCTTCCAGCCCGCACAGATGAAGATGTGCGGTATGTGTTCAATGAAACCGGCTACACGATACATGGATTCACAGATTGTGTTGTTGATCACTGGTACAGCGACTTCTTGCAACACGCTTGGCAGTGGTCCATTTTCGTAGAGTCGTCCCCAGCCGGTGACGAATGCTGTTTGTCCCACGAAATCGATGTCACTGTTGGGCACACAAACCGGTATGATGTTGGGTTGGAAGACGACGGGCTCGTAGAATCTGATAGTGTGGAAGGATTTTTAAAGTGAATAAGTTAATTGGTATAGACTTTGTAATATTTATTTATTTCTACATAGTTGGCAACCCTGTGCATACATATGTTTAGGCTAAAAAAATTCCATTATCTTCGAGAAAGTGTTTTAAAGCTGCATATACACCTTTTGTAATATTTTCAGTTTTTATTCTTTTATTGGTGGCAACTCTGTTCTTAATGCTATTAATACTAAAAAAATTTAAAATACTTTCCAAAAGTATTTTTAAAATGCTTATAACCAGATATATTTTTTAATATTTTGAATATTTTTTATTTCGTTAGGTGGCAACTCTTTTTATAAAAATGTTTATAGCTAAACAAATTTGAAAATATTTCGTAAATTCTTTTAAAACTCCTTCTGTATGTATGTATGTAGATACTTTTTGAAATATTTTCTGTTTTTCTTTTTTGATAGGTGGCAACTATTTTTGAAATATAATTTATCATTAAAGCTCTCTAGTACCATCCGCGAGAATTTTAATTATGTTTAAGGTTTGACAAATTTATAAGAAATTATTTATTACTAGGTGGCAACTCTGTAGGCAAATTATGTTTAACTGAAAGTTTTATCAAATTCTAAGCCCAGGAGGTCTCTCTTATTATATGTCTAAAAGTTTGTAATAATTTACATATCTTTAAGTTTAAGAATAGGTGGCAACTCTGTTCGAAAATTTTAAAATCAGTTCTCTAAATATTTCTTAAAATTCAACTTTTTAAACAACATTAAATTAAATTCCACTACATTTATGATAATTTTACTTTCGTTCTCTTCACTTTTTATCCACTTCTTTGATCATAAAATTAATTAATTTTAAAAATCCGTCCTTTGTACTCACCTCAGTAACGCCAAATCATATTCGAAAGTTCTCGCATCGAATTGTGGATGAGAAGCTACAATTTGTACGCGTCGTTCCTGATAGCCGTAAGGTTCCTCCTCTTCCGCCAGATCGTATTCGCCCATGCGCAGCAAGAGATCAGATGGTGGTACACTGAAAGAGTTAATTTTATGTGTTTAGATTTTTCTCTCAATTATCAAATTAATTAATTATTTACTTTTCCACGCAATGCGCCGCTGTGATGGCCCAATTCTCATTCAGCAACGCCGCGCCACATTTATGCAGATAAGTCGATGTGCGCCACTGTCGCAGCGATATCTGCCATGGCCAACGTCCGAATGCTGCATTCGAGCCACCGACAATACGCGGTTCGGGGAACATGCGACGACCGCAAACTGGAAATAAATAAAGAAATAATGTTTAGAATGGATGGAAAATTATAAATATTAATTCTTAATTAATCCTTCCAGCATCCAATATGTTTAATTCGAGGCTTTGGCAAAGAATTCTGAACCGGAAGAATGGAAAAATCATTTTATATAAAAATAAAAAATACAAATTGTTTAAAATCCCCGAGATCTTTATTTTAGTCAATATCAACAAGCTATTGAAGGATTTCTTAAATACAGATATTTCTTGATTATTAACTTACAGGCCAGTAATTTCAAAATGAACACATTGGCTCATTGTTTAGAACTAAGTTTCCCAGAGAATGACTGTAAACCTTGATAGGTGGTTTTAGGAATGTGACAAAGTGCTTGAAAATTCCCCACATATTCTCTCATTATTTAAATTGCAGAGTGTGTGTTGATAAAAATCGTCCACATAGTCTCAAGGCTCTCTCATATTCTAGAGCAGTAAGTGTCTACTATGGTTCGCTTACTGAGGGCTTTATTGATCCATACTTTTTTTTTAATTAAAGATGTTTCTCTAATTGTTGATTTCCCAGAATCTTATTACAAAATGGAAACATAGACCACCATAATCGCGGGTTATTGAAAGTCCATATCTCAAACTACTCGACCGATTTCAGATGAAATCCTGGTTATATATATCCATCCCAATGATCATGTTGTGATGAGGACCAAATCGCTTCACACCACTGGCCTACTTCTGTCTGTCTGATAATAGAAGACGATCTGAATCGTTAAATTTATATCATATATAGTCCAAGCACTAGTGAAGATATCGGTGCAAAACTTTGCACAAATACTGTATTTATAGTGTAATGGCAGCCCATTTTCTAAAGGTTAATCGTCAGAAATCAGCGTACCATAGGGTTCATCAAAAGTACGCCCACAAAATGGCGTATCGAAATATGAGGACCTCGGTGCTTCTAACCTAATATTAGGTTTTCAACTTTTTGGACTTATACAAGGCTAATGTCATCTAGATCTTGTGTCATCAGTATATATGGATGTTCTTCAAAGGATCGGTAGAAAAGTACGTGACTCGATTACCACTCGAGCATAAGTAAAAATTATTTTTCTTTATGGCTTGTAGAAAATAGAGAGCACTATATAATATTGGCATGAGACGGCTATGGATATGATAGTTATGAGCCCATGTCAGAGAGCGCAATCCTAAAATAAAATAGTTTCGTATAGATATTCAAACTGTAGACATTCTCATCCAGAGTCACAATTTGTATAGGAATTAAGTTTTAAATATACATATGTCGGTCGTTGGTAACTGTAAGCAACATTGACGTCGGAAAGGCAGCGGGTTGGTAGTCCATGGTACATCTGCGCAAGAGCGGTGGACATGCAGACTACGTATGAGCTCGCCAAGCGCTGGTCCACAACCAGCACCTGTGCAGTGGCGAAGACCTTTTGGTTCGCTGTGGAGCGTAAAAGGTCCTTTGAACTGCTTTCTCTTAGCAAGGTCGATCTCTGCGCGATCATTTGTGTGCTTACTGGACATTGTCCACTGAGCACCCATGCGTTGAGACTTTGGATCTTGCCAGATGCAAGTTGTCAAAGCTGTTTGGAGGAAGGCGAGGTGGAATCATCTAAGCATTTCCTTCTCCACTGTCCAGCTTTTACCAGACTGAGATTGAAACGTCTTGGAAGACCAACATTCGGCGATTCTAGCGAATTGGCGAGAATCGACATTAGCCGATTAAAGAAATTTGTAACCGATTCCAAGCGTTTTGCTGAATCTTAAGGGTCTTTGATCCATCAGGAGTTTATTAGTATCACAAGGGACAGGCTCAAAACTGTCTAAGTGAGATCTAAATATGCCCGAACGCAATTTTCTCCGAAATTATTAACAATGTCTAGGATTTGGAGGTTTCTTCAATGTAAATGCTACAGAACCTCCAATAAAATTATATTGAGCGTTTCTCTAGATATGCTATACTAAATCATTGTATTGCAAATAAAAAAGGTTTATAGTTTCATATAATAGTTAAATTTAAGATTATACTCTATCAGAATTTTTAATTAGCTACAGTATCCATATTAAAATCTAATAGACCATAATGGACTCAACTATATTACCCTATAAAAAATAATAGATATTAAATCAGCATAAAAGCCGCTTGATATCCCTACAGGGGTCGTATAAATGCAATTTGCAATACTTCCATTTGACCTGTTTCCACAAATACCAAATCTTCACATGCAGATATACATACACAGATCCAAGTAGATACATGCTGCCATATTAATTTCTTCGCTGAATTTGGACAGCATTTCAGCATGCAGCATGTGGCATGCTACAGCAAGCTTATTTATGTCATATGAACATGCTTATGTATGTAAGTAAGTATGTGTGCAGGTGTGTGCTGCAGAGGCCAAAATGTCGACAGAAAATGCAGACAAGCGCACTGTAAACCGTTGCCATTTTCATAATCAATTAACCTTATCTGCGGCATTAACGCTGGCAACCGTACACCGTAGCCTGGTTTACAGTTAACGCGAAGGAGCGCCGATAAATGCGCTAAAATTCAGAAGTAAGAAAGAAGAAAAATCAATTTTTTTTAATTTGTTTACAGGCGGCTCTTGCTCATGCTGATTTTGCAGACACGTCGCTTGAGTTTTCTGCAATTTCTATAAGTGCGTGCGTGAGTGCGTGCCACCGGCGATTTTTGTGCCACAAATGGCGCGACTTGCGGGTCAAATGTGCGTATAACTCACGCGATTTTAAATTTTCAACATTTTTTTGCGAGCAATGTAATATACTACAGTGGCGAGTAACTGAGTATGCGTGATTTTGCATCCACAGGCGGCTATTTGAGGCAATGCCCCAATAGCTGAGCGCAACATCGCCGCTGTCTTAAATGACCAACAGCGCGATCGTCAGGCAATCAACGCAATGCAAGCGAATGGCTGACTGACCGATTTGTGTTTTAAGGCAATTATCTTGATGCAAGACGACCGCCAGCTGTGTGTGTTGAATGGCCACAAAGCTTATTGCCTCGAGTTAAACACACACACTCACACACGTCTCACACGTCTCGCATGTCAGATAGCCGTGTAATCGTGAAATATTACATACATGCATATATACATACAGATACTCAATCGTTTACAAGTTGAATTGCGACTTTAATGATTGCGTCTCTGCGCAGCCGCACCATCCCACCAACCCATCGCTGCAGCAAGTTACATTCGTGCAACGTCGTTGCTGGAACAGGTTGAGTGTGGAGTATAGCAAATAGTTGTTTACGATGGTCTCTGCATAAGGCCATGTGCAAGACTGCTGCGGCCAAAGTCAAGGTTTATTGGACCAACTTCATATCTATATGTATATATGGAACTTGCAGCTATTTTGGCTTGCAGATTTGCTTGTGCTATTACATTTATTTGCCTAGCGGTCTTTGGCATTGATTTGCTTTATGAAGAATAAAATTTATAGTTTATGGAGGGCCATACAATATTTGGTTTAATTTTTAAAAGGTGCTTTGGGGTGAATATTAAACAAACTGTGTAATTAAAAAATATTTCTTTCTACTTTTGTTATTTTAGATATGCAGAAACGAGTATATCCATATTAAAAATTATATGTTTATATAGTAACGTTAACGTATTTATTTTAAAGAGGCAATACGTCTTCTCCTAATATTTTCATAAATTTTCCTTATTGAACTGAAAACTGACAGTTGTCTTGTCAGTGCTATGGTTTTAGAATGGTTGTCAGTTGGAAGTTTTAGAATTCTCTATTTCAATTGTTCCTAAAATAGCAGTCTGAATCTTAGCCTCTTCGCGGCTAAGTATAAAGGACTACAGAGTTCGTATCTGGCAATATGAATGATTAGTTTGGATATTGCGTTCAATAGTTATAGACGTGTAAACAAGAAGTTGACTAATGCCGAAATTCGCGCTATTTAAAGCTTTCTTCGTTAAGGGCAAATCCGGTAGAGAAACGTTTCGTGAGATTTATGGTGTTTTGGGGGATGGAACTCTATCACTTCGAACTGCGGAGGAATGGTTTCGACGATTCAGAGCGGGTGAAAACGACGATGAAAATATAGAGTTAGACCGGCATGTGGCAACTCGTGACATCGCCCAGGAGATGAGAGTTATTCATCAAACTATTTGAAACCATCTGCAGAAGGCTGGATACACAAAATGGCTTGATGTTTGGGTGCCGCATGATTTGACGCAAAAAAACCTTAGGGACCGAATCAACGCCTGCGATGTGCTGCTGAAACGGAACGAACTCGACTCATTTGTGAAGCGGATGGTGATTGGCGACGATAAATGGATCACATACGTCAAAATCAAGCGAAAACGGTCGTGGTCTAAGTTCGGTGATTCGTCCCAAACAGTGGCCAAGCCGGGATTGACGGCCAGGAAGGTTTTGCTGTATGTTTGGTGGAATTGGAAAGGAATCATCCACCATGAGTTGCTCCCATATGGCCAGACGTTTAATTCTACCATCTACTGCGAACAACTGGACCGCTTGAAGCAGGCGATCGACCAGAAGAGTCCAGAATTGGCTAACAGGAAGGGCGTAGTGTTTCACCAGGACAACGCCAAACCACATACATGGTTGATGATTCGTCAGAAGCTACGGGAGCTCGGATGGGGAGGTTTTATCGCATTCACCATATAGCCCGAATATAGCGCCAAGTGATTACCACCTGTGCCTCTCCATGGCCAACGCTCTTGGTGGTGTAAGGTTGAACTCAAAAAAGACTTGTAAAAAGTGGCTGTCCGAGTTCTTCGCAAATAAGGAGGGCGAACTCTACGAGTAGGGTATTATGGCGTTTCTGTCTAGATGGAAACAGATTATCTGCCGAAACGGCCGTTCATTGTAACACTTTTTATAAAGCATTAAATAAAGAGCACAAAAGGGGAAGGTAGATACATATTTGTCATTAAAAGTTCAACCTCATTATTTAAACTTAACCTCATAATTTCCATTAGTTTTCTATAAATTGTTCATAAATCCATTTTGCCATTGCTTAGAATATCTCAAGTAAAATTTTCATGAAAAGTGAAAGAGAGACAAATTCCTAATCATACCTAAGCAGTTTCACGGTGAAACTTTTTTCGATAGAACTGAATTCATATCAATTTCCAGTAGCTTAAATGGGGTTAAATGAAGCACGCTTACATGTGGCGCCACTGCAATGGATTTAACAAATCTCTTACCACAGCCAATTAACTGCAAAGGGAAATTAAGTCAGACGCCACACGAAATCAAGCCTCTTTATGTGCCATTATGTACACATTTTTGTCTTCGTTTGGCATGAGGCATAAGAAACTTGTTTCTCCTGCAGAGCCAAATGTTTCTTAAGCAAAAACAAGAACAAGAGTCAACCAGCTAGCAGAAAGAAGCACAAATATAGGAGTGTCTAAATGAATGTAACCTGTAATTTTGCTACCAGCAAAGTCAAAAATAAACGCCAACAACAAACAAAACATTATCGACTGCACCTTGAGTCCTCATAGCCATCCACTGTAGCAACAGCGACTTCTTGCAACACAGTGGCGCTGCAGTGCAAAAGTACCAAAGTGCAAGCGCGCAGCTAAGCTTCGTGCGCCACGAAAGGCCACAAGCGGAAGCGCCAACAACAATGTACGAAAATAGAAGAACATGGCACGTTTTGCAGAAAAAAATAACAAAAAGAAAGAAACTATAAGTAGACTCATCATAGTACATGCGTTCTTACAGCATGCGCTTGCCTGTTGTGGCATTCGTTCTGTGGCACATGATTGTTGCATGAATCGCTCGTAAATAGAGTGAAGTGCCGCACGTTTGCTCATCGCGACCTTGATGTGGACCTTCAAACCGTTCTATTTGGTAGTAGAAAATCAAGGCTGCCCAAGAAGTCAGTGACCCAGCGTTGGGCTGAAGCGCTAAAAGCGTACCGTGTTAATACATATTGCTTACATTTCGTCTTCTTCTTCTTCACGCAGTGCATTCGCGAGCGTATACTCATCGCACGAATTTCCTGTCGCACTGTTTGACTCACTCAAATGTCAACTCGAATTATGCGCATTTCGAAAAGAAGTAAATTAATTTTGTTGTCATTTGCGGTAAATGTGCTTTACGAGTGCTTCACTTTCGTAAGCGGCTTTTCTGTTGAAATCAAAATGATTTCCTTATTGTGCCATGTGCCCTATTGTTCGTGACTAAGTGCATTCTTTGTGCTTGTTTAACCATGATTGAAACAAAAAAAACGGATACGAACAGCAGATTATTGAACTTTGCTTTTATTTTGACGGCACATATAGCTAGATATCGGATGTAGTTTCAAGAAATTTAAGTTACTCTTTTTTGGTCGACATTTTTAAATATTTAAAACGAATAAGGTCGTAAAGGTGGACTATCACTAGTTTAGTCTCATAGAATTGCAACTAACAGGCAAATAAACACTTTTAAACCCCAGCGCCACCTGGCGTATAAGTTGAATATCACTTATAGTTATAAGCTTAGGTAGCTCTCATATCATTGCAGCAGATATCCTATTCCTAGAATATATTTGATAAGAAATTGGTCTTCAGTAGTCCATCAGCCTTATTTAAATTCAACTGAAATGCAAGCAAAAACTATTTAACACTCAGCACCATCTACCGATAAATTTTGGTTGAAAATATTTTATAACAAATTTATGCTGAAAATGCCATCTAGCCATGATTTTGGATCTAAATTTACCTTAATTAATCTTAATGTGCCCTTGAATGCATGAAGTACCATATATGGTACATGCGATTTAAAGCAATTAAGGCTTCATAATTCGATCAAATTAATCCCTATCGCAGTTTGGCGTCATAAATACTAACGGTTCTTTAAAAATTACCGCAGTTTTCTGAAGTTTGACAGTGACCTAATGAAGTGGTCAGAAGTCTCCATATTGGAGGCTGAAAGATGAGATTTTTAGAATAAGATTATTAAAAGCGTTATTTTTGGTAGAACAAATCTACATATGGAAGTGAAATCAGCTAATTGATTGGCTACGAAGCAAGACGAAAGGGCTCTCTTCATAGTACTATGAAATTCCATGAACAAATATTCATTATCAAAAATTATTATTACTCACTTTGTCTGTAATCCATGCCCTCCAACGAGTTCACCGGCGCCGATGTCGAAGATGACAAAGTGCCATTGCAATCCTCAGTGCTGTAATCGGTGGTGCCAAAGATACCACTGCCAGTGGTGGAGAAACCTTCGGTACTCTGCTCAGCACTCGTTGTTAATGAGGATGTTTCTTCCACTAATTCGATGGGTGCCTCAGTGGTTGTGGTGGTGGTAGTAGTTGTTGAAGTGGTTGTTGTTGATGGTATCGTAGGCTTAGGTTTGGGTTTCGGCGTTGTTGTTGTAGTAGTTGTGGTGGTGGTGGTGGTGCTCGTACTACTTGGCGTAGACGTTGTGCTCGGCGCAGGACTCTCCGTTGTTTTCGTGGGCTTCGGTTTGGGTGGACGTGTACTCATCACCGACGATGGACGTTCCGGTTTGGGCATAATTGAGGTTATGTTGCTCATTATTTCACTAATACTGGTTGAAACGGATATCATGGTGCTGGTGATGGGTGGCGATGATGTAGTGAAAACTGGTAACAACAAAATAAATATTTAATAATTATTAAAGAGAAATTTAGTTTGTGTGGAAACTATTTAATCACCACTTTTCTAACTTACCTGTGGCATTTGTGGTGATTGGTGATTCCGCAGTTTTATTGCTAGCATCTTGCGTGAGCGCCGTTGGTGGTGGACCCCACTCGAAGGTTGCGTTGATGGTCGTCGGCTCGTTGTCTATATTTGTCCATGTTATCAAACCAGGCGTTGTTGTCGTCAGCTCAAGCATTGGTACCTCGACTTTAGGTGAATCTGTAGTCAAGACTGGCGGTTGTGGTGTGGTGCTGCTGATTGGAGCTCTCGTGGTTGTTGTGGTTGTCGTCGAGGTCGTAGTTGTGGTGGTTCTATGAGGCTTTGGTGTTGTTGGTTTCTGCGTTGTTGTTGTTGTTCTTGCTGTAGTTGTTGTGGTTGTGCTCGGTGCTGTTGGTTTCGTGCGGGTTGTGGTACTACTTGGACGCTTCGTTGTAGTTCTTGTGGTAGTCGGCGCAGCGGTTGTTGTTGTTGTAGAAGTGGTTGGTGCTGGCGATGGTGTTGTAGGTCCAGCGCTCACAAATGGTACCTTCACAATATCTGCTGTCGGCTGGGGTCGTGGTCTTGGCGCATGTGTCGTCTGTGGTACGGACTCAGCTGGCTTTGGCACCTTGGTTTCTTGCACAGTGGTGGGTAACTCGTCGTTACTTATGGTTGTAGCCGGTGTTGGTGTTGGACGGCGATGTGTTGTTGCCACCGGCCTACTGCCAGTTGTGGTGACATTTAGTAAAATCGGTTTCACCGCTTCGTTGGTGTCGGCATCCACTGGCCGTCTGGTCGGCTTAGCGCTTGACGTGGGGCGTGGCTTCGTCTGCGGCGGTTTCCGACTTGTCGTAGGTCGACGCGTAATCAAGGGCCTCGGACGAGTAGTAAATCTATCAATTGGTTTGAGTGTGGTAGTTACATACTGTGTAGGTACTTCGGTGGTTGTTGGACGTGGTCGATAACGATTCGTGGTATGTACCGGCCGTTGTGTGGTTGTCACTTCATCTGACTTTATATTACTCTCCGTTCCCGATGGCGTAGTGGTCTCTACAATCTGGAAAGTAAAGAATTTCGGTGGCTGTGTGGTGACTTCCACTCTCGTATCCAATTGAGTTGCGGTCGTGGTGAGTACAGGTCTCGTAACTGTAGTTTTGCGTCGTGGTGGCTTTATTGTTGTCGGTGCCACAGTTGGCTTCGCCGTGGTACGCACCACAAACTGTGACGTCTTGTGTGTTGTATGCACTGCTGGACGTTTCGGTGCAGTTGTTGTGGTCAACTTAACTGGTTTTGTAGTGTTCGTTGTTGTGATGGGTGTTGTATCACCCTTATCGCTGCTGCTGCTACTGCCATTAGCGCCGTGTATGTGACTGTTTTGTTGCAGATAACTTTGTGTTACATTCCTCACCGTTTCGCTAATACTATTGCTGCTACTTTGTACTGTGTGGTGTGGGCCGAGAGTGGTGAGTTTGAACAGTGTGCTAGTGGGTAGTGTGGTCGACTCGTGTGGAAAGTGTGAAATTGTGTTTTGATCGATGCTATTATCGCTGATTTCGGGCGCGAAGAGAGCAGCGTCATCCTGGGGGAAATGAAATGAGAATAATGAAATATAAAAAAAAATAAATGACGGAAGAATTTTAGGAATAAACCTTTCTATGCTTAATTTTGTACAATAGTTAATTAAAATAACATAGAAATTTGGAAATATTTCCCAATGATAAGCAAAATATTCATTATAATGGTGAAACGCAGGGAAATTAAATCAAAAAATTAAAATTAAAATTAAAACTAAAATTAAAATTAAAAATTAAAAATTAAAAATAAAATTAAAATTAAAATTAAAATTAAAATTAAAATTAAAATTAAAATTAAAATTAAAATTAAAATTAAAATTAAAATTAAAATTAAAATTAAAATTAAAATTAAAATTAAAATTAAAATTAAAATTAAAATTAAAATTAAAATTAAAATTAAAATTAAAATTAAAATTAAAATTAAAATTAAAATTAAAATTAAAATTAAAATTAAAATTAAAATTAAAATTAAAATTAAAATTAAAATTAAAATTAAAATGTGAATAATTAGAATTTTAAATTTTTTATTAAAAAAAAATTTCCTTAGCAAATCTACATTGGAAAAATCGAAGTTCTATAATTTTTAATATTTCTTAAGTTTTATCTTAAGTGGTATTGTTAGAATTACAAGTTTTTCTTTTAAAATTATTGTTCTAAGTTTTTACAGTTCTCAGTTAAGTTCTTAAATATTTTTGTAAGTATTAAGTCTTTCTTTAAGTTGTCTTCTAAAAGTAATTTCAATAGTCGATTATTCCATTACTTTTTGATTACTTCTGTGTTTATTAAAGTAATTGATAGCTTATTCTACACTCACCTTCAGCTGACAACATGAACCAAAATAGAAACGATCAATGCACGTGCCCAAATGTGTGCCATTCTGTTTAATACAATCGATGGCGAACATACAAACACCCGAGCGTCCAGACTTGCGTACAATGCAGGGTAAATGTCGTATATTACGACCTGATTGAACTGAAAAAGACAATAAATAAAACAATATTTAATACAAATATTTCAATAAGCAGCATAATTTGCTAAAATTTACAAAAATATTCATTGATCATTTCCAAAAAAAAAAAAAATAAAAAAATATTTTATTTAAAAAAATTCTTAAAAAGTGTGAATAGACGAAATTAAAAAGTAATAAAAATATTTTTATTAAATATACAGTAGTAAATAATCGCGATAACACACATTTTTATATGCAAACGAATTTCTTTAACGGTGAATCGCTTTGACTGCTAATTCACCATTTTAGTTGTTATTGTTATTTATTTCTTACGTTGTCTAAATCCAAACATAACCCACTTTTTAATTCTAAACAAATACAAAAGTCTATGCAAATTTACGCACACAATATGCCAATGCTTGTTTTTGTTGTTGTTGCTGCTGCTATATTTGTAATATTCTCATATTTACATTTCACGCATTTTGTTGTATTTTTTTTTTATTTGCGACTTCAGCTATTTCCGTTGCTTCGCGCTACAACTCGCAACGGCGGACGCCTTCAATTTCAACGCCAATTTGAGTGAACCGTTAGCTGTGTGTGTGTGTATATTTAAGCTGTTTGAACCGTTAGCATAAGTGAAAATGAACGAAGCAATCAAAGAAAGAATGCATGAAAGCGTCTAAAAGATTCACCAAACAATCAACTGTGAGCGAATGTGAGCGAATTAAGTTGGAATGATGGGCGAAAAGGTGAAAAAGCGTGGCGAAAGAAGCACCCAGCGTTAGAATGTCGCATTGGGCTGTACAACAAGATTTAGTAATGTGTGTGATTGTTGTTGTTGTTGCCAAAAATATATAATTTATGAATTGTTGAAGAATTTATTAGTGTTTTTACAGGGCTTGTGTGTATGTGTATTTATTGTAACTGTTTTGAAAAGAACTCTGTATGTATGTGGGTTGCAAGTGACTTAAGTGTCAGCGATAATTTTAAAGACATAAATATGTATATATGTATGTCTATAAAACTGATTCGTTATAGTCAAGCAAAACATGAAAATATCGTGACACACTGCCGCCTTTATGAACAGCAGCAGCAACAGCTTGAGGAGGAAGAGAAAGATAAAGAGCGGCGTGCAACATATTGACGTTAACTTCTACAATTATTGTTGTTGTTGGCAATTAGCAGTAAATTGAGTTGTTCCAGCGCGTCTTCGATGAGTAAGAAATTTTTTCGCCTTTCATTTCAGTTGGTCGACAATCGAACGGTAAATGGATTGAACTACTGCTTCGCTTTTGGTTGAGAGACACATATATACATCAGTATATGAGTATGTGTGTATGTGTGCGTTATAAATCTGTGTCATTAGAAGCAATAATAATAATAGCACGCATTGTGTGCTTGTGATGTAATTATCTGCAATTCTTTCTTGTAGAAGTATATATGTATGTTTGTAGGTATTTCTTGAACCATTATAAAAGACTTAAGCAACGAACTTGCTGTGTTCGCTGGCTGTTGATGTGGTAATTAGAAGAAAGTACTGCTCGGTATTATGAAACTGTTTCTAAGTTATGACAGCGCAAATTGTGTGTTATTATGTCGCAGGTAATCAATTCTTCACACACAAATATCTACGAAATTGATGGAAAAGTGGCTGTTGCGCAATAATATTATTTTTGTTGTTTGTGGTGTGAAAAGTAGTTTTGTGGTATTTAATTAAGAATATTTTTTAGTATTATTAAGGGGGGGGGGGGGTAAGGTTTGTTTCGTCGAAAAAATACCTTTTTTCATGAATTTTTTTAGAAAAAATTATCGCTGTAGGTTTATTTTACTTATTATTATATGAAAGTGCAACGTTTGAAGGATACTTAAAAAAAAGTTTTATCGAAAAATAGCGAGGAATAACGGATTTATCGTCGATCTCTGCAGGCACCTCGAAAAAAAGTGTTTGTGCGGTGACCAGCCTACAGCATCACTGGATCATCCGAATTCAAAAAATGAAAATGCTTTCTATAGTTTATTAGTTTATCTTTCAATTGACGTCGAGTTTTTTTTAATCTTTCAATTTTTCAATTTTTGGTACCATTTTCAAGCCAAAATTACGATTTTAGACGAAAAAATCGACCTATTTGTTATTGTAAAATTGTTAGTAATTAAAAAAGAATATTTGTTCAAAATTTCAAAACGATCGATGCAGTAGTTTTTTCTGTAGGCTGGTCACCGACTTTAAAAATGACATATTTGGGAAAATCGATTCAAAGTTCTGTACACTCAGCGCAGGTAGCTGGAGGTACCGTTATTCAACCTGCTGTAACTTCGTTAGTTTTTCTCCGAATGACCTAAAATTTTAACACAATATTCTTGAGATGTTGATGGTTCAGAAAAAAAATAAAAAAAATAATGAGAAAAAAAAAGTTGTCAAACCTTACCCCCCCCCCCCGTTAAATTAATAATTTACTTTAGATGTTGTTATGTAATCCTATTTCTGATAAAATGGTATGCTTTATTTTATCAAAAAATTTTGGCGCAATACAAATTTTCCAGAAATTTATAGCATTTTAAAAGTAAGAAAGGGCTAAGTTCGGGTGTAACCGAACATTTTATACTCTCGCAATTTATTTATTTAGCTTTATTTATATTATATATTACACAATTTGACCACATATTCGTCATATATATTGTATAAAGTCCATTGAAAGTTGGAAGTAGGCGTGGTTGTGAAGTGATTTGGCCTATTTTCATTTCATTTGGATTTCATTACATTGGGATGTAAAAAATTTCTTACAAACCAAGTTTCATTGAAATCGGTCGAGTAGTTCTTGAGATATGGTTTTTGACCCATAAGTGGGCGACGCCACGCTCATTTTCCATTTTGTAAAAAAATCTTAGTGCAGCTTCCATCTGCCATTTCTTATGTCAAAATTTAGTGCTTCTGACGTTTTTCGTTAGTGAGCTAACCCACTTTTAGTAATTTTCAACCTAACCTTTGTATGGGAGGTGGGCGTGCTTATTATCCGATTTCTTTCATTTTTGGACTGTATTAAAAAGTGGCTAAAAAAACGACTGCAGAAAGTTTGGTTTATATAGCTCTATTGGTTTCCGAGATATGTACATAAAACTTATTTGGGAGCGGGACCACGCCCACCTCCCCAAAAAATTGCTCATCTTCGAAAGCAACCTTCCTATGGTGCCAAGAAATAAGTGTGCCAAGTTTCATCAAGGTATCGTAATTTTTACTCAAGACGGACGGACAGACAGACATTCGGATTTGAACTCAACTTTTCACCTTGATCACTTTGGTATATATAACCCTATACCTAACTCGTTTAGTTTTGGGTGTTACAAACAAACGTTATGCGAACAAAACTATAATACTCTCTAGCAACTTGTTGCGAGAGTATAAAAATAATAGTGGTACTCATTTAACGTTGCAATGATATAAATATAGTAAATTTGCAATATGGCAACAAATGTTAAATGAGCGCTCTTTGGCAATATTGTGGTAATATCAGCTTATTGTGAATTAATTGTAAACATGCCATGAATGCCACTGAAAAAGATCTCGCATATTTGCAAGATTGTCGTAAAATGAAATGCATGTAAAAATTAACAGCTGTTTTACGATATTGTAATTTTGCGATGTTGGCATACGTTTACGACGTTAAATGAGTACCACTATTATTTAATTATTAGAAATAGTTTATGCAAAAGAAGGATACAGGGTTTAAGCAAACATTTCAAAAGTTATAAGTTTTTACACATTTATACACACTCTCCTATACATACATATGTCTGTACTTTCTTGTTTCTTGCGTGGGTTCATTTAAAAAAAGTAGATAGAGGAAAATTCGAACATGAAATTATATTTTATTTGCAATGAGCTAAAATTTAATTACTACCTCTAGTCTCTGGTGTCCGTTGTCTTTCTCTTTGATTATAAAGGCGTTGTGAACGCTCAGAGTTCCATGCCCTAGTGCGAGCTTCTATATTTCTAATATTTTGTTCTTCAAGCCACTGCACACGCTCCGTACTCGACACTCAAGCGCGTACTTGGGAGGTTTTGAAATTTTGTACAGCAAGCAGCTGCGATCACTCACTACCCGACTCTCTGGCACGCGATTGCGATGTTAAGAGAATGACTTGCAAGACGATTTTGAGTTTCAGATTAAAATTCTCCATCACGGAGTCTTTTTGATACCCTCGCATGGGAACTATTTCCAGGAAGTTGATTTCATCATCGATTTAATGCTTTGAAGTTATAAAACTCTTTCTCGGAAATTTTCAAAACATGAAAACACTTCGCCTTCATGACAGAGAGTTTTAAAACGCACTATCAATGATTAGTATGGTATTTATTTGTAAAATCAATTGGTCTACATATTGCTGGACAATACTTAAGTTAAAAGTCTTCCGGTCTTCGATACCAAAATTACTTTGAAACAATACTTTCTATATTTCTATTTACCAATGAGCACTTGTATATTATACCTACATATTCGTACAGAACCGTTATTTAATACTAACTCTTGGAATGCATACATACTTACACTAATAATTTTCTAGGAATATGCAATCACTCATACAATTTACCATAGGTCAGTTGACCTATAAAATTATAATTATCTATCAAATACTTCACAGTTTCTTTCTCCACATTTCATTTTTCTTAATTGCTCAAATCCATTCATACATATTATTGTAATCACGTGACCACCATGAGCAACAACTCAGCATTTAGCTTATTCTAAATTGAAATATGTTTAGTTTTCTTAGCAATATTTTTCTGAAGTAATTGCATAATGCACATTCTAAGAAGAATTCTTTGCCAATTCACCACATTGATGTCGAGCTGCCTCATGTAGCATGCTGTAAACACATATATGTATGTGCGCATATCATCAACAAAATGCGGCCGCAGATTGGCAATTGGGTCAGTAAGATTCCACTGCTAATGCCAAAACCACAATGCAAACTTAATCGTTGGTGAATTAGATTTATGGCTGTTCATAGAGGAAATGGAAAAAATGTTAAATTGAAATAATTAATATACTGTGTAGAATTGCAGATTTCTTCCGAAGAGAATGCGCGGATATTAAGAAATGTTTGCTAATGTGTTTTTGATTACTTCGGAAAAAACTACTTCTTAATACAAATGCTATAGTAGTTTTACATGTGAAAATATTTTCAAGCTATAGAAATCTCTATACAGAAATAACTTTTAAAACCCTAGAATCTTTAACCTAAATTTCAAGAAAATTGATACAACTGATTTGAAACTGAACAGAAAAAACTCTTTCAAAATGAATATAAATATAGTATATGAAAGTCGATAATGTACAGATGCCGTAGACATTTTTACATACAACTTCTAATTCCTTAAAAGCTTTTTCTTGTTCAAACCCAGAACCCAGACAATTCTTGTTGCATGTGTAGCGTCCCAAACCAACAAAAAACACTCCATAACATGACATAACAGCATTCGTTCTAATGCTCTTCACGAAATGTAGGTTAATCCGTACGTGCTTTCGTGGTCACTGGCGTTTGCGACAGCTTAGCTATGGATTACATGCGGATTAAATGTCAACGACTGCGCATCGCAGCGTTTATTGAGAAAAATATTAATATTTTACAATATATATTTATATTTTATTTTGTGCTCAGATATTACGGTACTTTTGCTGAATGCAGAGTTCTTGAAAATTTTTTAAATTTTTTTTGGATTTTTTTTTTATTTTGCCAAATTATTGATATTTTCCGAATGAGAACTTTGTAAGCGAGCACGAAAATATCAAAATGGCTATGAATATAATAACATCGACTATTTTTTTCCAGTTAAATAAGTTTGCTTATAAAGTAAGCACCATAATTTGTAAGTATCATAGTGAATATTTTTGGAAATTCAATATCAAATACCTTGAGAAAATTTTTACTTAAGTTACTTTCTTTTGGTCCTCCTTTACAAATAGCCACTTGCTAATTAATCACAACTCCTCCATAAAACCCAAAATAAAACCATTCAGCACTGCTTAATTGCCTCCCCATTAATTAGTGAATTACCGTAACTCCCCTACAATAAACTTTTCTTTTTTATTTTCTATTAAAATGTAGGTCTCTATAAAGCAATTAAGCCACAAAATCCCCCCAAAAAAAGAAGGAGTCAACACATATTTCCCTTTCACTTGCTTCTCGTGTTGATTGTTGTTGCTCGAAAGCCAATTACTCATCCTGCCACAAAAGTGGTACATGCGGTGACCACCAACATTCACCACCTTAAATTAGATTCATCCGATTTCTTTATACACAAAACAAAGATAGAGCTATTCTCACTTGCCAACGTTTGTCGGCGCGTTCGAGTCAATTACTTGAATGCAATTATCTGATCACTTTCATGAAAGATTTTTCATCAACTTGATTTCCTTTTGATCTGCCACTTTTTCTCGTCTTTTTTGATTTTCCTTTGCTTTTCCCGCACTTTGATGGTTGTGTGTGCGTGTGGACATTCGTGATTTGTGTTTGGCCGCCGCTGGCCGACTGTGGCAACGAGGTCGCGCGCTCGCAACAAGCTTTAGTTGTAAAGAAAAGCTATAAAAGCACGCAGGCTGTGGCTGTTGATTATGGACATGCGCGAGTTGCCCGCATCACTACTCTTGTGTTTGTTGTTGTTTTTATACTTGTTGTTAGCAGTTAGTGGCTTGTGATGTTGCCCATTTTTATAGCAACATTCTCTTCGTTTGTTGTTATTGCTGAGCTGCCTGTTCACTGCTGACCTCAATTGCTTTTGATCGCCTAATAGGAAAGTATTCGCCATTTCCTCCTTGTTGTGCTGGCGGTTTCACCAACAACAACAACACGCCAAGTTAGTTGGTGTGTCTATTTTCTATTTGTTTCTTGATTTATGTGATTCTTGAGAATTTCATGTATGTGATTTAGTGATTTTCTCTCCGCTACTGCGTTTCTAATTTATCATCAAGCTGACTGCTGTGTAATTTCTCAGCAATTTCACTGCCTTCCGCTTTACGCATGTACAAAATATATGCATTTAATGCCACCGCTGTGCCGCCAAATTATATGAATCGAAATAAATAATTTATAATGAGCAACAGTCGCACACCGGCAACCGAAGACCAGCAGCCAGCAAGCAAGACGACCAACCAGCCGCAGAGGAAGTGTTAATTGCATGTAAATTAATTACTTTTTTATGCGCTTCTTGACCTATATACCAAGTAGATTCTACGCATCCGTTGGCTCTCACATCAAATTGCCATTAATTTGCTGTATCATTGCATGAGTTCGTGACTACGATGGCCTGAGAGATTTTCTAGATGTGGGCGCTTGTTGGTATTGTTGTTGCTTTTGTTGTATGTGTATATCTCACCAGCATTTCTGCATCCTTATCATCACTTTCATTTAGTCTCAAAACAACACTTTTTCTACAATTCAAACCGCAAACACTTGTTTGACTTGATGCTACTTTCTCAGTTTCGGGTTCGTTGCTTAAGTCTTTCGTTTGCGCGCTGATTGCTGTTGATTGATGTCCGCAGAACAAAATGAAAGTTTTGCATAAAAATTAGAAATGTTGGCGGCGTATAATAAGAAATGTTTCCTGTCACGATTTTTGACATGAATTTTTATTGTGATTTACAACAACAACAAATATACAGAGGTGTCAGCTAAAGCTCATCTTCAAACAAATGACAATTGAGGCGCGGTTTGGAGCGTTTTTTTGAGAGGTAATGAGTTGGAAATGATGCAAAAGTCTTCTCAGTGTAATATTAATTTAATTTACAGTATTTAATATGGGTCAGCAGTCAAAATTGAAAAAAAAAAATACTCCCAAACTACTGAGAATTCAAAAAAAATTAAATTTTTTCTAAAAAAAGATTCCAGTTCCACCCACAATCTACAACAATTTATTGTCTATTTTCCATACAAATCATAGACACGACATAGCAACTGCCACAACAGACACAGCCAGCGTGTACGTGAGTGAAAGTGAACCAAATTCTGGAGCTATAAGCAAACAAATCTTCGGCTTTACAACAACTAAGCAAAGTGACATTCCCTCCAAATAGTTAATTTCTTACTCATTGCTTTCCAAATTTGTTTAAATTAACATACACACATCTACTTATATGAGTGTATTTACACATACAAACATGCGAACTACCTTTGCTTATCACTCATCACTGGCAGTTCAACTCATTTGCTAGCGCTGATGTCAACCAACTCATTAAGATAATCACCGGCTTTAGCCAATAACAACAAAATAATTTAAATGCTGACTGCTTTACAACAACAACAATCTAAAAGAAGCATTTAATATATAAGAAAGTGTTGTTGTTGTTCTTGCTATTGTTTTTGTTTGTCTTTTAACTACAAATTTCTTTGTATCAGTTGATTTTAAAAGAGAACCCGAAAAATACTTGTTTTACCCACTTTTACTGTCTTGCCTGGCGGTTTAATGAAAGCGTTTCTTCTGTCACGTCTTGATTACAAAGAAATTTACTTGATTTTAGCTGAGCTGCTGCTGGTCAGCTGAGCTACACTGAGTTGGTGAGTAAATTGCTTCTGAGAAATGCGGGTGTAGCCGGATGCAACTATATCGATATATGTATGTATATGAGTATGGGAACTTGCATATGTGATTATAAATGCTCACACGTGTGTGACTAGTGAGAGTAACAAAATATCTGTCTAAAATATTCAAAAACAAAAGACTAAAGTGAAAGCAATAGTCTTTTTGTAGACAATCAAGAAAAAATCTAGTTGGGTTGATGGCAGAATTCTAAAATCATATTTAATAAAATACTTGACAAACAAGTAAGGAAAGTCTAATTTCGGGTACAACCGAACATTTTATACTCTCGCAATGTATTTTTACATTTTTAATAAGATAACACACAATTTGTCCCTTATATTCAGCATAAAGCCCAATAGAAAAACGAAAATCACCATTTATAGTATATTAGCTGAGGTAATTCTTGAACCGATTTCACTCATTTTCACCACCATTCTACATTATATCCAAGGTTATATGCTCACTAAACTTGGCTAAGATATTTCACATATTGACCGATTTAAAAGCTATTGAGCCTAACGTATTTTTGAAAACCCTATAATTAGCTATATGAGAGCTAGGAAAAGTTATAACCCGATTTTAACCATTTCTGGTACACACTATTAGAAGAAAAAAATTTCGTCTGAATTAAATTAAGATATCTAAGAGATTTACCGATATTTTCGGTGAAAAATTGCCTTAAGGCACTGAGTTCTTCATATTCGATATCCGTTGAGTATAAGTTATACTCCGATTTCGATATATGATGCCGCAGATCATATACAGTATTTATGTAAAGTTTTATTCCGCTATCTTCATTGGTTCCTTATGTTTACATTATAAAGTGAAGGAATCAGATGGAATTCAAAATTGAGTTTTATGGGAAGTAGTCGTGGTTGTGAACCGATTTCGAACATTTTCCACACGTGTCATCAGGGTGTCAAGAAAATATTATATACCGAATTTCATTGAAATCGGTTGAGTACTTCCTGAGATATGGTTTTTGACCCAAAAGTGGGCGATGCCATGTCCATTTTTCTTTTTATAAAAAAAATCTGAGTATAGCTTCTTTCTGCTATTTCTTCTGTAAAATGTAGTGTTTCTGATGCTTTTCGTTAGTGAGTTAACGCACTTTTAGTATTTTAGTAATTTTCAACCTAACCTTTGTAAGGGAGGTGGGCGTAATTATTATCCGATTTCAACTATTTTCATAGTGTATGGTGGAGTACGTAAGGGAACCGACAGCAGAAGCGAGAAATATACCCTTTCCTAGAGCGATCCTTTGTTCCAAATTTCACTTTTATAACTTTACTGATAGCTTTGTTATGACTCTTTATGCGTTTACGGTTTACGCCATTTTGTGGGCGTGGCAGAGGACCGATTTTGCCCATCTTCAAAAGCAACTCTTTCACGCTCCCAAGGAACATGTGTACATAGTTTCGTCAATATATCTCAATTTTTAATCAAGTTATCCGTTGCACGGACGGACGGACGTACGGACTGACAGACATTCGGATTTTGACTCGTCTCGTCACCCTGATCATTTGAATATATATAACACCTATATCTAACTCGTTTAGTTTTATGACTTACGAACAACCGTTATGGGAACAAGACTATTTAACTGTCTTAGCAACTTTTCTTGCGAGAGTATAAAAATATAATAGTTCTGAAATAAAGTCTTACTGACATATGTAAAGTTGATGATTATTCCATTAGAAGATCTTGATTCCCACTTCAAATAGAGTTTAGCTGGCCGTTACAATTTCAATAAACTAAAATACTTAGTTAACTTAGCGACTAGAATTTGGTCCATCTAATAATCAATAACTCGTAATTAGTCAAATATGTCGTAAGAAAAATTAATATCGAATCTATAATTTTAAATTTCGAGTTTTCTGTTTGAAATCAGTTTTCTATGATTGATTGATTGATTATACCAGTATATTTTACTTACACCAGTTATATGTTCGATTAGTTAGTCTGTTGGGAATCGTAGGCAGCTTTTTATTACATAGTGAAAGCACACGTCAGAAAAGCAACTCAGTCGGTATTATATGTCTTTGCTTCAAACCTTTGAAAATTTGTTCTTTATAAAATTGGGAGCTCTCAAAAAAATTCTGCCAAACTTTCCTGGTATGAAATTAAATTTAGTAAAATTCATAGAAGTATAAATTTTAATATCTCTTGTATTCTCTACTATATCAAACAGTTTTATTAGCTCCAATTCAAATCCAAATTATTTTCTATCAATGGATGAAAAATTGTAAACAAACAATCAGTTTTCTGATTCAATCACATAACTTATAATTAAACTAAATATCTATCAAATCTGTGCATTTCTGAAGATTATGATTATTAGTATTTATATTTTGTGTTGTAACTGAACATTTAAATAATCACAATGCAATTAAGAATTCTTCTCAAAAATATTTATTCACAATAAAAGCGCTGTCAGCAACCGGTACCAATTACTTGAGCGCAGGAAATCCGTTGCGAGCAATAAATGTCACAAAGTCAGTAAATTCTATCTAGCAGAGTTGGTAGACTGACGAAGAAAGCGTCGGATCTCTAGCTGAGTAGTCGCTTAGTTGCCTGCCTTGCATTGCTCAAATATAATTATTGCATTTATTTACCCATATTATCTGTTGTATATATTTATATTTACTACAATAATAAAACTAAGTGTGCCTTTAGCAGCGGAAGAGGCGGTTCAATGGCATCTAAAACGCTGGCTGGAGAGTTGCAAGTAAACCGCTTGATGACAGAGCTTTTTAATTGCTCGCTTAGAAAACGAGTTTTTTTCGTTTAACACTCTTTTAACTTTTCTTAAAGATAATCTAAGAATTTAAATATATATGTATTTATAAATAACTTGAACTTCGTTGGCTTTTATCGTGCGTTAAATAAACATTTGTGGAATTTCGAAAAGTTTGTTCACCCAGTTTTTCAGTTTAGCCCTATTCATCGTTGAATCATATGTGCGAGCAGATAAGAGAATTTCTATTTATTTTTGTACTCACACTGTGCTAAGCTCGGATTGTCGACGAAGACGGGCGTCGCCTGTGTTGGTGTTGCACTGTCGCTGAGCAGCAGCAGAAATGCGAGCAGCGGCAGCAGTGATGCGGCGACCGCTTTTAATGTTTGCCATGTGTTTGTATTGTTGTTGTAGTTGTTGGGATGCAGGTGTTTGTGGTCTTGTTGTTTCTGCTGTATTGCATTGCTTGCTGTATTTGTTGCTGTTTTCAACATTTCTGTTGCTGTTGCTGTTGCTGCTTGATGCATTTTGTTTGTATTATTTGCACTATATTTACTTGACATGCTGGAAGTTGAATTCCTGTTTGACGTTCTCGTTGATGTGGTATGAGTAGTTGCGTCGCAGGCAGGCGGTGGAAATGAGGCCGGTTTTATTTGACGTATTGTGCCCATCTGGAAGAGTGGAGTAGAATTAGGAAGTGTGTTTAAATAAATGTTGGGTATTTAGTGAAATTACAGTATTTAATAAATAAAAAATGTAAAAATTATATAGGATTAATCTTAGTGATGAGTTATTCGTATAATTTTTATAGAAGTGTTCCTGTACCGTTA
Organism: Zeugodacus tau; assembly: GCA_031772095.1. Classification (NCBI taxonomy): domain Eukaryota; kingdom Metazoa; phylum Arthropoda; class Insecta; order Diptera; family Tephritidae; genus Zeugodacus; species Zeugodacus tau. The sequence goes on along the minus strand of CM062652.1, from coordinate 17,990,681 downwards.
TTTGGATGTGTGGTGCTCTAAAAATTGTCGGAAAAATTATCAAAAATTGCTAAGACCAATTTATTTTATTATAATTTTAAATATAATTTTAATTTTTTTAACCCGTAGTGAACTACGCCAGGTCATATTGACCAGATTTTTTTTTGTCTTTTTTTGGATATTTTTCACGTTTAAATGAAGTAAAAAGTAATTTAATTTGAATAATTGATTTAAATTCTCATTGTATTCTGAATTTAAATAATTTGAATTCTAATAAAAATAAAATTTTTTTATAAAAAATATGAAAATTTGGCTGTTTAATTTTTTTTGAAAATTTTCGAGTTATTTATTGTTTTTATTGTTGTAATTAATTTATCGTTATTGTTAAAAATATTTAAATATCTTTTTTAACAATTTTTTTTAAAATATTTTTTGTAGATTTTTGTTCCAAATTCTTGACTAATTTATGTTTTTTATTATCAAACTTTCAAAAAAAATCCAAATAAAAATAAGAAATCTCTATAAAACCCGAACAAATAAAATAACCATATAAGACAATCAAAAACGGGAGAAAGTAACAGAAATTGAAAGCAAAATCTCTACATAAAAACCTCCAAGAATGGAACACGCCTTAAAATACACACACGCCAATAGCGCGTCGATGTTTTGTTCCCGTGCGAAAAGCGAAAGTTGCTAATGACATTAAAAAGCGCACACCACTTCAGCTGAGGGGGAATTAATTTTTTCCAACAATAAAATGCTAATAAGCACCGAAGTGCTGCGCGAAATGCAAAAAAACTTTCATTCTGACCTAATATTGGCGCAAAATAAATAAAATAACAAATAATATATATTGTGTATGAGAAACAAATGCAAAATATCTGCTTGCCGCGTTGTTGTCGTTGCCGGCACTGTTTGTAGCTGCTGACTGCCGTCATAGGTCGTGCTCGTGCTACAGCTGGTGTCAGTCGGCAAGCGTTGGCCTCATTATGCCTGTCGCCGTTGACTTAACTGGCACTGCGCTAGTGGGAACGACAAGATCACGATAACAACAACAACAATAACACTGGCAGCAGCAGCGGTGCCGGTAATCTGTAGCGGCACAAATTGTTTACTTGCCGTAGATGGGGGAAGATAAGATCTGTATGGGAGTTTTTAGGGGATACCCAGTGAACCAAATGTTTGAAGCTGAAACTAGATTTTATTTTAGAATCATGAGTTCTCAAATCGAATTATTTTGCCACTAGAGACTGATTGCTGAGTTTGTCCGAAATATAAAGAGACTTTGGATCCGATTTCTATACCCATCTAGCATTAATTGGATAAATATGACACTTGTTTTCATGGATCTGCTACAATCGATTTCTTAACAATTGCTGAAAGGTGACTACTTTCCGCAATTTGGAGTTATATGAGTCATTCAATGTGATTTAACGTTGCTCGTATGTTAAACTCGAGTTTAAAGTTTTAAATTTATGAAGAATTCTTAGGAGATCTTAATACAGTGTTTATGAAATCATAAGTTTAAGTGAAGCGAACGTTAAACTCGAGTTTCATGTTCTGTGTTTATGAATAATTTTCAACTGATCTTATTGCAGTGTTTATGAAGTAGAGACTTAACGCTGGGCAAATGTTAAACTCGAAATCACTTCTTTGAGTTTATGAGTAACTATCAAGTATTCTAATTTCAGTGTTTGAGAAACTGTGAGTGTACGTTGTTCGTAGTTTAATATTTTGTGTTTATAAACTACACTCAAATGATCTCACTACACTGTTTAAGAAGTACAGGCTTAACGCTGAGAAAATGTTAAACTCGAATTTACGGCTTTGAGTTTAGGAATAGTTCTAAATGATATCTATGCAGTGTTTAATAAACTCTGATTTTACATTACGTGAACGTTAAACTCAAGTTTAGGGTTTTATGTTTACCAAAATAGCTGATCATTGCAGTGTTTAAGAAAATATGAGCTTAAGTTGCGGGAACATTAAACTCGAGTTTTGGGTTTTCTGAGCTTATGTACAAATCTCAAGGAAGTTCTTTGCATTGTTTAAGAAACGGCCTTCAGATAGTATTTTATATTAAACAACAAAATCCCAATAAACTCGAGTTTATAAATAAGCTCACTTTTATTGAGTTTGTATTAAGCTGTACACCTTTTATAAGAAGTTACAATTTTTAGCTAGTAAATGAATACCCTCAAATTTGGTTTGCTGGTCTCAACCTCTTAAGAATGAATTCACTACTTTCGCTTCGCAAACTATACTTATATATTTATAAGTTAACGCCCACCAGTGCCACTGTACCAGTTGATACCAGAGAAATTTCGCAGCAATTTTAAATATTTTTAAGGAATTTTTTGTCTTTTTAGCAAAATTCTTGCGAGAGCTTCCCAAAAATTAACGCAAATTGAGGAATTCATGCGTGGAAATATACAAATATTTATAACATTAATGTGTTTAAGACTCTCTGTGTGTATGTATTGTACTCTGACTCGCTGCGAGTAGGTGAAAGTTATTGGCGTTAATGCGAATATCGTCGGCCGGCATGTTTTGTGGCGAAATCACGGAAGCAATGCCGGGCATATTTTTGCATTGTTTTGTTGTAGCTGTTGTTGCTGTTTGCCATATGAAATTCTGTCAAATTTGTTTGCTCATGAAAAATAAATTTGCGGACATTTAAGTGCTGGTATTTATGGAACGAAAATTAGCAAATAAATGAAGTATGGCAAAACATGTTTGTGTAGATATGTTTGTTTGATGATTTTTTGAAGAGTGAAATTTTGGAAAAAAATTCATTGTTTATAAGCATTTTGATGTCATTAGCTACGGTGGATTTAGCAGTAAAAATATTTTTTTGAGATTTATATATACAAACATATATATACGTCCGTATGTTTACTGTAATTGTTGTTGTTGTTTTCTGTACTCATTACAAAACTCTGACGCATCTTGGGAATTTCACACTTCAAAAATTCGAAAATCAAAAGTGTTTTAGCACTCTGACTGCAACACCTTACAACAACAAACACTTGAGTCATCAGCCAACACAGACACTAACGCACATACAGTTTTGTGTAACTGTATAAATTATATACCTTTCTTCAGCGTTTCTTGGCTATTTGCCTAGTCTGGTCAACACACACACCTTCCTACCTTCACCATTCAAATTGAACGTTTTCTTTTTTCTCTCATTTTAGTTTGTTTAGCTTACAACACTTCTTCTTCTTCTTCTTGTTGCTTTTCGAATACCACATGCAAGTGTGTCATGTGCTTCTACACGCCGCCGCCATTGTTTATGCATTTGGCAAAAATGTGTCACCCTATTTGGTTGTGTAAAAGAAAGTTTTTGTGCTCTTTTGAATATTTTTGTCTGTTATTTATGGTCGGTTTTTAGCGCCGATTAGGTTTTAGCGTGTAAAAGGAAATTCGTTTTTTTTTGTTTGTTGAATATCGTTAATTTTATTAAATTTCGAGCGGCTTTTTCAAGTCGTTTGTTATATAATTGCATTTTAACTGTTCTTTTTTTGTGTTATTAGGGTGGTCTTTGGCTTATAGGTTAAGGCAAGCGCTTTTGGGTCATAACCAATTTGGTGGTAAACTTAACTAAATGACCTCCATGTAAATTTTAATGGAATAGAAGTGTGGAAAATATTTATTTTTCTTTTTTAATTTTTTGCTTTTTTTGTGAGAAACAGTTAAACATTTCAATTAAATTTATATTTATTAAGATATTTATTTATAGTATATTATTTATATTGATATATGTATTTGATTATATATTGTTATTTAATATTTCTAGATTTTCAGGTTCTTTAAAAATTCATGCAGAAAAATATTTAAATTTTTTCAAGTAATTGAAATCAAATATATGTTTATGTGCCTATATCAATTCATGTAATAAACGCTCAGTTTTCTTTTGTCTTTTCAGTTATAAAAATCCAGTGTCAGAGTAATGAGAAAAATAAGCGCATAAGTGAAAATGTTAATGTGTTAAGTGAAATAAATAAGTCGCATAAAAATGTGAAAAGTGTATAGTGTAAGAAAATATCAAGTTCCAGGGAAGACGTTGTAGTATGTTAGAATTGGTGAGTGCTGCATTCTCTTATATATTTACTATTTCAACATATGATATCAGTATGTTTTTTATCATAAAAAAACCTAATCTTCATCATATATAACAACATAGATAGCCATAGAGGGCATGATACCACAAGCATAATTGATCAGACCATACCACAACATTGAGACTTTGTGTTTCGAGTTATTAGTTTACTGAAAGGTTCCATTTGTTATCCACATTTTAGAGTGTTAATTCAGACTTGAATTTTCTAAAATGCATTCTATAAGAATTCAAAAATTATTCTAATTGTTGAGACGATTAATTTCAGAACTCCTTCTTAATAGCCTTTTCGCACAGCTAAATTAATTGATCAATTAAAATTTTAATTGAGAAACCAGTTTTTGCTCTTCGCACTGCCGGCTACTCGATAATCGATCAGCTGTTATACATTTTTGTTTTCGTTTTTCATAAGAAATTGGTAAGTTTCAACAGCTGACAGTTATTTTCTCAATAACCACAGCTATTATTTCCAGCAGCGACATCTCGCGTCGAGTAGTATTACTGATTTTTTTTAAGATAGACAAAGATATGAAATTACAAAGAAGACCTTCTATTTATTAGACCTCAAATTTGAGATTGAAGTAAACAATGCATTTGTGCTTAGTAGAACTTCAAAAGTAACTCTTAGCAATTAGACAGGATCTCAATTATGTAACGCCTTCATAATTTTCATTGTTTTTTGAACTTCTTATACTATCCATATTAGAAATAATTTTCTATGCGGTACAGCAGCATGGTGGTATCCAAAATAATTTTATGATTGTAGCTATTGGCCGAGAGTATTGTAACAATTTTGACAACAATAAGAGTTTGAGTGCTTTCTATTATCGTTGACGAATTCAACTGGAGTATGTTGGCAAAGTGAGCTTATTTAAAGAATCTATTTCTATTTGTTTTCCATGGATGATCTTCAGAAGGTTTAGTTTCAATCTGTAATTTTGTTTGCTGGTTTGATCGCAGCTTTCAGAAATTTCGGTGCAACATGGTTGATTTATCGTCAATTTAGCGAGAAGGCAAAATTTTTCTTTTTTTAGGTTATAAAAGGTTATTGCATTGAATCTTAAATATTCTTTTGCTGTTCTTGAATGGAGACATGTATGTATTTTTACCTTTCATTACACTATATAACAAAATATATATTATTTTCTCGGTATTGAACCAAACTAATTTTTCTAAACAAAAATGTACTCTAAATTTTTCAAAGCTAGCCTCCAAAATCGAAATATTTGGATACGAAGGACTTTTTAAAAACCTTATTATTAATTACAGAAGTCTAAATTGCTAAAAAGTCCAAAACATGAATATAATCTACTTTTCGGTCCAGCTTATATGACGGATGTTATGAAGGGTCAAAGTTTGATATTCGAAAAAAATATTTTTTTTCGATATATAATATACATATACTACTGGAATTTAGTATACAAAAAAACTGACTCAACCATAAAATTTTAAAATTAAATAATAATTCTAAAAGTTTAGAATATCACTTCCCACACCCCAAACACCAAATATGAGAAATTGTGGGAAAAACATTAAATTTTTTTCTATTTTATATGTGATCTGTGATACAGTTCTAAACATGTTATGCAAATGTTAATCATTCATAATGATATGCATTTTTTTGTATTTAAATATATTATAATTATGCAAGAATCCCGCTTCGATCTCAAAGTAACGCTTTAGTCTACATATTTATTCTTATCTCACACAATATTATATATAACTTATTGTTATTGCATGCATAGTAATTATGTTAACAGTATTTCCGTTAAAAGCCCACCGCTTTTCCCTCATCATAACTCCATAACAACAACAAACGAACGCTTTAGATTTTCATTGATGATTTTCTCCATTCGTTCGATTTGAAAATGTTTCGTAATTAAACCGGCATTTCTTGACGCTGTTCAACAATTCTTTCAAACAAGCTGTGCAGCTGTGAGCACTTATTTCAACACACACACACACACAAACATAACTAGAACATGTTATTTTCTTTTTTTGTTGTTTTTGTATAAAAGCACAACAACCGCAATTGTACTGTGGTGTAACTGAATGCGAGATGCTGCGGCTTGTAAGCCAGCCGTACAGCGCTGACTGACCGAGTGAAAAAACGATAAAAACGCGAATGTGACAAAGAGCAGAAGAACTTTTCTGCCGTACATATAGAATTTCTCTTGCCGCAAACTTCTTCAACCAGCAAGCAGCAGCAACGATCAAGCAGCCACTGCGGCCAACCGTACTTATTACGTTGCACGTGTTTTTTCCCCTGTACAGCTGTGTGCACATATTCCCCGGTAGGTGTGTGTGCTGTTGTTGTTGTTGTTGCCATTGTGAAAGCCACTTGCGTAATACGGTCATTGACATTGTCAACTGATGCTGCTGTTAGCCATTAATGCTGTGGCCAACGCGATGACTTTTGTGCTACCGCTTTAATGCGAGCTGTTGTTGTTATTGTTGCAATCGCAAACCGCTGCTTCTTCAACTCACTAATCATCTGCTAGCTGTTGTTGTTGTAGCGTTCTTCTTCTTGCTTTTGTAGTTGTTATTGTCACGTTTTTTTCTTCTTATTCTCATTTGTAGAACAATTGCAACGGAAATGAGTCGCCGCTGCCATCGTTTTTTGTTGCCTTTTGTTGTTGTTGTTGTGCTACTCGTGTCTTCTGGTCATTTCAGATTTCCATTCAACTGTCGTGCTTACGGTTTCTTGCCATAAACTCACACATACTTGTTGCTTGTTCTTGTTGTTGTTCGCTTCTTTTGCTCTGCCGCATTGTCAACATTCGTCTTAGTTGCAGATCTTCTACTCTATACTCTTTAAAGATGTTTGTAAGAATTCAGCTTGCTTGTCGGCGTTAGCAGTGGCATCCGCTGGCATTCAGTGAGTAGTTGTTGTGATGTTCCTCGTTAGTTTGGCTGGTTAGTTTGTTTAGTTCTGTCTGCTGGTCTTTAGTGAAAATTGTGGCTGTGTGTAATTTTCATAGCGTTTCGGCAATTAAGGTACACCCATTTTGCTGGGAGATGTATTTATAATAACTTCTAGTTAATTATAGCGTATTTTTATGAGCTGAGATTTTGAAAAATTGTTTGTCTTGAGTGACGAAATCTAAGATATATCATACCCATAACTATATAATTATTTATCTTTCATTAGAAAATGCTTTAAAATTATAAATTTCAACGTTTTATGGAGTGAAAATGGAAAAGTTCTTACTTCATTTTCATATTCCAAAACAACATTGGAAAGCTTAAGTCGACTTCAGCAAGAGTAGATATTTTGTATCATAGTAAAAATTCTGCTATATTATTTATCTTCATTATAGTAATTTTAAGCTTCTTATTCCAAGGTATTGTTTAAGTTGGAACACAAATTCGAGTCTTGAATAATAAGTTAGCAAAAATAACAAATAATAATTTCGCCAATAACTTAAGTTGACTTAAGCTGATTTTGTCAATTATAATAGAGAATATATAGAATCAACAATTTGTTTATATATTTGTAATACCCGATTTTCATATTGCATATCAATTTAAACATATGCAAAGTTTTCTAGCAAGTTTTTAATTTCTGTATTCTATTTTTTGGCAAATATTTTTTTTAATATTTAATTAAATGTGTTAAATATTTTAGTTATCAGCAGTATGGGATTGGTGGATTTTTTTTAATTTTCTATTTAAAAATAATTCATCGAAATAGGTGGCAAGGCCATAAAATCAAAAATTATGCCTTCTTCAATAGTTCTATTTATCATAAGAATCCTACTCTTTATTTTCTATTAATTTCTTTTAAACTTAAAAAAATTTAAAATGGTGGTAACCCTGTTAAATTAATATTTAAGCTTAAGATTTTATTTTGAAACTATTTTCTTGAAAATAACTCCATTCAAACACAATTAATATTTTATTTTTATTAATTTTCGATTAAGTACTTTTAATAATTTTGCTAAAGGTGGCAACATTGTTTGAACTTCAAAAATTTCTTTGTCATATTTTTTCAACTAATTTTTAGAAAAGTACCGAAAGCACGAATACAAATATAAAACTCTCATTTTCGATTTTTTAACTATTTTTGTCCAGGTGGCAACTTTGGTAGACAAAGTTTGTATTTAAGATTCTATAACAGTACTTTTTTTGAATTAATATTTTTCAAAAAATCAACTTATTTTATTGTTATTTATTTTTATCCAAAAATTGTGTCTTAGTGGCAACCCCGTTATGTATGTATATAAAAACTAATGAGTTCAGTTATGCATATCAAGCTATATTTTTAGACTCATTTTCAAAATTGCTTTTATGATCATTCTTAGATAATTTTTATTCCGAATTCAGTGGCAACTTCATTAAATTTTGTTTTTTGTTTAAAAAGTCACCTTGATTTTTATTCATTTAATTTATTATTATATAACTTACAACTTTTTATTTAAGTACATGTTGCAACCTTTTCCATAAATTTTAATATTTTCTTTTAACTTTAAAGGGCTATACCAGTGTGACACTTTCAAAAAATCGATTTTTTGCTTATTCAATAGTTTATACCTTCAAAAATATCCATGAATCTGCAAGGTCGTAACTTGAATAGTTTTTGAATGTCAGCGATCTAAAGTGCGGCCGCTCGCAGGTATAAGTCGTTATAGTCGAATCTTTAAACGCGTTTTTCTTGAAAGGACATTTTTCTTTGAATTTTTTTGTTTCAGCAACTCATTCGGCCGGAATCATGTCAGCAGGAACTTTTTTTTGGCACCTCCGAAGACAGCACATAACTCCGTTATTTTTCAATATTTTTGTAAAAAAAAACATCTTCAAATATGGCTGAAAAAATGCCCTATTACGTCCAAAAAACTTCGAAACATTCGATGGAGTATTTTCTTAAAAAAAACATGAATATCGCCTAATTTTTCATGGGTTACACTGGTATATCCCCTTAACATTTTTAAAAATGCTCAGAGTGGTGCAAAAATCCATGCTTAAATATAAAGTCCTGCATTAGTAGAACTGCGTCACTTTCCACTCAAAATATTTTTCAATTATATATCTATATTTGTTTGTATGACATTGAAATTGTGTTAATATTTATTTGGCCCCACCATCGAATAAAATATTACCCAAATCTCAGCTGAGTGAAAGTAAAGAGATTTGCGAATATCACAAAAGAATCAAAATCGAGCCCGAATCAAAAATGCCTGTGTGAACAACAAGAAGCAGCGGAGAAAGTAATTACCAGCAATGCTGAATTGAGGCTAAAACACTAAAAATTTAAGTGGCGTTACCAACCATCTTGCATACATAAACATACCAATTTGTGGTTATAAAAATGCAAAAAGCAACAGAAGACAAACGACAATCGACAGAAGAATTAGTCCAATTATGCGCATCAAATGAGCGATCGAGTTTGTCGCTTAAGTCTTTTGATTCGAACACTTAATCATCGCGTTTCAATGCCAAATTAGTCAAGCACTTTCATCTTAAATTTAAATTTGTCGGTTTATATGTTGATTTTAATTTGTTGTTGTTGTTGTTTTAGTTGATTTGATAGTAGTTTTTGCTCATACATATATAATGCTTATATATATAGATATATCTAGTAGTGTCTGCACATTTTGGCATTTGGGTCACGTTCTGGAACGCGACATAGAAAACGAAAGAAATTGTAGAAATCGAAGAATTTGCCTTCTATGCTACTGTGTGTGTGAACATATATATTTGTTTTTGTGGTGAAAGACAGCTGTTGCGCTCGAAATTAGCACAAGCCACACAACAACTGATGTTTGCAAATTAACACAAATTCTCTGACAGCTCGGCAGTCGATGGCCAACCAGCCAGGCACACTTCTAAGCGTTAGCTTGCGTTTGGCTAAATTACTATGTGTTTTGCTGTTGTTGTAGACGAATGTTGCTTGCCAATCGATATGTTGTTGCGTATTTTTTTCTTGCTGACTCTAATTTATATGGGAAAATTTGCATGTTTTAGGGTGCGTGCTGGAGCAGTCGACGAAGTGTTGAATATATACATATATATATATATATATATATATATATATATAAATAGATAACATATACATAACTCATACAAACACTTGTTACTTTAGCTTTGCATAAATATATATTTACACTTGTATATATAATATATAAGCAAGTATTACTGAACCCACTTAGTTAGCAATTCGTGGAAGCGTAAATAAATGAAAACACCGCTATTTAGGTCACTCACTCACCAACACACACAAACATAAGCACATACATAGAGATCTATTTGCATACGTAAACATTTATCGCTTTTCGTTTGTTCAGCGCTGTGTCTGGTGACGTCTCGTCGCAGCTCTCGTGTGTTACACATACGCCATGTTGGCTGCTGTCGCCGTTGAGTGCTGAGTGTGTAAACTTCTCATAGGTGTGTCGTCGTCTACGATGAATTTCACGCATCATTATAACTAAATTAGAGTGGCAGAGGGCAGTAGAAAAGTTTTTTTTTGCTTTTGACTTAAACTAATGGGGTTGTTGGGGATATATGCTTAATGAATTGCAATTAGGAAGACTAAAAGTGGTTCGGAAAAATATTTTTTTTAAAATTAAAAAAAAATAAAGTAAAATAGACAGTAGTAATTAGTAGTCGCGAAAGTAGAGTTGGAAAGTAAAAAACAAAAATATTTCGAAATGAAAATAAAAGTAAAATACGCAACCTAGTAAAGAAAAGGGAAGTGTTTTAACTTGGAAATAGGGTTGAGTTAAACCAAAATAAGAAGTTTGTAAGCTGAAGCATTTCTAAGCAAGGGAACATTGAGTACTTCGGCTTGCTTAATGATGCAACTTAATTTCGTTAATCATAGTTCTATATTGGAAACGGATATATTCAAATCAGTATATTTCTTATATGAAGGCTGGAATAAGACCTGAAATAATGATTTGGAAACAAATCCAAAACCCCTGAAATTTTTTATATTTAGTATGTAGGGGGCTAGAGGAAGATGTAGATCCATTTCAATAATTTTTTTTGTGAGCTTACATAATTTTTTGTACAAAAATGTCTCATACATATTTTGTTTTTGCTAATCGATTTAAGGAAAAAAGCGTTTTTTAGCAATTTTTTTTGAAAGGGAAGGAAATGATTGCGGTAAACGGAATTTTCAGACGATAGTGTACTATATTTAAGGTTTAAAAAACAATAGTTATTATTAAAAAATATTGAAATTTTTTCAAAGTTGTAAGTATTTTTCTGGAGCGCCTGAAGTCTGCACTTGTAAATCGATGCCGGTGATGGAGGGGTGCGATGCATCTGAAACAGTCGAACAAATTTTTTTTTTTTTTAATATTTATAAGTTTCTTTTCTTTATGAACTAAAAAAATACCGAAGAAGTTATAAAATTCCAAATTATTTCGAAGTTTGTAAAAAAATCACTTTTTTAAGACAAAAAATTGACTTTAAGTTGCTAAACAAGTAGTTTAAATAATAATTTTGTCCATTTTTTTTTGGTTCAAATAGAAGATAATTTAATACTGAAGCTAGATCACTTTGGTTTTTTTCGTTTGGACATATATTCTTTTTGCTATCGCCGGCACCGTTTTCTAACACTTGTGAAAATGAAAACTCGAGAAAACGCGCTTTTTTAAAGTCTGCTTGAGCATTCGCACCTGCTCGACGCTCGGCCACTAAAACTGCTCTAGCTTCGAAAATATGTCGAATTGGCTTCTGGAATTTTAAAGACATATTCTTGGATAGTTTTGCAAGAGATTTAAAACAAAACAAAAAAATCGATTTTTTCAAGCCTGTAAAGCAGATGCCTTAACCAAAAGCTATGATAAACATTATATTTGGTCATATGATGACTATGATGACTGCCGGGAGGATATGAATAAATTTCATCCATATGTGGTATTAGCGATGACAACTACACTTATGCTTTCCATTTCAATTGTTATAACAACAACAACCGAATCAATTAAAAGCACATATAAGGGTTCTAAAAGGGTTCAGCAATTCTTTGCTTGATGAGTTATAAATATTATTATAATAATACAGATTTCTAATAATAGAACTTCGATTCACATTAGCTCGTATATGAGATACGAAATATCAAGAATTAATTTAAATTCTTCTTGAGTTAATTGATATATTGAAGTTATTTAATTTATTTTATTAAACAAACATTAAAAACATAAAAAAATAAAAATGTCTATAAATGCCTAGATGTTATACCAGTCCAATCATTGTCAATTGTTGCGAATATTAGTAAGAATTGCACAACTTTTACTCCTATAAAAATTAAGTAACCAAAACCTCTAAAAATATAAAAAACAATAATCATAAAAGAAATCAATATTAATTTCCTAAAAAAAATACAAAAAATAAAAACAAACAAAAAAAATTAATTATTTGTAGAAATTTTGTTCATGAAAATTTTCTATTGTTGAATTCTTTCTTATTCGCCTTTAATAGCATGCTACATTTTTGCCATTTTTTTCATATTATTTCAACGTAATACTTTTTCTAGTTTCCATTTGTGTTGTTGTTATTATTGCTGCACACTTTCCTGCTGCGTTGCCCAATGAAATTTTAAATTTCAATAAACAAGAACAACGCGCAAACGCAAAAAGCGAAAGTTACATTTATGATGAATGAATAACCAGAGCTGTTATATTTCTTTAAGACACACATAAACACACATTTCTACAATTATACCGAGAGACGAGTGTGTGTAAGCATATTCATAAAACAAATTGTTAATTTATGTTCACATGCCGACTATAACAGAGCGGCCATTATGACCTGCACTTTTCTATTTCTTGTTTTTTTTTGTTGTTTTTTTTGCTTTTGTATTTAAAAAAATATATAACTTTTATATTTTTCTTCAAATTTTTTTCGTTCATATTTTTATGTGACGGTGATTTTTTGCTTTACTTTTCACTTTCTTCTGAGTGGCCATCATCATCTTTGGCTGTTGTTGCTGTAGCTGTGGTGTGTGTGTTGGCGTTGACGATGGAAAGTGAAAACTTTAACAAAACGCTGCAACAACAAACAGTAACAACAACAAGTGTGCGTAAACAATCATTATAAATGCAAAAGCATACAAAATGTTGTGGGTATTACGTTGAAGAAAGGCAACAAAAAAAGCAGAAAAAAATAAAAAATGAATTTCTGCTTGCGCTGAAAGTCCGCGTACAAATGACTAATAGAGCAAATAAAGCAAATGAAGCACTTATTAATTTGTAATTTTGTAATTTGAAATGGAGTAAAGTCGTTGGAAAAAAGCATAAAGCATAAATTATTATTAAAGAGTTACAGTGGCGAAGAAAGTGAAAAAATATGCGCCGCATGCAAAAGATGTTAGTGATCTATTGATACTACAATTTATTTGGAAAAAGTTGCGGAAAGTGCGTGTATGAAATATTTTTATTATTTTAAAGAGATTTTTTTGTCATTGTTGTACTTGTTACAGCAATTTCACAGTACGGTAAACTAGTTAATAAATAATATAGTTAATTGATTTCTTTTTTTCGGCCTATTAATATAAAATATGTTATGATTTTTCCTTCATGAATACCAAAAAAAAACAAAAGAAACATACATGTATAAAAAGTATCAATTTTTATGTACCAAAAACTCGATTTTTTGTGAATTTTAAAGATTTACATGAATACCAATTGAAACTACTTTTCTGTTTTTTAGACATTTCCACTATTGAAACTGTGTTACATATTTTTTATGCATCATATTTTGGAGTTTGGCGTTGTAGGAAGTCACGTTTTACCTCTGAATTCCATGAAAGAAAATTACTTTAATGACAAGGCTTGAATGGAGCTTAATTTAAATATTACAGGATACTGGCAGATTTCTTTATAGTGTCACGAGATATTTGCTCTATTTCTCTTATTAAATATTATGCTATTTAAAATTAGGTTGGTAACTGTTATCGATTTCTTTTGAAAAAATTATATATCGTTAAATAATGGTATCTTCAACTGTTAAAAAATCGTTTTTTTCTATTCTTAACCATTTATCGAAAGTTTTAAATCCTGACATATCGTACTGCTAACTTAGTTATTTCTTTCTAAATCATAGTATAATTTCCATGACCTATGTTCGAAACTTTTTTTAACCGAATTTCTTTTTATTATATGACTGAATTAGACTTCTATGCGAAGGTATTCTCAAATCAAAGCATGAGTTTTCTTAATCTATATTTGACAAATAATGTTTGTGGACAATTTATATAATTTGGAAATAGTTTGGCGGTGTCTTGTTTTCAACCAAAATGGTCAATCAAAGTAAGACAAGCCAAAAAAGGTATGAGTGTCAAAATGTTTGCTCGCACTTTTTTCACTTATTGGGTGCTATTGATTAAAGGGCTATACCAGTGTGATATTTTCTAAAAATATTTTTTTTTTGCTTATTCGATAGTTTATACTTTCAAAAATATCCTGTGGAAGCGGTAAGATCGTATCTTGAATAGTTTTTCAATGGCAGCGTTCTGAAGAGCGACCCCTCGCTGATATAAACAGCTATAGTCAAATTTTTAAACGCGTTTTTCTCGATACAATCGACGATAGTCAAATTTAAACTGAGTATTTTTGAATACACATATTGAAAATTGACAATTTGTATCAGGGATCTTAAATTCTTCACTGAATAACTAATCTAATACTATTTTCTTTAAACTTCAAAAAATATCGATTAATTTTGCTTTAGGCTCAAATTTGAACTGATGTAAAAACTTAGCCTCAAAAATAATAAAGCAATCTTAGAAACTTGTCTTGGAGATATTCAGCATCAAAAAATAATAAAATAATCTCAGATTTCATTATCTGGCTGAGAAATATACAGCGTCATCTACTCGTCTTATCTATTATTATAAAATCTATTTATCCTCATCTGCTCCTTAGTTTTTCTCTAGTAATTCATAAATATATCCTTTCTTGTATTTTATTGGGATTTTAAACTATTTATAAGAGTTGTTAGTGTCTGCTAAAAAATATTTTCATACTGACTTTTGGACCTATGTTGGTGACTCAAGAATAAGGAAAATATATTTAAAAATATTTTGCGATAAAAGAGCATGCTTTGGAAACATAATTGAAGATCATTTCGATTAGTAGGTTGGTGTTGTATTAGTGGAATCGTGAATCAGATGACTATAGAAGCCATAATTTAAATATTTAGTACCTGTTTGCAAGTCACAAGTAATTGAAAAACTATTAACTAAAACTTTGATTTATTTTAATATTGAGAAGCTAACAAAACTAATTTAGGAAAAAGAAACGTGAAATCAGTTCAAAAGTAACTCCGAAAATATTAGAAAATTGAGATTTTATTATTTTTGTTTCAATAATGCCATTCTTTTCCTCAGTATAAGCAATATGGTATAAAAAACTACTACCAGCAGTATTTTAAAAGTTTTTGAAATCGTATAAAATATAAAAAACAGAATATATTTAAATTGTTTTCGCCCAAAAAACATGACCAAACGTGATTTAGAATGCAAGATCTTTTAAATATTTCAAGCTTTCCAATCATTTCCACCAATAAAATGTATTCTACACAACCCAACAACAGCGCAGAAATGCGAGAACCTGCTGTCAGTTTAAGACTTTCCTGCAACCCAACTGAGCACTCTTGTGACCATTTAAGAAACGCGCCAGCATCAACGCCCGCTCGACCTACCAAAGAAACTCGTTTGTTTGCTGCACTGCACTGCACAGCAACTAAAGCACAAACAAAAGCAACAACAACACGCAGTGGTGTGTAAAGAAACCGACGTGGGCAAGTAGTAAATGCAGCTATGCAAATGCCATTTATAATGGTAATATTTTGCAGTTTCCTGCGTTGCCACATTTTTGCATGCAACCAAATGGCTGATGTGGAAATGTACATGTACATGTACATGTGTGTTGCACTTTAGGCCAAAGTCAAGGCGAAATGAGAATACTGATGGCCACAGAGTCGAGTAACAATAACAAAAACAAAACTAAAAATAAATTTTTATAATCTTTGAGCACTTACCATGCAGGTCAAGAGGGAGATAAGGCGGTGCGTATGTTGTTGTTATCGCTGCTGCTGTTGGCAGTACGAAGAGCACGAAGAGATGGTTTCTGTGCGGCTACACTTGTGCCACACAAAGCTAACTAACTAACTAACTGTGTTGCACGCAAAGTGTTTTGCGCTTGTTGTTATTGTTGTCGTTGCTTTTATTTATTTGTTGTTGTTGTAGATTTCTGTGTTGCTATCTGCGAAGTGGCAAATGCAGCCGATGATGCTGTGCGTACGCTTTTGTGGCTTCACTACGGCTTCATGCATGCAACACGTTGCAAGTTGTTGGTGTCTATGTGTGTGTGTGTTGGCTGGCAATTTAAATATACAATTTACATCGCATGCGCGCCAGTTTGCTTAACGTTCTGCGCCTGCCAACTAGTTGTTGTATTTGTTGCTTATTTCTTTGTTGTTGTTGTATTTCTTTATGTTCAAATAATTCTTGTTGTTGTTATTGTTGTTGTTTGGCACAAAATACTCTGGCCTCAAATGCAGTTAGTTCGACGTCAGTGGCTTGCCTTTGACTGGGCGTCGCTGGCCGTAAATGATTTTTTATTATTATTGTTGTTGTTGTTTTTTGTTTTCCTTTTTCTCAATGCTGCAATTATACAGCGAAACTTGTGTGTGTAGCTAAGGCCAAAGTCATTTCTTGCTGCGTTGTTTGCTGTTGCAAGAACTGGACCACTACTGCGGTGTTGTTATTGTGTCGGTGGCTGCTGGGGGTGATGTTGGTTGCGTGCTCAGGCGTTAGCACGCTTTGTGGCATGTGTGTGTTGCTTGTGAAATCGCTCGAAAAATGCGGATGCGTTGCTCAGCTGGTTTTGAAGATAAATGTAGTAGTTGTTATTGTTTGTTGTATTACTTTTTAGTTCGGTTTTTTTTTGAGTTAGTTCTTTATTTAGTTTTTTGTGTAGTTTATACTGCTGTTGGTTTGGTTGGCAACTTTTTCTGATTATTTTGTTGTTATTGCACTGTGGTGAGACTTATTTTTTCAAGCACAAGTTTTTCTTTTTGTGGAATGATTATTTTAGTTTATTTTATTATAATGATTTACAGCTTATCTAAGTATTGGAATATGAGAGAATACGTTTTTTTTAGAAAAAGTGAGGTTAGGTTGGGTTATAAGCATTGTTTTGAGTAAAAGTTAAATCTCTAATAATCTCTAATAAGTAGAGTTTTGTGTGATAACTTCAATAAGAAAGCACAATAACTGAGATATTGGTTATGAAATGAGCTTCAGAATACATAGTTTTGAGATCCATTCTGAAAATGGTGAAAAATTATTACTAAAGTTGTTTAAATTGTGAACTTTTTAGTCTTAAAATGAAGATACGGAAAATCTTGATTCATTTGTCTAATAAGATAAGAGGAAAGTCCATTGTAAATAGAAAAAATAGCTAGGGAATTCACTTTGCTCCAATCATAGAAACATTAGGGTTCGAAAATTTGATATTTTTCTGAGAAACTTCAACTTTTTATGGATTTTGAGAATTGAAGAAACTATTTAGACGGTATCTAATACACAAAAATGAAGATGGAAATATTGTTTGATGTACATTTTTTACACTCAGTTGACATTGATGCTAAAAGTATGTTTTTTATAGAGACCCCATTGCTGCCAGAGATGCTTGAGAATATATTTCAGTTTTGTATTGACTTTTTTTCCATGAAGGAGTGAAATATGCAGAAAAAACCTATGGTACTTTCTCTTAAAAACGGATTTTGAATGAAAGGGTTCATAAAGTAAGTAAAATTGTGCTTACAGAATTCCTTAAGAATTACTAAAATTGATAATATCAGACTTTTTCAAGTCAAGTATTATTATTATTGGCATACTTTTCGAAAGAAAAGGCATAGGTAACGAATTTAAGTGTTTACTTGAGTTTCACGGCTGCAATAAATCAATTTTTTTACTGTCTAATTTAAATTTATAGTTTCGGGGACATAGTCAAAATCATTTGTCAAGATTCCTCGAGAACTACTAAATTCGAAGTGATTTCCAAACTTAAAAATAAATAATATAATTTACAAAAAAAAGGAGACGTTTTCCTCCAGACAAAATCCATGAAATGCTTTTATATTTTATAGTTGAAATTTTGAATGAATTGTGAAGCTCCATCCCCTACATAAATAGTTCTATTTAGACGGAATGGACCCAGATTTTTATCTGACCACTTAGAGCATTCTAAAAAAATATTTTAGGAATTTTTTATGTCACCACAACAACAACAAATCCTAAATCTAATTATAATTATTTCCTAGATAATCGCTTCCTTCACTCTCTCGTAGTAAATAAGCACCCTTCACTTGGTTCCTTCTCTAGCCTTAGTACATAAAGTTAGTTCTTTTTTAAGTTCTTTATACTTAAAAGCATTGCTTTATTGCGCTTCCGTTGGCGATTTTAGGTCAATGCTTTGAAAGTTAATGCCGCGTAATTTTTTTCTTTAAGCTCAATCATTGCGCTCTTTAATTTTCGCGTTTATCTTTTATTTATTCTGCATTCATTTGTGTAATAAATCTAATTAAATTTATTTACACAAACACCACACTACACTGGCGTTGCACATATGCGAGCGCAGCACTGAGTTCTTTATTTTGGTTTCTAATTTATGCGCCAAGCACAAACACACAAGCATATAAAGAAGAATGGGTATGTATAAGTACTTTCATGTGCGTGTGCGTGCGTTTATATGCGTCTTAGGAATACATAAATATTGCGCTTGTTGTTGTTGTAATATTTTAATGAGTTTCTTAAACTTTTCTCTTCGCCGCCATTGTTTGCTTACTTTTCACTTTTTTCATTTCACGACTTTTTAAAATTTTGATTTTTTTTTGCTTTCTTAAATATAGTTGTTATTGTTGTATTATATTTTTTGTTGTTGTATTTTATTTTTTTGTTGTATTTGTTACTTTTTTATATTTTTTATATTTTTTTCATTTGTTAGTTTTGCATTCACGCTTTTAGTTAAACTGAGTTTTTCCACTGTTGTCACTGTTACTTTGTATGGTGTGTTGCGGAAAGTTGTTGTTATTGTTGTTGTTTTATTTTTTTTTGTTCAAACAATAATTATATACTTGTTGTTTGTAGTTTTCGTTGCGGTTGTTATTCTTGTCTTTAATATCTTTTACCGCACACACTTATAGCCAGCTAGCTTGGCAATTTTCTAACTTGCTGGCTGACTGACTTTCTTCGCTTGCTACTCTCTTGTTATTTACACAACTTTGTTGCTATGTTGCTAAGGTTTTTTTTGTTGGTTTGAAATTTCATATATTTTATTGTTGTTGTTGTTGATTTTATTGCTTTACAGTGGCAGTTTGCAGTGATTACGGCTGTTTCCGCTAGTTCTTGAGTTAATATTTATGTCTTATGCTATTTTACTTTTTTTATAACATGATAGATTTTTTATGTTATATGAGTAATTAAACTAAGTGCTGAAGTGTGTGAGTTTTATTAGAATTTTTGAAGTTTTTGGAGTGAATTTCCAATAATAAAAAGAAATTTAGAAATTTCTATCGTTTTATGAAGATATTTTTTACAGTTAACGATCAGCTTATAGTCAACCTTATACCTCAGATTTTGACTTAACCTCAGATTAACTTAGAATTTGGCAATTTATTGCTTAAAATCATATGTGGTATATATGAAAAACATTTGTGTTAATGAAATTCTTATAAAATTATATATTTTCAAAGCGAAAGCTAAATGTAAAACTTCTTCGAACTAAAGACTTAAGACACGAACTCGTTTACTATTTTGAGTTCGGATTAATTTTTTATGGTGAGAAAGCATAATGCCTGTAAAGGTGGTTGCTAAAATCATTTTAAAAATGAAGACAAAATATTTTGAGATAATTTTAAATCAAATCTAGCACTAAATTAAACTCTAAATGTATTGGTTTTTGCTGGTAAAAAAACTATAATTTTTCTAATTTTTTTTTTTTGGTCCAACAAGTTGGAAATTTGGCATAAAAACTTAACAAGTAGCATATCATATGCATTTATAATTGGATTATATTTATTATTTTTGAACATTTTGAGCTCGTTTCGTCCGTATTAAAGTTTTGTTTTCAAATTTTTATCTTTATTTTAGAATTTATTAAATTATTTCTGCTTTTTGTTGACACTTTTTCAAAAAAATAGTTTTATTTATCCTTTATTACTGTATTGTTGGCATAATTAAATGATTCAAAAATAAAATTTTAAAATAAAAATATAAATATAAATATAAATAAGAAGTCATATATAAAAAAAAATTGCGTAGCTGCTTTGTCTCACATAACTAGTATCTATAACAACAACAACCAATATCTGAAACTTTCAACTTTTTTAGAACGATTTATTGAGAAAAATTTTCTTCTTTAAATTAAATTTAATATTTTTTGAGCCATAGAGTACTAGCTAAGGCTTGAACAGGAGCGTTGCAAAATATTACTTTCATTATGAAGCAATGAAAATAAAATAATTAAAACTTCAATTTTACGCATAAAAAAATTGAAAAATGCAAAAAAAAAAATTATAAAAATATTTTTAAAAATTTCTTCAAAATTTGAACTCAATGACATTACTAATTTAATTAAATAACATTTATTTAATTACGTAAGAAATTTCATTATAATAATCAGCTGTTAACTCTATATACAAGATTTAAGGCACAAACTTGGTTAAGTTTTATTTTCTATAGAAAGCACAAAAGACTTAAGACACAAACTTGATATAATATTTTTCAAATATTACAATTTTAAAACACCTGATTAAGATGAATTAGTCTCAAAACTTACTTTATTGAATAAAAAATAAAAATTTTCAGATTTATATGAATATCCTTGCAGTGCTTAGTATCCTTTAAACATCCCTTATGTTGCACAAAACACCATAAATATTTTGAAATTACACTTTTTATACGATTTCTTTCATTAACAGGTTGAAAACTCACAATTTCTGTTTTTTTTTAGTTTTTATTTCACATGAATTAAAAATTCAACAGTTAGAAACCATTTAAACACACCAAAACAAAAAAAAAAAATCTGTAACATGAAAGAAACACTTTCTAACCGTATAGAGAATTCGAAGCAACAGTTCGGGTAAAAGTCGCACGAGCAACTGAATGACTGCTGGACACTATAGCTGCGGTTAACAGCAACTTTCATAAGCGCCGCTAGTGATAACGGCGGATTGACGACGGCGAACACTGCGCTAGCAAGAACTAAAACACGACAGTCAAAACCGAATGTAAAACAGCAACTGAAGTTGAAACGAAGAAGTGTCCAACACTAAATGCCAAAACCAAAGTCGGTGGTAATGACCAAACGACGCACCAGCAATGAGGCGAATGCGAAGAAAGAGATGTGTATGCGAGTATGTGAAATGCGGCGAAGACGTTGACTGAGGCGTCAACTGCTGTAAGCAAGCACTTGTTGCTTTACTAGCATGACAATTGAGACTCTGTGCGTCGCCGTTAACGTTGACTTCGACGTCGGCAGCGACAAGTTCTTTTGTTGTATGGACACGTTCATGGCCATGGCCAAAGCCGAACATATATGCACATACGCAAGCGAAGCGAATATCTTGTAAGAGTTGCGGAAGAAGCGGTCGCTCGCTAGGTGTTGGAGAAACAGCAGAAAGTGAGAAAAGAGAGCATCCATACAGACAAGTGGGTCTAAAGTGTGGATTGTGCGTTTGGGCGAGAGTTGGAGGCCGCTTAGCACACAAGCGCTGTTGAAGAGTAGCTTACAAGACTTACGAAGCCGCCGCCGAGCCGAAGCGAGAAAGTGCGCAAGCTGCCTGCAATGAATGAGTAAGGCGAATTAAGCTGCGCAGACTGTGCGGTCGACGCGCATGCGTATCGCTTTGGAGATGCGGAAAAGAAAAGAGTTGAAAGCACGCATAACGGTGCTCTGTTGACAGCTACAACCGAAACTCATTTCAACGAAATAAAAATGGAAAAAAGCACGTGAAAAGAAGCCGAATTTCAGTTTTATATTATTTTTTGTTGTTGTAATTGGTGTTTGCGTTGCGTGTAAAGAACGCTCAGCTGATCGCAGGCGTGTATGTAAAGTGAAAAAAGAGCTTGCTTTTGTTGTAGCAGAAGCATGTAGTGGGTATATTGTAGATCTGAATATGCTTGAGAGCGTCTCTGCTTTCACAATATGAAGTCTTTTGGAAAAAAAATTCTCACTTGCGATATTTCAATATGCAATATACATATGTATATCTCCATAGCACACTCATGTTCACTACAAATATGTTGGCTTGCTATTGAAAAATTGCATGTTACATTTTGCCACTTTCGTAATTGGATATGCAGTTTCGTTCGTTGCGTCGTTGCGCGGAGAAATAATTCTTTTCCTGTCACCTCATTGTGCGCAGCTCGACACTTCTTCCTCCTTCTACTTGTTTTTGTTGCTCTTCCTATACAAGTAGAGCTTGTTGCATTCTTGTTAGTTATTTATTTGCCTCTTTTGCTGTTGCTTTCTTTTTCTCTCTTTGTTTTTTGTGTTTTTTGCTTTTACGAAACTTCATTATTAACTGTTGTCCTCCTTTTGTTTTCTTTCATTCGTTCTTGCAATAAAATTGATTTGTGCGCATTGACCTGTTGTGTTTTTATGCCATTTTTTTTTGTTTTTGTTTAATTCGATACTCATTGCCAGTTGATTTGTGTGAATTGATAAGTTTTTGGCTTTTGGGTTCTTTGTGTGCAGTTTTTTTTTTGGGTTATATCAAAGTGATTAAAGTCATTTTGGTGATTGTTTAAAATATGATACTTGGAAATTTGTATTTCGAAATTTTTGATTTTTACTAAATCTCAGTTAAATTATCAAAGATAGTTTTTATCGCAGTTCTTAGATACAAACAACAAATAAAATTTCGAAAAGGAATAAGTTTTAATATTGCTTCCCTTTAAAGTTTACATCGTAATGATCTTTATAAATTACAAGTATTTTTCAACTAAGTTATAGATTAATTTAGCTTTCATCACAAATTATGTCATAGAAGGACCTCAACTTGAAGAAATCCGAATGGTTTCAGTACACAAGTTGTTAAATTCTTTAGGAAAATGGTTCGAAGTGTTTTATGGATGAGCAAAAGCTAGTTTAATATGTGCAAGAAGGACTAAAACCAACTTAATATAATCGATAAATGTGTATTTGTAAAATATTGAAAATTCATAACTGAAACAGAAGCATTTAAACAGGATCGTAAACCATAAAATTAAACGTATTTTTATCTTAAAAGTGTCACAAAATCGATTATTGATTATTTATGCGATAGGTGTTATCGATATAAAATTTGTGTAAAACATTTTTCAATATTTTTGTTTTATTTTTCGATAACACATGCGATATTTTTCGATAACATAACTGTCGAAAGACACTTATTATGTGTGATAAGTTATTACACCCTTATTCATAACTTTTGAAAAATTTATCGATATTTTTCGATGATGTGTATGTTGGAGAAAAAGTATTAGACATCGATAATATATAGGATGTTTTATTATACAGTTATTGATATTTTTGGTATAATTATCGATAACATTTATGATATTTATCGATAATATTTTTCGATGATATAATTGCGCAAAAAAATAGTGATTTATGATGATTTATTGAACAGTTAACGATAACTATTGTTATATTTATCGATCAAATTTACGCCATTTGACGATACCGAAAACTTTTTTATTTGTATCGATAAAATTTAAAATAATTTATGATAATATATTCATGGGAAAACTTGTTCTTATCCACCAGCAGCATATGCGATGTTATATTAGACAGATATCGATGGCTTTTGTGATATTAACCAATAATATATTCGATATTTTACGATAATATAATCATATTAGGTCTACAACTTTGCTTCCGCCGTTTTTTTGTAAATTTAAGTTTTTTTTTTTTTGTATAAAAGCGGTTATAAATGTCGATGAGCCTCACCCGCACTTTTCTTGGAATTAAAAAAGAAAAGCAAAATTTCCCGCAAATGTCGAGAATTCGGCTCAAAAAGTGACATTTTCAGTTTAGAATAAGTTTGGGATGCAAACAGATCTCTACAAATATTTTGTTGGGTTAATGTTGACACAAATGTTCAAGATCAATATAAAAAAAAATCGATTTACTCAACCAGTGCTTGACCCTAGAGACATCTATTGGAAAACGGCGGAAGCAAAGTTGTAGACCTAATAGAAAAAATATTTTTTATCGATAACATATTTATCAGACATTTTTCGATAAGTTTTTTTTGATAATAATCGATAATATATACTATGGCTTGTTACCAAAAAAATAAATTTACCAATTAATAGCATATGCAATATTATTTGTGATGAAAGACACTTTTTTTGATATTTATTTGAATTTGGAACCAAACCACTTTGTTCTAAATTAGTAGTCGTGCCTAGAAAATAAATTAGAATCGTTGTCTTATTTACTATAACAATACATTTTCTTTTCGTCGACTATTTACTACATACCCACGGTTTGGTTGCTCCAAGATGCGTTCATTTGCGAATGTCGACAAATGTGGAAATTAATAGTTTTTTTTTTGATAAATTCTGACAAAAATAATCAAAGAAACTAAGTTGGAAGGATTATACACAAGTATTTACCAAAACATACCAAATTTTAACATAACTGTATTAACAAGGGGTCTTTGGTCTATATGATATAACTAATAAGTAAGCTTGAAGTGCAGTGGTGGAGCTCAATGGTTTGAATAATATTCACAAATAAAGAACAAACTATGTTATTAACAATTTTATTTGTCAAAATAAGCAGTCGACACATTCAAAACCAGACACATTCAAAACCAGAATGATATTTTCTTTAAACATTTACTACAAAAAATTAAATTATTCCCAAGTTGAGGAAAAGGTCTCTGGTTTTATTCTAGGAAAAAAGCTTTCAGTACCAAACCACAGACACATTTATAAATTATATGCTGTAAAGTATGCATTTTTCATTTCAATAATGATTTCAACACCACTTTTCACATATATTTTCTTTATATTCACATACATTTTTCAACAAAACTCTTTTCAGTATCCACAAAAATTATTTTAATAACACTCTTTTCACTAGTATTCTTCAATTAATATTTTCGTCAAACATTTCACAACATACTTTTCACACACTTCTGGTCATAAAACTTTAGAACTTTTTTTTCTATTGTTCTTATGCTTTCGGTCAACTCAATATTAACCGCCAACCGTTTGTGAACTTGAGAGACCTTGACACTGAAGCTGCTCCTCACCAACTGAAAATCAATACCAAACAACAAGTTGTAGCAAGTTCTTCGGCTAATTAAACACAAAAGCGAAGAAGCAGCGAACAGAAAGTCAAACACAAACATAAACACACACACTTCCATATATGCATGCAAAGACAGGCAGAGCGAGTGCGAGTAATTGAGCTGCGCGTATGACTGTGGCTATCGGAGCAGATAACATGCAGATAAACCAAGAAATAAATAATGAAAAAATAATAATTATGAAAGAAAAAAAGTTGTACAAAGGAAAATACTTGTAGATTTATGCATGCGCGTACTTCAAGCTAGCATAAACAGTAGCCAAGCGTATTAATAACAACAACAATAGGAGACACAAAGCACGAGTAAACGCTGTAGAACACTAACCACAAATGCTTGGCGGTTGGATGATACCAGGTGTTGAGCAAATTTATATTGTATAAAAAAGACTTATGAGTTGTAAAAAAGTTAATCACCTTATTGTTGTTGCGAAGAGATTTGCCAATTGCACAGTTGGGCGCACATACATATGGATATTCAAGCATGCTTAAGAAGTTGGGCAATGTGGATTGTATTGTTGAAAGAGTTTCTGCTGCTGACTCTCTTATGTCCACCAATACAAACAAAAACAAGAAAGAGTGTTTGTGAAGTTTAGGTGTTATTGCATAGGCGTAGAGTTGTTTAGTGCTGTTTTAAAGTAAATATTTTAAAGTTTAATCGAAACGAATTATATTCGGAGGAGCTATAGAAACTAATATAAAGATAAAATGCATTGTTTAAAAGTTATCGTAGTCATTTGCTCTTTAGAATTTAAAAGAATATGCTTTAGTCTAGGAACCCTACTAAGTCCCTGAAAGTGAAATCTCAGTCATAAGTGTTGTTTTATGAATCCAATCATATTATATTTTTCAATTCGCTCTTTCATAGAATTAGAAGCCTTTTAGTCTATCTACCATTAATATTGTCCCAAAGTTCTTTTATAGTTCAAAGTGGTGGGGTTCCAATCCCTGATTTGTTCCTATAAAGGTTATTCCTTTATTCCTTCAAGATGCCTTAGAATACCTATGCATATACAGATAAACAATAAATTTACAATAGGTGAACTTGTTTTTTTTGGTTATTGGTTAATGAAGAGTTTTGTTCACATAATGGTTGTTTGTAAGTCATAAAACTAAATGATCAGGGTGACGAGACGAGTCAAGACGAATTCTTGAGATATCTTAATGAATACATGTTCCTTGGAACCATAAAGTGTCATAACTAAGCCATAAATAAAGTTACAAAAGTAAAATTTGGAACAAATGATCGTCCTAGTAAGGGCCAAATTTGGATGTATTTTTTTTTTGGGGAAGTGTGCGGGGCCCCGCCCCAAATCGGTTATTTGTACATATCTCGCAAACTAATGAAGCTACATATATAAACCAAACTTTCTGCAGTCGGTTCTCTTACGTACCCCACCACACACCATGGAAATAGTTTAAATCGGAAAATAACCACGCCTCCCATACAAAGGTTGGGTTGAAAATTACTAAAAGTGGGTTAACTCACTAACGAAAAACTTCAGAAACACTAAATTTTACAGGAGAACTAGCAGAAGGAAGCTGCAGATTGCAGATTTCAATGAAATTCGGTATATAATATTTTCTTGACACCCTAATGACATGTGTGGAAAATGGATGATATCGGTTCAAAACCACGACTCAATTTTGAATTCCATCTTATTCCTTCACTTTATAATATATACATTAGGAACCAATGGAGATAGCGGAATCAAACTTTACACAAATACTGTATATGATCTGTGGCATCACTTATGAAAAAATTGTCGGAATCGTACTATAACTTTTCAAACCCCCGGTTATCGAATATAAAGAACTCAGTGCCCATGGTAATTTTTCACCGAAAATATCGGTAAATCTCTCAGATATCTTAATTTAATTCAGAGGAAATCTTTTTCTTCTAATAGTGTGTCTCTGTACCAGAAATGGTTAAAATCGGATCATAACTTCCCCAAGCTTCTTAACTTCTTCCAAGCTCTCATAAAACTAATTATAGCATTTTCAAAAATACTATGGGCATAATAGCTTATAAATCGGGTAATATATGAAATTTCTTAGCCAAATTAAATGAGCATATAATCTTAGATATAATGTATGTTGGTGACGAAAATTAGTGAAATCGGTTCAGGAATTACCTCAGCCTATATACTATATGTGATGATTTTCGTTTTTGTATTGAACTTTATGCCGAATATATGGATCAAATTGTGTGTTATCTTAATAAAATTACATCAATAAATTGCGAGATTATAAAATGTTCGGTTTCACCCGCACATAGCCTTTCCTTACTTGTTATTGTTGTTTTAGATATCACAGAGTGTTCCAACAAGTTCGCGTATTTTAAGTTCACTTCTCTTATCACAATTTTTATAAGGTTTGGTCTGGACTTGGACTAATAAATTTGAAACTAGCCTCTAAAAATGTTTTTCATCAAATCAATATGTGTTTAAACTCCGACCAACAGTTTGTAGGACCCTTCACACACTATAAGTGGTAGCAAAAGCCTGGCGAAGCATTGCCAAAAAATATCCCATACCAATCATGATAATAAAATTTTTATGCCATAAAATAACTAAATCACTCAACGGATTTTGCATAACTTGGTCCAAAATGAGTGAAAATATGCAAAAGAATGTATTGAATATGACCTTTACTTTGAATGCGTCAGTGAGTGATTCAGTGAATTCACAGGATTTATCATCAAACCGCCAATAATATTTGCATTGTGAAAGTGCAGTGGTGTAACCGAAGCCTATGAATCATATTTATGCTACTAAAAGGTATTTTTGATTTTAATTGATTGCTAATTGTTCAACCAAAGATTATGCACGAACTCAATGAGTAATATTTCCAAACAAAAGCCTAAAGTGTTTGTTCAATATTTGATCACCTTCAAAAATGTATTAAACCTTTTACAAAACTCGAAAACAAATCTTTGATCTTGACTAACACATAATCTTCCTACAATAATCAAGTGTTTGTTTAAATCGTCTCAATTCTTATTTAATTTCTTAATTCTCTTGCACCCTTCTTTTATTATTCGATTAGCATGTAATATGTTTGCGGACGTGATAAAAATGTTTAATCTAGCCCGAAACCCCTGTCGGCCTATGCTTGATGTTTATCAATGACACTGTGCAACAATGTCGAGTGGCAGGCTCACAGTAGCTGTGATGAGGTGCCACAAGCCGTACGACACATTTGATTTTTACTTTTAACAACATTTGTCTATATTGCTGAAAAGAAGGTGCAAAGAGAACTTGATGAAACGGAAATTGAGACATTGAACGTCATTAAAATTCAATGAACCAAACGTGTTGCAGCGGTCTTTTGTTTACGTTTTGGTAATGAAAAGAAGTGAAGAGTAGAAGAGAAAATATATTCAATGTGGAAGGCAGATAATTACTGGTAGAGATAATTTCAGATAAAATATGTCTGAATAGTAATTTAAATATTGTTTAACAATTAACTACAAATAATTTTAAATTATAATAACGAATTTGATTTTTTTTTAGAGCATTAAATGTGGAGCTGTAGTAAATTGGTTAGTAGCGGCTTCTTTACTAAGATATTCATTTAAAGTTACAACTGTCAAGTGCCTAAAAGTATGCATTGAGTGATCAAATCAAGGCATCTAGCTAATGTTGACCAAGTTAATACTGTAATACTGGTAATTTTCTAAGCTTTGGCTCATAGCATAAAATAATCCTATTTCCGTTTCCTCAATTATATTTCAATCCATTGCTAATCAAGCAAACAAAATTGTTAAACAAT
Source organism: Zeugodacus tau (assembly GCA_031772095.1). Classification (NCBI taxonomy): domain Eukaryota; kingdom Metazoa; phylum Arthropoda; class Insecta; order Diptera; family Tephritidae; genus Zeugodacus; species Zeugodacus tau. Next base: position 17,961,491 of record CM062652.1, on the reverse strand, counting down.
AGTTGTAAGTTTTTATAGTATGTTCACACCGACCATTTAGTTGAGACAATTAAGGCGTTAATTGACTCATTATATTTCATAGACACTCGATTAAGCTTCAAAAAAATTAAATAAATTTTTTTTTGGTGTGAAACTGCAATGCATTTTGAAATGCTTGAATTTCTCAATTCTGCAATCCGAGTATTGAATTAATATATCGTATTGTAATTAGTGGAACGATGGCACTCTTTTGTATATTATTATAAACGCTACTTCTGAATAAAATATTATTCAATATTAATTCGAATTTGTATCTATTTGATGTTAACCACGTTTTTTGAGTTTTTGTCATTTAAAATATTAGGTTGTCACATACATATCTCCCATATCTGTTACAGTGATCGGATTTAGTTCAAATATGCGCAGTTTGGTTCGATAATCCGTTTCCAACTAGACGGCAACCTCGTAGAAGCCCCTCCTTCTTTTCGAAGAACTCGGACAACAACTTTTCACAAGACTCTTTTAAGTTCAACTTTACACCACCAAGGGCGTTCGCCATGGACAGGAACAAGTGGTAATTACTTGGCGCTATGTCCGACCTAAATGGTAGATGCGATACAACCTCCCATCCGAGCTCCCGTAGCTTCTGACGAGTCATCAACGAAGTGTGTGGTCTGGCGATGTCCTGGTAGAACACTACACCCTTCTTGTTGGACAATTGTGGACGCTTCTGGTCGATCGCCTGCATCAAACGGTCCAGTTGTTCGCAGTAGATGGTAGAATTAAGCGTCTGGCCATATGAGAGCAGCTCATAGTGAATGATTCCCTTCCAATCCCATCAAACACACAGCAAAACCTTCCTGGCCGTCAATCCCTGCTTGGTCACTGTTTGGGACGATTCACCGGCCTTCGACCACGACCGTTTTCGCTTGATATTGTCGTATGTAATCCATTTTTCGTCGCCAGTCACCATCCGCTTCAAAAATGGGTCGAGTTCGTTCCGTTTCAGCAGCATATCGCAGGCGTTGCAGGCGATGCAGAAGGTTTTTTGCGTCAAATCATGCGGCACCCAAACATCAAGCCATTTTGTGTATCCAGCCTTCTGCAGATGGTTTAAAGTGATTTGGTGAATAACTCCCATCTCCTGGGCGATGTCAGGAGTTGCCACATGCCGGTCTAACACGATGTTTTCCATGACTTGATCGGTATTCGCCGTTACAGTTCTTACTGGCTTATCCATGGTGTCGTTTTCACCTGATCTGAATCGTCGAAACCTTTCCTCCGCAGTTCGAAGTGATAGAGCACCACCCCCCAACCACCATTAATCTCACGGAACGTTTCTCTGGCGGATTTGCCTTGAACTCCATGTTTACACGTCTATAACTGTAGAACGCAATATCCGAACTAATCATGCATAACGTCGTTTTGTAGGTTATGTCCAGACCTTTCAAAAATTTATAATATTGTCAGATACTAGCTCTGTAGCGCTTTATTCATAGGCGCGAAATTCAATAGACAAAAGGGTGGAAGGGAGATATTTGCCAACCAAATATTACTATTTTTACGATAATGATTTCATATGAATACATAACATTTTGGGATCGAGCAAAACTTCTAAATAAGCTCTCATTGTTTATATCATAAAACGTCAGTTAAGGTATTCAGGACTTGTGTTTTTAAGAAATCCATATCAAACTCCAAATAACTGTTTAATGGACTAACTGTGTTTGCAATAAATTAATTCTTGTTCTATGTGTTTCTGAGCTAACCTTGAACTTAGAAATTGTGAAGAGCTTTTTTAGATTGATTGATAAATACATGTGATAGCGACCAAAACAATTACTGCTAAAAGACCATAAAGCCGCGCTTACTGATTCATTAGGTATGTGTCGGTGAAGTGCCTAAAAGTATGCAAGCAGCATCAGATTTAAAGCTTGGCTTACACGAATTTATTGATTCTTAGTTGTGCCAAACCTCTCAAGTAAATAGTGAAAATTCACATTTATTTACATTTTATTTTATTAGTTAAACACTTAAATATTAATAAATCGTATAAAATGTTCTTAATTTAGTATAAATTATTACAATACTTAATCGCATATTCGTATTTTTAATAAGTTCGGGTGAAAAATGGACGCATTTAAGTAACCATTTAGTTTAAAGACACATGAGTTATTTATAATAACATTTCATTCTGTTTAAAAAGCGGAAGTTACGCAATAAATAAGACTTGAAGAGAGTTGCAATTAGAGAAAATGAACTTTTAACGAACAAAATACGCAATAGGATATCGTTACATAACGGTAATCAGGTGGCATATCATACTAGTGCACTGCAGTCTTTGGCTAGTGTGAGTCCACGCAGCACTACGCATTATCATTGGCCATCACTTTATTCATCCACGGCACAAATTTCTGTATATTCGTATAGACACCGGGCAGATGTTCACGTCCACAGCCGATACCCCACGACACCAAACCGATGAGCGTTTTGCGACCATCCAACGATAGCGTTAACGGACCTCCCGAATCACCTTGGCACGAGTCACGTCCACCCTCTTTGTAGCCGGCACAAAGGAAGACATCGTGTATGGCTTCGCGACGACCCGCTGCACGGAACCAACGCTGGCAGCGATCGTTCGAAAGCACCTCGACGTCCACTTCCTTTAATTTGAAGATTTAGATTTATTATTTTACATATTGGAACTCAACTATTTGGTTGTCTTACCTGCAGTACTGACGGCACTGTGCTTTGACCGTGCCGCGTGCGTCCCCAACCCGCTACTGTCGCCATTTTGCCCACCAACTTCGTGGCTGGCGGCGGCAAACACACCGGTATTATATGCTGTTTGTAGACAACATTCCGATCTAATCTTATGAGCGCTAAATCGTTCTTGAAATCCGCCGGATTGTAGTGTGGATGCACTTCCTTACGTTCGATGCCATATTCTTCATGATTGAGACGCTCTTCTTGGCCGCGTACATCCCATTCGCCCAAGCGGATTTTCATATTCGAATTGGCGGTGCTAAAGTGAAGTGAAGAATTTAGTTTTCAATAATATTACCGTTATGCCGTTACGACTTACGTTGCTACACAATGCGCCGCCGTGACGACCCAACGATTCGAGATAAGCGCGCCACCGCAGCTAAGTTTGCGTGAGAGAAATCCACTCTTAATCAGCGCCACCTGCCAGGGATGTGAGCCGAAACCTGTCGAGTGACCACCGACAATGCGATTCGAGCGCGCATAGACCTCACCGCAACCTGCAATGAATGGAGGGAAATTGGAATTAAAATAATGATATACATAAGTGAGGTCAATATTTAAAGTCAGTGCAGAGTCAGTCATACCGTGAAATGTAAGAATAAAAAGAAAAGCTCTTAGAATATATGAAATAAGTCTCTAATAAGTGCAAAAGCATTCCAGTGCGGAGTTCAAGATATTTACATACAAAGAAGAAAACTCTAGAGTGATAAATAAGAGTACCAAATAAAAAAACTACGAAAGTTCCGTGAAACTAAACTCAAGAACCCAAACAAAAAGTACTAGAAAAATGTGAAAGTTGTAGAAACATCAAAACAGCTTTCGGTACCCGGCACTGGACGATATGTTGTTCCGTCAGCATAAATGCCACCGCCACCGCCGCCGACGCCGCCACTGTAGTCTTCCGCCGCTTCGCCCGCATTCAAATCCAAGACATTGCCAACCGCGAATGGCTGTGGATGTGGCAGCAGCTCATGCGGTCCACTCTCCGCCGAATGCGCGGGTGGTCGTTCCACATCGAAGAAAGTGTCCAAGTGATTGGTGATGCCGGAGCCCAGATGATTTGATTCATGCTCCCAGCTGCTGGACGAGGCCACAGCGCCACCACTCCCTGTGGGTCGATAGATATGTGGCTTGTAAGGTCGCTTTGTCGTGTACAGCGATTGTGTGACTTGGTACTGATGATTACTAATGACGGTGGGGTAGTGATGTACGGGCGGTCGTGAGGCACCCAATGTGCTATGCGATGCTATGTTGCTGCTTTGCGTAGCACCATGACTGTTATGCAAATTGTGTATTTGTGAACTGCTGCTGCTGCCGAGGCCATGCGACGGGTGTTTGTTGTGGCCCGCCAAGTCGGGGTAGATGTCATGCAGGTGTATGATGTCACCTAGATTGAGTCGAGGAGCGTTTTTTTATATAAGCATAGTTATTTATAAATAGATTTTGGCTATAATACGTGGATATAAATATGTATTGCTAATTTTAAAGCATTGCAAATTATATAATACAAGCATAAAATATTTACATTTAAGTTAAATTTTATCAATTCTGTCGAAAGATTGGAATTTGTGGAAATTAACTTTAAAAAATCCTATAATGAAATTCAATGAAGCGCAGATGTGTCTAATTTATTAGAATTTCGAAATATATTAAGGTCTAACATCATAGATCAGGGTATTAAAATTATATCTTATTTGTTTTTCTAGGATTAGAAGGTTTTTGATACTTTTCTACATGTAAATAGGACTGTCCCGGTTATGAACTGCTGTCTGAGCATCTTTCCAAGAAAATAAAATAATTAAACAAGTAGGTATAGATTACTCTGACAAACAGAATAATTATGTTTCTTGTATGGTTAGATACGAAACTATAGATCGATTTTTCTTCATATTAATGCCCACTCTATTCTGAGAGGGGTTTCTGCCCTTTTTGAGAAATTTCATTAAAAAATATTTTATTGCTTGATAATGTTCACTGTAAAATTAACTTGCCAGGCATATCAATAAATATGTCTGATGGGAGTTGGGCAGATATATGATCAAACCGCTCTTACTCAAGTGCAGTTTCCACATTTAGTTGCGGTAAAATCCTTTTTATTGCACAAAAAGATTTATAAATTACAACGTTATTGCTATCACGGTCACTCCATACGAGTTTTTTTCCCTAACAACCAACAGGGAGATGTCATGAATTTTGCACAAAAATAGTACATATACCCTTCAACAACCATCATTTTTTATATATTTGGCAAATATCTCCCTTCCGACTTTTTTTGTTTTGAATTTCGCGGCTATGTATAAAGAACTACAGAGATCGTATCTGGCAATACTATAGATCCTTGAAAGTTCTTGACATAACCTATAAAACGACGCTATGCATGATTAGTTTGGATATTGCGTTCAACAGTTACGGACGTGTAAACATGGAGTTCACTAACACCGAAATTAGCGCTATTTTAAAGTTTTCCCTCGTTTAAGGCAAATCCGTTAGAGAAACGTTCCGTGAGATTAATGGTGTTTTGGGGAATAGTTCTTTATCACTTCGAATTGCGGAGAAATGGTTCCAACGATTCAGAGCGGGTTAAAAAGGACACCATGGATAAGCCAGCCGGCGACCTGTGACGACGAATACCGATCAAATCATGGAAATAATAGGGTTCGACCTGCTTGTGGTATCTCATGACATCGCCCAGGAGATGGGAGTTAGTCATCAAACCATTTTAAACCATCTGCAGAAGGTTGGATACACAAAAAAGCTTGATGTTTCGGTGCCGCATGATTTGACGCAAAAAAACCTTCTGGACCGAATCAACGCCTGCGTTTGCTGCTGAAACGGATCGAACTCGACCCATTTTTGAAGCGGATGGTGACTGGCGACGAAAAATGGATCAAATACGACAATATCAAGTGAAAACGGTCGTGGTTGAAGGCCGGTGAATCGTCCTAAACAGTGGCCAAGCCGGGATTGACGGCCAGGAAGGTTTTGCTTATGTTTGGAAGGGAATCATCCACTATGAACTGCTTCCATATGTCCAGACGCTTAATTCTACCATCTACTGCGAACAACTGGACCGCTTGAAGCAGGCGATCGACCAGAAGCGTCCAGAATTCGTTGATGACTCATCAAAGGATACGGGAGCTCGATTGGGAGCTTTTATCGCATCCACAATATAGCCCGGATATAGAGCCCAGTGAGTACCATCTGTTCCTGCCCATGGCGAACGCCCTTGGTGGTGTAAAATGAACTCAAAAGCGACATGTGAAAAGTGGTTGTCCGAGTTGTTCGCTGATGAGAATGGGGGGGTGGGTTTCTTCGAGGAGGAGGTTTATGAAGTTGCCGTCTAGATGGAAACAGATTATCCAAAGAAACGGCGCTTATTTGAACTAAATCCGATCACTGTAACACTTTTTATAAACCACTGAATAAAGACCATAAAAGTGGAAGGGAGATATTTGCCAACATAATATTAATGCTCCTTCTGATTATATTATGTTCTATATACTCAAAAATCGCTCAAACAAAAACGTTTTAGTTACCGGGAGAAGATAATTCGAAGCTTTGATATCAAGCGTTGACATGTTATGTAATATTATCGATGTCATATTTTACAAAGTAATAAAAAAATAAGAATTAAACCTTGTCATCCCACACATTCAGGGAACTCTACTTAAACTCTACTAGTTATCCTTATATCGATTATAGTCATTCCGGTATTAGGGATATTTTTATACGATATACACATATCGGTCATTATGTGAGATACTTTATAGAATAAAAAATGCCTAAAGGCCTTAAATTTTTTAAGTTGATATCTGATATGAATGCTAATACTCTATCCTAGCCCAAAATGTTTGAAATAAATTTCATCCTATATATTTTTATACTCTCGCAACAAATGTTGCTAAAGAGAGTATTATAGTTTTGTTCACATAACAGTTGTTTGTAACACCCAAAACTAAACGAGCTAGATGTCTGTCCGTCCGTCCGTCTGTGCAAGCTGTAACTTGAACAAAATCGGACCACTGCCACGCCCACAAAATGGCGAGAACCGAAAACACAAAAAGTGCCATAACTAAGCCATAAATAAAGCTATGGAAATAAAATTTGGTATGAAGGATCTCACTATGAAGGGGCATATGTGGATGTAATTTTTTTGGGGAAGTGGGCGTGGCCCCGCCCCCGAATCGGTTTTTTGTACATATCTCGCAAACCAATAGAGCTATATAAACCAAACTGCAGTCGTTTTTATTAGCCACTTCCTAATACAGTCCAAAAATGAAAGAAATCGGATCATAACCACGCCCACCTCCCATACAAAAGTTAGGTTGAAAAATACTAAAAGTGGATTACCTCACTAACGAAAAATGTCAGAAACACTAAAGTTCACATAAGAAATGGCAGATGAAAGCTGCACTCAGATTTTTTTTACAAAATGGAAAATGGGCGTGGCGTCGCCCACTTATGGGTCAAAAACCATATCTCGACCGATTTCAATGAAACTTGGTTTGTAATAGTTTCCTTACATCCCAATGATATGTTGTGAAAATAGGCCAAATCGCTTCACAATCACTCCTACTTCCTATATACCAGAACTTTGAAGACGATATGAATCGTTTACATTACAATGTATAAAGTAAGCACTAGTGAAGATATCGGTGCAGAACTTTGCACAAATACTAAGTTTATAGTGTGGCAGCCCTATTCTAAAAATCGCCAAAATCGGACCATAGGTTTTTAAAGCCCCATATATCGAACACGAGGACCTCGGTGCTTCTAACCTAATATTATGGTTTCCAACTTTCAATGGACTTTACACAATATATATGACGAATATGTGGGTCAAATTGTGTATTATATAATATAAATAAAGTTAAATAAATAAATTGCGAGAGTATAAAATGTTCGGTTACACCCGAACTTAGCCCTTCCTTACTTGTTTTATGTATAATAGGTAAATTAGATTCTTGTATGACAGCATTTTCGTTGCTCTATAGTCTATGTCGTTTTAAAGTAATTAAAATATATATATTTTTTACGTTCAAATATAATGGAGACAGGGAATGAAATCGAAATACTCTTTACTTTGTCACATAATTATCACCTTTCATTTTCGAAAAGTGATGTAAAGATTTCTGCCCATAGCGTGTGGAAAAGCTTTTCATTACCGTCCACTCAACCACATACAAATGAAACATGGACATCACTGAGAAAATAATGTCAATTAGAGAGACTTCCGGCTACTAATATAAACTGGCATATTCACACTTACATAAAAGTATTTAATTTGCAAAAGAAATTATATAACACATTAAGTAATACAGTTTAAAGAGAGTTGGAAATATAATTAACACAAACGACAAAAACAAAAGAAAACTGAAATTTGGTGAACCAGAAATTTTCACTTTTACACCAAAGCCGTTAATTTATATTAAAGTCTTAAGTGTAACAGTATGTGAATATTATGACTTATGTAAATCCAAGAAAAACTGGATGTTAATAAAATTTGCACTGCGTTCCCTTGCAAAGGTTAATTAGCAAGTCGCGGTCGACCATCGTGACAAAAATTATGGCACCGGAAAGTTGATTGGACAGTAGTAAGTAGACGATGATGGTGTTACGTCACATTTTGGATTTGGATTTGCATGTAACTACACACGAGTATTTGTATGAATGTGAGTGTTGTGTGGGAATTATTGGCGTTAATTTTCGTTTTGAACCTTTTTAAAAAATTGCTGTCATTTTAATGGGCGTGAAATGTAAAGTGACATAAATAAATATAAGTGTGATTATAGGTGACTGAATACGTATAAAGTAAATTGCGTGCAGTTAAATATAGCTCAGACTTTTATTATTTATTTAATTATCAGTGAAACATTTTGCAGTTTTTAAGTCGTACGAGGAGAGCTTCAATGGTCCCACATAAGACTTCAACATGATATTATCATTCTATCAGAAACTAATTGGGCCTTTCCGCACATCGTTTAAGTCTCTAACAATAAGGAATATTTCCTTACTTTCGTTATTTTGATCACTTTAAAATTTTGAAAGAAAATACAGATCTATAACTTTCGGGTCTAAATGATCCAATCTGACTCTCACCGGGTTTATATGTACGTTAAGGTTTTCTAATTTTCTAAATACTAGAATTTAAACCCAGATTTGATGATCATCTACTAAGAACTGCTTTCCTACACCCAAACTCTTAATTCAGAGCTGTACTAACAGCAATTGGATTGTCTGAAGGGAGCAATCGTCCAATAGTACCTAGCTTTGGCTAATAGGAAAAGGCCCCACACATCGATAGTGAGTCGCCTGAAGATTATGGAGTTTAGTTGGCTTATGGGCCGAACTTGGCACCAAGTGGGTTCCTGCCGTCTCATGACAAGCTTGTGGAAATAGACAATCCCAGTTTTTTTACTATAGAGACGACAGTTTTTATGAGAGTGTCATTATGAAATAACCTCTAAATGGTAACAATTTTTCGAACAAAAAAGTGAATTTTATTTATTTAATCTAAATCTGATCGTTTTAACTATACTAAGGGCACTCTGAAATTCTCCGTCGGTTCGATTGCGTTCCTGAATACTTGGACCACTGCACCGCGTAACCGTCCCCTAGAGGTTTCTTCTTTGCGCACATACTTACGAGGGGAAGGAAGAGAAGTGCAGTCGACTTTTTCACGGATGGAACGAAGCTAAGGTGGAAGGTGGAGTTTTTTTTTTTGCAGAAAGCTCTCTATCAACACCAGCTTGCCTGACCTGACCACTGCAGTGTCTTCCAAGCAGAGGTCGCTGCGATTAAAGTAGCAGTGGTGACCTCTTTTAGAGAGGTAAGTATTCACTCCGACAGCAGAGCGGCAATACTGGCATTGAAATCGATGACAGTACGCTCTGGGCTAGTAAAGGAGTGTCTTAGATCCTTATAAATAGCTTCTAGCTATTTTGCTATCCGACTAGTGTGTGTAACCAGTCACCGCGGTTGGTAACTGTAAAAGTGGACAAACTTGCAAGGGCGGGTACCCTAGCAACATTGACGTCGGAATGAGAACGCGTTGGTAGTCCATGGTCCACCTGCGCAAGAGCGCTGCACATGCAGACTACACATGAGCTCGTTAAACGGTGGTCAACAACCAGCACTTATGCAGTGGCGAGTTCCTTTTGGCCCTCTGTGGACCTTTCTCTGGGCAAGGTCCATCTCAGCGCGATCATTGGTTTTCTTACTGGACATTGTACAATGGGTACCCATACAATGAGACTTAGGATCTTGGCAGATGCATGTTGCCAAAGCTGTATGGAGGAAGGCGAGGTGGAATCATCTAAGCATTTCCTTTTCCACTGTCCAGCTTTTGCCAGACTGAGTGAGATCTTCTGTATTTGCAGAGATCTGCCTAACCTATACTAAGTAACACCTTCAATTTAATGTAGAGATAATGAATTTGTTTTTGCTAAACCTATTTTAGACATTAACACAGAAATTCTTTCTTAAAAATGCCTCTGTTTTTCTTTGATTTAGTTTAAAGTCGTGAACAAATTTCACTTTCAGCTGCAGTGAATAATTTGCTCATTAATTTCCAGCTGCATGTTTTCTTCGCCTTTTTACTAACTTGAAATTATTATTATTTATTTTTATTTTATTTCAAATTAAACATTCGGCTTAACATTTAACATATGTACTTATGTCTTCTTTTACAAGTTTTCTTAATTTATTTGCCTCAGTTTTAATTTGCTACTCCACATAGACAAACAGTCGCAACTTTACACTTCAGCGCCACAGACAATTTCATTAAGGTCTCAAGCAAAGGCGAACTTCACTTTTCAGCTGCATATATTTCGTCTGCACTGTCCCTCCCCTTCAATTTCCCCTTCTATCTTCTTCTATTTTTATTATATTTCATGTTTTTCACTTTTCATTTTCCCAGACTTTGCTGCCATAACTGTTTTTATCGCTGGATTACATATTCACCTAAAACTCATCATAAAAGCGAAAATTCCCAGAAAACTCTGAAGTTCACGCACACAACAACACACACACCTATACATACATCCATTCGCGCTTTATTTTACCGGAAATGGCAAAGTCGTTGACGAAGAAAGTGAAATTAAAAGATTAAACCGCAAGATTAGTGGCAGTAAAAAAACGTCATTAACAACAAAAACAATAAAGTGGGTGCCAATGCACAGTGGCGTCCCAAATTGATGGTGTTCCAAAATGTATACAAATTCATGAAGAAAGAGTTGTGTTGTAATAAAAATATTTAAATGTATGGGTATAATTACATAGTACACTTCCTTTCTCAAGCTGCAGATGAGTCTCTGAATACGAGTGACAGCAAAAAGATTTTAAAATAATATGTATGTTAACCTTAATTAATTACTACTTGGACCGCTTGCTTTCTTATTTAACAAGAAAAACTGAGAAAATCAAGACAAAATATTACAAAATTTAAAAATTTACAGAGTAATTGAAAGGTTTTTTTAAAATTGTGGAAAATATTTTTTTATTTAAAATTAAATTTAACAATTTTTTTTATATTCTGATTGTTTTAGAACTGCAAAGTCAAATTAGCAATTATTTAAGCAAAATCAATTATTAAAATAAAAAAATCAAAATTTCAATTTCGAAAAAAAATCGAAATCCGAAATTATAAATTTTAAATTCAAAATTGAAATAAATTGAAGATTCCATTCAAATTTCAAATCCGCTTTTACAAATACGGAATTGTAGTTGTTAAAGTAAAATTCTGAAAAATTCAGAACACACAATCCAAAATTAAAAGTTTAATATTCTAAATTTAAATTCAAAATTCGTATTTCAAATTCGAAATTCAAAATTCTATTTTCAAATTATACAATTCGAAGAAATTTTTAAATTCAAAATATCTAAATTCTAAAATATTTCAAGTTATGAAAAAAAACGAAGTTCGAAACTTAAAAATTCAAAATTGTAAATTCAATTCCCAAATTTCGAACTTCAAAACTTCTAAAAATCTAAATTCAGATTTCAAAGTTCGAAGTTCAAATTAAAAAATTAAAATCCTCATTTAAAAAAAATCGATGTATAAATTTCAAAAAACTAAATTTCAAAATCGCTTTTCAAAATTTCAAAGTTCAAAGTTTCAAAGTTAAAAATCGATGTATAAATTTCAAAAAAAGAACAAATTTGAAAATTGACTTTCAAGACTTAAATCCATACTTTCTAAACCATAATTTTAAAATTAATACCAAATTTTAAAATTCGTAGTACAAATATCTAAATTGGAATTTCAAAATTTGAAGTTCGAATTTCAAAAATCAAAATTTCGAAATCAAATTTCGAATTTGAAGTCACAGAATTCGAAATTAAAAAATCGAAATTCGAGGTTTGAAATTTGTAAATATATTATTATGTTAGGTTAAAAAGTTGATCCTTGATCCATTTATTATCACTCCCATTAAAGAAAATAGAGACTATATTCTTAAGTAATCGCTTAATCAGACAAATTAATAATTAATATCTCACTATGTAGACAAAAAAGTAGCTATCAAAGAATCATGGCATTGAAAGTAGGGATTGCGTTTTAAAGCTTCAATTTCTAAAATAACTCTTTACTGATTACTATCTTGTATAAACTTCAGCTTCAGCAAACAAAAAATTAAATTATTAAAGTATTTATAATTCAAACAGTAATTAAAGCAGAATATTCGGGCACTAAGCACGCTCTTAATTATCAGCAGCAAAAAAAGCATCAAAACCGCAAAAATAGCAAACCGCCCAAAATCAACCACAAAAAAACAAAAGACTTAAGCGCGAAACCCGCACTAAACTTCAACAAACTTGTGGAAAAATTGCGATGGGAAAACGTAGGCGCAAGCACAGCCAGCGCTGAAACTAAAAAGTAATTGAAAAATAAAATAAAAAACTCAAACAGTCGGCATGCTGTCGTAAACAAAATAGTAAAAACAAAAACAATAAAAGCAAAAGCACAGCAACAACACGGCTGAGAAGCAATGTGTGGAAGTTATCAGAGCAAAACGTCAATATATGTGTTGCTGTTGTTGTTTTTTCGCTTTGCCATTGCTTTTGTTTATAAGAAGCGCTCGCTGTTTGCATTTATTGATATTGTTAGCATTTTATTTCATGTGATTTTTTGCTGTGGAGCGGTAGGTGGCGCACACTTATTCAACTTTATATAATGAAAATGACTCGTCTACGTGTTTGTGTAGAAGAAGACGCCGCAAAAAATAAATAATTGGAATAGAAATGTAAAGCTTAGGCACTTAACTTGTCTAACGGTGAATTGCAAAAGCGACGATTCAGCTGATTTTTCGGAGTCAATGTGGGCAGGGGTTCTTAAATTGTTTAGCAACTTATTGAGGAGGAAGGAAGGAATTTATATTGTTTTTGAGAAAGTATAGAATATTTGCGAGTCCAATTAATCGTTATTATTCAAAAATATTACTAACACTACTATTTTATAAAGATTAAATTAAATGTAAAAAATAATTTTTTTGCAATTTATTTATAGCACCAAAATTTTAAATTCGAAACTCAAAGTTCGAATATCGAAATTCAAAAATCAAAATTCGAAAATCAAAGCTCGAATATCAATATTCGAAATATTGAACAATTATTTATTTTTGAAATTTATTTAAAGCATCAAAATTCTAAATTCGAAAATGAAAGTTCGAATATCAATATTCGATAATCAAAATTTGGAAATTAAAATTCGAAAATGAAATGCTTGAAATCCAAATTCAACAGTTGAAAATAAAAATTCGAAAATCAATATTCGAATTTCAAAAATCAAAATTCGAAATTCGAAATAAAAAATACAAAATTTAAAACCGAAAATTGAATTACTCTCCTTCCCACACAACCCTATTTGCGCTCCCCTGCCAAAGTCAAAGCACCCACAGCGATGTACCTTCAAATAAGCGCCTGCGCATGCGCAATGTAATGACTGTAAAGAGTGCAACATGTTGCATGCGCGCTCACATTGAACTACTACAGACATACATATTTACATACGAGTACATGTAAGTGCACGCATAAGTAATTGCTTTGCTGCAACATTCGTTGTCATTTTCGAAACTACGCTGCACAACACTGAACTGAATTAAATTTATTGCGCAAAATTATTCAGCCAAATTACATAAGCGCAATTCTTCGACTATTATAGCATGCCACTAAGCAAATCAAGAGTATCACTAAGCACTAATTTAGAATGTCTGCTGCAGCGTTGCGAAACGGCAAGCTCTCATTTCTACATTATTCCCCGCTACTGTGCATTACTTCACGCGCTTCCCCCACCCCATCATACTCACTTGTATTGTTGACTTGACTTGCGTGCGTGTCCTCCGCATCGAGGTCTTTGTCCACACAGCACGACCAGATCATGCCGCCCGAGCAGAGGTCAAGCGGTTTACCGCCGCCCAGCACACACGAAATGGAGAGACCGCATTCGAATTTGTGTCCACGAAAGCGGCAAGACTGCGGAATCACTGAAAAGGAAAAACGAGAAAGCCAAGAAAGAAAAGAAGACGAGAAGAAAAATTAGTTAATAGAAATTAAATCAGCATAAAGTGAAATACAAAAAAAAAGTAATAAAGTTGGAAACAAATATTAGTGAGTTTGTATTTATGTATGTGTGTTGTGGTGGAAAAGTTGATGCGCAAAAATTATGAGAAATAGGAAAGCATGAAAAATTGCGTGAAAATGAAAACGTTTTTATTAAGAAATCTCATTCGTGTGCAAATCGAGAAAAAAAATTGCACATGTTAATGTCGGCGCATAAAACACATTGTTGCTATTATAGAGGGTGCTTCATGTGACTCTTATTTAATTTTAAACTGTTAAGGTTTTCACTTATATAAAAAAATAAAAATTAAAATTGAGCAAAAATCCGCAAATTCTCAGTGTTTCCTATCTCATAAAAAACTCATAAAAATTACCAATAAAAAATTTCATTTCTAATGTGTTTTTTATTTCATTAAATTTTTTTGAATCTCACACTCATGACACATCGACTTTTTAATGAAAATGTATTTCTAAATATAATATAAAAAAAAATATTTTTGGTTTAAAAAAAAATATTCCATGCTTTATGATAAATTTGGTTCAGAATTTTCATGGAATCTTTGATTGTGCGCTTCGATCAATATTATTTTCTAATAGTTATTTTTATATCATTTGAGAAAAGAAATTATTGTTCTAATATCCCAAAAAACACTTTGAATTGTTATTTTATTTATTTTTTTAACCAGTAGAACAATTTCGTGTGAACAGCTTTAAATGAAAATAAACTAATTTCTTGCTTACAAGCTATTCTATAATCTTTATGAAGAATAAAAACAATTGAGTTGGATTTCCAACCTCTATTCTACTACTTCTTCTCTTTTTATTCTCTTCTATTCACTACTTTTTCTTACACATTTTTGCGAATATGTTCTAAAGAAGCTTTGAAAATGAACTTCGTCAATCTTTAAAATTTTCCAATCCTTCTATCAACAGAAAATCTTCATATATAATACTTTCTACACACAAGTTGAAATTATTTTTGGAAAATTTTCAGAAAAACTTAAAATTTCTTTCACTCATAATTGTAAAATATTTTCCTTATTTGAGATCGACAAACCTATATTCTATAGTTATAAATATTTACAAGCAAGAAAAAGCTCTTTAAAGCTAAACTTTAAATTAATAAAAATTATCAATATCGTTTGGTTCGATCTCATCATACAAAAAATCTAGTTTTTTATTATTATCCATGAAACTCAGCACCCGTTTTAAAGAGTTCATTGAATCAAGATGATTATTTTTATAATTTAATTTATTGCGTGTTTGGTAGCAATTTCCAATTATTATGGTTAATAAATTTTTATATAAATTAAATACATATTTCATAACGAAAGTTGAAAAAAAAAATAATAATGGCTGTTGACTAATATTTAATTAAATTAATTTTTGCATAATTGTATATTAATTGTAGCATAATAGTGTGTTCAAACCAAACAATTAATAAAAAAAATTTACTATATTGAAAAACAAAACAATTTACTTCATTCTATATACATATATAAAAGATGGGACATTAGCGTTAAAATGTATGAATATTATTACTATTTCTTTATTCTTCCAAATTTCTTTCAAATTAAAATTTCTTGCTATGTGGCATTAGATCAAGCTCTTCCACCCTCCACTTTTGTATCAGTAAATCTTTAACTAATAATAATAGCATAAATCATCTCTCGATATTTTCGAACTCAATCTAACCGTACTTCGGTAATCTATCGTGTATTTTCGGCTTTATTTTGTATATTTGGTCTACAAAATTCTATTCCGAAGCAATCGGGAGGCTTCAATAGATCGAGAGAAATTTTTAATTTGCGGAAATATGTTCATAATATGATTCATGTTTTCATAATATGAATCAGATTTTTCTTTTTAGCACTGAACCAAATACTTCACAAATCTATATCAAAATGCAAATTTTTTCAGTTCCAAATATTTATGACTTATTTGTCGGAACTACACAAAGAGATTTAATATTATGTTCTAAGACTAGACTAGTAACACCCTCCATTTATAAAATTGTATCGATACGGACAGAAGAAAAGAAGAAGCTTGACTGGAGTTTTAGCGAATGTAAACGCCAATTTAACAGAAATTATTTTTAAAGAACGAAAAAACATAATTTTTGCTGTTTTTAAAAAAATAATTACTAGAATCCTGAAAGTGTGTTTATTTAAGGCTTAAAATGTTTAATAAAGGCATAAAAAGTAGGAAATGAAAAAGAAATAAGTGCAAACTCATTGTTTGTAACTACTTCTCGCCAGCATTTCCATGACAGAACCCTCGCTATAGTAACCGCCGCCACCACCGCCGCTACTGCGCCGCGACAAGGCGTCCAGTATCAGCATATCGTGTTCCTGTGCAGCGCTGGGGTGCGCCAAAGCGTCAATGCCACAGGTGTGTAATGAGAGAAAAAATATAATTGCAAACACTCGCAGCCAAGTATCCTTTTTGGCAGAGCGTTTTCGGCGTGTGAACTTTGGCATTTTTGCAAAATTTATGGAAAATATATTTTTCCGTATTTTATATTTTGCTATTGAACACAACAACACAAGTTGGTATATTTTCAAAATAATTTATTTTTTTTATTTATTTTTTATTTATATCTTTATATTAATTGTTGTGAGCTCCTGCGCGGCGAGGACTTTCACTTTCTGTACCGCCTCTTGCGCAAAGCAAAGCAAAATAATACGCAATTTTATACACAGACATACACACACGGCGGCTACAGTGCGCACAACGAAAGCAAAAGTGGTGGCAATGACTATAAAAGTGGCAAGTGGCAATAGCAACAACAACACTTGTATAATTACACTGAAACTTTCTTTTCACCAGTTTTGGAAATAATTTTGATTTTAAATTTGAATTTGTGGATTTTTGATTGGTTTTAATTTATTTTGCTCTTAATTATTTTATTTCATAATAATTTCTTAAATTTTTGTGTATAATATTCCAACAACAAACACTTCAAAATTATCCTTTTTGCTGCAAAAACACTTCACTGTTTTTATCATAAGCTCAGCGTTTCATTTTTATAAATTTTTTTACTATTTTTTTATAAAAAAAAATTATTTTTAAAAATCTTCATTTCATATTTTCTTTTATATTTTAATATTTTCTCCTTTAAAATTGTATCACTAGTCACACTTGCCACAACCACCGTGCCTTGCCAACCACAATAACCGTTCAGCGGAAAATTCAAGTCAGAACTAAAGCAGCACAAGCAACAGCAAAGCCCATGAGGCAGCTAGACAGTGGCTTGCCACAAGTAAGATGCGGCATTTACGCTGCCAGCAAGCGGCAAAGCAATGAGTCAAAGTGCAGACGAATTTACAGAAAGACGAAGAAGAAGAAGAAAATAAATGAAAGATTGAGTCAAAATTTACTTCTTTCGCCGCATTTCTTCAACAATTTTTCGACACAATTGATGTAGTTGAACTCAAAAGTTTTGAATTTACGCTCAAAAGCTTCGATTTTACACTCAAAAAGTCATTCAATTTTGTTAACTCACTCAGTTTTGGCTCAAGTTCGTCGCTTAAGTCTTTTGTTGGTCTTTCTGCCCAAACAGCTGTTCATGAGAAAAAGCTGTGTCAACTAACGGCTCACCTCGCGTCTTTGCGGTTGAACTTGCTGCAGTTTATGTGTAATTATATATGTACTTATGAAGTAATTGAATTACACACGCCGTCTCAATTTTATTCAAACACAAATTCAAATGCTTTTCTGCATTTGTCACACTCACACTCGCCAAGCATCACCGTCACCTTCGTTTTTCATGTCAATTTCTTGCAAATACCACTTCATATCAGCTGCTTATATCTGCATATTTCGCTTTCAATTAAGAAAAAATGTTTGAATTTTTGCATTTTATTTCTGACATAAAATTTTTTTAGATTTTAATTGCCATACTTAATCGCTGTACGCGTTGGGTTTGGTTTGTAATGCTTCCAGCTAAATTAACATTCAGTACTTCATCGCTATTTTTCGTCGGTACTTTGTCATTTGTGGCCTTTTTCTATTTTCGCCAACAGCAAAATGGTCTTAGTCGGGCTTGTGGACCTGCGGCGCTGTTTGGCTTTCAGTTTTTTGTGGTATTTAAGTGTAGTATGAGGTGATCATTTGTCTGATCTTTTTTTGTGTGTTATGCTTATCTATCTTTAGCTACACGGGAGAAAGGTATGGTCATTAAGATAAAGTAGTAAATATCTCGTGCTTTTGTAATTTCTGTTTTTACTTTTCTTTAACGCAACACAATTTTTCCCTTGGAAGAACATATTTGAGATTTTTTCGTTCTGAAGTAATTTACAAATAGTTGGATATCAACAGTGCAAGTATTATGCAGCTCTTTTTGTTTTTACTATCAATTAAGATATAATTTGAGTAACTAATGCTTTCGGGGTTTCTTTTATTCTGTCCCCCTAGCGAAAATTTAACTCTTCAATTTGATCTCATTCTTCTGGTTCATTCAAAAATATTCGTGATGATGGTCAATCAGTTATATTAAATATTAAAACGAACTTTAGAACAAGTTTGTTCTTTATCCATAACTTCTGAAAATCCACATTATATTTATAGGCCAAGTCTTCTAGTAGAGAAAGTAATAGGTCTAGTATAAATTAATCCAATATATTATCTACAACTTGGCTTCCGCCGTTTTTTGTAAATTTCAGGCTCTTTTTGTATAAAAACAGTTACAAATGTCGATGAGTCTCAGCCGCACATTTCTTGGAATTAAAAAAGAAAAGCAAATTTTCCCGCAAATGTCGAGAATTCGGCTCAAAAAGTGACATTTTCAGTTGAGAATAAGTTTGGGATGCAAACAGATCTCTACAAATATTTTGTTGGGTTAATGTTGACACAAATTTCCAAGATCGATATAAAACGATTTAATCGATTTAATCGACCAGTGCTTGACCCTAGAGACATCTATTGGAAGAAGTTGTAGTAAATAAATAAATTGAATGTTTTATTCAGCATAGTTCGACTGATTCGATTTAGGTCAACTAGTATTATCGTTTACTTCGACAACTTGTTGCCATTTTGAAAATAATTTTCTAATGCCACTCTCGTCCCCGTTGACAAAAAAATGTGACCTCTGATATTCACAAGACACTCTTGAGGCGAATTTTTCACCACCAAAATCATTCGCCATAGATAGGAACAGGTCGTAATAGCTTGGTGCCAGATCCTGTCTATAAGTTGGGTACATAAGAATCTCCCAAACAAGTCGGGGCTGGCTGTGTGTAATCTGTCGTTGTACTCATGGAATACAATTCATACCCTATTGTTCAAAGTTGAATAATACTGATTGGTTGATTCCTTCAGACGGTTCTATTATTTTCAGTACAGGTCTGACTTAAGCCTATTCATTTAGGCTTAAGCAGCATAATAGCCGATCGGACTCGACCATTACCTTTATTTCATCGATATTTTCGATAATTCCTTATCTTATATTAAAGTACTTAGGACATAAATAAATATTTGAGCTTTCCGCTACATGCCATTTTTCCATTCAAACCAAAATATTTAGTTGTTAAAAAAAATTACTATAGTTATTCAATAGAGCTCAAATTATTTTATAGAGGGTTACAATATATTCATGTAATTAAGCCAGTTGTCAGATTAAAGTTACAGTGATTTGTGCTGTCAACGTTGTTGCAAGTGTCAAAAAAGACATATGTCACATGACCAGAAATAACATAATAGTTGTTGTGATAAACACGAGGGCAGTTCGATTAGTCATGGAGGACACCTAAAAAGAGTTTAGCGTCGTTATCAGTTTAAGGCTTTGAAGATCTTTTTTCTGAAACTTCTCTCTCTTCCTGGATTTTAAATATAGGAATATGACTATTCTTAAGTCTTGATATAAGAGTAGAGAAACGTTGAATATGTCTCCGCGCTACAGAGCTCGTATCTGGCAATACTATACATCTTTGAAAGGCCTTGACATAACCTACAAAATGATGATTAGTTTGGATATTGCGTTCAACAGTTATGGACGTGTAAACATGGAGTTCACTAATGACGAAATTCGAAATTCGAAATTTTAAAGTTTTCCTTCGTTAAAGAAAAATCCGCCAGAGAAACGTTCCGTGAGATTAATAATGTTTGGGGGATGGTACTATATCACTTCGAACTGCGGAAGAATGTTTTTGACGATTCAGAGCGGGTGAAAACGACACCATGGATAATCCAGCCGGCGGAAGATCTGTGACGACGAATACCACGGCATGTGGTATCGCATTACATCACCCAGGTGATGGGAGTTAGTCACCAAACCATTTTAAACCATCTGCAGAAGACTGGATATACAAAAAAGCTTTATATTTGGGTGCCGCATGATTTTACGCAAATAATCCTTCTGGACCGAATCAACGCCTGCGATATGCTGCTGAAACGGGACGAACTCGACCCAATTTTGAAGCGGATGGTGACTGGCGACAAAAAATGGATCACATGCGACAATATCAAGCGAAAATGGTCGTGGTCGATGGCCAGTGAATCGTCCCAAACAGTGGCCAAGAAGGTTTTGCTGTGTGTTTGGTGGGATTGGAAAGGAATCATCCACTATGAGCTGCTTAGTTCTACCATCTACGGCGAACAACTGGACCGCTTGAAGCAGGCGATCAACCAGAAGCATTCAGAATTGGCCAACAGGAAGTGTGTAGTGTTTCACCAGGACAGCGTCAGACCACATACTTGGTTGATGACTCGTCAGAAGCTACGGGAGCTCGGATGGGAGGTTTTATCGCATCCACCATATAGCCCAGGTGATTACCAACTGTTCCTGTCCATGGCGAACGCCGGTGGTGTAAAGTTGAACTCAAAAGAGGCTTGTGAAAAGTCGATGTCCAAGTTCTTCACAAATAAGGAGGGGGGCTTCTACAAGAAGGGTATTATAAAGCTGCCGTCTAGATGAAAACAGATTATTGAACGAAACGGCGCATATTTGAACTAAATCCGATCACTGTAACACTTTTTATTAAGCATTGAATAAAGAGCAAAAAAAACGGAAGGGAGATATTAGATAGAGCCAACCTATTATTACCATTTCAGAATAAAATGTACCAAAAAAAATTTTTTTAAACCACTGACTTATCAAACTGCACTCGTTCAACGTCACAAGTCACCTCCTAACAGAATAAAAATAAAAATCAGCAATAAAATTTTGTGACAAATATAAATGCCAACAACAAAAACAGCAAGTCTATTTATTACATTGCATTAGCTGAAACGGAAAATTAGAAGTGTCCAAATGTGGCTGACAAATGCGACTGCCAGACAATCATTTTATTTATTGCATGGTTGTTGCAACATTGACGCAAACACTTCCACATTCACTTCTCGTTGGGCATGGCAAACTCGCGATTTTATTGCCGCAAGTCGCGTTTACCAGTTGTCACAACAACTACCTTTTGTCAGTTTCATCCGCTGATGGCTGGTTGTTGGTGCGGTTTACAGCTGGAAACACTATGCAACAGCACTACAGCAATGGTGGCTGACAATAATGTCGCTTATAACGCCGGTTTTCCTTGATAAACTCGCTTGTTCGTTTTAATTCATGTCTCTTTCCACTGCTGCATGGCATTGAACTTGCCGCAGATTTGCAGTTATTTTTTATTTTCTGCAAATTTATTTTTTTTTTTTTGTTTCATTACCGTTGCGTGTTGTGCGCATATTTGTTGTGTTTGGAGTTGAGTTGGCTTTTTTGGAAAATATGGAAAATGCCTTGTGGAAATTAATATTTATAACCAGTTTGTTGGTTGGAGGCAATTCGAAGCATTTGCTTTTGTCTTTTTTTTGTAAAATTTATGATTTTCTGCCATGCGCTTGGCAATATCATAAACGTCATAAATATTGTTAAAGAGAAAATAAAGCACGAAAATCGTTAAAATTAGTTGCTTTAATCGTATAATAAGCGAATTAACGTATCACTGCAGCTGAAAAGTGAATTTAAAAATAATCGCAAAAATGTGGCAGCATTTTTATTTTCAATTTCTCTCAATAACGAGTTTTTGTCATGTAATGTTGTTTGGGTGCGAAAACAGTGATTATGAAGAGTTTCCGGCATTTGTTGGATGTTGTTGTTTGTTTTGATGTTGCTGTGGGGATGCTAATACGTTTTTATAATTTTTTTTAGTTGAAAAAACAATAGTGAATTACTCTGTTCGGGAAATTTGAAAGCAAAAAAATGTGATGACATTTATTGAAACTGTGGTTATAGTGGATCAATATTTATGGAAATTCATTCGAAATATTTAATCGATTTGCTTCAATTTATTATTTATTTATTAAATTAAATTTCAAAATATGTGGCAACCATCCCCGAAAATATTTTCCAACAGAAATCTGTCATAAATATATAAAGTTAAAATATAAATATATATATAAAATTTATTTGATATTTTTCTAAATGTGGCAACCGTTTAACAAATATTTTCTGCTAAAAGCTTTCGTCAACCATTTTTTCTCATTATACATCCTACATTCGTAATAATAATTATTTTTTTATTTAAAATAAATTTAAATTTATTAAAAAGGTGGCAACCCTTCTCAAAAATATTTACCACTGAGAGCCGTCTGTTTACCTTTTTAACTTTAATACCCACACTATAATTATTATTGTTTTGATTATTTTTTTTTTAATTAAAATTGTAAAAATGTGGCAACTCTTTAAGAAATATTTTCTGTTATGAGCCTTCTTACACAATTTTTCCTTAATACATACTGTAATTATTATTTTTTTATTCAGTTTTATAGTATTTAAATTTAAATTTATCAAAAAGGTGGCAACTCTTTTCAAACATATTTTCTACTAACATTTCTGAACATTTTTACTTTTGAATATTTTTATTTTGTAATTGTAATTATTTTCATATTATATTAAATTATTTAAATTCAAAATTGTGAAAATGTGGCAACACTTTAAAAAATATTTTCTGCTATGAGTCTTCTTAAGCTGTTTTTTCTTTGATATACAGTCTGTAATTATTAGTTTTTTCTTTGGTCTCATGCAATCAGTTCTTTAAATAGGTGGCAACCCTTTAAATAAATTCCATGTTTGTACTTGGATTTTGTAAATTTGAAAAAAAAACACTATATGTATGAACTCGGATATTTTATGTAGTTTCTTAGTAATGCGGGTAAATTTAGTGAGTGCTCTCTGATTAAGTTTACTTTTTGGCGACAAAATATTGAAATTTACAAGATGAAATCCAACTTCCAAGGTATTTCAATGAAAATATATATAGTATAAGATATTACCATTGGAATTGATTCTAACCACATAAATAAATAAATATAATATTGATTCAGAATACTAATAAAAAAAAACTTTACATAAATAACAAAATTTTAGGAAATTTATTCTTTCGTCTGTCAGTTTTATTTACTTTTGTCATGATATATTCATGCCGTTGATGCTATTTTTTTGTCAAGATCCGTAATGGCAACTAACCTACTCAATGAATTTTGCAAAAATGCAATAGCTACCTGCTAATGATTAATTAAATATCAAATTTCATTATTTCTCAAACTTTCTCACTTTCCACCCAGTTAAAGATGTCTTCACCAATGCGCAGCTAATTCATTTAAATTTCAATTGACCAATTGGACACAGAGTTGGAGGTAGCACTTTAACTAAATTTTATTTTAATGAATTTATTAATGCTTTTTTTGTATATTTTGAAACTTTCGAATTTCTAAGCAAAAAAAATAAATATTTTAAAGATTTAAAAAAATAAAAATAAATAATAAAATAATGTTAATAATTAATCTGAAATTCATGCCAGAAATGAAATATATGTCAAACATCAAATAGATAGGAGAATTAGTGTTTTTATGTAGGCAATTTTGTATGAAAATATTACTAAACAAAAACTATAACGCTTTACTTTTAGGTGAATTCCCCTTAACAGTATGAATTTCACCAAAAATTGCTGCCCTTGAACTAAAAAGAAAAATCAATGACGAATTAATTTAAATTACCTAATACTCAACCATACATTTATGGAACTTCACTACCTATGACAGCACATTATGTAAGCAATATATACTACATATACAGCTATATTTGTACACACACCCATACTAAGCCTCGTATAAAAACCCAAACACAACCAAAAGTCACATAAGGCTTAGCTGATTATATAATTGTAAAAAACGTAAGTGCATAGTTTTCCATTTTTATTGAAGATCAAGGTCACACTGGAGCTATAGTAATTACTGTTATTTTGTAGTTGTTTTTTATTGTTAAATATCATTTGGTTGTCTTATTATTGAAATGCCATTATAATTATCTGCAAGCTTATTATTGAATGTGTTTTCTCTCTCTTACTAATCTCCTTGCCAAATTAGCTACTTTTGTGGGTAGCTACACATGTACATGCATTCATTATGTATTTATGTCAGTTAATTTTTGTTCAGGTTTGTTTGAGTTCAGGTTGCAGTAGTTTTTTCCGATTTGTCATAGAATTTATATTTTGAAATTTTTTTTAAAAATTCGTTGACTCATTGGAAATCGATGGAGTTTTAAATCGAAATCAAATTTTTAAAATATAATTTGAAAATATGTTTAGATAATATGACTCATATTTTTCAGAACACAAAGCTTTGACTTTTAGGAAATTAAGGAGTAAAATAATAAATTATTGTAATCATATGACGGCCTGTTTTTAGGGATTTTTTATATTTTTTTCTACGACCAGTTACATACAACCTTACGTTTATTATCATTTATTAACATGTATTTCGACAACATTTCTGCTATAAATATTGAGTAGGACATAAGTTACAGCTGATTGGCTTATCGTAATATAGGCAACATTGTGCTTACCGGCTTCTAACTCTCGTTATTTAAATATTTTTGACAAGCGGTTTGTTCAATTATGTAGACCTATGTTAAAACAAAGTGAACTATACAAATAAGTAAAGATAAGAGTAACTAATGAACCAGGATACATAGGACTTTACAATTTTTATCACGGCATATTTGAGTTAAGACTTATACATATATCTGTCCTAAAAAGAATGCTTGCTCCTTCAATTTTAATTCGGGCATGAGAGGGCTAATCTGCAAGCTTAAACGCATGGATCAAGTGAATATACCAAAAATTAGACTTTTGGCAGACATTTGAAGCAAAAATTGCGAATGTACCGTTTTTTTTTTTAATTTTTTGCAAGAAAAATATATAAGTTTTTGGAATTTTTGATCAAAAATAGAGCAACAAATTTCAAGTCATGCGGTCCAGTCGTTTTTGAGATATGGTAGAGGAAAGTTTGAAAAACAAAGTTATGAGAAAAACGAGTTCAAAGTTTCCAGCTGCCTGCTGAGCACTTCGGATCACATGGGATGACCCCCATAGACCGTAAAAAAGGTCTGCTTGGATGGTGGATTTTAAGTACCCTGTTATGTGAACCTTTTTCATAGGTTTTCCATTTCCGTCCGAGTTTCAAAGTTTCTTACAAAGAAGAATGCAAACTTGCACCAAAAAATAGCTAATAAAGGATCATTAAATGGTCTGATTTTTATTATCCTAATGTAGGAAAATAGATCAAAAAATCGTATATCATGATTTACGGAAGAAACTTCTGTAAATGTCTTGCATCTATACCATATATGAAAAAGGCTGATTCAGGGCTATACCAGTACCTGAATTTTGCACAAATGTAAAAAATTCGATTTTTTTTCTTTTTTCTTATTTGATAGTTAATACTTTCTAAAATATCACAATTGCTGACATCATAACTCAACGGGATCAAATGAAATGATCTTGAAAAGGCTAAAAATGATCCTGTAATATATATAGTATGATTATCAAATTCAAAAAAATGGCATTATAAAATGGAAAATGCATAATCGCCCACTTATGGGTCAAAAACCATAGCTAATAAAGGACCATTCGAATGAAATTCAGTATTCCTTCACTTTATTATCCTAAACATGTATAATGGAACCTTAATGAAGACAGCGGAATAAAAGTTTACACTCTAAGGCAAGAAATTATCAACTGGCTTCACTTGTGAAAAAATTATCGAAAACGGACCATAACTTTCAAGGCCCCATTATATATTATGGGGCCTAAGGATAAATTTTAACCGAAAATATGGGTAAATCTCTCAGATAATTTTTAATTCTTAGAGGAAGTTGTACTTTCTTCACAATAGTGTGTCTCTTTTCAACGAAAAATTATTAAAATCGAATTCATAACATCTCCATATATACTCAGGTGACCTACGGTTTGATTTGTTAAAATCTTCTTGGCATACCTATAATTTGGTTTTCAAAAATACATGGGTGGAGCCCACTTATTCCGCATATATGTATTGGTTAATGAAATTCGAGCTATTCCTTCACAAAATGTAAACATAAGGTGAAGACAGCGGAATAGTTTTGGATATAGTGTATCATCTTGCTGATGAAAATCAATCGAAATCGGTTCAGAACTTTTCAAGGCCCTCAGATATCGAACATGTTGACGATTTTCAGCGCCTAAGGATAAATTCTATTAACTGAAAATATGGGTAAATCTCCGAATTTAATGTAATTCAGAGGAAGTTGTTTTCTAATAAATAGTGTGTCTCTTTTCCAAAAAATTAAAATCGGGTCATAACATCTCCATATTCCTCAGGTGTAGGTCAAAAGTATCTTCTCCTAGCTCCCATATACCTAATTATAGGTTTTTCAAAAATACGGTGATTTATTCATATATGTATTGGTTAATATGCGAGCTATCTTAGCAAATCGAGCGTATAGTTTCATATAGTGTTCGATGAAAATCATGAAATCGGTTCAGAATTACCTCAGCCCTCATATACTATATATGACGATTTTCGTTATTCTATTAAACATTATGCCGAATTTATGGGTTACAGTGTGTATAGTCCCTTAATGAATTCTTCAATAAGGCTTGCGAGGGTATAAATGTGGATGTTGCTGGAACTTATTTCCTTACTTGTTATTCAATATTTTTGTAAAAAAATGTCCAACAAACTTCGAAACATTCGATCGAGCAGTTTCTTAAAAAAAAATTCACGAAAATCGCCAA
Organism: Zeugodacus tau; assembly: GCA_031772095.1. Lineage (NCBI taxonomy): Eukaryota > Metazoa > Arthropoda > Insecta > Diptera > Tephritidae > Zeugodacus > Zeugodacus tau. The sequence goes on along the minus strand of CM062652.1, from coordinate 17,934,150 downwards.
ATTTTTCATGGGTTACAGTGGTATAGTCCCTTAATGAATTCTTTAAGGCTTCTTACAGTGGTTAGGATAGGAGGAGATTTCGGTAATGATATTCGAGCTTACGTTAAACATATCAGCAGAAATATGATGTTTTGGAGTGTTCTTCCCGACTAACTAAGAAATGCTAATGCTATTAAAATTTATGACAAGCTCTATGATTTGGAAGTTCTCAAACTTTAATTGTAAATATAATTCATACAAAATTTCGCTAATCTATTAAATACTAAATTTTCAAAAAGCCGATCTCATATTACCAACTATTACAAACAAATTTGTCTCAAGGTTCGTTCAATTAAAAAAGATTAATTAACGAATAGACTCATTCGTTTAAAATTAAATTATGAACTTAAATAAAGCCTCATTGTTAACGCTTTTATCTTTTGTATACAGTTTACAAAATTAATAAAATTTTATTTTTGGCAACTTACGATCCAGCTCATCGAAGAATTTCGCCTCCTTCGGCAGCTCCTTTTTAATACTGTTCTTTAATTCGGGTGTGATAACTTCATTGTAAACACTGTTATAATTTTTCTCAGCACAAGAAACGCGACACACAATATTTAAGAGTAGCACGATTGTAACGGCATTTAATAAAAGTGTAAATTTATTTGTAGCGGCAGTGCTGCCTTGGCAAACGCGCAACATGTTGCAAGTGGCAATTAAACGTTTAATGTTTGAAAACGAGCACTAAAGTATTTCGGCAGACATAAAAAGTGTTTCAAACACAATTTTGATTTATTTTAAAATATTTTTTTATATATTCGAATTCTTACGATTTTATCACTTTCGGCATATTTCACTATATTGCAAGTAAAGAGGTTATTTGAATTTTAGTTGTTCGATAAAAAAGTTAAAATTGCTATATTTAAGTTCATATTTTCGACTACTTTTAATATTTCTTTTGATATTTTACTTTGGCTGTGTGTTTCTGTTATTTCACTTTCATGTTTTTTTTTAGTTTTTTGTCTCTTGTTTTGCTTTTCCGTACTTTTCTTTTACTACTCTTACTGTTAACTGAGTTATTGCTGTTTAATTTGCTTGCATCACTTGCATTTGTAATGGAATTTCACGTGATTTTGAGCGGAAATGAGCGCACGAAGTGGTAAATTGGCTTGAGGGTGATGAAAAAAAAACTAAAAATTTGTTATATCCATAAATTTTCCACAGTATTTCTCAGCTTGAAAAATTATTAAAATTTTTCGTTTGACTTGACACTTGACAGCAGCTGACTCATTGCACACCAATTATTTTTCAGTATTACAACTATTAATTTTTTCAACTCCTAAATCACTATTTAACTTTTAATAATACGGAAGTTCACCATTTCCACCACTTTTCGCCAAAATTTTCACCCACAAGCGCGGTTTAAGCCTTTTTCTTCGTAATACCGTTTGCGCATGCGCGTTCCACTTGATCGATTTTCAAATTTGATATGAAATTTTGGCATACGTTTGCGCTGCGCGAATGTTGTCCCAGCACGAGCCGCGCGCGTCAAAGTCAAAACGGTTAATAACAGTGTCGCGCAAAGTTTCAAAATCGAAATACCACAACGAAATACACATATGACGCTGCCAGACGCAGACTTACGCACGCATATGCAGTTGGAGCATGTGAGTAGTTCACATATTTGTAACTCATGACTGTTATTGTTACTGGCGCTGAGCTATGAGACGAATCGATTGGTGAGGTAGGAACATGAAAACAAAAAAAATAAAATGAAGTGAAATATATACACATACATATATACATTATTGTAAAATAGCAACAAAATTTTCGAAATAATAAAATATCTCAACTAAAATGGGAAATTGTGAGACACCGAATATTTCTTTAAAAAATATATACTCGCATGAAATAAATATCTCAACATATATGCTTACACCCACACATACATATATATAACAACAACAACAACAAATGTGTATATACAAACTGCATATCAATTTTACTTTTGTTGCCCATCACCAACACAGCGCGCCGAGAGATGGCTCACTCACGCTTCACCGCTTACCGCCAGTTTCGGTCCGGCCGAGTCACGCAACCGCCAACGAAATCGAAAGTGAAATGTAAACTTTGCGATTGCGTTACCGTTTGTTGTTTTTTTTTGTTTTCAACTCACTTTGTTGTTATTGTTTTTTAGTGAGCACCATAAAGTGAGCGCCAACGACGGAAACTCATCGGTTTTGTGGTTAAAAAAATGCAAATGTGTGAATATGTTTGTGTTGTGACGCACATTTCAGCATTCGCGAGTGTAAAACTGTCGACAACTCATGCGCGCGAACAAGTGCTACAAGGAAGTAGAGGCAAATCGCGTCGCAAATGTGTGTGCGCATGTGTTAAGCAGAAAAGCTGCAAGTGTGTAGAGCTAATTACTGAGACCCACTGTTGACAGTCAGCGCGTTTGTTAGCCGACAAGTGTCTCATTGTGTTTTTGCCCAATAACGGCCGCAGAGCGTGAACATAGCTTGGTTAGGTGTGTTGTAAATGAATTTCCGAAAAATAAATAAAAATTAAAAATTAAATTTTTAACTATTCATGGGTGGACTAGCAGCTGAGCGTCAAATTGTCTCCAAAATGCTTTTTTTTCTAGTTTTGTTGTATATCTCATAGAAAATATATTTCCTTCCTTGAAAATTGTCATGTTTACACCTGCTTATGAGCGCTGTATGAAAGATGTAATTATGACGTTCGCTCAAGCATATGACCGCATTTTATTTCCTTTAAATATGTTTTGATTTGGGTTTTCTAAAATACAACAATTAAGTAATGCTTTTATATAACTTATTTATTCTCTTTAAACTTGTGAAATTCTTGAGTTTCAATAATAATAATAATCCGACCACTCAGAAACGAACTAGTGTACTGTCAGAATACTAAAAGAAAAGCAAATTAAAAGAAAAACTTCAGTTTAGTTTACTACTGGGCACCTGGGCCTCACCTGAAATTGGAATGTACAATCACTAGCACAGTCGCAAGATCATTCAGGATCAAGGTAAATCGCAAGAGGTCTATGGAGTTCTTCTCCTTTTATCATTCCTTAATTGTAGGGGTTCTCACTGCCCATTCTCATATCGTGATCAATGTTGTTAGATTGTAAAAAATCATCTCAAACTTTTTCCATGCATTTTGTAACTAGATAAAGGGTGATCCATTTCGAGGTTCCCTATTTTTTTTTTAAGAAAAACGCTCAGAAAATTCAAATTTATTGGGAAATGTTTATTATCATTCGAAAGAATATTTTTATACTATCGCAACAAATGTTGCTAAAGAGAGTATTATAGTTTTGTTCACATAACGGTTGTTTGTAACACCCAAAACTAAACGAGTTAGAATAGGGTTATATATACCAAAGTGATCAGGGTGAAGAGTGGAGTTGTCTGTCTGTCCGTCCGTCCGTCCGTCCGTCTGTGCAAGCTGTAACTTGAGTAAAAATTAAGATATCTTGATGAAACTTGGCACACTTATTTCTTGGCACCATAGGAAGGTTGCTTTCGAGCAAAATCGGACCACTGCCACGCCCACAATATGGCGAAAACCGAAAACACATAAAGTGCCATAACTAAGCCATAAATAAAGCTATGGAAATAAAGTGGGCGTGGCCCCACCCCCTACTAAGTTTTTTGTACATAGCTCGCAACCCAATAGAGCTATATAAACCAGACTTTCTGCAGTCGTTTTTTTATCCACTTCCTAATGCAGTCCAAAAATGAAAGAAATCGGATCATAACCACGCCCACCTCCCATACAAAAGTTAGGTTGAAAATTACTAAAAGTGGGTTAACTCAATAACAAAAAACGTCAGAAACACTAAATTTCACATAAGAAATGGAAGATGGAAGCTTCACTCAGATTTTTTTGGAAAATGGAAAATGGGCGTGGCATCTCCCACTTATGGGTCAAAAACCATATCCAAAGAACTAATCGTCAGATTTCAATGAAATTCGTTATATAATATTTTTTTGACACCCTGATGACACGGGTGGAAAATGGATGAAATTGGTTCACAACTACGACAACTTCCCATATAACTGAATTTTGAATTTCATCTGATTCCTTCACTTTATAAGATATACATTAGGAACGAATGAAGATAGCTGAATAAAACTTTACAGACATACTGTAGTTGAGGTGTGGCTCGAATTGTGGAAAAACTATTGAAATCAACCTATAACACTTCAAGACCCCGGATATCGAATATGAAGAACTCAGTGCCTAAGGGTAATTTTTCACCGAAAATACCGGTAAATCTTACAGATATTTTAATTTAATTCAGAGGAAAACTCCTAATAGCGTCTCTCTGTTCCAGAAATTTTTAAAATCGAGTCATAACTTCCCCAGCTCCTATATACCTTATATTCGATATAATATACCTTGGTGGTGAAAATGTGTAGAAGAAGAATTTTTCACAACAAAATATGAAGCCCACAACATTTATGACACCCGTAATTGGACAATTGAAAATGACATTGAAATATAATTTTTAATAACCGCACTTAATGCAATGCGACTAACTGTCAAAGAACCGCAAGTTGATTACGACAATTTACATAGTTTAACGCCAGCGTACATTAATCATCGCACCCACCCGTTTGAGCAGGTCACATGAAGTGTCAACAGAGTTTACGATTTTAAGCCACTGAGTGTATGTGTGCACCGTTATACCAATTGTCAACAAAACGTACAAATTTTAGACATTTGAAGGCCACTGCTAGCCTCCTTTTTTGGGTTAACGCAATTGCTAATGCTACAATTTAAGAGGGGAAAACAAAAAAAAAAAACGAAGAAGAAAGAAACTCAAAGTGTTAACCACCAAATACAACAATGAAGGCGACGTGCGACCAATGCACGCTTTAGTGTCGGCTAAAAGCATTTTGCGGCACTTAGCACATTGCTGATGCCTGCGCACACAGCCATATTTTAGTCTAAATGTTATGTCATTACTCAGTCGCAATAAAGTTTATGCTGACTGCTGGAAAATTGCCGAAAATTAGCGGAATGGCGAAATCGCCATAATTTTTCAATTAATATTTCGAAAATTTCATTTCGGCTGCGTTCGTGAGCTCGTGTATGTTGTGCGCGTAGGCGTCGGTAGGCCGTTTCCACTCGTCGCTTTGCCGCGCAATTGAGCGAGCGTCGCCATAAATCGTCGCATTAACCGCAGCTAAGTGCAGTTGACTTGCCATTTTATTGCACACACACTTCCGCAGCGACGCACATGCGCCGCAACACACTCGCGTGTGAGTACAAGTTTTTTAACCGTGCTTCCCTCGCATACTCACTGGAGGTAAATTATGCAATCGCATTTGTTATGCAGTGCACTTTACATTGTTGTTATTGTTGTTGTTTTTGGTGGTATTTGTTATTGTTTCAGCTTCGTACTAGTTTCGCTTAACCTTTTTGTCTGTTTATTTATTTCTTACTGTAATTTCTGTGTCAACGGCAATCTCGCACTCTTCACTGTCACTCTTCTTACTTTTTTTCGTTTTTATTTTTTTTAGTTCACGGCAAAGCGCCAAAAATTACAGCCCGATTTCCATACCTACATACATATGTGTACATATGTCTCACTTAAGTTTAGTTTAGTTTAAGTGTGTAATTGTATAAATGCAATGAATGTTGTGTTAGTTAACATATTTCTGCGCAAGTACGCTTATTTTTCGCGCGTCGTGAATTATTGAGAAATTAGGTTAACAAGACGTTTTCTGCTGCTTCTTCTTCTCCTTTTCAATTTAAATCAAGGAAGCTATTGGCATATGCAAGCAATTTGCTTTTCTGTGTATTTTAATCAACAAAATTGCAGATTTATATACATTATGAAATCGGCTGACAAATTGCAGATTAGCAAATCAGTAAAAGAGTTCGTCGCTTAAGTCTTTTGTTTCCACGGTGAAATATGTAGTAATAAATTACGATCAATTTTACTACGAGTATTAACTTTATTTCTTTAGCTAAAGTCTTAAAATTATATAGTTTCGTTGGTATAATCTAGTGGCCCTCTCAAGTCTAAGCTATATTTGGATGAAAGATTCTTTATATTGGAATTTAAGAATTAATATAAAAAAGGGAAATAATGTTCAAAATTTTTTGTTTTTATTTCATAAATTACTTGTAAAACTTTTGAAAAATATGTAATATTATTGAAATGTCCGACTTGATATATTGTAGTAATCCATTAAAATGGGTAACTTCTTATTGATATTTTCATTATTCGTTTATTTTTTTTTTTGCAAAAAAGTTGAAGAAAAGGCAATAAAACACGCTTATTGGTGTTGACCTCTACAAAAATAAAAAAAATTAGCATTGACTTTCGTATAGAAGAGAGACCTATCATATTAGTAAATTTTAATATCGTTTGCTTTAAAACTTTAAATATGAATTTCATAACATACTGCATACATACTTAGGAATATAAGTTTTTTTTTTTTTTTTTTTTTTTTTTTTTTTTTTTTTTTTTATTTTACATTGCAACTAGTTCTAAAATATTTACAAAAGAAAGACTAACAAGCAACTTGAGTATGATATAAAATATTACAAAATTACAAAAATACTCTGAGAGTATTGGCTAGTTTAAAAGATCGCTGGGTTTTATGCGTTTGAGTCGTCTTGGTGGTCCATCTCTAGAAGTTAACATGACTACTTCTTCGTTACAATGCATTAGCAACCTGGCTTCATGTGTTGCTGCAATTTTTAATATTTCAGCGTTAACTGAGTTTACGTTTAGATCACGCTCTATGTCAGCACATCTACAATACCAAGGCGCTTTGACAATAACTCTTAGTATTTTGTTTTGGAATTGTTGGATGACTTTCTTATTATTTGCGTTAGTACATCCCCAGAGTTGTGCACCATAGCTCCATATCGGTCTGAGTACTTGTTTATAGATAAGTAACTTATTTTCGATGGATAACACTGATTTGTTACCAATTAGCCAATTAATATTCTTGAGTCGCATGTCTAGTTCTTTCCGTTTGTTTTTTACATGAATTTTCCACCGTAGCTTAGAGTCAAGTGTCATTCCCAAGTATTTAGCGGAGTTGTAGTATGGTATTCGTACACCGTCTATGAAAATTGGCAAGTACTGTATTTGTGTACTGTACTGTACATTACGTGAAAACAATGTGTACAGACTTAGCTTCATTGAGTTTTATCTGCCATTTCTTTGCCCAATGTAGGACTTTATTTACGGCTTCTTGGAGATTATTGGTTGACTCATGTTCACTGCTACCAACAGCTAGCAACGCGGTATCATCTGCAAATGTGGCTGTTGTGTAATTGTAGTCTACTGGCAGCTCATGCGTGAACAAAATATAAAGAAGAGGGCCCAACACACTACCTTGTGGAACTCCTGCTTTTATTTTCTTAAGACTAGAATACTCGTCTCCTTGTTTAACACGGAAGTAGCGATCTGACAAATATGATTTTATGATATCATAATACTGTTTCGGTAAAATTAGTTTCAGTTTCGAAAGCAGTTCTTTGTGGCAAACTTTATCGAACGCTTTTGCAACATCCAAAAACACGGTAGAACAGAATTTCTTTTCCTCAAATGCTTTTTCTATAGTATTTGTAATTCTATGGATTTGATCAATCGTAGAATGGTTAGCTCGAAACCCAAACTGATGAGCTGGAATTATGGCTTTTCGTTCTATGATTTTATTGAGACGTTTTATGAGAATTTTCTCAAAAAGTTTCGAGATTGTCGGTAGAAGTGATATGGGCCTGTAAGAAGATACATCATATCCTGGTTTTCCTGGCTTTTGTATCATAATAACTTCAGCAATTTTCCAATAAGTTGGCACGTATTTAAGATTAAAAGACGCATTAATAATGCTGGTAATTTTTACTATACCTACGGGAGGAAGCTGTTTTAGAACCTCGGCAGTAATCAGGTCGTAACCGGGGGATTTTTTGTTTTTCAGGTTTTTTATTTCCTCACTTAACTCACTGCTTGTACAACTTGAGATTTTCCTCACAGTAGGATAATCTACATTTGTTTCGTATGGGCAGAATATTTGAGCTAAATAATCGGAAAATACTTCCGCTTTTTTTGAATTATCTCTGGCCCAAGTATCAGCGCCTATTTTAATGGGACATACATGAGTTTTTGGTGTTTGTAGTCTTTTACAGCTTTTCCAAAGAGAGTAATCGGAATTTCTTTCATTGGTTAAGGACCGAAGATATTTTGCGAAACTTTCATTTTTGAATCTCTTAATTTTCCGATTAAGATCTTTTGACACTTTATTTAGAATGGATTTATCAACAGGGTAACGAGTTTGATGCCACTTACGTCGTAGCTTACGATTTAATTTTATTATTTCCCTTATATCATTGGGATATTGAGAGTTCACAGCAAATTTCCTTACGTTCGGTGTACTTTTCCAAGCTGCATGTTGCACGCTTGTTGTAAAATGTAAAATTTCAGATTCCAGTTGGTCTATATTTGATATAGAGTCATTTTTGCTTTCATAACATTCCATGATCTTTCGGAAGTATTCCCAATCTGTACGTTTATTGCACAAGGCCGCTGTATTGTCTTTAAAAATTACGGTTTCACTATAGGTTAAGTAGATTGGCGAATGATCCGAGTTTAGGTCATAACCCTGATTAATCGATAGATAGTCCTGGGATATTTTCCCGACAATGAAAAAATCTATCAGGTCTGGAATTTTTTGACTATCTGTTGGCCAATATGATGGTAGGCCCGTCGATAATGCATAACTTCCGGTTGACTGCAGTGCTTTATAAAGTTCTCGCCCCTTTATAGTCGTAAGCCTCGAACCCCAGTACGTATTCTTTGCGTTGAAATCTCCACCCATTATGAATCTATATCTGTGTCTATTTATTAAGTTTTGGTACTCTTCACATTGGATTTGATGTCTTGGTGGACTATACACCGAAGTAAATGAGAGTGGACTTTTAGCTCCGTAAATAGTCACTGTTGTAGTTTGAAACTTATCAGTTGTAAGTTTTTCTTCCTCAACATGTTTAATCGTATTTTTAATTAATATTGCACTTCCGCCGCGTGCGCAATTGCTTGGATGAATTGTATGGTAAGTTTCATAGTTTTTAATTTTAAAATAGGTTTGTGACGTAAAATGTGTCTCCGATATCATACATACGTCAACATTTTCCGAGTTCAATATAATTTCGATTTCATCCTTATGTTTGATTAACCCATTTGAGTTCCATAGAAGAATCTTTATGGAATTAGACATCTTTGTTGTTAAACAGATATTTTTCAAGTCTACATAAACGACTTTGTAAGGAGGTGTTGAATTCCTGGTATTAGAAATATTCTCGTTATTATTAGCTTTTAAAACATGAGCAAAAGTAGATTTTTTCAATGTTTCAGCTGTAATTTTAGGTCCTTCCTGTTCATTGGTTTTCGTTTTGAAATCTGCAGGATCTTCTACCTTTCGAGTTATACCGTCAGTTTTTTTGTGGCCAATTGTTTTTGCTCGTAGCTTTTGTAATTCTTTGGCGACAAGGCACCCTCTATAGTTGGCTGGATGCGCTTCGCCACAGTTGCAACATTTAGGCTGCTGTTGCTCTGGTTTTGAGCATTCAGAGGTCTTATGCTTACCGGAACACTTAACGCATCTTGGTTGTTTACCACAATAATTTTGTGTGTGACCAAATGACTGGCAATGTTTACATTGTGGTATCAGCTTAGGCAATTTGACTGGTTCAATAGAAACAATTGAATTTAATATAGTTTTGGTCTCATAGATCTTTTTTATATCTTCCATGGGATCAAATGTTACCAAAAACATGTCGAGAGGAGTTTTATCTTTCCATTTAAGTCTATTGACAGCACTCAGTGCATTTAAACCTTGCTCTTTCAAGTCATTTATAATAGATTTCGGATCATAAGAATTGTGCAAATTTTTTATAATTACTCTAATTGGCCGTGTTTGTTTATTCTCAAAACTATACCAAGATATATTCCTGCTCGAAAGTGCTTTGGAAATGCTTCTGTAGTCCTCTACAGAGAAAGTATTTAGCTTGTATATTCCATTATTTAATAGTTTAATGGTAAAATTTGTTTTTGCTTCCGATTTTGCAATTGTGTATAGCTGCTGATAATTGCTGCCGTTGGAATCTCCAGACACCATAATTGGTGGAGGCCGCGAATTATTTTTTGGGGTAAGCGGTTTTGATGGTGCTTTATCTGCCTTTTCCGGAAGAGCAGGAGAATACTCCGCTTTTCGTTTTTTAGCTGGTCTTTTCTTCAATATCCATTCAGTTTCTTTTGCTAATTCTTCTTCATCCGTAGAGAATTCGGCCTTATTTTCTGAGTTAGGAATTTTGTTTTCTTCAATAGACTTAAGCTTCAGGTTTTCAGCTTTTGGAGTATTTACTTCTAATGACAGTTTTGCGCACATTTGTTCCATTTCCTCAAGTTTTTTCGTTAGTCCTTCAATAGTTACATCTTTTTTAACTGTTTTATTTAACTTACCACCTCCTGGAGGTGGTGTCTTAATAATTGGCATTACGTTTAAAAATTGCTTATTATTATGTATGTATATAATTGCATATAAACAATAAAAATTACAAAATAAATAATACTTGGTAACTCTATAGTTTAGTTGCCTTGTGAAAAAATTATTGTCCTTAAATTTAGTATACTTTTAGGTAATAATAATAAGTTATAATATTAGTTATAAATTTATAAATAAATTAAAATTAAGTTATAATATTAGGTTAACTTTTGTGGCGCCAAAGAGTCTCCAATCAGCTGATGGTTTTCTCCTCTGTGTCCACAAAGCTGATAATTACAAAACTTCCAATCCAAATTAGTCAGTGGTTGTAAGTCGCTGCTTCTACACTCCAACGCACCTGAACGTCGCGCTTTATATTCTTCAGATTGATGTGCAAATTTTGTTTTATATCTCGCCTTTTTCAGTAAATTTTTATATTTTTTTTTAACACACACTATTATTCACTCTTTTATCACTCAGAGTTGCCACTCTTTATATATATCTTTATATATTATATAAGTGATGTCTTCGTTGTTTTTCAAAAAAATTCTTTAAGAGTTATAGTATAATCTTTAATATTATATTCTTATTCTTCTTACTATTCTAAAAGTTTTAAAATTCTATTAGATATTTTTTAGTATAAAAAATGCATGATAATCTTTTAGAAAACTCTCCTAACCCTATTTCTTCCCATAATAAAGTTGTATTACGTCCAAAGGTTGTCCTTTATTTTCTTTATCCGTCTATAGGAATGTTCCTTGCATCTTAAATACATGAATTACACCTCTTAATAATTAATTTCCATATTTTCGATTTAGTTTTGCAATATTTTTTTTATCAATATACAATACTCCGTTTATAAAGGTTTTCAAACTAATCGAAAACATATTTTTTTGGTGTCATACTAAGTTTATTGTCTTAAAATTCTTCCAACTAACATTCTCAGAAGTCGAGAATATGGTATATGCAATGAATTCGAAGTCCAATTCATGCAATTTAAGCATTGTTTTCATTGATTTGAAAACCTTCTTAATTTTGTGGTCCCGTCACTATTAATACAACTATATATGTATATCCAACATGTTCCTTTCATATCTTTAAGACATCAGCTATCACGATCCACTTTATTTACAAAATACAAGCCTGTGAATTTTTCTCATAATTCTGTACATAACAGCATTTTCTGGATGTTAACACGTTCCTTTCCTTTATTAAAGCGATAAGAAAGTTTCACCTTTTTCATTTATATTTTTTAATAGGACTTCTAAGGTAGGCCCATAAATGTAAGAACAACAAGACGCTGTTAGTATATGCATTATTTTCAAATATTAGTTGATTTTGATACCCCATTTGATATCTGGTCCGTCAGGATCGGGAAGGACCTCTCTGAGCCATTCGATACCAAACGAGGTCACTATCGTGTGACTTCTTTAACTTGATGCTTCTTCTTCTATAAGAGTGTACAGCTGCTGGCGTACGCCGATGATATTGATATCAACGAAAGCAACAACCGCGCCGTTAGTTCTGCTTTTTCCCGCATGGATAAGGAGGCGAAGCGAATGGGTCTGGAGGTGAATGAGGGCAAGACGAAATATCCTGTCATCAAGCAAACAGTCGGCGCATTCGCGTCTTTGCTCCCTGTCATACTGTTGACAGTCATAACTTCGTAGTTGTAGATAGTTTCGTATACCTGGGAACCAGTATCAACAACACCAACAATGTCAGCCTCGAAATCCAGCGCGGAATCACTCTTGCCAACGGGTGCTACTGTGGACTGAGTAGGCAATTGAAAAGTAAAGTCCTCTCTCGACGAACCAAAATCAAACTCTACAAGTCGCTTATCATTCCCGTCCTGCTTTATGGTGCAGAAGCGTGGACGATGTCAACATCAGATGAGACGACACTAGGAGTTTTCGAGAGGAAAATTTTGCGTAGGATTTATGGTCCTCAGAACATTGGCAACGTCGAATACCGCAGTACGAGTTATACGACGACATTGACATAGTTCAGCGAATGAAAAGACAGCGGCTACGCTGACTAGGTCATGTTGGCCGATTGGACGAAAGTGCTCCAGCTCTGGAAGTTTTCGGAGCAGCACCCGCCGGAGGAAGCCGAGGAACGGGAAGGCCTCTACTCTGTTGGAGGGACCAGGTGGAGAGCGGTGACACTTTGGATCTCCTACTCGCGCCGAACTGCGTGGGAAAGAGAGGAGTGGCGCGCTATAATCAATTCGGCTATAACCGGCTAAACCGTTTCCACGCCAATCACATACACACATATGATATCTGGTAATTGAAACTCATTTATGAAAGGGTGGTAATATTTATTCTCAGATTTTTCTAAGGATTGTGTCCTCATTTAGAAAAAGGTAAAACATATTGCTATCTCGATCATCTTACTAATCAGATCGAGTTAAGTTTTTGTTGATATTAAGTTTTGAATCCATTTTAGGATAGATATTTAAAATTTTGATGTTCCGAGAGTGACATTGTCGTTGTTTTGATATTTAGTATGTATACCGAGTGTCCCTGTAACCAAATGTTTCGTTTCAGAACTATCTTCTCCTCTAAACCCTAATATCACCGACGACAAGTTTGAACAACAAAAATAATTATATCATGACTCATCTCAAAATGGTAATTGATGTACTACTTTTATACATGCAAGTAATTGTATTTAAAAAGCCCAAAGATTTCATAACAAACTCAACCGGCAACTTGCAACAAATATGTGGAAGAAGGGAAATGGAAAAACCCCCGACATATTTTAATGTTTTTGCTCGCGTTGCAGCTTTTACGAGTGTTGTTGTGCCATTTTTTGTTTACCAATTTATAGTTTACAAGCGGATACTGTAAATTGCTGTAAATATTTATATAAACACAAGGTATGTCAATATCTGTGTACATGCCCATGTTGAAACCTACAAATCTACATTTCCGAACAACTTTAAGCACTTTAATGATGTTGTTTCTGTGTTTCTTTTATTGCAATAAGCGCATTTCGATTCGAACATGTGCAACAGTCATTTAGGCTTGTACATATGTACATGTTATTATTATCATTTAGTATTTAGGTTGCAATGGCATTTTCGGATTTTGATTTTTTTTTTGTTTTGCTGCATCTTCCTTTTCTTCTCACTGAAAAACTGAACTGGCAGTGCAAGTACTTATTTTTGTATGCCTAAAATTTTATTTATGCATATCATGTAATGACCCTTAAAAATATTTTTTTTGTTTCTTGTCCTACTTGCTATACTTAATATACTTAAATTGTATTTATTTCATAACAATTTTGACATTGCATTTTTTTTTTCTTGTAATGTCTGTGTACTATTAAGTTTTACTGTAGATTACATACAACTTATCTTTCCTCTATCTAAAATACCCAATGATAGCAGAACTCGAACATATTTAAATTCTCTTGTTGTTTCTACTCATGATCGCGGCCATGATTTCGCTCTAGATCTCTCTCCTACTTTGATGTAATCAGATGATTTCAGTCTATCTTACAAAGTTCTGGGTTCATAGTTACCACATTAGCACCTCCTTTCCGAAAATTAGTAGTATCCGATGTTAGATTATCATGATCTTTTAGGAAATCAACAGTGATTCATAAGTTTAAGTCAAAAGCAAATATATTTTGTTAAATAATTATTTTTAGTTTTTTCCCTAACAACGTTTATTATTTGGGTATTTTGATTTTTTAAGTTAAAAATATTAAAAATATTTTTTTATTTGTTTTTCATTTAAAATATAATTTTTTTTTTGTAATTAAATAAACTACAATTTTCAATAGAATTAATTTTTAATATTTTTTAAGTTTTAATATATGCATACACTTTGTTGGTGAGATAAATATAATAAAATGAAATGGAAATATCTTAAAAATTATTCTAAACATTCTTAAAAAATACAATTTAATAAACTAATCTGAATTATATGCAATTGGTGACTAAAATATTGAAAATTAAAATTATTAATTTTAATTAATTAATATTCCACATAAATTCGCTAAATGCCTTGCAATAAAATTCAACTAATTCTCTATATAAAATACAAATATTTAATATTAATTATATATTTAACGATTATATTTTCTTCATGCATTTCCCTCGCTCAGGCATGTCGCACTATCATTTCCTGTATCCATTTAGCAGTCATTTGTATATTGTGATAAATGCCCGGCTGATGATCGACGCCACAGCCAAAGCCGGCGCTAGTGATGCCAACCAATATGAAACGGCCGCGTTCTTTAATAATCAGCGGCCCACCAGAGTCACCTGCAAACAAAGTAAACCACAATAAAAAACAGTGTTGGTAAACGTTTATAGAGATAACGCCTAAAAGTATGCAAAGAAATGGAATTGTCTGTCTTAAAATGAAATGTTACCGTTAACAGAGAGGCTGAAAACATAACAGTGGCTTAAAAGCTAGCTTGAAAAACACTACATTACAGCAAACTTGATTCTAAGGCAAACATATAGTAAATATTAATAATTTGAGGAGTGGCGAATAGAACAGGCGACTGGTATAAATCTCATATACTGGCATAATGAATATAGGAGGATTTTTTGAAGTATGGGTCTCTAGATTTGCTTCTTAAATAGGTCGCGGATTAATATAAAGAGCAACTACTTATCCTTGCCCGATTTGATCATTTATTTTTATCTATTCCTAGACCAAACCTATTCCGAGCCATATTTTTATAAATCAAATAAGATACTTCAAGAGATATTTCAGTCTTGTCCCAGTACATTCGTTTTACCGATGTTCTTTATGACCTTCTCATGTGGTCCAAAATCCAAACTGATTCAACGAGTTCCATCCTCCGAGTTTTAAAAGTGACATTTCTAGATCTTGTAGCGAAAAGTCTGGCAACTCATCTGTTTCTTTTTCTGATTTATTTTCGCATTAAAATATTAGAACTCACCCAAACATGCATCCTGATGTCCATCCGAGTGCCCCGCACAGAACATTTCGCTATAAAGTTCCACATTGATACGCTTGCTCTCATGCCAGCGTATGCAGTCGAAGGAAGCTGTGTTGGAAAATAAGTACATTTTGAATTTTCCTATGGAAAAGATGAATATTAGTTGCTTACTAATGATTGGTACAGTTGCTACTTGCAACATATTAGTGCCGGTGTGACCCATGCTCGCCTCCGTCTTGCCCCAACCGGCGATTAAGCCTTTGCGGCCGATTAAAGTGATGGGAAATTGCGGCAGGCAAATGGGTAGAATGTGATCGCTGGAATAAAAAACAAATTAAGTATAAAATGTAAATAAGATTATGATTGAAGGTCCCTTGAATTTTAAATATTCTAATTATTCATCATCTCCTACCTAAACCCTGTCGGCTTGGCCAGCTTGAGTAGTGCCACATCGAAACGATCTGGTTGTGTCATGCGAAACTGAAAGCGCGGATGCACGATCTTCTGTATGACATTATGCTTCTCTACCGGCAATGGCTCATGTATGTGCCCCAAATTCTGTGTATCCAGCTCACCCAGAAATACTGAGATATCCTGCAGTCTCGCCTGTTGTATGCAATGTGCCGCCGTCGCGACGATATTGTGCGAGACCAAGACACCGCCACATTGGAACTCCGCTATGCGTATATGCGCCTGCCACGGATATTCGGCGAAATTCGCAGACCTCCCGCCAATGATGCGCTTCTGTAGCGTACGTTGAGCGGCGCGTGGCAAACCGCATTCGGGCTGAAGGTGCAGAGACGATTTAAAATGAAATCAAATAAAAAATGGAAGACCTCACTAACCTTGCTGAAGACATCGTTTTCATTGCGGCGCTTTAGCATTACGCGCTTGGGCAGCACACCACCGCCATCTCCGTTGCCAACAGCACCCACACCACTGGTACCGCTAGCCGCCAGTCGCTTGTAATCATTTAGCGTGTTGCCTACAAGATTAACAACTGGCGTTTGCTCATTATTTCCCTGGTAAGGTCCATACTGCGCCGCTGTTACTGCGTTGGCCACATTGTTCGCTGTGTTGGTGTTGCCATTGCCACCGATGCAGCAGGAAAAGAGCCATTTATTGGCGCCACATCCCTTTGCATGACGTCCACCTTGCAGCCAACAAGAGAAGGACAATTTACATGGCCACACGCTGTTCTGATGTACACACTCGCTGGGAACGCCTAAGATGGTGTTGAGAATGCCTGAAAAATAGAGAGAAGAGAATTATGGTCGAATTTATATATTTGTTTATCAGGACCAAGGTAGATAAAAATAATAAAAGACATGAAATGAAATCTCAACAATAACCATATGTGCTAGTTCTACACTGTAGAATTGAGTAGTAATAGAGAATAATTCTTGTAAAGTCCCTCTTCAATTGCTTTCAATATCCTTCGCATTCTCTGCAAAATAATGACTTGTATCGAGTCAATAAGAGCCCGTGTGACTTCGATGGGTCTCACATACATATATTGAATCGAACGGAAAACTGGTATAAATACAAATAACTGGTATAATGAAGTGGAGATAGCTAAAAAAGTGGTTATACCAATTGTAATAAATGGTTTTTGTGGTCCTAATCCAAGCCGAATGGTCTACCAGTCTTGCCATAGTAGTGGGTTAAAGTATATGTTTGGATCTACAATTCCATTCTACTAAATATTTCCAATTTTCCGCAAATATTGACTTGTGTAGAGCTTGTATGATTTTGATTTGCCACATACACAAATTTGGAATCGAATAGGTAACTGGTATAAATTTCATAAATTGGTAAAATCAATTAGGTATTTTATGAAAAATGAGTATATTATTTATAGTAAATGACTCTTCTAGTCCCAAGTATGGCATGGTGGAATTCCAATGTTGACATAAGAATGAGTTCGAAGATTAAAATGTAAGGATACTATATATCTTCAATTACTCTCTATACCCTTCTAATTTACCTTAAAGCTACTAGTAATATGTTATTGAGTGCTTAGGTGTCTCCGATTCATAAAATCCATAAATATTGTATCGAACAAGCAACTGGTAGAAATGGTATAGACTGGTATAAAGAATTAGAGATAGTATAATATGTGATTATGCCATTAATAGTAAAGTTTATACTATCAAATATAGTTTATACCAGTTATCATGCAATTTTTTTTTGGTCGAAAGACCATAATTTAATATTAATCTTGGCATAAGAATGACTTTTAATCTATCTTTCACTAAAATCTGGTAGAAATATAAATAAATTCACTTACCCGCATCAACTAGTCGGATAACATCGCCGAGATTCCAACATTGGCCGATGATGAGTAACGACCATAGATTCCATAGGTGCATGGCGTTTTAACGATTTCGCTTGCATGTGTGCGTATTTCTGAAAGCAAAACTTCTGCTTGTGTGTGTGTATGCGTTGTAAACACACTAAACATACGCGCACTCACATAAATGCTTGCCCCGCAATTACAGACAATGACATGTTCATGCAAATTGATGGCGCTACCAAAAGTAATTAAAATGCAATGATCTGCAAAAAACAATAAAAACAAAAGCAAAACATTAGCAAACGGCGCGCGCAATGAGGAAGTGGCAGTAAAGTAGAAAAACCTGTAGAATTAGAGAGAGATTGATGGTGGAGTAAAAGGCTGGAGGAAATTAAAAGTAGAGAAGCCATAGGAAGTGCACACAGGTGATTTTGTAAACACAAAAATAACAACAACAAAATACAAAAGTGTCACACTCTATCAATTAAAGCTTTGCACATTGCTTGTGCCAATGAAAGCATGACCAGTTGTTGTTGTTAATTTTTTTTTACTATTTTTCGCTATTTTGTTGTTGATATTCTCGTCTACCCACATTTATATACACATTCATTGTGTTGCTTTGCGCTTCACTTGTATAAATACATTTAAATGTAGATATGTGTGCACATTCATTCATTGTTTTTGTTGTTGTTATTTTTGTTTTTTGTTTTGTTTGACGTAAAAATGTGTCGCCGTTGTCTGTCATCAGCTGCTCGTTGACTTGACAACTGTGAGCTCTTATTATTGTCGTTGCTGTTTTCATTGTCGCACTGTTAGCCGCTTTTGTAGCAAGAAAACACCTTCTTTGCTCTAGATTTTTGCCTCTTTTTACTTTTTTTAATATATTTTTACTGTTTTCAGTTTTAGTGTTATTCGCAGTTAACTGATTTATGTCAACAATGTTGTTGGCATGCTTCTTTTCCAGTATGTAGAGTGTATACATAAATCTGTATGTATGTACATACATATTTGAGTTTTATTATATACTTCTATATATAATTTTATGAAGTAAAAGTAACAATTATGGAGGATTCGAAGCTCATTTTTTTAGTATGGAATTAACGGGGTCAGAATTAGAGTTCTGAGATCTTGTTAGTTATTGTATAGTTATTTCTTAATATTAAGATACTTATTGATCGAATTTCATTTCATTTTTTTTTTTAACATATGATTCAGAAAACGCAGTTAAGATACCTCAAAAAGCTAACTAATTAAATCCCTTTTTATGTACTGTTAATACCGCAGTGATAATCTTCATTCATGTGACATGTTGAGTAAATCAGCTGTTTTATTAGTCCTCGACAATATTTCTCTTTTAACCATGATCTCAACAAATATTATATGATAACGCTTCTAGTTTTCCTCTGACCAAAATATTAGGTTGGCTCTTTGTTCAATGCTTTATAAAACGTGTTACAGTGATCGGATTTAGTTCAAATAAACGGCAACTTCATAATACCCCCCTCGTAAAAGCCGCCTTCCTTATTTGCGAAGAACACCGACAGCCACTTTTCACAAGCCTCTTTTGAGTTCAACTTTATACCACCAATGGCGTTCGCCATGGACAGGAACAGGTGGTAATCACTTGGCGCTATGTCCGGGCTATATGGTGGATGCGATAAAACCTCCCATCCTCGATCCCGTAGCTTCTGACTTAGCTTGTTCGGAGTAGATGGTAGAATTAAGCGTCAGACCATATTGGAGCAGCTCATATTGGATGAATCCCTTCCAATCCCACCAACACACAGCAAAACCTGCCGTCAGTCCCGTCTTGGCCACTATAGGCCTTCGACCACGACCGTTTTCGCTTGATATTGTCGCATGTGATCCATTTTTCGTTGTCAGTCACCATCCGCTTCACAAATGAGTCGATTTCGTTCCGTTTCAGCAGCATATCGCAGCCGTTGATTCGGTCCAGAAAGTTTTTTTTGCGTCAAATCATGCAGCACCCAAACATCAAGCTTTTTTTGTATCCAGCCTTTGCAGATGGTGTCGTTTTCACCCGCTCTGAATCGTCAATCGTTCGAAGTGATAGAGTACCATCCCCCAAAACACTATTAATCTCACGGAACGTTTCTCTAGCGGATTTGCCTTTAACGAATAAGAACTTTAAAATAGCGCGAATTTCGTCGTTAGTGAACTCCATGATTACACGTCTATAACTGTTGAACACAATATTCAAACAAATCATCATTTTGTAGGTTATGTCAAGACCTTTCAAAGATGTATAGTATTGCCAGGAATGTGTACGAAACAGAAAATAAAAATTTGGGATTTTCATATAAACGTTCTTCTAAATACCTTTTTATTTTGCGTTAAATCTGGTGTCATTAATTTAAGAAAATTTGAATACATATTAATTGCATCTCCAATATTTACCTTCATTAAAAGGTTGTATAGTAGTTGGAGAAAAGTTTTTTAAGTTCCCAGGACCCTCTCTGAATATAATATGTTACTAAAGTGTATGAGATTTCAGTAAAGTAGTTTCCACAACCCTTTTAGAACATTTTCCATGATTTCGTATCAGTTATTATTTCGGGAAAACAAGAATGCAAGCAAGAAATTTTACAATAAAAAAATTCTTAGACCAAATAGGTAATTTGCTGCCAATAACCACAACTAAATTTCTAGCGTGGAGAACAAGCCGCAGAGTTGCATTCCATTTTCAACTCGATTTGTATTCTATTAAAAATTAAAGTAGAAAATGAAAATTTTATATTGTATGGTACATTGACCTAAATCAGCGCCTTAATCGAGCAAAGACCGGTTAATTGATCAATTAACTCCCGTGCGAAAAGGCTATTAAACTTTAAATGTAGCATTGCCATTTACAGCTCGTTATTCTTTACCCTCTCAACTAAATAAACTTATTAATTAAAATAAACGTAATCGATTACATAGCAAATATGTTTCCAGCTTAATCAAAATGTGTTTATAAATAAATAATTATTTAAATATTTTTCCCTCATATGTGATTATGAATAAAACTTTTCTCTACAGTAAAGTAATCGTTAAAATATGATATTATACAGTACCCACTGATTAAATTCCATAATTGGCAAAATGTGTGTTTTATACCTACACCTAATTTAATCAATTAGTAAATTATCTGTGAACTGTCTGGAATGCCTGATGATGTCAGTTCAATTAATCAGTGAATTCATTAAGCCTTAATTATATAGTTTAGATTTTACTAACCAAAACTGATCTATGCATTCAGTATGTGACGAAAGTGAATAAAATGGAATTGAATTAAGTAAAAGTTGATAGTCTTATGGAAATGATAGTGAAAATGAATTAATCTGGGGTTAATCGACCATAGCATACTGTACTTAAATTCACGACGCACGAAGCATTTGATTTTTCTCAGAAGTATTTTACTTAGTTAGCAAGTGCTTGAGTACTTATATTCATATATAAGTATAAGTTTATGTTCATTAACTATTCAATTTGCAAACAAATATACAAAAACAAATACAAATAAATAAAAACTTTTTCAGCAATTTAACCATATATTTTCATAACTAATAACCCTGAACGTGAAACTTCTCAACAAAGCCTTAATATTGCTCACACACAAATCATTCAAACCATTAATTCAGAAATCAAAATTGCACATCACTTGCAATATCTCGATGCAATTAATGATTACTGTTATAAAAGAGCCGCTCACGAGCGTAAACAATGTAGTATTACTAAGTTTTTCAACTGCAATTTCTATTTTATTGTAATTTCTAAAATGGGCAACAAGATCTGCTTTATATTCCTCATGATTTTTGCTTCCTTCGCGCTTATGGTAGGGGGTCGTCCGCAGCGATCGGGTGAGTGGTGAAAGATATATACTCGTATAGTTCTGTATATTTTTATCCCTTTCATGTCATAATTAAAATGGGCGGAGCTAACATTTTTTTTAGGACAGATATATATTGGTCTTAACTCAAATATGAAGTGATAAAAATTTCAAAGTCCTATGTATCCTGGTTCATTAGTTACAGGATGTTGCTTATAGGCACAAATTAGATTATTATAAAAAAACTAAACACTTTTCTCGTGAAAATTTTTTTTTAAATAACTCTCTTATCTTTACTTATTTATATAGCTCACTTTGTTTTAAAATAAAACATTTTTTTTTTTATGTTTTTGAGCACTTTTTGTATAAACACTTCAGTATAACTTTTTCGCGAAACTGATTTTGACAATTCCACTCTGCGGAGAAGGCCTACTGAATGAATACGTGCACAGCTCATTACAAAAAATGTAACTGTAAGCTTGCACAACACATAAGTCTACATAATTGAAAAAACCGCTGGTCAAAAATATTTAAATAACGAGAGTTAGAAGCCGGTAAGTACAATGTTGCCTATAGGCAACATTTGACATGAAAGGGTTATATAAATATCTCTTTGTCTTAAGGTGGCTCATGCGGTCCAAATGCCGAGTTTACCACTTGCGGCATTGCTTGCCCGCCAAAGTGTAGCGATAATCCTTTGTTGGGCACAATTTGCACGGCACAATGCGTCGTCGGCTGCCAATGCAATTTCGGATATCTGCTAAACGATGCTGGCCGATGTGTGCAAAGAAGTGAATGTTAACGGAAGTTTGTTTTTTGTAAATTATAATATCAAAAAGGATATTACTTCTTATATAGGGGTGTATATTTTAGAAATATAGAACTTCATGTTTGCAATAAAACACAACAGAACTAACAGAATTAACAAACGGAGCTTGGATTAGTTAGTTACAGAAGTGTAGGAATTTTTTGTTTCAAGACCTTACGGATACAGTCCATGCATATAGTCTAATTTCTGGAATACTCCTTGAGTATTTCTAACAAATCTACTCTAACCTATCTAGAAAATTATATAAACAAGTTTTATCATACTCTAGCGCCAAGAGTTTAAGATCGATCGGTGGATACGTTACCATTTTTAACAGAATTTTACTATCGACACACTCCTGCTCTGTTTGATGTTAGCTTTACGAAATGACTGTACTATGAACCGTTTATAATATTAAATTTATTATATATTATATGAGTATTAGGTCATAATAGAAAAAAGTCTAATTCTAATCTAAATTTGCACTTGACACTAAATATGAATAAATATATATACACAACGCGACACACACATAGCTTTCGCAATAACGTTATCTTCGCCACTATCAACTAAAAAACTCGTGTATATAGAGACATTAAAACAACATCTGCTCTGGTCAGCTGGAGATAAGCGCTTGAGAGCATCAACGCAACAACATATAGTAAAAGATAAGAAAAACATAACAAAAATGTATGATAAGTCTGAGAATACGGGTGTGAATATATAAACATATATACATGGCGACATAGTTTAAACTAATCACTTGAGAGGGTTCAGGTTTTATTTTGGTTTGCTCGAAAGAAAAATTTTGTTTTTATTGACAATCTACATCGTTTAAGAGCTCATCACAGGAAGTTCTCATATATTTTAATGAGGTTTTCAATTTGCAAATCTCAAGCATCCATAAAAAGGTTATATTCAGCAGAGAGTATTATCTGCTTAACCGAGCCTGGTTCATCAGCTGAACCTGGGCATTTAAAAACTCCATACCACAAAGCCAAACTCCTTCGATTGGTTTATTGCATAATAATCTTAAAAAAAGAAACATCTTTTCTTTAGATTTCTTTTAATTGAATGAGGTGTTCAGATAGTCGACTACATATTAATTGAAACAGCTTTTAATTGGACATTGTAAGTTTTTCGAATCTGTGAACGTGTAACGTTAAACAGTCCAGATCTGCTGTGCGTATGTAATATTTTTGTGAAATATTTTGTATAGAAATTCCACAGAGAAGTCACGTATATATTGTTCTTCAAATTTTTTCAACATTAGCATTCAGGCTTACTATAAAAAAAGACAGCTGCAAATCTATTAATTGGAGAGATTAAACCAGATCAACTTGCACTGCAAAAACTGAAGATAATGCTTGAATGCTAATACAACAAAATTTTTTGATAATGCAAATAAATTTTTGTGCATATGTTCAAATATTCAGCAAATTTTTGGACTCAGCTATCGTTAATTCTTTCGATCCAACATTTATAAATAAAAGTGCAAGGAATCTGTTGCTAAAATAATAGTGCTTCGTAGATCGTTCAGTCAACTAGTATCAATCTAAATCGTTTCTAAAATGAATACTAAATTCTCCATGGTATTTTTGCTCGTTGTGTGCATTGCAGCTTTGGTGTCGGCGAAGCCACCAATTGGTGAGTTGTGATTTACTAAGGAACCTGGAAAAATTGAAAGTTGATTCCATGAAAGTGAATTAATGGTTTGTTTCTTCATATTTTAAAGACCATACCAGCTGCGGCGAGCATGAGGAATTCACAACCTGTGGCAGCGCTTGTCCACCCCGTTGCGTAGAAAGATTTGCGCCCTGTACCCTACAATGCATTGTCGGCTGTCAATGTAAACGTGGTTATGTGTTGAATAAGGCAAACAAATGTGTGCTGAAAAGGAATTGTTGAGTGGCAAATGCTGATTGGAAAATAATGTGTAATAACAAATAGACAAAATTAAAATAGAATTGTTGTTTCAAAGTTTCAATATTAAGAAAGGTTGCTATTCTTTTTTCTGCAGCATCCAATAATATAATAAATTTTAAATGGGTTCTATACAATGAATTGCCGGACTGTCTGATTTAACATAACTGGGTTATTAAGTATACTATATTGTATGTAACTTCGTAGTTCCGACTCTTAGTCATACATATTTCAAAACATCAGCTAAAACGACTTGAGTAACTCTAGAATAATTTGAGGTTACATTCCTTAAGAGCTGATTAATGATTTTTTTCCATATAATTTAGAAAAAAAAATTGTCCTAGAAACACTTTTGATATACATATTTTTAAATAATAAAGTAATTGATTCGCTTTATTTCATAAGCCACAAATTTTGTTATAATCAAAATTTGAACTTGACACAGAATATAATTAACTACACACATAACTCTCGCAATAACGTAATCGTCTCCACTATTAATCATATATACTCATGTATGGAAAGACATTAAAACAGCATCTGCTATAGTCGGAAGGAGATAAGGGATTGAGAGCAACACCGCAATCAATTTCAAGAAGCTAAAAATCAAAAATAACAAAATAATTAATAAATGAAGGCTGAGGAATATAAATTTATTATATATTATATTTTAAATTGAGAACATCTCAGTTTTTTTCTTTTATTTTTTTAAGAAATGCTTTCATGTTTTCTTATAAAGCCTTCAATGTTCAATGGTCATCAGAACACTTATATTTTGATAACACATATCAACTAAATTTAAAAAGCAAACATTACTACTCTCTGTATGAATAATGTAATCTCTGCTTAATTGAGTCCATTTATTTTTATTACTTCTTACTGGAATTAATATTGTATATTAAATGGTCAATGGTTCTAGATAATTGCACTCCCTCGATTGGTTTAAATTATATTATAATTTTTTAAGCACTACTCATGTGAAAATATAGCTATTAGATAGCTTGCTCAGATAATTGAATGTCTATTAATTAATGTACCAGTTAATTAAACTAACAACTGATAAATTTTTGTCGTGCAATTAAGTGAGTTATATAGTAGTCGAGTAGGTATATTTATGTTTAATTTAATTTGAATTAGTTTTGTAAAACAATTGAACGGGAATCCCCTTTCAACAAATCTCGTGAGAGGTTGATTAATTGTTTACATAATTATTTTGTACAATATTATACTTGGATTCAATAAGAGAAAAATAACATTCACTATTTTATATAGCTGCTTATACCTGCGAGTGGTCGCTCTTTAGAACGCTGCCATTCAAAAACTATTCAAGATAAGACCTTACCGCTTTCACAGGATATTTTTGAATGTATTAAGTTTTTTTGAAAGTGTCACACTGGTATAACCCCTTAATAAAGACTTTTTTCGAACCCTTTCGCAGGTTTAAATTGTTATATGAAATACAACCAGTAAATGAAAATATTATCTGATATAAAAACACACAAGTATACTTCCAAATAATCAATAACTTCGTCCATTAATTGAACTCAGCTGTCGATAATTCATTTAATTGATTATTTATAAATAAGAGTTCGTGAAGTCTACAGTTGAAACAATCGTGTTTCTTAACTTGATCAGACAACTAGTAGCAATTCAGATTCGCTTCTAAAAATGAATACCAAATTCTGTTTGTTATTTTTGCTTTTTGTAGGCATTGTTGGTTCTGTATTTACAAAGCCACAGGAAAGTGAGTTGTGATTAAATAAAAATTAAAAATCTAATATTCAACTCCTTGAAAATCTTTTTGTTCACATACACTTTAAAGGCTCTACGGAGTGTGGAGAAAATGCAGAATACACAACCTGTGGCAACCTCTGTCCCAAGAGATGCGAAGGAGGCCATCGTTTCTGTTCACTGCGTTGCTTTTCTGGCTGTCGATGCAAACCCGACTATTTGTTGAATAAGGAAGGAAAATGTGTCCTTCAAAAAGATTGTTGAGTGACAAATGGAATGAATTATGTAATGATTTAGTGAATAACAAATAAATCAGTTGAAACATTTATATTTTTTATTGCTTAAACTGTCAGTCACTTAATTTTCTGCTGTCACCCAGCTGTCATAATTGTCGGGAACTTTTAAATTATACATAGTAAATACAAAATACATAAAAAGTTATATTTTAGAGGTGGCGATTAAGATAACATCCTATGTTATGGTTTTCTGTTTTATTTCCGAAGTGTGTGAATGAATAAGTTAGCGAATTTATTGAGGTGTTTCCAATTAGTGAACTTAATTAAAATATTTTTCCGAAAAGCAAAAAAAAATATCATTACATAATTCTGCTTGCTCTTCATTTTGGTTTCCTACTACGAATATCGAGACATAGTGAAGTGGACCAACTTAGTATGATCCTATAATAAAGTCTTTTAGGTATATCGTAATACAATTTCTGTACAGTATTATATGCTTTTGAGGAGATAAAAAGGAGTCTACTTATTCACTTGCAGTAATCTCTTTTCGTCTATTGTATAACATAACATTATCTTTTGTAGTTTCACGGAAATTTCTATAAAAATTAAAATTTATATGCATTTGGTCGTAACTACGATATTTCAATTTTTACATTTTGCTCTTATATAAAGAATATAAACATTTGCTAAGCTAATATTAAATTAAATTTATCTTGTTATACATAGTACATACAAAAAGTAATTGTGCAAACCCTTAAAATAGTAAATATTTTAGAATCAACTGTCAGTTAATCGTCCAGTCTATTATGTATAAATAAGCAGGGAATCTCTAACTAAAACAATAGTGTATCCTAACTTCTTCAGACAACTACTCAGATCGCTTCTAAAAATGTATACTAAATACTGTTTGTGGTTTGTGCTTGCTGTGTGCATTGTTGGTTTTGTGTCGGCGAAGCCACAAATACTTGGTGAGTAATAATGAAATATCAAGAAGTAGAAAAGTTAACTTGGAGACCTAATAATCTTTTGTGTTTGTACATTCTTCAGGGTTGGGCAATTGTGGACCAAATGAAATATTCACACTTTGCCTTCTCGGTTGCCCAGCTACGTGCAATAACCCCAATCCTTCCGGATTACTTTGCATACAGCCATGCGTTTTGGGCTGTGAGTGTCGAGCTGGATATGTGTCGAATAGCAATGGAACATGTGTCCTACCACAGGATTGTTGAATGACCCCAAACTTATAGAAAGGCTTGCCTTTTTTTGTGAATACGGCCGAAAATAAAATCGAAAACTATGAAAATTCTTATGTTATGAATATTAAAAAAATTAAAATGAAAAATGAAAAAAAATATATATATTTACCAACGTTTTAAAGCACTTGAAGTCAATTTCTTTTCAATAATCGTTCTTTCGTCTATATCCAAATATAATAAAAACAAATTCTTAAAATATTATATTAATGTCTTACATATACAAAACAGATTTTCGGTATATTAGGAATTAGTTAAACGTAACATAATTTGCTCAAATATATATAAGAATCAGGCCTATTTTCTATATATCACAATTTTGAATACCATTTGATTTATTCACTTAACAATATATATGTTAAGCACTAGTGCAGATATTGCAACCAAACTTTGCAGAAATACTTTATTTCTAGTATGGCATAGTCCGTCTAAAAGGGGACTATAGATATCGTACATGAGAACTTTAAAGCTTGTAGCTAGTTTTTTACCGAAAATGTAGATAAATCTCTCAGTTGTTCTGCGGCAATTCAGAGAAGATTTTTCGTTGTCGCTGTGTCAAAAATCTGTAAAATCAGGTCAATACTTCCTCGCCACTTGATATACGGATGTCCAATCTAACCTCCTCAGAGTGTTAAGGGACCAATGTACCAAGTTTTTTCAATATACATCTAATACTTCCTTACTTCACATTTTGTGTTTACCTATGCTTTAGTCTGTAAATAGGGTCTCAGAACCCTTTCCTTTTCGCTCGCTTTAAAAGTCATATACGTGATTAATACGTACAGGTTTCTACTTATTTTATTGCTGCCACAATTCCTATGCTAGTTAATGTGACACTAGTTATTCCAAAGTGACAAAACATTTATCCAATAAAAAATTGTTAAAAAACCAGTTTACTTAGCATACTCCCCCTTGTTTACTAAAATAAAAATAAAACCATTATTGAGCACTAAGTACAAATAATCAATTCATTTCTCAATCCAAGACGTCCACCCTTTTGATCCCTTTAACTTTCACTGGAACGAAGATAGAAAGTGCCAAAAATAGCCTGACCACCTTTCGTAGAATTGACCAAAATAACTTCACTCCTAATGTGTTGAAATGCAGCTATTTAAGTTAGGGGAAAAATAATAATTTGTATGGAGAACATGGCGAGGTAGCGAAATTATATTTTATATGTTGGTGCAGATAAAACTGTAATATCTGTCGGCTCCTGTAATAAGTGTAAAAACTCTCATATATTCATTATAGAAGCCCATAAATTAGTTCAAATATTATAGACCCCTCCGTCGGTAACTCGCTCAGTTGATTCTGTATAAATAAAAGTCCAAGAACTCTCCCGCTAAAACAAAAGTGTTTCTTAACTTCTTCAGACAACAAGTCTCAATCCCGATTGCTTTTAAAAATGAATACTAAATCCTGTTTGTTGTTTTTGCTTGCTGGGTGCATTGTTGGATTTGTGTCGGCGAAGCCACAACTAATCGGTGAGTTATAATTAAATAGAAATATAAATATTTAAGCTAACTTGGAGACCTAATAACGTTTTGTGTTTGTACATTCTTAAGAGATTGGAAGCTGTGATGAAAATGAGGTATTCACACTTTGCCTCCTCGGCTGCCAAGCAACGTGCAATAATCCCAATCCTTCGGGAATCCTTTGCGTACAGCCATGTGTTCTGGGCTGTCAATGTCGAGCTGGTTATATAAGGAATAGCCAAGGAAATTGTGTCCTACCGGAGGATTGTTGAGTGACCCAAATAATTATAGAAATGCTTCCCTTTATTTGTGAATACGACCCGAAATGAAATCGAACTATGTAAATTGTAATGTTATGTGAATATAAAAAATATAAATATATATATTTAGCAACGTTTTAAAGCACTTGAAGACATTTTCTTTTCAATATTCTTATTCTATAACGAGGGCTAGTAAAGGTATAAATAAGCTTTATACTTTAAACCGTGTGTATCGATTAATATCTGAAATATATATATCTGAAAGCGAAAATAGTTGAAATCGGCCCATGAAGTACCCTATACTACATATATATTAGAGTACATATATAATGAATTTCGTTATTCTAGCGAGGTTTATGCCGAATATATGGATCGACTAGTATTTTATCGTGAAAACATTAAATAAATAAATCGCAAGAGTATTAAATAGCCAGTTACACTCGAACTTAGATCTTCCTGACTTCAAATAACAACTCGGATCACTATATGGTGGCAGCGAATATACATACCCGCCTCTATGCAGCAAAGAACGTCTGTTATCAAAGCACTAAATAAAGAAGGTACAATCTCTATAAGAGTGGAGTAGGTGGATGAAAGGAGTCAAAACTAATCTGGTCTTCGTTCATACATACACTTTTCTCTGGAATAACTTCATTTCAAATAAGCTGAAATAGTTCAAAGGGGTGAAAAAATAATGAGTATGGAGAACAGACATGTGAGCCCATTTAAAATTCCACCACAATAATTTCGTATAGTAGTTTGAAAAGTTATCGAAAGTATATTTTATGTGTCGGTGAAGATAAAAAAAAGTAATATCTGTCGGATCGTAAGTAATAAGTGCAAATACTATATGAAAATCCATTAAATAGTAAATATTTTAGACCTCTCTGCCAGTAACTCGTTCACTTGATTGTGTATAAATAGGCAAGGAATCGATCGCTAAAGCAATAGTGTTTCTCAACTTCTTCGGACAACTTGTCTCAATACAGATCGTTTGTGAAAATGAATACTAAATTCTACTTGCCTTTTTTGCTTGCTGTGTGCATTGTTGCATTTGTGTCAGCGAAGCCACAAGCCGGTGAGTAATAATGAAATAGAAATATAAGTAAGCAGAAAAGCTAACTTGGAGACCTAATCACTTTTTGTGTTTGTACATCCTTAAGGCTATTGTGGACCAAATAATGTGCTTTGCCTTTCCGAATGCCAAGTAACGTGCGCTAGCCCCAATCCTGCAGGATTCATTTGCGTAATGCCATGCGTTGCCGGCTGTGTGTGTCCACATGGCTATTTGTTGAATGACCAAGATGTATGTGTCCTACCAGAGGATTGTTGAATGATCCCAAAATTATGGAAAATATGTAGATTTTTATGTTATGAACATTAAAAAGTAAAAAAAAAATTAATAAACATATTTAGCAACGTATTAAAGCACTTGAAGGCATTTTCTTTCTAATAAGTATACTTATGCGTACAATACAAAACAGATATTCGGTACATTTGGAGTCAGTTATAGGATTTCTTAGTACCCAATCAGATTATGTGAAACATAACGTAACATAAGACGACGAAATATATAAAGATGAATATAATAAAATGAGGCCAATTGCTCTTTTAAATATTGTCGAAATTGGACTATAACATTTCAAGGCTTCAGATATCGATAATGAGGATCTCCGTACTTGTGGCTAATTATTTACCACAACTGTAGGTAAATCTCCCAGATATACTATGGAAATGAAATGGAAGAGATGTTTGCTTAAAATAGTCTACCACAAAAATAACCAAAACCGGGTCAATACCTCCTCGAGCTTCCGTATACTTGATATATGGATTTTCAAACATCCGATGGACTTAATACTATATATAACGATTAATTTTCGAGAGGTCTTGGAGATGCAATTAGTTAGAATCTTTCCAGAAAATTTCCCAGCTCACATGCACTCTATAACGATTTTCGTTGTTCCAGTGGGCTTTCAGCCGAATATCTGCGTCAAATTGTGTGTTCTTTTAATAAAATCGCTAAATTACACCTGAATTAGCTCTTCTTTACTTATTAGTTTACTTTTTTGCTTAGATATAGCACTTCTTAATTTCAGAGCTTCAAATACCTCAATCGGTTCAATTAGTTTTGTTAATCCGGCGAAAGGTTACCGATTATGAGCATAAGAGAGGTCAGAAGAAAGAGATAAAACACTCGTCGTTGATGTGACGAAAATAACCTCTTTTGATGAGTTTGGAAAACCCACATATGAAACTACTTAAATTTCCACAATAATAAATTCTGATAGTAAAATAAATAAGTAGGGAAGAGCTAAGTTCGAGTCATTTTGATATATATAACCCTTTATCTAACTCTTTTAGTTTTAGGACATACAACCAACCGTTAGGTGAAAAAATCTATTATACCCTCTTAGCAACTTGTTGCAAGAGTATAAAAATAGTAAAAATTATCAACAGCCTATTTTATGTTTCGGTGTAAATAAAATAGTAATTTAGATCGGCTCGTAAGTAATAAGTGCAAATACCCTCATATATACTAAAAGGAAATCCATAAAATAGTAAATATTTTAGACCCCTCTCCCATAACTTGACTGAGTTGTGAAAGTTGTGTTAACATGGTTTTGTATAAATAAGCAAGGAATTTGTCGCTAAAACAATAGTTGGTCTGAACTTTTTCAGACAACTAGTCTCAATCCAGATCGCTTCTAAAAATGAATACTAAATCCTGTTTGGTGTTTTTGCTTGTGGTGTGCACTGTCTCATTTGTGTCGGCGAAGCCACAACTAATCGGTGAGTTATAATTAAATAAAAGGACAACAGAAAAGCTAACTGGGAGACCTAATATTTTTTTGTTTTTAAACATTCTTAAGAGATTGGAAGCTGTGAAGAAAATGAGGTACTCACACTTTGCCTTCTCGGCTGCCCAGCAACGTGCAATAACCCCAATCCTTCGGGAATCCTTTGCGTACAGCCATGCGTTTTGGGCTGTCAATGTCGAGCTGGCTACATAAGAAATAGCCAAGGAAGATGTGTCCTACCGGAGAATTGTTGAATGACCTCAAACTATGGAAACTTATTTGTGAATACGCCCGGAAATGAAATCGAAAACTATGTAAATTGTTATGATATGTGTAAAAAATAAAAAAAAAATATTTAGCAACGTATTAAAGCACTCGAAGGCATTTCCTTTTCAATATTATTATTCTACAGTAGAACTCCAATTATCCGAATTAATGGGGACCGGGAACCATTCGGATAATCAAATATTCGGATAATTGGATTTTTTTTAAATTGCCATTGGAGAGAATAAACGGTACGTTTTGATATTACACTATTTTTTTATTGAATTAAATGAAAGAAACATGAAATTTTCACATGTTTTAAATATAAATAAAATGTACTTATGTACAAGTTTAGAAATAAAAATCATTGTTTTTTAAACATCTCCGTCAATGTAAGCTGTTTTGCGGTCTTCAACCGTTTTCGGGCAGCCAGGTCACGCATTCGCTTGACGGTGAGCAGTTGCAAGTGGTCACACTCGGGCTGACGCTCCATCCACTTCAAAGCAGTCTCGAGGCCGGCAAATGCTTCACTAGCTGATGGTCCAGCGTCTACTTCAACATCAGCAGAAAGTTCTTCTTCCACTTCCACTTCAACATCTTCTCTCACACTTACAACAATTTCATCGTCATTGAGAATTTGAAAACCAGGGTCAGACGTGTCACAAGCCATCCACTCTCCTACATCTTCAGCACTTACTTCTGTACAACCAGGAATTTTTACAATCGTTTTTCTTATTTCCTCTAGTGACAACGCATCTTCATCATCATCATCCTCTCCATATTCTTGTTTCTCATTTTCTTCAGATTCTGAAGACTTAGACTTAGACTTTTTTTGGACAATTTTTTGTGATTCGGATAATCGGCGATTCGGATAGTCGGAGTTCGGATAATTGGAGTTCTACTGTATAACGAAAGCTTAAAAATAATATTTATAATTTAAACCGCATGTATCGATTAATATCTGAGATATCTAGTTGGCGAAAATAGTTGCAATCGGCCCAGGAAATTCCCTATATTATATACAGTTGAACTTTAATAACTCGAACTTCTACAACTCGAGGATCTCCATAACTCGAACTTTTGAATTGGCAATCATCAGAACTGTTATGTTTTCATAGCACTTAATTTAAAATGTAATTACTATATCTTTCTGAATAAAGTACCCTCTGCTTAAGGGGTTAGGTGGGTTTCGGAGGCTAAAAATAAGGGTATTTTTACAATTTTTTTTAAATATACAATGAAGCACAATGGGCTTAAGTGTGGCCGCTTGCGGTATGGCTCTCTTCGCCTCCCTTTTCAACCAACCAACCAATATATATAGTACAAACATATATTTCATTTAATCAATTCAGCGTATTTAAAAATTCCAAAAACTCAGCCCTTGGTACCTCATCTCCCATGACTTGTCCAAAAAAAAAAACAGGTCTTGTCGGAGACATTATAACTCATGATAGGTTCGTTAAAACACAATAACCCAAAAATATTTCGATAGGAAATGTATAAATCTAGTTAATAAACGAAGGAAATAGAAAATATGGAATTTAGATTTTTGAATTTTTGACATAATTTATACCAAAAAACTCACTTTTTTGGCTTTTGAGATATCGTGCTCACTTAAAAAAATTAGTTTTGAGATAAATGCGTTTGAAGTTTTACATTCGTTCTGACGTGACCTGATGTGAGGAACTTCCAATAGAGTATATCTCACATATACTCTACGTATATCTACTCTTACTCATATTGATTTGATATTTTTGGATAATATTTTAAAACTATTGCACTATTTAATAAACCAAACAATTTTTTTTTTTCAAATTTTGAAACCCACCTTAACCCCTTAATTGACTCCATTTCATTCTATATTAGCAAAGCCAGGTGAATTATGATAAAAAAAAGTAAATATCTAATAGTCAACTCCTCGAAAATCTTTTTGTTCGCATACACCTTAAAGGCTCCACGGAGTGTGGGGAAAATTCAGAATACACAACCTGTGGCAACCTCTGTCCCAAGAGATGCGAAGGAGGCCATCGTTTCTGTTCACTGCGCTGCTTTGCTGGCTGTCGATGTAAAACCGACTATTTGCTAAATAAGGAAGGAAAATGTGTCCTTCGAAAAGATTGTTGAGTGACAAATGGAATAGATTATGTAATGATTTAGTGAATAACAAATAAATCAGTTGAAACATTTATACTTTTGTATTGCTTATACTATCAGTCACTCAATTTTCTGCTGTCACCCAGCTGTCATAATTATCGGGAACTTTTAAATTATACATAGTAAATACAAAATACATAAAAAGTTATATTTTAGAGGTGGCGATTAAGATAACATCCTAAGTTATGGGTTTCGGTTTTATTTCCGAAGTGTGTGAATGAATAAGTTAGGGAGTTTATTGAGGTGTTTCCAATTAGTGAACTTAATTTCTTGTCTTCAAAATTAATACCAATTAAAATATTTTTCCGAAAAGGAAAAAAAAAATAACATTACATAATTCTGCTTGCTCTTCATTTAGGTTTCCTACTACGAATATCGAGACATAGTGAAGTGATCCAACTTAGTATGATCCTATAATAAAGTCCTGTAGATATATCGTAATATAGATAGATATATCGTATATAGAGAGTAGCATACATTGCTTTCGTGGAGATAAAAATGGGCATACTGACTTAATATTGAGTAATATGTTCTCGTCTATTGCATAACATAATATTATCTTTTGTAGTTTCACGGAAATTTGTATAAAAATTAAAATTTTTATGCATTTAGTCGTAACTATTTAAATTTTACTATTTTTGATATATATATTTTGCTCTTATATAAATCTATTTAGTTCGCAATTTTCTGTAATAATCACTATATCTAATTAAAAACAATTTAAAACTTGTAAGGAAGGCCTAAGTTCGGCCGCTGTCGAAACACTTGCAATTTCTACAGATATACTATACATACAAGAGATCAAATATATATGTAAACTTTGTCTCTTGTATTATGATTTTTATAAAAATAATGTTTTGGAAAATATATTAAAAACACTTGAAGTAAGTTTAATTTTTTTCTTAATTTGATTAGGCGATTCCAAAAACATATGTTTATTACATTTATTTGTCCCTTTTTCGTGAAAGAAAAAATCTTTTGTCGTATTAAAAAAACGAGTCCTTAAAGCAACGCCAGTGATTTAAAATATAAACATAATTATACGATACTTTCTAATACCACAACGGCCTTACTAGAAGGTTTCTAAAGCCATAAATTATAGAGAATATCTTTGAAATTTCATAACATAAAAAATATAAACATTTGCTAAGCTTTAAGCTTATATAAAATTAAATTTATTTAGTTATACATATCACATACAAAAAGTAATTATGCAAACCCATAAAATAGTAAATATTTTAGAATCAACTGTCAGTTAATAGTTCGGTCGATTATGTATAAATAAGCAGGGAATCTCTAACTAAAACAATAGTGTTTCCTAACTTCTTCAGACAACTACTCAGATCACTTCTGAAAATGAATACCAAATCCTGTTTGTGGTTTTTGTTCACTGTGTGCATCGTTGGTTTTGTGTCGGCGAAGCCACAACTACTCGGTGAGTAATAATGAAATAAATAAATAAATTAAAAATCTAACTTGAAGACTTAATAACGTTTTTTGTTTGTATATTATTAAGTTCTAGGAAACTGTGGAGCAAATGAGGAATTCACACTTTGCCTCCTTGGCTGTCCTGCAACGTGCAATAATCCCAATCCTTCGGGAATCCTTTGTGTACAACCATGTGTTCTGGGCTGTCAATGTCGAGCTGGTTATATAAGGAATAGCCAAGGAAATTGTGTCCAACCCGAGGATTGTTGAAGGACCCAAAAAATTTAGAAAGGATTGCCTTTTTTATGAATACGGCCGAAAATTAATTCAAAAACTGTGTAAATTGTTCTGTTATGAGAATATAAAAAAAAAAATAAAAATTAAAAAAAAGTATTTAGCAACGTATAACAGCACTTGAAACCATTTTCTTTTCAATAACCACTCTTATTGTACATCCAGGGCTTATAGAGATATAAATAAACTTTGAACTTTATACCATTTGTCGAATATATGGGTTGAATTGTCTCTATCTTGAAAACATGAAATAAATAAATTGTAAAAATATTAAATTGTCAGTTACACCCGAACTTAGTCCTTCCTGACTTACAAATAACGACTCGGATCACTATCTGATTGTAGCGAATACAAGGACGGGTCGACGTCAACAGGCAACCGAGTTGATGTACGTGCACTCCTTCTCTCTAAGAGAGCACTCATTAGCAACTTCATATATGGGAACTGCAGAACGACGTCTCAAGATCCAAAGTATTCTCAAAAAACGAGCTGGTACGATGAGGTCTGCCGCTCCATAGAGTAGAAAAAGCAAATTGTTTAATTCGCAACGCTGCGATCGAAGGTTTCAAAACCGGGCCATGCTTTTGTAGGAACCAAAGATGGAATCTGGGCTCCGATGTGAAAGTGCGACACCAGACGATGGCGAACCCGATTCCCCAAACGATGACGCTGGAATAGATATTCTGTGTCCGACTATAATGAAATTCGAATGGCAATTACCCGGTTGAAGAACAAAAAAGCGGCGTTGGCCAATGCTTAGCCGGCCGAGCTATTCAGATATGGCGGCGAAACTCTGATAATGTGCAGGAATATGCATCAATCCGAAAAAGGTGGACCTCATAATCTCCGGCAATTAACGTTCCTCAGTATATAATAATAGGATATAAGGTCCTATCTAGCTTACTGTTTGAAATATTAAAGCCCACCTTCAACCACTTATCGGACCTTAGCAAATCTACAACCGACCAGGTAATCACCAAGCATCAAATCGTGGAAAAGACGCGTGAATATAGCATCAGCACACACCACGTCTTTTTCGATTTTCAAGCTGCTTTCGGCAGCACGAATAGAAGCTGCCTCTCTGCCGTTATGTCTGAATTTGTTATCCCCGCGAAACTAATGCGGATATTAAGCAACACCAAAAAGCTTCGTAAGGTAGGGAAGGACTTCTCCGAGCCATCGATACCAAAAGAAATTCAATATATTGCTGAAGAAAATAATATCATGTGCAGAACTAGAACTAAATAAATACGGTACAATCTTCTCTAACAGTGGATTGGAAGGAAAAAAGTAGTCAAAAATAGTCTGGTCCTCTTCCATAGCTGGAGAACAGACATGTGAGACCAATTAAAATTACAACAATAACAACACAACAATAATTTCGTATAGTAATTATAAATGTTATCGAAAATATATTTTATGCCTCGGTTAAGATAAAATAGTATTATCGAAAGTAATTAGTGTAAATACAACAAGGAAATCCATTAAATAGTAAATATTTTAGACCCCTCTGCCAGTAAATCGTTCACTTGATTGTGTATAAATAGGCAAGGAATCGATCGCTAAAACAATAGTGTTTCTGAACTTCTTCAGACAACAAGTTTCAATCCAGATCGCTTCTAAAAATGAATACTAAATCCTGTTTGTTGTTTTTGCTTGCTGTGTGCATTGTTGGTTTTGTGTCGGCGAAGCCACAACTACTCGGTGAGTAATAATGAAATAGCAATATAAATAAGTAGAAAAGCTGGATTGGAATCCTAATAACTTTTTGTGTTTGTACAATCGTAAGAGGTGGGAACCTGTGGAGCAAATCAGGAATTCACACTTTGCCTCCTCGGCTGTCCAGCAACGTGCAATAACCCCAATCCTTCGGGATTCCTTTGCTTGCAACCATGCGTTGCCGGCTGCCAATGTCGAGCTGGCTATATAAGGAATAGCCAAGGAAATTGTGTCCAACCGGAAGATTGTTGAACGAGCGCAAAATTATAGAAGGCTTCCCTTTATTTGTGAATACGGCCAAAAATGAAATCGAAAACTGTATAAATTGTTATGTTATATATAGAATATAAAAAAAAAACTAAAAAAAAATATATATTTAGCAACGTATTAAAGCACTTGAAGACATTTTCTTTTCGTCCTTACTCACGACTTAAAAAGAAGCAAATTTAAAAAATATCTTCTGAATACAAAACATGTATTCGGTACTTACAAAGTCAGTTGGGAGGTATAGACAGTTTCAAAATTTTAAAATATAGCATAGAACGTTGAAATATATATCTGCTTTAAGGACAACCCCTGTGAACCGTCAATTTAGACCATTTTTTCGTAAAAGATGCTGTATTAGTATCAGGCAGTGTGTACTTTAGTTCGTTAAGAAATTGTAATAATTCGAGCTACATTAGCTCTTAAAATTCCAACTGTCACATATAAACCACACAATGGAAATATTATGTACCAATAACAGTTTCAACTTGTCAAATAGTGCTTGTTGGCTGTCCGTGGACTAATTTTAGACCTGATGACCTGATACTGATACTTTCTTTTCATTTTCACAATATGAACAATATCGACACTTTGAATAGGAGAAAATTAATAATCTGTTTCGGGAAAAGCTTCGTAGTATTTACAGACTACGATTTTTCTCCTAAAATTAAGTGAGGATACACATAATACATATATACTATTTAACTTAAGAAACTTCAGAACATTTCCATTGAGCTTCAGTATAAACTGTTAGTTTTGTATTTAGAGGATCAAAAATTTAATTTACGCAAATTTAACACTTGGAAACAATTTTTTATGAATTTATTATTTTATAAGCCCAGACAAAAAAATTCATTCCACTGCTTTAATACTTTACTAATTAAAATATATATATTTTTTTTTTGTCTTTTATTACTCATAACATAACAATTTGCATAATTGTCGATTTCATTTACTTGCTTATTGATACAAACACGAAGCTCATTTCTATAACTTTGGGGCCATTTAACAATCCTCTGGTAGGACACACCCTCCCAAATTATTCCACAAATAGCCAGGAGCACATTGACAGCCGGCAATGCATTCTGTGGTGCAAATGATAAAAGCATTCGTTTCGCACGTTTGTGGACAGGCGGTGCCGCATGTTGTAAATACCTGATTCTCTCCACAGCTGCCGAAGCCTTTAAAATTGTACACATGCAAAGTGTTATTAGGTCTTCACAGAGTCGAGTAATTTTAATAAGAACTCACCATTTTGTGGCTTCGCTGTCACAAATCCAACAATGCATACACCAAGCAAAAACAACAAACAGGGTTTAGTATTCATTTTCACAAACGATCTGTATTGAGACTAGTTGTTTGAAGAAGTTCAGAAACACTATTGTTTTAGCGATAGAATTCTTGGACTTATATTTATACAGAATCAACTAAACGATTAACTCACAGAGGGTTCTTAAATTTTTACTATTTAATGGGTTCGCAAATTGACTAATGACATAAATCAGTTTTTTTATGAGCGTATTTACACTTATACCACAGGCCGACAGAAATTAGTATTTTATCTCGACCGAAACGTGGAATATATTTTCGAGAACTTATATAAATACTATTACTTAAGTATTTATTATTGAGAAATCTGTTTTTAAAACATTCGTGTTTCTCAACTTCTTCAGACAAATAGTTTGAATTCCGATTGCTTACGAAATGAATACTAAATTCTGTTTGCTGTTTTTGCTTGTGGTGTGCATTGCTAGTTTTGTGGCGGCAAAGCCACAGGCAGGTGAGTTTTAAACAAATACAGAAAGTCTAAACATCGATACTGTAGAGTCCTGATAACAACTTGTCTTTGTACACCTTAAAGACCCTGACAGCTGTGGGGAAAATGAGGAATTCACAACATGCGGCACCTCCTGCCCATCATGGTGCCATTTGAGAACTGAAATATTCTTTTGCATACAGGTATGCGTTGTCGGCTGTCAATGTAAGTCTGGCTATTTATTGAACAGGAGACGAAGATGTGTTCTACCAAGGGATTGTTGGCGCTTATAAAGAAGTATATTTGTTTTAAATCTAGTTCGTTTATTTCAAACTCTTTGAATTATCTTTCACGATCTGCACCATTTTGATGAACATTTTTACCAAAAAGTTATTACAACATCTAACGGCATCACATGAATCTTTATCACAGTTTGACTATTCAATTCATGTAGGAATATGAATAAGTATTTTCTATGTATAGATAGCTTTCAGTGTATTTTAATAATCTACAAAGTTTCTATTTTTTAAATAAAATTAATATTTCTTAAAGGATATGTCCTAGAAATAATGTTTACAACAAAACAACGTTTGGGGGTCACGACGGGAGACACCTGGCTGGGATAACTGTTGGATTAATTTAACTATGCATGAATCATTATGTTCGATTGCCATATTGCGCATATATGGTTGAACAAAATAATATAAAAATCGGAATTAAAAAAGGAGTGTATCATATAAGGGAGAAAATTTGGACTTGCATGTATTTTTCAATGCTGAATCATTCTCAAACCAACCCGATATGTAGACATAATTTCTTAAAGATCGGTAAAATTGTTTCGGAGAAGTTTGAAAAAACTTTAAACTCGTAAATGTAATTCGTCTAAGCGAATCTCCTTGCCAAATTTACTTACCTCATAATTTAAGCTTTATTTCTAACTTAGTATAGTACCTTATAGTGGACCATCTGCAATATCATATAATAATTAAAACCCTAATTTTGGGTTTCCCTCTGCTTTAGTCTGCAAATATCGCTTCAGAAACCTTCAGAGATGGAATATTTTGAGTTCAATCCTCTTCTTTTAAAAGTTATATATTTTTTGCTTGAGTCTTTAACTAATATCTGGGTCTTAATTTCAAAAGCTTCGATAACGTCTTCACTAGTCAATCGAAGATTAGTTATTCCAATTCTTCTAGCGAAACTTTACAAATTATCTATTGAGTTTAGTTTTGCATGGAACGAGGGCAAAAGAAGGAACTTGTGAAATGAATGAATTTTTCTCAAGAATAACTTCAATTATAATATGCCGAAATAATTAAAATGGGAACAGTAAAGTATAATTAAAATACGATGGAATGTATATATAAAACCACTTAGAATTTCTCAATAATAAATTATTGAACTAATTATAAAAGTTGTCGAAATTATATTTAATGTTTCGGTGGAGATAAAAAATAGTAATTACTGTCGGCTCGTGTAATAAATCCAGATACGTTCATAAAAAGGTATTTTTATGTCATTAGTCAATTTGCGAACCCATTAAATAGTAAAAATTTAAGAACCCTCTGTGAGTTAATCGTTTAGTTGATTCTATATAAATATAAATCCAAGAAATCTCTCGCTAAACCAATTGTGTTTCTTAACTTCGTCAGACAACTAGACTCAATTCAGATCGCTACTAAATATGAATACAAAATCCTATTTGTTGTCTTTGCTAGTTGTCTGCATTGCTGGTTTTGTGACAGCGAAGCCACAAGAAGGTGAGTTTTTAGTAAATAAAAATAAAATAATAATGAGTCGACTTCGTGGAGCTCTAATAACGCTTTGTGTTGGTACATTTTAAAGGCGCTGGAAGCTGTCGGGAAAATGAAGTATTCACAACATGCGGCACCACTTGCCCACCGAGGTGCGATCTGAGTAATTATCACGGCTTGTGCGAACTAGTATGCGTTGTCCGCTGTCAATGTATTCCTGGCTATTTGTTGAATGACGAAGAAAGATGTGTCTTACCACAGGATTGTTGAATGCCCCAAAAATTATATAAAGACTTCGAGTTTGTGTGAATACGGCCGGAAATGAAATCCAAAATTCTGCAAATTGTTATGATATGAGTTTCAAAAAAATAAAAAATCAAAAAAAAATAATAATTAGCAAGGTATTAAAGCAGTTGAACGCTTTTTCTTCTTTAATAATTACCTTTCTCCTATATCCATGGCTTATAAAGTCAGAAATTCATAAATTATTATATTAAAGTGTTAAGTGTCTGTAAACTCAATTTGTGGTCTTCTAAATACAAAACTAAATCTTATCTTTATTTTATCGAAACTTATCCTGACGCTCAAAGTAATTGTTCTCAAGTTTCTTATATTAAAAAAGTATATGTGATTTATGTATAATAAGACTTAATTTTCCACCTATGGTTAGTGAAATCTGACCTCAGTGATATAATGTAAGAATATAACTAATTTTCTCTTGTTTCTCTTGTTAACGTCCTTAGCCTCAGCTGTGGTATCATACCGAAATTATTGAGAGCATCTTTAAGCTTTTATCGAAAGAAATTATTCATTTTTTATTGATACATACAAATTCACATCGAAATGGAAAAAAATATTCAAGATTTCGATGCTGTTCTCAGAGTGGAAGAATTCTCTACCTATTCGGCTTTTATAAATTGTCATTTGAGAACTCATTTTCCTTGTTCCTGTACATATTCAGAGTTTATGCTAAGTGTAATCAGCATTGGGAAGTTCTAATATCAAGTTTATTTGCACACTCCTGCTTGTTTTTAAAAAGAACTACTAAGAACAGGGAATCATCTCCATCTCTCACTTTTCCTTCTGTGGGATGAGGATAAAAAGAGATCCAAATAAATTTGGCCCTCGTTCTTAGTCGTAATCACAATTTTTTCAAGAATTTCTAATATGGTGAAATATTTAAAGTTGGAGCTGTAAGTATGGAGTACGGAGAACATGTCTAGACCATTGTATTGAATATCAGCGATTTTATGAAAACTCTTAACACACATATGAAACCACTTAGAATTCCACAATAATTAATTCTTATAACATTTCTCAAAACTTATGGAAATTATACTTTATGTTTCGGTGAACAGTAAATAGAATTATCTATCGGCTCTTGTAATAAGTGCAAATCGCTCATAAAAATTATATATTTATCTATTTAGTCAATTTACGAACCCATTAAATAGTAAATATTTTAAATATAATTATTTGTCGGTAACTCGTTTCGTTGATTATATATAAATATAAATCCAAGAAATCTCTCGCTAAAACAATAGTATTTCTCTACTACTTCAAACAATCAGTAACAAGGTGGCTTACGAAATGTATACGAAATTCTGTTTGCTGTTATTGCTCGTTGTGTGTATTGCTGGTTTTGGTTCGGCAAAGCCACAATTAGGTGAGTTGTGTTTAAAAATAATTAAATAAAAGGAAACAGTCAAAAAGTTGATTCTATGTGGAGGCCTTTCTTAATAATGCTTTATCTTTGTACA
This sequence comes from Zeugodacus tau, assembly GCA_031772095.1. NCBI lineage: Eukaryota > Metazoa > Arthropoda > Insecta > Diptera > Tephritidae > Zeugodacus > Zeugodacus tau. Next base: position 17,890,699 of record CM062652.1, on the reverse strand, counting down.
TCATCTTGAAGACCCTGCCACTTGTGGTGAAAATGAGGTATTCACAACCTGTATTAATAACTGCCAACCAAGGTGCGAAAAGAAGATTGCTGCAGTATGCATAGGCGTACTGCCATGCATTGTCGGCTGTGAATGTCGTTCTGGCTATGTCTTGAATAACGAAGAAAGATGTGTCTTACCAGAGGATTGTTGAGCGGCTCAAAAAATATAGGAAGCCTTCGCTTTTTGATTAAGGCTATATTCGAAAGTTATATAAGTTATAATTAAACAAATATTTAAGTGGCGTATTGAAACAGATGCGTATATTTTCTTTTCCTTATATACCATTATAAAGAAATAAATTTATAAAATATTGTGCTAAAGCGTAAAATTTGTGTCATCTTCTAATACAAAACTAACAAATTATCCTGAAAGTCAAATATTCTCAAGTTTCATAAGTTAAACAAGTAAGGAAAGGCTAAGTTTGGGTGCAACTGAACATTTTATACTCTCACAATTATTGAAGAAATTTTATTAAGATAACGCACAAATTTACTCATAAACGCGGAATGAAGTTTAATTTTTTTTTAATAATTTTTGGAACAGAGACACACTATTAGAAGAAAACAATTTCCTCTGAATTACATTCAATTATCTGAGAGATTTACCCATATTTTCGGTTAAACTTTACCCTTAGGCGCTGAGTTCAACATGTTCGATATCTGGGGCCTTGAAAAGTTATATTCCGTTTTCGACAATTTTTTCACAAGTGAAGCCAGAGACGATATACAGTATTTGTGTAATGTTTTATTCCGCTCACTTCATTGGTTCCCTATGTAGACATTATAAAGTGAAGGAATCAGATGGAATTCAAAATTGAGTTATAAGGAAAGTAGTCATAGTTGTGAACCGATTTCGCCTATTTTTTATCCGTGTTATCAGGGTGTCAAGAAAATAGTATATACCGAATTTCATTGAATTTTGTCGAGTAGTTCTTGAGATATGGTTGTTGACCCATAAGTGGGCGATACCACGCCCATTTTTCATTTTGTAAAAAAATGTGAGTGCAGCTTCCTTCTGCTATTTTTTCTGTAAAATTTAGTGTTTCTGACGTTTTTCGTTAGTGAGTTAACTCACTTTTAGTAATATTCAACCAAACCTTTGTATGGGAGATGGGCGTGGTTTCAACTATTTTCATGGTGTGTGGTGGGGTACGTAAGAGAATCGACTGCAGAAAGTTTGGTTTATATAGCTTCCTTGGTTTGCGAGATATATAAAAATAACCGATTTGGGGACGGGGCCAAACCTGATCATTATGTATATATAAATATTTTTATTTCTTGGTAACATAAACAACCGTTATGTGAACAAAACTATAATTCTCTGTCATCCCCATACGAATATTTTAATTGGAAACTCCTCAATACATTTCCTAACTTATACATTCACACACTTCGGAAATGAAACAGGAAAGCATAACTTATGTTGCTATCTTAATCACCAACTTTAAATGATAACTTTTTATGCTTTTGGTATTTACTATGTATAAATTAAAAGTTCCCGACAATTATGACAACTGGGTGACAGCTGCAAATTAAGTGACTGACTGTTTAAGCAATAAAAAATATAAATGTTTCAAATGATTTATTTGTTATTCACTAAATCATTACATAATTCATTCCATTTGTCACTCAACAATCTTTTTGAAGGACACATTTCCCCTCATTATTCAACAAATAACCACTTTTACATTGACAGCCAGCGAAACAGCGCCGTGGGCAAACAAAATAGCCACCTTCACATTTTGGTGGACAGGTGTTGGCGCAGCTGGTGAACTCTTCATTTTCTCCACACTCCGTTGAGACTTTAAGATGTTTGGAAATAAAGCAATACTAGATTTTTCAGCTTTTTTATTTTAACTCAGTACTAACCTCCCTGTGGCTTTGCCGACGCCAAACCAGCAATGCACACAACGAGCAAAAATAACAAACTGAATTTGGAATTCATTTTTAGAAGCGATCTGAATTGAGACTAGCTTACTGAGCTGAGAAACACAACTGTTTAAGTGACAGATTTCTTGGCCTTATATTTATACAGAATCAACTAACCGAGTTATATATATACGTATGTATAAATATATATATTTTTTTAATGAACGTATTTCCACGTACTACAAGAGCCGATAAAAAATATCATAATTTTTTTTAAGTGATTTCATATGCCTGTTCCATCCTATTGCTGGCATTCAACACAATGGCCGAGACATGATCTACAAAATTATTAATTACTGCAACAAATACCTTATTTTTTGCTCGTTCCATGCGCAGATGAAGGAGGTAATAGCTATGCATACAGACATTTCTTCCAATTACCGCGAGAGAAGACTCCTTAATATCGGGTATAAGGTCATATCGAGCCAATTGTGTGAGAGATGAAATCCCACCATCAACGAACTAATTGCACCTTATCATTTTGGCTTTAGATCATGGGCAATATGCGCCAAATTTTGGAAGAGACCCGAAAGAAAGCCTTCGCGAAAAAATACAGAAAGTTGTTATAACTGAAATTGGATACATAATGGAGAATAGAATTAGGATGTATCTCTCCGAGTAGTTTAGTACTAAATAAGTTTCAGACAAGGCAACTGTTTATGGTGAAATTTTGTACTGTATTGCCGTATAAAATGTTCAATATTTTACATAAGTGGTCAATTTCTGTGGTATGTTGATAATCTTGATAATATTTGCTTGAACATGTTAAAAGTCTTAGACAGTTTATGTCAATTTTAGTGTAACCTTTTTAGGATGCTTCAATTAATGATGCTTTAGGATAATCTGTTAGTTTTGTAACTAGAAGATCACATATTAAGTCTTTACACATAATTTATGAATATATTTCTTTATAATGGTATAGAATAAAGGTGATTATTAAAAAGAAAATACATTTACGTGCGTAATACATGTTCCATTTTTTTTTTAATTTCTGTTTTTTTTATTAATCATAACATAACTTGAAATCGAAAACTGCCGTATTGACAAAAGAGCGAAGTCTTTTTATAATTTTTGTCCCATTCAACTTTTTTTTTCCTTCAATATTCCGCAAATAACCACGAATACATTGACAACCGATAACGCATGTCAGGTGGCAAGTGATTTCAGTATTCCTCAAATCCCACCGTTTTGGACAAGCGGAGCGGCAGAGAGTTAATACCTCATTTTCCCTACAGAAGTGAGGTTATTTAAGATGTACAAATACAAATCGTTATTAGGGTTTCACAAACTCGACTAATCTAATTTACAGTGGTTTTCCGAAATAACGAACACATTAATTGTCACGCCTGTTCGTTACATTGAATATTTCGTTAATTCGAGTACTCACCTAGGGTATGTTTTTCAATAAAAATGAGTTAAATATTCGTAAATTGCAGTTTCATAAATTGTTTTATTACTTATTTATTAAAAAATAGAAAAAAAACATAACAAAACAACTTAAATCAGCTAAACTCTTCCAAAATGGACCAATTCTGACGCTTGTACTATTTGGTGCTGATCAATAGTTTTTTCAATTTGCATATTTCTTTTGAATTATTTCAAGTTATATTATTACTCAGAACTCATCGACAATTAGTTGTGGCTTTGCCGAACCCAAACCAGCATTACACACAACTAGCAATAACAGCAAACAGAATTTAATATTCATTTTATTAGATCTTTGAGACTAATTGTTTGAAGAACCAGCGAAACACAATTGCTTTAGCGAGAGATCCCATACTTATTTATACAGAATCAACTAATCGATGCACCGACAAATAATTATATTTAATATATTTACTATTTAATGGGTTCGTCAATTGACTAGAGGCATAACTATTTTATTTATAAGCGTATTTGCACTTATAGTAAGAGCCGATAGATAATTATATCTATCTACAATTTTTTTAAGAATTAATTATTGTAAAATTCTAAATGGTTCATGTGTGTTAAGAATTTCCTCAGAATCGCTGATATTCAATACAATGTTCTAGATATGTTCTCTGTACTCCTTACTTACAGCTCCAATTTTAACTAGTTCAGCATATTACGAGTGACGTTATTATACAGGAAATCAAGTGATCACTATCAACAGTAACGTGGTAACCAGTTCGAGAATACGCTGACTGTTTGTTTGATGACAGGAGATATTTGGTCTTTTTTAAAGTGGTGAAAGAAAAAAAATTAGCAACGTATTAAAGCACTTGAAGGCATTTTCTTTTCATTCTATACCATTATAAAGAGCTATATTCATAAATTGTGTGTAAACACTTAATTTGTGATTTTCTAGTTAAAAAACTAACAAATCCTAAAGCTTTGATGTTCATTGAAGCGTCCAAAAAAGTTACACCAAAATTGACATAAACTGTCTAAGACTTTTAACATATTCAGGCAAATAATATCAAGATCATCAACATACCACAGAAATGGACCACTTATGTAAAATATTGAGCTTTGTATACAGCAATACAGTACAAAATTTCACCATAAAGAGTTGCCTTGTCTGAAACTTCTTTAGTACTAAACGCCTCGGAGAGATCCATCCTATTTCTATTCTCCATTATGTATGTGGATTGAAAGGGATGTCTGTATGCATAGCTATTACCTCCTTCTTTTGCGCACGGAACGAGCAAAAAATAAGGTATTTGTTGCAGTAATTAATAATTTTGTAGATTATGTCTCGGCCATTGTGTTGAAAGCCGGCAATAGGATGGAACAGGCATATGAAATCAATTAAAAAAATGATAATAATTTTTATCGGCTCTAGTAGTACGTGCAAATACGCTCATTAAACATATATATATTTATACATACGTATATAACTCGTTTAGTTGATTCTGTATAAATATAAGGCCAAGAAATCTGTCGCTTAAACAGTTGTGTTTCTCAGCTCAGTAAGCTAGTCTCAATTCAGATCGCTTCTAAAAATGAATTCCAAATTCAGTTTGTTATTTTTGCTCGTTGTGTGCATTGCTGGTTTGGCGTCGGCAAAGCCACAAGGAGGTGAGTTTAGATTAAAAAACAATAAAATATTTACTTTAGTCGACTCTGTGGAACCATAATAACGTTTTGTGTTTTTTGCATCTTAAAGGCTCTTCCAGCTGTGGAGAGAATGAGGTATTCACAAGTTGCGGCACCGCTTGTCCACAAACTTGCGCTTTGAGGGATGCCGAAATCGCTTGCATACAGGTATGCGTTGCCGGCTGTCAATGTATTGATGGTTATTTGCGGAATGATGAAGGAAAATGTATTCCAAGAGAGGATTGTTGAATGGCCCACAAATTATAAAAAGCCTTCGCTTTACGTCAATACGGTAGTTTTCGATTTCAAGTTATGTGAATTGTTATGTTATGAGTCTTAAAAATGTAAAAAAAAAAAATAAAAAAAAAATTAAGCAATTTATGAAAGCATTTTCTTAAATATTAATCACCGTTATTCTACGAATATATCCCGGTTTTGTACAAATCATGAAATGAGTACCTTTATACCAAAAATATCAGTCAATTTATATGCTATGAAAGAATTTGCTGGAGTATATAGTGTTCGGTCCCTGTATCAAATATTATCTGTACCGCAGAAAATATTTTTCCTGCATAATCGAACACTTTCGACTGTTTTAACAATGATTTTTAAACTTCTTTCTTATGGAAAAATTGTGTATTTATATGTTAATTGAACGAAGTGCTGAGTTTAATTAAACACATGTTCACCGGAAATTGTACAATTTTCGAAGTGCAATTAGGGGATAATAACGGGTGTTTTTGTTTGGAGGTCTTTTCTTCACTGAGGAAATACTTGGCCTTTTTGATAACTGATACTTGATTTATACTCAGTTTGGTTTGTCATTTCATAATGAACAGAATCCGATACAACGTTTCGTGTTCATTATTGGCAATTACATTAAATTATATGCATTTCATATCTTCTTGAAACCCACATGTATAAAAAAGACCCTATACAATGATCGGGACTGTATGTTTAGGTTTACATTAAAGTGATTCATGTGATTTACAATTTCCAGTTCGTTTTGTAAATCACACGAACTCTTCAAAAGATCTCATAAATGGTTGTGAAAATTATTGTGAATTGTTTAACTGTAATACAACAATTTTGTTGTTTTGTTTTTGTTGCGAATACTTTGTGCGCATCATTAACAGTCAAATAGTACTCAGTGTTTTAATAATTATTGTAAATATGAGAACTCACTACTTATAGAGAGTAAAAGTGGATACATTAGGGTGGATTTCCATGTGGAATTTTTGTCGGATTTGCTATGATTTTAACAGATGGAGGATGGGATCATGTGTAGAAGTTCACGCAAGTGAGGAAAGTTTTTGATTGTCATTCACTTGGGAGTGGCCAGAAACGATTCTTCTCCACATGATTCAAGCACCTCACGACTTCCGGTTTTAGGCCAAGTATCCTCTAGGTAGCCAACAGACATCCCTTTGAAGGCGAGCTAAAGTGAGAAGGCGAAGCCCGCTTATGCGGTTGTGCGTAGGGCTTGGAACCCACCACATAAAAACGAAGTACCAATGAAAATGCTGGGAACCAGCATCAACAACACGAACAATGTCAGCCTCGAAATCCAACGCAGAATAACTCTTGCCAACAGGTGCTACTTTTGACTGAGTAGGCAATTAAACAGTAAAGTCCTCTCTCGACGAACCAAAATCAAGCTCTACAAGTCGCTTATCATTCCCGTCCTGCTTTACGGTGCAGAAGCTTGGACGATGTCAACATCAGATGAGACGACACTAGGACTATTTTGCGCAAGATTTATGGTCCTAAGAACATTGCCAACGGCGAATACCGCAGACGATGGAACGATGAGCTGTACGAGTTATACGACGACATTGACATAGTTCAGCGAATAAAAAGACAGCGGCTACGCTGACTAGGTCATGTTGTCCGAATGGACAAAAACACTCCAGCCCTGAAAGTGTTCGATGCAGTATCCGCCGGAGGAAGCCGAGGACGGGGAAGGCCTCCACTCCGTTGGAGGGACCAGGTGGAGAGCGAGGTGGCGCACTATCGTCGATTCGGCTATAACCGGCTAAACGGTTGCAACGCCATTCACACACACACATATAGTGCCGTATGAAAACATGTGGGTTTTAATTATGATTTGAAAAATGTGATTAAATTGTTTATTATAAAGGTGCTACTAGTAAGCTATCATGAGTATATGAGAACATTTTCTGATATACAAATATATGGATGGATCAATACTTAAAATTATTCTAAATAATCAGTAATCGCGACATTTAATTGAACTCATCTGAGGATAATTAGATTGTTGATTAACTATAAATAAAAGCCCGTTGTATCCACTGCTAAAACATTTGTTTTTTCAGCGCGTTCATTGAACTAAAATCAATTCACATGCACTTCTAAAATTAGTACTAAATTTTGGGTGTTATTTTTGCTTGCTCCGTGCATTGCTGGTTTGGCGTCGGCAAGGCCGCAGAGAGGTTTGTTCTGAGTAAATAAAAATAAGAAAAACCGAAAATCATGCTTTATTGTCAAACAACTTAAAGTCTCAACGGAGTGTGGAGAAAATCAAGAATTCAACAGCTGCGCCAACACCTGTCAAGGCGCTGATTTGCTGGCTGTCAATGTAAAAGCGGTTATTTATTGAATAACGAGAGAAATTTGAATTGATAATTATTTGGCTATGACAAATTATAAAATGCGAATGAGTAGAGACCTACTCTCTTTTTATCTTCACATTAAGAATAACATTGAAATTTTGGATAGAAAAAAATTAATAATTCCTTCCGGGAAAAGCTTCGTAGTATTAACTGGTTACGAAGCTACAAATAATTTCGATCAAATATTATAGCTGAGAGTAAGGACGTTAAAAAAGAGAAAATTAATGAAATCTTTATATTATATCACTGAAGTCGGATATCAATTTCTTTCTAAAATTTAAGTCGAATAAACTATTAGTTTCGTATTTAAAGTATCAAAAATTGAACCGTTTAATACTATATATTATTTTATTAATTACTTTCTAATGATCATAGATTGAAAGTGATTCTGGGAAACATAAGGCATTCAACTGTTTTAATACGTTGCTAATTCTTTTTTTATTTGTTATTTTTTTCTACTCATAACACAATAACTTTCGATTTCATTTACTTGTTTATTCACACAAACGCGTAGCCTTTTTATAACTTTGGAGCCATTCAACATTGCTCAGGTGGGACACATCTTCCTTCATTATTTAACAAATAGCCAGGAATACATTGACAGCCCGGAGTGCATACGGTGGCGCAAGCAATTGGATTCCTCAAATCGCACAATATTGGGCAGGCGGCGCATTGTGCGTATTCCCTATTTTCCCCACAGCTGCCAAAGCCTTTAAAATTGTACACATGCAAAGCGTTATTAAGTCTACACAGATATAACATTAGAATCTCTATTTGTGTTTACTCAAAACTCACCATTTTGTGGCTTCGCTGTCACAAAGCCTGCAATGCACACAACAAGCAAAAACAACAAACAGGATTTAGTAACCATTTTTAGAAACGATCTGTATTGCAACTAGTTGTCTGAAGAAGTTGAGAAACACTATTTTTTGAGCGATAGAATTCGTGGACTTATATTTATACAGAATCAACTAAACGATTAACTGACAGAGGGTTCTAAATTATTTACTACTTAATGGGTTCGCAAATTGACTAATTGACTCTACGTTTTTATGAGCGTATTTACACATATACACAGGCCGACAGAAATTAATCTTTTATCTCGACCGAAACGTGGAATATATTTTCGAGAACTTATATAACTATAAGTATATGAAATCTTTCTCTAAAATAATAGTGTTTATCAGCTCGTAAAGTAAACTAGTTTCAATTCCGATGGCATCCGAAATGAATACTAAATTCTGTTTATTGTTTTTGCTTGTTGTGTGCATTGCAGGCTTTGTGGCAGTAAAGGCACAGGCAGGTGAGTTTTGAACAAATACAGAAAGTCTCAACATCGATACTGTAGAGTCCTGATAACAACTTGTCTTTGTACACCTTAAAGACCCTGACAGCTGTGGGGAAAATGAGGAATTCACAACATGCGGCACCGCCTGTCCATCATGGTGCCATTTGAGAACTGAAATATTCTTCTGCATACAGGTATGCGTTGTCGGCTGTCAATGTAAGCCTGGTTATTTATTGAACAGGAGAGGAAGATGTGTTCTACCAAGAGATTGTTGGCGCGTATAAAGAAATATATTATGTTTCAAACTCTGATGAACATTTTTACCAAAAAGTTAGTACAACATCTAACGGCATCACATGAATCTTTATCACAATTTGACTATTCGATTCGTGTGGGAATAAGTAGAAATATGAATAAGTATTTCCTATGTATAAATAGATATCTTTCAGTGTATTTTGATTTACTACAAAGTTTCTATTTTTTAAATTACATCCCCACCTACTTATAGTGTTAGTTAATCTTTTAAATATTTCCGAAAAGGTATATTTCTTAAAGGATATTTCCTAGAAATAATGTTTATAACAAAACAACGTTTGAGGGCCACGACTGGAGACACCTGTCAGGTATAACTGTTGGATTAATTTCATTCATAAAATCATTATGTTCGATTGCCATATTGCGCATATATGGTTGAACAAAATAATATAAAAATCGGAATTAGAAAAGGAGTGTATCATATAAGGGAGAACAGTTGGACTTGTATGTATTTTTCAATGCTGAATCATGTTAAGAAAAATTAACTAATTAAAAACAAAGATTGGGATGAATCGCCTTCAACATTAACGGGTATACAAAATAATTTGTGGCCGATTCTCAAACCAACGCGATATGCACACATAATTTCTTGAAGATTGGTCCAGTCGTTTCGGAGAAGTTTGAAGAAACTTTAAACTCATAAATCTACTTCCTTTCTGCGAATTTCGTACCAAATTTACTTACCACATAAGCTTTAAGCTTTATTTCTAGTTATAGTTTTACGTTTAACGACTTTTTGTGAGGGTGGCTCATCAATGTCATTATAATAATTAAAACTGTTTGGGTTTCCCCCTTCTTTAGTCTGCAAGCATCAACTTTCTGGATCTTAATTTCAGAACTTTTAAAAAGTCTTTACTAGTCAATCGAACACTAGTTATTCCTAATCTTCTGGATACCTTACCAATTACTACCTTTATCTAATGAGCGTAGCTTTGCATCAAACGAAGACAAAAGAAGGATTTTTGAAATGAATCAAGCGGAATATTTTTAAAGAATAATAACTTCAATCATAATATGCTGATATATTTAAAATTGGAGCAATATGGCATAATAAAAATCGGAAGGAACAGATATATGAAACCTCTTAGAATTTCTAAATAATAAATTATTGCAGTAATTATAAAAGTTGACGAAAGTATATTTTTTGTTTCGGTGGAGATAAAAAGAATAGTAATTACTGTCGGCTCGTGTAATAAGTGCAGATACGTTCATAAAATGATATTTTTATGTATTTAGTCAATTTCCGAACCCATTAAGTAGTAAATATTTTAAATAGAATTATTTGTCGGTCACACGTTTAGTTGATTCTATATAAATATAAGTCCAAGAAATCTATCGCTAAAACAATAGTGTTTCATAATTTCGTGAGGCAACAAGTCTAAAAATGAATACTAAATTCTGTTTGTCGTGTTTGCTTGCTGTCTGCATTGCTGACTTTGTGACAGCGAAGCCACAAAATGGTGAGTTTTGAGTAAATAAAAGTAAAACAGTAAATAAATAGAATTAATCGACTTTTTGGAGTTTTAATAACGATTTGTGTTTATAACGATTTGTGTTACATCTTAAAGGCCCCGGAAGCTGTGGTGAAAATGAGGTATTCACAATATGCGGCACAGCTTGTCCACTGAGGTGCGATCTGAGTAGTTTTCATGTCGTTTGCACCGGAGAATGCATTGTTGGCTGCCACTGTACTCCTGGCTATTTGTTAAATAATGAAGGAAGCTGTGTCCTCCTACATGATTGTTGAAAATTATACAAAGACAGCGAGTTTGTGTGAATAAGCAAGTAAATAAAATCGAAAATTATGCAAATCGTTATGGTATGAGTATTGAAAACAAATAATAGATATATACATTAGCTACATATAAAAGCACTTAAATGCATTTTCTTTTCAATAATATATCTATAGCTCATAAAGAAATAAATTCATAAAATTTTGTATCAAAGAGTGAGTCTGAAGGTCAAAGTAAATGTGCTGCCTTACTGGAACCTCGATAACTTGAACTCTTAAATTGACAATAGAAGTCAAATTCCACACAATTTACCTTCCGTAACTCGAAAGTCTCTCTAACTCGAAGCTTTTTTGAGGATTATGGTGATTCGAATTAGGAAAGTTAATGAAAAAGGAAAAATGAAAACCTGCGCATGACGAAAGCTGACTTCACTTAGTTTTCTCTTTTTAACGACCTTACCCCCAGCTATGGTACCACACCGAAATTATATAGGGCTTCACATTATACTTGAGCGTATACTGAAAGCTCTTCAAAGCTTTCGAAAGAAAATTATTTTTTTTTATATTGAAGCATACTCAAAGTGGAAGAACTACTACTCTACTTATTCACGTTTTATAAATTGTCAATAGTAGATACAAAAAGTCTCTATAATATTTTATAATGTCGTGACTAGAATATAAAAACACTCATTTCTCCAGCACGCTGATAAGGACTACTGTATTTCACGAATGTAGGTTTTGATTAGTTATACCTCTTCTTTGTTCACCTACATAAACTGAGTTTATCATTAGTGTAATCAGTCAAGTTTATTTATTTGGCCCTGTTTGTTTTGGAAAAGAACTACTAAGTATAGGGTATCATCTTCATCTTACTTTACTTTCTTAGCCCTTTTTTCCTTCATCTGTAACACTAGTGTTTCTCAATTTCTTCAGACAATCAGTCTCAATCTGTGTGCTGTTATTGTTATCGAAGGCTTTCTTTCGGGTCTGTTCCAAAATTTGGCGCATGTTGTCCATGGTGGATGTGCCAGGTCTAAAGCTACACTAATAAGGTGAAATCAATTCATTGGCGGCGAGTTTTAATCTCTCACACAATTCGGTCGATAAGACCTTATATGCGATATTGAGGGATGTCTATATGAAGTGATAAAAAATATATTTTTTGAACAACTTAGAATTGCACAATAATAACTTTTTTTGTTAATAAAAAAGTTCTCGAAAGTATATTTTATGTTTCAGTGAAGATCGTGCAAATACGTATTTAGCCAATATGCGAACCCATGAAATAATCAATATTTTAATTACAAATTATTTGTCGGTAACTCACTTAGTTGATTTTGTACAAATATAAGTACAAGATATCTGTCACTGAAATAATAGTGTTTCTCAGCTCGTACAGTAAACTAGTCTTAATTCTGATCGCTTCTAAAAATGAATTCGAAATTCTGTTTGTTGTTTTTGCTTGTGGTATGCATTGCTGGTTTTGGTTCGGCAAAGCCACCGAGAGGTGAGTTTTGAGTAAATGAAAGTAAAATAATAAATAAATAGGATTAATTAATCGACTTTGTGGAGCTCAAATAACGCTTTATGTTTTTTAATCTTAAAGGCTTTGGCGGCTGTGGGAAAAATGAGGTGTTCAAAGGCTGCGGCAGCGGTTGTGAGCCAACGTGCGCTACGAGGAATGTCCAAATCTATTGCCTCCATGTATGCGTTGCCCGCTGTCAATGTCAGCCTGGCTATTTGCGGAATAAGAAAGGAATATGTGTCCCAATACAAGACTGTTGAATGGGCCCAATATTATAAAAAGGCTTCGCTTTCTTGTCTTGTCAATAGCAGTTTTCGATTTCCAGTTATGTAAATGTTGTGAGTGTTAAAATAGTAAAAAAAAAAAAACAGAAATATAAAACTTAATTGTCTTCAATGATCCTATATATACTACGTGTATATCCAGGTTTTGTAGAAATATAATCTCATCAAATATTAAAGTGGCGATTTTTTTCCCAAAATAATGGTTAATTTGTAAACTATGTTAATGCGATTACATGTGGATCCTCAAATTTTGATATTGATGTGTCGCCAAACGTGTATAAAATCGGTTCAATCATTCGCCTTGCCTTCAATTTACTGGATCTCTGTTTAAAATTCCATCTGTACCGTAAAAAGTATATTCCCTGCATAATCGGGTGATTTAATAATTAATAATAACCTTCATTCGATGTAGGATAAATGAGCGGCTTGTAGAGTTTGGTTTTGGTTTGTCGAGTGTGGACTTTATTTTTCAGTTGCCAGCTCTGCCCCAAGTAATACCAAATGGCAGGTGTGATTCTGCGATTGATTTCAAAACTATGATTGTCAATAGTGAAGTGAGTGCCAATTCGCGAATGCGCTGACTTTTTATTTGATGGCAGGGGATATTTCGTCTTGTCCTCATAAACCATCACATCTAACCACGAGGTATTTAATAATTAATAAAAAATTTTAAAAGCTTTTTTTTACGAAACAATTTTTATGTGTGTTTATCGGTTACTTGAACCCAATGCTCTGATTAAGCACATTCTAATTCAATTAGTAACATGTAAGGAAAGGCTAAGTTCGGTTGCAACCGAACATTTTATACTCTCGCAATTTGTTGAAGAAATTTTATTAAGATAACACACAAATTTACTCATAATTTCGGCAAAATGTTTAACAGAATAACGAAAATCGTCATATATAGATATGAGGGCTGAGGTAATTCCTGAACCAATTTCATTAATTTTCACCAGCAAGGTACACTATATCCAAGACTATACACTCACTTAATTTTGCTAAGATTTCTCACATATTAACCAATACACATATGCGGAGGAAAGCCCACCGTATTTTCAAATAAAAAACCTATAATTAGGTATATGGGAGCTAGGATATGTTATGACCCGATTTTAATAATTTTTAGAACAGACACACTATTAGAAGAAAACAAATTTATGTGAATTACATTCAATTATCTGAGATATTTACCCATATTTTCGGTTAAAATTTACCCTTAAGCGCTGAGTTCAACATGTTCGATATCTGGGGCCCTGAAAAGTTATATTCCGTTTTCGATAATTTTTTCACAAGTGAAGCCAGAGACGATATACACTATTTGTGTAAAGTTTTATTCCGCTATTTTTATTTGGTCCTTATGTATCCCTACTAATATTATAAATGCGAATGTAAGTTTGTTTGTTACGCTTTCACGCAAAAACTACTTAACCGATCATCATGAAACTTTGTACATATACTCTTGACGGTACTAGAAGCAACATAGGGTACTTTATATTAAAAAAAAAAAAAAAAATAGATGATTTTGGAATGTCGAGCCCTCGACGAGACAATATAGATGATTTTAATAATGGAATTGCACGAGAGCTAGATTGTGATTTCATAGCACTGCAACATCAAGTATTCCGGTAGTGGTGGACACTTCTTTCTCGATGCACCAGGAGGAACTGGAAAAACGTTTTTACTTAACTTATTATTAATGTCCGTCAGAAAAGACCAAAAAATAGCAGTTGCCGTAGCTTAGTCAGGTATTGCCGCGACGCTATTAAACGGCGGTCGTACGGCACATTCCGTTTTAAAATTACCATTGAATTTGGCACAGGAAGATTCGCCCATCTGTAATTTTAGTAAAAATAGTTCACGAGGTAGAATGCTGCGAGAATGCAATCTTTTAGTGTGGGATGAAAGTACAATGTCTCACAAGAAGGCTATAGAAGCTTTAAACCGGACCCTCCAGGACTTGAGATAGTACAGATATAATGGGAGGCATGGTAGTTTTATTGGCTGGTGATTTCCGTCAAACCCTCCCAGTGATTCAGAGGGGGACACCAGCAGATGAAATTCAAGCGTGCATTAAATCGTCAAGCTTATGGTCGACAGTTGAAAAACTCCGCCTGAAAATGAATATGAGGGTGCATCTTCAAAATGACGTGGATTCAGGACTTTACGCAGAAATGTTGTTGAAAATTTATGATGGTTGTTTAGACGTTGACGCTGAAGGCTACATATCACTGTCAAGAGAATTTTGTAATTTAGTAGAAAGTGATGTGGATCTCATTGCTAATGTTTTTCCGGAATTACAACAAAATTTGTGTAGTGATCAGTGGTTGTGTGCAAGAGCAATATTAGCACCAAACGAGGTTCAGGGAGAAATGAAGGAATATTTGTCAATGGATACAATTATGGATACGGAACTAAGTACTTCATATCCTGTGGAGTTTTTAAATTCACTTGAACTATCGGGTGTACCGTCACATAAACTTCAATTGAAACTAAATGTACCAGTAAAGCTTATGCGAAATCTAGATGCTCCTCGGCTATGTAATGGAACAAAGCTTCGGATAACTAAATTGGGACAAAACATACTTGGTGCTACTATTTTGACAGGTGTCGGTAAGGGAAATAGTGTTATAATACCTCGGATACCAATTATTCCCACTGACCTTCCATTCCAATTTAAAAGGATTCAGTTTCCGGTCAAGCTTAGCTTTGCTGTTACTATAAACAAGTCACAAGGACAAACATTACAGGTATCAGGAGTGCATTTAGAAAACCCATGCTTCTCTCATGGTCAGCTTTATGTAGCCTGTTCACGTGTATCTAAGCCAGGAATTTACACATATTTGCACGCGACAGGAAAACTTATAACATTGTCTACAAAAATATCTTAAATTAATACTTTGTATTTTATTTTTTTAAATTGTTAGAATTCAGAATTATTTATTTGTGTTACGGTGAAATATATTTTAACATTTGTTGTTGCATTTCAATAAGCATATATTAAAGTGTTGAAACTTCTGTGTGTAGTAATTTTTAAAAATTGTTGATCTCAGCCAAACAATCAAATTTAGTTATCATATTGACTCATTTCTATTATTACACCATTACTCTTTATCTCTCATACTTATTTAATGACTCCACTGCGGGCGAAGCCGCGGGTAAAAAGCTAGTATATTATAAAGTGAAGGAATGAGATGGCATTCAAAATTGAGTTATAAGGAAAGTAGTCGTGGTTGTGAACCGATTTCGAACATTTTTTATCCGTGTTATCAGGGTGTCAAGAAAATATTATATACCGAATTTCATTGAAATCTGTCGAGTAGTTCCTGAGATATGGTTTTTGCATAGGTAAGCGATGCCACGCCCATTTTTCATTTTGTAATCAAATCTGAGTGCAGATTCCTTCTGCTATTATTTCTGTGAAAATGAGTGTTTCTAACGTTTTGACGGGTTGCGATTTGGGGCGATGCCACGCCTACTTCCCCAAAAAAATTTCATCCAAAAATGCTTCTACTTGTGCGATCCTTTGCTCCAAATTTTACTTTTATAACTTTAATTATGGCTTAGTTATGACACTTAAACAGTTTTTGATTTTCGCCATTTTGTGGGCGTGGCAATGGTCCTATTTTGCCCATCTTCGAAAGCAACATCGTCAGGGTGCCAAGGAATACGTGTTCCAAGTTTCGTTAAGATATCTCAATTTTTACTCAAGTCAAGTGTCGACAAAGCCTCAACAAGGTGAGTTTTGAGTAAATAAAAGTAAAATAATAAATAAATAGAATTAATCGACTTTGTGGAGCTCTACTAACGCTTTGTGCTTGTACATCTTAAAAGCTCTGGCAGCTGTGGGGAAAATGAGGTGTTCAGAACATGCGACACCGCTTGTCCACCAAGGTGCAATACGAATAATATTCATGTCGTTTGCTCCCAGGTATGCGTTGTCGAATGTCAGTGTATTCATGGCTATTTGCGGAATAATGAAGGAAGATGTGTCCTACGTGAGGATTGTTGAAAGGCACAAAAATTACATAAAGGCTTCGCGTTTGTGTGAATAACCATGTGAATAAAATCGAAAATTATGCAAATCGTTATGTTATGAGTATTAAAAACAAAAAATAGATATATACACTAGCAACCTATAAAAGCAGTTAATGCATTTTCTTTTCAATATTATATCTAGGGTTTATAAAGAAATAAATTCTTAAGAGTTAAAATTTTAGTACTCTAAATGCAAAAGAAACAGTTTATTCTGAAGGTCAAAGTAAATGTCTCTTACTCGAACCTCCATAACTCGAAGTTCTTCATAACTCGAATTCTTAAATTGGCAATAGAAATTTTCAAATTCCATACAATTTAACTTCCGTAACTCGAAAGTCGCTCTAACTCGAAGTTTTTTGTGGATTATGGCGATTCGAATTAGGGAAGTTCAACTGATGTGTTTTTGATGTAATCCCAATTAATTTTAGGAAAAATGAAAACCTGTGCATGACGAAAGCTGACTTCACTTAATTTTCTCTTCTGGGGGTAAGCCCCAGCTATGGTACCACACCGAAATTATATAGGGCTTCACATTATACTTGAGCGTATACTGTAAGCACTGCAAAGCTTTTTTCGAAAGGAAATTATTTTTTATTATTGACGTTTATAAATTGTCAGTAATAGTTACAAAAAGTCTCTATATATATTTTATAATGTAGCCAGGTAAAGTCGTGCCTAGAATATAAAAACACTCATTTCTCCAGCACGCTGATAAGGACTACTGCATTTCACGAATGTAGGTTTTGATTAGTTATACCTCTTCTTTATTCACCTACATATACAGATTTTATCATTATTGAAAATGAAAAGAACTATTAAGTACAGGGAATCATCTTCATCGTTTACTTTCTTAGTCCTTTTTCCTTCAATTATACGGGGTATATATAATATATATTTATGTTTTTAGTCAATTTGCGAACCTATTGAATAGTAAATATTTTACATATAATTATTTGTCGGTCACACGTTTAGTTTATTCTATATAAATAAGCATGGGATCTCTCGCAAAAACAATAGTGTTTCTCAATTTCTTGAAACAATCAGTCTCAAGGTTGCTTACGAAATGTGTACTAAATTCTGTGTGCTGTTATTTTTTTCGAAGGCTTTCTTTCGGGTCTGTTCCAAAATTTGGCGTATGTTGTCCATGGTGGATATGCCAGGTATAAAGCTACACTAATAAGGTGAAATCAATTCATTGACGGCGAGTTTTAATCTCTCACACAATTCGCGCGATAGGACCTTATATGCAATATTGAGGGATGTCTATGTGAAGTGATAAAAAATATATTTTTTGAACAACTTAGAATTGCACAATAATAACTTTTTTTGTTAATAAAAAAGTTCTCGAAAGTATATTTTTTATTTGAAGATCGTGCAAATACATATTTAGCCAATTTGCGAACCCATGAAATAATGAATATTTTAATTACAAATATTTGTCGGTAACTCGGTTAGTTGATTTTGTATAAATATAAGTCCAAGATATCTGTCGCTAAAACAATAGTGTTTCTCAGCTCGTGCAGTAAACTAGTCTTAAATCTGATCGCTTCTAAAAATGAATACTAAATTCTGTTTGTTGTTTTTGCTGGTTGTATGCATTGCTGGTTTTGGTTCGGCAAAGCCTCAATTAGGTGAGTTTTGAGTAAATAAAAGTAAAAGATTAAATAAGTAGAAGTAATCGCTTAATGTTTTTTTTTTAATCTTAAAGGCTTTGGCGGCTGTGGGAAAAATGAGGTGTTCAAAGGCTGCGGCAGCGGTTGTGCGCCAACGTGCGCTACGAGGAATATCAGAATCAATTGCCTCCAGGTATGCGTTGCCCGCTGTCAATGTCTGCCAGGCTATTTGCGGAATAAGAAAGGAATATGTGTCCCAATACAAGACTGTTGAATGGGCCCAATATTATAAAATTTCTTTGTCAATATAGCAGTTTTCGATTTCCAGTTATGTACATGTTGTGAGTGTTAAAATAGTAAAAAAAAAATATAAAACTTAATTGTAATTTCTCTTCAATGATCCTATATATACTACGTGTATATCCAGGTTTTGTATAAATATAATCTCATAAAATATTAAAGTGGCGATTTTTTTTTCAAAAAATAACGGTTAATTTGTATTTGCTAATTCGATTACATGTGTATCTTCTGATTTTGATATTGATGTGTCCTGTCGCCAAACTTGTATAAAATCGGTTCAATAATTCGCCTTGTCTTCAATTTACTAAAGTGTATAGTGTTTGGTCTCTTTTTTGCGAAACAATTTTTGTGTGTGTTTATTGGTTACTTGAACGCAATTCTAATTCAATTAGTAAATATACAATTTTCGAACTACAATTATGGTGGTAATACAGTGATCGAGACTAAATATATTTACATTTAAGTAACATATGTGATTTACAATTTCCAGTTTGTTTTGTAAATCACACGAGCCCTTCAAGAGATCTAGTGATTGGGTGTGAAAATTATTTTGAATTGTTTAATTGTTAAAACAACAATTTTGTTTTTTATTTATTGCGAATACTTTCTGCGAATCATTAACAGGCAAATAGTACTCAGTGTTTTAATGAGTATTGTAAATATGAGAATTCACTACTTATAGAGAGTAAAAGTGGATACATTAGGGTGGATTTCCATGTGGAATTTTTTTCGGATTAGCTATGATTTTAACAGAACTATACAGTGCCGTATGAAAACATGTGGGTTTTAATTATGATTTGAAAAATGTGATTAAATTGTTTGTTATAAAGATGCTCATAGTAAGCTATCATGAGTATATGAGACCATTCTCTAATATACAAACATATGGATGTACCAATGCTTAAAATAATTCTAAATAATTAGTAATCGTGACATTTAATTGAACTCACCTGTAAGTAATTAGCTTAGCTGATTAACTATAAATAAAAGTCCGTTGCATCCACTGCTAAAACAATTGTTTTTTCAGCGCGTTCATTAAACTAGTATCAATTCAGCTGTGTTTCTAAAATGAAGACTGGATTTTGCTTGTTATTTTTGCTTGCTCCGTGCATGGCTGGTTTGACGTAGGCAAAGCCATAGAGAGGTCTTTACGGAGTGTGGGGAAAATGAAGAATTCAAACGCGGCGTCAACACTTGTCCACCAAAATGCGAAGGTGGCTATTTTATCTGTTCACGGCGCTGCTTCACTGGCTGTCAATGTAAAAGTGGTTATTTATTGAATAATGAGACAAAGTTTGTTCTCCGAAAGGATTGTTGAGTGACAAATGGAATGAATTATGTAATGATTTAGTGGATAACAAATAAATCAGTTGAAACATTTATATATTTTTTATTGCTAAAACTATCAGTCACTTAATTTTCTGCTGTCACCCAGCTGTCATAATTGTCGTGAACTTTTAAATTATACATAGTAAATATAAAATGCATAAAAACTGATATTTTAAAGGCGGCGATTAAGATAGCAACATAAGTTTTGGTTCTCTACTTTATTTCCGCAATGTGTGAATGCATAAGTTAGGTAAATTATTGAGATGTTTCCAATTAGTGAGGTTCAATTCTTGTTTTAAAAATGAATAGAATTTAATATATTTTATCGAAGCTCATGTAAAATTTAGAAAAAAAAGATTGTCAAACAATTTTACAATTCCCAGGTGTCCAGTCTGTCTCTCCAACACCTTAACTACCTACTCAGTTATATCTGATTAGTGCGAGTAATAGTAATTAAGTTAAGAATCACGTATTTATCCCATTAACACAAAGACATTGAATAAACTTCAAGTAAAGTTATATGCATTGCTATATTTATTGATTCCTAGAAGTATGAAGAATGTCTTATCTGAATCTTCGAATATTATAGATTTATTACTTTATATAATCATCTTAATTTCATAGCAAACGTTTTTTTACTAGTAATCTAATACTAATTGTGTCAAGTGTTTGATGAAACGTTAACGATTACTACCTCTTTCTAACAAGTGGGTTGATCATTAAAAAGAGATAAAGCATTGTCCCTAATAATCAATAAATCTAATTAAAAACAAATAAGAAAGGCATAACTTCGAGTACAGTCGAACTGAAGAAGCGCTTGCTCTTTCTGAGAAGTATTTAAGAGCAGAGATACATACTTTTGGTCTCTTGTATTATTATACGGTTCTTTGCTTGGAATATTATTGTCATACTTGAAGCGAGTAAAGAATTTTACTAAAATTGATTAGGTGTTTCCAAAAATAACAGTATAAATGTTTATTATGGTACTTTGTCAATTTCATAATATAATACAATAGAACCTAACCTAACCTAACCTAACCTAAAATATATTAATTGGAGAAATGAAATCACTGTAAATTAAACACCATTTCATGAACCAACAATAACGCTACCACCCTAGTAGTAGTGAGTGTATGAGCAAATACTATGTGAGCGTACCCTGCCAGCCAGGCCTAACCACTTTCCCCTCATGTTTCTTCAATTACTAACACCAACGCACACGTTTGGGTTGTTTTGTTTTTGTATTCGTACGTGTGAGGGGAATAGTGGTTAAAAAACTCACAAGCAGCTATGCTGGCCTGTGGCAAACTCACCACATTTTTTACCACTTTTGTGGGTTTAAAAAACTTCGGTTTAACCAGCTTTTTCACCACCTTTGGCTGGCAGGGTAAATATATTATGTATATAAATGTATGCGTACAAATAGTCAATATGCACACTCATTAAATAGTAAATAGTATTTTAGAATCATCTGTCGGCAACTCATTTCGTTGATATTGTGTATAAATAAAAGTGCGAGGAATCTGTCACTGAAATAATAGTGTTTCTCAGCTCGCAAAGTAAACTAGTCTCAATTACAGATCGCTACTAAAAATGAATTCGAAATTCTGTTTGTTGTTTTTACTCGTTGTGTGCATTGCTGCTTCGGTGTCGGCGAAGCCACAAGGAGGTGAGTTGTGTTTAAATAAAAAATATTTTTCTAAAAATATAAAAAAATCGGTTCTGTGGATTAACGCTTTGTAATTGTTCATCTTAAAGGCTCTGGCAGCTGTGGTAAAAATGAGGAATTCACAAGCTGCGGCAGCGCGTGCCCACCAAAATGCGATGAGCGGAACGGTCCAAACTTTTGCACCCTCCAGTGCATTGTCGGCTGTCAATGTAAGCGTGGCTATGTGTTGAATAACCAAGGAAGATGTGTTCTACTAAGGGATTGTTGAGTGGCTTGAGCAAGTTTCTTCGTGCATAAGGAAATAATTGACGTGGAATATTATGTAAATTGTTTTTGTTTGAAGTTATTGGTTACTGAAATATGTTATTTGTGTTATGATTTATAAAAAAACTGAATTTATTGATGTACTTCAATAAAAAAATATATAAAAAATTTATTAGTTTTGAATTCGGTTGCGGTTGATTGAACAATCTATTATGGATGATCACACTTATTTTATTCTCAGTGTTTGTAAAGAAAAAAATTCCTTCAATGTCAACCCTATCATGCCCGAATTAAAATGGGCGGAGCTAACATTTTTTTAAGACTGATATATATTAGTCTTAACTCAAATATGAAGTGATAAAAATTTCAAAGTCCTATGTATCCTGGTTCATTCGTTACAGGATGTTTTTTATAGGGACAAATTAAATTATTATAAATAAACTAAACATTTTTCTCATGATTGGGCAAGATTGGGCATGAAAGGGTTAAAGTTCAAAATTCTTATATTATTTTTGGATTTCAAAATACACGTTTTATTTTATTTATTTTATCGAATTGTAATTAAAAACTTTATATGGTTGTAGATACTCTCTACCTTTTCGTCTAACAGATATTGTCATTTGAAATCATATTTACTCATTATGTACTGAACAGCTCAGAGAGATCTTAGCTAATATAGCTAATAACAAGGGGGAAAGTGGAATTAAGTAATGTATGTAATGTTGCATAACTCTATAGAATTGGCTGTACAAATATAATATAAACAAATACACGCATTTAAAGGGTTATCTGCCAGCCATAAAATATTATAGTTGTACTTTTGATATGTCCAAGGTCATACTGATAAGGTCTCATCAATTGTTCGAATGCAAGCTTTGCTTATTTGTGTTCTAAACAGCGTAAGTTCAGTGAGTTCAACGTTATCAGCGTTGGGAAGTTCCCATGAAATATTACTATTTTAATAGTTCTCCGATTTGTTCACAAACAGCGTACTAGTAGCCACGAAGTAGTAGGTACAACTGCGATGATTTACTTAAAAATTACATTGTTGGCAATTACATTTTATGAACACTAAATTATTGAAATGTATATTTTGTTATTCTGAAAAGGTCATAATCACATAATAACTATTAGAAACTATATAAGTACACAAAAAGTTTATTAATGATATTTTTATTTGAAATATTATTTATTTGAAATATAGGAATAAGTGTAGAATATTTCTAAAAGCTTCAATTTATTAATTATATTTTTTCTTCCAAAAAAAATGCAAAAAAAATTAAATTTCGCCTGTACCTGATGTTATTAACACCTTAATCTATATTTTCTTATTACTTCTCACCAAAACGTTTATTAAAGTCTAGAGTTTAACTTCACAAATAGAGGTCAAATTTATAGTAACTTAATGTTGTTACCGGCTAATTTTAATTGTTTAACTGTAAAAATTAGAAAAAAAAATCGGAAATTGATAATTTCTCACTTATTTGAAAAGTGATATCAATTAAGTATTTGCCAGAATAAGTAATAAATACGTGTAATTATTTTTTTATATTTAAATGAACATAATTTCATTCAAATGCATGACTTTTTGGCAAAAAGTCTCAACTATTTTATAAAACCGTAACCAAAACCACTGACTTGCACACAAGGCAACGATAAATGAACCAGTTAATTATTTAGATAAAAAACACAATTAAACTATTTTCCTTTTTGTGGTTAAAATGCAATTATGTTCAATAAACTTTTTTGCTGTCAGCCATTAACTATTCTATTGATGTTAAGTTTTTTGATTTGATTTTTTTTTTTTCAATTTAGCAGAGTATTATATGGTACTACACTATTTTTGGTTTTTTATTAAAATATATTGTTCAAATTTAGAACATATTAATGCCATAAGCACTACCGGTCTCTAAAAATCTAAATATGCAGCATAAAATAACGTATTATGCTTGCAGAGCCGGCAGACACGCTGTTCTGACTTAGCTCATTTACATATATGCTGAATCTGATAAAATACAAGTAAGTAAGGGCTAAGTTCAGGTGTAACCGAACATTTCATACTCTCGCAATTTATTTATTTAATTTTATTAATATAACAAACAATTTGACTCACATATTCGGCATACATGTATATGGAATAAAATCCATTGAAAGTTTGAAATTCCAAATATTAGGTACAATGGAGCTGGGGGAAGTTATGACCCAATTTCACTCATTTTTGGCACGGAAAAAATAACCATCTGAATTTCTTCATAATATCTTACTTAAATTTTTGTTAAAAAAATTATTAGAAATACTGAGATCTTCATATTCGATATATGGGGTCCTGAAAACTTATGGAACGATTTCGACGATTTTTAGAAAGGCGGAGCCTTTGAGCCTTGGAGTATTTTTTCAAAATTCTTTTCCGATATTTTCACTAGTGCTTATTTTATATATTTTGAAGCAAACTTTTCAGATTGATTTCACAGTTCTGGTCATATCGGAAGTAGGTGTGGTTGTGAACCGTTTTGGCATATTTTCACAACATATTTCTGGGATGCCAGGAAAATATTATGAACGGAATTTCATTGAAATTGGTCGAGTAGTTTCTGAGATATGGAGTTCGACCCATAAGTGGGCGGAGCCACACCCATTTAAAATGTTGGTATACCATTTTGAGTGCAGCTCTTCTGTACCATCCTTATGATGAAATTTAAGGTTTCTGGTGTTTTTCCTTACTGAATTAAAGTTTTCAACATAACCTTTTTGTATACGAGATGGGCATGTTTATAATCCGATTTTCTTCCATCCACATTGGTTTTTTTAAATATTTTATTGGTTTTTGATAGTTGGATAAACCGTGTTTTAAAAAATATACAAAGTAATATTAAATCCTTTAATATTTCATTGTGGTAAATCTATTCCAAAATAACTTTCCGAATATTCTCGAATAGGTTTTATTAAACCCCTTTTACTTTGACACAGTTTGTAAAGATTTTAATTCTAATTCGAAAATAGTTTTACATCAAAGCTGAAACAGTTTCTCGTTAAAATACTTAAAGTAGAGTTTCCTGAAACAAAAAAAAAACTCCACTGTAATCCTGTTACGACGGACGACCTTTTAAATTTGGCAATATGTTATGGCAGTTCATTATATTTCCAGTTACTTTTTTCGATAAGTGGCAACTATTTTTCCTATATGTATATGACTCATTTTTCTTTGATTCGAATTACCTCCAATTTAATACTATTTTCGAAACCAGCAACTGAAAAACAGATTAAGCCTCTATGGACGATTTCGAATTCCGAAAACAGAAAAGATATCTTTTAAGATGTACATGATGCCAGATAATTGAAATATATTTGATAGGTCAGTTTAACTGGATTTATTACGAAAAAATCCAATCCTTCCACGAATCCATTAATACAACAGAAAATTTTTTCTATGTTTTCAGTTTCGAAAAATTGTTCCAAATAACTTTTCTCTGGTGTTTAGCAAAATATTTGGATACATTTCTCTCTTCCAACTTACTCTAACAGATATTTTAAAATTATAACAATTTCACTGATCAACCAATAAACCGTCGAACGTTTTCCTTTTAAAAATTTCTATAATTACATATGTATTATGATTTGTAGTCACTCTACACATACATAGACATATACTCAGGCACACACACTCACTCGTAAAATGAAATTGCGTCCTTGGCCATGACACCATTACACAGAAACAACCTGTTCGCCAACCAAAAAACACAAATTCCGCGCAGTCGTTAATTACCAATTTCATTTCATTGCGATGAGTGCTTCGGCCAGAAGGAACATAGACATAAAAGCAACAACAACACCAAAGACAGCTGGAAAACATCATACAAACAACAACAAGTTATGCCAATATGGCAAGTGTGCTCAATGAGGTGGTTGTGGCCGCGCGACTATTATCTACTGTGGTTGCCGCAAATAAAGTGTGCCACACACAAAATGGGGCAGCGGCGCGTATAAACATTATGAGTATGCTTGTGTGTGTGCAGCTTTTATGACAGCTTATGCGCCTCTTGAGTGAAATGTGATGAATAATTTGTTTGTGTGTCAGCTTGGTTGTTAATTAATTAAAAAAATTACAACAACACTTTATTTTTGTTCACTTAAAATACATATGGGATATAAAGCTTTGCCGTAAGTTGCTCCAGTTAATTAAAATAAAAAAAATTAATAAAATGAATATCGCAAATGATTTAGAATATATAAAAAAATATCTATAAACATACTTACATATATATATTATATACTGGGAGTGTTCAAAATTCCTCCTTTCTCATAAATTTTCAATAAAAATTCAATTCCAGCTTTTATATTATTCTTCTGAACCTTTAAAAGTAAATTACCGTTACTTTTTCCACACTTCCACTAATAAAAGCACTTCAAATATATGAGAGCACTGATTTTTTATAAGAAATTTTCCCACGCTGCGTGCATGAAATTTCACTTTAAGAACACTTAAGCACCTTAGCATAAATCTTTCTATATATTTCTTACAGCCAAATTACATGAAATTCTTTCCAAATCACCTTAGAAAGCATTCACTACCACTTTTGTTGTTATTGTTCTTCACTTCTTCAGCCACAAAGCTTTATTCACGCGCACACACGCTGCCACTAGCGAGCTGTCTTCAGCACAAACGTGCGATTCTTGGTCATCAAAGAATGTACACAAGGTGCTGGAAGAAAGCCAAAATTAACAAACCAAACGCGTCGAATGACAGAATCAAACTGATCTTGCAGCTTGCTGTTGATGCTTTTGCCGCCGCTGTGGCGTGGCTGGTGTCTGCTAATTGTGCGTTACGCCAACCTGTTGCTGAGGAAATATGTTGGTGCAACAACAAAAAAATAACAAGGTAAAGGCGAAAAAACAACAATAAACAAGATAAACAACAAGCAAGAACAATAATAAGAAAATAAAAGCAAAAATAACAATAACAACTTGATGAAATTAAAATCAACAACAACAACTCAGCAACATGTTTCACCAAAGTGAGAATTTTCAGCTTAATGCCGTTGGTGGCATTCCAACATAGATATATGTAGTAGTGTGTATGCGCGTGCTGCCACATAATATGCTGTGTTGGAAGATGGCTCCTCTCATTTCTTTTCGACTCGCCCGCAAAATGAGCATGTGCCCAACTGATTACAGCAGGTGTTGCATGTCCAAAACGCATACAATTGTTATTATGAAATGTTTGTTGCAATCACCATCATCTCGTTGTGTTGCAATGCGCGCTTGCTGTGAATAAGGTGTTGTTCAAATACAATGCAACACTATAATAAGATAAGTAAATTAGCAGTAACCGAAATTGCAAATGCGCATATTTATTTTTAATGATGGGAATCTTTTGGTGTACACGGTGAAAAAAAATTGAAAGTATTTTATTTCATTGCATATTAAATAAAAATAGTTAGTGAAAAGTGTTAAGCTCTGAGATCTTACGAAACACAAATAGAATTTTCAACAACAAAGTGAAGTTCATTAACTTTAGACTCATATTTAAAAATATCACACTAATTATAATGATTTATGATGCAAGCTTTTGAACCTTCCATAGTCTAATTGAGTTGGCGGGCAAAATAAGTGTAGTACTGTTAGACAAAGATTGCCATATATTTCACAATGTCTATGTTATCAATAAATTCTAAAAAATATTTCTTCAAGAATATGTGGAGTTATTTCAAATCGAGTCTTAAATATATAGTAATCAAAAAATAGTATAGAAAATGAAAATCATGTCCAATCATGTACCTGCTACTAAGCTATTTAGTAATGAAGGTAAACACGATATTATGAATTTATGAAATCTATTCTAGATTTCCATTAAATTATGAAATATTCGCGCTATTTTTAAGTTTTGCTTCGTTAAAGGCAAATCTGCTGGAGAAACTTTCCGTGAGATTAATGGTGTTTTGGGGGAACTGCGGAGGAATGGTTTCGACGATTCAGAAACAATAAAAACGACACCATGGATAAGCCAGTCGGTGGAAGGCCTTCGACGATGAATACCGATCAAATCATGGAAAACATCGAGTTAGACCGACATGTGGCATCTCGTGACATCACCAAGGAGACGGGAGTTAGTCACCAAACCATTTTAAGCTATCTACAAAAAGCTGGAGTCGTGGTCGAAGGCCGATGAATCGTCCCAAACAGTGACCAAGCCGCCATTGACGGCCATGAAAGTTTTAATGTGTGTTTGGTAGGATTGGAAGGGAATAATCCACTATGAGCTGCTCCCATATTGCCAGACGCTTACTTCTATCATCTACTACGAACAACTGGGCCGCTTGAAGCAAGCAATAGACCAGAAGCGTCCAGAATTGGTCAATTGGAAAGGTTGTAGTGTTCCACCAGGACAACGCCAGACCACACACTTCGTTGATGACTCGTCTGAAGCTACGGGAGCTCGGATGGGAGTTTTATCGTATCCACAAGTAGCCCGGGCATAGTGCCGAGTGATTATAACCTGTTCCTGTCAATGACAAACGCTCTTGGTGGTGTAAAGTTGAACTCAAAAGAGGCTTGTGAAAAGTGGCTTCTTCGCAAATAAGGCGGGGGGCTTCTACGAAGGGGGTATTATGGCGTTGGCGTCTAGATGGAAACAGATTATCGAACGAAACGGCGCATATTTGAACTAAATCCGATCACTGTAACACTTTTTATAAAGTATTGAATAAAGAACAAAAAAGCGGAAGGGAGATATTTGCCAACTTATCATAAGCGTCTTCAAGTTCTAGACTTAGTTTAATATAAAAAGTCTTTACTAACATTGGGCTATATTTTGCGAAGGTTGAACTCATACTGCTCTCATAGCAAATACATCTTGCGGATTCATTTTCCATCAGAAACAAATGTAAATATAAAATGTGGAACAAATATACATATAATCATTTAAATATGTTTTAGTTTATATATGATTAAATTGTATCTTATTTTCTATAGTCAACATCGAACAGGTATGAACTGCTCTTTTTAATGATACCAAAATCGTCACACGCTAGTTCAACTGGTCACGTGCCTTTCATTTCACTATACGATCTATAACTAGGTTCAGATCTCCTGTATTTTTGTTCAGAATTCTTTGTAGACCTCGACCTGTATTCTATATACTTATGCTATATTCGTCATCTCAGAAATATTCTCATTTTTAGTTCAGAGTTTTTAAAAGTATATATTCGGTCTACAACTTTGCTTCCACGGTTTTTTGTAAATTTAAGTTCTTTTTTTGTATAAAAACGGTTACAAATGTCGATGAGCCTCAGCCGCACTTTTCTTGGAATTAAAAAAGAAAAGCAAAATTTCCCGCAAATGTCGAGAAAGTGACATTTTCAGTTGAGAATAAGTTTGAGATGCAAACAGATCTCTACAAATATTTTGTTGGGTTAATGTTGACACAAATGTTCAAGATCGATGTAAAACGATTTAATCGGCCAATGCTTGACCCTAGAGACATCTATTGGAAAACGGCGGAAGCAAAGTTGTAGACCTTATATGTCGTAACTAAAAGTTGAAAATTTGTTTCGCGAATTATGTTTCATAGAAACTTATGCTAAAGAGTTCCAAAAAGTCCTAATTAAAAGTTGAAAATTTGTTTCGCGAATTATGTTTCATGAGTATTTTTAAAAAATATCTCTTTGTCTTTTTGATTTTGAATATATCTTATCGCTGAAATTTTTGTATGAAATTACGGGTTTTGATTTTTTCCTAAATTTTTTGAAGACTTCTAACAACTTAAAATATAATA
Source organism: Zeugodacus tau (assembly GCA_031772095.1). Taxonomy (NCBI): domain Eukaryota; kingdom Metazoa; phylum Arthropoda; class Insecta; order Diptera; family Tephritidae; genus Zeugodacus; species Zeugodacus tau. The sequence goes on along the minus strand of CM062652.1, from coordinate 17,860,911 downwards.
AATATTATTTTATTTTACAGATCAACATTAAAAAGCCTCACTACGTTATTCGAAGTGGTAAGTAAATACAATTAATATATATTTTAAATTTTTACTTCATTGGTAATAGAAAACTTTTAAACGATTTTTAAAATTATGTCTAATTTCTTGTCTATTTAAATTAAAAATAAAAAATTTAATTTTAAACCCACCAATTCTCAAATCTTTGAAAAATGTAGGTAATTATTTTATTCGTGTTAACCTACATACGAATATGAAGTACTAGCAGACCCGGCCACACGTTTTTGTGGCAAGGTATACATTAAATTAAATTGGTCCAATCTTGGCTTCGGCGACGATATGTTACGTAGCAGGATGACAACTCACACTACTTTTAATTGCAAAGTGAGTGGTGATAGTACAGGCAATTTTAAATAGTTTGGGATAATTGACTACGTCATCCTGTTTTGTAGCTGTGTCAACTCTCTTGGACCGAAATTCTAAATTCTTTTTTTTTTTACCACCAATCATCAGGTCATTCAATCAGTCATTTATGGTTATCATATTGAGGTTTCATGTCAGGAAAACTTCTCTTTCGAGTCAATGAAGTGACAGAAATCTGTTGGAAATGTTATTAATCCATCGAGGTGTCAACTGCGACCCTACCATTTGCAACTGCTTCTACAATCGCAATTTGATATTGTTGCAAAAACACTCATATGTCAGTTGTTAATTGGCGATTCTTTATGTGTCATCACAAATTAAATGATTTTAGGCATGCGATTAGCCCGTCAGTACCAGTTGATCCAGGAATAATTGGAAGAGTCCGGCGAAAATCATCTGCTAACAGAATCCTGGCTCCACCAAAAACGTTTATTGACAATCAAGATATTTTAAAGTCCTGTGCAGTACCTCCACCGACTTCTTGAATGTTTGGAAAATCTTCGTTAAGCGCTAAAATGTTCGGTTGGTCCCGAATTTAGCCTTTCCTTATTTGTTACAAATTGTTTTGGGCTATCGACACAACCTTATACAATTGAACAATAATAAAAATATTTTAACAAAGCAACAATGACAACGTTCAAAATATTATTTTTTTGTTTTCTCTTTTTATATTTTTCTTGTCAACTCGAATAAAATTATTTTATCTTCCTCGCAATTTTTCCATATTCACTCACTCTCTATTATTAACACTATGTTAATTATTAATATCTCCTAACTAAATTTCATCAAAATCCGTTCAGCCGTTTAGGTATGATAGAGCAAAACTCCCAGCAAAAACCATAAAAAAATCACTAACTCAATTCAGTTTTCTGCCTACTGCCTACCCACTAAGAACGATGGCGTGATTATTTATAGCCTATGACCATTTCTAGGTTATCATCTATCACCATACCAAATTTCATCAAAATCCGTTCAGCCGTTTAGGCGTGAAAGAGTAACAGACAGACAGAGTTACTTTCGCATTTATAATATTAATATGGATGAGTGAGATAGAGAGAGAGAACTTATGGTACATTAATAATTTTTTCTACGCGTTTTTTGTTCTTCTACAAGACAAGTTCTTTTGATTCATCATTTCGCCACGGCGCTGCTAGCTGCTTAAGAACATTTATAGCCGTAACGTGCTTGAGCTTAACTTGATTACGTATAATTACACTTTCTCTTCGCTATTGATATTCTAAGTATTTTTTTATTCATATGATAATTTTTTTATTTTGATGGCAGCGCAACACATTAATATGCAGATGAAAGAAAAAAATTGTGGAAGATAAATGCAGATGAGTAGATCTTGTTTGGTATTACAAATGTGGGATAATAATTCTTTGGATTTATACACTTGTGAGGAAGAAAATGGCAGAGGCAAATTTTATTTATTATTTTTTTTTTGGTTTAAGATCACTATTAGAATAATACGCTGAATGATTATTTTTTAAAATATACTTTCCAAAACTAAAGTCATTTCCCTACATCATATTGAGACCACCTTCACTGAAAGTTAAAGAAAGAGTGGGTATCCCTAATCAAGTAGTCCGAAAATTTCAATTTCAAATCCACTCGGATTCCTCCTAAATTTAAACTTGATTTGTACGATTTCTTAAAATTATAATAAATATCTAAGATCTCTATTTTAATGACCGCCACTGTAGATACATCACTGGCTTCAGCAGTTTTCATTGTAATCATTGCTATGTTTTTACATACTTTTAGGGGTTGGAAATAGTCGACAATGAAGAATTATTAGCGGCTTGAAGTATTGCTGCTTTCAGCTTAAAGCTATTTCTTACATATTCCAATATTTTCGAAATCATTTTCCTAACACATATTTTATTTCTGTTCAGAGCCTGAAATAATACTTTCAATACACTGGTGTCTAAAAACTGCTTCATTGGCAATATTCAAAAATTTCCCACATCACTTCGAGAAAACAAATTTTGTAAAAAATTTTTACTTCTCAAACGTCAACAATCATTCAAATGTGATTGTTTAAAATTTGAAATCGGAACATTTTTTCGTTTAATTGAACAAAATTTGAAAAAAGTTTAATTTTTGGCGAAAATAACAGCTAAAAATATAAAAAATCAGCATCAAAACAGTAGCCATTTGCGAATACACGCAAATGAAGCCCAATCGCAAAGAGTCCGTAGCGCCGGTGTGCACGAAGGAAACCTCGACAATCGGCACGATAACCGCCAGCACAGTCGCGGTGGACGCGCCGAAGCACGATGAGCCTTTACAGAATTTGCGTGAAAATGTCACATTCATCGGCTGGATGGGCATCATTGCCTCGGCGACGTTGCTGCTGTGCTCGGGTTTGACCATGCAGTGGCAACACGAGGTGGTGCGCTATATGATGCTTATGCTGCGCAAATCCGCCGAAATGGAACGTTCACGCGCGATGTTGCGACGGGGTGAGTGGTGGCGCGGGGCTGACCGCTCTAGCTTAGGATTTAGAAAATAATTTTAATATGAATTTTTCCTCAAAGTGGTAATGACGGTCAGTGTCAGCGCTTATTTCCTCTCTGCGATCAATGTGCTCATGAATATGTTTCTGCTAACCGGTGTGGCGAAGGTTAGTATGACTTATTCATAGATTCCACCACTTTGTGCTATAAATTATCTTTGAACTGTGAAATTTTAGCTCAATCACAAACTCATGTTGCCTTGGCTGCTATTTCATGGCGTGATCTTTGGCTTCTTCGGTCATATCGGCTTATACATGATTGTGTCTAGCTTGCTGTTGGACTTCAAAATCTTCGTTTTGCTGATCGCCTCATTTACAATGATTATAAGTAGACAGTTTGAGCCTCTCTTTGCGCATTTTTTAACTAAAAAAATATTTATCTTTCAGTGATTTTCTATAAAATAACGTTTGAGGTTTTTAATCTCTGCAAAACCATACGTAGAAACAGTTTGACGAAAGAGCAAAGTGCGCTGAATGAGGAAGAAACTAAAAACAATTACTTGGTTTTACAATCTGAGGCTTAAGAAATCAGTTAAATAAGTATTCAAGTACAACAAACTCTTCAGCACTGTTTTAAATGACAAAATTATGTTTGTATTGATTTTGAACACATTTTGGAATTAGAAATTTATTGGCTTCAAAAACACTTCGAAAATAAACTAAATTTAATCTAAACAGATCAATCTTTCAGCGAATTTTAATTTTGTGTTAATAATATATTTCTTTTGGTTTGTTGTTTATAGTTTCAGGATTTGAAGATGAATTTACGTCCATTATCTGGAAATAATTCTAAAAAAAATCGTAATTTGAAAAAAATCTGTTGTTCAAGTCCTGTACATTTTATCCCGAAGACTTCTCGAAAATTTCTTCAAGATCGGTTAATTAGTTTTTGAGAAATCTTGATAAACGAGGTTGAAAACATAGTTTAGAAAAAAAACACGTTTAAAGTATTGAGTGACAATAAAGCTAAACTGGAATAAAGCGTGCAACTTCTTCAGACGCCAATCATCAAAATATTACTCAATCGACTTGAAAATTTTGGACAATATTCTAGGGCTGTTGTAGAATTAAAAAGGTTCATTTGTCCGTAGCATAATATTCGAAATTCCTGTTCTTGAAAATATAAATATATATTGGAGTATCATAGACATTAAAGTCGGAAATGTTTTGTCATGATTAAAGATTATCAATTCGATCGAGCGATGGGATTAAAAGTCTTTATATATTATAAAGCCAAGTCGGTTGCTCTGTAACAAAAATTAATTTTCTATGATCCCTTACTATAAATCCTATGGAATATCGATAATGGTTCTCCGATATCTCATGTATTCTTGCGAGCGTGGTCTTATAGTCAGTAGAATCATAAGAAGAAAAGAAAAGAATCTTTTCGAAATTGGCAAATGTCTACCCAAACAAATGTTATAGACAGATATTTCTATTGATATATTGAGAAGTAAAGAAAACTATTTTGAAATTGTACAAAAAACTGTCTTATAGCGTTTTTGGAATTAAAATTAATTGATCAATCAAATTTTTTATTGAGAAACCCTTTTTTGCCTCTTATACTTCTTAGGAAGTTGGTAAGTTTCATCAGCAGCGACATCTACCGTGGCTTTTTTTATCAAAAATGTCAATGTAGATTTTATTTTGTATGGTAAATCGATCTTAATAAGCGTTTTAATCGAGCAGAGTCCGGTTAATTGATCAATTAGCTCCTGTGTAAAAAGGCTATTATGCTTTTTATGCCTTGATTGATTGATCGCTTTTCAATGAGAACTAATATAAAGAATTGCAAAAAAAATATTTCGAAATAATGGGCCTAATCATTGAATCCGTTTCGATCGAAAAATTTTACGTTCACATTGAACTCACTTACCGACTCGAAAAAATGCTTTCCGCGGCTAATAGATGTCGCTAATTACGAAATCATTGAATCCGCAAAATTTAAAATTTTGGTCGCCATCTATCCGTTGGTGAATGAGTTGCGGAAATGTAAAATAAATAAACAATTTGGCAGTTTTTATCTAAATAATTACTGATGACGGACTAAATCATGTTTTAAATGGGTATTTAAGAGACTAGAGACCAAAACGGACTAACAAAAATAAATTAAAGATGTTTAAAAGCTATATAAGCACTCGAAATAGCGAATGAATTTTCTCAAAGAGCCTCAGGCGAATTAAATATTTTTATGGAAGAAATTTCACAATAGTTAATTGTCAGTTTTATTTTTTTTTAACAAAACAAAAAGCACAGACACTTTATCAAATTTGTCGATTAAGGTCGATAAAACAGTTTCACTTTGTGGTAACGCAGTTTATCAACGGATTCAATGATTGCATGTACATTTTCAATCGAAAATCTGTATCGTATCGAAATCGAATTCGTTGCGGATTCAATGATTAGGCCCAATATAATATTCTCTATAGATATTCGGCTCATAATTTGTGTATAATGATGACTCCAATAATTTCGGGTGGTAAAATAAATAATGAGTTTCAATATACGATGGAATAAGTGAATATTTTCTTTTTGCATTTAATACAAATTGCAAATTTTCCCAAGCCACTGACAATTAGCTGTGAAATACCGTGGTTAGTATGTAATATCCATTACGAGACCTATATTAGTATTAATGTTTGGGAACTGACTTTTCAGTAAAATTGTTTTGCTTTCTCACGACCCAACTGTAAATCATCATTGTTTTGTAATATTAAAACCACTTCTAGTCCATTTAACATGGAAAATACTCACCAAATTGCACCGCAGTGAATTTACTACTGGGAACAAGTTGCCACACTTGTGTGCACATTTCTTTCAAACATTACATAAATCACAGTTATCATTTTTTTTTAATTTAATTTATTGTTTCTTAATTCACATATAAATTATATAAAAATTAATTGCTACTTAATAGTTTCACACACTATTTACAACACTAGTATATATATAATAATAGAAGCCATAGACATACGTAAATGTATACTTATGTGGGTATTTATACTATATATATAAAGTATATTACTTTCACTTGCGTAGCATTTTAGTGCACAATTATGACTAAATAGTTAATGTAGTATAATAAAACACCATTATATGCAACTAATTACAAATACATATGTATATATACTATGAAGCTCATTTGGGTGATATACTATAATTATAAATATTTATCATTTGTTTTTAATATAAATACAAAGCTTAATTAATAAAGTGTGATTACTTAAGTGAGGCAATGCTCCGTTATGCGCTTAACACAATAATTTAACGATTAACAAACAATATATATATATGGGTGTGTTTGAGAGAAATTACCAACAACAAATTAAATAGAATAAAAAACTATTTACAAAAATTTAAATAGATATGGAAATCGTGGAATACTAAATAATAAATATGCCTTACTAAAACTAAAAAAGAAAACAGAAAGACTTGCAGAAGTTTGTAGAAGCATTTTTGTGGAAAAATTAAATAAGAAATCGATAAATATGTAGAGTTTTGAGCATTTTTAGTTTGCGAATTGTCTTACAATTTCGCATTAGATTTGAAGAAGTAAATGAAGTCGTCTTGAGTCCCTTTTACTACACGTTCGTTGTTAGCCCAACCACATAGGATATCCAATCTACCGTATAGGGTACACGATGATAGATGCCCGGCTGGCCGCGCGATGCGCACGAGTAGCCCGCAGAAACCACGCCTACACAGTTGATAAATGAAGAGTAATTAGCAAATGTTGTGGAATGGAAAATAATATTGACCTGGCTTACCTATTAAATACCAACGGCCGTTCTTCTCATGCATCAGCGGACCACCAGAGTCGCCTTGACAGGAGTCCTTGCCACCATTGCGATAGCCAGCGCACATCATTTCGGGGTAAATGACAACGTTGATGCCATTTTGACGATGCCAGCGTTCGCAAATGCTAAAGAAAAAATATACAGAATTATTTATAATCACACTTAGTCTTTATTCAATCGATTTGTATAAATAATTTATAAAAATAGTCAAAGGTTACTATATAATATTATATTACAAATTTTTAATATAAAATCACAGAATTAAACATTTTAATTTTTTAAAATGAATCCTTAAGATAACCGTTGCAATAATTTTTTAATATAATAATTGAAAATTAACGGTTGGAATATCCTCCAATTAGTCATATGCAAATTTAGGTTATCTTTATTTGAAACTTAAATGATTATCAATTAAATACTTTATTCGAGAATCTTAAATAATCTCTCATATTTCACTTTACTTACCGATTCTCAATCACTGGCACATCCACGGCTTGCAATGTTTTGGGGCGCAGTCTTGAGCCAGGATTCAAAGCACCCCAACCCGCTGCCCAACCGAATTTTCCCAGAAAGTCCTCATTCTTCTCCGGTAAGCAGATAGGAGCTTTAAAGAAATTAAAAAAAAAATAAATTTAAGTAAATTTAAGAGCCGAAAGAAACCTGAGAACTAAGGTCTTAAAAATAATAACCTACTTATAAACTCTTTCTACCCTTTCTACCTTTAATTGGTAATTGGAAAAAATAATTTTGGATCAGTAATTTTTTAAGATAACATAGATTTTTGATTTGACATCATATAGGATGAACTTAGCTGCCTTTTTGTTTTAAATATTCCTCTATTTGAGTCAAGATAGATTTCCCATTTATTTATGACACAAAGGATCCGTAACTGCCTCATAAGAAGGCGTTCTGGTAAGTCCAATTTCGAATAACTTGTTCTGACATAGCCAAAACCTTCCTAATGATGTACGGAATCTTGATTTCAGCTGGTTTATCAGCATTGACCATTGACGTGACAAACCCCTGCAGAAATAAATGTAATTTCTTACAAATGTAAGGATGGTTTTAAGCGCTGTATGACAGCTGCAATAATCCAGTCTTTAGGATAATAATTTTTTTTGATTCAATTAAGCCAAAATTAGACGTAATTGCTTAAAAGGGGAATTTTTGAAACATGTTTTCAAATTTTCAGATTTTAATTTAATGACAATCTTTATGTACTAAGTTGTCAAAATGCATTACATTTGACAGTTGTTTTGACAACTAACCCTCTAGACAATCCAATACATATAAAAATACCATATACCATATTATAACATAATATTATACGAATTTTCTTTACTTAAAAAATTAGTTAATTAGACTGCCAATAAGTAAAAGTAAAAGTCACTATTCGCCTTTACAACCGAACTACAAGTAAAGTTGTATGAAAGCTCTTAGTTGTAATGATTCTATAAGACTAAATTTGAATAAAAATTCAATCAGATATCGGTATATATTGACATTTTGGTCAAGTTTGTAGTCAAGCAGGCGAACAAACAAAGAGACAGACTCATGAATAAAGCAATATCTCAGCCCAACTGCTTGATCAATTAGTGTATGTTTCTTCACCTGGTATTGTCTTTACAACTATCGGATAAAATACGATTTATATCATTATTTGAACTCAAATAACCTAAATATCATCATTGTAGTGTTGAATCAACTCAATTTACAAAAATTCATATCTTCAAAAGAGTCCAACTACAAATCATTACTCACCTATATGCGGCATAAAGTGCACCGGCCGTTCCAGCGTCAAAACGGACACATCGAAACGATCCGCTTGCGGTGTGAATTTGAAATACGGATGCACATCGATGCGACGCACACCGAACGTGTAGGCTGGCAGTGGTTCAACCGCAGAGTTGATTACATAATCGCCGAGTGTGACATGGACCTGACGCGGTGTGGCACGTGCCACGCAATGACCAGCGGTGACGACGTGACGGCGCGACACCAATGAACCGCCGCACCTGAAGATAAGAAAAAAAAGTTGAGTTAAAAAATAATATTGAATGTAAAAAAAAAATGTTGAAAGAAAATGCACATGAAGGCAAGTGGCAAAATGGAAATGGCTTTTTTTGCATGTAGCACGCGAGCTGTTGCAAGTGTGCGCGTGTGCAGGAAATGAATGTTGCGTATACGCCAGTGTGTTGACAATGTTGTGATTATTTGGTAAACAAACGCGAAACTGGTTGGCACTTGGTTGGTGGACCAGAGTTGAGGTCAACATGTGCATAAGGACTGGATGGAGCGCATATAATGTTTAAACACACATGCAACTTGCTTTACGACGCCTGCGGTGTAAGCTGTGGCAAGGTACTGTGACGTGGCGATTATGCAACGCGGTTGAGACTTCGTCTCGTGTGTGTTAAAAGCAAGCATTTACTTCCAAATTTACAAATTTACCCACAATTTCGCAGAGGTTATGCAAGCGCTGTGTCTTTTGAGACAGCAATTTCGCCGTTACTTAAGTGCTAAGTTAAGTTTATGACGGAAACACTTGGTTCCGGTTGTTGTTGTTATTACTGTTGTTTCGCAAAAAAATAAAATTTTATGTCAACACTTACCTCGAGGAGCCGATACGTATGTACGCCTGCCATGGAAACGAACCGAAACCGGCATCATCGCCGCCGACTATGCGCCGTTGAGCAGCCTGTTTGGCCAGCGAAATGCCGCAACCTGGAAAATTTGCAAAATTTTGGTGAATATTTTTTTACCGTTATTTTTTTTAACTAGTGAATGGTGAATGAGTTATGAGTTCAAAATACAAGCAAATGTCCATTACAAATGCAACTACATATGTGCGAACAGGAAAGCTAGTGAGAGCGAAAGAGAGAGAGATGTGGAGATGTGGGGGTGGAGGAGCAGGAGAGTGAAGTGCACATTAAAACGAGCGATAGTTGCAATTAATGAGAGCGTAATTTGTGGATATGTAAATGAGAGAGAGAGAGAGCGAGCTAGAGCATTAGTAGTGCAGGGGTGTAGCGAGCAACTAGTTGTTGTTGTTGTTGTTGTGTGGATAGGAGCTTACAACAAATCGTGTGCAAATAAAAAATAATAATTATTATTATAAAGATAAAGTAACACAAAACCAATTTGTCGAAAATTTTGCACAATCGTTGAACATAATTTCAATTCAATTGCGATCTCATGCGCGCGCCACTCACTGATCTTCCGCAACAAATTGGCCAAACGCGCAGCCGCAAATGAAGGTTGCAATCACGCCAAATAAACAATCAGTCGATCTAATAGTACTTTTACGCCGGTTAGGGATTAGTAACGCGATTGCAGCAGCAATAATAAAAAACAAAAACAATACTAACAAGTGACTGTTACCATTAAGCGGCTGCGTAGCGTTGTTGGCGCATGCTTTCGCAGCAGCACAAAAAACAATTACACTAACAACAAAAGTAGCAAAAAAAACTTTGTTTTTTTTTTTTACTTTTACAAAAACAACAAAAGTATCTACTTATGTATTGGCATGGCATTCATGCCACAAATTGTTGCACTAATTATTTTCATTAGAGTTTTGCTCGTAACGGGCATGCAGCGTAACGGGTGAGTGGCTTAACTGTATTTATATATATTTTTTTTGCATTTACAGCTATATATCTGTTTGTATGTATGTAGGCAGGCTTTTATGTGGTTAATCGTAAGTAGAAAGCATTTTTGGTTTGTTGAAATTTTTGGTGACTGGTTCGTTGGTTTTTTTGAAGGGAACTCTACCTTTCCTAATGTTGTTGTTTTATTGTTTTAGTGAAAGGATTTCATACATAAATGGCAGTTTAAAGCAATATGTTACAGCCCAGTATGCGTATTTAGTCTACTATCTAACTAATTATTAAAATTATTTAATTTATTGATTAAGTTTACTTAGCCGAGTGCATTGCTCCTACTAACTAGCAAATTATAATTATTATGTATTGCATGCAATATAATCGAATGTGATTAAGTATATTTTATTTTTGTGTGTCGATATATTCAATGTGTATTACTACATATATAATATTAGGGTGTGTAGTTTGGTGTTTAATATCTAATGGTCGGTGAGAAAAATGCGTTCATGGCGAAAACATGCTCATGCAAAAGTTTTTTTTATAATAAAATAAAATTTAATTTGTAGTTGCTCATTTAGAGCTTAACTGTATCACTGTGACAGGTCCATGCTGAGTTCAAAAATTTGGAAAAAATCGAAACAAATATAATCTTCTCTTCTCATATTGTATATGAAAAACTTTCCTCTATAGCAAAATATTAATAAAAATATAAATTTCATACCAATTAATTCTTTTTAGTTAAACTTTCTGTTATTTCTTTAATAAAACTAATTTCTTTCAGTTCACTGAGAAATCAGAGCAAATATATATATTAAAGTATCAATAAATAGGAGCTGGTAACTTAAGTTTTTAATCTTTTTAATGTCTATTCATCCGACTTTATTTTAAAAATTTATTTAAAAAAATCGTTTTTTTTATTATAACAATAATATTTTTTTAAATAATTCTATAAAATCTTTTAAAATCTTCGAAGAAAAATGCAAATTCATTAACAATTTCCAAACTCTATTATTTATAAAATCATTCTAGATCTATTACTCTTTAAATCTGAATTCTCTATTCTCTTCTTTTAATTTCACTTCTGAAATTTTTATTTAAAAAAAATATTTTTGGTTTCTGTTTAAAGCAAATTTCTTGAGTAGCTCTATCGCTTATAAACATAGGAATGTCAGAATTTATTATAATACGATTGGCAGAAATTTGCCACACTTAAGTACATCATTCCGTTCATTTCACACTAGAGATTTTCTAGAGCGCTCTTTCATTATTTATTATATGGGTCAGGTGTACTACACTTTTTCAAATGCTAAATTCGCTCGGAGGCGTGCTTTTTGACCACTTTTGTGGTATATTCATTTCTGGCACAAAAAACAAAAGCGATGTCATATTAAATAGTTCATTGAACTTTTAAGCTCATGAATATTCTAGCTTGAAGATATTTTTTTTTTCTTTAAATTTGTTACAAAAATATAAACAAACACATGTTTTGATTGAACCATGATGAGAACAAATATTTCGAAAAAGAGTATTTTTCTCAAAAATTCCTTAAAAGCTTAAGTTTCTAAAAGCTTAGAACACCTTTTGCGATCGTACTTATACGCACATATGTTGAAAAAATATGATCTAATTCACGTATTGATTGAACAATCTTTCAAATTATGAATAAAAATATTTATAAAAAGCGTATTTTCCACATAAGCTTAAAGCTCCTTAAAAGCTTAAAGCCTCTTAAAAGCTCTTTAAAAGCTCAAAGATTAAATGGGGTTTGTTTTCGGAAACCTATTGTCTCAAAATGTCTAAATTTAGCATAAGACAATACTACTAAAAAGTGTAACTTTTCCGAATATTTTCAATTATTCAAGAAGACCTCACATTTGATTTGAATTGATGCCGATCCCTTGATGGCGTTCTGGTTGATATTTTTATAAATCGCCTTTTTAGCTCGTGTTTTTTTGCGTTTTAGTATAAATATGAATATACCAACAAATTAAATCTTTTGAATTTTCACATCTGAAAGCGATTTGAATAATATAAATTTGGTAGTACGAAATTTGTGAAATAGGGTGCGCGATGCATTTTCATTTAATTATATATAAATCTTCAACGATTAAAGAACGTGAAGTTCTCTTTTCTGATCTAATGTAAATATTTACAAAAAAAATTTAGAATACATTTGTGTATATACAAAAGTGGACCGATACTGCATGGGTATATCCTTAAAAAACAATGCAGCAAACCGAGTGCTTAAAAACCATATTTCAACAAACCAAAGCTATCACCTGTATATATAAATAATTGGATTCTAGGAGTCCACAAAGATTCTAACACATCTACAATAACTCCTCGCAAACACCGCCCCAATAAAACCTACTATCCCAGGTAATATCAAACGCTAAATACTGTGCAACCCACATAAGTACATACATACAACAAACATACTTGTATGCAAATATATATATGATATGGTAAGTTTGTGGTAGCCATATCCAAGCCAAATTTCACCACATGCCGCCGTGCAATATTATATAATGCCTACTTGGTAATCGTTCACAACTCACTGGCATCATTTTTAACCGGGCCATAGTTTTTGTGCGGAAGATCAGTCAAATCGATTGTATTGCCCACATACTCGGAGGTGCGTAGGTTGGCCGATTTTGCGGTGCGATGACAACAACCGCGGAGCAGGCCATTACAAGTGCCCTGCAGTAGACCGCCGCTCATCCAACAACCGAGAAAAAACTCACAAGTACCGCCGCGATGTTGACATTCTAGTTCGGTTGTGATATCGACTGAGAGAAAGTGGCGTGTGGGAAAAATTAACATTTACATATATAAGTATGAAGCAAGTGTGATATGGATTTCTAATTTAGGGGTTTGGTTTTTTTTTAATTTTTTTTACCATGGCCTAAAAGTGAAGACCGGTCTCCATTGAAAGAAATTAAAGTAATTTTCTATTCATTTTATTATTTTTATTTTGTTTCTAAGATTTTGCTGAGTAAACTAAAAGTGCACAAAGCAACCAAAAGCATTAGAGAGCGTATTAAGAGCGTGTTGTTGAGAAGGTTTATTTTTTCTAGTATGCTGTTTTGTTTCGATGAACTAATAGCCATATACTATTTGGTAAATACTATTTTTCAATGTGCTGTTGTGTGTTTTAGTTAGCTTTTGTGTATGAAAAAACGAATTTCTTACCTTTTTCTTTGAATGTACCAGACGAGGGCGCGCCTGTTAAACTGCTCTCCGAGGTGCCGTCAATATCTTGTAGACTGAATTCGTTGCGCACATCTTGTATGGCAGCCAAATCGTTGATGCCGAAATTTTGATCTCTGTAATTTTAAAGAAAATATTTGTGTAAGAATTCCTCAAAAGATAAGTCAAGAATGACTAAGATTTACGATATTTTTCAAAACATCTCAATCTTTTTTATGCCAAGGAACTTTCAGCAAAAGGTTCCCTCAACTTGCTATTGTTTTTTGAGTCTACTATATGATAGGTGACTTCGTTACCAGACCGAATCAACTTAAAACTGTTTGCTCCAAGAAAATCGACCCATAAATACAGATTAATACAGCGCCACTTGTCGAGTTTTTAGTAACTTATTTCAAGAAACAGTAATCAGAAATCACTACAGAGTATTTCATTAGAGATCAAAGTCGTAAACTCAGTTCCAGGAAAGAATATGACTATAATATCATATTAAATTAAGTTCTCCAAGACTCTTCGATTCGCTTCGAGGTCCTGCATCAATATTTTATAAGTTATTATTGAAAGACAAGGCAAACTAAAATACCTACGAACCGATTTTTGTATAAAATATTTCCATACCACTAAAACTCATGTAACCTACTGCTGTAGGTACGAATATATAATAAAAACTCACTCACCTAAAGGCTACGTTATCGTTAAAGTATACGCCATTTCCGGTGCCACTAGGTCCTGTTGTACCAATATTATCGTTCACTGGAAAGACGACCCTAGGACTGCGTGATGATTTGAAAGGGAAAAAGCGACTCTTTCTGGAACTCTGATAATCGACAGGGCCATTTGGTCCAATATATTCATTGAACGCCTTCTGCGGCGCAAATGGACGTGGCGGACCTGTACGAAATTCAGTATCACCAAAGAACAGACCGCGTTGTGGACGTTGTGGAACAGCTGTTATGGGACCGTTCACATCACCGAATTTGGTAACCTCTTCACGGAATAGTTTACCAGCAGCGATGGCGGAGTTTAAAGTATGCGGTTTACTATTGGAGACCAAACCGGGGAATTCGAAAGGATGTGAAATAGGCGTGGCATCGCCGTTTTCATAGATTAGTTGGCGCGTATGGCGTGTGTCTTGCGCTAGCGCATCCTCACTGTAGGGCGCCTCAAAGCCAGTTGTTTCGCCGAAGATGGGGTTATCCTCGCGATAACCTTGTGGGTAGAAGGGACTAGCTGGTTTTAGGCTATAACTCGGGAACTTAAAACCATTGCGGCGCGCTGTATCATCATCATCGAAGTCGGCTTTATCTGTGGACGTGAGTGGTGCGCCGGGCGCTGGCGCAATTGCTAAATCGCTACGATCGGTGCGCGCATTTAGCAACTCATCGCCGAATTCCTGTACAGCCGCAGCGACGGCATGCGCTGGCGGACCCAAATACCCAAAGGAGGTGTTATTGCGTTTCGGCAACAATGTTGTGCTGCTAGCTTGTTGTTGCAACGGTATATATACATAATTGCGCTGGCGCGAAGTACGCGTCGCATTCGCTACAACTGGCGCTGCGACTGGTGCGGCTACTGCGGCATTAGCATCAGGTACGACTTGCTTCGGTATTGTGATGGGCACATTACCGGGCACAGCATTATTGGTACTGCTGGAGAGTTCAATTCCTGGTGCTGGTATTACCTCGACGGTGGTAATGACATCAGAGCGACGTTGTGCAGCCGCGTGTGATTGAGCTGATGGCTGGTGCGCCGGCGCTGTAAGGGCGCGTCCACTACGATAAGCGCCAAACGTTTGCACCACTGTGCCATCAGCGCGTCGGTGCCAATCCGTGAAAGGCGCTTCATCCAACTTGCTGAAGGTATTGAAGGGCGCATAAAGGTTGCGCGCGGTGCGTTGACTCTCCGCGGCAGGCCCGGCGGCAGTAACTGTTCCAGCTGCATTCAACCATGGTGTTTGGTGCAACTGTGTTGTGTGCGCCGCGGTATACGCTGTACTTTCGCGCACATTCCGCGTCGTTTGTGTGGCGTGTTGATGCGCGGGTGCAGTTTGAGACGCGGCGCCTACGTTGGCAAGCGCTGGCGGCCGTTCAAT
The DNA here is from genome assembly GCA_031772095.1 of Zeugodacus tau. NCBI lineage: Eukaryota > Metazoa > Arthropoda > Insecta > Diptera > Tephritidae > Zeugodacus > Zeugodacus tau. Next base: position 17,845,269 of record CM062652.1, on the reverse strand, counting down.
GGCTAAAGTGCATAACAGCAAACTGTTAACAATTGTGGCTAGCAGACTCCATTTGGCGATAGCTAACATCTTACATTAAGCGCGGCACTTAAAGGGTGTGGGTTGTAAAGGTTGTTGGAGGTCAGGTACGGTAGGCGGAAGTGATGCGCGCTGGAATGTTGTGTTAACACTGAAAGCTGCAGCGATGTAACGCTGTTAGTTGTCAATATATTGAAAGACTTTGGCGCCGCGGCAACGCGCTTACTATGCGCTTAACTTCAACAAGGCGCGCGGAAGTACGCTTAACCGGTTATGTTGCTGTGTCCACCAAGATCAAGGTTGCGCATAAATTTAATATCCTAATAACTGTATTTGTTGTTACTATTGTTGCCACTCCAAGTCGCGCCTCGCATTCCTTAGCGCTTAGCGTAGTGTTGACGGTGAGCGCGCGCGCGCAACTTAAAATGCAGGTTGACAACCTCTTCAATGTTTCGGCAACAAATGTTGCAACAACTTCACACACAGGCACACGCGCGTTTCTTTAGTCACGCAGCGTTTGCGAATCGCACACGCTTTGGTTCCTGTGCATCAACTTCCTGCTTGCGTGCTACACAAAACGCTTTGGCGTGTTGCGGCCGTCGCCTTCTTTATGTTTACGCTTCGCTAATTGAACGGAACTTGCCGCGTTTGCGTTTGCGCTTGCGCTTGAACTTGCAAACACCAAAATCGTGCTGCCGCGAGTGTTGTGGCTGTGCAACAGTAATCAAAACCAAAACAGCGAAACCAGCTGTGGTAATCCGTTTGTAGTGGCCAAGGTTGTTGCAGCGGTGGTGGCGGTGATGGCGGCGGCGTTGGCAGTGCGGTCGTTGCACTTAACGTTAGTCAATTGGCGATTATTGCGCCAAATATGTTGTAAATATGTTTTCCAAAGTTGTTATTGTTATTGTTGCATGTAACATGTGCGCACACGCTTGAACTAATTCGTTTCGGAATTGCCGCGCCGTGCTTGTGTGCCGATTGCGCTTGTGTACCTGTTGCGGATATCTCGTGCAGCTGGTTTATGTTGCGTGTCGTCGTGTTGTGTTGTTGCGCTTGCCATTAAATGCGGCAATTTAAGGAAAATGCAAACAAGTTGTTTGTAGCTTTGATATTATCGCTCGCTTATTGCGGTAGCCAGCTAGCTAGCTTTGAGGTTATGTTGCGCCGCTGTCGCTTCGTTTTATGACCACAATGCGGTTGTTGGTCTCTGCCGCTGCTTTGGCTGTCGGTCAACTCACGCGCCTAATTGCCAGTTTTATTTTCGTTTTTGTTTTTATATCTGCTTTGATGCGCTCTTCTTTCTCAGCGGCAACTCGTGTAATCACTTGGTATTAACGGCTCTTCAAACTATCAGGGGTGTATTTGTAGGTGCGCTGATTGCATTGATTTGCTTCTTTCACTGTTTTTTTTTCTTTCTTCAATATTTTGTAGGCGTTTGTTGTTTGTTGTTGCTGTTGATGGCGCACTTAATTGCCGTTCATGTTCCGTTGTGAACACCAACTACAACAATGTCGTGTAGTAATAGCCAACAAACTGGTAGCTGACTCGCGTGCCTCAAATGAGGCGCTCGGCTCTGGGGTGCGCTCTGCAGTGACTCAAAACGTTTGTGCACATAAACAATTTGCGGCTGTTGAAATTATATATTGTTGTTGTTCGGTACAACTATGCGGCAGCTGCAATGTTCGCTATAAATGTGATATGTGCTATTGCATTTGTTGTTTTAGCGGTTGTTGTTATTATTTTTATGTGGTTTTTTATAGCCTTGTGTAGCTGCTTTGTGTGTTTCCTTGAGTGTGCGCCGCCTGTAATGGTAAATAATTTGAAATAAATCTTTATTAGTACACATTAGCCGTTGGTGAAAATATGAGTAATAACTTGGAAAGCTAATAAATAAGCGTTATTTAAAGGCAATAATATGATGGTGGGTCAAAAGTGAGATTATTGTTATTTCATAAAATATTGAGGGGTTTATATCTGTAGCGCACGTATGTCGGAGTGAATCACAGAGGATGAATGGCTTTCAAATCAATTTTCATTAAGTTTGTTGCAGTACATACACTTAACACGAGTTTAAGCTTTCAGGTTTATGGTTAATTGTCAAGACTCCTCACTGACGTGTTTAGGAAACTTTCAGCCGTCCGTTTAATTGTCGCCAAATCTTGTAATAGACTTTTCACACATCCTAATTAATTTAATACATTCAGATTACAATTGAGAAATAAGTTTTTGCCTTTCGCACAGCCGACTACCCGATAAACGATCAGCTGTTATACCTTTTTTTTTGCTGTTCATAATAAGTTGGTAAGATTGTTATTTTATCAATAACCACAACCAAATTTCCATCTTGTTCAACTACCTGTAGAGTTGCATTTCTGCTATTTTATGAATAAAAATAGCAAAATTTACATTCTACAGACAAGTACCAGTTCGACCAACTCGATTTGTATTCGATTAAAAATTAATGTAGTAAAATAAGATTTGTCTTTTGTATGGTAAATCGATCTAAACCAGCAATTTAATTGATCAATTAGCTTCTGTGCTAAAATACTATAAATTCTTATAAATATTAATTAGAAGTTTTAAGCAAGGAAGGATATTTTTTCTACGATTAACTTCTTTTTTTTCCAAATAGTGTTTAATTAAATTGCTGTTCAGCTTGATTAATTATACAAACAGATTAAGAAGAGTATAACTTATTGTCAAATTATCGTACATAAATGTCAGCAAGTGGCTAATTATATGACCATAGTTTAAGTAGTGAGATGATTAAGACAAAATTGACTTATCGAAACATTTTGGTTCCCTGTTATTTCTTTTAAAGACTACTCAACACTTTCCTGGTCTCATTGAACCCACTTAAAATGCATGATGTCTTTTAAATATAATTAATGTCAATTAAATATTAATTGAATAATTAGTTAATTGTTTTAATGTATAATACATGGTTAATTGAAATTGTTTGGTAGATAATTATGTGTTTAATAGCTGCAAACAGCTTAATTCCTCAATTAAGAGCATACCTTTGTATAAGGCACTGCAATCAATCAAATATCAATCGTTCATTTAGTACTCATTGACTCCGAAGTCTAATTTACTCAATTAGAAAGATTAAATAGAAATAAAGGGACTGTGAAGGAATCATTCTTTTCCCAAAACTTATTTGTATTTTCCAAAAACTCTAATAAAGAAGCAAGAAGCGCTGAATTCAAAATTTTTAAAATCCATTTTTTGTCAAAAAATACTTTTACTTTTTTAAGAAATTTTATTTGTGGCACCCCATATAAGAAGTTGCTTTGACGGTTCAACATGACCCGTACTTATAAATGAAATCAACGTTAAAATGTTTTTAACAGCTAATTGCTGAAAATTGCCAAGAAAAAAAACAAAATATAAAATAAAAACAAGTGCCTTTAAAGAAAAAAATACGCGTTATTTGTTTTCTACGAATTTTTATTATTTTCTGTATATAAACAATTAGGTGCACAAGAAATAAATTAAGCATAAAAAATATATATTTATTGCTGTTTATCGCAAAAGAAATCTTTATGACTCCCACAAATTGATGCTATTAAGCAGATAAACGTTTATGATTGCTACTGATTACTTGAACCCAACAGCCAATGGCCGACAGATGTGGCTATAATGGCCACTAATATTTGCCTAACGTCCAAGTACAGCGGTTACTGCAGCCTGAGCCAAATGTCTATAGACAATCAAAACACAAATAGAGATATTAAAGAAATTGACAGTGACCATCAGGTTCACTAATTTCGTAATTGCCAATGAAGTTAACTCAAGACATCAGCCTAAATTAATGGTTGTCTTTATTATGGTTGCTGCTTTAAAACAAAAAACTCATTTGGCGATGCAACCATGCGTTTGCTCTTGAATGATTTCGTTTCACATTTGTATTGAGAGATATTACATTATGAGTTCGAATTATTACGGTGATTTCGAGCGTATTTCCGATTACTAGATTGATATAAAATACAACAAAAATATCTTCTGTAATAAATTGTGTTTTGGTGCATATATTACAATAGCCACTTACAATTATATTTTTTGTAAATGCAAAAGGACTTGCAGTTTTTTACAGGTGGCAACACTGTGCGAAAATTGTCTTCGACTTAAAACGGTTTAAATGTTTTCCGAAATGCTTAATTAATCCTTATTTTTGGATATTAATTTGGACATATATGAAAAATATTTTCAGACAGGTGGCAACACTACTTATAATAGATGTTTGAATTGAATTTTTTTCCTAAAATCGTATGAGAGCATTTTTAAGTGTTTTACTAATATTTTTAAAATAAATGTATTAAAGGAAAAACAATATTCTTAGGCAGTTGGTAACTCTAATTGAGATATTAGTTTAAATTAAATTATGTTTTCGTATTTTTTAAAAGATTTTTAAACTTTTGTTTAAAGCATTTTTTTTTTAATTTTCACAGTATAATTTTTAAATAGGTGGCAACCCTTTCTATTATTTTTATTTTAAATATGAAATTAAGTTGTAAAAAATAACAAAAATAATTATACTCACAGTTTTAAATTACAAAAATAGTTATAAGCTTCAAAATGAAGCTTTAATTAAAAATAACGGTAGAAAGGAGTAAGTGAAAGCTCAGCTCATACTAATCCATTCGCTCAAAACACTAATTGTTTCATTAAATTAAACCTTTCAACACAGAAGTGCTTAACAAGTGAAGGCAACGAATTTACCGGAATTGATGAAATTGCAAATTTGACCAAACCTTTGACCAAAACAAAAACAACAACAAACCACCAAAATTATTTAAACAGCATATTATGCAATAAATATGCCAGGTAACTAAAAACCGCATTAAGGTGTTAATCAGCGATGTTGCACGTTTTCCTACTTCGTGTGGTTGTTATTGTTGTTGTTTCTTTGACAGCATCAATAATTCAAATTGGCGCCGTTTTGCGATGAACAGCGGCGCGAAGTAGCAAAGCGCCACAGCAGCGCAAGTTCAAGCACAAAACGCCATGTATTTGAGGCTTGAAGACTCCAAGATTTGCACGAAGACAGCCAATGGAGGTAGCCAGCCACTCAGTGCAAATGAAATTGTTAGTCAAGTCTTGCAATATTTTATTTTTAGGGAAAACTAAGGAGTTGCAAAGATTTGTATTGTCGTTGTTATTGTTTGTTTGGCTTGCATGCGGCATTCAACTGTGTCGACACGAATTTGAACTTCACACTCCCGCAACGGAAGACATTACTCAATTGCATTTCGAATCTCCGGTGATAATTGTCGCTTTTGCTACAGCTCCTCTGCTGTTCCCCCTTCTCTGCCGATTCATTTGCCAACTTAGCGCTGAATGTTTGCCTTTCCATTCATTGCATTTCATTTCATTTCGTTTCAATTTCATTTTCTATTTGTTGTGTGTTTGGCTTTCCGTGTGCTTTTCGCTTTCATGCATTGCATTACCTAATCGTGAGTGTGCTGAACTCGAAAATGAAAGTGGCAACATGCCAATATCTGCTTGCATGTGTGCGTAAATGTATATGTGTGTGTGTGTTTGCAATAAATAAAATGTGGCGAAAAATGAACACTCTTCATTTCTTGCGTATTTTCTGCATTTGTTTGCGATTTTGTTTTTTCTTCCCGGCTCTCTTTGTGCATTGCACCGCCGCCTATTCGTTTGCGAGTACACATGAAATATTTAAAAACAGTCAGATGTAGAAAATTCAATGATATATTAAGTTATATTACTCAGCCGGCGATGAGTTAAAGCATTTGTATGTTTAATTGGAATAATTTTATTTTTTTCCTGAAGAGTTGCTTTGCCGCTGAGCTTTTGAGCTTTCAATTGTACAAGCTTGTTAGTTTTATGCTTAAACATAGATTTTGTTATCAAACTTATCAAGAATAATATTTCCAGTTTAGTTGTCAGAATGTCAGAAAGAATCCACTGTGAAGCCCTACATTGACACTATCCATCTTTATTCTCTTGCTAACGTCGTAACACACACACACACGACACTTGACCGTGACGATTTTTAAATTAAATGGCTGATCGTATCATTATTTTTAAATTATCAGCTATTTTCGATAAGTCTAAAAGTCTGTTGATTAGTCTCCTATCAAAATAAATTTTCCCCTAGTTGATTCAGAGAGAGAGCTCAGAGTAAACTAATCACGAACGATTTGTTGTTCAAAAAGAAAATTTATCTCACTGTCAATCAATGACATCAATTTTTTTATTAAATATGACTTCGGTAGTCAAGCTCTATACAGCATTGGAAATATTAAATTGTGTACTAAAAAAATTTAAATTTTTTTGTGATTGCTTGGCTCAGTTGTGTTTGAGCTCATGTTGTGTTATTTCTTCTCCAGCAAAGAGAAAATCATAACTATTTCAATTTTTCATATTTTAAAAATTTTATTCGATAACTGTCAAAAAATGGTGCGTCTGAAGGAAGCAGTCGCACAGTAGAGTCCATTTTTGGCCTTTCCAAAGAAAATTCGAGAGGAATTGTGTTCCATTACACTCATTAATTGCGACTCGTCAGAAACTCCTGCAGCTTCTATGGAAGGTTCATATGCCTTATAGTTCGAACCAGTGATCAAGTGATTAGCAGCCGTTTGAGCTACACAATCTTGTGTTTGTGAGTTCAAATAACAAGTAAAAATGTATGTAACCAGGCACCTATTTGCACAATTAAGAAAATTGCATTAATTTAATCACTAATTATGGCAATTATAAAACAATTAACTAATTGCCTCATTCGTATTTAATTAAATTGAAGTTATATTGATGTAAAAGTCCTCTGAAGTGAGTTCGTCGACGAAATCGACGTGAAATCGACGAAATATTAACAAAGAAAGTTCCAATAAAATTATTAGACACTATCTCCTACTAATTGTTTAAGTTAAATTGAATACATTTATCTTAATTTTTTTTTCAATATTTCTTTAACTATTTATTGAATCTGTTCTTTCAAGCCTACTAGCATTTTCGCACAGCTAAATTAATTGATCAACCTTTTTTGTCGTTTATACTCCCGACTGCTCGATAACCGATCAGCTGTTATACATTTTTGTTTTTACTTTTCATAATAAGTTGGCAAGTTTCATCAGCTGATTGATATTTTTATCAAAAATGCAGCCAATCGCAGTCAAAGAACGTCTTTGTCCCTGAGATGCATTTCATTTTCAAGTCGATTAAAATTAAATTAAAAGTTAATGAAGGTTTTTATTTTGTATGGGAAATCGATATTAATAAGCATATTAATCGAGCAGAAGCCGGTTAAAATTAAATCTTAAATAACGGGTGATTTTTTTGAGGTTAGGATTTTCATGCATTAGTATTTGACAGATCACATGGGATTTCAGACATGGTGTCAAAGAGAAAGATGCTCAGTATGCTTTGACATTTCATCATGAATAGACTTACTAACGAGCAACGCTTGCAAATCATTGAATTTTATTACCAAAATCAGTGTTCGGTTCGAAATGTGTTTCGCCGACAAATTTTGTTCAGCGATGAGGCTCATTTCTGGTTGAATGGCTACGTAAATAAGCAAAATTGCCGCATTTGGGGTGAAGAGCAACCAGAAGCCGTTCAAGAACTGCCCATGCATCCCGAAAAATGCACTGTTTGGTGTGGTTTGTACGCTGGTGGAATCATTGGACCGTATTTTTTCAAAGATGCTGTTGGACGCAACGTTACGGTGAATGGCGATCGCTATCGTTCGATGCTAACAAACTTTTTGTTGCCAAAAATGGAAGAACTGAACTTGGTTGACATGTGGTTTCAACAAGATGGCGCTACATGCCACACAGCTCGCGATTCTATGGCCATTTTGAGGGAAAACTTCGGAGAACAATTCATCTCAAGAAATGGACCCGTAAGTTGGCCACCAAGATCATGCGATTTAACGCCTTTAGACTATTTTTTGTGGGGCTACGTCAAGTCTAAAGTCTACAGAAATAAGCCAGCAACTATTCCAGCTTTGGAAGACAACATTTCCGAAGAAATTCGGGCTATTCCGGCCGAAATGCTCGAAAAAGTTGCCCAAAATTGGACTTTCCGAATGGACCACCTAAGACGCAGCCGCGGTCAACATTTAAATGAAATTATCTTCAAAAAGTAAATGTCATGAACCAATCTAACGTTTCAAATAAAGAACCGATGAGATTTTGCAAATTTTATGCGTTTTTTTTTTTTAAAAAGTTATCAAGCTCTTAAAAAATCACCCTTTATATATAAACTAAATTTCGTCTTAATTGACTCAGCTAGGTTAGGTTAGGGTAGGTTAGGTACGAAGGCCCTACGAAACCCACTTAGACTATCGAGAGCAGTCCTTTGTGATGCCGTAAAAATTCAACCCCCTCACTTATTTATGAATCGACAAAGCGCTTGGAACCTACCACAATTCTGCAGAGGTTTTTAACTTCTGTATCCGCTAATTCGCGGGGGTGCCCAAAAAAAGTGAGATCCAATGATTTTTTGTCTAGATCTCGCAAAGGCGGGACATTCCAAAAGGAAATGCTGAGAGGATTCTACCTCACCTTCTTCTTGGCAGCTTTTGCAGCTAGCATCCGGTAAAATTTTTAATTTAGTCCCAATGGGACAATGGCCAGTTAGAACATCTATAACTTGGGAAAGATTGATCTTGTTTAGGGCAAAGAGTTCCCTTGACTCAGCTAATTGACGAACAATTTTATTAAAAAATTCACTTTTCGTTCTCAAATAGCAATCGCTATTTCATCTAAAAATCATTGCTCGAAAATAGAGTAGAAGGGACTAATTGCATTACAATTAAAAATTATTTTTCACAATTATGACAACACCATTAACATCATTCTCCTAAACCAAAGTAAACTCCCATCAACAGAGCTCCTTCACATTTCATTAGTCTTCATACATTTTGGCCAATTAGACTCTGTATGACTGCCTCTGTGCGCACATGCAACATGGACATTCATCAGAGATATTTTTCACCAAATTTTCTTTCATTTGTCATTGTTGTTGTTATTTGGCAAGTTTATTGCGCCATTGTTTTGCAATGTAATTTATCTGCATGCATAATGCGTTTGGCATGACAATTTGTTTCTCCGATGTTGCACATTTGCACATTTACGATGCAGAAACAACAGTGACAACAACACACAGCTGAGGAGTCCTACTCAACACGAACACAAAGCGCTGGAACTGAGTGACAACTGCAGAAGCTTGAAGTTGAAAAAAAATTACAACCAAAAAAAAAAGTAGTCAAATATATGTGTTTACAAAATGGCAGTGGCACGAAAATTGTGTGTACACCGAAAGAAGTTGGTTGCATGCAACTGGAAGGCAAAGCCTCCAACCAGAGGACACTGTGACTATTAAGATGCTTAAATATAATATACAGTGTGTCTTGATTGCTCAATTAGCGTTTAGATTTTACGTAACAATCGTTTATTGTAATCTCTCAAAGCCTCTATTGCGCCGGCGTCAAACCCTTTGTGCGCGCAATCAAAAGCGCGAAATGCACAATCACTCAATTGCAACGCACAAAACATGTTGCATGCCTTTGCAATCTCGACTGCACTATTGTTTGCAGCGTTTTTCAATGCATTTTTGTTGTATCTGGCTTTATGAAAATGCAATGCTTGCGGCAACAACAACACGCAAGTTGAACAAAAAACTCCGAATTCATGAAAAAAACGACTTGTAAAGCCTTAACCAAGTAAAGGAAAATGCAACTGAGACCAAAAAGTAAAAAAGCAGAAAACAACAAAAATATGACAAAAGTAAAATAAAAGAAAGAATTGAGAAAAATATAAAAAAATATGAGTGAAGCAAGCGTACACAATAAAATATTTTTTTTTGTAAAAAATTAAAAATCTTACTGCGAGACTTTCACTATTCAATAGCGGGATGAAATAAAAGCTAAAAAACAGAAAAAACCGACTTTAAAGCAACAACGGAGCGTTGAAGGGCTCTTACTTTCCTACCTGAAATGCACACCCAATGCACGCAACAAATATATACAGACACAGACACCCACACGAGACAGTGATGAAGCGGCATCTTACACCCACTCCTCTGGCGCAAGTCACGAATTGCCTCAACCCACACCGGCACACATAAGTCTTCGCAATAAATATTGCTAGTTGGCTATATAATACATATACACAACAACCGTTAAGTATATATATAATTAAAACAAACAAAAGCGCAAGAGAAATGCCATAACTTACACCTCAACTATAGGTACAGCGGTGAAACGAAAGACTCAAGCAACAAACTCGTTTCCGGCGTCCTTCGCTCAAGGCCGTGTAGGCTTTACATACACACTCACACATACCGGCATACAGTTATATGTTATCAGTGATGGGGCCACAATGAAATTGTGAAATGTTTTCGAAATGAATAACAGATTTTTTTGTGTGGAAGAAATATATAAATATATATAATATGTATATGAGTCGTGTCTTTAAGGAGTGAATTAATGCTAATGAGTACATTTTTTCTGTGTTTTTATGCTCTTCACGCAGATCCGGCCCATAAAAATGCGCTAATAAACAATCGGATGGTTTTTTTTATGTGGCAATAAGTGAAATAGCAGTTGGAATTTGTTACTGGAAATTATTTCTACTGCCGAATATAGAGTAGTCGGAAAATATTTCTTTTTTCAAATATTTCTTAAATTAGCCAACGTACTGTAATGATGTTTACACCCAAAAATAATAAAACAAAAGTTTGATTGAAATTGCTTGGCATAATGCATAAAATGTCGTATAAGTTCCTGACCACATTCAATACTAACAATGTACTTTCGTCTGGACTGATGTATGTAACTGAAAATGGAACCCATGACAGGTACTCTAGTGAAGCTTCTTACTCTTTTTTACTAGATTTTATTCGAAAAATAAATCCTTGAACAATTCAGGCACCAATGGGTTCAATATAAGCAACTTTACATGTTTATTCTTGTCAGACTACCGGCCGCTAAGTCCGCTATTCATATTATACACAGTTAATTATCAAAGTTTATTTTTTTAAACTTCCCAAATGTACATTTCAGGGGCTATGTTGTGACAATTAGGTCTTGTAAAATAAAAAAAGTAAAATTATTATTTTTCATTAATTTGATGTGTTTATTTAGCATAGCGTTTCGTTCGATTTTTTTTGCCAATTTGCTGGAAGCCTGTTCCGTTCCTGTTGACCATAGCTAGCCTGTTCTGTACTTATGTAAATGATGGCATATTTTGACCTTGCTAGTGTACATTTTTGATTCGTACTCAAACAGTATTCAGTCCTGAGTTATTTTTTGGTACGAAATATTGTCTTTCTAATGCTATACAGCGAAATACGGATTGCCAAAGTTATATATTAGAAAATAATGAATGTATTTTCGCTTTAACATATACATACATGGTTCTGAGCAAACTAACGACCGTTAAAGTATTAATTTCTGATCACATTATATAGTGAATATTTTATAAGATACTAGATCGTTTTATACAACAAATTAACAAATGAAATATCTAATGCAAAAATTTGCAAATATCCCCCTTCTGTTGTTTTGCTCTTTATTCAATGCTTTATAAAAAGTGTCGGATTTAGTTCAAATATGCGCCGTTTCGTTCGATAATCTGTTTCCATCTAGACGACAACTTCATAATACCCTCCTCATAGAACCCCTCTCGTTATTTTGAAGAACTCTCCACACTTTTCACAAGCCTCTTTTAATTTCAAATTTATACCAGCAAGGGCGTTCGCCATGGACAGGAACAGGTGGTAATCATTTGGCGCTATGTACGGGCTATATGGTGGATGCGATAAAACCTCCCGAGCTCCCGTAGCTTCTGACGAGTCATCATCGTTGTCCTGGTAGAACACTACACCCTTCCTCCTGGCCAATTCTGGAGGCTTCTGGTCGATCGCCTGCTTCAAGCGGTCCAGTTGTTCGCAGTAGATGGTAGAATTAAGCGTCTGGCCATATGGAAGCAGTTCATAGTGGATGATTCCCTTCCAATCCCACCAAACACTCAGCAAAACCTTCTTGGCCACTGTTTGGGACGATTCACTGGCCTTTGACCACGACCATTTTCGCTTGATATTGTCGCATGTGATCCATTTTTCGTCGCCAGTCACCATACGCTGCAAAAATGGGTCGAGTTCGTTCCGTTTCAGCAGCATATCGCAAGCGTTGAGTCGGTCCAGAAGGTTTTTTTGCGTCAAATCATGCGGCACCCAAACATCAAGCTGTTTTATGTATCCAGCCTTCTGCAGCTGGTTTGAAATGGTTTGGTGACTAACTCCCATCTCCTGGGCGATGTCTCGAGATGTCACATGCCGGTCTAACTCGATGTTTTCCATGATTTGATCGGTATTCGTCGTCACAGGTCTTCCGCCGGCTGGCTTAACCATACCATCCATACCATCTCCCGAAACACCATTAATCTCACGGAACGTTTCTCTAGCGGATTTGCCTTTAACGAAGGAAAACTTTAAAATTTCGAATTTCGGCGTTAGTGAACTCCATGTTTACACGTCTATAACTGTTGAACGTAATATCAAAACTAATCAAGCGTAGTGTCGTTTTGTAGGTTATGTCAAGACCTTTCAAAGATGTATAGTATTGCCAGATACGAGTTCTGTAGCGCTTTATACATAGCCACGAAATTCAAATGACAAAAGACAATCTAATATATTAAAAGTAGCTTAGTCTAGGTATCTAGCACATGCTTCTTCTTCCTTAAAATTATACGAATCTTCATTACGGACATTTTCGCACCACAAAATTTAGCACAATTGAAATTTCACAACACCGTAAAGGTCAACTGCATGAAGACATCCAAACATCAAACAGCTGTGTTGCGCAAATGTTAGTGAAAAATGAAAAACTATGCACGATTTCACAAAATATCTCGGGCTGCACTTGCGACTTGACTCCAAACGCTGCTGTGATTGACAGTGACACAAGTGCAATTTGTGCGCAATTAAAAAGCCACACAGCAATCAACCGAATTTTTTTATGGTTGGCATCTAAGCCAAATTGCAAAGGCAAAGGGTGCAACATAAAATGTAGCAAATGACTGTAGTACTTCAACTGTCTTGCTGATAGTTCAAATGAGTATTTCTTAATAAAATGCCACAAAATAAATAAACCCATTCGCAACGAAATTTCGAAATACTAAATCGAAGCCGACAAAACGGCACCAAGTGTACGTAAATCAAAGGAGTTTGTACGTTGAACTCAAGCGAATTTTTAACACAATTTTATTGGCATGAAGAAATGCCGCTGAGAAGAAGAAGAAGAAGAGGGAAAAATGTAAAACATGCACGCGGTAATTGGTGTCATGCCATTGGCATATTTATACGAATAAAGCGAATAAATACGAATTTAATGTGAATACGTGATTTGATATACACATACATATGTATATAAACAAATGTATACAAACATATGTATCTAAACATATATGTATATAAACATAGACACTTTGTGCTTTGCTTGCGTTTGATTGCCTTTGAGACTGTGTTTTTTATTATTTGCTGGTATTAGATATGCTCGCCGCTGCCAAACCCATTCTGACGCAACAAATTAACGGCACTATTGAGTAAGGTAAGTGACAAAAGGGCGAGCCCAAACAAATTTTTCGGCAAATGCCGGTTTTTTTGTCTGATTTACAAATCATTTGATTGCGCTTTGAAGTGCTGCTTGATTGTTTAGCCACGCTTTTGATTGAATTTCGAGGCAAAACTTGCTAAAATCAATACAACAATAGCAAACGTGGTGGGACGTCGTTCATTAGCAGCACAAAAAGCTAGACTCTTTTTGTACTCATGCGCTTATTTTCGTATTACATTAATATTCAATTCACACTTGCGCGCCTGCTCAATCATTGTGCTTGGCCAATCGTTTGAAGCGTGCAGAATGAATTTGAAATCGGTTCGGTTCGTGTGTGAACGGATAGGTTAATATATATTATTATTATATTTTTTCGAACATGTTCCTTTTGTGTTGGAGCATGAAATACAGTGATAGTTATTACAAAATTATAAATAAAGTAATTTATAAAAATTTTATATTAATAAAAGACATTTTTTAAAAGACTACATGCAACCCGGTTAAAAAAAAAAAAATAATTTAAATTTTCGATTTTGTTTTTAATAATTTGATTCATATTTTTTAAACTATAATATTCACTTTTGTATAAGTTATTTCAATATATAAATTATTTCCAATTTCTTATTTTCCTAAACATGTGGCAACGTCAAAAATAAATAATTTTTTATAATATCCAATAATCATTATTCAGTTAATGCCAATACGATTTTCGAACATTTTCGAAATATTATTTTCAAATTTTTATTTTTTAAATCAGGTGGCAACGCTAAAAATAATATATTTTTTTATAACACTCAATAATCAGTTTTACTTAACGCCCATAAGATTTTTGAACATTTTCCAAATTTTATTTAAGAGTTTTTTATTTTTCAAGTCAGGTGGCAATGTCAAAAATAATATATTTCTCATAATACTGACTTAGGTAACATTTTATTGATAACCGAATAGTTTCAAATATTTTCTGGGTTTTAAAACATTATAAAATCTTGTTCAAACCAGATGTCAGCATCATCATTATTTTTTGATAGCCCTAACCTAAATGGGACTGCGCGCTTTTTATTTTTAGATTAATAAATATTTAAAAAAATAAAAGGGTGGCAATTTCGTTATTAATTGTTTTTAATAACAAATCTTTCAGAATATTTGAAGACCTGTTTTTCACTTCCTCAATTTTAAATTTCCAAAAAAATACTTGAATATAAATTAGGTGGCAACACCAATTTTTATTATAAAACTAGCTCAATTTTTTTATTGTTTCCAGTTTATAAGACTGTATAATTATTTTAAGGTGAATCACTTTATAATTATTTCAAACATGTGGCAACCTCAGTTTTTATTATTTTTAAACATTATCAACATTTTGACACACAATATATACTCGTATGTATATCTTTTTTATTTAAACTGCAATTCAACATTTAAAAATCTGATCTCATTAAATATTAAAATCACTTATTACCCCTCCACCGCCCACTGTACCCACAATTATATGAAGTCATGTACTTCTTTCCCTGACAATGCGGTAGCAAAGTGACGTTCAAGCTATTGACTAACCATCCACTGTTTCTTCTTCTTATCGCCTTTCACACTTTGCATGCAAATCGAAAATCAAACAAACCATAATACATACAACAATAATAACAGCAACAACACAGTGGCAAGCACACAGTCGTCTTCACATGGCGATTATATAAGTGTAAGTGTATTTGATATGCAATCAACTTGATTTTGTTTGTATTTGTATTTGTTGTTGGCGTTGGTGTTCGCATTCGTGCTTGTATTGTGTTTTAACCCAATTTCGATTCGCTTTGCGGCGTCTTCATTTTCGCTGTTATTTATTTTCGCCTTTCATGAAATTTTAGTTATTTATTTTGTATACAAAACATTAGATAACAACAATCGCGCAATAACGCGTTATAAATAATAATAATAGTTATAATAATGGCTGTTTAATGCTTTGTTGCCGTTCGAGCTCGACTATGCATCTGCATGTTACTAGCTGAATACACAAAAAGGGGGAGGAAAGCTGGCTGGTAGATGTTAGATTAAAGTCTTGCCTTAACGAAAGACTTAAGAGACAAACTCGTTGCGCGGAAAGTGCAGTAAATCGTGTGTTATTCTGTAATGCATGTTTTTTGGTTTTTGTTGAGTATGAATTTGAATAGTCCACCTATAAAATCATATTGAATTTCATACAATTTTTAAAATTCACGTAAAAAATATTTTTTTTTTTTTATTTTTTTTTCAATTTTTACAAAATAAGTTCATAAAAAATAAAAATAAAAAATGTTTAAAGCGCAACAAATGTGGCTTTCATGCTCTTCAAAGCAAATCACATGTATTACAACATACATTGCAGCATAAAGCGCCACCCATTTTTCTGGTTCACCGCATACACGTGCCTTAATAATAAAGACGTATATGATGAGCCAATTGCTGTGGCATATTGTGCATGAATGATTGCAATTTTCACGGCCAAGTGGCTCAACGAGGCATGTGATTTAACCTTACATAAATATTGAAATGTTATATACTATATAATTATATATATATGTATACATGGAAGAAGTACATATTTCTGGAGTTAAGTATGTGTTTATAAGTAAATTATGCTTGCGTAATGGCTGATAAATTTTGTAATTTTATTTTCTACTTATTTCACATTTTATTTATAAGCAATCGGTAGTTATTCATGGTATCAACGATAGATTCCATAGGTGGCAGTCAAAAATTATACGCGGGAGATTTGTTTTAGATGAAGTGAAAGATTATCTGCTCTAATATACTATTGCTGAAGATAAACATTGGAAACTGCATGTACTTTGTATTTAGAGCATAAATGAGTTCATAAATTCTGCGCTCTAATCGTTAATCGCCTTGAAAAAAAATCGTTTCTTTTACCTTTTCGTAAAGTAAGCGTATTAACTGTGCGTGAATTTATTATAATATATAAAAAAATATTTGACGTCCAAATATACTTTAAGCGGTTTGGTGGTTTTCGAAATTTCAAAATTTGGAAAAAATGATTGTCTTATTAAATAGTGTAAATATCAAATCAATCCGATATCCGATAACATATCCCTTAGAAAGTTCCACCTTTGGAAGTTCCGCCCATCAGACCACGTCAGTACGAATGTAAACCTTTAAACGCATTCATCTCAAAACTCAATTTTTCATGTCTTTGGACACGATAACTCAAAATGTTATGAAGAGATTCGGGTATTTTGCACACATCTTTGGAATAACATTATCTAGTTAATGCACGAAAGATATTTTTTTTATATTTTTATTATAATTATTTTTTCGGAGCCAATATATACCGAAAATTTGACCAAAAAAATTAGTTTTTTGGTTTAAACTGTGTCAAAAATTAAAAATTCAATATTTTCTATTTCTTTGTTCATTAACCAGATTTATCCATATACTATCGAAATATTTTTGGTTTATTGTTTTCAGTTGAACCAATCTTTAATTATGATGCCCACATCTTTTTTTGAACACGTCATGGGAGATGAACTGCCAAGGGCTGAGTTTTCAGAATTTTTAAATCAAAATTTCACAAAATACTATTTTAACATGTATCTTTGATACCCCTATTTTTAGCCTCTGAAACCCAACCTCTTAAAAGCTAGCCTAGACAGTAGCTAATTGAACAATTAACCGGCCTCTGCTCGATTAAAACGCTTATTAAGCTCGATTTACCATACAAAATAAAAATCTACATTTATTTTTCACTGAATTTTAATCGACTTGAAAATCAAATACAATTCTGCGACAAAGCCTACGATATATGTTCTATGCCTGCAATTGACTGAATTTTTTTATAAAAAAAAGCTACGGTAGATGTCGCTGCTAAAGGATATTAATCAGCTGATGTAACTTACCAACTTCTTATGAAAAGCAAAAACAAAAATATATAACAACTGATCGGTTATCGAGTAGCTGGCAGTATAAAAGGCAAAAAAGTGTTTCTCAATAAAAATGTTTATGGATCAATTAATTTGGCTGTCTAAAAACGCTATAATTCTATTAATTTGAAAATTCACAAAAAAATTATTAAAGTATTCTCATATATGAATCATGAATACTTGAATAAATTTCGGAGATTTTGGAAGATTTTGGAATGTCTTTTTTAATATTACAAACATGTTAACAAGACACAAATTATGTTCAGAATGCTTCAAAAAACCAAAAAAATTACAAAAACTTGGTTTTTGGAAATTGTACTATCATTAACTTCATCTTAACCCTTTCATGCCAAATGTTGCCTATAGGCAACATTGTACTTATCGGCTTCTAACTCTCGTTATTTAAATATTTTTGACCAGCGGTTTTTTCAATTATGTAGACTTATGTGTTGTAAAAGCTTACAGTTACATTTTTTGTAATGAGCTGTGCACGTATTCATTCAGTAGGCCTACTCCGCAGAGTGGAATTGTCAAAATCGGTTTCGCGAAAAAGTTATACTGAAGTGTTTATACAAAAAGTGCTCAAAAACATAAAAAAATTGTTTTCTTTTAAAACAAAGTGAACTATATAAATAAGTAAAGATAAGAGAGTTATTTAAAAAAAAAAATTTCACGAGAAAAGTGTTTAGTTTTTTTATAATAATCTAATTTGTGCCTATAAGCAACATCCTGTAACTAATGAACCAGGATACATAGGACTTTGAAATTTTTATCACTTCATATTTGAGTTAAGACTAATATATATCTGTCCTAAAAAAATTTTAGCTCCGCCCATTTTAATTCTGATATGAGAGGGTTAATAATTGGCCAATTTTTGAATATATTAGCATTACTATTCAGAGTTGTCTGACTTCGTATTTCTACTTCGCTTCATTTATTTTTTTATTTTTTTCGAATATTTTTTTATATTTCTTGAAAATGTGCATTATTTCTTTAATTTTCTAACAATTATTCTAAGTCTAAAATGTATTGCTACTAAAATATAGTTAGCATTTTGAAACACTTTACACTACAAACAATGAATAAAAATCCATAAAATATTTATATACTTAATCGACCTCATAATCAATTTACCAATTCTGCGTGCAGTGTTACGTATCTTCAAAAAATAACTAAAAATACCATGCATTTTATTTGGTCCAAGGTGAACGTCAAGTTAACGCAAAAATTTCACTGCTTATGCAATTTAACGAAAACAAACCGAAAATTGGCCCAAAAACTGTGAAAGAGGTCATGTAACAGTCTGCTAGCAGCATAACCGGTGATGTGAAGTAACCATATGGAATACATACAAAAAGCGAAAAAAAGGTAACAGAAACAAAGCAAAAGAAGCGTCTTTATATATTTAAACAAGCATAAGCAAAGAGAAAATAAAAACATAACGGCACTCTTAAAATATATTAAAAAACAACTTAGTGAAGTGGCATAAAGTCGAATGAAGGGTTTGAGAGTAAACGGTGACGTAAAGCAGCGCGAGGATACCCCAGATATACAGAGCGTGTCATATTGGCAAAAGCAAAAAACAAAAACAAAATATTCCCTTTAATTTTCTTTGCTGCTGCTTGTTTAAAGTGCTCACTGATTTTTTTTTTATTTCATTTTATTATTTTTATATTTTGTTTTATTTTTTTATATATTTTTTATGCTTTTTCATGCCTTCACTCAATTTTTTTAGGCCAATGCATTCGTCTGCAAGTCGGGAGTAAACGCAAATCTTCCACCTCTTCTTCAACTAATTTTTTTATATTTATTTGTTGTTGCTCTTGCCAGCGCGCATATTTATTTTTGGCAGCGCTCTAGTTACACTTCACGCATTTCCGCGTTTGCACTTGACTTATTGGCCCTTTTTCGAAGCGAAAACCAGCTGCCGCTTGAGTGTTGTTGTTGTTGTTTTCTTTGTATTAAACTGTATAATTTTCCACTGGAAACATGCTTACAGGTTTTGCCTTCGTCGTACGTACGTAACAGGGCTTTTATGAAAAAATTATGCAATGAAATTTCGTCGGCGCTGCATGAGGAGGCAAATAAAAATGCCAAAAAATGCGTGCAGTTGAGGTCGCTGTGGTTGTTGATGTTGTGCTCATACAACAACATGGCTGGCATATTTATTATTTTTGTACGATATATTTTATACAAACACATACACACACAATTCATTCACTCATAATTCACGCTTTTGTTTTTGCCTCTTGTTTTTGTTGTTATTTTTTCTTTTGTAGTTGTTTTGTCTCTTGTTGATTTGCGTATGCAGCAAGCATTTCTTCAGCAATTTTTTTTGCCATCACACACTAATTGTCTTCATTTAGTTTTATTAACACTCCCTTTTCATGTTGTCTTTCTTTGGCCGCTTCTTCTTGTGTCCACATACTTTAATTCAGCACAGTTGAGACACTTTTGTTGTACAAAAAAAAAGCAGGCAGCAAATTGTGGTTACCTATTTTTTTGTGTAACTTTGCAAGCGCATTAGATAATGTTGTTGCAATTGCTTTGTGTCTATTTTGCAATCCTTTTATTACATATTATTTCTGCTGTTACTTTGATGTCTCATGCATTTTTGGTTTGTTGCACAAAGTTACGCCGTTTAATTGCCAACCCATTAAGGTGTTACCACTGTGCATCATTTATCATCTGCGACAGTCGTTGAAGTGACGAAAGATTTAATGATTAACGGTAGTAGTTTGAGTTACATCAAAGCGATGAAATGAGTGTTTTGAGACCGGAACAGCGGATATGACCATGGTTTTTGGTTTATTGTTTTTTGTTGCTGTAGGTAATCATTATATTTTCATTATGATATTACAACTTTTGTACCTGATCGTAATATATTAAGGCAAGAAAGGTAATGAATACTGATATTGAGATATAAATTCTCAACAAAAATTATGAAAAAATTATATGGCTACTCATGCGTTCGTTATTAGTTTCTTTATTATTCGATCACAATTTTCAATTGAGGACAGTTTATACTCTTTATAAAACAAATATACCACTTTTCATTCTTTGGAAAATTATTCTTGAAACAAAAAGTATTGAAATACATAATATATAATGATAAATCTACTTCGCTAAAGTAGAAGGAAAACTGCAAAGAAGTGCATCTCTTCTGTCTGTCTGTCTGCCGGTCAGTCTTCTTATCGTTCCTTCATAAAATTATTAGAAATTGAGACATTGTAGGTGAAATAACTGGCCGCCAAGAAACTGGGTTCACAAAGCCTAAACTCGTCATAAAAGGACGTGATATATAAGACTAAAAATCACAAAAGTAAACTATAACCATATCCACCTTCCACAGAACAACAAAACGTGTGGTAATCCCTTGTCGAATGACTCCATAAATTAAAATGAGTTGAATGAGAAACTGTGCTTAGTACTGCAGGTCTTTAGTTGATATTTTATTTCTCACAAACTGAACCACAATGGTACAAAACATACCCTCTGATCCTTTTGACGACTACATCATAAGACTCTCAAGTATATATCTACTTGAATGCTATTAACCTAAATTGCTATTCAATAGATAACACAAATATTAATAAAGCCATCGAAATGAAACACCCAACGCATATATGAGAAATTATGAAAAAATATTTAATGATGAACATTATAAAGTAAGAAGTTCTGCCATATTTTTGTAAAAATAATTCAAGAATTTTGAAAAATTTAAATTTTAAACTTCAATCATTTTTAATTGTTTAAGTAATAAAGATATTTCATATTAAAAATTTTGTAAAACATAAATTAGTTTAGATACACATTTATGTTTATCTTTTAAATATAGCTCGATTTAACTCTTTCTAAATAAAAAAATAAATTCTGATATAAGTAAAATAAATACTAATTATTGCTATTCTCATATTCCACTTAATCTGTTTCGTTTAAAAATACTCTGAAGAAGTAAGCGGTTCCATATCGTCCATTGATTCCAAAATAATTTCCTTAACTCAAAGCTTACCAAAATTATGAGGGATTTAGAACCTTCAATAAAAAATTATGTAATATTCTTCTGAACTAATTCGATCCCCATGATTTTATTATAAACTATCTCTTTAACCCTTCTGCTATGTTAGGAAAAAATTACACATATAGTGTTTTGGGTCAATTTGACCCACTTATAAAAACTCCACTAATAACACTATTTTATTGAAAGAATTAATATTTTTTTGATTGAATCAAGTTAAGTATATGTTAATTGTAGAAAATAGTTGAGATATGTATGTTTTAACGGCAATTTTCACAAACTAAGCTGCTGTGTTCCTTGCAAACAAATTTTTGACACGTACTACAAACAGCTGAATATTTGTTCGAATTTTTTGTATGATGACAGAAGAAACATCGCTGTCGTTTTTTGGTGGATTCATTTCTGGCACAAATATTAGAAGAAGTAGTTAGAATTAGTTCGATAACTAGCTTTCTTTGTCGGCGTTTTTGATCGAGTGATGTAATAATAAGCGGCAAAATGTCTCAAAATACCAGGTGGGTCAAATTGACCCAACAACGTAATAAGCGTAATGAAATTACGTTTGGCATCCTCCAGCAACATAAAAACAGATATTATTTTAATTTTCATATTTATCTATTCCTTTTACTGCAGTTAACAAATAGAAAAAGAATCAATACAATACGACTAGACTAACACGCGAATTTCGGCGACTTTTACTGAAAATTGGGTCAAATTGACCCAAACATAGCAGAAGGGTTAAACTATTTTAGTTTTTATTTTAAAAACATTTCAAATATTTCTTTCCTGTCCTTATAATTTATTTTAATTTTTTTTTTTTAATATAAAGTTCTATTTTTATCGAAAAAAGTGAAACTCAGGAAAATACGCTCAATTGACAAAAATCAAAAGCTGCTAGGTTTCAAAAAATGTTCAGTTATTCAAAAACTCCCAGCAGAACAACTATTCGAATAATCGTAGTAGAATGACTATTCGAATAGTATTAATCGGTTAATATTCATACGAACTTTTACAAACCGGATATTCGAATAATCGGTTTTCGGGTTATTCGAATAATTTTAAGACCTCCAGTTTGAATGCCAGTTGTTACCTAAAATCCATAACTACTAAAAACTTTTTTATACATATATTCCACTTGTATATCGATATGCAGAATTTTGCAGAAAATATTCCAACATTTGTTTGTTGGTCAAGTCATGGTAGCTACTATAGGCAAGAGGGGTCTATATAAGAACTGACTGGCACAAAAGCTACATAATAGTTTTACACGATTTTTTAATGTTTTAAGATAATCAAGATCTCCAATTTCTTTTCATCAAAAAAAAATTAAAAAAAAGGAAAATAATTTAGAAGCATAAATAACTAAATTTCCAAGCAATATCTTCATTTTGTAATGAGAAAAGTTGTATTTCCTTCACCAACTAAACATTCGAATGTTAAATCCAATCGCCGTCAGTCACTCACCTATTTTTCGAAAACAGCATGCGGTAAACGCAGTAAAAGTATTTGTAAAAGTATGCAAAAGTATATATAATGTACAGCTTGTTATGCCAAACGATATCCGCAATTATACATTAAGCACTGTGATAAATCTGCGGCGTTTCAATTGTTTCTGCAACACTTTTTTCTCAACTCAACTTTCTTCTTCGCACACTTTGCAAACTGCATAGAAACACCTATATAAACAGAGGATTAAAATGGAACGGTTGGAAAATCATAATCACTATATATATATTTTTCATATATTAGAGACAATTGAATGGCGGATTTTTAATTTTAATTTGTGTTTTCACATTTGCTTACACCCATTCAATGCCAAAATTTAAGGTTTTGTAAATAATTTGCGATTTTTTAGTAAAATTGTAAGTTGTCGTGTATTCACAACAACAACAATAATAACAATAACAAATAAAATAAAAACGAAATCAAAACACTACACGACACAGCTGTCTGTCTGACTGTTGCTTTTCGTTGACTTGCGCATGCGCACGCACACAAACGCCACCGAATCGAAATCAAATCAAATCACTTTCACTGCGAAATAACGCAAACGAACGTCAACTGTTGAAACTGAACTGTGCGACAATGGCGCCACGAAACTAAAGCAGCTAAAGTGTGGCGTACAATATTATTATTTTAATTAATTTATTTTATTTTTTAATTTATTTAGAAAATGATTTTTTTAATAATATTTTTTTTTCAAAAATAACAACTACACATTAAAAAAAAATTTAAAATTTATAAAGGTAAAAAAAAATTTTAATATTTTTTTTAATATTTTTTTTTCATAATTTTATTTTTTTTTAATTATTATTTTTTTTTCAAAATTTAAATTTTGTTTTTAATATTAATAGATTGTTTTTTTTTTTTCTTAAAAACACTAATTTTTCGAGCACTCAAATTGCTTAAAAACAACAAATTCATTTGTTTTTGTTTTAAAATTCTGTATTTTCCACATGAAATTGTTCATATATTCATTAAAATTTGTTTTTGTAATCCTTATACACAAATATGAAATCCTTCACGCACTTATACATATATATTTCTATATAAAAATATATATACACCATCGTCGTTATTTACCGTTTAGCTGAAGAGCTGTGCGCGCGCGTACACCACGAATGTAAAAACGTTAATAAAATCGAATGTGGCTTGAGCTAACGGTAAAAAACCAAAATACAACTGGCGCTCAAACGATAGCAGCGCAGTCGACGAACACTATGAAGACGCCGACGACAGCAAGAGTAATAACGGCGACGACTACAATGTTGCCAAATCTTTTTAGACTCATGGACCAGCTGAGAGCGCTGAAATGGTGTAATCGAGCTAGTAATGAGAGCGCCAAAATCGATAGTCGCGTGATGGTAAAACCCAATGATAAATCGGCAACGACCTTCTTGAGTTGAAATCTCAAAGAAGTCTGAATGCGCATGCGCTCGCAGAGCCAACAAATGCCGCTACTGCTATTGTAACTGCAATACAAAGCTGAGGCTTTGTAGTTTTGCAGCGTGTTAACCGCGAACTTGTAGCGGCGGCGAGTTTGTTGCTTAAGTCTTTCGTTTTCTTGCGTTGCGCTCGGAGTGTAAGAGCTGACATATTAAAAATGTATGGAGAGTGTAGAAGAAAAAGAGTGTATGGGCGATATGAAAGACAAGAAAGCATGTAATAAATGGTGGCACAGCAAAGACAGCAATGAATTAATGTTGTAGCCAAAGTAAAAAGGGTGGATAAGGCGAAGAGCAAATGACGGCGAAGAAATGTATGGGAATGCTGACGTTTGTGGTGGGGAATAGCGAGGGGTCTTTGAAAACAACTATGGCATACCAAAATATTATACTACAGCGAATGTGATTTAAGTGATTAAGCAACAACTATTGCAACAATGACGATATAACACAATATTCAGGTGTTGTACACACTCTTATATATGTACATATGTAGGCGTCAGCGTATTGTGGGCAATTAATAAAAAGTAAATATGTTTTTATTGTTTTTTTTGTTTGATTGTGTAGGGGATGTGTTATTATATTTACTATAATTTGTTTATATATGAACCAATAGACACTATATTTAGTATATTTATTCAGTTTTTTTTTTTAATTTTGTAATTTTTATTTATTTATTTTATTTTTTTTGTTTTTTGAGTAGCAACGATTTTATTTTATTGCAAATTTAAGCTGTTATGCTAAAAGCTTCGCAATAAATTTATTCAATATATTATTTTAAATAAATTAGTGAGTTAAAAATCATATTTGTCTTAGTGAAGACAAATTAAAAGGCTAAATTAAATCTTAAACAGAGCTAAAATTAAACTCAATTTATGTTTGTAGTTATTTTGGGATTTATTATTCACTAAGTGCTAAACAATTAACACATTCATTAACAAGTAAGGAAAGGCTAAGTTCGGGCGCAACCCAACATTTTATACTCTCGCAATGTATTGCCATAGTTTTATTAAGATAACACACAATTTGGCACATATAATCGGCATAAAGTCCAATAGAAAAATGAAAATCATCATATATAGTATATGAGGGCTGAGTAAATTCCTGAACTGATTTAACTCACCACCAATCCTTGAAAAGTTATACCGATTAAGTGAAGCCATAGATGATATACAGTATGTGTGTAAAGTTTTATTCAGCTATCTTCATCGGTACCTTATACATTATAAAGTTCAGGAATCAAATGGAATTCAAAATTGAGTTATATGGAAAGTAGTCGTGATGGTGAAACGATTCCGCCCATTCTCGGTTATCAGTGTATCAAGAAAGTATCACATACCAAATTTCATTGAAATCGGTCGATTAGTTTCTGAGATATGGTATTTGACCTATAAGTGGGCGACGCAAGATATCTTAATATTTACTCAAGTTATCCATTGCACGGACAGCCGAACGGACAAACCGAGAGACTCTTCTCGTCACCATGATCATTTTGATATATATAACCCTATATCTAACTCGTTTAGTTATATGACTTACAAACAACCGTTATGTGAACAAAACTATAATACTCTCTGAGCAACTTTTGTTGCGAGAGTATAAAAACACATTAAAGTTTTTATTCTATTTTTGACAATAAAAATTCTTTTTAGCTTTCATCTCGGTTTTATAGCAAAGATTTTTTTTGGAAAGTTATAAATGAACGATGTATACTTTGACAACTTCGAAGTTGAATTTTGTTTTGACCTCTACAGTCCATATTATGTTGGCATTGAAGAATAACGAAGATGACTGGAAAGATGGACCATGACATTTTTAAAAAGCTAAAACTTTACCTATTTTCTATTTTTCTATATAATAGTATGAGATTTTTAAGAACTTGCACCTTGGTTATCCATTTGGAGAGTGATATCCATGCCCGTTAATTTATGAGATTTTTTTCTGATTCTAACATACATTACGTAGACTTTTTTTAAATTAGTTTCAGATTTAAGAAGTTTTCAACCATAAATCCTTAGCCAAGCTGACTTGGAGCTCATCAACAGTATATGGGAACGCTAAAGAACATTATCTTAGATTCAATTCTGATAGTTCCCAAGGCCTTAATAAAGTTATGTGTATTATCACTGTGCGCTAGTATCATATCATAACACATAATTTTGACAAATTTCAAATGTTTTCATGTTATGTTTTCCTAATAGCTTTCACATTCAGGAGTAAGGGGTAGTCAAAGACACAAAAAAATTAGAATTTTCAGTATTTTTTTTTGCTATTAAATCATGTTATTTTACAAAAGTTATACTCTGGCGTTATTACACAATGTTTTGACTGTCACGAAAAGTTGAAAAAAAGTTTGTAATTTCCAAATTTATAGCTGTCTGTGTTGACCCAGTTCCAAAAAAAGGTCCTTGCGGCGACAATCATAAGTCCCTGCTGATACATCTAAACTCAATCGCATAAGAAAAACTAGTTTTATAAATAGTGAATCCTGGGCCTGGTATAAGCTTTTTTTCAAAAATTAACAAAATGCCATCCTCAATAAATCTTTTTCTGGATTTTTGGGAAAAAATCAACAGTTTATAGGTCTCAAAAATCGAAATTTTTGAAAAACAAAAACAGTTTCGATCAGTTTTAGGATTATGATGTATTCAAAAAACTTTATAAAATTCATTCAAATGTACTGAGCGGTTTTCGAGTTACAGTTGTCACCAGTTCAAAAAATATTTTTTGAGAAAAACGCATTTAAAGTTTCATACTAGCGGTTTGGTGGGCTTCAGCGCTCTTTGCTATTTGTCGAATAACTCGAAGACAACTATCGGATCAACTTCAAATTTTCAGAGAATATTTTTAAGTAACGAAAATAAAAAAAAAATATTTTTTTTTGAAAATCCTGACTGGTAGATAGGATCCACAGCGATACTTCTTTCCTTCCCTTTTTTAATTTTAAATACCTCATTTAAATACTACAACGACGTATTCTATCCACAAAACTGTTTTGATGCATATTTTTGATATTCATTAAAAGTAAAAAACAACTGGTGATTCCAAAAAAAATTTTTAACATGTTATTAATTATTTTTAAATAATTTGAAATTTATATAATATATATAAATAATAAAAATTGTTTTAACTCAAGTACAAACATAAGATATAAAACTTATGAACATAAATATAAATGTCAAACATAATTTACCATAACTAAATGTCCAACTCGACCCATTGTAACAAAACCAATAATAACACTTCCAGTAGCAATTGGCGTGTCAAAAATTACTTCATTTCTTTTGTGCCTACCAATGTGAAATTATACATGTAACCACCTCTCCGTATGTACATATGTTTGTATTTATGTGCCACAGTAGTAAAAATGACTAAGCAAAAGCATGTACCTTAAATGCATATAAATGACAAACGAATAAACTCAGCTGCCAGTCTATAAAATCTCAAGCGATTTTACAACAGGAGATTTCGTTGAAAATAAACCAAAAACAGCGACATAATTTTTCTCGATTTTTTTTTAATTTTTTATTCATTTTTTTCTTAATATTTTTGGGTTGTTGCTTAACTGCCAGTCCAATCGAGCGCTTGTAATTATGAAGATGCGATGCCATAATGCGGCGATGGTCACTCGGCTGTCCAAGTGTGCAGTCAGCGGAAACGCTGTGATGGCACTTGGCTTCGATGAAAATATATTTGTTCAAGTTTGTGTGTATGTGTCTTCAAGTTACAGCTAATGAGCCCCCACCGCCGCCACCGTTGTCGCAGCCATTCGGAGCGGATGCGTCGCAAAGCAGCGCAATTAAGCGTGCGCTCCACAATATTACCGCTGTATTGAGTGAGTTTCGTTGAAAAAAAATATGAAAAAAAACAACAACAAATGAGTTGTCAAAAAAAAAGATATTGGACACAAGAAATCTGATTATCCGCTTTAGCATATGGCTTCTGTTTAACATTTTTATTTTGTTTATTTTAACTAATATTTATATTTCTATGCCACCATTATAGCTTTTCTTGTTGTTTTTGGGGTTTTAGCGACACACATAAATGATTCATTTGTTCGACTATAAATATGTATATACAATATCTATTTATACATGCTAATTGTGCGCTAATAGACGTCGCTTTGAAAGTTTGACAAAACGCTGTGCCAGCAACAGCGACGGCAGCAAATGAGTTATGAAGTTCCTAATCATCCGCGAACGATCGATGAACCACGGCCAGACGTCGCCAAGGTTATGTCGCCTATGCGCTTACATGTAGTACTATAGCTCTTTACTTACAAGTTTACTACTTCCATTTGAACAAAATATTATTTTTGTTATATTTGTTACTTAATCGTGTTATGCAATGTGTTTTTGTGATTTTTTGTTGTTTGTTTGCTTGCTTTTTTATTATGTTTTGTAGGCGTTTTAGGTCTATGACTTTGCTGTCTAAATTACATAATATCGAGAAGGGCTTATTACTGCCGTAATGAGAACTTGACGATATTAAATTTTAATGTTTGATTAATTAGTAAAGAAGAGGTAATATTTTGTAATGGCAGGGAAGTGAGTTTTTATATTTTAAAGGCAGTCGGTAGTTTATTACAAACTTGTATGTTGCTTAATACCGCTTAAGTAATACTACACAGAAGTATTACGTAAAAAAATTCTGGCTACTGCTAAAAAACACATAAAGATGTATAGACAATTATTCGAACATCTTTTGGTACACGTGGAGAATGATTTTTGAATCTCAAATTTTTTTTTCAAGATTCGAAATTTCAACAAATATGTAATATATTCAACTTTTTGTCCCTGCTACAAGTTTTTGTTAATACTCTGTTCTGTTCTGCCTGTTCTTGATCTTCTCTGTCTGTTCCTGATCTTAGAATCTGCTGTCGGTTTCCCTCTTAAAAAACTCGATCAGTCAGTTAGCTTTGTAATTGTAAGTACAATATTTAGTGTTTCTCTTTGCCTTCTCCTTACAGAGGTATCTATTATTATATTGATTACAATTTTAGATGTCAAAATATAAGTGAGAAAAGAATGGCCAAAAGTCGACAAAATATATTAAAATAAATAATCAGAAAGCACGAGATTAGCACATAAAGTCTTCCACTAAAAAATTAGTTAAATCAACTTAAGTAGTTTGGAAGGCAAGTAGTTTTCATAACTTTATTGACATGGTTTTATATCCGTCTAAAAAATTGTGAGAGAGCAATATTTCAATGGAAACTATTTTAGACCTTTATATAGAAAGAGACACTTAAAGGAAGTCAAAGTATTAGCTCACAATTCTAGATAGCGAAATGAAAATATGCTCTCAGATAAACTTTTGGAAATATATAAATTATATGTCGAAGCCGACCAAATCAGCTAACATCACTTGTATCTTCCATATGGCTTAATAAAATAATAAAAACTTATTAGTTAAAAGTCTAACCGAAACTCTTATTATCCCAAAGCTGAATGGCCCAAAGCATTAATTGCTCAAAAAGGATGTTTTACGATTTAGAGAGCAAGCGCGCTTTAGTTTATGGAACTAATTAATTGCATTAATGATAATAAAACGATAAATTGTATACCGAAAAACCTAGTGGGGTTGCACTCCGGGAGTGCAGGCAGAAGGTAAAACTTGAACTTATGGCGCGTTGGAAGTGGTTTTATTTAAATGAGTAAATATTAGTAAATGGTAAATACAAAATTTATCAATTCTCATCCATAATTTCAACAACTCTTACATCATCATTATCAGCATTTTCATCAAATTATAAAACTGAAACAATTGGTCAATGGTAACTAAAGTATGAAATAAACAATTTTGATTTAAATCTATTTACTATACATATCTTGTGAATACTCAATAGTAGTTTTGTATTTTGTTGTGCTAAGATTGCGATCATTGGACATCGTTAAATCAAATTCTCCAAATAAAAATTCAATTAATGATTGATTTTTGACATCTGTAAAGTTTATGTTGAAATCTCCAATCAAAATCATAGGATAATGATCAAATCTTCTATTAATCTTCATCATAAATAGTGCGGAAGCAGCTTTAGAATAAATGAATAAATTTGAATACAAGAACTGTCGTATTGCTTGTAAAGACTGTTTTGGTGAAATATAAACGGCAGCCATTATTATTGTTTGTCCATTAGAATGGTATTGGGAAATACATATATCATTAATATTCGAAATATTAGTGCTAAACATCCTGGTATATCTCGCATTATTAAGTTATAACCATTCAAAGTGTTGGTGTTATATGAAGAGGAATTCTCCTCCCCGAGTTCCTCGCTTTCGGATGCGCATAAAAACGTTAACTGAGCTGGAAGTTAGTAGAACTAAGATGAATATTTTCTGCTCTAAACTTAATTTGGATATCTATTAATGCGAAACAAGTTAGAATATGTGTGTCATTTTGAAAATTCTATGAGAAATTTCACTTTGAAATAGTTATTATTAATATTTTATTTTCCAAATTGCGAACACTTCCGTTCTCCAAATCATATAGATATATACATGAAATTGGTGTTGAATTCTTCAGGCTACAAGAATATACAAACGTTTTTACTAACTTCCTGGCATGATAAAATTTTATTGCAAAAATCACGAAATTGACTCTCAAACTGTCGGAAATAAGGGCTTTTAATTAAAATATTTGAAGAGTTAGAATTCTGCAAAGTATCTCAGAAGATGCGCAATTCTCTCAAGATACCGTTAGCAAAAAATCATTTCATCAAAATTCGCATTAAAATCGCTGTTTTTGGAGTGCCCAACGCGCCATAAGTTCAAGTTTTCACTTCTGCCTGCACTCCCGGAGTGCAACCCCACTAGGCTTTTTAACACAATACCATAGCAGCAACACAAGTAAAATGAAAAATTTAAATAAATAAATTTTCCGTTTAATATTCATTTATAAAATAAAAATAAAAAACTTTCAATCTCGTCTGTCGCGAGAGCACGAAGGAATGCCCATGCAAAGACTGCGTATAGTATACATATATTATAAGAATACACGCGGAATATATCTGTGTAAAATCTCATCTGTTGCGAAAACGGCCGAAAATGGTCACCCACAAAAGTGCCCAACGCGCCATAAGAAGTTTTCACTTCAAAAATATTGACAAATTTGGTATCTTTCATATCGGTATTTTGGACCTTTCATTGTTTTTCGACTTTTTAAACTTTTTCAAACATTTATATCTTCTTATCTACAATTCAATTCGTTTAAAATCTGAAAGCTGATTAATAGCCTTTTCGTAAACCCAAATATATTTAATACTAGCAGACCCGGCCACACGTTTTTGTGGCTAAGGTATACATTAAAATAAGTTGGTCCAATCTTGGCTTCGGCGACGATATTGATTACTCGAGGTTTATTTATGATGTCAACTCACACAACTTTTAATTGCAAAGTGAGTGGGGATAGTCCAGCAATTTAAAATAGTCTGTGGGATAATTGAATACGTCATCCTGGTTTGTAGCTGTGTCAACCCTCCTTTAACGAAATTCTAAATTGTCGCATTAAGATCAAAGAGATCCTTGTTCTTTACCACCAATGGCCAATATAGGCCATTCAATCAGCCATTTATGTTTATTATATTATGGTTTCATGTCAGAAAAAACACGATCAATAAGCTCCTCTTTCGAGGCCATGAAGTGACAGAAACCCTTTAAAAATGTTATTATTCCATCGAGGTGTCAACTGTGTCGCTACCATTTTCAACTATTTCTACAATCGCAGTATGATATTGTTGGAAAAACACTCGTATGTTATTTGTTAATTGGCGATTCTTCATGTGTCGCCACAAATTAGATGATTTTAGGAATGTGATTAGTTCGTCAGCAACAGTTGCTCTAGGAATAGTCTGGCGAAAATCACCTGCCAACAGAATCATGGCTTCACCAAAAATATTTTCGTTGTCGCGTAAATCTTTTAAAGTCCTGTGCAGTACCTCCAGCGACTTGAATATCTGGAAAATCTTCTTTATAGCTCTTTTTTTTGGCGATTTTGCAGACTGGTGTTTCGTTGATTTGCAATTTAGGAGTAATTTCAAGGCCGAATTGCCGTTTGTCTGCCTACTAACAGGTGCCAAGTTGCCCCTATTCCCATTATAACTGGGCGTTGAAAATGAGTGAAATCGGTTCAGGAATTACCTCAACCCTCATGTACTATATATGCTGATTTTCGTTATTCTATTGGACTTTATTTCAAATTGTGTGTAATAAAATTACATCAATAAATTGCGAGAGTATAAAATGTTCGGTTGCCTTTCCCTACTTGTTACAAATTGTTTTGGGCTATCGACACAGCCTTATACAATTGAACAATGACAGCCTTCAAAATACTATTTTTTTTTTTGTTTTTTTCAAAGTGTATTCAACAAAGTGAACTAAGTATTTGACATACCCGGTTTTGACAATAAAATAGTAAACAATTCATGTATTTATTTACATTAACCCGTATTTTTTATCTTGAACAATATAATATATATTGATAAAATTGTTTGCGATTTGTCAGTTGGAGCACAAAAGATTAGTAAATTGCTTCTATGAGTTGTTTTGCATAAGCAGAAATTATTCGGCATTTTCTTTTATTCATTTAAAAAATATTTTTTTTTGGTTTGAAATTTGTTTACTTTTGAATTTCAAAATTTGAATTTTTGAATAAATGTGTGGGTTAAATCAATGGCAACAAACATGTCACATTCGGGTAAAAAATTGTGATATGTCATATACCTGGTTCACTTTGTTGAATACACTTTGGTTTTTTTTTCTTTTTATAATTTTGTTGTCAATTCAAATAAAATCATCTTCTTGTTATCTTCCTCACAATTTTTCGATATATACTTACTTACTTTCTAATCCTTCCCTGGCCTTCCATAAATATTTCAAAATTAAATTAGCCAGATCGGTTTGGCCCTTCCCGACTTTTTTCGAGACTAACGACACAAATTGTTTGTATGGGTGATTAGAAAATTGTGGATTTAAGACTTTTTCGGGCAATTTTTCGGTTCAGCGGTTCTCGAGTTATGCGCTTAGCAACACATTTTGCGATTCATTTTTATATTATAGATAATTGAGAAACCTATTTTTGCCTTTCGCAAATTTGGCTACTCAATTAACCATCAGCTGCTACACATTTTTGTTTTTGATGTTCATAAGAAGTTGGTAAGTTTCATCAGCTGATCGGTATTGTTAATAATCACTGCCAAATTTACAACGTAGACTACAATTCGCAGAGCTGCATTTCAGTTCCAACTAGTTTTGTATTCGATTAAGAATTAATCAGCGATTTGATCGAGCAAAAGGCGGTTAATTGTTCAACTAACTCCTGTGCGAGAAGCCTATAACTGTGTAGCCCTGGTGAAGGTGATACCGGTAGATATTGGATGTTAGACATTCACAACCGTTAGCTGTGGTACTGCTTCACCGGAACTTGCTGCAAGAAAATGTATTTTATTTTTTTTTACAAAATATATGCACATGACATATTTAGGAGTTGTAAAAGTTTGATAGATTTAATTTTTGAAGAAAATCATTTTATTTCGAACTCAAATGTACGATTTTGGGTATTTTAATGACAAAATTTAATTAAAATTTGTAAAACACTTAACCAATGTCAATGAAATATTTTCGGTAAAAAGTTGAGATTGCGAAATTTTGACAATTTTGTTTGACTGAACCTGAAATGATAACTAGATTCGTTAAAAATTTAAAACACTTCGCAAAAGCATTAAAAATACCGAAAATATATTAAAATTAATCCGGACAACTAAAATTAACGCAACCGCTTTTCATATTCCCAGCTGCAATAAACGAGACTACTAAAGACTAGTTACAAGGAAAAACGGAAGACTTAAGCGACAAACTTGCTAAAGCCATTTAACACTGAACACAAAAATAATATTAATAGGGAAATGTATGCAATCAATATAAGGAAATCCATAACACAATTTATTTGACTTGAAAACGCAAGCAAATAAACCTGGACTTGAAAAAAAAGAAATAAGAGAAAAATCCAATTTTCCTATTTGCACACAAAATTGCACAAATTCGCGCCTAAATATGATTTTTATTTATTTTTCCTATCGAACAACAAAGTAATTGTCCACAACACCGCACAAACGAACGGCATTCATCGACTGCCAAGGTGAAGCCTTGATCTCGGCAACGCCATAGACAAGCATTTGCGGAATCTCCCAAAACAGTTGACGCGGAAAAAATCTGGTGTGGGGAAAAACGCGCCACTGTCATGGACAAAATTTGTAATATTATACAGAAGACATATATAAATTATTAAAAAAAAAAAACGAAAAACAAATAACAACAACGAGTGCAGTTGAATAACAAGCTGAAGAAGAAATAAATATATCAGGCTGCATAAAAACAACAACAATAATGACAACCGAGTGCGTTGTGTTAATTTGTGTGAGTGCGGTTTTGACTGCTGCTGGCCTTAAGAAATCCAGCTACGCAGCAGCAGCAACAGCCACGCGGCAACATGCAAAACTCGAAAAAAATAAACAACAACAAAAAATATAAAAATGAAAATGTTAAAAAAAAACAAAACAAAATCAACGCTAATGACAACCGGCAGCCGCTCCAAAAACACTTAGCTGAGAGCCACTCAAGAGCTTATGAATCATGCCACCAACAACATCAGCAACAACAACACTGTCAAATGTAATTCAAGTCAACAGAGTTTCTGTTGTTGCTGCCGTGAAATGCCTGCTGATTAGCACTAACGAAAATTTCGAATTTTTTCTGTCATTGTCATTGCCGCTTCCACCGACGAATTGCTTTGGCTGCTTTACATTGACAACAACAGCTGCTCTGAATTTAACGCAAACAGCAACTGATGACCACAACACAACAACGTAAGTTGAGAGCCAACAGATGGTACAGATATAGATAAGCCCAGCAGCAGTTAAGAGGGAAAAAAGTGGAAAAAGAAACAACAAAAAACCGGCAATGATGGTCAGTCAGGCAGCGCCGTTGCAACAAATCCAACAAAAACCAAAAGTGGCAACAAAAACAATAACATGTTATGTGCATATCAAGAGCGGTTATGCGGACATACATTTAACGAAAGTGAAAGGAGTCGCTGCCACACTTTTCTTATTATTTTTGCTCCACAAATGACCAGCCACAACAGCAACACCAACACCAGAAGCGACTCTACTTACTCGTACATACATATACAGCATGTATAGGGTTACCATAATACCTTGTAGGAAAAATATGTTTGAAAATACTATAAAAAGAAGAAAGGTAGATGATTTGTGAGGATCAGAGATGAGGAACTGTTTTCCGATGTTGGCAAAAAATTATATTAAAAATTGTTGTATATAAATTGAGCAATCTATTTTAGGTGTATATGGTCTCTGGAAAGGTCTGAACTGATTTCATTGCTTTTAGAATTGAGTTAAATAATGCTCATGATTGGTTCTTCTTAAAGCAATAAACCAAAAATATTTCGATAGTATATGGATAAATCTGGTTAATGAACGAAGAAAATGAAAATATTGAATTTTTAACAGAATTTTTACCAAAAATATCATACTTCGTTTATTATCTACATAATGTTATTCCAAAAGTGTTTGCAAAATTTGAACAAAATAGCTACATAACTTTTTGAGAAGTCGTGTCTACTGAATTAAAAAGTTGAGTTTTGCGATAAACGCGTTTAAAAAGTTTTAAAATGTAACTGACGTGGCCTGATGGGCAGAACTTCCAAAAGGTATATCTCTTAGAATATTACTCGGATTGATTTGATATTTTTGGATAATATTTTAATAAAACAATTTTTTTTTTCAAATTTTGAAAATTTGAAACCCGCCTAATCCCTTAGACAACTCACACTTTCGCCCATGTATTCAATTAGAGTAGTAAAAGTAATTATATGTATATAATGTATGAGGGCTGCGGTAATCCATGCGCCTATTTCATCTATTTCCCCCATCAAAATACATTAGAGTCAATATTATAGATTTACTTAATTTTGCTCAGATATCTAATCATATAACCTATATATACGGTAAGTAAAACATAAAGTCCACCGGAAACTTGAAAAGCATATAATTAGGTATATGGGAGCTCGAGAAAGTACTGAACCGATTTTATCTAGTTTGGTATCAAGCCTCATTATTATCAGCAAAAGATATTCCCTTAATTTCATTAAGATATCTCAGATATTTACCGATTTTTTGGTACATATAAAATCTGTCATGAGCATTTAAGTTTTAATGATCTATTTTCTTGGGGTCTTGAAAGGTTTTAGTCATATATTCAAAGTATGATGAGAAGTGTCTTGCTTTCAAGGTATTATTTATGCAAATTTTACTACGATATCTTCATTGGTGTTTGAACGGTATATATATTGTGAAGTGAAAGAGCCGGATGAAACAAAAAATAGTGTTATATGAGAAGTAGGCGTGGTTGTGATCCGATTTCGCACATTTTCAAAATAATATTGATATGTGACCTGGTCTACGAAAAGGGAGCTAACATGCTAAAACTAATTTTCTGGGAAACAGCTAAAAAGAAATAAACAACTAAATTGATTTTTTGACACCTAAGCCCCCTTTCCGTAGACCAGGTCACATAAAATGTTATACACAATATCTCATTTATATCGGCCTATAGAACAATTTTTATAACAATTCGGTTTTTGTTAGACAGTTATTACATTTTTAATACGAATTTTTCGATTAATGATATTTTTTGGGGGAAATTGGCCGATTTTGCCCAATTGTCGGTTATTTATTGGTTGCAAAGTATTTAAGTTCTTTACCTTTTTGTATTTTTTTTGCATTTAAAATTTTTTCTATCCCTATTTAATGATGACAGTTGTTTGTTTGATTCGTCAAACATTCAGTATGTATCTTAGTTGCGTATCTATCATGTCAAAATCCATCAAAAATTATATTGAATTGTTTTCCTTTTTATTTCCAAATTAACAAAAAAAACATGGTTACTCGAGATTAAATAGTCTATTAACTCCATTCAGAAATTGAAAATCTAACAATTGAAGATTTAAAAACAAAAAAGTTCCAAGAAATACACTTTTTATTAAATTTATTAAATAAAATAGCGACAGCGCTGCAGGCGAGTAATTGGAAACCTTAAAGACATTTTTGCTATTTCTTTTTTCGAATAAAATCATTAATCCGCTACCCCCAACTCGGGTGCGTGCAAATATATTATATTTTTTTATGTTTTTGTTTAAACCATAATCAATTTATTTTTTATATAATTCGTTTAATGTTTCCAACAATAATGGCCAGCCAGCAAGCAATAATAGTAAAAATTAATAATAAATAGAGACGCACGCCGAAGAAAAGGCTCATTCCAAGAAAATCTCCAAAATAAATTTGAACGCGAACAAATGCAACCCATCAAGATTAGCTCGAGAGCAAACAATTTCACTTTCGCTTTCAAGGCAGCCGCCGCCACAAGAGATCATTGTAATAATAGACTGCTGTAACAAATAAAAGTGAATAAAAGTGTACAAAAACAACATCAGCAAACATAACAACAATAGTTAAATGGCAATAACTTGAAAGTACCACAACAGCGACGGCGACGCATAGAGTGAGCCAGAGAGACGGAGACGCGCCGGGTCGACCTAAGCCATTTAAGACCACTGTATGTAAAAGTGAACAAAAACAAGCGAAGAACAAGCAAATTAAAGTCGGTCAAATGTGGTTAACGTAAAGGAGGTGAGTTGGAGGCAAGAGGATGCGAGGTAGTGTGGTCTCAGTGTGGTAGTTTTAATGGATTGTTTGGCTTGCCGCGGCAGCTGGGTTCCTGTTGCCACAAAATACATGTGAGTTTGTAAGCGTATATGTTTTTAAGTGGCTATGTCTAAGTATGTTCGAACGCTATTAAATGTGTCTTTTGATATTTGTGGTATTGACATTAAGCGTGGAGGTGAAGGTAGCTGTCCATTTGCACACATGTCTTTCGTAATGAGCTTTGCAATAATTGCGAGTTTCTTTCATTCTTTCTTTGAGACAACTGATTTGGGCAGACGTAGATATTTCTAGGTGACAATTGAATACATGAATTGTTTTTGTGTTTGCACACATAATTACATTATTTTTTTGATAATCTCATAGGCGCGGTTGTTTCATTTAATAGTGTTTATAGTAACTGCAGTAAAAATATCTCTTGCCAATTTCTACTCCGCAAATTCCAACGCAACTTTTATTTGTTTTTCATTATGGCCTGCACATTTGATGGCTGATAAAGTTTGTTGTTCGTCATAAAGTGTTTGGTGTGCTGTATTTTTTCCCTTCACAATTATTGTAGTTAACTTTCCATTGCCTTTGCATTTGTTGTTGTGCTGTTTGTTTATAAAAATTCTCTGATTGGAAAGTAATCGTTGTCTTGATTTGCAGAAATGAAAGTGTTTGGCCAGCCACGAAATTACTAATATCCGCGAAACACTCCGACCGGGAAGTGTTCGCTGCTGCTTGCTTGCTTACCTGCGAGTTAATTGCTACTTACATTAAATAATCTAAGCATTTAATGAAGTCATTCAAATTTTACTTTCAATCGGCGGTTTATGAAGTTTTAAAAGTGACATTCCACTGTCTTGAACATGTGTTTCACTTTACTACCCATTTTACTTAACTTGGGTAAACACAAAAATTGCAGGAAGCGGTGCTGTGGTGACACATTTCCTTAATTTTCTTTATTTATTGGCACTTAGTTTGCATGTCCTATTATGTTTGTTAATTTTAGTGAGAAAATTTTTAATAATTTTGTAACTGTAACACTTACTATTGGCATGCTTTGTATATTAAATTAAATTCAGTTATTGAAGTGGCGGATAACGCTTAAGTGGTTAAGGATAGTCAGAGACACGAAAAAATTAAAATTTTCAATTTAAAATTTTTGCTATTAAATCATGTTATTTTACAAAAGTTATACTCTGGCATTATTACACAATGTTTTGACTTGAAGTCACTACAATAAAAAAAAAAAAATTAATTTCCTAAGTTATTGCTGTTTGTGTTGACCCAGTTCCAAAAAAGGTCCTTGCGGTAAGTTCTTGTAGATTCATCTAAAATCAATCGGATAGAAAAAATTGGTTTTATAAATATAAAATGCTGGGCCGAATCGAAGTTTTTTTTTCTTTTTTTTTTCAAAATTAATAATATGACCGCCTCCGGAAGTTTTTTTCTAGATTTTCGGGAAAAAAATCGATAGTTAATAGGTCTTAAAAAATCGAAATTTCGAAAAAATGCTTTGATCCGGCCCAGGATATCTATATATTCTAAAAGCTGTAGAAATATCATTAAAATCTACTGAGAGGTTTTCGAGTTAAAGTTAACTATTGCAAAAAAAAAATTATTTAGATAAAAACGCATTAAAAGTTTCACACTAGCGTGTTGGAGTGTCGAATAACTCGAAAAGCAATTATCGGATCAACTTCAAATTGTCAGAGAATATTTTTATACTCTCGCAACAAAAGTTGCTAAGACAGTATTATAGTTTTGTCCACATAACGGTTGTTTGTAAGTCCCAAAACTAAACGAGTTAGATATAGGGTTCTCTATTCCAAAGTGATCAGGGTGACGAGTAAAGTTCAAATCCGGATGTATGTCTGTCCGTCCGTCCGTCTGTCCGTCCGTGCAAGCTGTAACTTGAGTAAAAATTGAGATATCTTAATGAAACTTGGAACACGTGTTCCTTGGCACCATAAGAAGGTTAAGTTCGAAGATGGGCGGAATCGGACCACTGCCACGCCCACAAAATGGCGATAACCAAAAACATATAAAGAGCTATAACTAAGCCATAAATAAAGTTATGAAAATAAAATTTGAAACATACGCTCGCATTAGGGAATGGCACATTTGAATGTAATTTTTTTGAAAAAGTGGGCGTGACCCCGCCTCCAAATAGGTTTTTTGTATATAACTTGCAAACCAATAAAGCTATATAAACCAAACTTTCTGCAGCGTTTCTTTTAGCCGTTTCCTTATACAGTCCAAAAATTAAAGAAATCGAATAATAACGACGCCCACCTCCCATACAAAGATTATTTTGAAAATTACTAAAAGTGGGTTAACTCACTAACCAAAAACGTCAGAAACACTAAATTTCACATAAGAAATGGCGGATGGAAGCTACACTCAGATCTTTTTACAAAATGGAAAATGGGCGTGGCGTCGCCCACTTATGGGTCAAAAACCATATCTCAGGAACTACTCGACAGATTTCAATGAAATTCGGTTTATAATATTTTCTTGACACCCTGATGACACTGGTGGAATACGCCTACTTCCCACATAACTCAATTTTTAATCCTTCTGATTCGTTTACTTTATAATGTATACATAAAGAACCGATAAAGATAGCGAAATAAAACTTTACACAAATACTGTATTTGAGCTGTGACATCACTTGTGGAAAAATTGTCAAAATCGAACCATGACTTTTCAAGGCCCCTGATATCAAACATGAAGAACTCAGTGCCAAAGGGTAATTTTTCACCAAAAATATAGGTAAATCTCTAAATAAATTGCGAGAGTATACAATGTTCGGTTGCACCCGAACTTAGCCTTTCCTTACTTGTTAAGATATTACACTTATACTACACTATATAAAGGTATATTTATAGCTAAATTTTAAGATTTTTTTATCAAAAAAAGTTCCCCAACTGTACTGACATGATTCCCGCCGAATGAGTAGCTGAAACAATAAAATTCAAAAGGGGTATTAAAGTTGAATGTATTTCCTATAAATTAAGAAAAATTAACACATTGACGTAGTTCTAAAAAAATTAATTTTTTTAGATAAAAAATTATGTTTTTTTTTATGCCAAATTGACAATTTTCAACATAGTTATGATGTCAGCAGTTTTGGAAATGTCGTTTCGAGAAAAACGCGTTTAAAGTTTCGACTATGGCGGATTATGCCT
Source organism: Zeugodacus tau (assembly GCA_031772095.1). Taxonomy (NCBI): domain Eukaryota; kingdom Metazoa; phylum Arthropoda; class Insecta; order Diptera; family Tephritidae; genus Zeugodacus; species Zeugodacus tau. The sequence continues at coordinate 17,803,872 of CM062652.1, read as the reverse complement.
GCGAGTGGTCGCTCTTTAGAACGCTGTCATTCAAAAACTATTCAAGATACGACATTACCGCTTTCACATCAATTTTGGAAGTATTAATCGAATAAGTAACAATTAAAAAAAAATCGATTTTTTGATAATGTCACACTGGTATAGCCCTTTAATAGCAGTTAACCTAAAAAAAATATACCGTATAACATAATATAACTTAATTTAACTTAACTCAAAGTAACGTAAATTTAATTACCTTAACTTAACATAGCATAACATTACATGGAAATAATATTACTTTAAATGGCTTAACAAAACATAGCATAGTATGTAAAACTATTTTAGTACGAGATAATAACATAATTAACATAATATTTCATAGCATAGTGTAACATATAATTTATTCCAATGGCGTAAACAGGTTTTACAGACATAATACGTAAATAACTTAACTTAACATGATTTAACATAACTTAAATTACCTTAACTTAACAAAATTTAACCAAAATAATATATAAGGGAAGATAAAAAAACATTATATGAAATGACATAACATTAAATAGTATAACATAGCATAACTTAACATAACATTCCATAACATAATGAAGAAGTACGTTCAATTAGTTTCATAAGGAGGTAATAATATTGTGATATATATAGAGGAGTGACTTCTTTTTATATTAAGAAATATTTTTATGCACAGTCCCTAACTCGACAATCCACAAAAAAAATTTCGAGATATAGAATTTTCATTAAAACATAATATTTTTTCAAAAAACTGTAAAATATAGATTTGTAAACAGTTTTAATTTAATTTACTTCACATAAAGTGAAGTAAACATGTATTCAATTATTTATTTTGTTTCAGTTTACAATTGTTTGTCTCTTGACTCTGTACCTCATGCCTTTTTTACGTGTTTTATTCCATAAGTGTAATATTATATTTTTTGGTATATGGTAGAGAGAGACTCTTTTAAAATTCTGACTCGATAGTAAAATTTTAAATTTTGTATTATGCAATATTCGAAAAGTACGAGTTATACAAGGAAATTTGTATGATGTATGTATTTGGCTTTTAAACGCTATAGCTAATTCAAAAGTTATGGAAGTTCAGCTGTATATATTGAATGTATATAGTAGAAATATATCTCATGGCACTAATGCTTCCATTTCCATACCGTCAATAAGTTCTAAAAATATTAGGTTTCAAGCCAATGAACTGAAATCTTGTCGGGATAGTGAAAAAATATATATGTTATATTTGTATGGTATGGCATCAAGCATATGACTATCAGTTCACGGCCAATATCAAATCAATAACTAAAGCTATAAATACTAAAAAACTGTTGCTAATTCTTTATTCGGGAAACCATAAATATCACTGATTACAAATTTATTTTAAGCGCAAAGCAAGAGCAACTTATTCAATTAGCGAGTACGATATGATATTAAGTAATTATTTAAAGTTTTTTTACTACTTTTTCCAATTGCATGTGGCGCGGCCAGTGAGTGAAGGCATAAGGCATTTCTTTTTGATATTTTAGCGAAGTAACGCCAATGACGTGTAGATATGTGTACATGAAGTCGGCGAGTGTGAGTTAAATGTAGGTACATATTTACACTGTGAATATAATATAGATGAATATATACTTATGTATACAAATAAGATACTGGCGTGATACGGTCACTCACGCGGGCGTATACGTTACATTTGTATTTTATATTATTTGTTTTTTTTTTGTTGTATATGGTAACATGCTAAATCTTCATTTTTTACAAGAAGCAGTGAAATACGAGGTAGTGGAAGAAGTCAAGCGCAACGCTTGCGAAAATACTAGTGGATAATATTGTAAATGTAAATGAAGAGAGCGGTGGGAAGAGGAGAAAAATATTTTACTTTGGTTACTTTTCTATGAATTATAGTTCAAAATTGTTTTATTGTCTTATTTTAGATAGGGAAGCTGTATTGTATAGAGGAAAGGACCTTTATCTACAACATCTTTATCTACATCTTAGGCACTTAAAATTATTCAACGTCCGGCCCAATTGCTGGAAAAAGTTGTCGAAAATTAGGCCTCCAGCCTGAATTTATTCGAGCAAGCCGCGACAGTTACTAGCCTAAAACCTAATGGCAAACCCTTGTCTTTATAATAAGGTTTAATTCTTGCAATTTTTTCTTGAAGCCCACTTAATTCAAACATCCTTTCATTTTCGAATTTTTTTTATGAGAAATTTTTTTTTTCTAGCGAGAAACACATCAAATATTTTACAATGTTTTTTTTTGTTTCAGATTCCCCGATTGGAAGAAATGCGTTTTACAGAATCCATTTCTGGAAACTTAAACACTCCTCAAAATAATACGCATGTAAGTACAATAACTGCCAATTTCATATCAAAAAACGTGAAATCCCAATTATTTCTGCAATTCTCAATTTTGCCTTCCCATTTTTCTCGCAACATTTCGGTTTGACAAATAAATTGAAGTCAATGTCGCGTCAACTACAAATTGCTTTTGGCGCTTTCATAACAAATCGTTATCGTTGTTATACAATACAACAAACGCAATAAATAATAACAAAAACGCGCCAACAATATAAGTCGAGAGATTAAAGTAATTGTCGCCCGCCAAAATTATTGGTAATTGTAAGTAAATTGTCTAAAACAATTGCGTGCGGTAATTGCTTTAATCGAAGCTTAAAAGCAAAAAAAATAACGGTAAATACAAGCTTACCCATGTACCTAATACCTACACCACTTCTAATTAAGTTGTGTCATACAAATTCCCGCCACTTAACGGTGCAAAGCAGTCACAGAGGCGGCAAGGAAAAAAATTTATTTGTATATTACATTAGGGTGGTTCGAAAAAAGTCTAATGAGCCTTTTTTGAGTATGATTTTTTCATTTGGTAATGCTACTGATTAATTTGGGTAAATTGGATTAAGGGGTACATGGGTTTTGTCGCGTAAAAAATTACATATTTTCAATATTTTTTTCCATGTAAAAAATTATTTATTTGATTCAAACTTTTTTCTGTCTTATAGATACATATTTAAAGAATAATTTCTGAAATTTTCAAAAAAAAAAGTAAAACTCCTCCATTGCGACGTCATTTCCGGTGACCCCTCGGAAAAAGGTGCTTCCGCGTTGTCAGCATAACTCCTGACAGGATCATCCAAAATGAAAAAAAAAAAACAAAAATAAGTGTTTTAGGTAAGACAATAATCTCGTGCTTAAATGAAGGAAATACAAAAAAGTGAAAATTGGAATTTTGGCAGACGCTTTTCCAAAAAAATAAAAATTTCGGTCAAATTTGCTTGACATTTTTTTTTTTTTTTTAATAGTTGTAATTGAAAAAAAAAATCCTTCATTCAAGCACGAGTAAATTGTATCTCGAACACCTGTTCAAAAATTCTTCAAGATCGGTTGAGTAGTTTTCGAGAAAAAATTGACAACCGACTTTAAACAAAAAATCGATTGTTTGATTCCACCCATGTAACTCCTTAAAGCTCATATTTTCCTATGAAGATAAAAAAATGTAAATTTTTTTTCCAAATTCTCTTCTCTAAAATTAATAGTATACTAGCAGACCCGGCCACACGTTTTTGTGGCTAAGGTATACATTAAATTAAGTTGGTCCAATCTTGGCTTCGGCGACGATATTGATTACTCGAGGTTGATTTATGTTACGCAGCATGATTACAACTCACACTACTTTTAATTGCAAAGTACAGGCAATTTTAAATAGTTTGGGATAATTGACTACGTCATACTGGTTAGTAGCTGTGTCAACTCTTTTGGACCGAAATTCTAAATTGTCGCATTAAGATCATAGGTATATTTTTTTTTACCACCAATATAGGTCATTCAATCAGTTATTTATGGTTATCATATTGAGGTTTCATGTCAGGAAAACTTCTCTTTCGAGTCAATGAAGTGAAAGAAATCTGTTGGAAATGCTATTAATCCATCGAGGTGTCAACTGCCAACTATTTCTACAATCGCAATTTGGTATTGTTGCAAAAACACTCATATGTTAGTTGTTAATTGGCGCTTCTTTATGTGTCGCCACAAATTAAATGATTTTAGGCATGCGATAACCCGTCAGTAACAGTTGATCCAGGAATAATTGGCGTAAATCACCTACTAACAGAATCCTGGCTCCACCAAAAACGTTCATCGACAATCAAGATCTTTTAAAGTCCTGTGCAGTACCTCCAACGACTTCTTGAATATTTGGAAACTTTTCGTTAAAACGCTATTTTTGACGATTTTGCTGACTGGTGTTTCGTTCATTTGCAATTTAGGAGTAATTTCAAGGCCGAATGTGCCGTATGTTTGCCTACTAACAGGTGCCAAGTCGCCCCTATTCCCGTTAACCTTGGTGGTGAAAATGAGTGAAATTGGTTCTGGAATTACATCAGCCCTCATATATTATATATGATGATTTTCGGTTGGACCCGAACTTAGCCTTTCCTTATTTGTTACAAATTGTTTTGGGCTATCGACACAACCTTATACAATTGAACAATAACAAAAATATTTTAACAAAGCAACAATGACAACCTTCAAATTATAATTTTTTGTTTTCTCTTTTATATTTTTCTTGTCAACTCGAATAAAATTATCTTATTATTATTTTCCTCGAAATTTTTTCATATTTACTCACTTTCTTATCTTTTTCTGGCCTTCCACGAATATTTCAAGACTAAAATTAGCCAGATCGGTTTGGCCGTTCTCGTTTTTTTGCGGCACAAACGAACAGCAATTCATTTTTATATCATATTATTATCAAGCGACAATTATTTTGAATTCCGCACAGGACCATTCAAAAATTTCAAAATTTTTAACTCGTGATATCTTTTGAATGGTATGTCAGAATCTAATAATTCAAAATGTTATATAAAGGTTTTGAAGCGATCTTAAATAATAAATCATTTATTTCGATAAGGATTAATACTAAGGTATAAATAAAGGTATAAGGTAAAGGTAAAGGTATAAATAAAGGTATAAAATCGCTTATTGTGACAAAACTATAATAGTTAGAGATATGATGTCGCGTTTTTTGTAGATAATAATAAGTTCTACAAAATTGTAGTACATCACTTTGTTATATCTTCAATCGTTTTCGCAGCATTCGCGATTAAAGAAAGTTTTTTGGTATTTTTTTTTACATTATCGGAGTTTTGGTAAGGAACCCTATTTTTTTTTTAAACTAAATATAGCCTATGTCACTCAGGGATAGTATAGCTTTCCAACGGTGAAAGAGTTTTTCAAATCGGTTCAGTAGTTTCGGAGCCTATTCGACACAAACAAACAAAAAAACAACACTTCCTCTTTATAATATTAGTATAGATAAACATTATATTTTGATCCCTTCCTATTGTTCCTTCATATTGTAATCTGTACATTGAATCCTATCTGGCTAGTGTGATAACCGAGTTTGATATTTATATTTTTTTTTTCAATATTTTAGAACCACCCTAAAGCGCCAACGGTACAGTGCAATATTCTGTCATTTAGTTGCGCTTTGGCTTCGTTCAATTACACACTTCAAATACCCGCTAACACCTGTTGCTTCAATCTGCTTTGCTAACTAACTCGTAGCACAAAATTATTTGTGTGGAAATTGAAGTGGGCGTTGTCAAATACGAATAGTATTGTTCGCACATTTTTGCGTTACGCATAAGCCCAAGCATACATTACAACAATAACAAACACACGCTAGTAACAGTTTGAAGTGTTGGCAATTGCAAGCATATGTAGTTAGATACGAATAGTGCTTATGTATAATTGCTGCCATGAGTCAAGTTGCGCATAGTAAAATTCAATTGGGTTTCTAGGCTGTTGTAAGTCATTACCTTTGCGATTGCGCATTTCTTGTTTTTTACTTTTTTTGCGCGGAATTACCAAATACTTTAGTTGCATGCTTTTGTAGCTTCATTATATTTGGTTAAGTGACATTGAAAATTTTCATATAGGAAACTTTATTTTGAAATGCATGCAGCCATATATGTCGGCGCGTAAATATTAGACAAGCTTATACAATAACTGTAATTGAAGGTCATTAAACATACTATATTAAATAAATTTTGTAAATAACTATGAAAATGAAAACAATGGAGCTTTTGTTGACAAAAAGCATAGCTCTCAATAGAGAAACTTTTACTGATGTAAATAACGACTCAGAGCTACATTTAGCATAACATGCCGGCGAAGTTGCTAAATATATTCAAGAGCACTTATAAAGTCAGCACTTTTATCAAGTTTGCGTTCGCAGTCGGCACCAAACCAGAGGTACGAAAATCATCTCTACGATATATGGGGACCAACTAGAAGTGATATATACAGGAAGGTTCTGCAATCCGAGTGAAAGTGAAAATTGAAATAAATACAACAAGTAAGGAAGGGCTAAGTTCGGGTGTAACCGAACATTTTATACTCTCGCAATTTATTGATGTAATTTTATTAAGATAACACAATTCGACCCATATATTCGGTATAAAGTTCAATAGCATAACGAAAATCATCATATATAGTATATAAGGGATGAGGTAATTCCTAAACCGATTTCACTCGTTTTCACCACCAAGATACAATGTATCGAAGACGCTCACTTAATTTAATATTACTTATAATTAGGTATATGGGATCTGGGGGAAGTTATGGCCCGATTTTTACCATTTCAGGTACAGAGAGAAACTGTTATAAGAAAAAAATTCAGAGGGAATGAATTACATTAAAATATCTGAGGGATTTACCTATATTTTCGGTGAAAAATTACCCGTAGGCACTGAGTTCTTCATGTTCGATATCAGGGGCCTTGAAAAGTCATGGTCCGATTTTGACAATTTTTCCACAAGTGATGTCAAAGCTCAAATACAGTATTTGTGTAAAGTTATATTTCGATATCTTCATCGGTTCCTTATGTATATATTCTAAAGTGAAGGAATAAGATGGAATTCAAAATTGAGTTATATGGGAAGTTGACGTGGTTGTGAACCGATTTCGCCCATATTCCACCCGTGTCATTAGGGTGTCAAGAAAGTGTTATATACCGAATTTCACTGAAGTCGAATAATTCCTGAGATATGGTTTTTGACCCATAAGTGGGCGACGCCACTCCAATTTTCCATTTTGTAAAAAAATCTCAGTGCAGCTTCCTTCTGCCATTTCTCATATAAAATTTGGTGTTCCTGACGTTCTTCGTTAGTGAATTAACGCACTTTTAGTAATTTTCAACCTAACCTTTGTATGGGAGGTGGGCGTGGTTATTATCCAATTTCTTTCATTTTTGGACTGTATAAGGAAATGGCTAAAATAAACGACTGCAGAAAGTTTGGTTTATATAGCTTTATTGGTTCCAAATTTCATTTTCATAACTTTATTTATGGCTTAGTTATGACACTGTATAGATTTTCGGTTTCCGCCATTTTGTGGGCGTGGCAGTGGACCGATTTTGCCCATTTTCGAAAGCAACCTCCTCAGGGTGCCAAGGAACATATGTTCCAAGTTTCATTAAGATATCTTAATTTTTACTCAAGTTATCGCTTGCACGGACAGACGGACAGACGGACAGACGGACGGACATACATCCGGATTTCAAATCCACTCGTCATCCTGATCATTTATATATATATAACCCCATATCTAACTCTTATATTTCTTGGTGACACAAACAACCGTTATGTGAACAAAACTATAATACTCTGTGCAACAGGTTGCAAGAGTATACAAATTGCGAAATTTTAATGAAACCTGGTGCACGTATTACATGGCGCTTTGAAGAGATTGTAGATGAGAAACTCGGTAAATTGCTACCCCCGCAAAAAGCCATTAATTGAAACCTATGCTTAAACTAATCCATAAAAAAGCTAGTGAACATGCAACGAGTGGCTCTTACAGAGTTGTGTTGTGAGCATCGGACATCTATTGGCACTAAATTTCTTACTGCTTAGCACCCGTGGGCACAGACGGAAAGTGTATCGTCGCGAAAACCGCTATCAGCTTCAGGGAGGCTGGTATCTAGAGGACCATGTGCCTGGGCCTTCAAAAATACCTCGCCTCTGCGAGATCCAAGCTGATTTTTTTGCGATCTCACTATTTTTAGCAATCTCCCGAATAAGCGGATATACTCGTGGAAGTTGAAAAATCTTTTAGATTTAGATGACGTTATAGGCGTTTAGCCGAATTTTTTAATTTAATAATGAGTCTAATTTTTTACGTTACAAAGGGCAGCAATCACTTTCACAACTACGTCTACTTCCCATATAATCAATTTTGAATTCCATCTGATTCGTTCACTTTATAATGTATTCATAAGGAACCAATGAAGCTAGCGGAATAAAACTTTACACAAATACTGTATTTGAGCTGTGACATCACTTGTGGAAAAATTGTCAAAATCGGACCATGACTTTTCAAGGCCCCTGATATCGAACATGAAGAACTCAGTGCTTAATGTTAATTTTTCACCGAAAATATAGGTAAAACCCTCAGATATTTTCATGTAATTCATTCCCTCTGAATTTTTTTCTTATAACAGTTTATATCTGTACCTGAAATGGTAAAACTTCCCCCAGATCCCATATACCTAATTATAAGTAATATTAAATTAAGTGAGCGTATAGTCTTCGATACATTGTATCTTGGTGGTGAAAACGAGTGAAATCGGTTTAGGAATTACCTCAGTCCCCATATACTATTTATGATGATTTTCGTTATTCTATTGAACTTTATACCGAATATATGGGTCGAATTGTGCTATCTTTATAAAATTACATTGCGAGAGTATAAAATGTTCGCTTACACCCGAAATTAGCCCTTCCTTACTTGTTAGTAATGTAATTTTTTTGTTTGCGACAAATGATTAGATTTAACTGTCCAAGTGGGATTGTATGGCGCAGGGATTAGTCCTTTAACCAAACCTAAGGGCTGTGCTATTAATCTAAGTATGTTTCCTCTTATTGGATACAGCCATTGCAACTAACATAAGCCAAATTCATTGAAATTCGGTACAGAGGATCACTATAAGAAATAGCATATACGTATGCAGTTTTTTTAAGAAAAAATTTAGTTATTTTGGAAAATGCCAAAAGTGTGTTAACTCATCTGTTGGTTAGATAAAAGTAAAAAAGTTGTTGACTTCACCTGTGATCACCATAAACTTTTGAACACCTTGATGTCGATGAAATCTTCCTGATTTTTTAATAGACATATCCAGTTGTCATGCATATTCAATTTGAATGAAATAACTTGCTGTGCTTTAGCTTTGAAATACTATAACGACACTATCAAATATCAACCGCTGCTAGTTACAATTACAATACTCCACTGCCTGCCAATCAAATACCACTGCTTGTTGCGTTGCGTGAGAAATGTGCATGCGCATGCGCAAACCATGCAAAAAATGCATATCAATACAAAATTGCTGCTACTCGCAAGCCATTGAACTGTGTCGCACGCATTTTCATACAATTTGATAGATCATAAATTGATAAGTTAATTGAAAATGTGCGCAAAATTGATTTTTAGTGAAATTTATTGTAAATTTTCCTGCAGTTTCGATGTTCAAAAATTTTTGAATTAAGCAAACACAATGCGTGATTATTTATTTATTATTATTTTTATTTTTTTTACAAATATGTTTAACAAAGCTGCTCAGCAAAGCAGCGCTTGGCATGGTTTACGATTTTTTTGTTTTTTTTTTAGGAAAATTTCACAAATCGGTTAACATTAAAGGCTAAATTATATTTATTTTATTGCAAAATTTTATTTGCAATGTTTCCCATCTTTTGTTGTTGCTGTTGTTGGCGTTTGCGTTTGCATTTCAAACAAAAAAAATTACATACAATAACAATAAAAATGGAAAGTGTGTAACACTGAAATGCGGGCTATAATATCCACTATGGATGCCATACATACACACACATATGCGTATTCGTATGGACACTTTTGCATAACAATGACCATTTGTGGCTTCCAACTAGCCAACTAGCCAACAAGCAGTCTGCGTGCACAGCTGTTTTGTCTTTTGGTGCTCGCTGTTGTTGTTGTTGTTATTGTTGGTTGTTCATTTTCTATGCTGCTGTCACAATTCCATCTCCATTTCCATCTCTCCATCTTCATCTACAATTACTCCATCGTTGAAGTTCAAATTTATGTTATTGTTTTGTTTCTCTTGTTGTTGTTGGCATACTCGTTTGCTTTAGCCGCACAGCGTGCAAAGATTTAATGCCGGAACTAATACTTGTAAATTCATACTCATGCGCTCGTACATACAGATCTGTGTACATAACTGTAGATTATGCACAAGTAATACAGTGGCGTGCACAAATGAGTACATAATTCATTTCTTTACTTTTTTGAACGATAAAATAAGTAATAACAAAGAAAATAAAACCAAATTTTTTTTCGTTTATTCGTTGTTCCATTCTAAATAATACAAAAAAAAATTTAAAACATAAAGCAACAAATTCATAGAGAAAAAAAACCATAACAAAAATAACTCGCATGTACTCAATTTTGCACTTTTGTATGTAGTCAGCATAAAACAAGTTTATACCATTAGTTTTGAATTGTTTGCTATCGTCTTCGACCAGTAATGCAAATTTATGAGTAAAAACGTGTGATTAGTAATAAATAAAGTATTATATCAAGTGTACCGCAATAATATTATGTATTTAAAAAAAAATGAAAAAGTTATCGCGTGATGTGGAGAATAATGTAGTTTCCTTAACAAATAATGGTGCTTCACCTGGGGAAATAGTCAAGGAGTTAAATATTAGTCAATCTGTGGTCATTCGCGTTCAAAAATGACGACATATTGCTCCCAAAGAGCAAACCAGAGGCCGCCGCAAACTGTTGACCGGCGCGGATGCACGTCTTATGATGGCAGAAATGAGGAAGAAGAAGACCATTACACCGAAAAATACTTTAGTTGCCAAAAATAAGCACGTTAGTAAATGGACAGCACGACGAGCGCTCCACAACATTGGCTATATTTCAGCCGTTAAAAAAAAATAAACCTGCATTGTCCAAAAAGGACCAAAAGGCGCGAATGAAATTTGCAAGAGAGCGTAAAAATTGGACTATAAATGATTGGCAACGAGTTATTTGGTCAGATGAATCAAAATTTAATCGTTGCCAATCATTTATAGTCCAATTTTTACGCTCTCTTGCAAATTTCATTCGCGCCTTTTTGGTCCTTTTGGACAATGCAGGTTTATTTTTTAACGGCTGAAATATAGCCAATGTTGTGGAGCGCTCGTCGTGATCATTTACTAACGTGCTTATTTTGGCAACTAAAGTATTTTCGGTGTAATGGTCTTCTTCTTCCTCATTTCTGCCATCATAAGACGTGCATCCGCGCCGGTCAACAGTTTGCGGCGGCCTCTATTGCTCTTTGGGCAATATGTCGTCATTTTTGAACGCGAATGACCACAGATTGACTAATATTTAACTCCTTGACTATTTCCCCAGGTGAAGCACCATTATTTGTTAAGGAAACTACATTATTCTCCACATCACGCGATAACTTTTTCATTTTTTTTTTAATGCAGAATATTATTGCGGTACACTTGATATAACACTTTATCTATTACTAATCACACGTTTTTACTCATAAATTTGCATTACTGGTCGAAAACGATAGCAAACAATTCAAAACTAATGGTATAAACTGGTTTTATGCTGACTACATACAAAAGTGCAAAATTGAGTACATGCGAGTTATTTTTGTTATGGTTTTTTTTCTCTATGAATTTGTTGCTTTATGTTTTAAATTTTTTTTTGTATTATTTAGAATGGAACAACGAATAAACGAAAAAAAATTTGGTTTTATTTTCTTTGTTATTACTTATTTTATAGTTCAACAAAGTAAAGAAATGAATTATGTACTCATTTGTGCACGCCACTGTATGTCCAGCCCGAGTTGTAGGGGCTCTTTTATAATGCGTCTCCGAGTTGCGTGCTGCGGCTGTTGAACACTTTGTTTAATTAAAAGACGCCAGGGACAATATTCGCCACGAGTGGCAAATGCATTAAAGTTGTACAATTTCATTTTCATATCTAGTGTAGGGATGACTCTAATTATTTTTTCAATTCGATAGGCCAATCAAGTAAGAATGACCCACTATTCAATAAAAGTTAAATATGGAGAGTCTTACTCTTTATAAATAACTGAACTATACCAAATTACGATGGGTACTAAGAGGGCTTTCGGATAAGTATTTAGCCTCACTATCGCAGATTCGAACCGAATTTTGACTTCACCGTGGATTCCACAAAATTTCTTATATATTATAATTTAAATAATCTAAAGAGTTTCAACGTGGTCATCGCGTCGTTGTTGATAAGCCACCACAGGTGGCCAGAAAAATACTACTCCAGAAGATAACAGAAAAGTTTAGGATCCCGTCTTGATAGGTCAAAGATTAAAAGTTCGCAAAATAACTGAGACAGTGGGTGTACCAAACCGAAATAGTGGTCATAAAGAATATGTTAGCACAATTGGTGCCCTGTTTATTCAACAAGCGCAACCGCGAAACCATCTTATTAGCTGTACTTAACGTCATCCGGTTACTGCCGGTCGTTTCGTGACCGTCGTCAAAACACGATTCCAGTGTATAGTGGGCTTCAAACGATAAATCTACTTCGAAGAAACCGACGAGTGACCTATCCACCGGAAAGGTGATGTCGACCGTTTTCTGGGAACTCAAGGTGGGTTCATCGACTAACTGGAGGAAGTCACAACGGTGACATGATCCTATTATGCCAATTCGACACCCAATTGCAAAAAAATGCTCCTCCATCCTCCTTATCAATAGATTAATCCCGTGTGATTCTTTTTGTTTATAAAGTTGGAAAAATCCACCCAAAGAGGTTATCGAAGTTACAGAAATTTACTTTTCAGACCTACAGAAAATGTATTTTCTGACGGGTTACAGGAATTGTAGCCTTAGTACGTCACGGGTATCGAGATAAAAGGAGATAATTTTGAGAAATAAATATTATTGTTATGGTAGGGACAGAAAATAGTTTTGAGAAATGCAGCTGAGTCCTTGGTCGAATAAAAATGCGTGTCCGTTCCTATTAGGTAGTCCACAAGTTTGTTAAATGCCCTACCTGATTGGTTCTGTTTTGGTTCTCTTTCCTATTACGCTAAATGAAAAAAAAAACAGAAAACAGTGAAGATACGTTACATATTTCTTCTCTTTATATTATGCATTCACACAGCTAAAATACTAAATATTTCCGTTTCAAAGACGGTTCCAACAATAAACATATTATACATGGAATCCAAAGAAGAAGAGTAAAACCAAATTCCGTTCCAATTTTTTTTAAATCTACTTCATTTATCATCGCTGATTTATTCAAATTAAATTTAATTAAAAACGTTACAATCCACGCTTTTACCTGCTCTCTTTCGCTGCCTGCAAGTCGATGATGTCAGCGCACAATTTCTCCGCCTACGCTGAAGTCAGGTTTAAGAAATTTACATTTCAGTTATTTTTTTCCATTTATTTAACTTTAATTTGTTTATTTATTTCTGCGCAGATTTTTTCGTTAATTTTTTATCATTTCCTTTTAGTGCCTTTCGATTTTGGACATTTGGCGGAGCTAATTTGCATAAAGTTCGCGATTTATTTGGCTATTCGCTTTTTATGCCATTAGCAAATTATATAATAAAATAAAAATGCATACGAAACAAATTAAATCGAATGATAATGGTTTGGTTACGATGCTTATGAATATTTGATTTTTTTACGTTTAATGTAGGGCAAAAGTGTGGTTGCTGTGTATACATGCCAGTGTGTATCGGAAGATTTCACCTTTTCGTGGTTTTCGAAAGTCTCGGGTAATATGTTGCCTTGTGTGATGACCTTTAATGCAATTATGTACATATATAATATGTGTAATTATTATAGATATTTAATCAATAAAATACAATTTTGTTATCTTAATTTTATTACTGCAATTAGTTCATGATTAATGCTCTTCATTGACCTCTTTCGCATTTACATACAAGCCTATCTAGTAAGTGAAAAATATTCATACTAAACGATCCATATATTATTTTTAAATATTTGTGATATAATAAAGGGTGTTTTTAGAGGTGCACGACTTCTATTTAAAAAAAATATATAAATATTTATGAATTAGCCTTATAAGTTATGAATTTGATGTTTGAACTCAATATCGGGTATATACATAGATTTCCAGCAAAAACTATTCAAACAATTCGAATAACTAGATCCTGGATAGTAGAGCTATTAACACCTTTACCTACTCGAGTTGCCTCATGGCACTTGAATGACCCCCACATTACTTTCTTAAACTTCTATCCATCCACCTCTTTGCAAACATAATCATACTTTTAGATCTCACACCCATTTTCGTTGGTCCGACCTCAATGAAACAGCTTGTTTCCTGAACCTTCCGTCAGATGACAGCAATGACAATAACTTACACTTTCCCTTACAACAAAAAACATATGTATAGATCCAGGACTAAAAGGTTGGCTTCATTAAGAGCATTTCTGGAACTATTATATTCTAAGGTATGAATATGAATGTGAATATGAATATGAATATGAATATGAATATGAATATGAATATGAATATGAATATGAATATGAATATGAGTATGAATATGAATATGAATATGAATATGAATATGAATATGAATATGAATATGAATATGAATATGAATATGATAATGAATATGTGAATATGAATATGAATATGATAATGAATATGTGAATATGAATATGTGAATATGAATATGTGAATATGAATATGTGAATATGAATGTGAATATGAATATGAATATGAATGTGAATATGAATATGAATATGAGTATGTGAATATGAATATGACTGATGATTTTGGTGTAAAACAAGCGTTGAAAATTTACTGAGCAGAAATGTCAAACTCATCTTATCACTGTGACAGCTGGTTTGACAGCTAACCCACTAGGAAATTCGACATGTCTATATTTTTTGAGAAATCACATAACAAAAAGCAAATCCTCCAATATATGCCAATCAAGCTATCACAAAAATAAAATAATAATTTCCTTATTACAATTCGGAAGTTCGTCGTAAATGATTTACTATACGAGTACAAAATGTACGCAACGCCACACGATTTGTTGCCAATCAGTACTCAAAATTGTTTACTTTGCATTTAATGGCTTAATGCATTACATCTTTGTTTATCATTCATTCACTCATTTCACTGCAACATCTCGCCGGCACAACCAAAAAAAAATTAATACTTCGCGCCTCGTAAACCTTTTCATTAAACAACATTTTCTCCGGTAAAAGAGCTACAAACCAATTTTGTTGTTGTAAGTGAGCGTGAGTGCCATAAGGAAAATGTGAGCTCGTATAAATTTCCAGACAGATAATTTTCACTTAAAACCCAGCTAATTTTACACTTCCAACTGCAGAGGCGGCAATCATGACATGGTACAAGTGGATGGTATCTTAACTAACTGTACGTATTAATGTGCAATATGCGGTTGTATAATTCGAAAAAAAGGTGTAGGCACGCGTGACGAGCTGATGTTGAAGCCGAATAGTGGTACAAATATGTGATGCTGCAACTTACAAACAAATGCCACACTTGAATTAAAATTAAAATCAACTTTCAGCGTGTTCAAAGTTTACCAAAAAATCATAGAGTAATAATGAAAGCTGAGTTGAGTTCTAGGAATTGTAAATCGAAACTTCGAAAAATATCGAGAATTAGAAAATCATTTATATCGTTTGCTTGTAGCACCACAAAATAATCGAGATAGAAATAGAGCTATCAAATTTATTATATTGACGGAGCACATAGGTTCCTCGATTCCTATCTGTCCTTCTCGCGGAGAAAAGTGACGCAGTAGGGTTATCAAAAAAGTATGTTTCCAATCCAAATGTATTATATTTACTAAAGTAATTGTGTAATTTCTCAGTGATCTAAGGCTGATGAAAGCATTTAAAGTGCAGTGACTCTGATAAAGATGTCCTCTCAACGCTCAAATTGGATCAATGTTTCTTGTAGTGTTAGATAAGTTTCACGGCCTCTAAAATCGATTTTTATTTATTTCAATATCAAGTCGAACCGTTTTATAGCTTTGTTCTGATGTCCTCCAGCTTAGCTTTATTGTCACTCAAAACTTTAAACACGTTTTTCTCAAAACCTTGTTTTCAAAGTCGGTAGTCAATATTCTCGGGAACTACTCAACCGATCTTGCTAAAATTTTAGACAGCTCTTCGAGATACAATTTACAAAGCCTTCGAATTTTTTGTTTTCAATTACAACTAATACAATAAATGCCGTAAAATGGACCTTTAATGCGTCTATATTGGGCACTTATAAGTCAATATAGTTTTATAAAGGAATAAGGCAGATTCCCTAATAAAACTGAATAAAAATATTGCACTTAGGAGAACGTAGGAAGGTCTGAAACTGTGGGACGCTTCACGGTATTGTTTGTCCTGTTCCAACTTATAAACCGGGTCAACAAGTTGTTTTTAAACCGATGGTAACTCTTCCAAGAATATCAACAACAGATATATTTATCGATTTAGTATGATGCATATATTATTCAATCTTCTTTATTTTGTTATACTTATATTTTAATTAACAATTTCAATCATGTGGCAACTCTTCTAAAAATATTTTCAACTGTGAGTTTTATTAAATCACTTCGGTATGTCGACCTTTATATAATTTTTTTTTTTAATTTTTCTAAATTTCTCATCTCATTTAAAAAATCCTATATCATTTAAGCACAAATATGATTAATTTATCCATAATATGACCAATACATTACATAACCATTATAATAAAACACTGTTAGGCAATTCACAAGCTTTGTTGTATGTCTTATGTCATATTTTAATAATCTTAAAAATACGACACTTGTGAGCACCCTTAACTGTTGTATGTCATATTTTGTCATATTTCTACACTTAATCATAGCGATTTTTGCTGAGGCCAAAACCAGATATATGTCCGTATTTTCGGTGGGTAGGGGCAGTGGGTAGGTGGGTAGGGGCACTTGCTGCCGAATTCTTTTGGTTTTTTACGGCATATGCCTAGTACTGCAGTAACCGGTTACTTTTTGGAATCGGGTTTTTTTGGGACACACTCGTTGCCCTACCCACCTACCCACTGCCCCTACCCACTTGCTGCCGAATTTTTTCGGTTTTTTGCGGCATATGCCTAGTACTGCAGTAACCGGTTACTTTTTGGAACCGGGTTTTTTTGGGACACACCCGTGGCAGTTTGGGCGGTCGGTGGGTGGGGCTTTGGGGCGTTTTGGGGCAAAAATTCGACGAGTGGGTAGTCGGTTTTCTGTGAAGAACCGGTTTTTTTGGGTCGGTCAGTGGTCGGTTTTGCTCGTGCCCTTCTGCCCGAACACTTCTCAACCGATTTATACCGCACATTGCATATATCTGGAAAATACGGACATATATCTGGTTTTGGCCATATATAGAATAACGAACTCAAGAAACATACCACGCAGTGTTGTATCAGTCATATTTTAATTTTGCATGTGAAACAACAACAGTGTTGATATGACAGTCATAAAAAAATATGACAATATGACGATATGACACAATATGACACCTTGTGAATACCCTATGTATCTTTTGCAGGTTTTATGTAACCAGCAACAGCGTGATGCCGCCAAGTTTTTCAATGTTTACGAACTCAACTCAAGCCAACTAAATTACAACGGCAACAACCAAAAGGGTACAATGTTGCTTTGAGGGCACTTCCACGCCGGTCTCCGTACACATCTGTGAATATATGTGAGTATACCTACTCTTATTTACAAAGAAAATTGCACAGCTTGAAGAGTATCTTTTGCCTTTTCGTATTTTTTTGTTTTTGTTTTTTGACTAAGCTTCGACTTGACGCACTTAAGCGTGCCACACTCTTACTAACAACCGAAGCACTAATTATTATGTGACTTTAACGCACAAGCGACTGTATATTAAGATACCTGTATGTGTGTGTTTGCATTTGATGCATTGCAGTTCATAAAATGTGTTATTTCGGCCTTACGGCAGTGTTAGAGGGCGAACAAAGAGGGCGTGCTTGCTAGCCGACTAAATTCCCGAAAGAAAGTTTATTTTTTGAAGTTGAAATTAAAATTAAAATTAAAATTAAAATATATTTCAGTTAAGCAGTTGTGTTGGAAGTGTGTAAATGATGTGAAAATTTCAGCTCTAATTTGTTGTTTGGTGGAAAAGTTTTGAGGCCTTTTTTGATATGGAAAACAAAAAGCACAAAAACAAAAAGGCTTGAGGTGCTGCTTACTTTTGTCTGCCACTATTGTTGCCTACGTATTGTCTGAGGTCGCACACAAAGCGTTAGCTGCGAGCATTTCATTTATTATGAACAAAAGAGAGTTACATTTAAATGGAAGTACACGTGTATATATGAATGCATGTATGCATTATATGTTTGTATAATTGTATAGAAAACAAAAGGAAGTTGTTGGAGAAATTTCATTTGCACCACTCAACGGTATAACTAATATTTTGATAACTAAATCCGTTAATTAGTTGGCAATTGAGATGTGGCAACTTGATGTTGAATACTCGGCTCGTCATTACCACTTGCTAATGATCCATTTTTTTGTATAATTATTTTTATTTTCTTATATAATTCATTAATTTGCAGCTTAGACAGATCATTCATTATTCATTGTAGTAACTTTAACCTTATGGAGTAAACTTCATTTTTATTTCACCAGCAAATAAAAAATATTCTCAGTAGGTTAGTTATAATTAGGTCATTTGCATGCTATCTCTGTACGTAATAATTAACTCGAAATTAGGCGGAAATATTTATTTTTTATTGCTAAACTTGCAATTTTAAGAAAGTTGAAGAAAATTTTAACGAATTGTTTGTAATTGCTAATTGATTAATTAACCGGCCTCTGCTCGATTAAAACGCTGATTAAGATCGATTTACCTTACAAAATAAAATCTACATTTATTTTTAATTGAATTTTAATCGACCTGAAAATCAAATGCAACTCTGCGACAAAGGCGTACGATATACGCTCTTTGTCTGCGGTTGGCTGTATTTTTTTATATAAAAGCTACTGTATGATGAAACTTACCAACTTCTTTTGAAAAGCAAAAACAACAAGTAAGGAAAGGCTAAGTTCGGGTGCAACCGAACATTTTATACTCTCGCAATTTATTTATTTAACTTTATTTATATTATATAATACGCAATTTTATCCACATATTCCTCATATATATTGTATAAAGTCCATTGAAAGTTGGAAACCATAATATTAGGTTAGAAGCACCGAGGTCCTCGTGTTCGATATATTGGGCCTTAAAAACCTATAGTCCGATTTCGGCGATTTTTAGAATGGGGCTGCCACACTATAAACGTAGTATTTGTGCAAAGTTCTGCAGCGATATCTTCACTAGTGCTTACTTTATATATTGTAAAGTTAACGATTCAGATTGTCTTCAAAGTTCTGGTATATAGGAAGTAGGCGTGGTTGTGAAGCGGTTTGGCCTATTTTCACAACATATCATTGAGATGTAAGGAAACTATTACAAACCAAGTTTTATTGAAATCGGTCGAGTAGTTCCTGAGATATGGTTTTTGACCCATAAGTGGGCGACGTCACGCCCATTTTCCATTTTGTAAAAAAATCTGAGTGCAGATTTCATCTGCAATTTCTTATGTGAAATTTAGTGTTTCTGACGTTTTTCGCTTGTGAGTTAACCCCCTTTTAGTAATTTTCAACCTAACTTTTGTATGGGAGGTGGGCGTAGTTATGATCCGATTTCTTTCATTTTTGGACTGTATTAGGAAGTGGCTAAAAAAAACGACTGCAGAAATTTTGGTTTATATAGCTCTATTGGTTTGCGAGATATGCACAAAAAACCGATTTGGGGGCGGGGCCATGCCCACTTCCCCAAAAAAATTACATCCAAATATGCGCCTTCATAGTGCGATCCTTCATACCAAATTTTATTTCTATAGCTTTATTTATGGCTTAGTTATGGCACTTTATGTGTTTTCGGTTTTCGCCATTTTGTGGGCGTGGAAATGGTCCCATTTTGTGGTTGTGCCAAGTTTCATCACGATATCTTAATTTTTACTCAAGTTACAGCTTGCACACACGGACGGACAGACCGACAGACATTCGGATTTTGACTCGCCTCGTCGCCCTGATCACTTTGGTATATATAACCCTATATCTAACTCGTTCAGTTTTGGGTGTTACAAACAACAGTTATGTGAACAAAACTATAATACTCTCTTAGTAACTTTGTTGCGAGAGTATAAAAATATAAAACAGCTTATCGGTTATCGAGAAGTAGTTTTGCCGGCAGTATAAAAGGCAAAAAAGGATATCTCAATAAAAATTGTAATTGATCAATAAATTTGGCTGTCTATAAACGCTATAAGATAACATGTCCACTTAGTTTCTTAATTAGTTAAGAAAGGTACTATGTACTAATTGTTACTATTTTTTTAGGTACAGAGTTGCCACATTACAGTAGCGACAACACCTTAGATGATACTTTTTTTAATATCGATAAATTAGACCCTAAAATATATTGAATTATAATTTTCCAATGTTATTCTTGAAAAAGTTTTATATTTGTTTCGAAAACAAACATTATATGCTAGGTTTGCGTGGTTATCACCCCGGAATATTTTAATCGAGCCTTGAAAATTATTAAAAAGCATAATAAGACGTATTAAAAAGTTTTATTTGCAGTCAAAAATAATTTAATTTTTAATATTTCTTTGATTAAAACCATCCCTTTATTTTATTGAAAAATTTCGCGAACAGCACCTTCAAACATAATTTAAGACTGAATTCTCCAAATACAACTGATTTTGTTTATTTTTATACCATTTGAAAAATAAGTAGAATTTTTTATTTGCATAGTAAGAAATTTTAATCAAATTTGGGTTCTTATTTATGTTTTATATTTTGAAGTAACTTTTCGGAGATACGAAAAACCTCTTTTAACCCATAATACAAGTACTTCTTTTAACCAATTATGATTTATTACTATTTTTTTTTTAATATTTCTCACTGAATGAACAACTCATTATTTTTATCTCAACTCCAAATGACTACACTTCAGTCAATATTTCATGTACTCATTAATGTTTGTATAAGTTAAAAGTTCATTCATTAAATTTGAATCACTCATGGCTGATTTTCTTTACAACTCACTGCTATTTTTATCATATATATAAGCTATTTTCTAAACAAATGATTAATAACAAATTAATTATTATACTATGTTTGGTGTGTGTCCGCGTGCCTGTAGTAAAGTTATTTTTGTATGACTTGAAGTGAGATTGAAATTTTTTACCGATTTTTTAGGGGGGTAGTTGCAATGTGGTATTTAGTAACTGCACAAGTGGAATTTTCAACATTATTTCGGATTTAAAAGTGTTGATTAAAATGTTACTTGAATAGTCTCACAACTCAAAAAAGTTGATTTTTCAGGAGAGCGCACAGTGGTTCCGCTTGTATGAAGGCGCGGTCATAAATACTTCCCGTTGAGATATCGCTATGAAATTTTCACCAAAAATCTAGAAAAATATTTTAAATATATATTAAAAAAAAAAATTGGCCCCATCGGACGACTAGGTCCTATAGCTCCCATAGAACTGGAATTGCTATTATATGGCAATGATGTGCAAAAATATTTCTCATGGCCATGGTTGGAGCGTAAAAACTTTCAGTAAGGCTTTGGAAAAAAAGTTAAGAAAGCGAGAAAAAAGCTGAACATGATTTGTCGTTAAAGTTTCCCTCATCCAACCCCCATATTCCACCTATAAGAATAATATCATATAAAAAATTAATGTAGGGAAAAAGCAAATTATCAACCAATTTAGTACAGTTCATTTTTGCACTGCCATTCAACAGCCATTATACGTAGAACAAAAACTTAAAATGTCTCCTCTAGTGAACCATACACCGATTGAAATAACGACGATTTATCCTTCTTTCCATGCTTTCTTTGCCCAATTATGATGAGTTTGAACTTAATTATTATTTTGACGATTACTTCTACATCTGCAACTTTCCGCACCCAACTTTAGCACTTTTATTACCTTAAGACTCTGCCAAATACTATATGAAATACAATTAAAGGGGGATCGCGGGGGAACACAATTAAAACTTTATGTAAACACATTGAAGACGCAGAAAAAAGCTCCAAAAAAATATAGGTGATATAAAACACTAATTTCACAAAAAATACAAATATCGTTAGTCTTAATTAATTTCACAAGTTAAAGTAAATACGTTTAGCTTCAAAATCCATTAAAAGTAATCTTGATTCATTAACCTGAACAATTACCAGAACAAATAGAAGTCCTTTGTTTCTGCGAAAATAAAAAAAAATTCCGATGTGCTTCAAAAAAAATCCGGTTGTTCATGCATTTAACTCTATTTTTAGAAAGTACCGTTAGATTCTTAGGAAAACCCGGTTTGTTAATAGGAAGTGTGGACAACTTAGAGGCCATCGGTATACATTTTGTCGAAAAATTGTGAGATGGATTTTTTGATTTTTGGCCTATGGCGGAACCACTGTGGAGCGGTTTAAAGTTTTCCATTGCCTCTTATTTATCAAATATAGAAAAACGCCATAAGTTTATTGAATAAACTAGTGGCATGTAATTAGTACCACATAAATGTACTGAAGTTTTTTCTAGATACTAAATGTGACCCCTTATGAATTACGTCGTTAATTTTGAAAAATATAAATCAATTTCGCTGTCATAAGTTAAATGTGTCGTTTTTGCCGAAAAAAAGCAACATGAACAAGTAAGGAAGGGCTAAGTTCGGGTGTAACCGAACATTTTATACTCTCGCAATTTATTTATTTAACTTTATTTATATTATATAATACACAATTTGACCCATATATTCGTCATATATATTGTATAAAGTCCATTGAAAGTTGGAAACCATAATATTAGGTTAGAAGCACCGAGGTCCTTGTGTTCGATATATGGGGCCTTAAAAACCTATGGTCCGATTTCGACGATTTTTAGAATGGGGCTGCCACACTATTAGCATAGTATTTGTGCAAAGTTCTGCACCGATATCTTCACTAGTACTTACTTTATATATTGTAAAGTAAACTATTCAGGTCGTCTTTAAAGTTCTGGTATATAGGAAGTAGGCGTGGTTGTGAAGCGATTTGTCCTATTTTCACAACACATCATTGGGATGTAAGGAAACTATTACAAACCAAGTTTCATTGAAATCGGTCGAGTAGTTCCTGAGCCTGACCCATAAGTGGGCGACGCCACGCCCATTTTCCATTTTGTAAAAAAATCTGAGTGCAGCTCTCATCTGCCATTTCTTATGTGAAATTTAGTGTTTCTGACGTTTTTCGTTAGTGAGTTAACCCACTTTTAGTAATTTTCAACCTAACTTTTGTATGGGAGGTGGGCGTGGTTATGATCCGATTTCCTTCATTTTTGGACTGTATTAGGAAGTGGCTAAGAAAGATGACTGCAGAAAGTTTGGTTTATATAACTCTATTGGTTTGCGAGATATGTACAAAAAACTTAGTAGGGGGCGGGGCCACGCCCACTTCCCCAAAGAAATTACATCCAAATATGCCCCTTTATAGTGCGATCCTTCATACCAAATTTTATTTCCATAGCTTTATTTATGGCTTAGTTATGGCACTTTATGTGTTTTCGGTTTTCGCCATTTTGTGGGCGTGGCAGTGGTCCGATTTTGCTCATTTTCGAAAGCAACCTTCCTATGGTGCCAAGAAATAAGTGTGCCAAGTTTCATCAAGATATCTTAATTTTTACTCAAGTTACAGCTTGCACAGACGGACGGACGGACGGACGGACAGACAGACATTCGGATTTGAACTCCACTCTTCACCCTGATCACTTTGGTATATATAACCCTATATCTAACTCGTTTAGTTTTGGGTGTTACAAACAACCGTTATGTGAACAAAACTATAATACTCTCTTTAGCAACATTTGTTGCGAGAGTATATATATCACAAATATCGTTCTTTCTGAAAATAAAACCAACTTCACTCTATGACAATATCTGTTGTAACACAAAATATGTATGAAATTGCGCACATTTCTGCATACTCAACTCAAAAATCGTGTTCTTTGAGTTATGACAGCGTTATAGTATATTACACCTACAATCGATTATAATTTTAAATTGAGTTCAGCACCTTGTATTTCAGTGCCTCAGAAAAATTATTCAGTGACTTTAAGCTCAGGTGAAATTCCATTGTATATTCGGATTTTTCGCTCTTAATTAATTAATTAACATAATTGTTAATCGATCTATTTCCACCTCTAAGTTCCAGATTTCTGTTTTTAATAACATATATATTTTCCAGTATTGTGTGAATTCGACTGAGTTGTAAAAGAACTATATGTAAATATAGCACGAAAATTATAGATATTGAAATAGTAATTAAAGTTATTTTATTAAAGTGCTAAAGGCACTTGATTTTCTATTTCTTTTTATTTATGCCATTTAACTGCATTTATACCAATTGTTTTTTCTATTCGCCTTTTTCAATATTATGTGAAATCGAAGCAAATTTATGAATAACATATAGTGAAATAAAACTTTATAATTTCGGTCAAAAATGAGAATGAACCAGTCACAGAATTATTTATATGTTTTGGTAAATTTCAGAGACTTCTTCATAAAAATAATACGTTAATGTTGGGAACAAGTAACGTTTGTTTTTTTATACGTGTGGTTTTCAATGAAGCAATTTTTATTTCATAATAAACAGACTTGCTCCGGAACCGGTCCCAATTACTCGAAAAGGTGGAGCTAGCCACGGCGGTCACTTGCTAAAAATCATTTACAATTAAATTACAATATAAGCGTTTTAGTTCTTCTTGAAAACCAAATAGCTAATAATAGTTCCTTTATTATTTTCGACAATTTTTTTCGAATTTGCAGAAAAAAATTATAAAAATGAGCCATATCGTATAAATCAAAATGTCTATGTTATTTTCGGGTTAATAAATATATTCAAATCTTCAACATTTAAACATTTTCAACCACATTGTGTCCTGTAACCATGGTGAAAGTGATTAATTAAGTCACATTTAAATTATTCACCATTCGTTGGTGGAGTACCAAAATGATTTGCTTTGGCCATTTGTTATGCTTTTTAATCAACACCACGGAATGAGCAATACAGTAAGAAAAAAGTTATATTTTTGCTTGCATACATAAGTACATACTTATGTATGTATGCATGTATGTACGAGCGCAAACTTATAAGAAGTTGTCAACGCTTGCCGCTGGCAATTGCAATTTACGAAATCTGCTTGCAGCAACAACAACAACAAAATGCACTCATCTCACAAATGATAAATGAACTCGAAAGCAGTTAAAATGCGATAAATGCTGGCACAGCAATAGAGTTGCCATTTGGAGCAATTTGCCAACACTCGTACATATGTAATATAAGTTTATGAAATAACATTTATGAGTTGCTTTAATTTTAGTTTTCGTTGTTGTTTTTTTTTTTCTTCTTGTGGTCGTTTAACGCCCACGCTGCGCTTGAATGCAGCTGTGTGCCTGTGTGAGCTGTCAAGAGGTCGTTACGGAGTTTGCTCCTATTTATGACTGCAAGTGCACAAACACACACACATGCACTTGATTTTATTCACTTTTTTACGGTTACACCGCCCACTCTTCCGTGGCGGGCCAGTGCCGTTTGTGACCATGCGCCAAAATTGCAAGTTTCTTCTTTTCTTGTTGTTGTTGTTGTTGCCCATTGCTCTACACATAACTAAAATATCGTTTATTGCCATGAACCGGCAATTGTGTGGCGAACGAACGAAACCAAAAAGGGTGTTTGGAGTTACACAAATTTGATTCCAAATGGCAATGTCAATGGCATAAATATTGTTGGATTGTCGGTGTTGGAATTGCATATATACCATATATTATTTAAGTATGTGTGGATATACATATAAGTAAGTCTATTTTATAATATTTACAACAAATGAAAGTGAAATTTTTGTCCATCGAAATCACACCGGTTGCCATTGAGCTGACTAAAATACGATATATGTAGCTGTCTCTGTAAGTCTTTTTCATTTTCCGGAAATTTTTATTAACTTGTTTATCATCTAATTGCAATTGGAAAATTTCACATGCTTTAATATTAATAAAATTGTATTAAATTGTAATAAATAGAAAATTGAAAGAATCCCTCCTTAAGGGGTTAGTTGGGTATCAAAGGCTAAAACCAAAGGTATTTCTACAATTTTTTTAAATATATGATCATATATTTCATTTAAGGGGTAAGGGGTAGTCAGTATTTTCAGAAAATCATTTTTTTTTTTAATTTTCGCTAAGTGTAATATCTTAAAAATATTCTCTGAAAATTTGAAGTTGATCCGATAACAAAGATCGCTCGGGCGCTCCAAAACGCTCGTGAGCAACTTTAAATGCGTTCATCTCAAAACTATGTTTTTTGAACTGGTGCTAACCGCTCCGTAGATTTTAATTAAATTCATACAGCTTTTAGAACACATAATAAACTCAGGCCTGATCGAAGGAATTTTTTTTTCAAAAATTTCGATTTTTTAAGACCAAATAACTGCAGATTTTTTCCCAAAAATCTAGAAAAAAAAATTTGCTGAAGCCGCCATTGTGTTAATTTTGAAAAGCAAGCTTCTATCAGGCCTAGAATTATCTATTTATAAAAATATTTTTTCTCATCCGATTGATTTTAGTTGAATCTGCAAGGACTTATGATTGTCGCTGCAAGTACATTTTTTTGAAACTTGGTCAACACAAACAGCTAAAAATTTGAAAATTATATTTTTTTTTGTTTTTCAAATTTTCGTGTTTTTCAAATAATTGTGTAATAATGCCATATTATTTACTTTAGCAAAATAACATGATTTCAAAACAAAAAAAAAAATACTGAAAATTCTCATTTTTTCTTTTCTCTAACTACTCCTAACCCCTTAAACAATTCAGCATATCAAAGATATATGTTTAAACAATATTTTGTGAAATTTTCATTTAAAAATTCCGAAAATTCTGCCAATGACGTGTCCAAAAAAAAAGGTCTTGCGGTGGACATTATAATCAATTAATGGTCATCCAAAATAAACTAAAAACACTTCGATAGTATATGGATAAATCTAGTTAATGTACGAAGGAAAAAATGAAATATTGATTTTTAAAATTTTAACACGTTTTTAACCAAACAACTAACTATTTTACTAAAATTTTCGGCATATATTGGCTTAAAAAAATAGTTATAATAAAGATATAAAAGCATCCTCCGTTCATTAACTAAATAATGTTAATCCAAATATTTGTGCGAAATTTGAACAAAATCGGTTCATAACTTGTTGAGCTATCGTGTCCACCGACTTGAAAAATTTAGTATTGAGTTAAAAGCATTTCAAGTTTTACATTCATACTGACGTGACCTGATGGGCGGAACTTCCTAAGAGAACCTTCCTTTAGAATATTACTCGGATTGTTTTGATATTTCTGTATAAAATTTTAAACATATTGCACTATTTAATAAGAAAAAAATTGTTTTTCCAATTTTTAAAGCATTGCTGTTATGTCAAATTGGTCTTGAGGAAGAATTTTAATTGGCATAGTTTTCTCTCCGTCTAAAAGTTAGAACAACTTGAATACAATTTTATTCGTACACACAATTCGAGGGTACATGATATCAATTTATTTGAAAATACTCATAATGATTTAGTGCTTGAACCAAGAAATGGAATCTCCTAAGCATACAATACTTTTTTGGAAACAATGTTAAAGCTTTTCGTATGGACAACATGAAAACACTTCATTTTCGCAACTATCTTTAAAGAAAGTGAGGTACCATATTATAACTTTGGTACATGATAATGTTGAAGTATATTTTGTCTGTTTTAGAAAGAAAAATACACTAATCTAGTAAATGTAAGCGGTTTCCTTAACCTCTTTACGTACACACTTGAGACAATTACTGTTGTAGACAGGCCATTTATTAAGCCCAAGTCCTCTGTTAGCCTGCAGTTTAATATCAATATCTAACTATTTCGAGTCAGTTGCTCAAGTTAAAAATTATACATCTTTCCGCTTTGTAGTATTCGATAAAAAATTAATAGAGATACGCTGTTGTCATAGAAAAGTCGTCAACTTTTTCCTTTGCTAACTTAAATGATGAAAATATCGATGTGTCGATATGTCGTTCGAACAAAGGTTTCAACATCGCCTTCAAGTAACTGACGATAGATTGATTCATTCACTACCTAAGGTTAATAATATTGAACACTATTCGAGTAAATTATTGCATTCTGTAGGGTCGGGTCCTGCGCATTCGGCTTGTTTAGTTCGGGTTTAGATGAAGTACAAACTCGGGACTCAAGTTCTTAACGTTTTTTTACAATTTACATAGTTAAGTCACAGAAACAGTAATAAATGACGCTAAATATGTTCTGACATCTTATTCTTTTCGAAAGTGATCGGCATTTGATGTCAAAAAAATATTTAGTTACTTCACAGAGCGAAATGGCCACCTAAAATGCCCTGTAAATTAGAACAAAGTTTAGAAGATTCCTCTTAAATTTCTCTCCAATAAGATGCCCATCTTATTATTACTGGATATCACTTCTTAATAAAAATGTGAAGATAAAACGTTAAACTAAGGTGAAAACCTTTTCAATATAATTTAGGAGATGACGCTTAGAATTTAGATGATATCCTTTTCAGTGAAATTTAATAGATAACCCATAAAACTAAGGTGAAACCCTTTTCAATATTATTAAGAAGGTGACCCTTAGAATTAAGAGGAAACGCTTCTTAATAAAATCAAGTAGATAACCCGTAAAACTAAGCAGAAACTCTCCTTAACATAAATAAGATGGGAAGCCTTAATTATTATTGGAACATCATCTTAATTTTAACAAGCCGATGATCTTATCAATTTGATGTTATTTTCCCTAAATTGAAATTAATACTTTCTGAAAATAAATATAACACGAGTTTTTTTATAACTTTTTTTATTTTTTAATTCAGCATTAGCATAACTATAGCTAGTTTAAATACTTATGTATATATAATTAAAATTGACTTTACATACTTCCTGGTAATTTTTATAACATAAATAATTGAAAAACTTGTAATTGTATGAAAGGTATTTTTACCAATATTTTTTGGCTCTTATAACTTTAAGACCATTATTTAAAACATAAAAATCTATTGGCGGACCATCTAAAGAATCAAATTTGATGAGAGTGTAATTATGTTTTTCACTGCCAACCAAATATGATTGAAATCTCTCAGAAAAATTTAGACAACTATGACTTTTCACTACAATACTAATATTATTTTCGCTTATTAAGAAATCGCATATTTCGTAAATAAGAAAACTGTCTTTAGTAACTGAAACAATGTGTCCAATTTTGAAAGTTTTTCCTCGGAAAATAACGGAATCTGTTTTTTTATATGAATTCAAATCGGATAAATTTAATGATGAAATGTAAATTTCTTTTGTAATAGGACATTGTTCTTTACAAACAATTTCGGCTTGAAAAAAGTTATTAGTTATAACTGAATTCGCAAATCTTATAGCTGATTTGATTCCCAGAGATAAAGGAATATTTATTCTGGATGTTATACTTCTGGCATATTTTTTATGAATTTGGTGTTCAGCCTCAAATCTAAATGACCATAGGTATTTTAGGGGGCCTAGTTTTTTAATAATAGTGGGGTAATGTACAAGGTTGTGGTGTTTGGGTTTTAAAGTATCCTTAAACATACATTGATATAACCTGTTGTGTTCTTCAATCAACACTTGAAGTTTAATTAAGAGATCGTCGTCGAAATTTGGCAATAACACATAGTCAATTAGTTTAATGAAAAGAACTAAAAATTTGTAAACAGAATCATTCGGTGGGATAAGGTCGCCAATCATAAGTAATACTAAGTGGGAGAAAGTTTGCATTTGCTTCGCGTTCATTTTAAAATTAGCGTTCTTTATGTGCTCTTTTTTTACAGGAGGAGAAACATTACCGATTTCTGTTTGCCCATATTGGAACATTTGCTTCCGGGAATTAAAAGTTTCCAAAGTGAACATTTTTTTTCGTATATAAAGTAATGTAATATTTTACTAAAATTATATTTGCATACACCACTGAATAAATCATGCATGATATCACATGAAATGTTATCGGTGACGTGAAAAAACGAAAGAGAATTGAATACAGAGTTATATTTTATACCATTTACAGCTGGGTCATTTAATGTAATATCAAGTTCATAATTAGTATTGTTTCTTAAAGAATCGGAATATTCGATACAATCAATGCGTGTTTCGTTTTTGTTGCGTTTGCATACTCTACAAAATGAATTTGATGAAAATGAACTATTGTATCCTAAAGCTGTGTTTAGACCAAGGTTATCACCTAATATTTGAGCAAGCCGAATGTAAACTTGGATATGTTGACCACCTATGTCAATACTCAAACCATCGACATATAATTTCTTTAAAATATCTATAAGTGGAGTGAAGGCAATATTAAAACCATATTCACATATATCTGAACTTTTCATAAATCCGCATACAAATACATTCATTAATAAATTCCACATATTTTCTGTTGGCAGGATTTCGAGCCTAGGGGATCATTGATCTCAAAATCGTCCATGTATAAGAAAAGTGGTATTGTCAACTTGCCTTCATCGAATTTCGCAGTTTTCCAAAGATCTCCATTTATAAAATTATAATATGAAGCAAATTTTGAAATGATTTCAACATTGGCAATAATTGATTCCCATACCCCTTCACTTTCAAAAAATTGTTTTATTTGAAAAGGTATGTCATTCAATACTATTTCTGCTTTAGCGCTAGTTAAAGTCGGATTATTATTTAAAATAATTCCAGACAATTCATTGCTTATTACATATTTTTGCGGATGTTTAAAATGCTTCAAGTTTTCCAATTCTTTAAGAAACTTATACTCAGAATCCACATTTTTAAATGGTTCAGATAAATTTCTCAATATTTCATTAGATAGGACTTTATTTTCAAAATTTTGAATCAACGGGTTAACCATTTCTACTATTGGAGCCATAATACGTTCTTTTATAGATTTTTGAATACTAAGAACGTCTTTTCTCGAAAAATGTGGATGATTGTGCAGTTCAAGAGTAAATTCAAGAACTGAATGCTTGAAGTTTGCAAGACTTGGAAGTGGATACTCATCACGATACTGTAATTGTGTAAGTGGCTCTTGAGAAACTAAAGATTGACCTAAATCATTATTTACCGAGGAAAAACTCACAGTTTTATGCTTTTCTAAGTGCTTTCGAAACCTATACACATTGTGAAATATTTGATTGCAATTTTCCTCTTTGCAAACATATTTTGCTATGGACTGAAGCCCATGATCTTCCTTTAAATGATTTATAAGTAAACATGAAGTTAAGTGGGGTTTGTGATATAAATAGCAAGCAAATTTGGACATTTTTAACAATTAAAAAGAAAAGAAAGAAAATAAAAAATTAGTTATCTAACTTGCTGAGTAAATTTGAAACTGAAGGAAAATCTTCAGACTTAAGCCCAAAAAAGTATTGTTCTAAAAATACCCAAACTTGCTTGCTATTATGGGAATATTCAATTTGGAATACATAACTTAACTTAGTAATACAGTCGACGCATTTCATTAAAGTGGGGCACTTCCACTTAAGCCCGTCGCAAAATATAAAGAATTCTGATATGCTTGTATAGTCCTCACCTACTGCAATGATGTAAGGCTGCAAATGCTGTTTTTCAATCGCGTATTGCTCAATTTTGGACGAAATCTTTGGTAATATATCATTTGGTGTAGTTGCTAGTATTATAAACTCTGATTGAGCGTCACCAATCGTTGGTTTGTGGGTTTTACTCCGACGCTGTGGTTGAAGAACCGCATGGAGCAGTAACAACACAATGCAATATTTAGAATCTGAAATTATAAATTAATTCAATATATAAATATTTTAATATTGTTTTTCATGTTTTTTTACCATTTGATAAATCTTTGTAAAGGAGTTTCGAAAGTAGTAACTCTCTGCTGGCTTGGTCTTTTACTTCCGCATTTAAGACAGGAAGGATTACTTTATAAAACTTGTCAAGTTTTAAGAACAACTCGTTTCCAATATCTGGATGCATGTCATTAAAATCAATATCAACCTGTTATAATTGAATAATGTTTAATTTGAAAATAAATACTTTGTGCTTTTTTCTTACCAATTCGTAACCGTTAAAATCATTGTAGCGCGGCCAGTCTGCTAGCAAATTCGATAGAGATCCCTTACATTTATTTCTAAACGTGCATGTATCTAACCAAAACTTTTTAACTTTTTCCCAAGGTGTGCAGTTATGTGCCAACCAACACTTTTTTTCCAAAACGTTATCTGCAGTGCAAGAAGTTAAATTAAATATTGTTAAAACTACAAATTATTTTATAAAGTAGGAGTAAAAAGTATTGCACACCGTCAAAAACATCTTCATAAGCTTCCTGGGTAACAGAATTGGCTTTGTTTTCCAACTTTATGGCATTAGCCCAACGCGAGAACAATTTACCACTCGGATTCTTTTTTCCCATTTTTCTTTCCAAAAAGTAAAATTCCTAATATATAAGAGTAACAAAAAAATGTTGTAAGTTTTTAATAGTTGTAATCGAATTCGTGCAATTACCTTACCTTCTTTTCTTTAGGAAATACCGCAACAATTTCATTCGCCCATTCCCTCATATCTGAGTATTGCATTTTGCGTCCTAAACCAATATAGTTGTCAACGATGCAATGTGTTAAATTTTTTTGGTTTCTACTGTCCAAGTAGCCATGCTTTTCTTGATAACTTAAAGCAAGTTGTCCCTTTACTGATGTTTTTAAAAGCTCGCGTAGATTGAAATTCTTCGTTTGAGGCGAACAAGGTAGCATACTACATTCTCCCGATTTGACGGAAGACAAATCACTGGATATTTTTTTCAGCCAATCTAAGACTTCGGTGTTTGCAGTTTGTGTCTCTTGGTCACAAATAAATGGAATACCCTTAAAAACAGAATCCACACACTAACTTTCAAATTAAAATTACTTAAAATTTGGCTTTTAGAGCAAAATTAAAGTTTTTTCTTGGGCGATTTGTGTTGTGCATAGCTCTATACACAGAATTGATAATTTAAAAATAAAGGAATCTTTTTACCTTTTTTGTTCGCCACTCCCTCAAACCGGCTTTAAATTTTATGCGTTCTCCGAAATATTTTGCGTCACATCTATTGAAAAAAGCGTCAACGTCGTCAATTTGCATTTTCTCAAGAATGAGAAAGGAATTAACCCCCCGTTCAATCAGGGTATCAATTATTTCATTTAGCAAGCCCCAAGATTTTAATAATTCCAAGAATTCATCGTTTCCTTGGCTTGGTTCACCATATATATCGCACATTTTGAATATAATATAATAATACAACTAATATAATAACACAACTAGCACGCAATACAACACAAGAGCAACTGAAATGTGACACTTCACAATTTCACAAAAAAGCAACGGGATAAAAAGAAAATCACTGTCGCCAAGTAAAATTTTTCTAAGTTAGCTGATGCAATATATGTACATACATACATTAATTTGTACGTATGTACGCACAACAAAGCAACGGGATAAAAAGAATATCACTGTCGCCAATTTTTTTTTTTTTTTTTAAATTGGCTGATGCAATATACAAACATTAATATGTATGTATGTACGCATTTTGAGACGTTAATAGCAAATTTTAAATTAATAAGAACTCTTTTTAAAATAAAAGGTTTTTCTTTTTAATAAATTTAATAAGGTTCTAGTAAAAATAAGTGGATGTCCTTATTGATTTTCTATTTAATAGTTTTCTCATAAAAACAAGTAGATTTCTTCTTACAATTGAATTTTTTGACAAAATTACAAAAACAAATTAATAAATAAGAAGTTATCTTTTTATTTTCAACCGGTTTTCTTTTCAATAGATTTTAGAAGAAATTTAAGCTAAAATTAAGAAGACATTCTAGTAAAATTTTCTTCAATTTTTTCCCCCCTAGCTCTCCTCGCCCTAAAAGCTTTTTTAGAAGTCAATCTTATTGATTATAGGTGCAGTTTTTGGCTCTGTGTTTATATTAGACCAATGATACAAAGTGATATTGAATAGAGAATGGATGAGTTGAGGAAGATCCTTATCTTTGTCTGTTTTGGACGACAACTCACTCCTACTGCTAACATGTGAGTAATCATTAGTCACAAAGAGGTTTCGGTTCGTCAGATATTGATGAAGGGAACTTTTTTAATGCGTGGACGTGGATACGTTTCCTTCAAAATTCCAGAACTTTGATTGCCTACACGATAGTATCTCGCAACCTCAGCTTAAAGTTGGATAGAGGATCTAGGGAGCTTCTAGTAACCAATAGATTATTTGAAAATTTGTATATTAAAACACTTCTCAATATTATATTTTGTCGCAATATATACCTAACACATATCGGTATCGCTAGAATTTCATAACACCCAAGATTTATATAGGTCATGTGGTGTTATTTCTAGTAATAGTGATATGTGTATATGTTTATGTGTTATATGCATACGTTTTGTTGGAAATAATATTTTGATTAAATTATCTATTACAACACTAATAATAACGTATTTCAAAATTATCAAAATTAAGTGGTAAACACTGATAATCATAGCTTGCAAAACTACTAATCCGCCCACACACCCAAAGTTGACACCATTTATCTGACGAAAATTATATAATTTAAATGCTTTAAATGTTACAATTTTAGTAATCTCCGTCAAAAACCATAACCATAACAAATTTAATGAGCAACTTGTGTAATACACGAGAGTCTCTCTGCGAAGTATTTGGATTTGTCGGCTCACACAAAGAAAACACAAAAAACAACAAAAACAACAAGTAAGGAAAGGCTTAGTTCGGGTGCAACCGAACATTTTATACTCTCACAATTTATTGATATATTTTTATTAAGATAACACACAATTTGACCCAATTTGAAAATTCTATAATTAGGTATATGAGAGCTAGGGGAAGTTACACTATTAGAAGAAAAATATTTCCTCTAAATTAAATTAAGATACCTTTACCGAAATTTTCGGTGAAAAATTACCATGGGGCACTGAATTTTTCATATACGATATTCGGGGCTTTGAAAAGTTATAGTCCGATTTCGACAATTTTTTCACAAGTGATTTCACAGATTATACAAAGTATTTGTGTAAAATTTTATTTCACTATCTTTATTGGTTCCTTATGTATACATTATAAAGAAAAGGAATAAGATGGAGTTCAAAATTGAGTTACATGGGAAGTTGTCGTGGCTATGAATTTCATCCATTTTCGACACGTGTCATCAGGGTGTCAGGAAAATATTATATACCGAATTTCATTCGAATCGGTCGAGTAGTTCCTGAGATAAGGTTTTGACCCATATGTGGGCGATGCCACGCCCATTTTCAATTTTGTAAAAAAATCTGAGTGCAGCTTCCTTCTGTAAAATTTAGTATTTCTGACGTGTTTCGTTAATGAAATAACCCACTTTTAGTAAGTTTCAACCTAACCTTTGTATGGGAGGTGGGCGTGGTTATTATCCGATTTCAACTATTTTAATGGTGTGTGGTGAGGTACGAAATAGAACCGACTATCCGAATCCGATTTTGCATTTTCGAAAGCAACCCTCTCACGGCCCCAAGGAGCATGTGTTCCAAGTTTCATCAAGACATCTCAATTTTTACTCAAGTTATCCGTTGCACGGACGGACAGGCGGACGGACGGACAGACAGACATTCGGACTCGTCTCGTCATCCTGATCATTTTGATATATAACCCTATATCTAACTCGTTTAGTTTTATGACGTACAAACAACCGTTATGTAAACAAAACTATAATACCCTCTTAGCAACTTTTGTTGCGAGAGTATAAAAATTTGTATATCACTTATACGCCACGGCTCGTTAAGGCGCTAAATCGATGTGCGGTTCATAATTTGTCTATCAGCGATTACATTTCTTCTATTAAACCAGTCTGAGCGCGTGTGAACAAAAACAAAACAACAACAACAACAAATGGGGTGTGTGTTCCCTTTTTGAAAAAGTCGGTTACATTTATTTGCGAGTTATTTAGTTTTGGTGGATTTACGTAAATTTCGCAATGCCAAAATTGGCCTCTGAACATAAATATGTTTGCTTGTTTATCTGCGTTTATACTTCATTATAATTTACAAGCGCTCAAAAGACATGCGCTTGTTGGACGTTCGTTTATAAATTCATTAGTGCATTCGCACGATGGTTGAGTAAAAAAAACAAGAAATCAACTCAATGGCGCTTCGGCGATTACTTAAGACGCTACCAAAATTGTCAATTGTCGAACTGAACTCAACTGAGTTGGCTATAGCTGCCAATCAAAGTGGTGGTGAAAAGAAACACAAATCAATGTATACGAGGCTCGTGTGATAGGTGTGTGAGGTTGAGAAGCAATACACAGTGTGAGAAAATTGTTATTATAGACCCCATATACATATGGATTTATGGAGTTCTTTTTCGAAATCAAACTAAATCTTTTCAAGGTTCCAGATATTGAATATGAGAACATCATTGCCTATGGAATTTTTATTGATTAATGTCTCTGATATTGTATAGAAATTCAAAGGGAATTTTTTTCTTCTAATAATGCTGTTCACATACAATGGTGCAAAAATGGGTCAAATCGGGTAATTGCTTCTCTTAGCTTCTTTATATCTTTTAAATTGCTCTATATAAGCCACAAATTGAGATATTAAAGTGAAATACAGAGAATCCTAACAAAGAAGAGCATCTTTGGATTTTTTTTTTTTTTGGAAACACCATTATTTGAAACCTACAAGAAGCAGCGCTACCTCTGCGACCCAACTAAACGAACAGAGTGTGCTATTTAATTGACATACGTTGGATTGGATTTGGGGTAAGTGTTGTATTGTTGCATTATTGTTCCGTTTGGCGTAATTTTGAGTTTCGAGTAGTTTTTTATATTTATACCCTGAACAGGGTATATTAAGTTTTTCACGAAGTTTGTAACACCACGAAGAAAGCGTCGGAGGCCCTATAAAGTATATATGTATATAAATGATCAGTATGTTGAACTGAGTCGATTTAGCCATGTCCGTCTGTATGTCTGTATATATACGAACTAAATTTTGAAGATGTTATTTTCTCTTCAAGAAGCTGCTCATATAGCTGCCATACAAACTGAACGATCGGAATCAAGGGCTTGTATGGAAAACTTGCGCATTTTACTACATATCTCCACGAAATTTGGTGTACGTTATTGTTCACAGAAATAATTTAAGCTCCGAAAAAATTGTTCAGATCGGTTCACTATAGCATATAGCTGCCATACAAACTGAACGATCGGAATCAAGGGCTTGTATGGAAAACTTCCGCATTTGACGTGGTATCTTCACGAAATTTGACATGGATTACTGCTTAAGGTAATAATATAATCTCCGAAGAAATTGTTCAGATCGGTTAACTATATAACCTTAATGTTTCTAGCAAACAACCCGGCTAAAAAGAATTAGTAAAATGTTTTCTTTTTTTACTTACTTTTTCTTACGTCTTTAGATTTGCTTAAACAGATAGTTACTAAAAGAAATGCACCTGTGAAGGGTATATTAGCTTCGGTACAGCCGAAGTTAACGTTTTTTCTTGTTTTACGTTGTATATGCTAGTGTTATAGCTGTCCCTTTCATATGACACCAAGTTCATCAAAATCGGTTCAGATATACCAGAGTTATGACCATTCAATGTGTTTTAGTGCCGAGTCAACGGATGCAGCGTGATCAACGGAAATGAGTAGGACGCAAGTGAAATCACCGGAACCGGAAATGACCTCAATACCAACTCGAACCGGATATAAATGAGAGGAACCGGAAGTTTTACAAAAGAAGTGGATGTGTTGTGGGCGGAAGTGTTCCATAGACAGGAAACTGTTATGTTAATTGCTGAAGCGGACGACTTCCGTCACTTTTGTTCTTTAGAACTTCCTTATGAAGGTACGTTTCCTTTTGAAAATTCACTTCCGGTGCTTTGACTTCCCTGTGGGTTGGATATCCGCTTCCTGTATCCGGTGTCTGATATCCGGTTTGAGTTGTTGACAGTTGAATATCCGATTCCAGTTGTTTCATATCCGCCATATCCAATTCCTTCCCGCAAGGTGCATCCGTTGACCCATATGCAGGCACATTTTATATATACACCCGCCGGCCGCATACATATATACGCACATTTGATATTATGATATATTTGCTAGCATACATATCTACATGTACCACGCCATTTTTCCGCCATCCACCTGCTGCTCATTTATGGGCGCCTGGTACAAATTGAGAAATTGAGCAAAAATCTCATCAATGCTGCGCTGCCCTCCAGAGCAGAGCAGAGCAGAGCTACAGTGTAGAGCATCACAATACATTGATTGGTCATAACTCCGCTAAATCTGAACCGATTTTAATGATCTTGGTGTCATATGAAAGGGAATTTTCACAATCTAAAGTAAATTTCCTAAATACCGGTTTTTTATTTAATTTTTACTTTGAAGCACATTATATACGCGTAAGTCAAAATGATGCCCAATTCGAAGTCTCTAGAATCAGTTTTTAATGGTCTCTATAAGTCTCTAAAAAATTAAATTTATTTTTAATTCAATCAGGATTGAACACATACACATCGAACAATCCTCGTACATATATTTTTTGAATTAATATTACAGCAACAACTCAGCATGTGGTCTGTTGATTTTTGAACATCTCCCGCTTTCTTGGCGTCATTGATTATCTGACAAATATTAATTTTGACAGACACACGTTTAATTTTACATCAGCACATATCACATGTGTCTGTATGTATGTATGCAAGAGCATTTTTTTCACATTTTAATTGCTTAATTGCAGATTTTCAAATATTTGCTTTTATGTTCAACATGCAATCGTCAGTTTTAATTAAATCAACAGCAATTTACTGGCAATGTCAATTTATCAATTCGAACGAATGTAAAGTGCAAATTATGACCAATTCTCCATGGTCGATATTGTAATCAATATTTGATTTGCAGGCATGTGCACGAACACACACACACACACAAGCGCAGACACAGTCACATGCAAAATACTCAAAATACAAATGACGGTGGCCAAAAACAAAAACGACAAACCAAATAAACAACAACACGAAATTTTAACGAAAAACAGCAACAACAAACACCAAGCAAGAAGATGAAGTGCAAACAACAACAAAAACATCCATGAAAGCGCTGCTGGCGACATAGTTGTTATTATTGTGTGCTCTATGACGCGCTTGGCATCACCATTAAAGCGATTTCGAATCATTTGATTTAGTTTTTTTTAATCGCCTTATTATAATTTCACATTTTGTTTTGCATTTCAGCTATTGTTGTTGTTTTAGCTTAAGTTTGCTTTATTAAATGCTCAATGTCGCTACAGAAACCAATGGCAGCGCAGTCATCTACACCAACTCCAACAACAGCTGCATCTTCACGCAACCGGCGACCAGTTGCATTGCCTGCGAGTGCTACTAACAACAACAACAGAGTATTTTAAATTTCGAAATGTTTATTGTAACGGGTTTAAGTTTGATTTGACGTCAGCAGCACTTAAACGCTTGAGTGTAAGGCATTAATCGGTGGCGCCACTAATCAAAAGGCGGAAATGATGAAAACCGATTAATAACCCCTGGGGAAAGGGGAAGATAATGGTTCAAAACACTTTTCGAAAATTACTGATACATTTGTCAGAGTTTAGTTGTGCTCGTCAATGACATGACAGACGAACTGACTAATCAAAATGAGTCGTCTTAACAGAGTTAGCACCAAGGACGTTCTGTCGAAACATCGGGTTTTAGATTCATCTTCAACTTCTTCTTTTTAGCGTAACGAATGAGCATGCTAGTGTGAGCTTCATCAAGAAATTCTGTTTCGGAACCTAATCTAACAATAAATATATCATACTATTATAATAGGAGTACTATACTATTATTCATAAATATTTACCTACTAACCCATGGCTTATAAATTTACTCAGAAAAAACTATTATATGTTATATAAATCTTAATTTTAACCAGAAAATATCTATTTTTAAATCAACACAACAATTAAATTTTTAATCTATTTTTGCATATTCTTGTTTACAGGTCTTCATCGAGGTAAAATTCTTACCAAAAGTATGCTTCAACGAGAGAGGACTACAGGGAACCAAAAAAGGGAATATCAGAGGCTCTGTTATGACTCTTGATGTGGACTCGTTTAAAACCAGCTCGTTTGTGATCTATACTCGACGTTTGTTTTGCAGAAAATCCCGGCTGCAAGCATTTGCGATCAGATTAAGTTAGCGCCCACGACAAAGTGCTTCATGACACCTAAATATTATATGTGGATTTTTGGTAAAATATAAAACGTAACAGCATTTCGGGATATACAGATGTTGTCATCCACTTCCAAACAAAAACCAAAAAAAACATTGATGTTTGCATGGATTTAATTAATATATACGTAAAGATTTATATAAAAACAAACATTTTTCTTAAATAAAAATAAAAATATTATTTTTAATAAATAAAATTAGCCTTGCATCTCCTCCATTGGTGTTGGCGGAAATTTTTAAATTTGAGCCCAAAATTCGGAATTTACACCAGGTGCGCAGAACCGCATAGCAGGGGTCTTGTCGGCTGTTTTCATTGAATAACCATTTATGGACCGATCGGGGAGATTGGGGCCTCATATAAAAGGGCAACGCTTCCTCCAACTATATGCCAAATTTCAAAACGATCCCGTTATTCGTTCCCGCTATATTGAGAAAAAAACAATTTTTTGCGAATTATATAGAGAAATTTTCACCCCTAAAGTATGCAATGCTAACATGTATAAACCGTGTAGTAGTGTTAGTGACGCCAAAGAAAATGCATCCAACCTGAAAGCAAAATTCCTGGATTTGCACCAGGCGCGCAGAACCGCATAGTAGGGGTCTTGTCGGCGGTTTTCATTGAATAACTCCCCCATTTATGGACCGATCGGGGAGATTGGGGCCTCATATAAAAGGGCAACGCTTCCTGCAACTATATGC
The DNA here is from genome assembly GCA_031772095.1 of Zeugodacus tau. Classification (NCBI taxonomy): domain Eukaryota; kingdom Metazoa; phylum Arthropoda; class Insecta; order Diptera; family Tephritidae; genus Zeugodacus; species Zeugodacus tau. The sequence goes on along the minus strand of CM062652.1, from coordinate 17,762,695 downwards.
CAAATTTCAAAACGATCCCGTTATTCGTTCCCGATATATTGAGAAAAAACCAATTTTTTGCGAATTATATAGGAAAATATTTACCCCTAAAGTATGTAATGCTAACATGTATACACCGGTGTAGTAGTGTTAGTGACGCCGAAAATGCATCCAACCTGAAAGCAAAATTCCTGGATTTGCACCAGGCGCGCAGAACCGCATAGTAGGGGTTTTGTCGGCGGTTTTCATTGAATAACTCTCCCATTTATGGACCGATCGGGGAGATTGGGGCCTCATATAAAAGGGCAACGCTTCCTCCAACTATATGCCAAATTTCAAAACGATCCTGTTATTCGTTCCCGATATATTGAGAAAAAACCATTTTTTTGCGAATTATATAGGGAAATTTTCACCCCTAAAGTATGCAATGCTAACATGTATACACCGTGTAGTAGTGTTAGTGACGCCAAAGAAAATGCATCCAACCTGAAAGCAAAATTCCTGGATTTGCACCAGGCGCGCAGAACCGCATAGTAGGGGTCTTGTCGGCGGTTTTCATTGAATAACTCCCCCATTTATGGACCGATCGGGGAGATTGGGGCCTCATATAAAAGGGCAATGCTTCCTGCAACTATATGCCAAATTTCAAAACGATCCCGTTATTCGTTCCCGATATATTGAGAAAAAACCAATTTTTTGCGAATTATATAGGAAAATATTTACCCCTAAAGTATGTAATGCTACCATGTATACACCGTTTGGTAGTGTTAGTGACGCCAAAGAAAATGCATCCAACCTGAAAGCAAAATTCCTGGATTTGCACCAGGCGCGCAGAACCGCATAGTAGGGGTCTTGTCGGCGGTTTTCATTGAATAACTCCCCCATTTATGAACCGATCGGGAAGATTGGGGCCTCATATAAAAGGGCAACGCTTCCTCCAACTATATGCCAAATTTCAAAACGATCCTGTTATTCGTTCCCGATATATTGAGAAAAAACCATTTTTTTGCGAATTATATAGGGAAATTTTCACCCCTAAAGTATGCAATGCTAACATGTATACACCGTGTAGTAGTGTTAGTGACGCCAAAGAAAATGCATCCAACCTGAAAGCAAAATTCCTGGATTTGCACCAGGCGCGCAGAACCGCATAGTAGGGGTCTTGTCGGCGGTTTTCATTGAATAACTCCCCCATTTATGAACCGATCGGGGAGATTGGGGCCTCATATAAAAGGGCAACGCTTCCTGCAACTATATGCCAAATTTCAAAACGATCCCGTTATTCGTTCCCGATATATTGAGAAAAAACCAATTTTTTGCGAATTATATAGGGAAATTTTCACCCCTAAAGTATGCAATGCTTACATGTATACACCGTGTAGTAGTGTTAGTGACGCCAAAGAAAATGCATCCAACCTGAAAGCAAAATTCCTGGATTTGCACCAGGCGCGCAGAACCGCATAGTAGGGGTCTTGTCGGCGGTTTTCATTGAATAACTCCCTCATTTATGGACCGATCGGGGAGATTGGGGCCTCATATTAAAGGGCAACGCTTCCTCCAACTATATGCCAAATTTCAAAACGATCCCGTTATTCGTTCCCGATATATTGAGAAAAAACCAATTTTTTGCGAATTATATAGGGAAATTTTCACCCCTAAAGTATGCAATGCTAACATGTATACACCGTGTAGTAGTGTTAGTGACGCCAAAGAAAATGCATCCAACCTGAAAGCAAAATTCCTGGATTTGCACCAGGCGCGCAGAACCGCATAGTAGGGGTCTTGTCGGCGGTTTTCATTGAATAACTCCCCCATTTATGAACCGATCGGGAAGATTGAGGTTTCATATAAAAGGGCAACGCTTCCTCCAACTATATGCCAAATTTCAAAACGATCCCGTTATTCGTTCCCGATATATTGAGAAAAAACCAATTTTTTGCGAATTATATAGGGAAATATTTACCCCTAAAGTATGCAATGCTAACATGTATACACCGTTTGGTAGTGTTAGTGACGCCAAAGAAAATGCATCCAACCTGAAAGCAAAATTCCTGGATTTGCACCAGGCGCGCAGAACCGCATAGTAGGGGTCTTGTCGGCGGTTTTCATTGAATAACTCCCCCATTTATGAACCGATCGGGAAGATTGGGGCCTCATATAAAAGGGCAACGCTTCCTCCAACTATATGCCAAATTTCAAAACGATCCCGTTATTCGTTCCCGATATATTGAGAAAAAACCAATTTTTTGCGAATTATATAGGGAAATATTTACCCCTAAAGTATGCAATGCTAACATGTATACACCGTGTAGTAGTGTTAGTGACGCCAAAGAAAATGCATCCAACCTGAAAGCAAAATTCCTGGATTTGCACCAGGCGCGCAGAACCGCATAGTAGGGGTCTTGTCGGCGGTTTTCATTGAATAACTCCCCCATTTATGGACCGATCGGGGAGATTGGGGCCTCATATAAAAGGGCAATGCTTCCTGCAACTATATGCCAAATTTCAAAACGATCCCGTTATTCGTTCCCGATATATTGAGAAAAAACCAATTTTTTGCGAATTATATAGGAAAATATTTACCCCTAAAGTATGTAATGCTAACATGTATACACCGTTTGGTAGTGTTAGTGACGCCAAAGAAATTGCATCCAACCCGAAAGCAAAATTCCTGGATTTGCACCAGGCGCGCAGAACCGCATAGTAGGGGTCTTGTCGGCGGTTTTCATTAAATAACTCCCCCATTTATGGACCGATCGGGGAGATTGGGGCCTCATATAAAAGGGCAATGCTTCCTGCAACTATATGCCAAATTTCAAAACGATCCCGTTATTCGTTCCCGATATATTGAGAAAAAACCAATTTTTTGCGAATTATATAGGAAAATATTTACCCCTAAAGTATGTAATGCTAACATGTATACACCGTTTGGTAGTGTTAGTGACGCCAAAGAAATTGCATCCAACCCGAAAGCAAAATTCCTGGATTTGCTTGCACCAGGCGCGCAGAACCGCATAGTAGGGGTCTTGTCGGCGGTTTTCATTGAATAACTCCCCCATTTATGAACCGATCGGGGAGATTGGGGCCTCATATAAAAGGGCAACGCTTCCTGCAACTATATGCCAAATTTCAAAACGATCCCGTTATTCGTTCCCGATATATTGAGAAAAAACCAATTTTTTGCGAATTATATAGGGAAATATTCACCCCTAAAGTATGCAATGCTAACATGTATACAGCGTGTAGTAGTGTTAGTGACGCCAAAGAAAATGCATCCAACCTGAAAGCAAAATTCCTGGATTTGCACCAGGCGCGCAGAACCGCATAGTAGGGGTCTTGTCGGCGGTTTTCATTGAATAACTCCCCCATTTATGAACCGATCGGGAAGATTGGGGCAACGGCAATTGGGGCATATAAAAGGGCAACGCTTCCTCCAACTATATGCCAAATTTCAAAACGATCCCGTTATTCGTTCCCGATATATTGAGAAAAAACCAATTTTTTGCGAATTATATAGAGAAATTTTCACCCCTAAAGTATGCAATGCTAACATGTATACACCGTGTAGTAGTGTTAGTGACGCCAAAGAAAATGCATCCAACCTGAAAGCAAAATTCCTGGATTTGCACCAGGCGCGCAGAACCGCATAGTAGGGGTCTTGTCGGCGGTTTTCATTGAATAACTCCCTCATTTATGGACCGATCGGGGAGATTGGGGCCTCATATTAAAGGGCAACGCTTCCTCCAACTATATGCCTAATTTCAAAACGATCCCGTTATTCGTTCCCGATATATTGAGAAAAAACCAATTTTTTGCGAATTATATAGGGAAATATTCACCCCTAAAGTATGCAATGCTAACATGTATACACCGTGTAGTAGTGTTAGTGACGCCAAAGAAAATGCATCCAACCTGAAAGCAAAATTCCTGGATTTGCACCAGGCGCGCAGAACCGCATAGTAGGGGTCTTGTCGGCGGTTTTCATTGAATAACTCTCCCATTTATGGACCGATCGGGGAGATTGGGGCCTCATATAAAAGGGCAACGCTTCCTCCAACTATATGCCAAATTTCAAGACGATGCCGTTATTCGTTCCCGATATATTGAGAAAAAACCAATTTTTTGCGAATTATATAGGAAAATATTTACCCCTAAAGTATGCAATGCTAACATGTATACACCGTGTAGTAGTGTTAGTGACGCCAAAGAAAATGCATCCAACCTGAAAGCAAAATTCCTGGATTTGCACCAGGCGCGCAGAACCGCATAGTAGGGGTCTTGTCGGCGGTTTTCATTGAATAACTCCCCCATTTATGAACCGATCGGGAAGATTGGGGCCTCATATAAAAGGGCAACGCTTCCTCCAACTATATGCCAAATTTCAAAACGATCCCGTTATTCGTTCCCGATATATTGAGAAAAAACCAATTTTTTGCGAATTATATAGGAAAATATTTACCCCTAAAGTATGCAATGCTAACATGTATACACCGTTTGGTAGTGTTAGTGACGCCAAAGAAAATGCATCCAACCTGAAAGCAAAATTCCTGGATTTGCACCAGGCGCGCAGAACCGCATAGTAGGGGTCTTGTCGGCGGTTTTCATTGAATAACTCCCCCATTTATGGACCGATCGGGAAGATTGGGGCCTCATATAAAAGGGCAACGCTTCCTCCAACTATATGCCAAATTTCAAAACGATCCCGTTATTCGTTCCCGATATATTGAGAAAAAACCAATTTTTTGCGAATTATATAGGAAAATATTTACCCCTAAAGTATGTAATGCTAACATGTATACACCGTTTGGTAGTGTTAGTGACGCCAAAGAAATTGCATCCAACCCGAAAGCAAAATTCCTGGATTTGCACCAGGCGCGCAGAACCGCATAGTAGGGGTGTTGTCGGCGGTTTTCATTGAATAACTCCCCCATTTATGAACCGATCGGGGAGATTGGGGCCTCATATAAAAGGGCAACGCTTCCTGCAAGTATATGCCAAATTTCAAAACGATCCCGTTATTCGTTCCCGATATATTGAGAAAAAACCAATTTTTTGCGAATTATATAGGAAAATATTTACCCCTAAAGTACGTAATGCTAACATGTATACACCGTTTGGTAGTGTTAGTGACGCCAAAGAAATTGCATCCAACCCGAAAGCAAAATTCCTGGATTTGCACCAGGCGCGCAGAACCGCATAGTAGGGGTCTTGTCGACGGTTTTCATTGAATAACTCCTCCATTTATGGACCGATCGGGGAGATTGGGGCCTCATATAAAAGGGCAACGCTTCCTGCAACTATATGCCAAATTTCAAAACGATCCCGTTATTCGTTCCCGATATATTGAGAAAAAATCAATTTTTTGCGAATTATATAGAGAAATTTTCACCCCTAAAGTATGCAATGCTAACATGTATACACCGTGTAGTAGTGTTAGTGACGCCAAGGAAAATGCATCCATCCTGAAAGCAAAATTCCTGCATTTGCACCAGAACTGCATAGAGGGGCCTTGTCGGCCAAAAGAAAATGCATCTAACCCGAAAGCAAAATTCCTGGATTTGCACCAGTCACGCAGAACCGCATAGTAGGGGTCTTGTCGACGGTTTTCATTGCATAACTCCCCCATTTATGGACCGATCGGGGCTGATGAGGGTTCTATCGAAAGTGGGACGCTTCCTGCTAATGCCCACAAATTTTCATCCCGATCGATCTATTCCTTCTCCTTAAATTTAGAACCACCCTAATTTTTGAGTGTTTCATATGCGTTATTTATGTTCTCTAGTAGGCGACTGCCGCAAAAATATTTCCCCACAGCTAAGGTAGCACCCTGTACTTTGTCCAACAAAGCAGTCAGATGCACAAATCAGACACAATTTCAGTGGAGACACAAACCTTAAGCTGAAGTGAAAGGCAGTGGTAGTAAAACTGGCACAACAGTTTGCCATGCGCTGTCGCATAAGTTGAAAATAAAACACACAATTTAAACAATTCGCTAAATATATTTATAAATATTTTTATGTTTCATCGGAATTACAAATCGTCTTAAAAATGCAAGCAACTTCAGTATAATCGACATTTCGTTTGACATTTTAAATATTATATAATTAATTAATTGCGTAGTTCATATGTACGTGTATATACTCTAGAAAGGTGCCAAATTTTCGCATAAATGTTGGATTAACTATTTAATGTGGCAGAGTAATGATCGCTATCGATTCTATATATTTCTATATATTTTTAGGGAATTTTTTTGTTTTTTTTTTCGAAGCAAAATTAATTTTTTTCATAAAAATATGAAATAAAAAAATCGAAAGTATTACATATATATATAGTATACATGTATATATGCTCTACTAAATATTAATGCACAATAGACGTTTCTTAAAGTTAAATAAGATACTTATATGTAAATAGGTATAATCATAACTTAATATACAAAATGTACAAATGCGAGCGTGTGTAAATATAAATTTCGTAAAAATATTATTTTTTTTTTTTAATTACATACATAATCACATGCAACGTAGCTAATTAAGTAGGTATTAAAAATAGAATGTACTGTAAGCATAACAGTCAACAAAGTAAAAATATATAATAATTTCAAGTATATTAAGTAGATATTTTTTCGTTTGAATAAATTTAGTAGCTAACACTATGTATGTATGTATGTATGTGAATATTGATTTGAATGCATCAATGTTTTCGTTCAACTATTTATGGCAAACCAAGCGCGCAAGTCTACATCATCTAAGCGCCGCTTACTTATTAAAATTATCAATCTGCTGCAGCACCCAACTGCGCGACGCTGCCGCGCTCAAATGCGGCGGGCAGATGACAACATGCGCAGGCTTCTCAGCCGCAAAGCGCTGCGCCTCCTGATCAGCCAACGCCGATGGTGGTAGCGGCAACTCCTTGCGCGGCGACGCCACTTTGCTGATGTTGACGCGCGGTATGCCAGTTGGCTTGGGCGGCACCTCGGGGTTGCTGCGATTGCGCGCCGGTGGCGGCGGCGGTGGTGGACTGCGCGGTCGCTTAATGCCATCACTCGATTCGTAGTCGGCGCGCTTCTCATTATCATCACTATAAATGGCCGAGTCACGAAAATCATTCTCCAGACAAGCCTCCACATTGTCTTCGTACACAAAATCAGAATTGCTCGCATCGCTGCTGAGCGCCGAACTGGCGGCGCGCTTCTGATCGCAAACGCTGTCATTGGATGAAGTGAGCGAGAAGACGGAATCGCGTTGCAGCGACGCGTCAGAGTTGGACGCGTTGACGGTGAAGAGTGTGCGCGGATCAGCGTAGTCCACGTGAGCCATGCGCTCACCCACCGCTTCGCTGCCTTGTCGATGTAGTATGCTCTGACGACACATTTCGGTTACATCGGAGACGCGGCGCTCTGGCGGTTTGTTGGAGCGTCCAAAACTGAGCGCTATGTTGTCGATGGATTTGCGCGCGCGTGGCAGCAGCGAGTTGTGTGATGAGGATATATTCTCATGTGAAGATTTGCTGCCCATGCCGGCGGCGGTGTGCGCGCTGGTGCTAAATAAACGCTTCATTAAATTCTTTGGTATGGGACGCGCATAGATAGCTTCTGTGTTCGAATTGCTGGTGTTGTGGGAGATCATTGATATATTGCTTGCGGAAGCGCACTCAACATTGATAACAGTATTTTGGCTGTCGCGCTTCAGCGTGCAAGTTGAGGAAGATGTTGATGAGCCAGAGTCGCGTTGCTCTTGCGGCGTTTCAATTGGTTCGCGACGCAGTTGCGCCTCACCGCTGCTAGCGCGCTCTGGCAGCATTTCATTGCCGACTTGTTGTAGTGCGCCCTCTGGTGAGTAAACGAGTGTGACATAATCCGATTCTGGACGCGGTGCAGGTGGTGATTTACGCTCGCGCGTCTTGCATTGCTGTGCGGACACTGAGCGTCCCAGCACCGGTGAGAATTTATACGGTACATGCACATTGCGCAGCAGCGACTCATAAATGGGCTCATCGTCCTCTTCGTCTGGCGTTATTTGTGGCTCGTCGTTAACTGCTTGCTCATGCTCAGACTCGAGTGGTGGCGGTGAGCGCGATGGCGGACGCGGCGGTAACTCATTGAGTAGCGGGTAGTCAGGCGACTCGGGACTGCCTGGCGCGCTACCGCTGCCGCTGCCACTGCCGCTGCCACTGCCGCTACCACCATCCGGTCCTCGTTTGCGTTGCTGCTTTTTCTTCGCAATGCGCTCGAACTCTTTATTCTGCTTTAGCAAATCCAATATTATATCTGCGTCCTTCTTCTTCAATGTGGTCAACAACTCCTCGCATTGCTTCTCCAGCTGCATTTGTATGCTATCAAGATTCTGCGTAACCGTCTTCGCATCTTTCTGCGCGCCGCTGCCATCCACTTGTTTCTCTTCCAGCAGATTCTCCGTGGACTCTGTAATCTTTAGCTCAGTTTTGGGCGCATCATCGAATTCACTCAAATCCATGTAGAACTTGCAAGTTTCCTTCGTCTTGCCGGTGCGTTGCTTCTTCAACGTGGCAATGCGTTTGGGTATCGTCTTGTGGTTGTATTGCTTGACCTCAATCGACTTGCTCGACTTGGATTTGCGCGCATCGAGATTGGTATTGCTGCCATGCAGCGACTCGTTCTCCTCATCTAAATCTTCACATTGGAAACTGATGCGCGGCACTGACTTGCTGCGCTCCTTCAACGCCTTCAAACCGAACAGCGGTGACTTGGGTGAGGCGCAAGCGCTGCGTCGCTGCTCACGCATGATGCAGCTGGTGTGCTCCTCCTTCGCCGCTCCATTTTGCTCATGCTTCACCACTTTGGCGCTGCCGCCGTCAGCGTTATCAGCCTTCGGAGTGCTCGCCTCCTCGGTTTTGCCTTTATTCTTAATAACGGCGGCGAGTTTATGCAACGCGGGCAACATATTATCGTCGATGCTGTTGGTGCGCGCCACCGCTTTACCTTCCTTAGCTGCTATCAAATCGGTTGCTGTTGTTGTAGTCGGTATTTCGCGTGACGCGTTCTCTGCTAGCTCATTGAAACTATCGAAGGATGTGGAATTGGTGACTGTCTTCCGTTTGAATTTCGAGCATTTGCGTATCTCGCTGCGTCGATACTGATTGCGTCGCTCCAAGTAAACGGGCGTTGTCGAAGTCGAGTGCAGACTCCACTTCCAGGTGTTCTTGTCCGGTGTGCGGTCTGCAAGCAAGTAAGTGGGGACATTTAGTTTGTAATTAAGTTATTTCATTTATAAAATGCTGTAAATAATCAATTTTATTTTATAAAAGCAGTCCGTGTGGCATATACAAAGATGTAGCACAAACATCGGGTGCTTGTTGTTGTAACAACAATACAAATTAACTCTGGCGTTTGTGCAATGGCGTACTGATGTGTGTGTGTGCTGTGATAACGCTACTGCGTCGCATACAAATCAACAATGAGACGCGAAGATGAGACTCATAAACATATGTACAAAGATGTGTTGGAAGTACAGAAGCCCGAACTAGAGTTGAATTTTCACAACTCGTTGTTGCTTGGAATGTCTAAAACGTTGGTATGGAGACATCATATCACAAAAATTTCAGATACGCGTCCAAAAAGATTAAGTTCTCAAGATAATTTAACAGTATGATCCTCTCCGTCAGCTAATTACCCAAAAAATTATATACCTTCGGCTAAGTAGAATATATCACCCTGTCTGAACATCAGTTCCGAAGACTCTCTCTCAGAACACACATTGGAATTTTACTTGTTTGAATTATGTACAACTTTGCTTCCGCCGTTTTCTAATAGATGTCTCTAGGGTCAAGCACTGGTCGATTAAATCGATTAAATCGTTTTATATCGATCATGGACATTTGTGTCAACATTAACCCAACAAAATGTTTGTAGAGAGATCTGTTTGCAACCCAAACTTATTCTCAACTGAAAATGTCACTTTTAGAGCCGAATTCTCGACATTTGCACGGAATACGCATGCTGCCAGAAAGATGTTCAAAAGAGGTAGCTAGCGACCGCCAATATTTTGATTAACATTTTTATACTCTCGCAACAAATGTTGCTAAAGAGAGTATTATAGTTTTGTTCACATAACGGTTGTTTGTAACACCCAAAACTAAACGAGTTAGATATAGGGTTATATATACCAAAGTGATCAGGGTGAAGAGTGGAGTTCAAATCCGAATGTCTGTCTGTCCGTCCGTCCGTCCGTCTGTGCAAGCTGTAACTTGAGTAAAAATTAAGATATCTTGATGAAACTTGGCACACTTATTTCTTGGCACCATAGGAAGGTTGCTTTCGAAAATGAGCAAAATCGGACCACTGCCACGCCCACAAGATGGCGAAAACCGAAAACACATAAAGTGCCATAACTAAGCAATAAATAAAGCTATGAAAATAAAATTTGGTATGAAGGATCGCACTATGAAGGGGCATATTTGTATGTAATTTTTTTGGGGAAGTGGGCGTGGCCCCGCCCCCTACTAAGGTTTTTGTACATATCTCGCAAACCAATAGAGCTATATAAACCAAACTTTCTGCAGTCGCTTTTTTTTAGCCACTTCCTAATACAGTCCAAAAATGAAAGAAATCGGATCATAACCACGCCCACCTCCCATACAAAAGTTAGGTTGAAAATTACTAAAAGTGGGTTAACTCACTAACGAAAAACGTCAGAAACACTAAATTTCACATAAGAAATGGCATATAGAAGCTGCACTCAGATTTTTTTACAAAATGAAAAATGGGCGTGGCGTCGCCCACTTATGGGTCAAAAACCATATCTCAGGAACTACTCGACCGATTTCAATGAAACTTGGTTTGTAATAGTTTCTTTACATCCCAATGATATGTTGTGAAAATTGGCCAAATCGCTTCACAACCACGCCTACTTCCAATATACCAGAACTTTGAAGACAATCTGAATCGTTTACTTTACAACATAAAAAGTAAGCACTAGTGAAGATATCGGTGCAGAACTTTGCACAAATACTATGTTAATAGTGTGGCAGCCCCATTCTAAAAATCGCCGAAATCGGACCATAGGTTTTTAAGGCCCCATATATCGAACACGAGGACCTCGGTGCTTCTAACCTAATATTAGAGTTTCCAACTTTCAATGGACTTTATACAATATATATGACAAATATGTGGGTCAAATTGTGTATTATATAATAGAAATAAAGTGAAATAAATAAATTGCGAGAGTATAAAATGTTCGGTTACACCCGAACTTAGCCCTTCCTTACTTGTTGTAACAGTTTTTATACAAAAAAAGTCTTAAATTTACAAAAAACGGAAGCAAAGTTGTAGACCTAATATTTTCTGAGAGTTGGCGATCATCTTTTCAGTTCATGATAAAATGAGGACAAACATATGAAGAAGGTCGCAGATTTTACGACAGATCCTAAGAATGGACACAGCCTGAGATTTTATTGAGATTCTCCTTTTTTTCAAAACTCAAGAATCCATCAGATATTCAAATCAATTTATTTTTCGTTGAACTCAAACGTTTCACTATTTCATCGACGAGAAGTAAACCATAACCTACCTAGAAAGTATTTCGAAACCTGTTGAATTCTCTATGAGAGATCGATAAAATGTTTTCAAAACGAGTATGTTAATTCTACAGAGCATCAAAAAATCCTCTGATGACCGTTCAGTTTCTCAAAAAAGTCTCAGAGATTATTGTAATAATATAGTGTGAGAACTTATTGCCGAATCATGATTTTGAAATATGGGATTATGAAATTAATAAATCAACCAAAATTTGAAAAAAAACATGGGATTGTGGAATTAATTAATCAACTAATATTAAAAAAAAGACACCTCTTCACCTATTATACAAAAAACAAGGATTCCCTTCTATATAGTGTCTTTGTACAACTGGGTTATTTCTTTTAAATTTACAATGTTCGAATTTTTCGAAACTTCAGTTTTAGAGAATTTCAAGAACACTTTTCTGGGGAATTATTTATCAGGAAATAATTTTTTGTTGTTTTGATCTTTGGTACCGAAAATAAGTTCAGATAAAAAAAATATATGAAGTATCAGTATTGATATTATACATAAGAATAACAGTATTTGAGGTCTCTTTCTTTTTTTCTCTTTCTTTTTCCACTACAGTCAAGATCTATGTAACAAAAAACGGACCAGAATTTTTATCCGACCAGAGAACTGTCAACTCCACTACAACAACAATAACCTCATAGACTCTATTCATCTATGAATCCCTTTTAATTATGACATTTGATTTTGAGAACAAACTAGAAACGCCAATAATATAAAAGCGAATAATATTAGCGCTTTCGTTACTAACCAGTAAAGAAAAAGAGAGATCGGAATATTATTTTCTGAAGGTAAAAGATCAAATAAAAAACGGTATTGTACTTAATCAACACAGAAAACAGCAAACTTTCCAATACCTAAGCTTTTAACCGAAAACTATTTAAAGTTTCTAAGTTCTACAACAAAACTAACATCTTAATCAACAGCTTCCCATCAGCAATGACCGTAAGTAAAAAATTTACATATTAGAGATATGTATGTACATGCATTAAATTTTAACACTAAGTCAACAAATGCCAACTTCCCAAGAACAGTAAAACTCTAAAACATGTGCAGACACTACATGAATCCAAGATTAATGACAACAACAAAATTTGGTGCTTTGATGAAGTGAATGACGGTGATTAGTTTTGAAAGCAATGAAGCTGATTGTTAGCAGCGGTGTACGCGGCAATTCTTATTAAGTACATACATACGTATATATGTAGGTATGTATGTATGTATATATGTATAGTTATTAAGCAAGCAACAGCAAATAAACAACACCAATAACAAACAACAAGCTAATTGATTCAATTTCGTGTACTTACTACTTATGTGTTTAACCCACCGATGGCCGATTTTACGAGATTTTCTTTGTGTTTTTTGGTTTGTTATAAACAAAAATTTGTTGCTACATTTTTAAGCTTTCATGTTAAATTGTTAGTTACTGTTGTGTGGATTTTCTAAAATTTTACTATTTAAATAAGCGGTATAAAAAATATGTAGAAACGGAAATGTAAGGATTAGCGTTGGCCAGCACAAGCACGGAGGTTTTAAAATTAGTCTTTTATTGTTTGTGGTTGTTGTAAGTCTTTTTTTAATTTGAAGCACTCTTTGGCTATCTAATTATTTTTTTTTTCGAAGTTGCTTTATCGTCTAGTTTTTTATTGTTTTATTATTGTAGAAGCGTGCCACGCAAAATAAACGCCCTTATTCCACTGTAAAAGGAGGGAGAAACAGAAAAAAATTTTGCTTGGGTAAAAACGTAAAAAATGGGTAAATGTTAGTCGGCTATATACAGGATAATGTTAAGTGATTACGCTACAAATATATTCTATATGTTGTTAAGGACGCACAGAAAACATAAAATGATGAAAAATATATGAAATGTATGGAAAATATGTATGTATGTCTTAAAGTATGGAGATGATAATATATTATTATTATTATTATGTGGTTAATGGCAGACAAAGATCTATGTCTATGTCTATCATTAATTTATTTTTTAATTAAGTTAACTTTGGAAATTTAAGCTTTGAATTAAATGAAAAGTAATATATTAAAATAAGTATATGTAGGATATTGATAATATACGATAAAAATATTTTATCAGTGAAAAAGCTAAACAAAAGACTTAAGACACAAACTTGCAGGCAAATAATCACAGCGCTGATGAGTAAATAAGAAGTATATGAAAGAAGAACACATTCACTTTGAATCACGGAACTGGGTACAGAGAAGCTATAAATGGGTGGAAAATCTTATGATAACTTCCGAAGCGGCGGAACCGAGATATCTTTGGAAATTATACCAAAAGGAAAGCTTATAAACTTAAAGAGGTTCTTGTGAATCTGGTGAAGGATACATTTTGAGAAAATAGCGAACGTGTTCTAGTCAATTTCCAGGAGATTCGTAAAATTGTTTGCAAAAAGAATGAACTTTGTTTTGTTGTATTTCTGCTGAAATCTAAAAGAAGTTGATATCGTCTCGCTGAATAGCAACATAATAATTAAATTTAAAGGCTTTTCACACAACCAACCATTAATTGATCAATTAAAATTTTGATTGAGAAACCAGTTTTTGCCCTTTACACTGCCGGCTACTTGATAACCGATCAGCTGTTATACATTTTTGTTTTTGCTTTTCATAAGAAGTTAGTAAGCTTCATCAGCTAATTGCAATTTTTAGCAGCGACATCTACCGAAGTTTTTTTTTTCAAAAAATTCAGTAAATCCAGACAAAGAACGCCTATATAATTACAAGTACTGTCTTTGTTGCAGAGTTGCATTTAATTTTCAAGTCGATTAAAATTCAATTAAAAATTAATGTACCCCTTAATTTTGTACGATAAATCGATCTTAATCAGCGTTTTAATCGAACAGAGGAAGGTTAATTGATTCCTGTGTGAAAAGGCTATTAGGGAATGTGGACGTGCTGTACTGACTAAGCTGATCTCCAGACCTCTACTATATTTTGACTATTTGAAAACGTTTTTATCAGAGTAAATCCCAACTTTAAGTGAAAATCCAAAAAATCAAAAATCTGAGGGAAGTTAGGTGTCTGGTAGGTGGGGACATCAAAAATGAATATTAGTAAATTAAAAAATCATAAAACTCTAATTTGACTATAATTTTAATAATAATAAGCTTAATTATTTTCATTTGCAAGGTACTTGCCTCACCACTTATATGTCAAGCAAATAATCCATTATTGACTTAAAGTTCTTAAATAAGGGAAAGGATTTAATTGAATATTATCAGTTGCCGTTATACCACTACAATGCTGAATTATCAAATACATTTTTCATAAATAAATGTTACTTCACCTTCCACTTACCAATTCGAAGTGAAATTATCAACGAACTACGAGTACAATAAAACCTAGTATATCAAAATAATAAGTATACATGACTTGAGAAATTCTAAAATCAAAGCTTGAGTATCTGAAATTATTTCAACTTTAAAAATACTTTAAGCCAACACCTTTACTATTTAAGTGCATATTACACATATATTAGATTTTACAGACATAAAAAGTATAATTTTCAAAAACATTTAGAAATTTTATCTACAGCTCAAATACACCATCAGGAACTGTCGCCAAACACATTCCACATAATTAATTGCTCGCCTTATAAACGAGTATGTTGCATGTCAATTTTGCAACAAATAATTTTCATGTGTATTAAATTTGCGCGCATTAATTTTCCGCACCGCTGACACGAGAAAAGGGCTGCACTGCGCATGCGCAACAACGACAAAAACTATAAATCATTTATGTGGCAAGTCAAAATGTGCCAATTATCGGTGAATTTCCCTAACCGCAAATATTTCCCTATTCAAACAATCGTGCATAAGTGTCTAACAAAAACAAATAAAGTGCACAAAAACAAAAAAAAAGTAACAAAACTAAAAATACAAAAAAAAAATATTAAAAAAAGTGTCTACACTTTCGTTAAAACAATTGCATACTAACATGCTTCAAATAAATTGCTTTCTCGACGACACATATTTCGTCGTCGTTTGCCTTTTTATGCTGTATAACTGTCACCTCACCTTTTTACACATAACGGCGTATGGTGAGGCACAGAAGCGCCACATTGACGCCGCGACAAGTTACAATGAAAGGGAAAACTTTCAATTTAAATGAACATTCAAAATAAAATGAAATGAAAGAAAAAGCTTTTTGGCTGAAAGGAAATAAAAATAACGGAGCTACATGACAGAAGTGAAAAAAACAAGAAAAAACAATTGGGTATGAAGCAAGTTGTATGCCACAGGAACCTACTTATGTAAGCCGAATGGAATATGCATGAATTTGTATGCCTGAAATATGTGTGTATGTAAACATATGTGAAAAAAATTTCCAAATTAAAAAAAATTTAAAAAATTAAAAAAAAAAAAATTTCAAAAAAAAAATTAAAAAAGTAGTCGAAAACCGCGCAAACTAAACATGACAAACTACCAAGCGTTTGCTGTTGTTATTGTCTTGCCGCCAAAAAACAAATAATTTCAACAGTTTTGAGTGCTAACAGTGGCAACTGCCACCCAACTGCCTGCCCGCAGCTCATATGCAATGTATAAATAAATAAGTGTGTGTGACTACATATATGTATAAGAGTGTTTGTGTGTGTATGCATTATGTTCATACCTTCCTCATCGCCCAACTTGTAGACCAACTCCTTAGCGCGATTTGGTATGTTTTCGAATTTCTCGAGTATGACTCCTTTAATGTGTTGCGCCCAGAGACGTTTCTGGTCACGATTTTTGGCTGTCAATTTGATTTGATTACGCGGCTCATGGTATGGTATTACATAAAAGCTCGTCGGTTCGCCGGATAAATGTTCGCTTAGCATTAGATTATTTTGCTGTGTGAAGAAAAGTATAAATAAAAATAAAAAAAACAGATGAACAGAAATGAATGAGTGCAAAGCAAATATAGGTGGAAATTTATGGTAAAAGTAAAAAGTGGCAATTGGTGTGGCAATGACATGTGTTTTCTCACTTGATTATGTATGTGACTTACGTGTATGTAACTCTTGAATTGTAGACGATTATCCTCTTTGGATTTGGTAATGATCAGCATTGTGTCGAAAAGGAAGACCATGCGTGGCTTATTGTGCTCCATAAGGAGACCCTCTTGACGGAGTTCACCCAAAACGGTGAGTTCTACGAAAAATAATTGAAAATAATTAATATTTTGAGTTGTAAGATGAAATAAGCAAGCTTAGTATTTAAAAATTATATAAAATTTTTATTTTTTTTTATTTTAATAGCAATTTAAAATTTTAATAAGGATGGCAACTATGTACAGTTCAAAAATTTTATTTTTACATAACGTTTAATTTCCTCACACATACTATACAAATAATAGCAACTTTTTCATTTAATTAAAAAAAGCGACAGGTGGCAACTCTATTTTTTTTAAATAAAATACAATAACTTTTCTGAGAAAACAAGTTTACTAAACTCGATTATTTTAAATTTGTTTGATTTAGCAAAAAAAATAATTGTTCAAAATCAGGTGGCAACTCTAAAAATTTATTTTTTTTAATGAATTGCAACAATTATACAAATTATAATGCAAATTTATTGTATTCGATTATTATTTCTATTTCTATTATTAATTAAAAATATTTAAATCATGTGGCAACTTTAAAAATTAAAATTTTTTAAATAAACTGAAATAACTATTCTTGGTATGCAAGTTTATTATATTTCATTATTTTTATACGTATTCGGTTATTGTTTTTTTTTAATAATTTATAAAAAAAAATTAGATCAGGTGGCAACTCTAAAAATTAAATTTTTTAAAATAAACTGAAATAACTATTCTTGGTATGCAAGTTTATTATATTCGATTAATGTCAATTTTTTTTTGACACAGCTTCTGCTTAGCATTAGAACCCAAAAACTACCAGAACAATTTTCAACCAGCCTCTAATATTTTTTACCACTCATTATAATTTTTTTTTTATAAATTTCCCCTCCTTTCAACTCACCTGGTCCCAACCAACCGTCCAATATACCAGACAGCTCTTTAACTCTGATTTGTTGCTCCAACTTACGCTTCACCTGATCGATATTACGCGCCACTTGTCGCATGATCTCGTAGGCTTGCAACACTTCCTTCACATCGCAATGCTTGCGAAGGTTCTAAAGGCAAAAAAAAAAAACAATATTTTAATAAAAATATAATAATAAAATATAATATTTGCTTATGTGTCGTGTATGGTACTTACGTCCAATAGTAGATGATATTTAAGTATGCGTTGCACCGGCTTTAGCAAATACGAGCCGAGTGGCAATTTGTGTTGCAACATTTTTTGTGTGGACGTCAGCAGTGCGTTGGTGTGTGTGGCCTGTAACAGTTTGGTCAACAGTGATATGGCTTCAGGATAACTTGTACTAGTAAGGAATGAAAAAGAAAGAAATTGATTAAAAATTTTGGTAAATATTGTGTTTAAAAAGTTTAAAATTCGTTTTTTGAAAAATTTTAAAGAAATACAATACAATCATGTTTTTTGATAAATAAATTATATTAAAAAAGTAATGAACTTATAATTTTTATTTTTAACAAATAAAATCTCTTTTGATTTACAAATTCGTAACAGGAAAAATTATAAATTTTAAATTGGTATACTTTTTTTATAAAATTTTAATATGGGTGGCAACACTGTTCTTTATTTAATGTTTTATGCTTGATAAATTTTGTTGCAGTGTATACACTTGAGGGTTTTTTAAATTAATTATTTATTTTGTAGTACATTTTATTTTTAAACAGGTGGCAACTCCATAAAATAATATGAATCACAAGTTTAGTATTAATATGATTTAAAAAAAATACATATTTTCGTAGTGAAAGAAGATGCGCAATCAAACATTTTGGAACCACTGGAGAATCAAACTTGAGGTTAAAGTGAGAAATTCTGGAGATTTGAGAACTCCAATTAGACTCAAGCTTCAATGTTTATTGGGTTGCCGAAAATTTTTCATCTTTCGTTTCGTATAAATTCGAACACTAATAACAATAACAAACAGTTATCACCTCATAAAAATCAGCATTGACAAATGGAAAATTCCAAACGCTATGGCAGGGTCACCGCAAACAAAAGTTTCAAATGCCAACCAAAGTGCAACTGTCAAAACGCAAAGCATTTCGGAGCAACAAAAAATAACCAAGCAAGTAAGGCACATAAATTGCTTTGACAGCAGGAGTCAAATACCAAAGCGACACAATGTCAGTCAAAGGCAAAGCGGACACAAGGTGTACGAGCGGATGGCAGTGCTGATGGCAGCAGCAAAGAATGCAAATCACAGACATGAAATCATCGTCATTTTTGCATTTTCTGTAACTATTTTTTGATTTGTTGTTGTTTTTATTGTTTTGTTGTATTTTTGCAACAACAATTGCAGTGGCTGCAACAAGTACACACAACTGTTGTTGTTGTTCGCCTGTCAGCGTGCACTCAACTAACTGACAGTGACAGAACACAACAGCCAACAGTCAGGCAGTCAGCCAGTCAGCCAGCGAGCGAGTGCACTGATAGGACAGCACTCCCACGAAAGCTTGGCGATTTGAAATTCTTGCACAGTTAGCCCAGAACTGTCCGAATGGCTTATTGGTAATGTCATCACTTCATGCTGATGCTAACTAACAGTGGTACTATCTACTGAAGCTCGAGACTTCCAAAGCCAAAGTCAGTTGTAAATATGAATGCCAGTGAAGCGCAAAAACAATAAAAAAAATAATAATAACAACAAAAATAAAAGTAAACAGTAAATAAGTAATAGATGGCGTGTTTGACAGCAACGAACTTCTAAGCAGCCACCAACAATCTAAGCAACCATCATCCACCAGTTATTTTGGTTGCATCTAGTGGAGCAGCACTCAGCGCTTGTCTAACTAACTGTCCAGCAAGCAAGCTAACTAGACACCTATGCACGAGTATGTTTGTGGCTGACTGCCTGACTGTCTGCATAGTTAACTGGCTGTTTGATTGCTTGGTCGACTGGTTGGCTGGCTGCCTGGCTGTGGCCGTTTGCCAAATGAAGTAACTGGACTGTCTCAACTGGCTGCGTGTCTATCTTGGTTATGCTATCACTCGTTGCACTCGACTGTCTGCCACGTTCGCTTTAAGCCAACAACAACAATTCTAGGTACCACAGGCAATATTCTAACCTAACTACAGTCGACGTGATAAGTATGCGCACACAATGGGAAACCGCAAAACGTTTTCTTTTCTTTTCTTTTCTAATTTCTAGCTGGTTGTTCTCGCGGAGAAATCAAGATCATCGTTTTCTTCTGGTTTAGTTTCTGCTTCTTCTTTTTTATTTGTTTTTATTAATTTTATTTATTTATTTCTTTTTTTGTTTTTTAACTACAACACGCTTCTACCACTTTCATGCTCTGTTAACTGATTAACCATGTTGGGGCATTGCTTTGCTGGCTAGCTCTTGCTCTGTTGTTGTTGCTATGCATCATTGTTTTTGGTGTGCAAATAAAATTTAATTTAGTGTCCGTTCTGGTGAAAAGAAAAGCTCCTATGATTTTGGAATAATAAAATCAGCCACACGAAATTGGCAAGCCAGTTGCGCGAAATCTGATTAGAGAAACGAAAGAAGCGGCAAGAAATGAACAGGAATTTATAAAAAAAAGAAAAAAACCAATGAACGGTCATTAAATATGCGAAGTCTACCTCACCGTTATTGTTTTCTTTTTCGAATTATTTTTCTTGTATATTTATTCTTCCAAATGTTTCCTCTTTTCTTTGACGTTCCCAATACTACTTCGTAATTTTTTATCAACACCCTAAAAGTAGGCCACATATTTAGTATCTGAGCTGGAAGCATTATTTTTCTCTTTCTTCATCAGAAACTACATTCGTTTTTTAACTTTCGTTTATTATTTCCTATATTATTATATTTAGTAAATTTTTCAACATAACCCTAAATGTAGGCAACACTTCAGATATAGTATCCGCGCCAGTAGCATTTTCGAACAGTTTTTTAATATGTTTTAGAAACTGCTTCGCCTCACTTCTAATACACGTTTCATTCTATTGTTTATTATAATTATTTCCTCATTTCTGTGATGTTCCTCATCTAATTTAATATTTTTTTCAAAGTAATCCTAAATGTAGGCAACACTTTAGTTTACATTTAGTGTAATTTAGTAAAGTCACACACCTAAAAATATAAAAAAAATAAAAATAAAGATTTTTTGCTCGAAATTATAATTATCAATGCCACAATTTTTTTCTGAATAACTATATGATATTGAAAAAATATGAACAAACTACTAAGTAGTACTTAAGAAAACTATTGTAAATTATTATTTTTTTATAAAACAAGCTTTCTGCTAATATTCACTTACCAATATGTTGTGTATACATCAAATCTTTCGCGTAATTCAATAAAACATTTCGCTATTTTTCCCGGTTCCATACCAGAGTTGATTAACTGTTTCAGGAGCGTCGAGTTGAACTCATAAATCTCTTCAATATTTGAGAAGAGTATTTTCAGTTCGTCATAACGTAGGCAGGCACGTTCCTTCCAATCCGAGAGATAACTGTAAAATGAGATACACAGTTTGGCAAGTTTTAAAGATGCAAAAATTACGCTAGGGGAAAAATAACTTAGAGTTGCTCAACTAAATTTTTCACTCACCCTTTAATGACCTGCCCCAAGTCTTCTACAAAACTGCGCTCAGAGTCGACTATCTCCAGCATAGCACGCTCCAAAACGCTCATACCACTATGTGGATCCATAAGTTCATTCTCACTTTGATCCGCGAGACTCTCAACACTCGCCAAATACGATGTGGCCAGTTTGCCGTTTAAATGATCCGAACCGGAACTTGAACTGGACGATGTTGAGCAAATGGATGATGAAGACAGCGGACGATGTTTAAGTTTGGCAATATCCGGCAGCATTGGACCACCTTTACGTGACTCTTTTGGCGAAAACTTCGACTTGATGTCAGTTAGACGATCCAAACTCTCCGCTGACATTTTGCTCGCCTCCTCAAGCTCTTCCAGCTGCTGCGCTGTGGGCAATTTAATTGGTACTGCACCACCCAGTGTATTGGCCTTCGCTGCCAAGCTTTTAGAGCGTGCATAGGTCAGCATGGGTGAACCGGACACCGTCGAGGCGCACGCTGCCGATGAGCTGCGCACTAAAGGTTTAGAGATCACTGGCTTATTAATAGCTTCGATGAGTTCAACACTTGTCATGGATGAGTTCATGGTATCCTTTTCGCTGAGCGTAAGTGTGGCGAGTTCGTTTGTGATTAGTGGATAGTTCAGAGTTTCAACAAAATCTGTGGGTGACAAAGGTGCTGTAGCGATGAACTCTTTAGAAGGTATTGGTGGCGGTGTATTGCGCGCGGTAGCGATATTATTATTGTTGTTGCTATTAGTATTATTATTTTGATTATGGTTTGGATGCTGTTCCACCGCCAGCGGTAAGCTAGTTGGTGGCGACGGTGTACAAGCGGCGGTTATCATTTGCGATGTTGTGGCCAATTGCTCCATTTCAATTAATTTAATACTTTCTTGGCGTTCATAATTCGGCAGTGACAACTTGTAGTTGGTGCTAAAGTTGAAAGCACCAAGCGGATCTTGCGATTTTACGGCTGAGGTATGATTATTTGTCGGTGTAACCTCACCATCGCCGATCGAAGCTTCCGCACACGGTATTGGCACCACAGCCGGAGTGGGTGGTTTCTTCAGACTACGCACGGGCTTCGCTTCAGGATATGAGTGAAAGTTGAGGGCATCCAAGTATTCCGAACTCGAATCGAAGGTCTCAACCAACTCGCTACCCGACTGTGTTAGCTTGCCGGTGATCTTGGAGAGCGGTATGTGTGAGAGCTTCACTTTGTGTATACTATTCGGTGTTGAAGTCGCGTTCGGCGGTGGCGCTTTCTTCACGTACCGATGATGCAACGCTGGCGATTGCAGCGGACTGGTTAAGTGCGTCGGTTGTTGCTGTAGCGCGTCTAGGTCCACAGTTTCCACGCGCTCCTCCGCATCCGTGTGTGTAATTATACGTTGGACATTCGGTGACAATATGCGTATTTGATTGCGATGCTTGCTGGGACTGTTCAAGCTGCTGTTGCTGCCCGAGCTGTGTATAAATGGCGTTTCACGCGACAAGCGTGAGCCCGTTGGGCTATTATGACAGCCGCTACCGCTTCCACTACCGCTGCTGCTGCTGCGTTGACTGTTTGAGGATGAGGAAGAGAGCGAATTGAGACTACGACTACTCTCACTGTAAGTCTGCTTTATGCTGTGATTATGGACGCTGCTGCTGTAGCTGTTGTTGTTGTTGTGGCTGTTGCTATAGGCGAGGTTAAGCAAGGCAAGCGCAGTGTTGCGACCACTGCCAAAGCCGCTGTCTGTAGATGAACTCCAAGAAGCTAAAGCTTCTGGCGACTGTTCATTTGTCAGACGTTTTTGTGGCACCGGTGAAGGTTGCTTCTGTTTCTGTTGCTGTTGTTGCTGCTCTTCCCCTACAGCGTGACAATTACTCTTATTTCGATTGCTGTCACTACTGTTATTGTTATTGTTGTTGTTATTGTAGCTGTCTATATGAAAAGTATATTCGACGCTTAACTTTTCCTCCGAGCTGAAACTTGAACTGCGACTACTCTTATTGCTGAGCGTCGGCGAGTCGCTGTGATTGCTTGCTGCGCTTAAATTACCGTTAGAATGCACATCAATGCTACAGGCGTTCTCATTGTTGTTGTTGTATTCGCTTATTCTTATATTTTCGCCACTGTTGCTGCTGTGCTGATTTACATTACTATTAGTATTGTTGTTGTTGTTGTTTGTGTTATTGTTAGTATTTTTGTTGCTGGCCTCGAGCGCACTCGTCAAGGTGTCGTAGATGCCCAAAAGCGATGGTGCCAATTCTGTGGAGCTGCCTGCAAATTAACGAGAAGAAGAAGAGAATCCGTTAGTTCAGTTGTAAATTAGATGAGCATGCATGAGTATAGTTAACGAACATGATTTGCATATCTGCGATAATGGTTTTCTAATGCAAAAGTTGAGTATAAAATAGTTTGTAAGTATGTATTCATATATTAGTTGTAAATAGGAAGTATGGTTGCCATCTTCATACCTCCATACCCCAAACTAAATAACAGTCGGAAAGGTTACGAAAAGCGCGACTAAAATCAACTTTCCCAAGAAGCCGTCTAAAAGAATCGAAGAATATTTATGAATCCCAAGGTTTCTTCGGTTCAGTCTAGACAAAGAATAACCGAAATCACAAACCCAAGGTATCTAAATCTAGAATTTATAACAGCAATGGACTACGTGTAAAATTATCTACTAAGATCAAAACTCAGATCTTGTACTTGTGGTTCAGTTACATTAGAATCTCCCTTAGGAATCTGAAGTTCGAACACTAAAGTGGCAAACGATCTTTATTGATCTTCACGAGAAAGCACGATCATAAAAAAACACATTATTTTGTACGGTCAAGTGAACTTAATCTATCCCCAAACCTTTTAGTACTCTTGTGAAGGCACTTGAGTCAAGATGAAGTCTAACTTCCGAGATAAGATCCGATTCGGTGGAAATTACACATATTATACTCCAACTGAGACGTCAATTTATAATTTATCTGCCTTCTCTCCCGACATATCCGGCCGAAAAAAGAGGCCGCTAAAACGCCCGACAAATTCTTCACGTTCAATAAATTCATGGTTCCAAGTGAGATCTAATTAAGAACATTTAAAAACTAAGAGGATTTGATGAATTTCCTACGTTTTTTCGACTCTAGCTGCGCAATAGTTTTCAAATTGGAACATTGGGAGCCGTGAAAGATACGCCGTCTCAATCGGTTGAAGACTGGAAACTCACAGAGATGGAGTTTCAAAGGTTCAGCATTGTCCGCGCAATCCTTGGATTCTATCAATACCATTCTAGCAAGTTCCAGAAGGTGAAACCTCGAGGTCTCGAGGTGAGAAGTACCATTGAAGACTCCTACATTACTTAGATCCCTATTTTCTAAAGCGAGCCGTTGCGTCCACTATCCCCACTATACCAAAGTCGTTTTATGAAGAAGATTTTATGGTACCCCCTATGTTGATGATGTTACAAGATCTCAGGTGTCGCTCTAACGTCCATGGCTTAAACACATCCCTTATTGGTGTGGGTCTGAGGAACATGAGAAGCGCTGGATATGTAAAAAACCTGTGGAAATCATATAAAATTAAAACAAAATCTGGTGGCAACCCAGAAATGAAATACAATGGTAACGCAAATTGCAAGCCACTGCAATGCGACATACTTATTTTTATTGCTGTAGTCAATAATGTTGCACTAATTTATGTGGCATGCACAATATGTTCACCTGATTGCCACAAACGTTAACGAAATGTCATAGCAGTTGGCATAACTACCAAACAAGCACTGGCACATTTGTGGCAATCAGCTAAGCTGCCGGTCAGTTCGTCCGTCAGTTAGTCAGTCAAACAATTTGCAGCAAATACCATCAACAATGTTGCAAGTGGCACGCAGCACTTATATACATTTCGTGGCGAATTCAACTGATGTGTTGCATGTTGAAGAACGTCTGCAATGATATTGAGTTGTTGTGCTCCACTAGTACTGGCACTAAATATTTAACTGTATATGTTTATGTGAAATTAAATTTGCATGCCGAAACGAACATGCCATAAGCGATTGATTGATGGCGGTAAACGAACTGACAGCCAAAGCCATAACCATCGAGATGTGGCAGATTGGCAGTTGAAAAGTCAGCAAGTCTTTGTACAAATCATAAGCGTAGCACGAAGACTTTACGTAGACGTAGCGCTTGTCTAAACCCTACGAGCAGTAATTACATGCTTGACTTAGTTTATAATTGAAATAATAGTTTATTACGAATTTGTGTGAGACTTGTAAGGGAAGAGCCACACTTGGAGGTATGAAGAGCGCTCTACTCTACTATCCACTCTAAGCATTATTAAATATGCAACATGCAACATGTGTAAAATGCATCCCTGCCATTAATGTCAAAGAATTCAATTAATCAATTCGAGCATTTGCGTACTTAAGGACTAAGCGTTATTCTACAAGCTCATCGTGCTGTCTTCGGTTCCAGTTCTCCACATAATTATATTTACATTGTAAGATAGTGTAAGTGTCTGTGTATGTGGCAAAATACCTCAAGTTAAATCAATAATAATAACAAATTGTTGCATTTTCCATTGGCAATTTGCGTTCGCACGCATCCATCACTGACAGACGAGCTATTGATTTCTGCATTGGTCCCTATTCAATACCTTGCCCAACACAGTATGTCATTATGCATTTTACTCGGCATGCGGCATCGACATTGGCCGATTGATTTGAATAGTGATTTGAGCCGTTTATGCCGATGAATTGTTAATAGTTTTTGTGCACTTTCATGCTAAGGTAATCATTAACCAGGCGCAACGTAAATTTTTGCAACGAACTGGAGGGCGTCGTTTGGCAAGAAAGGGCCATTGTGGCGCCAGAAATGTATAGAACTAGTAATTTTTAAAGGGAGAATATGTGGTTGTGAAAACATAATGGTTTTAGCGAAGAAGTGGGTTTTCATCATAAAAATTAACTAGCATAAAATAAATCTAGCATTCAAAGTTATAAGATTGGTACTTATAGTCGGAAGAAAGGAATTTTCAAATTAAATATAGACCAGATTCTATTTGAAATATAGACTAACTTTAGAAAAAAATTTCAATTAAACTCAAGTAGTTGTTCATTCTGGATCATAAGTTGAGTTTATAAATTAGAGTTGCCTGTTAAAAATTCAGGATTAATACTTAACTATAGTCAAAGATTCTAGATAATAATATTCTTTATAAGTATATGTATATGTTAAGATAGAATATGAGACCTTCATATATATCTACCTTTTATCAGATAGTTTCATTAAGTTAAGTTCTATGAATTTTCCATTTCTGGTTCGTTGAAATGAATTTTGTTTGTTTTTCTAGATATTATATTTATCCTGAGTAGGCAATTGAACAGTAAAGTCCTCTCTCGACGAACCAAAATCAAGCTCTACAAGTCGCTTATCATTCCCGTCCTGATCTACGGTGCAGAAGCTTGGACGATGTCAACATCAGATGAGACGACACTAGGAGTTTTCGAGAGGAAAATTTTGCGCAAGATTTATGGTCCTAAGAACATTGGCAACGGCGAATACCGCAGACGATGGAACGATGAGCTGTACGAGTTATACGACGACATTGACATAGTTCAGCGAGCCGCTGTCTAGGTCATGTTGTCCGAATGGACGAAAACACTCCAGCCCTGAAAGTGTTCGATGCAGTACCCGCCGGAGGAAGCCGAGGAAGGGGAAGGCCTCCACTCCGTTGGAGGGACCAGGTGGAGAGCGACCTGGTTACACTTGGGATCTCCAACTGGCGCCGAACTGCGAAGGAGAGAGAGAGATGGCGCACTATCGTCGATTTGGCTATAACCGGCTAAACGGTTGCAACGCCAATCACATACATATTTATCCAATAAATGTACTTACTTATTCTAAACTCACTGCGTATAAAATGGTAGTGAAAGGGTTGAAGTACTGTAGTTGTAAATTAGTAGATTGAACCTGATCTAATTTGAGACCGTTTCCAAATCTCTGTACTTTACTCAAAATGAATTCACACAGCCAAATTAATTGATCAATCAAAATTTTAATTGAGAAACCCTTGTTTGCCCTTCAAACTGCCGGCTACTCGATAACCGATCAGCTGTTACATATTTTTGTTTTTGCTTTTCATAAGAAGTTGGTAAGCTTTATCATCTGTTCGGTTTATTGATCAATTTGCTCCTGTGTGAAGCTATTAAAAATCGTTTCTACTGTCTCGATACTGATTCCTACAAAAATTGATCAAAGTACACACATATGTCTAGATGTTTTAATCAATCCCCAAAGAAACCTTTCAAAGCAAACTTTGGAGTTGACCAACGAATAAAAGATATCGAATTTACATCGATAATATTTATATAGAGCCAACGAATTCTTGTAAGGCTATGCATAGGTAGATAATCATAAGTGGTGTCGGGTATACAGGTTTTGAGCTATGCTAAATCATTAAATATTCCGTCTTAATCGGGTCATCTTGGGCCTATAAGTAATCCCATAAAAAAAGAACTAAAGAAACTATTTTGAATTGGCATCATAAAGGCTTTATAGCTATACAAGTGGGATCCGTTGCGACCTCAAACACAACGATCAGCCTTCTAAACTAACTTAACTTTGAGTTTTCAAGGGCTTGTTCTTCGATAGATACCTTCCAAAGATTGTTTTTTTTTTTATACTCTCGCAACAAATGTTGCTAAAGAGAGTATTATAGTTTTGTTCACATAACGGTTGTTTGTAACACCCAAAACTAAACGAGTTAGATATAGGGTTATATATACCAAAGTGATCAGGGTGAAGAGTGGAGTTCAAATCCGAATGTCTGTCTGTCCGTCCGTCCGTCCGTCTGTGCAAGCTGTAACTTGAGTAAAAATTAAGATATCTTGATGAAACTTGGCACACTTATTTCTTGGCACCATAGGAAGGTTGCTTTCGAAAATGAGCAAAATCGGACAACGCAACTGCCACGCCCACAAAATGGCGAAAACCGAAAACACATAAAGTGCCATAACTAAGCCATAAATAAAGCTATGGAAATAAAATTTGGTATGAAGGATCGCACTATGAAGGGGCATATTTAGATGTAATTTTTTTGGGGAAGTGGGCGTGGCCCTGCCCCCTACTAAGTTTTTTGTTGATATCTCGCAAACCAATAGAGCTATATAAACCAAACTTTCTGCAGTCGTTTTTTTTAGCCACTTCCTATTACAGTCCAAAAATGAAAGATATCGGATAACAACCACGCCCACCTCCCATACAAAAGTTAGGTTGAAAATTACTAAAAGTGGGTTAACTCACTAACGAAAAACGTCAGAAACACTAAATTTCACATAAGAAATGGCAGATGAAAGCTGCACTCAGATTTTTTTACAAAATGGAAAATGGGCGTGGCGTCACCCACTTATGGGTCAAAAACCATATCTCAGGAACTACTCGACCGATTTCAATGAAACTTGGTTTGTAATAGTTTCCTTACATCCCAATGATATGTTGTGAAAATAGGCCAAATCGCTTCACAACCACGCCTACTTCCTATATACCAGAACATTGAAGACAATCTGAATCGTTTACTTTGCAATATATAAACTAAGAACTAGTGAAGATATCGGTGCAGAACTTTGCACAAATACTACGTTTACATTGTGGCAGCCCCATTCTAAAAATCGCCAAAATCGGACCATAGGTTTTCAAGGCCCCATATATCGAACACGAGGACCTCGGTGGTTCTAACCTAATATTATGGTTTCGAACTTTCAATGGACTTTATACAATATATATGACGAATATGTGGGTCAAATTGTGTATTATATAATATAAATAAAGTTAAATAAATAAATTGCGAGAGTATAAAATGTTCGGTTACACCCGAACTTAGCCCTTCCTTACTTGTTTTAATTACCTTTGGAAAACTAATAATTAAGATTCAAAGTGATACTTGACTCCGAAAAGTTCTCCATACCAGAATCAATGTTGGATTATTTATGTTAATAGATTTCATGGCGCTAAAAGAATGGATAATCCAAATAGCTGCGTTGGAAAACATTAAAGGAACTCCATACTGATCAATCCTATAAGATAGACTCAAAGGTAATGTAGTTGTTACAAGAAAGAATCTCTCAACGCTTTGAGAAATAGCTAAGAAAACTTTCATATCAAAACAATCGATCCTTTAAGACAAAATTCTCTTAAGACACAAAAATCATTCGCATTATTGATATTACCAAGGTCATCAAGCTTCAAGAGAACCTTTACGATATTATTACATTTATCAAGAAAGAATTAAACGAGTTCCTCACTCTCTCAACATTCTTAGTCAATATTCCAAGTAGATACTACATCCAAGCCAAGAAGGTAGCAACTAGCATACTGTTGCTGAGTAAATAAGACGTGATCGCTTCCTTGACTACCAACTAAACATACTCACACAGGCATCCATATATACAAATGTAAATGCTGCATGCCAACACTCATATCAGCTCATTACAATTAATCTAGCAATTGCTCAGTAGCTAAGCCACAAATAAACAGTTGTTAGGCAGCAAGTCGACAATGAACTGACACGTAGGCTGCATGGACAACACAGACACACACACAAACACACTTCCAAATACATATAATAGATAAAATGTAGCGAAGGCAACGCGCAGTAAGTTAGTGAGTTACCTACTGCGGTTGCATGCAACAAACAAACAGTAGCCAACGGCAACTCTAATTGCAACATTGACGTTGCAGCGATTACAGACAGACAGCAAAATGAAGCGAAGCGAAAAATGAATGGACCAAGTAGCGACCATGGAAGTGGTAAGTACGAGAAAATTGAAAACTTTGTGCCACTGACGTGATGCGCTAATTTCTGGTTGCCGACTACCGACTAACACTTTGTTATTGTTGGTGTTAGTATTGCTGTTTGTGTGTTGCATGTGGCATGTTGTGTGAAATTTTTGACAAATGCGAAGTTGTGTTACCGTTGTTGCAACTCAACGGCTCGACGGCTTTTAGTTGAGGATGACTGAGTGGTTAACTGATGGACGCGGCGTACAAGTGGCAGACTAACTGATTTGGCAATAAACTAACGAATGTGGCATGCTTTAAAATTAAACTAAATGAATAACTGTCTAACTAACTGACTGGTTGACTAACTGAGTGGTTGACTGACACTGAGGCTTCAACTAATTCTTTGCGCGCTCTACTTTTCATTTTGTTAACCATTTTGCCGAACAACTTAGCTGCTCATTCATTTCGGACATTCGCCAAAGACGGCAGCTGCGTGGGTTGTTGCTACCATCCAACGAATCGGTTCGCGGTGGCTCTTTGTTTTTGTGTCCGTAACAACTGACCCACTTGATTTTATGAAATTTGTGGCAGCCACTTGGTCATGTTACCCCATGGTTGATGGACGGACAGCGAATTGACTTATGCCACAATATATGTATGTTGCAGCTTGAATTTGTTGTTGCAAAGCACTTTGAAAAATGCTTTTCAGGCAAATTTCATTTCATTTCGCGCGTTGATGGGCAGACAGGTTCCGCGGCTTGAGCCAGAATACCTGTCAACACATCACAGCTGCCTGCCAACATATGGATACACATTTACAAGCTTTATATACAAATTTTAGCGCATAAAAAGCACGCTGTGGCAGATAATCTTCCGTACGTGGGCAGGTGTTGCACGAATTTCAAGCAAGCAGTGCTGCCTCCTCCAGCATGGATAAGTATGTGGCAGGTGCTTCGCATACGTTTGCATTTGTGGCATGCTCTATTTATGTTAAATTAATTGCCACAAATGTTAATTAAAAGCCGCATTTTGTTTGATTGCAGTGAAATTTTGCTGAAAGTATGTCCGCCAAAGCGACACATTTCGCATGATTGATTGACTGAGTGAGCGTTCAGATATTGATAATGAGAAGGCGTTGTGCTAATCTATATTTGCATTCACTGGCGGTAGACAAGGTGAAAGTCGTTGTGTTGTGAAATCTTCTTTAAGTTTGTTGATTTGACATTGTATACGAAGAGTCATGCATATTGCTTTATTATTATTTTTTCTATTAAAAAATAAGAAACGGGCGAGAAAAAACTCCGAAAAAAACTCCAGCGCAAAACTCCGAAAAAGATGTAAACCTACGCTATCAGAATCACAAATCTTCCTACAATACAGTGTCTCTTTCCTGTAACCCCCAAAACCCATCCTAACAATATTTCAGAGATTTGAGTTTTAATGGACGGAACTCTCCAGCGAACAGCTCTCTACTACACTCTCTTGCCCTAACATACATTGAATACCCGAAAATTCATAATTAATGGCATCTAGTTTGAGCTCTTCTTGAGGTACTTTCAACCACCAGTTAACCAAAAATTACAAACTAAGCCGAGTTCTTGACATAAGTAGTATTTCTATTCCACCAAACATTAACCATAACCTCTAGAGGACACTTAAGAATAATGGGTTATCTCGGCCAAGAAAAGTGAAGAATTGATCATACATTTTCGACAAAAAATGTTATTTAAATATATTATTCATAAGACGAAGGATTGCCACAATATTATGGGGTACACTACTGAAGGGGTCGACTTTGACCGTGCGAAAATCATGATGGTTCTGAAACAATAAACCGGATTTTTTTTTTTCATACAGAAGAGTGGAGACACATCTAAGATGACTCTAGGTACCTGAGCTATAAACAATTACTTCACTAACTCACTTTCAGAAACTGGAAACCATAAAGATTTAAAGGTCCAACAACTACACCTGCGGCCACGCACAGCTTACCATGCAATCATTTCTGGTGTACTTATATTTGTCAATATTTTATAATGGCACCTTTTACTGTATCGATTTTTTATTTATTTAGAAATAAGAAAGTTACTACTTACTAAATACATTAAAACCAAACAATTTGAAGAAGACCACAGAAGTGGTAAGCTATGCGTGACCGCAGGGTAGCTCCTGAGCTACTGAGATCGTTTTGGCCAGAGTGGATCGTAGGAGCGGAGGAAAGTTTCTGACTGCAATTCACTTGAGAGTGGCCAGTAACGATTCTTTTGCATGTGGCTCAAGCAGCTCACGATTTCCGGTCTATCCTCTGGGTAGCCAAAAGACATCCGTTTGAAGGCGAGCTAAAGTAAGAAGGCGAATCCTACTTATGCGAACTGTTTGCTCTTAGTAAGGTTTGGCTTAACACAGCTGTAAGGGTCCTTATTGAATACTGTCCAATGGTAAGCTAAACATCCTGAGATGGAAATAGAATCTAGTCTCTTTATTCTTCATATTGCAGATTTTGCTAGACTGAAGCTGAAACATATCAGTAAGACTAACTGCAGCGAATGTATTGGAACGTATAGATATTAGTCACCTCACCTAGACTTGCCGACTCTCTTGAGGGATTTTGTTATACATATTTAAAAGTTTGCGACATCACAAAGGAGTGGCGATTTGAGTTGTGAGATCCTTTGGGGCACTTACCTCAAGATTCAGCTTTTAAAACTAACCTAAAGGTCACCAACTTAAAGGTCCTATAATTCGTTCACCTGAAGTGTCTTTATATAACTATTTTCCATACTGTGCACTCATAACCTCACATATGTATTTCTTATATAAAACATATTTTTTATATACTTTAACAACTTGTATCCGCTACATAACGGTTTTGGTTAATTTCATTCAAAATACAAACAGTATTTTTTTAACAGAAAAACAACAACAACTCTTGTGTTGATCGATGCCACGAATTTGCAACAAAACAGGCACTATTAATCCCATTAAAATTATCAGCGCTTAAAAGCTGACTAATTAATAAAAATCCATTCGGACAAAGATGATGATAAAGAGCAAAGCAAAACTATAATGAAAGCAAACGAAGGCATATGTATGTATGAAAAAAGTCTACACTTTGGCTTGCACACTACGAGAGTTAATTGCATAATATGTAGCTGCAGCCTATGCAAACAACAACAACAACCACAGATCAATGTTAACAACAAAAACAAATAAAGCTCCAACACGAGCTATGTCTTATCAACCACACCAGCAGCTGGTTTGCTGAAGCCCCACCGCCAATTCCAACACCAACAACAATAGCAACATGTTGCGCACATGTTAAGTGGCGCCGTTCGACACTTGACCAGCGACGCCTCGCCTGCAAGCCGGGAAACATGATCTCTTAAGTTTAAAATGTTTTAGTATTTGTTGTTGTTATAGTTTTCTTTTATTTTTGTTGTTGTTAAAGTTTAATATTTGCATATTTCATGTTATTGCTGTTTACTGTTGTAAATTTAAATGTATCAACATTAATACACAATAACAACAACAACAACAAATGACAACTAGCAACAACGTGTGCGCGTGCGCATAAAATGCCACACAACTACATTCGAAAAAAAATCAATAAAAAAACGAAAAAGTTTGAAAAGCGAAAAATCACAACAACAACAAAAGCAGAAAATCAAAAATGCAAAGCTGGCAAATGTAAAACGAAAATCCGCTCGGCGCCGGGCGTATTTATCACAGACACAGCGCAGCAAACAATAAAAACAAAAGCAAAAGCAAACACATAATAACATACACACAGTCAGTCGGCCGTTGGTCGGTCCACTGTAATTCCTGATTGTCGTTTGGTCACCGAAAATGTCAACGACCAATGCAGCGCCAACAACAACAAATGCAGTTGCTGCCCCACCTCCCTGGCCAACCAACTTCACCACTTTATTTTAAGCTGACATTGCCATTGCCGCATTTCACGAGCGCACAACAACAACAACACACGAATGCCGAGTATACATAGATCGCCATACATAATTGCTGTTGGTGGCGGCTGCTACAATTGCCGATATTACGCCACATTGCGCATTCCATGCATAAATTTCCAATGTCAACGACGAAGGAGGCTGGCAATCAGCAAACGACGACGGCAAATCTATGGCGCATGCGTGAACGTGAATTGTACGCATGCGCAGTCACAGCCGCACTGTTGTTGCACTGAGTCACTCACTCAATCAGCAGTGATCGTCAAATGGCGAGCAAGTGAAGCTCAAGTGCAGCAGAGCGGCAGGCAGCATGTCAATTAAGCGATGGCGGCGCTGGTGGTGTGCTGCATGCATGTTGACAGTGAGACGCGACGCGCCTGCGCGC
The DNA here is from genome assembly GCA_031772095.1 of Zeugodacus tau. NCBI lineage: Eukaryota > Metazoa > Arthropoda > Insecta > Diptera > Tephritidae > Zeugodacus > Zeugodacus tau. Next base: position 17,728,399 of record CM062652.1, on the reverse strand, counting down.
TATGACATTTTTATCACTCGTCTGTGGGGACTAAAAGCACTAATAGTAATAGCAAGAAAACAACAACAACACAATATATATAAAATATTGACTATAATTTATGTTCGCACCGTCGACGTCGCTGCCGGTGCCGCCGCTGTACTATGTTGTTATCGGTGATTTTGTTTCGCGTCTTTTTGTTTTTTGTTTTCGTTCATTTTCGCTTTTTCCCACATTTTTTCGTCGCATTTTTTATTGATTTGTTAACGCAATAAAATTGGTGTGCAACATACACTCAACTACTCTCAACCTGACCAATCGATCATGTCGCCATATCAGCAAGTCGCGCTGCTGCTGATCACTGACTGACGATCACTTTCGTGTTTTCATTCGTTGTCGTTTTCATTTTGTTCATGTCATACATTTCGAACATGCGTCGAACACTTTCCTTTTATGGTTAAGTGCACAGATTTTCACAGATGAAATTAAGATGTCATAATTATGTTTCGACATTTTTTGTTTTTTCCTTTTTTGCATAAATTTATTGAGTTAGTGTGAATTTAAGTGAATAATTGGTGCCGACATTTTTGTTTGTTTTTTTTGGAGAAGGTTAAAACCTGAAAAGTGTAAAGTTGTGGAAGAGTAAAGTCGATTTATTTTGCTTGATTCCCGTTAAAGGCGTAGTGGTTTGTCGCATATATAATAAACTCAATTAACATAACTGTAATTTATAGTTGTTTCGAACTTGAGTTTTTATTTTTTATTTTTTGAAAGGTTTTCCAAGAAGAAGTGAAGGAAATGTGAACTTAAATATAAGCCAGAGACTTCGTAATGAAAAAGAAATATTTAGTTAACTCAAAAGAATTATAATTTTCCAATACTAAATGCCTAATCAATGATTATCGGCTTCATTGGCCGTTTTTTCTTCTTACTCTCCCTAAACAAAGAAAGCACGAGTCTTTCGGGTCTTAACTTAAATCATGATATTTCAAAACAATTTTACCCTTGTAGTAAATTTACTCGTAGCTCAACATATAATCGCTCTGGAACAGAAAAATTCAGCTCAAGAGGACTAAGGTTCAGCTAACTCCTCTCTAGACAAAGCCACACATTGAAAATCCCCATGGACATTCTAATAAATGGTCCTCAGGAATATCGAGTGAAAAATGGTTAGGATATTACCTTAAGTTCTAAATTGGATTATTTGATTTAGTTGTGGAGACTAAGTTCCAAATAAGATCTCTCTAAGTGAACAAAACTAACAATTCGTAAGACTTAAATTATGCTCATATACTCGTCCAAAATATTATTAAAAAAAAAAGTAATCCCCCTATAACATCAATATATGTAAAAAAAAGTAATCTAAAACACTAAGACTACCAGAAGAAATCTACACTGGATAATTAAGTTCTAACAAACTACTAATTTTACTTGATATTCTTCCAGAGTTGGACTTCAAAAGTCACTTCCAGGTGAGGATACCCTCTAGAGGAGAATGGAGAAGGGGCATAATAGGCGAGGAAGATATTATCTCAGTCTAGACATTTCCCTCTCTATCCGTCTACCGAACTCGGCTAGCATCTTCCAAGCGGCAGTACTGGGCATAGAGAAGGTCAGCGAAGTGCTATTGCATAACTACAAGAGTATAGATAAAGCAACAGTTATGGCCAGAATATGACAAGAAAAGAACTAGGCATTTATTATATCGGTCCATGAAAAGTATTTTCAGACTTACTGCTACTATAACAGGGCATTGGCCATTTGGAGATTATGCGATGAAAATGGTTATGCCATACAATAACACATACCGTGACTGCGAATTAGTAGGGAATAAGGAAACAATTTTCCATTTTCTCTGTGAATGCTCAGCGCTATCGCAGATAAGACATAGAGCACTTGGAATTCATCAGGTATCAAACCTTGAATGGATGTCTACAAAAATACAATATGAAAAAAAAAATACAAAAATGATCAAAACGGCGCAGCTAGTGCAGTGAAATAAAACAGTGCTATACTCCTACCTACCTACCTACTCACTTTACGAACAAAATTAACACTGTAAATCTCTCATGAAGCCCATTATAGCATATCGGATGAAAGGAGTCTTATATGTATTTGACCTTGAGTTCCAAGTTAGAATTCTGTATTGGTATTTCCATGCAATTTTATTTATCAGCGTGCCAGTTCTTTAGATTTTAAGCCAGTCATAAAATTCTTCTTCTTAACTGGCGTAGAAACCGCTTACGCGGTTATAGCCGAGTCCACAACAGTGCGCCACGCATCTCTCCTTTTGGCGTTTTGGCGCCAATTGGTAATACCAAGTGAAGACAGGTCCTTCTCCACCTGGTCCTTCCACCGGAGTGGAGGTCTCCCTCTTCCTCGGCTTCCACCAGCGGGTACTGCATCGAAAACTTTCAGAGCTGGGGCACTTTCATCCATTCGAACAACATGACCCAGCCAGCGTAGCCGCTGTCTTTTTATTCGCTGGACTATGTCTATGTCGTCGAACAACACATACAGCTCATCATTCCATCTTCTGCGGTATTCGCCGTTGCCAATGTTTAAGGGACCGTAAATCTTCCGCAAAACCTTTCTCTCGAAAACTCCTAGTGCCGTCTCATCGGATGTTGACATCGTCCACGCTTCTGCACCATAAAGTAGGACGGGAATGATGAGGGACTTGTAGAGTTTAGTTTTTGTTCGTCGAGAGAGGACTTTACTTTTCAATTGCCTACTCAGTCCATAGTAGCACCTGTTGGCAAGAGTGATTCTGCGTTGGATTTCAAGGCTGACATTATTATCGGTGTTAATGTTGGTTCCTAGGTATACGAAATTATCTACAACTTCAAAGTTATGACTATCAACAGTGACGTGGGAGCCAAGACGCGAATGCGCTGACTGTTTGTTTGATGACAGGAGATATTTCGTCTTGTCCTCGTTCACCACCAGACCCATTCGCTTCGCTTCCTTATCCAGGCGGGAAAAAGCAGAACTAACGGCGCGGGTGTTGTTTCCAATGATATCGATATCATCGGCGTACGCCAGGAGCTGTACACTCTTGTAAAAGATGGTACCCTCTCTGTTTAGCTCTGCAGCTCTTATAATTTTTTCCAGCATCAGGTTAAAGAAGTCGCACGATAGTGAGTCACCTTGTCTGAAACCTCGTTTGGTATCGAACGGCTCGGAGAGGTCCTTCCCGATCCTGACAGAGCTTTTGGTGTTGCTCAACGTCAACTTACACAGCCGTATTAGTTTTGCGGGGATACCAAATTCAGACATCGCGGCATAAAGGCAGCTCCTTTTCGTGCTGTCGAAAGCAGCTTTAAAGTCGACAAATAGATGGTGTGTGTCGATCCTTTTTTCACGGGTCTTCTCCAAGATTTGGCGCATGGTGAATATCTGGTCAGTTGTTGATTTTCCAGGTCTAAAACCACACTGATAAGGTCCAATCAGTTTGTTGACGGTGGGCTTTAGTCTTTCACACAGTACGCTCGATAGAACCTTATAAGCGATGTTAAGGAGGCTTATCCCACGATAGTTGGCGCAGATTGTGGGGTCTCCCTTTTTGTGGATTGGGCAGAGTACACTGAGATTCCAATCGTCGGGCATGCTTTCTTCCGACCATATTTCGCAAAGAAGCTGATGCATGCACCTTATCAGCTCTTCACCGCCGTATTTGAATAGCTCGGCCGGCAATCCATCGGCCCCCGCCGCCTTGTTGTTCTTCAAGCGGGTAATTACTATTCTAATTTCTTCACGGTCGGGCAATGGAACATCTGTTCCATCGTCGTCGATTGGGCAATCGGGTTCGCCATCTCCTGGTGTTGTACTTTCACTGCCATTCAGCAGGCTGGAGAAGTGTTCCCTCCACAAACACAGTATACTCTGGTCATCAACCACTAGATCACCGCTGGGGGTCCTACAGGAGTGTGCTCCGGTCTTGAAACCTTCAGTTAGTCGCCGGATCTTTTCGTAAAATTTTCGAGCATTACCCCTGTCGGCCAGCTTGTCAAGCTCGTCATACTCACGCATTTCGGCCTCTTTCTTTCTTTTTCTGCAAATGCGTCTCGCTTCCCTCTTCAGCTCTCGGTATCTTTCCCATCCCGCTCGTGTTGCGGTCGATCGCAACATTGCGAGGTAGGCAGTCTGTTTTCTCTCCACTGCGAGACGACAATCCTCATCATACCAGCTGTTTTTTGGGCTTTTCCGAAAGCCAATGGTTTCGGTTGCAGCTGTACGTAAGGAGTTTGATATGCCGTCCCACAGCTCCCTTATACCAAGATGCTGATGAGTGCTCTCAGAGAGCAGGAGTGCAAGTCGAGTAGAAAATCGTTCGGCTGTCGGTTGTGATTGCAGCTTCTCGATGTCGAACCTTCCTTGTGTTTGTTGACGCGTGCGCTTTTCTACACAGAGGCGGGTGCGTATCTTAGCTGCTACAAGATAGTGGTCCGAGTCGATGTTGGGACCACGAAGCGTACGCACATCAAAAACACTGGAGACATGTCGTCCATCTATCACAACATGATCGATCTGGTTGCGAGTGATTCGATCCGGGGACAGCCATGTAGCTTGATGGATTTTCTTATGCTGGAATCTAGTACTACAGATGACCATATTTCGGGCCCCGGCGAAGTCGATCAGCCTCAGACCGTTTGGTGATGTTTCGTCATGAAGGCTGAATTTTCCGACTGTTGTGCCAAAGACACCTTCTTTACCCACCCTAGCGTTGAAATCGCCAAGCACGATTTTGACATCGTGGCGGGGGCAGCGCTCATAGGTACGTTCTAGGCGCTCATAGAAGGTATCTTTGATCACTTCGTCCTTCTCTTCCGTCGGGGCGTGGGCGCAAATCAGCGATATGTTGAAGAACCTCGCTTTGATGCGGATTGTGGCTAGACGTTCATCCACCGGAGTGAATGCCAGGACTCGACGACGGAGTCTCTCTCCCACCACGAATCCCACACAGAATTTGCGCTCCTTTATATGGCCGCTGTAGTAGATGTCACAAGGGTCATAAAATTACGTCGAAGTATTATTTTGATAATCTTATCTCAAATCAAAACAAATTGGAAATCGATAATCCAAATCAAAAACAAATAACCAATAAAAAATAACAAAAATAATTGATGATAATATATCTCCCTATAAATTTCTCAGAAGCAAATATTCTCGTCGTCCTTATCTTAAGAAGAAGCAAATAAAATCAATCCTCAAATAAGGAATATGTATTTTTATTGCGAAATTTATTGTACATTGTTACAGACCAAATATTAAGTCACTTTAAATAATTCACAAACCAAAAATATATGAAAAAATTCTGTAATTTTAAATGCCCACAGGCCTACAGAGCAAAATTGTGCAGACATGAACGCTTAAACGCATGAACGCTTAAAATTCCGCAAATATTTGTGCAAAACTTTCGATTGCGTGCGAAAAGCAAATTTGCGTTGCTGTTGTGCGAAGAAAAAATTCCACAAATTTTGTAAATATTTAATACAAATGTAATATAATATTTGAGTGAGTAAAAAAATTATGTTTTCGGTAGAAATCTAGCGTGTAAATATTGAATATTTAAAGGAAGCGGTAATGTTAAGTAATTTAAAAGAAATTCAAAAATTTTGTGTACAATTGCTGCTTGAATAAAATGTTGTAACTTTCCATGTTCAGAAATAATTTGTATTTACTTGCAAAACAGTATTCTTCATGAGGATAGCCGTTTTTGATTTAGCAAACTTTTTTTATGGACGAATCGAATAAGCAACTGGTATAAATTGGTATAAACGCTATAAAGGTGCTTTGTTGTACAGTATACTCTCGAAAAGTAAATCGATTGGTATTTTGGGTAATTTACTTTTTCGAATAATTTACTTTTCCAAATAAATACATAAATTATCTGTTTTTATAATATTAAATGCATTTTTAAACTTAAAAAATTCATTAATTTATTTGCTTCAATAAAATATATGGATTTACATGAAAAACATATTTACATTTACATACATACATATGTATTTACTATGAAGAGAAAAAATCTTGAATATTCTTTTGTTTTTTTTCTTTTGCAATATATTTTGTGACCATTTTTGTACGACAATGCAAAAAGTCTGACACCTGATTTGCATCGTTTTCATTTTTAAACCAGTGAATCAAGTAGGAGAGTTTATTTACTAAAAAGACGCGATAAACAAGAGAGTAAGTGTTTTTGCAACATCGTAAAAAACGCTGCTTGCTTCGTTTCGAATTTTTTATCACACTCTCTGAAAAGTAAATTAAAAAATTTACTTTTTCGAGGTGCATGTGTAATCTTAAAGGTGATTAACTTTTCCGCGATTATTTACTTTCTGAGAATTTACTTTTCGAGAGTATACTGTATTTAATTAAAAACTGTTTCTTTGTTCTGGTCTTCACATACAATATATAACTTTTTATAGGAGAGCCTAACTATATGATAGCGAGCAGAGTATTGGTGAATCGAAGATGGTTACAATTTATAACAAGTAAGGAAGGGCTAAGTTCGGGTGTAACCGCACATTTTATACTTTCGCAATTTATTTATTTAACTTTATTTATATTATATAATACACAATTTTACCTACATATTCGTCATATATATTGTATAAAGTCCATTGAAAGTTGGAAACCCTAATATTAGGTTAGAAGCATTGAGGTCCTCGTGTTCGATACTCGTATATGGAGCCTTAAAAACCTATGGTCCGATTTCGGCGATTTTTAGAATGGGGCTGCCACACTATTAACATAGTATTTGTGCAAAGTTCTGCACCGATATCTTCACTAGTGCTTACTTTATATATTGTAAAGTAAAAGATTCAGATCGTCTTTAAAGTTCTGGTATATAGGAAGTCGACGTGGTTGTGAAGCGATTTGGCCTATTTTCACAACATATCATTGGGATGTAAGGAAACTATTACAAACCAAGTTTCATTAAAATCGGTTGAGTACTTCCTGAGATATGGTTTTTGACCCATAAGAGGGCGACGCCACGCCCATTTTCCATTTTGTAAAAAAATCTGAGTGCAGCTTCCATCTGCCATTTCTTATGCGAACTTTAGTGTTTCTGACATTTTTCGTTAGTGAGTTAACCCACACTTTCAACCTAACCTTTGATTGGGATATTATCCGATTTCTTTCATTTTTGGACTGTATTAAGAGTGGCTAAAAAAACGACTACAGAAAGTTTGGTTTATATAGCTCTATCGGTTTTGTGCATATCTCGCACAAAAAACCTATTTTGGGGCGGGGCCACGTCCACTTCCCCAAAAAAATTATATTCAAATATGCCCTTCATAGTGCGATCCTTCATACCAAATTTTATTTCCATAGCTTTATTTATGGCTAAGTTATGGTACTTTATGTGTTTTCGGTTTTCGCCATTTTGTGGGCGTGGCAGTGGTCCGACTTTGCTCATTTTCGAAAGCAACCTTCCTATGGTGCCAAGAAATAAGTGTGCCAAGTTTCATCAAGATATCTTAATTTTTACTCAAGTTACAGCTTGCACAGACGGACGGACGGACGGACAGACAGACATTCGGATTTGAACTCCATTCTTCACCTTGATCATTTTGATATATATAATCCTATATCTAACTCGTTTAGTTTTATGACTTACAAACAACCGTTATGTGAACAAAACTAGAATACTCTCTTTAGCAACTTTGTTGCGAGAGTATAAAAATTTATAGAGTATCAAACGTATAAACATGCAAAAATCCCAGAATCGGTCAAGAGAACCTTCTGTGGAATCTGAAATGGTAAATATAAGGTCTCAAATAGTGGACAATCAGATAGAGACTCTTATCAATGTTTTTATGTGACCAGTCTGAATGAAACAACCGTAGATCTTTAAAGTTTTCTTTATTAGTGAATCACTAGAATCACGAACTAAAACCATATTCCCAGACTTTACCAAAAAAATCTAGTAAATTGTTGAAACATGAAAAATCAAGGAAAGGAACTTTTTGTGCAGAATTTAGACATCTTCTGCTTTCCTTTTGCTTTCATATATGTACTTCTGTGAATACTTCAGTCTGCCTGTCTCATTTTTGGCAGCTTCAGCAATGCGAAGAGATCAGCAGAAAATTACCTGCCAAGTCTCGAACAGACATGTCAAGATGAGATACCCCGCCATGTTGCAGGTTAAAAACGCATTTATTTTTACGACTTTTTATTGTACAATTTTATTGTAGTCTTTAAAGTCACTTGTTTTGTTTCTCTTTTACATGACACATTTTAATAAGCGCATCCGCTTGGGGAAACTTCTTCATTTTCGGCGTGTCCGACTACTTCAGTTTCTTCGTACGGTCAGCTGCGGTCGCGTGTTTCTCACTTTCGTCTGCTACCATTTTTTGTTGACGCGGTTGCACTTCAGTCTACACGCATTTTTATGACGTTTTGCGGCTGCGTTTCGCTGTCAACGTAACTTCTTTTCTCAACAGCTGTTATGTGTTGCTTTTGTTGTATTTACGTGCGTTGCTGTCACTGTGACGCGTTGAAGATGTCGCTGGCGGTGTGTTTTGAACATTTTGTAGCGTTTACCTGTGTGAAGCTCCGGCTACCGTTTCATATTCCATCCGGTTAATCGTACAAATGTTGTCTGCGTTGCGTTGTGTTGCTAAAAATAGCCACGCTACCGAAAATACATTTCGTTATTTAATTATTTTTTTTGTCGAGTTAATTTTATGGCTTTATGCATTTCGTATGCATTTGGTAAGCGTGTTGTTGTTTTTGTATTGTATTGGTTTTTTGGCTTCTCAAACGGCTTCCCAGCAGCTGCCAGTCAATGTGGCGTTTCGTCAGTAAAAGTGAAATTGTAAGGTGATAACGCGAAGACGAGGTCAGCGGTTCGGAAGCGAATTGTTGGCCAGCATGTGCTGTGAGATAACTTGGAAATACAAATATACTTATGGATATATTTATATGCAAATTGGGAATATGAAAATAAAAGTGTCTACAAGTCTGAACGTAAAAATATACAAATGATTGTTAAAATAAAACAACCTGAGGAACCAGTCTGTTTCAGAAAAACTTGAAAAAAATGTTGCTTTATAATATTTGGACACCAAGAAAACATCACTTTATTATATAGTTTCATTCATATCAATTCAACTCAATCTGGATTTACATTGAATCTTACAAAAAAGCTAATATCATATTCGTGCTTACATACTTATGAATGCCAAGGTCCCATGCTATTGAATAAGAACCCAAGACTGGTTAGGTATTCGTCTTAATAATTCTTAATAGTTTTTTTAGTAACAACATCAGAACATAGCTCCCAGATGAAAAGAGAAACACTGTGCTATTGGCTGAACCTGGAGCTCAGAGCTTCTAGTATCAAAAAATTGTTCTAAATAATCTTAAAGTGAGCTATGAAAAAACTCTCAAAGTATAAAATGTTCTATGTCTTTATGCTCTCACTATATAACTTTTTGAACTGATGATAGGATAAAATGCATGTCTTGCCTCTGACTTGAGAACCCTATCTATCAGTTACCTTTAAATGAAGATGACGGTTAGACTAGTTTATACACAATTTTATATTGCATTTTAGGAACATTCTTATATCGTTTTTAGTCCGCCAAATTAATTGATCAATTAAAATTTTTATTCGAAACCCTTTTTTGCCGTTTATACTGCCAGCTACTCGATAACTGATCAACTGCTATAAATTTTTGCGACATCTACCGTAGCTTTTTTATCAAAAACTTCAGACAATCGCAGACAAAGAACGCAGAGTTGTATTTGATTTTCAAGTCGATTAAAATTCAATTAAAAATAAATTTATATATAATATTGTATAATAAATCGATTTTAATAATCGTTTCAATCGAGCAGAGGCCGTCGGTTAAATGATCAATTAGCTCCTGTCTAAAGACGCTATTAAACTACTAAGGATAGACGAACAGATGAATCAAGAATTAAGGCCTGTTTCTTGGACATTGCTTGACAATCTATTGATAACGAAGTAAAACAACAAAAAGTTTCAGAACGAAGCATCCAAAAGCTGAACCGTAAAAATATTAAAAATAGATTATAATAGTTTTTATTTTAAATTCCAGTGTTTATGATCCTTCCTGTCTTAAAAAATTACAAAAATTTGTAACCCAACATTTCAGTCTGTCAAATAAATGGAAGAAAGAGTTTTAACGGTATGCATTACAAATCACGAAAATGAACTTTATGACAGAAATAAAACTCGATAAGCCGGTAAATCCTTTGTAAAAAAATACTAGAATATCTACTTCCAATAAGAAAACAAAAACAAAGCAGTGCATCGGTGGTAAAAGGCATTACTCATACTCTATTGCAATTCTTTCAAAGAACTACGCAAAACTATCAAATTCCTACAAAAGAGCATTGTTGCAATAACTTCCATTAACGTTGAGTGACACACGGGGTAGGCCAGCAGAGATTAAGCGCGCCACAAGCCAAAGTGGCAACATAATATTTCACTGGAGACTCCTAGACATATAAGAGAGACAGGCAGTGTCAAAGGAGTGGTGGTGGTGGCTCAGGCAATGGAACCGTGTAAATTACTGAAAAAACTGAAAGTGATACCAGAAAAGACAGTGGCGAATGCCAGTGACAATAAGCAAATGTGCAATGCGAGCGAATGCAATGAAGTGCCAAGAATTGTGAGTGAGTTGACAGTGCAAAAAAGGAAGGCAAAATGAAGTTCGTGCCTATCAAAATACCGGACTGTGGTGGGAGTGCTATGGTGCTATACGCCGTATAATTGTGTGAGAAATGTGGCAGCGGGTGGCAGTGCTGTCACATTCTTGGGTAACAGCAACGGCGCGGGTTAATGAAAAAATGAAAATAAATGCTGACATCAACACCAAGCGCAGAACTGTGCACAGGAATGTCGGTAATGTTTCATTGCATTGCAGCAATCTTATGCTTTACAGCTAAAACCATGAAAACATGGCTATGTATGACAGACAGCGCTGGCAAATGGCAGCAAAACAATAAATAAATTCTTAATACGAGTACAACACGCCGGCGACGACAGGCGTGCGATATGAGAAACTAACATGAGACTCTGTCAAAGCGCTGTCTCAGGCAATTTGATTAGTTGTGCGAGGTGCGAGGTGCTGATTATATGGTGCCCAGGTTGATGCGAAAGTGTGTGAAATTCCATTTGGTAAATAAATATATTTTTATATAGTCTTACGTTTTTACTTCTAGCTGATTTAACTGGCCATAATGTAAGTAATATTTTTATTACATGCGGGCTGTGCTGTCAACACTCTGTCAGTGCAACACGCCACAGGAGACCTTAGAGTTACATGTAGTAAGTTATGCTATAATGAATACTTGATTGGAATGAAGGTACGTCTAAAATTCGACTTGTACGAAAATATAAAAGATATTCTTCTGAGCCAACTGAACTCCACTGACGAAAAAGATGACATCAAATACATTTAATACTCAGATGTAGATGGCTCGATATAAAGTTCCACAATATCAATCTCGATTGAAAGAACTTCAAATTCTGAAAATTACTTATAATCAATATTCTTTACATAGATAGAGTACAAATAATGTAAATAGTCTGAAATTTTAAAACAATCTTCGGTCTTTTAATACAATTCAGTTATTTTTAGCTTAAATGCTTAAATACGACGAGACGTATTTTTTATGAAGGGGAATAACCCGAAATTCTTCGGCAAACTTTAATGAACCTGACATATTTGGAGCTCTATCAGTAATTGTAATAACCATTGCTAATATAAATCCGTATTAGTTCTATAAATCAGTTAAATAAGCGAGGATAAGATTCTGACGATACACGAATACGAGATGAATTATATTTTGCACAGCAAATAAATAGGCATGCGAACACCAAAAAATTTTAGAGGTAGCACTGATGGTGGATAAATCGTCTTTTTCTTATACTTATAGGAAAGAAGGACCTGAGTAATATGAGTAATAAGGGTAATAAGAGATTACTTACTCCTTAAACCGACCCTTCAGTAACTTCAGACAGAGCGGCCGCTGAGGATGATACGGGTAGACGTTCTTTGGGTCTCCGCTTTCAATTAATCCACCAATCTACTTTGGAATTTCCTCAAAAATCAAAATATTTCGAAAATATCATTGAAAATAAAGTGATAGAGAGTCATAAATAGAGAGAGGTTTCAGCATAAACTCAAACAACGACGTCAACCAAGAAATCAATCCGAGGATCACTCTTGCCAACAGGTGCTATCACGGGCCCAGTAGGTAATTAAAAGGCAGAGCCCATCATATCCGTCCTGAAGTATGGCGTGGAAGCATGGACGATGACCAATAAAGATGAGCACTCCTTAGAAGCGTTCGAGAGAAAAGCCCTCCAAAGGTTTTATGACTACGCGTAGACGTAGATTAGTAGCGGATTCGTTCCAATGACGAGGTGTATGAGCTCTTCGGAAATATAGACATAGTGCGGCGCATGAAAATACAGCGGTTGCGCTAGCTTGGACATACATATGTACATATCGCCCAAATGGAAGAAAACACTCCAACACGAAAAATGTACGACACGGTACCCACTGGCGGACGACGAAGAAAAAGACGAACGAAACTCAGGTAGAAGGATCAAGTGGATGTGGACCTGACGAAGCTTGAAATCCCCAACTGGCGACGTCGTGCGCTATGCAGAGACGACTGGCGAAGGCTTATGGATGCGGCCAAAACTGCTAAACCGATTGTAGTGCCAATTGATGATGATGAGTAGTATAGAACTCTTTGAAGGGTTATAAATTTCCGAACAATATGGCCCTAAGTTAAATATATTCTGTAAGAGTGCTTATCAAGATCAAATTAGGAACGGTTAACTTTCTATGTGGTTTGATTTCTATTTATGAAAAACTACATTTTGAGATTCTTAAGTAAAAAACGTCCTTTGATATAAAGATATCTTCACTAGAATTTGAAAACCTAAAATATACTAATATCTAAATAGGAATATTGAAAATCTTATATAATTGACTATATAACTATATAGTATTATTGAGAAACTCATATCAACATATATATTTGAAATATAGAAAGAGTCCAAGACTATGAAATTTTCATAAAACGCAAAAATAAATCAAAATATTTTACATCGCTGATATGCGTGAGAAGCATAGAAAGTTCTTCATTAGACTTCAGCGAAGGCGAGTATGATTAGTGGGAGATGGTATGCCGAAGATAACAGCGAGCAACGTTTAACAAGGAGTAGGAGTCTTTTATAAGGAGCCCAAACACAATATGTTAATGTACAAGCAAATGTTCAAAACACAAGCAGGATTTTATGGCATTTACTTTGCATTATCACTGTTTTTATTTTCACTTAGCTGCAAGCGCATAAATCATTTTAAAACAAAGTGCATTGGCGAAAGGCGACGAAAATGCGACATAACAACGATAAAACAAAATAAATCAAAGAATAAAAATGCAAATAAGTAAATAAATCAAAAGAAAGACATTTAAAAGCAAGGAAATGCAGCTCTGTGTATGTGTGTCTGTGGCAAGCAGTGAAGCGAAATGGAAAGTGCAAAATCTGGCGGATGGCACTTAATATTGGCAGGAATGGGACATGTAGAAGTGATATATTGACGTGTTGCAAGCAGCAGGATAGGCAGGTAGAAGCGATAGAGTGCACTTGCCACAGCACACTTTTACACCTTATTTGCATATATTTGAAGTATATGGTAAACATACATATGTATATATATATGGTACTTAAACGGTCAAAAACGGCAATAAAAAGTCATAAAACAAAAACAAAACAAAAAACGCTAAAATCTCAGTTCTTGCAACAACTGCAAGGAATGCGCTAAAGGCTATTTATGATACCAAGAAGACGAGGTGCTAAAATGCGGTAACAACCAAATTGACTGCAAACGGAGATGGATGGTATTAGCTGACAGTTTTCATAGACTACAACATGCAACACCAACAAACCACCAGCAACGTTTGAAGCAATCCTTTCAAATGCGCTTGCTTTTATAGGTATTGCATGTTTTTGTTGTCGTTGTTGTACTGTAGACGCCTATGGCATGCAGTTAAATTAACCCCATCCACCCATGCAGCAACAACACGTACAAAAGACAACATGCCACATTTTACAATATACACAACACAAGTGCATATGTGGCACGTTGCCGTGTGGCAAGTTCGACCGAATTCTATGGAGCAACATATTCAAGAGTTCGCGCGAAAAAGTGCTTTGCAAACAGTTGCGCAATGCCAAGAGCAAAATGCAACAAAAATAAAAACAATGAGAACAACAAAAACAATAAATACAACAAAAACAAAGAATACAACAACACTGCTAAATGTGGCGGCAAACAAGTACAGCGCGACGTTAAGCAAGCCCCGTTTGGAGAGGACACACTTAAGACTGTCAACACATGAGACACGTGCAACATGCAACACATATGAGTATATATGAGTTGCACATACATACACATGTATATTAGTGGCAGCGCAGCATTCTCGCCGCCAAATTTGCAACACATTTCAATGGCAACGTGCAAGAGCAATTACAGCATTGCTAAAACAGAAACAACAACAACATTTGCATGCTTGTGTAAATCAAAAATTCAACACTTGGCGAGTCAGCCAGCCAGCCAAGCCAGCTGCTGTGACCGTCTATTGACTTTGACATGACGAACTGCCGCTGGGGCGCATATTCTTAGCTGTAACCAACGACGGACGCCGCCCGCCACCATTCATATCCATCATGCCGCATGCGTTAAAGTGTTTACCATTCATTTTTTGCTGTTGTTGTTGTTGCTGTTGCAGTATGCTTACTGTACGTCTAGGCAAATAAACTTGAGTGTGACGTTGACTCCGAGCATTTCCTTTAGCCCAACAATAATGGCAGCACTTAGCACACGAAGAAGAAGTACGAAGAGTCAAGAAAAATAGTGGAGAAGACGCAGAAGAAGCAGAAGAACCCTGAAGAAAGCTACAGACGAACGTCTCGCTATGCCATGCCAAATCATTGAAGCATGGAATTTATGCCCTTACGCGTTTGCGGGCAAATTTACCATAAACGCAGGCGGCAAAATTAAAAATAGAAGAAGAAGGAGAAGAATTAAGTAAAGTTCTACAAAAAAGCGAGCACAAAATCGAAGAAGTTTCAGTTGCAAAGCTGAACGTCCAACTGTGACAGGCAGTGCCTTCATGCCACAACACATAATAGCTCACTCGTGCGCAACGCGTGTACGTGCAACATGCCACACTAATGTCACCAGGCATCATTGATGCGCAAACGACAGACAGCAGCAGCCTGACCATGTTTTGGCGACAAGACACGCAAATCGCTCTCCAAAACGCCCGCCAAAGTTATAGGTCTGCGTTGTTGCAGCTTCTACACCCAGGCACTTATGTTGCTACTTCTTCCTGCTAAAGTTGATGAATGGCAAATTGCTAGGCGAGCAATACCTGCCAACGCTGTCATGCATTTATGGAATTGTCATTTCAAGCAGTTGGCGGATGCAGGACTTCACTTTATATTTTTTTTCGTTCTTAGTCTGTCTTGTATAGGTTTTTATGCTGACTTACTAAAAGCGTGAAAATCGCATTCCGTCTTGTAGGCAACTAAAAATAGCTGTCTAGTTGAGTGCTTTGTGAGAAATCTTCATTAAAGGAAAATGACAAATATGGAATCATTTTTCCTTGAAGCGTGTAATATCTGCTATAAATATCCCGCAATTAAAGGTGTTCCAACAGAACTATATATAGTACATATCCGAATAACGAAAGATCTTACAAGCGACGTGGACAGAAACCCAATATAACAAAGTTCTAGAGAATTATATTGTCTTTAGGAATGAAAGTGGAGTCCAATATATCTATTTAAGAATACAAAAACTAAATATATCGGTTCTACACCTAGATCTTATACAACAAAGCCCTACTATTTCAGTTATGGTAGACCAATTCATAGAGAAATATCAAGAAAATTTAAATCTTAGCTAAAAAAGACCCGGTTAAGTAGATCCGACTATCGAGAGAACTTGAAGTAAAGTTGAACAAACGGTATAGTATTAAAATCTAAGGCATCAAGGAACATGAATCAATGCCTTTAAAATACTCGCTAGGCTCATTATAAGGAATGATTTGATATCGGTAATATGGTGTAAAAAAAACTCCTATTATTAATTATTCAAGATTTATAATTTTAAAAGCGACCGCCGAAATCGCGGAATAAGCGAACAAAAGAAGCTAAGAACAGAAGTCGCTGAAAACTATAAAGCCGATAAGTTACTTGGTCTCTAGCACCCTGGGACAAGTCGGTTGTACGTGGTCCACTTGAGTTCGAGCGTGGGATGTACAGATCTCCCGAGAGCTTGGAAAACACAGGATACCAACCAGCACGTATGCGGTCTTTTTGACCCACAGTGGGGCATAAGAGATCCTTTGAATTGATTTCTCTCAGCAAGGTTCATCTCATCGCAATCACAAAAGTGCCGACTGTCAATAGCGACACTGTCAATACCGAACGCCAGTAATCAGACCTCAGGCGAGAGTAAATCTTCTTCAATGTCCAGCATCCACCAGACTGTGGTTAAAACACTTTGGCAGGCTTACATTCGGCGATCCCAACAAATTAACTGTAATGAACATGAGTCGACTTAAAAAAATATTTGATAGATTCTAAGCGCTTTGTGGAAATGCGAGATCCGTTTTGGTTCAATGCTCGGAGTGTTTTAGGCATAATTTATGTTTATAGGATGAGAAGGGTGTCTCAAGAGAGTGGTAAAAGTAATTGGCCACATCCCTTCGCCACACTATCAAAGAAACTATGAAATAAAATAAAAGGACACCCAAACGAATATTTCAAGACCAAATCCATAATTTCCACAATAATAATGTCCATATTTAAGAAACTACTAATAGCACAATTAATTTTAGCACCTGCTAGTAAAATTTTTTATTTTCGCTTTTACTATTGTAGATAGATGTAAAAAATTGCCATTTCGTGTACTCAATGACTGCGGCACCTTTCATTGGTCGGCAAGGCATTGACCTCCAAATGCCGCATAGCCGACACCAGCAACAACAGCATTTATGGTAAAACATGGAGCAGATAAATCCTACAACTTCTCCGCACTAAACACAGAAAAAAAAATAATAAAATAAAAATTAAACGAAAAAAGTCATTCAGACCATTGTAGAGGCAGTGGCGCAAGCGCGCTGCCAACTTAGTCGAGTTACATTTTGGCGCATGCGCTGCCTGCTTTGCATATCCAGGCGACAATCTTCGTGCACATGCACTTCAGTGTCGATAATAAATTTTTCACTTTTGGACTTATTGCTGCTGCTGTTGTTGCTGTTGGCAAATTTAGTGTTGTGCCCGTTGTTGCTTGATAGTTACCATTTCGTATTTTATTTCGCCGCCGACTATGGTTTTTAAGAGCTTTTGGCGGTGCCTTATTTGTAGAAAAGTTTTCGTATACGCGAAGTAACATAGAAACCACACATAACATATGCAGAGTAGCAGTAAAGTTCAAGGGCCTCGTAGAGTAAATGAGTGCCCGCAACATGTTGTCAGCAACAAAAGCAAGTAAACTTTGGTGTACCAAAATAGAGGAAGGTGTATGTTTTTAATATATTTCGTAACGCTCAAGGTTAAGTTGCTTTAAGAAATACGCAACAACAATAAAAAAGACACTAAAATAAAGCGTCTGCTTGCATTGATAAGCGCTGAACGTGCGCATGCGCGATTGTGCGCGGCTGATAGCTGCCGCATTAGAGACACGGCGTCGTGTTACAGCATTCGTTTTAGTCCAAATTGGCACATAATGCTGTAGATGCGGTAGCAGATAGACACCGTTTACAGCCGCTTTATGTAAATGTCAGCAAAGTTGCAATGGTTGCGGTGTTTTGTTGGAGACTCCTTTTTCATTTCCTTGGTCAAAGTTCGCTTCACGCATTATTAGTTCCTTCAGCGAATTTAGCTTTTTGTTCTACAAATGATGTTATTATTTTTTGTTGTTTCAACCATTTGTTTCAGTTTGCGGATAAATTTGGTATGAAGCGTCCAAGGAAATGCACTGACATGGTTTTAAACTACAGCTCGCATAATATTAGGTCAACAACCTTGCTTCCGCCGTTTTCCAATAGATGTCTTTAGGGTCAAGCACTGGTCGATTAAATCGATCGATATCGATCTTGTACATTTGTGTCAACATTAATCCAACAAAATATGTGTAGATATCTGTTTGCATCCCAAACTTATTCTCAACTGAAAATGTCACTTTTTGAGCCGAATTCTCGACATTTGCGGGAAATTTTGCTTTTCTTTCTTAATTCCAAAAAAAGTGCGGCTGAGGCTCATTGACATTTGTAACATCGACATCTCTAACCGTTTTTATGCAAAAAAAGCCTTAAATTTACAAAAAAAAACGGCGGAAGCAAAGTTGTAGACCTAATATATAAAAGAAAGAAGGGCTATAAAGGAATATAAAGGGGAGATGTAATGCTTTTCGTATTCGTATTTGAGGCGAAGAATCACTATTGGAGAAAAGGGCTGTCTGAATAATCCCTGACATAAAGTATGTCAGGACTTTATGACTGTCAGTTTTCTAAGAAGATATAGAAATTTTGAGATTATGTTAAACAACAAGAAAATTTGATCTAGACAGAAAATAGTATGGCAAAATTTTTTTGAAAAACAGATTCAAGTTGTCTCAACAGTAATACAGAGAATTGAATTAGATATTACGGACAATTATTGAATTTATAATGTGTTCTAAAATCTTTCAAAACTCTAGTTCCAACAATTATGTATATGCATTCATCGGAGATGAATCAATCTCAATTTGGACACTGCCCGAAAGAGAAAGTTTTTAGAGACTGAAGTGAAACTAATGTTGTTTGGAGATTACGACACTTTTATCACTCTCGACACCCTCTATCAAAGTTAAATTTTTTACCGATATACATATAGCTAAAGTAGTTATAAAGTTACATTGGTATCGATCGTAGTTTTTGGCTATTAGTCCCCAATCCTCAATAAATATCTATAAGAATGTTGACATGGAAAATATGCACAAGCAAGTTCCATTAGGAATTCCAAACCAGAAAACTTCAAGTTTCAAAAAATTGCCGTATATATAGAATTGAGTCTACAAAATTTGTATGGATGGCCTTAAATTAGGTAATGGATGATACTTTACATATATCAATGGATCATATTGACGATATCGCACTTAAATATTTTGCCCCGGTGCTAACTGGGCGAGCTAACAATGGACCAAAAAAACTATGAATTTATGATTCGAACCTTATTTAGAGCTATTCAATCGTAGTAAACTCTCAACTTTTTGTATCAATATGGGACATAAAAAGGTACAACATTTAAGTAATGAACCGAATTCATATGACGTTCTTAGAATAATTTTCATCGACTATTATAAGTAGGGAAACTCATGAAAAGTCATTATTATAGAGGCCTATTTGTAATTCTGTCGGACGAAGTTCAGGAAAAATTATACTATTTGAAGAAGAAGAGATTGTTGTTTGGTCATGACAACATACCCCGTCATGGGTCATGGAAAAATTAAAACTATATGAATTGGGTTTCGAATTCCACCAAATTTCGTATATGATACCAGCGAATTTTTTATTCTAATATCCCAAGATGCTGGCAAGAGAAAATTAAATGATAAGATAGTCGAATATGGTCGAAAACTATAAAGTCGTACCGCCCTCGAAGTAGTTTATTGTCGCAAAATAAAACCGATTTATGTAAAAAAAAAAAGAAGTTTTTATTGAAAACGAGAGAATCTTTATAGGAATAATTAATTTGAACATTTGTATTTTATTCTTAAACATCTTCAGATTACTAATTCTCTGAAAATTCAAAAGTAAGTAATAATATCTCCAAATGAGTACGAAGTAGGCCACACCAATAACGGTAAAATCGCGTTCATTACTGATACATGTATCACTCAATTCAAATACAAATAATAACTAGTTAAGCCCACTCTAATTTCTCTACCGTTATAAAATATTTCTGTTAAATAATCTTATTACTACACTTTTCGCGCTCGATACGAGTATTAATGCATAAACTGAAACTGACTGCAATTTCCTTCATAACTGTGTGTCTATTTTTAACAGTAGTATGACTTTTCGATTTTATGAGATTTTAATTAAACGCAATGGCGTCAATTTGCCCGACACTTAATTCAATTATGACACATTAAACGGCAGCTACGACAGCGATAAGCAGGAAAGCACCACCGTTACACCAATATGAAGTATGCAGGGGGAATGAGTTCACAAACGATATCGATTACAAATCAATGGCAAATGGCAATCACAACTGATGCAATCAAGCCAATCAATTGAGCGTGTGCGTTCAACACAGCAATGACTTCCTGCTTGCAACACGCAAATATTTACTAACTGTGCTTGCGTAAATATTTTTTCGGCAGCTTCCTCGTTATGCGCAAACATTTTTTGGTTTGATATGCAGTTATATTTTATTTTATTTTTTGTCTGTGAATTGTCTAGAGTGTTGGAAAAATGATTGCCTTATGGCTTTGTAATGCAAATTGTAGTGCTTGATGAAGTAGAGTGTTTGATTTTTTGGAGTTGTTGTTATTTTGATAATGTGTGTAAGTGTGTGTTCGTATGCGTGGCACACTTTTGAGAGGTGCTAGCTTCCTATTTGTTTAGCCTTTTTCCATCTTCTTCATGCAAACGTGGGCTCTAACTGTTTTTCCACAACTTTTAGATTTATTATAGAAGATTTATTCTCAAAAAATCTCGCTCATTTAAAAATTGTCGATTTCGGACTATAATTTTTTAAGGCCCCAGATATCGAACGTGAACCCTCAGTGGCTGTGGATAATTTTTTTTGGAAAATATCGGTAAATCTCTCAGATATTTTATTGAAATTCAGATGTAATATTATTCTTCTAATAGTGTCTCTGTGCCAAAAATGGGTAAAATTAGGTCAATACTTCCTCTAGCCCACATATATGTACCTCATATATAGACTTTCGAAGTTCCGGTGGACTATATACCGTATATATCGGTTAATATGTGAGATATTTTAACAAAATTAAGTGAACATACAATATAGCTTGGTGGCGAAAATGAGTAAAATCGGTCGAGAAATTACCCCAACCCCCATATACTATTATATATGTATATACTGAATTTTGTTATTCTAGTGGAGTTAATGCTGTATAAATGGCTTAAAATGTGTCTTAAGAAAATTATATGTATTGAAAAAGAAGTGTCTTATCTTAAGAGGCTATACCAGTGTAACCAAGTAAAAATTAGACGATTTTCGTGATTTTTTTTTAAGAAAGTACTCGATCGAATGCTTCGAAGTTTTTTGGACATTATATATTCAGCCAAATTTTAAGATTTTCTTTAAAAAAAATATCGAAAAATAACGGAATTATATGCTGTCTTGGGAGGTACCCAAAAAAAAGTTCCCCAACTGATGACGTGATTCCAGCCGAGTGAGTAGCTGAAACAAAAAAAATTCAAAAATGGTATTAATGTAGAAAATATTTCCTATACAATGACCTATGATTTTTGAAAATTGGCGTAGTTCTGAAAAAAAATTTCGTTTTTTTAAGTAAAAAAATGGTCATTTTTATACTCTCGCAACCTGTTGCACAGAGTATTATAGTTTTGTTCACATAACGGTTGTTTGTGCCACCAAGAAATAAAAGAGTTTGATATGGGGTTATATATATATAAATGATCAGGATGACGAGTGGAGTTGAAATCCGGATGTCTGTCCGTCCGTCTGTCCGTGCAAGCGATAACTTGAGTAAAAATTGAGATATCTTAATGAAACTTGGAACACATGTTCCTTGGGACCGTGAGAGGGTTGCTTTCGAAAATGGGCAAAATCGGTCCGCTGCCACGCCCACAAAATGGCGAAAACCGAAAATACATAAAGAGTCATAACTAAGCCATAAATAAAGTTATGAAAATGAAATTTGGAACATAGGATCACATTACGGAGGGGCATAGTCCTGCCCCTAAATCGGTTATTTGTATATATCTCGCAAACCAATGAAGCTATATAAACCAAACATTATGCAGTCGTTTTTTTTAGCCGCTTCCTAATACAGTCCAAAAATGAAAGAAATCGGATAATAACCACGCCCACCTCCCATACAAAGGTTAGGTTGAAAATTACTAAAAGTGGGTGAACTCACTAACGAAAAACGTCACTAAATTTCACATAAGAAATGGCAGATGGAAGCTGCACTCAGAGTTTTTTACAAAATGGAAAATGGGCGTGGCGTCGCCCACTTATGGGTCAAAAACCATATCTCAGGAACTACTCAACCGATTTCAATGAAACTTGGTTTGTAATAGTTTCCTTACCTCCCAATAATATGTTGTGAAAATTGGCCAAATCGCTTCACAACCACGCCTACTTCCTATATACCAGAACTTTGAACACGATCTGAATCGTTAGCTTTACAATATATAAAGGTAGCAGTAGTGAAGATATCGATGCAGAACTTTGCACAAATACTACCTTTATAGTGTGGAAGCCCCATTCTAAAAATCGCCGAAATCGGACCATAGGTTTTCAAGGCCCCATGTATCGAACATGAGGACCTCGGTGCTTCTAATCTAATATTAGGGTTTCCAACTTTCAATGGACTTTATTATACAATATATATGAGGAATATGTACATATGTGGGTCAAATTGTGTATTATATAATATAAATAAAGTTAAATACATAAATTGCGAGAGTATAAAATGTTCGGTTACACCCGAACTTAGCCCTTCCTTACTTGTTTTAATGTCAAATTGACCAATTTCAACAAATCAAAAAGATTTAGAACGCTGTCATTCAGAAACTATTTAAGATACGACCTTTCTCAGGATATTTTTAAAAGTATTACCTTTCAAATAAGCAAAAAATAAAAAAAAAGAATTTTTGAAAATGTCACACTGGTATAGCCCCTTAAAAATAAATTCCGAGAGTATAAAAGCTCTTTCTTACTTGTTTTTAATTTTTTTGAGTTTCCATAAAAACTTTTTTTATTTAAAAAATTACGAAAAAATTTAAAAAATTATATAAATATATATTTTCTTGCTATTGACTTGAATGTTTCGAAAATGTTGCGGAAGAATTCATTTTGACAGCACAAACACTTCGTACAGTATTTCGCATTAAACGGATAACTCATAATTATTGCCACTTTAACGCCCTGCAACATGTCAATCAACAACATTGCAGGAAATTTTGCCAAGCGCTATAAATGCAATATATGTGTGTCTGTGCAACAAAGTAGATACATACATATATACATACATATATGCTACATGAAGTGTTAACAATTTTAGCCTCAATTTCACTTTTCATTGTCTAGCTGTCGCTTATTGCTATCATAGCTGGCTAAGCAGCCAATATAAATAACATACACACAAGCATTTTCTATCTCTGTGTAGGTGTGTGCATTTTGATCGATTGCTGCCGCCCGCGACTCTTCTGCTTTATAGCAACATATTGCTAGCGCTGCTTTTGCTTTTGCCTTTCTTCTGGTCGTTTAGCCACGCTTAGCTGCTGATGCGCTGACTGCAATCACTTCGTGTTAGTGTGTGTGTGTTGTTGTTGTGAGTGCAGTTGGCGTGGCGCCTCTACAAAATTTAGGCCACTTCGGTGGCACAGCTGACTGTGATAGATGGCAGCCGAGGCAGGCAGTGTTGGCATGTTGTGGAAATGTGATACGAGTGCGTTTTGTGGCATGTTACGTCAGCAGCATAAACATATACACATAGATGCAATAAAAATATATAATAAAAAATAAAAAAAATATGTGGCAGCTTCATTCAGCTTTTTTCTTTTTTTGTTTGTGTCACACATTGTGCCGTTGAATTTATGCGCTTGTGCCCTCATTGTTGGCGCTTATTACGATTTTGCCTTGAGGTAGGTCCTGTCTGTGCAGGAAATTAATTGTGTCAGTTACTCTACTTTCTACCCACACACAGATAGAGCCATGTGTCTGTGTGTGTGTGTTTAACTTTATTGGTTGCCTGCAATGCCTTTGAGTGCGCGTTATTGTTATCTTGCCATATAAATCTGTATATCTCCGTGCATATATTCGCTTTGGATTATATTTTTATTAGTAGCGGAGTGTAACTGAGTGAAAAATATAACGGCAATAAGGCTTTACAATATTGCTTCATAACTTCGCACAATAAGTACTTCAAATTGAAAAATTCCTGCGCTATGAAATTGTTCACTCTACTCATAGTTAATAGGGAACTACTTTGGAAGTTGCAAGTAGGACGCAACATATTACATGGAGTAACGTTATATTACACAGAATACGGTAGTTGGGCTTAGTTAACGGTTATTTGGAGCAAGCAACGGTATATGATCTAAAATCATCTCATTTAGTTAGGGAGAGCTCTAAAAGATTCCTATAAGAGAAGAGAATGTACAAATCATAGAGGTGGATGACATGACTAAGTTGCTTTAGAACGCGAGTTCTATCATGAAAGATGCAATCAATAAAGTAGCAGTAGAAAACTCAGTTAATATCATCTGTGTATCTGGTCATATAGGCATAGAAGGAAATGAAAAGACGGATGAGTTGGCCCGCTCAGAGGCGCAGTTCCTTTCAACTGTCCAAGATCTTTCTGTTCTCTCAAGTGCTGCCAAAAACAATGGATGCTAGGGAACACCTCTGGTCTTCTAATTTTGAGAAAAGAAAACTAAGCAGTCTCGCCAACTAGTAGAATCGGCAGTATACAGGACATTCGCGAACGATGATGAGACGCTAGAACATTGCCTTTGCGGTTGCCCAGCCTTCAGTCGCTTAAGATGGGGTACTTTTCACGGCTCCCAATACTCCAACCTAAGAGAAATTGGGCAGCTGGGATGAAAAAACCTTAGAAGTTTCATCAAATTAACCGAGTTGTTTAGGTGACGCTTATTATGGTACCTCTGGAGAACATAATGGGCCGAATGATGGCCTAAGTGCGGCCGTTTGCGGTCAGGCTCCCTTTTCAACCAACGAACAATCATAAAAGTTTTTAGCCTAAAAACTATCAGCTCATTGCGAATGCGACTTTAACATAACAATGTAGAAATGAAGTTTTAATGAAATCAAACGGTCTCTGATGATAAATGTAATTTCGGCGTATACAAAATAATATGATTAATTCCAAAATAATACCTACATTGATAACAAGCATCGAGGGAACAGTTCTTAGACAACGAATGTCATCCGTCAAAAGCAATTAAGAGATGAAAAGAAGTCTGAACCGATAATCTAATACCTGTCGATCAGCATAGACTTGTGGGTTCATGAGATGACTAAGATTCACTTAGCTGTGAGTTTTCTGACATTAATAACTGATTTTTAGGTCGAATTCTAGTATGAAAGTTTTCTTCATAAATCGAGATAATTGGAGTCCATCTTAAATAGATACAAAACTAAAAAGGGGACATTTATAAAATCAACTGAGCTCTGATGATGAAGAAAATTTCGTCATATACATAATTGTATAACCGTAGACATTTTGATATACATATGTACATATATCTATCATATACAATATCTTTAAAAAATACTTTCTATTCTTGAAAAGTTAAAGCCTCCGATTGGTCGATATTTTAGAAATTTCAATGACATCAATGCTATAGAACAACGTTAGGATTAATGTAACAAGGTAAAAAGGATCCGATCTCAAGACGTTCGGGATCGAATTCTTATGCGGGCTAAGATATGATTTCAAATAACTCAACAACAACTGCAACAGCTGAAAGGATTTCAACAATAGCAACTTTCAGACACGGAAAACCGAATTGATCTCCAAACAACCAAGCTTTCACTGATCTCAGATTTTAGGAGCTGACAACCAAATATTATACATTTCATTACAATACTTCATAATCGTATAATTAAAATATTTATAATGTCCAAAAGTATTAAGAAATATTAGAGAGAAATTAAGAAAAAGTAATAAATCCAGCAATTATGAGAAAACGAAATCGAAATGACATTAGAAATCGAAAACGCACAAAACGAAATCGAAACTGAAACCTGAGGAAGACTTTGACCGACAGGCTACAAACGCCAAATGTCATGTACGATTACTTCACTTCGAATCGGTTAATTGAAAGTCGACTGACGCACCACTGACTGACAAACTGACAAAGTCAGGCTGGATGGCTGGCCGGTGGCGGGCTGTGCGCTTGAGTGACCGCAGCCGCGCAGCATTCATTCACTAAGAGTTATTAGTAACGATTTCAATGAGCGCACAACGGCCGCCACGCCATGCGACTATAGCGAAATCATTAGCTGCCACAAACAACAAAAACAACAACAAGAAAATATAAATATAAATAACAAAAATTGAATACAACAACATAAGTGCCGCCAATCACAGGGAAACGAGGCAACTGTAAGTGCCAATGACAATGTTGGCCGACAACGATGAAAGCCGCCAACAACAACAGCAACATTGCAACGATCGCGCCAATTATTTGACTCATTCAAATGGACACACTAAAATACACATAAATAAATAAATAGTTGTGGACATGAACATCAGGCAACCACAACAAGCGGTGGCGACGAGCACTTTTACTTTCACATGTGTGAGAATGTTGCAAGCTCTAATAGTTAGTATGCATATTGTTGTGCCACTTGGGTATGTGGCAACAACAACAATATGCTATGTACGCGCCAGACAATTTATATTGTCTGTGTTTGTGTGTGCCTGTCTGCCGGCATAGAAAGTCCAAGTCCATTCGCCGCACTCAGTCAATAAAGGTCAAATCAAGCGGTCTTCTTGTTGTTGCCTGCCTCAACGCTCCGATCGTCTGTCCATCCATCGCCGTTTCGGTTGAGGTTTATCAGCTGCACGTTCGTGATGTATGATCGTCTAAGTGGCGGGTTAATGATGTGTTGCAACAACACCAACAATTACAAAAACACGCTAGTATTTGGTTTCGGGGTCAAGACTTAGGCAATGGTCGTTGAGGGCAGTCAGAATGTGTGGTAATTAATCACTTGTGCTTGGTAATGTGTTGTTGTGGTTGTTCGGAAAGTTTTTTTTTGATATTTTTAGTAATGTCAGAATTGTTAAGTCAGTTCGTTTTTTAAGTTGCGTGTGTTGAGGAAATTTTGAAAATGAAAGTGGTCAATGAGCTCTAGAGGCGTTGTGGAATGAAAATGTTTGGAAACTCAGCCAGATTTCATGAGTTAGTTAAATTTACATAGAGATGTGAGTAGTGACCACGATTGGATGCTAATTACCTTTTCTGAATATTTTTATTTCTTGCAAGGTTTTGATGGATGGAGAATTTGTGGACTGGAGTATGGCTAGATCAAGGTTACGAGGGTTACGAGTTGGGTCAAAAGTTTAAAGAATTATTTAATTTTCAATTCAGTTAGGAACAAACTTAGTACTAACAGTCTTTATGAATTATTGTTGTATCAAGAATCGTCAATATCATCGTATTAGGCAGAAGTGGATTTGAAGCTCATAGGATTTAGCCGAAATTGAAAACATCATGAAACTGTTTAGTTACTAATTTTTAGGTTCTATTGCTGTTTCCATAGGAGAAAACACACTTAGTCTAGAGCACAGGCACAGTCCTTTGTAAAGCCAAGATCACCCCCTTGATGAGGTATTAACACTCTACCAAGCGCCGTGAAGTTAATACAAATCTGCAACGTGAAGGTGAAGAAGAATTTTAATCTTGATCTCGCAAAGGCGAGGCAATCCAGGAGAAAGTTTTAAGATGTCTGCTTCCATGCAATTTCTGTAGTCGTAACAGATTGGATGCCGATTGAACTATGACCAGGTAGAACCCATACAACTATGAAAAGACGAACTTTACGGAAAGATTAAAGCTCCCTAGACCTTTTGCGATCCACCATGGATCTTGAAGGACCTTGCAACTGCGCAAGTGTTAGTGACTGATCAGCGCGTGTCCAGCTCAGCTGATTCCCAGCCGTCCAGTAGCAGAAGGTTAGTGGTGATACTACTTGTTCCCATTATACTGCACGTTCACTGACGTGCTTAGCCTCGAATTGAATTTTTTTGGATTGGATTTTCCGAATGACTGTCGCACAGATTCGACTGAAACGGATATAACCTGGTATTTTGGTTTTAGACATATTTTAGCCATGATTTATGGGTAATATACAGTGGCTTCAAATAGATTATGCTATAAATCGTTTTGAAACAATGCGAGCAAGAGCCCTTGAAGAGCTTTCGTATTTTCGATTCGGTTTCGAAGACCCGACTAGATCCCGAAGATATTTTCATATTCACCTTTGAGGCTAATGTCACTTTGTTAAGGACAAGGGAAGTGATTTTTTTTATTCAGAAAGGAAATTCAATTTTATGAATGACTAACTATTTATTATTAAGTAGTTTGAATGGAGGATGGGACCATGTGTAGAAGTTCACGCAAGTGAGGAAAGTTTTTGATTGTCATTTACTTGGGAGTGGCCAGAAACGATTCTTCTCCACATGGTCCAAGCAGCTCACGACTTCCGGTTTTAGACCAAGTATCCTCTGGGTAGCCAACAGACATCCGTTTGAAGGCGAGCTAAAGTGAGAAGGCGAAGCCCGCTTATGCGGTTGTGCGTTGGGTTTGTGACCCACCACATAAAAACACCCCCCAATGAAAAATCTACGAAAGCCTCGGATGAGACAACCCCCTTTTGATGACGACCCCTGCAAACGTTTTAAGGATAATGATATAAGGGCATGCACCTGGAATGTCCGGACCCTTAATTGGGAAGGTGCCTCTGCCCAGCTGGTTGATGTCCTCATACGACTCAAGGCTGACATCACCGCCATCCAAGAAGTGCGATGGACGGGACAAGGACGGAAGAAGGTGGGTCCTTGTGACATCTACTACAGCGGCCATATAAAGGAGCGCAAATTTGGTGTTGGATTTGTGGTGGGATAGAGACTCCGTCGCAGAGTCCTGGCATTCACCCCGGTGGATGAACGTCTTGCCACAATCCGCATCAAAGCGAGGTTCTTCAACATATCGCTGATTTGCGCCCACGCCCCAACGGAAGAGAAGGACGATGTGACCAAAGATGCTTTCTATGAGCGCCTAGAACGCACCTATGAGCGCTGCCCCCGCCACGATGTAAAAGTCGTGCTTGGCGATTTTAACGCCAGGGTGGGTAAAGAAGGTGTCTTTGGCACAACAGTCGGAAAATTCAGCCTCCATGACGAAACATCGCCAAACGGCCTGAGGCTGATCGACTTCGCTGGGGCCCGAAATATGGTCGTCTGTAGTACCAGATTCTAGCATAAGAAAATACATCAAGCTACTTGGCTGTCTCCTGATCGAAACACGCGGAACCAAATCGATCACGTTGTGATAGACGGAAGACATGTCTCCTGTGTTTTAGACGTGCGTACGCTCCGAGGACCAAATATAGACTCGGACCATTATCTGGTCGCAGCGAAGATACGCACCCGCCTCTGTGCAGCAAAGAACGCCCGTCAACAAACACAAGGAAGGTTCGACGTCGAAAAGCTGCAATCGCAACAGACAGCCACGAAATACTCTACTCGACTTGCACTCCTGCTCTCTGAGAGCACTCATCAGCATCTTGGTATAAGGGAACTGTGGAACGGCATCTCAAACTCACTGCGTACCGCTGCAGCCGAAACAATTGGTTTTCGGCAACGACAAAAAACAAGCTGGTACGATGAGGAGTGCCGTCTCGCAGCGGAGAGAAAACAGACTGCCTACCTCGCAACGTTGCAAACGACCACAACACGTGCGGGATGGGATAGATACCGAGAGCTGAAGAGGGAAGCGAGACGCATCTGCAGACAAAAAAAGAAAGAGGCCGAAATGCGTGAGTACGAAAAGCTTGAGAAGCTGGCAGACAGAGGGAATGCTCGAAAATTTTATGAAAAAATGAAGCGACTTAACGAAGGTTTCAAGACCGGAGCATTCTCATGTAGAGACCAAGGTGGTAATCTGGTAACCGATGTCCAGGGCATACTGGGATTATGGAGGGAACACTTCTCCGACCTGCTGAATGGCAGTGAGAGTACAACACCAGGAGATGGCGAACCCGATCCCCCAATCGATGACGATGGAACAGATGTTCCATTACCCGACCATGAAGAAATTCGAATAGCAATTACCCGCTTGAAGAACAACAAAGCAGCGGGGGCCGATAGATTACCGGCAGAACTATTCAAATACGGCGGCGAAGAACTGATAAGGTGCATGCATCAGCTTCTTTGCAAAATATGGTCGGAAGAAAGCATGCCTGACGATTGGAATCTCAGTGTGCTCTGCCCAATCCATAAAAAGGGAGACCCCACAATCTGCGCCAATTACCGTGGGATCAGCCTCCTAAATATCGCATACAAGGTTCTATCGAGCGTACTGTGTGAAAGACTAAAGCCCACCGTCAACAAACTGATTGGACCTTATCAGTGTGGCTTTAGACCTGGAAAATCAACAACTGACCAGATATTCACCATGCGCCAAATCTTGGAGAAGACCCGTGAAAAGAGGATCGACACACACCACCTTTTGTCGATTTTAAAGCAGCTTTCGACAGCACGAAAAGGAGCTGCCTTTATGCCGCGATGTCTGAATTTGGTATCCCCGCAAAACTAATACGGCTGTGTAAGTTGACGTTGAACAACACCAAAAGCTCCGTCATGATTGGGAAGGACCTCTCCGAGCCGTTCGATACCAAACGAGGTTTCAGACAAGGTGACTCACTATCGTGCGACTTCTTTAACCTGATGCTGGAAAAAATTATAAGAGCTGCAGAGCTAAACAGAGAGGGTACCATCTTTTACAAGAGTGTACAGCTCCTGGCGTACGCCGATGATATTGATATCATCGGAAGCAACAACCGCGCCGTTTGTTCTGCTTTTTCCCGCATGGATAAGGAGACGAAGCGAATGGGTCTGGAGGTGAATGAGGACAAGACGAAATATCTCCTGTCATCAAGCAAACAGTCGGCGCATTCGCGTCTTGGCTCCCACGTCACTGTTGACAGTCATAACTTCGAGGTCGTAGATAATTTCGTATACCTGGGAACCAGCATCAACAACACGAACAATGTCAGCCTCGAAATCCAGCGCAGAATAACTCTTGCCAACAGGTGCTACTTTGGACTGAGTAGGCAATTGAACAGTAAAGTCCTCTCTCGACGAACCAAAATCAAGCTCTACAAGTCGCTTATCATCCCCGTCCTGATCTACGGTGCAGAAGCTTGGACGATGTCAACATCAGATGAGACGACACTAGGAGTTTTCGAGAGGAAAATTTTGCGCAAGATTTATGGTCCTAAGAACATTGGCAACGGCGAATACCGCAGACGATGGAACGATGAGCTGTACGAGCTATACGACGACATTGACATAGTTCAGCGAATAAAAAGACAGCGGCTACGCTGGCTAGGTCATGTTGTCCGAATGGACGAAAACACTCCAGCCCTGAAAGTGTTCGATGCAGTACCCGCCGGAGGAAGCCGAGGAAGGGGAAGGCCTCCACTCCGTTGGAGGGACCAGGTGGAGAGCGACC
The DNA here is from genome assembly GCA_031772095.1 of Zeugodacus tau. Classification (NCBI taxonomy): domain Eukaryota; kingdom Metazoa; phylum Arthropoda; class Insecta; order Diptera; family Tephritidae; genus Zeugodacus; species Zeugodacus tau. The sequence continues at coordinate 17,696,872 of CM062652.1, read as the reverse complement.
TGGTTACACTTGGGATCTCCAACTGGCGCCGAACTGCGAAGGAGAGAGAGAGATGGCGCACTATCGTCGATTCGGCTATAACCGGCTAAACGGTTGCAACGCCAATCACATACATACAGTTTGAGTCAAAACATTGAAAGAATTACAAAAACATTTGGCAGTGACGAAACAGAACTATCGAACTCGCTAGGCCATAGAAAGTTTTGAAATAATTTTTTTAGTAAAATGGTAAATGGTCCTGTCCAAATCACTTACTCCAAAGGTACATAGAGACATATTTACAGGATTCAATCCTCAACCAAAGAATAAAATTTCTCAAAATTTTAGTGAGGCTTGTAATAACGCGTCTAAAATTCATGAGGAGACCTCATAAATATGCATCCGCATACATAATCTTAATTTGCACCTTTGCTCTTCCCAGAATTAATAAGCAAGCCACTCCTTAGCGTTCCAGCGCTAATAACTCAATTACATGACTTTGCATTTCAACGACTTCAGCTGCACTTGTACTACATATCGGACACTCTATGCTTTGCTTATTGAAGGGAAAATTCCAATGAAATGACACATTCTTACATTGAGCAAATAAACTATGAGCTGAGGCATCATATTTCACATATAAATAAATAAATATATGCTTCAATTAGAGTACTATACTAGTACAGCACAGCTGCGCATTACTCCACTCTACCCCACCCCTCTTCATTATCCACAAGCCACGCACTAACTTGTTAATTATTACAATAAATAAATATTTCAGATACAATAAATTTGCATATTTTCTATGTGCTGTTAGTTGCATATACACACACAATTGCCAATGTTGAGTGGATCAAGTTGTCCAGCCGTGCAACAGCAACAATAAGAAGTGGGCAACAACAAATGAGACCTTCAAGTTTGCAATGGTTCAACAGTTAAGTTCAATTGCATCGATGCGCTTCAGGCATTTACAATGTTTGCACACAACTGTTGTTGTTTTTGTTGTTGTAGTGTGTGTGTGCTGCCACATTTGTTTGCCTCACATGGAAAATGAGCCAATTAACCGCAAGCCATGCTGCGGTTGCACTACTAGCAAGCCAAGAAGAGGTTCCGTTTCTATATATGTGATAGTAGCTAGATGTTTGTGTGTGTGTGTGTGTGTGTGTTTACCAAGAAAAGTGATAACTTAATACCACTAACCGTTAATGAGCAACTTAAATATTTGCGTATTACTGACAAACAGCGCAAACACTCAAGGCGCTCATATGTCGCTGAAGTCATAAAGTAATAAAGAGTTTAAACTTTGAAGTAGAAGATCAGCAAAGCAGCTGCCATAAAGATAGTGAAGAGACATCTGCAATAAACTGCTGCACGACAATATGCTATAATACTAACTTACATACATACATACTGAAGATTATGCCTTCAGTGCTGTGGGCGCAATGACTTACCTGAAAAGAGCAGAATGTAGAGAAAATAATTAGTAAATTTGCTTAAAAAATACTGGTGTTAAAGAAGTTATAACAGTAAATTCAAGTTATGTAAATTGTTCATGCAACGTGTGGCATAAACTTGAGGAAATGGGAATGACAAATAATTTTTAACTTTAACACTATGAAGTTTTAAACCTTAGATCCCCAACTACCAACAATATTATGAAGTCTTAGAGAACTAAAAACTATGACTTCATAGCTTTCAGTATATGTTGCCATTTGGTATTGTACAATTTTGGAATTTTAATTTTCTATTACTCACTTCAGAACAAATGTTATTTATTTCTCAATACTGTCTTCTTCTAGCTATATATGCCTAACCCAACTTCTTCAACCTATCTGAACGCTACCTTTTCCAGAAGTCTGCAAAATTTGCTTCCGTGTTGACGATCCCCTCATTCGACTCAAATGACTGACTTTGCAAGTTTGGAAACAAAAGTCAATCGCATGTGCCAAATCTGGAGAATACAGATGATGGGACAGCCGATCGTAATCTAACTCGACCAATGACCAATTTGACCGTGGCGATGGCCGTAGCCAATTCGGCGTCGAAGCGACCTCATAATGTGGCACTCTATAACCATTTCTTCATAAGAAAACGATAACCAGACCTTTCCGGATCATAGGACAGTATTTGGCTTTTTCGGAACGGGCTCGCCCGTTTGCGTTTGGAATAACCCTTACTCTTTCGTATGTATGTACCAGTGGACGCAGATCTCGCCGATGGCACCCATCGGTCCAACTGCTTTCTCAGACCCAATATTCCATACAGAATATGTCTTTTGCGATGTCTTGGCCGCATCTTCCGCGGTCTGCGAACTAAAGATCATGGACTTTCTCACATTATCTATTTCAGTTTTCGGAACATCTTATCAAAAATCCAAAAACCGAACACGTTAAAACGTGATAAATCAATTTTCTACGGCCGTCATAGAAAGAGAAGAGCCAGCGTACATAGCATCCAAGCCCTCCTTGATATCACTGTGCGTTTCTCCTTCCAAAGGCAAGAATTGAACCACCGACCTCTGTCAAAATAAATCCATCTGATTTGACTAAATCGACAGTAGTGGTTTAAGAGTAAGTACTGGCCCCATCTGGTGGTGAGACTTAACGGAGCACTCTTGTATTTAGGATTCTAAAGAAGCTGGATCACAAATCAAAAATCCGCAGCTTTTCGCATAACACCTAGATTAATCCACATTTGTATACTCAAAAATAATATTCATTTGAGATAAAGCTATAAAAAGTGCCATGGTTCTGTATTTCTCCTAGTAAAGAACACATATCCAGCGCTGTACAGACCCAAGTACTGTACAAAACATGGATCTAAACAGAAAATAATCAACTTCTTTACTTTGCCTGCACCAATTACGTTTGCTACCACTAGTTCTCGAAGGACTTACATTACAGTCTAGCTAAATAAGCTCACACCAATTTAATTAACACCGAGCGCGTCAAAGGAAGCACTTAAGATAGTCGTCGAATCGATGCTGCTCCAACATGCGCGTCTCGCTTGCGACAATAAGATAAACGGATAGTAGCAACACGTTTTGGGGACGCCATTATAGGTAGAGTGGCACTGAGTGATGCTGTGGCACTACGATGACAACGCCATGGATGGTGCCACAATATAAGGTTCAACTGCAGAGAAGACATTTGTAGACACAAAAAATCAGAAAAATTAGAAAGGAGGCGAACAGAAATTGGAAGGCAAAAAGCGAAATTGTATGTTATATGTTAAAAACAGCAGCCCTACGTAGCGCTACGATGCTTGCAACGTGGTGTTGCACGCTGTTATTGCGCCCGGAAGTGCAGCAAATTAGACGGAGATAAGTTCTACAAGCGAAAATGAAAACAACAAAAAGCTGTTTAAGGAATAATATAAGGAGGGCACTACGATGTGTTCCTCCAATAGAAGTGGCAAACAAATATGGCAAGAGTGGCAAACGCTCAAAAGAGACAAACAAAATGCAAGTACATGCCACAGCGGTTGCCACACAGTCAATGCTTGTTTGGTTTCACGTAAAAATCATAAATTTGTCCAACAACTTGTGGTCAGCGAGCTGCCACAGCACAGCGACGACTTGCCACAAGTGCTAGCTACCAACCTACCTACCTGTCTGGCTGCCTATCTAAGATGATGTTGCCATTAAATTAAAGGCACAACATTAAAGGAGTTGCACTTAAATGGTGCACATGCCAAGATGTGCGCAAAACAAAAGCGAACAAACAATAGCAACAGCGGCAGCAATAAGTGGCATTTAGGTACTTGCAACATGGTGAAGGAACTATGAAAGGGCTGCTGCTTTTTTTGTTTGCTGACAGAGGGGGATATGGATACACTGCGAGGCAGTAACTTCAAGTTAATTGCACGTGCAACAGCGGCAACGAAGACGACGATGACTTGAACAATGCTGTTGCAGCGGTCATTGTCATCAGCAGTGTTCCACGTTAATGTTGCAAACAGCGCTAGCGATCGTGCTTGCCACTTGCTATGTAGAACGATGACGACGACGACAACAAACACCAATGTGCCACTTGTCACACTGTTGCGTTGCATGTATGTATGTTTGTGGCAATGTGCCACATGTGTGATGATGCTGGTGACGGCGATTTATTTTAATTATTGAAAAGTGCCACACCATGGTGATGACATGCAAAAGTAAGGGTAAAAATGGTGCCACAGGCGATAAAAATTCACAAATAATATAGTAGAAAATAAACTATATAAAATATAAGTGGTAAAACAACAACAATGGCAGCAACAACAAATAGTATGATATATCTTATGCTTACATATGTAGATAGTGGCTGCTGCAAAATATATTGCCAGCAACGTGCAATTAGCAAATTACATGCAACTCACTGGCTTTACTATTGGATTTCACTCCATTTGTTTTCTTTTTCGTATTTTTTTGTTTTTGTTTTTCTCTTTTCTCAAGTACATAACTCAATCGTATGGCATGCAGTATTGTTTAACATGTGATTGGTAGCCCCTACTGTATTTACTCCTGTGCGCAGACGCACTGCAGCACCTTGTTACCTTTTTATTGTTGCCGCTGCTAACTGGCAACTTGTTGTAGTTTACATATGCAACATGCGCTTCAACATGAAAAATCAATTTTCATAAATTGCTCAAACAGAAATTTTAAACAAGCTCAGCAATCAATGTGGCAAGTCGTATACATGTGTATGTGGCAAGTTGTTGTTGTACCTTCTTCTACTTATTTTTATTGAAATATTTTAGTCTGAAACAGCCACTTCTAAAGCGAATGGCGTCTGAGCTAAACCACCTCATCGAAAATTGCGCTTGGTAACGTTAAGGTCCTCAAAAACGCACGTAGTTTCCATAGTCAGATACCCGTTTCACTTTCGTATACTTTAGAAAAATCTTTCCTTATCCTAATCTGGATCTCAAGAGGCATTGATTTCTCTTCGAACTGGCGAATAATGTGTCTGAGGTGAACCTTAGAGCAGTGTTCCCACGGCAAGAGAAATCTCCTCTCTTTATTACTTTCGGTTTCAAGTTACATTAATACTCAACTCAACTTTTTGGAGACTATAACATGTAATGACGACTAAAAGCAGTTCTCACACAGAAAACTAGATGTGAGAGTTTAGAAGTGGTGGGCTCCGAGAACTCTGTTTCTCTCAATAGAAGAGCCAACGGTAGCCTCGTCTCGGTCAATGTGAAAAGGTGTAAGGTTGTAACAAAAGTTGCTCGAGCGGTTCTCAAATTAAACGAAATGCTCAGATTTCACAGAAATAATTATAAACTATGACAGAAGATTAAATATGTTCCAGGAGCCACTTGAAGTAAGAGCAGATTAGATTAATTTCAACCCGTCAATTAGTAGTATTTTATAGAACACGAGAACATGAGAAGAACAGAACAGAATAATAGAACATGAGTTGGTTCCAATATTTTTTTTCCTTTCCCGTTTCATAAGTATCGCATGATGAGGAATATATTACGGTTCCTATGAAAAACAACATTCAGTTAATCCTGAAAATATTTGCCAGTCCGTATTAACTGTATGTTTCTTACCCCAAAAAGCAATAGTCAAGAATTTCTCTGACTTACTAACTTTGGATGGCAAAACCTCCACTCAAAGATGCCAATAATTTAGGAGACCATGAGTGCATGATCTAGAAGCCTCTACATATAAGTTTCCTTGGATATATTTTTCAAAGGCATCCCGAGCTTACCGGATGTTCTTTTCTCACTAATATTGCTCAACCCGGACACGGCAACAGCATACCACCAGACACGTCGCAACTAAAATGAGTCCACTTAAACGACTCAACATACATTGTATGATGACCAAATATCACAAAAGTCAATTTGAACTCGCTGACAACTGAACGCTGAAGAGATCCGACAGTGTGCTAGAGACAAACTGTCATAAATCATGTGACAGCCGAAGCGGACAGTGAAGAGTTATGTGACTCTAATAAATTTGACGGCATACCAAAGAATTGTCAACGACTTGAAATTTTATCGCCGCTACATATGCGACACCTCTGGGGAGCGACTATCAACTCCCCAAACAAATAAATAACAGACAGTATGGCTGTAAGCTGGTGAAGAGGGGAAAAGAAGTAAACAACGAAATCTCGACCACGGCTTACTTGCAATAACAGCAAACAGCAGCCGCTGTAACAACAAGAACAACAATTTCTGTTTTGCAAATAGTAAAGAAGCTTTCTGTCAGCTAAATAAGAAGCAGCGCAGAGATTGAGTGGTGCTTACTTTTTCTGAAAGCAAAGTTACATATACATGTCGATGCAAACCTGTTGCATGCCGTAGAACATAAAAAGAGCGAGCAACAACAAAAATCGAGTACATTTCAATGACCACTTATGAACATACAACGGGCGGCATGTAGCGTCTGGGGACCACCAACGAAGCCAACGGACTAAGTGAGACTTGTTGAGGTGTATGTATGTATATATCTTTGTATGTAAAATAGCAACCACGTAGGAGCAAAATTGCAAGTAATTGCATCTGCCAATGCGCTGTCAAGCGCTGATTTGCACTGCCAATGAAACGAGAAATTCCGCAGAACCAATGAAATGAAATGAAACGGATCATGCTTTGAGGAGGAGAGTCAGTGACTCCAAGCCAAAAAAAAAGTGACAAAATATCAAAAATTCTGTAGACTGAAACACAATATTTGAAATCATAGTATTCAAAAAACATTGCGAAACATCTTGTCATTATCTTTTTTTCATAAAAGTGTTACAAAATAAAATACTAAAAAATTTAAAAAATTCGAAAACAAAATTTCGAAAATCTTGTAATTCCCTTTATTGCATAGACACAAGCTACAAATTAAAGCAGATTAAATGTCTTTGCCAATCAGAATTAGTTTTTACGTTATTTCTATCCCTTTCATCTCCCTCATTCTACCAAAAATTTGTGGGCGCCCAAAATTTTCACTCATTTATTTTTGGCGCGCGAGCATTTCTTTACACTTGTATTGCTCAACTTTCTTGAGAGACTTTGCGGGCGGCACTTGGTCATTAGCGGCGAATTCATTCTACAATATGTACTTAAGTATGTCCATTTGTTTTACGATTTCATAAATAACTTAATTTTTACATGAAAGCTTTAAGCGCTCTTGGTATTATTTAGAAGATTAACATGGCAATAAAAACTTGTTTGCTGTCAAATTATTTGTGGATTTGCTTTCGCTTTTATAATTTGTAACAACAACAAATTAATTGCGAAATAATTGTTTTCAAATTAAAGAAAATAAATATAAATGGAATAACTAAATGGTTTATACGAGCTTTGAACTTTGCTATAAACCATTGAATGGATATGAAATTTGTCGACATAGAATGTCATATGGCTCGCTAGATGGCGTTGCGGACGAAATATTTCCAAATCTTATAATTATAGATATATATGCTAGGAACGTTTACCGATAAACAAGAATAGTCATGTAGATTTCCTCAATTACGTATCTCGCTCCCTCTCTCTTTTCTTCTATCTTTCTATCTTTTTTTCTCTCCCCATATACATATAACTTTTTTTCTAACACAGGCTATCTCTCTCTCAAGAACTTTACTTGTGAATACCTGGTAGCTATCTGAAGGTTCTAAGAGTACTAATTATATTACTCTAATCTACTTGAGTTTACTGTAATACGTACCTTCATACATAAGTTATGCGAAATGTTTCAGTATTGAAATAAATTATTATAATTCCGGGGGAGTACAATAGACGTACCTTAAGAAGTTCTAGGATAATAGGGGTAATTTTTTATTTCAAAAATTTTTAATTTAACCGGAAGTTCTTTTCAATAAACAAAATATTATACAAACCGTATCGAAACGTGAGTTGATACAGACGGGTCCAACGTTATACGCATTATAGGAATACCACAATTGATTAACTTACGAAGTTGCACCGATAAACCTCGGTTCAGTTTAAAACTAGTTAAATCTTGAAGATCTTTAGCTTACTAAAACCCCACGGTTAAAAATTGGGAAGCAAAAAATTTCCCCACCTCTGGCAATGCCAACGGGTTTTAATCTGTATTCGGTCATGTGATCCATGCCTTATGCCGATGTCACTTGGAAAAACAAATGCTGATTGACTCAAATCTATGCAAAATCAAGTTAAAACAAGTAAGGAAGGGCTAAGTTAGGGTGTAACCGAACATTTTATACTCTCGCAATTTATTTATTTAAATTTATTTATTTTATATACTACACAATTTGACCACATATTCGTCATATATATTGTATAAAGTCCATTGAATGTGGGAAACCATAATATTAGGTTAGAAGCACCAAGGTCCTCGTGTTCGATATATGGGGCCTTAAAAACATATGGTCCGATTTCGGCGATTTTTAGAATGGGGCTGCCACTCTATAAACATAGTATTTGTGCAAAGTTCTGCACCGATATCTTCACTAGTGCTTACTTTATATATTGTAATGTAAACGATTCAGATCGTCTTCAAAGTTCTGGTATATAGGAAGTAACTAGTACAAACCAAGTTTCATTGAAATCGGTCGAGTAGTTCCTGAGTTATGGTTTTTGACCCATAAGTGGGCGACGCCACGCCCATTTTTAAATTTTGTAAAAAAATATGAGTATTTCTGACGTTTTTCGTTAGTGAGTTAACCCACTTTTAGTAATTTTCAACCTAACCTTTGTATGGGAGGTGGGCGTGGTTATTATCCGATTTCTTTCATTTTTGGACTGTATTAGGAAGTGGCTAAAAAAAACCGACTGCAGAGAGTTTGGTTTATATAGCTCTATTGGTTTGCGAGATATGTACAAAAAACTTAGTAGGGGACGGGGCCACGCCTACTTCCCCAAAAAAGTTACATCCAAATATGCCCCTTCATAGTGCGATCCTTCATACCAAATTTTATTTCCATAGCTTTATTTATGGCTTAGTTATGGCACTTTATGTGTTTTCGGTTTTCGCCATTTTGTGGACGTGGCAGTGGTCGATTTTGCTCATTTTCGAAAGCAACCTTCCTATGGTGCCTAGAAATAAGTGTCCCAAGTTTCATCAAGATATCTTAATTTTTACTCAAGTTACAGCTTGCACAGACGGACGGACGGACGGACGAACAGACAGACATTCGGATTTGAACTCCACTCTTCACCCTGATCACTTTGGTATATATGACTCTATATCTAACTCGTTTAGTTTTGGGTGTTACAAACAACCATTATGTGAACAATACTATAATACTCTCTTTAGCAACTTTGTTGCGAGAGTATAAAAAATATCAAAAAGCACTCGATTTCTATCGGGAAGAGCTTAGGTCAAATCGAGCGGTTTTTCAAAAATCAATTAGAATAATAAATGCTCAAATTCGAAAATTTTCAAACAATCTTAGCTAAAAGATCACAGTCACAAAATCAGAATCTCAATCCAATTATCAATCGACACTCTTTTGCACTTTGGAACTCCCTTCCTTAATCGTACTGTAGTACCCTCAAACCACAGCAACTCCAGAACTCGTTTTAACCACTCCTACTTCATAATGCCCTGTTTCCAGCCTTCAACAATACTTAAGTAATTAACGAATTTATCAACTTTAACTATGACCAGTAATTTCCACACAAACTGCACGTAACTAAGTGGCATGTGGCATGTGGCAGCCGCTAAATTTTCACATTTCAACAAATGTGAAGGGGCTTCCGACAAGCGTTCAACGCTAATTACACGCAACCAGCGACACGGCTAAAAAATGGACCACGCAGAGGGTGCACATGAAATGGAAGGAAATGCAATTCATAAAAAAAGAATAGAGCTGGCAACATTTAATAATGCAACAACTAGCTGCTAGGCAACGTCCCAGCGACCAAACGAAGTGTGGACATTTGCAATTAATAAATTTCAGTGGAAACTTGAAAAATGCGGTTACAGCCAAAGGATCAGCATAGAAGCCGACGCAGCGCAGGCGCCAACTTCTAACGCCAGCTGGTCAAAGCTGAAGTCCGCATTCTGCAGCTAGACAATGCTAGCGCTGGGTAATGGTGCCGCAGCAGCAGCAGCACACTGATGAAGTGAAGGTAAGAAATTGAAGCCGAAGGCGAAAGGCTTTGTAGAAACAGGAATCGTCTGCAAGGCAGAAAGCCAGACAGGCACATTTCATGCTTAATTATAGACGCCACAGCGAAGCGATTGAAATGCAAGTATGAAAAAATACATGAAATAGAAAAAAAAATACAAAAATAAAATATGGAATTTCATAAATAATAAGTAAAAGAGCTAATAGCCGAGAAGCGCACAGCATCGAGCGGTTCGAGGTAAGGAAAAGTCTAAAACTGCAAGAACTGTCGTCTCGTAAGGAGTGTGGATATGCATGAGAGATGTAGAGCCTCAGCTGCATTTGGCAGCAATATGAAAGCGAAAAATTTATGCTAGATTTACGTGGGCAGTTGTTAGATAGAAAGGTATGAGCATAAGAGCATATATTTGGTGCTGGCGTACGGTTTTTCCGCGTTGCACGTTCTAAACGTTTTTGCTAAGGTGGTGTGCTTTGCTGTTATTGTTGTGCGACCAATAATAATAGGGTCTGACAAGGTTTTTATTGTATTTTATGTTGTTGTTGTTGCTGGGCAAGTTGACGGATATTGGCAAGCGTTTAAACAAGCGTTCAACGTTTAAAATCGTTTATGACTGCGTGGAAAATTGTTATTAAGGGTGGGAAGCATAAAAGTTCGTTTGATTGTCTTTGATATTGGAGGAAGTAAAAATGGAACTTTGGTAATCAAACATGGTCGAAGCTGAAGCTACAGCCGAAATGTGGAACATATTTTTTATAATACAGTTTTGATTAGTAATACTATCCCTTAAAGAGTCCAGACAGTCTCATCCCCTTATTATATTTCCACTTTTGTTGCAGCAACTTTCTTAAACTATTATCTTTGGTTTTAATTATTCGGTGAAATCAAGATGTACACAAAAATATTTGATGTTACGAGACATTTGAATTTTCGAAGCAAACCTTTATAGCCATTATAGAATAAAATGTTTCAATAATACTAGGGTATTTGAAATAGAAACTCCTAAATTCCGAAAAGACTTACTTTAAGTCATCAGTTGTCTTTTTCGAACTTTGGAAGTGTCACAGGTTCCCAAAGGTTCCTTCAGATAGGTATCTGATCTGTGTATATTTAATCTATAATTTTATTTATCGCAGCCCATATGATCGTTACCTCAATATCTGAACATGATTTTTCAGAATTTTTTCACACCTATCATGATTTAGCAACGTTGTTACAGTGGAATCTCGACATAAAGAGCGACATTCAAAATCTCATTATCACACTATTCTTCATAAGTATAGATATACATAGTCAGATCAATATGTTTCAATAGTTTTTTTGAAAAGAAGTATTCTGGACCGGGTATATATAGGGCGTTCCGCAAGAAATATCGAAACACGTAGAACAACAGCTGTCAAACCTGTCAAAGTAAACATATGTGTTTGACATTTGTGTTCAGTATTCTTCGGTATTTTTAAATGATTCCCGGAAAAAAATATTCTTCAACGACAAACCACATATCTGAAGAGACATTATAGGAAAGTGCAACAAGGCATACAGCGCGTAAAAGCTATCACTCTATTAAGAGGAACTTCTGTTGGCCGGATCATTCCAAAAAGTTCGTCTTGTGATAAGACTCCTAGGTAAAGCAAAATGACTACATTGGACTAACTTTTTTTGGAGAGACCAATATCAGTCGATGCAGTACCCGCTGGTGGAAGCCGATGAAGAGGGAGGCCTCCACTCCGATGGAAGGACCACTCGCTATTACCAATTGGCGCCACACTGCCAAAAGGAGAGATGCCTGGCGCGCTGTTGTGGACTCGGCTATAAACGCGTAAGCGGTGTCTACGCCAGTCAAGAAGAAGAAGAAGCATAACGAACATCGAACTTCCATCGGACCCCCTTAAACACTCACGTGGCAGTGGGAAGAATGTACGGTATGCTTGTAAAATCGCACATAAATTTGAGTGAGCAAAAATTTTATGCGCATTTTTAATGTTTATTCAATCACAATATTTTAAACTTTTTTTTGCAGCAAACATATGCAAGAAGTATTCGCTATTTTCCACAGCCGTGTGTGTCTACCAACATTCTCGCTGCCCACATAAGGTTACCACTAAGGTGAAAATACATAAAAATATTGTAGCAACATGTTGCAAGCAACATACCGATGTGCTAGCACCTATCGTAACCTTTTTATTACGAACCTCACTCACAACCTACACATAGAGTTCCAAGAACTCTGCACACAGAGTGCGCAGCTGCAACGTGCGGAACGTGCCACAGAAATGCTTATTTGTTGGCGGCGTGTCCAACAGGCGCCGACATTAATTTTAACATTGCCTAGGCAACAATAAACCAGCCGCCCATTTGCAGGCGGCAACATTGCAGCGGCAGCGGCAGCAACAGCATTGAAAATGCATCAAACGTGAATTGGCGGTAATAAAAGGGCCTGGCTGCCTGGCAACCAAACTGGCTGCGGCAGAGGTGAATGCAACACTTTCGCAGATGCATGCAGCACAACGCATGAGAACGCGGCAAAATGTGGCAGCATCACTCAACAATAAATGTGGAAGAAGGTAAAAATTGCACGTAGCACAAATAACAACAACAAAAGCACTGTGTGCAACATACCAACCAGCCAGTCAGCCAACGCAACATAATTCATATGCAATTAATAATTGGCGGTTACAAGCGCAATGTTGTTGCGCATGTGCAACACACAGCGCACAAAACAAACCGGCACCACATCAACACTTGCCCCATTTGCAACACCACGCTGTGCGCGCACATCAAGCATTTATATAGCGATTTGTTATGCGCATGCGCAGCAATATTCTCGATTTTCCTGTTGTTGCCTTGGCTATTTTTAAACAACACGCTGCCAATGGGCCCTGACAGCGGCAGCAACCAAATTGCATTAGAATTTACAACACTTGCAAGAAGTGGCAACTTTTGTGCATCTCTTCATAGGCTAAGCAATCTTGCAACATTGCAACATACTTGCCACAGTCGCTCAATCGAAGGAACGCGCTGATGGGCGATGACTTTGATCGACTGTGTCACTAATTGTCTGCTATGGGCCGTCATCAATGCTGTCAGCGCTTGCATATGTATACAGAATGTTGCATGTACACATGTATGTAGCTATGTTGCAAGTACCATACACGTTTGTATGTTGCAAGTATGTGTATAAAATGTTTTTATTGCAGCCTGTTTGCCAAGTATCTCTGCTGTGTACTCCGTCTTCCAGTTGCGCTTGTTGTTCTTATTTTAATTGTTGTTGTTGCTGCAACATGTAAATTAATGACTGCACTGCCGACACGTTTTTGCACTCATTGCCTGCGCAACTATTAAATCTAACGTTAGTGGCAAAATGGCTAAATGTCATGCATAACCATTAAATGTTATGGCGAATTTGCAATAAAAAATAAATATTTTTTTTTCCAGAACACGATTTTCTAAATTAAATTAGAATTGCAGCTTAAGCAAATAAATGGCGTTTTAAACGCAAGCTTACACAATTATTTCCTGTTCGTAATGGCTTCATAAGCGTTTTGCAGCGATTTGCATTAATTTTGATTACTTCGGAATGGTAGGTATTATTAATTTTTAGTATTCGCTATAGAAATTCTCTTTAGTAATTTTGTAGAAAGAGTTGGAAGGAGTTTTTTTGTTATTTCTGAAGTTTGCAGTTCTTACCGAATGTGTTCTGATCTTTCCTCTTACGCTGCAAACTACTATAAAACATACAATCTGTAGATTTGAAACACACCATCCTTCAAGATAGATTCCCAAAAGATACTGGGGAAGCTGTGAATTTCAGTTTTTAAAACTGATCTGAGAGTTTTCAGAATGCTCTGTTTATAGAAGTCTTCCAACTATTCGTTTTAAATTTTGTACTAGAACCTTGTATTTTGCTTCGAAAGACATATTATGGCTGCGTTATGTTCATATTACAAAGGTTCATATTTTAATAAGAACCACAGATCCTCAGGTCTCGACGACCAGATTTTCATAGGCAATAAAATTCTTTCCTTAACTTGAGGTCAGAGAAAAAAATCACTGTGCATAAAAGCTGGAGAATAACGTTCCAATTTAACGACCAATAGATGATTCACATACTTAAATATTCATGAAAGATATAACTAACACCTTATTTTGATATCTTTTGAGTGTCCATTTTTCTGACAAAACTTCATTTAACGTGAAATTCAGAATTCAGATTCAGAAATTAGAAATTTATGAAATCAACTCAACTGGGACCATCTCCCGATACGATCTTTTCAGACTGCTGAGAAGTTTGCTCCTCGGTCGCATATACATACTATTTACGATACTAATTTATTGGCTAAGACTATCTTCAATTAGACTTAGAGAGATCATCAGATTTAGGAGTCTTTAACCAATCTGATCATAAAACATTAGTTCCAATGATCAACTAAGGAATCCTAACAATAAAATTGGAAATCTCTTTTTTGTCATCCATCAAGTCAAGTCCATCTTTAACCTACCTACGAGCTTACGTAGTTTGATATATGTAGCTGCTAGACAACATATGGAAAAAGTTCTTCTGGAGACAAAAATCAGGTTTGTTCCTAAAACATTCAGATTAGAAATAAACAAATGATAAAAACAAAATTTTCGAAAGTTTGGCGATACAATTTAGCTTCTTGGACTTTAGTCAGAGATCTACAGTAAAATGAATGCCTTAGCTTTCATGGAAAACTCCCATAAAAATTCGGATACCCTCATAAAACTAATTCATTTAAGTAACAAGAAAAGAGTAAAAGGCTTATAAATACACATCTCTTAACACTTATTTATATCAATGTAATCACTTGTACTTGTACTATAAAACATTCTCGGTCTTATCTTCGAAAAATAAGAATTCAACAACAATAAATACAAATTAACCAAGGACTGAACTGAGAGGATTTTCCTAAAATGGAGTTGGTGGTACTGATAGGAACTATCTAAACTTTCTGAAGATAGGACTCCTACTAGAGCAGCTTGACAGTTTAAGCCAGTCCGATGATTCTAATAAGAATTATAGTATACTCCATTACTAGATATTGCAAAGCCTTACTCCATGAGTAGATATAAAAAATACCAACGAATTCAATATATTTTGAATCTATTCAGTAACAATGATTTTTCAAAAAAAAAAAATAAAAGAGAAACCAAAATGTTAATACAGTTATTTAACACGTACGTATAACAATTTTCCATTATATAATCGACACTTCCGTTGTTTTACCGCTATTTTTTTGCTAAACAAACACCCAGACCGCATGACTTCGACCCCAATTAAAACGCTAATATATTCGACCTCTGAACTGTGGGAAGAGACGTAGACGCAACAAAAACACTTTCCACAAGTTTGCATGCAATTAGCATGAGCGCCATAAAAGCGGATAATAATTAAGTAAGACTTGCGAAATTGAAGGGAAAAAATAAATATAAAAATAATAATAACTGCCAAATGGCTGTGACAGCATAAAAAAATAAAAATAAAAAAAAAATAAAGAAAAATAAAAGAAAAAATTAAAAAATTTAAAATAAAATTAAAAACAAACAACAATAAAAAGTAGATAAAAAATTATTTTATGGGTCCACAGCGAGGTGACCTTTTTAACTAATCGCTTAATTGAGTGAATGCAAAATGGGTGCGCACTCATTTGGCTGTAAAGTGTGACAAAACAACAACATAAACAATAAAAATTACAACAAAAAAATTGGCACAAATTTAGACAAGCTGACAATACAACAACAATAATAATAACAATATAGACAGCCTGTTAATGTGTGTTTGGGCGCATAAAGTTAGCAACAAAGGAAGGAAATACAATAAAGTGTGGCAAGTTGCAAAAATAGCTGCCACAACGAATTTGGTTCACATTGTAGCATGTTGCATGCGAGGTGCGCGCAGAGGAGTGTGAGATCAGGTGTTAAGCACGTAAATAACACTTTTATAGCAATTATTGAGTTGGCAATATTCGTGACTTATTATTATAGAAATTAATTACTTTTTTACTGTTAGAAGTGTGATAAAATTGATTTAAATGCACCTGTTGTTATTGAATATAACACACTTTACTGCATTTTTATTTATTATTTATTTATTTTTTTCAATAACTATAATTTATTCTGCGAGTATCAATCAATCAATATTTTTGATATAGTAGGTGTTGCTATGCATTTTTAGAGTGCCAACAGACAGCCCTTTTATATTTGGTTGCTATTATTTACTTCTTTGAAGTACTACCACGTGCTTTGCATTATTAATTTTAATAACTTCAGTTGGTAATTAATAAGCGATGAGTAAGCTGTCAATACACACTTGTTCATACATATATAATATATATGTATAACTGGTGATTGATTTCAGGGGGTTTTCTGGAAATGCTTTCTTGTGTGCTTACATTCAATTCACGTAGCTTTGAGTGTACTTATAAGTCCTCAAGTGTGACTAAGGAATACAAAAGCTCGTGTACTTGTAAGTGAGTGGCAAGATATTACTCGCTACAATAATATAATACATTGAAAGCAACAACACAAACTCGGTTATTTTTCTCCAGTTCTGTGATTTTAATTCATAAATAAGCGTCTTGAAACTAAGCAGTGGAATTTTAAAAAATATATATTGCGAAATTGTTTTTAAGCAATCGCATGGGCTACAATCGTAAAATGGGTGAAATGGATCACACCATTGACATCTCATATATTACCCGAGTTGTTAGATATAAGCAGGGAAATTTTATTTTAGCTGTATGTTCGTTTGGCACTCGCTTACAAAAAAAGTAGGTCTCATATTTTCATTGTTTCTCTTCAAATATGATATTTAAAATATAATTCTACTGAAAATAGCGATTTGCTAGGAGTCCGAAACTTATACTTCTTACATTGTGGATAAATGCCTGGACGAATTTTTTCTCTAATTTTTAATATATCCCTTACGCTTTTTTGCTCCTTATTCAATGTTTTATAAAAAGTGTTGCAGTAATCAGATCTCAAATATGCACCGTTTCGTTCGATAATTTGTTTCCATCTAGACGGCAACTTCATAATACCCTCCTCGTAGAAGGCCCCTTCTTATTTGCTAAGAACTCGGACAGCCACTTTTCACAAGCCTCTTTTCAGTTCAACTTTACACCACCAAGGACGTCCACCATGGATAGGAACAGGTGGTAACCATTTTGCGCTATGTCCGGGCTATATGGTGGATGCAATAAAACCTCCCGTAGCTTCTGACGAGTCATCAACGAAGTGTGTGGTCTGGCATTGTCCTGGTTGAACGCTACACCCTTCCTGTTGGACAATTCTGGACGCTTCTGGTCGATCGCCTGCTTCAAACAAGTCCAGTTGTTCGCAGTGGATGGTAGAATTAAGCGTCTGGCCATATGGGAGTAGCTCATAGTGGATGATTCCCTTCCAACCCCACCAAACACACAGCAAAACCTTCATGGCCGTCAATCCCGGCTTGGCAACTGTTTGGGACGATTCACCGGCCTTCGACCACGACCGTTTTCGCTTGATATTGTCGTATGTGATCCGTTTTTCGTCGCCAGTCACCATCCGCTTCAAAAATGGGTCGATATCAGTTGAGTAAGGTAGCCCTTTGGAACAAGTAACTTATGAGGATAGATTATATAGATAGAAAACTAACTAAGCTACGGATGTTCCCGTAAAGAGATGCCTATCAGAGACAGGCACGGTATATTATTTGGTTTTAAGCTCTATTGTTATCTAGTAAGTACGAGTATTTTATATGTAGCCACCTCAACACGTTTGTGTGTATCTCAAAGCGCTACGGCATTATATATTGAAAAGACTTTGCGATCTATAGTAGGAATATTTTTAAGCCACACAATGGACTTATGGTGCCTTTAGTTCTGCAAGTTGGATTCTTTGAGATTCCGCTTGGCGCATGGGTCAGACTCAACCTGACCTACTTAAGAGGTTTTTCTCTCATTTGACTGAAAATGTATATCCTTTCTAAAAGCCCTAGCACATTTAAAATCCTATAATTATCACTATAATCTTAGGAAAAACACTGTCATTTCAGAAAGAAATATATTAATTTACAAAATCTAAAGAAATTATCACAGAAACAAATAGTTCTCAGCTCAAAAAACCCATTTTATTGATGTCTTGACTCAAATTTAAATACGTTCTTTCCTTAGCTCAGAATTACATTTTCTCTGCGCCAATCGCAAATTATGTGATTGTAACTATGTATAACTGTAACTAACGGCTATTTATAACCGCCGAACAGTTCACTGACCGACCGACTTTCGGACCACAGCTGTTGCGCTGCTGCTCACCGCTGACTTCTGTCTGTTTAATTCATTAAATTTTATGGTTTTCAGTCATTTTTGTGTTAAACTGCAGTTTTAAATTTTATTTATTACCTTTTTGGCGTGTGTTTGTGTGTGTGCATTTTGCACTCGAACTTCCTCTTTGTGGCTGAGCTCAGCGCGCTGCTTGCAACACTCAACACTCGCGCTCAAGCGGCAAATGCACCGTTGTTGCACTCACTGGCACTTGGCAAATTCTACCATTAAATTGTTGTTTTTCATATTTTTGTAATTTATTTGAGATTTTTTTGTCTTTTTTCATATTTTCCTTTTGCTGCCAATTTTCTATGCAAATTTGCAACAGCAACAAAGAAATGTTTTTGCTTTTGTTGTTGTACATTTCCCAGACGAACGGTACGTGTCGAATTTCCAACGTTTTTATGTGAACGCGTCGTCGAGAAGACATTCACACCTCGCTGACTAGCTGGCTGGTTGGTCGGCGCGTTGACCGTGCGACTGACTCATTCAACAAGTGACGCTGTCTGCGTTCTCTTACTTAGCAGTCGGCTGCGCATGCGCCACGCTCGGGCTATTTGCCGGCCGGCCGGCTTAGTTGCAATTTTAAATGAGGTTTATTGCTTCTCGGAAAGAATGCAAACGTAATTAAAATGCGCAAAATTCGAAAGGTTCTTCGGTCTTCATTCTTCTGCTGCTTCTTCTTCTTCGTATTCTACAGACATTGTATTATTGTTGTAGCAACAACAATAAAAATAGCCAACAAATCGGTTACTAAATTTGTAATTTGCACAAAGTGCAGTTAGGTAACAATTTTTTTTGTCGCCATCCCGCTCACTCTCTTCAACACTAGTTTAGAAATCTCTGCTCATGCAACATTCTTATTTCAGGTGAAAGAACTGTTTGTGGCACAACGCCGCAATTAATATGCACAAATGTTTGCATAAAATGCTGCAAAATGTGTCTTTAATGATTCTTTGATGACTCTCTTCTAAGCTGCTTGCATATTGGTAGCTAACACTATGGTGGGGAGAGCTGTTGCGGCATGCAAATCAACAGAGAATGCGCGCTTGATTGACTCATTCATCGCAATGCCGCGTTGTCAATGCTGCTGGCACTTGAATGAATGCAATTAGATAATTTTGATTGGCGTTTGAAAAACATATTGCCAAGTCATTAAAAAAGTTGCAATGTGAAAAGTTGCATGATGCAATTCTCATTCACTGTTAGCGGTTTTTAATTAACTCTAGGTGATTTATTTTTCACTTGTGTGCAGTTATTTTGTATTTCTTTTATCACTTTGGAGCCTACAAATAGCGTTAGGTGTATAAGGAAATGATTTCTTAGCGCTTTTTAGATTAATAAGACTTAATTAATTTTTTTAATAACAGTATTTTTCATTTTAGATTTGTTTCCTAAAAGTTATGCAATTTTTTAATTACGGATTTTAAGTGATTTATTACTAATATACTGCGAAAGGGATGATTGAAATTAAATAAAATTTCAAATTTTAATTTTTTTCATGTCCTTTTTGGGGTACTAGGTAAAGTATTTCATATTAACTAATCGATATAACTAATCTGGAATCGCTTACACCTGAAAGAAAGATTATAGCATTTTCGCACAGCAGTTAATTGATCAATTAAACGGTCTTTGCTCGCTGTTTTAGATAGATTTACCATACAAAAGTAATATCTACATAAATTTTTAATCGCCTACAAATCGAGTTGAACACTATACTCTAATCGTTAATCGAGTAGCTGGCAGTGCGAAGTGCTAAAACTGAGTTTTCAATTATAATCTTAATGTACTAAATTAACTTAGCTGTGCGAAGTGGTTATTAGGAATACTAAAAAATAATTTAAGAAGTTCTCAGAGAGTGTTGCCTGGAATCGGCAATATTAACGCGCACATTATTTTGGCGTCAGATAAATCACTTTACGGCGCACTTTAATGATCTGAAATGCTTTATATTACACAGTGCAGTTAACACATTTATGTTGCTCGAAATATGCTCAGAAAAATCGCACGGACAGCACCCGACAATGACTTGATTTTTGGAAGCATTTTAGTTAGTGATGAGACTCCTTTCCACACTATCTGTTGGTGTTAATAAGTAAAATTTCCGATTTTGCTTAAGCGGACCTGGTCAAGCTGCAAACCAAATTATCCAGTTTTTAGAGCAAAAATTCCTGAGTATCTGATCTCAAAAATTTATGACATTGACTGGCCAATTAGACCAGGTTTAACTCTCCCCAGATTTCTTTTTATGCTATTATTTGATACACCAGCAATTCTGACAACATTGACGAATTGATAATTGATCACTTAAAATTTTAATAGAGAAACCAGTTTTTTTTTTTAATTCAATTAAAAATTAAATTTTATTTTGTATTGTAATTGTATTAATCGAGCAAAGTCTGGAAATCGATCAATTAGATCCTGTGTGAAAGGACTATCATCTCTCTAGATATTCGAAAAAGGTCAATAAAATAATAAAAAAGAGCTAATTTTTAATGAACAATGTACGATGCCACATGATTGATGTTGAATAAAAATAATATCCAATATAAATTACAAATGATCTTGTACCTCGATTAACTTTGAATGGTTAATGGTATACACCGCATACTTCTCCATTAAAATTAATAATTAATATATTTCATCTATATTGTTTATATCTTGGTAAATGGGCCTTATAAGCCGTATTTTGGAAAAAGATCCCTAAAAGTAGGATAGTAAATCGAATAGAACGAAATATTACAAATAATACTTACAAAACAGAGATTTGATTTCAATGAATATTATTTGAAATGTAATTCGAAGAAAGTGAAAATGATAAGAATATAGCGATGATGAGGTATAGGCTACAATGACGTCAGAATACCGACCAAAGTTATTCCAAATCTCCAGTTCACATATATTATATGATAATTTTACCTAAATAACTCCTCAATTACTGGAATCCCATCACATGTTAAGCAAATCTTTCAAATTTTCAAGAGATAACATTGATTTTACATTGCATGAATTCAATATTCTACTCGGAAATGATTGAAATTGAATGAGTTCCATGGTTTCTTCCAGATCACTGTATGAATACTCCATTAAAACTAAATGTGTTGTTGAGCATTTCTCGTCGATATGTATTTACTCTTCGCTGGGAACATTTTCAAAACTAAAGGCTTCTCTCTAGGAGTACACAATATCTATATGTATAGTTATGCATGTTCTATATATGTATATCATCATTGTTGTGATGAAGGCCTACAGCAGGAGATCTAATTGATTTCAACGTTTCATAGTTTAAAATAAACAATCGTTTAACGCTTCTATTTCTAAACTACCTTTTCGGTGAAAACACTTGAGTTCTAAATATGGCATTTAACAATTGCCACACAAAATGCGAGTGTTGAAAAGGGGCTTTCAGTTGGTGTTGGTAAGTAGGTAACGAAAATTGGAAATTTATGTATATATACCCAGCATAGAAATGATGTAGTACCAGAAGAGATCAAGTACCATCAATATGCTTTTTTCATCATAAGAATTTGTTAATAAATTGCATAATCAGAACTTCTACGACATATTTCTATTCACAGGTACGAGAAGGATGCAAGGAATACATTAAGAATCTTCAATTGGCTATCCATTGACATGAGAACAGATTCTTATCGAAATCCCACGGTCAATTGCGATGTTCAATTCGTCCGATATCTGAAAGGCATATCACAAATGCGACAAGAAGTTCTGTCTTAAAGCCTGACTAAGGTGTAGACCTACAGATATTTATATCAAAGCGAACTATACTAATGCGATCAAAGGATGC
The DNA here is from genome assembly GCA_031772095.1 of Zeugodacus tau. Lineage (NCBI taxonomy): Eukaryota > Metazoa > Arthropoda > Insecta > Diptera > Tephritidae > Zeugodacus > Zeugodacus tau. Next base: position 17,674,726 of record CM062652.1, on the reverse strand, counting down.
TGATATACAACTAAAAGTTATCGAGTCTCTGCTACTAAAATCCTAAGCAATTCATATCAGTAAAGCATATATGCAAATCTATGCGCCTGAGTCAAAATGCAAGCGTGAATGCATGCAATAAATAAAGTAAAGACTGCAATAAAATTTCAGTTACATTTTGTGATAATCCGACTATTAGCCTTGAGAGGAATTTACAAGCCATTAAATGGTAGCGTGCATACAAAGCATTTTAAATGCGACTTTCCAAAAGAAAACTTTTCACTGCAACATCGAGAGGCAGGCAAACAGGCGACAACTACGCACCCAAACACAAACAACTGACAATAATAGCAACAACAACACAAATGTGCAGATAAGTGTGCACTTGAATGTAATGATAGTTATTAAGTTAATTAAATAGTTGTTGATGGCAGCAGACAGGCAACATACATACACTGCTGTTGATTTTTTCGACTGATTTTAACGGTTGCTCGCCGCCACTCTAACTAATGCGCCATGCATTTTTAAACAATTAAACGCGTAAAAATGCCAACAAAGTGGACATTTTATGCAAATTTAATTCAATTAGTTGAGCCATCAGCGTCACATGCAAGCATTTACGAGCACAACAGCAACACCAACAACAACAACAACATACAGTCTAGGAAATCATTACGTTCACGCCTGTGTCGCCTTTTTGGCAAAAGCGTGGAGACATGGTTAATGGCATGCAAAGTGGCGCCACCAAAGCAATGTGCAACACCAACAAGCGCATTTAACTCTATGTAAAAGAGTGTGTATGTAAGCGCCTTGTGAAATAGTAGTGTTCACCTAAACAAAGTGACGTCTCTTAATGGCAACTAAATAACCAGCAACTTGTTGCAAGGAGTAAAAACTATGCAACCACCTCCTTGGCTTTGTCTTGCAGTAGTAGGTGGCAGGTGGCGATATGCAAATTGACATTCCTTGCGCTGTTGGCAACAACGCAAACATTTGTGGCAGCTTGCACTTGTCGGGGAGTGGCGCTTCCGCACCAAAAGTTGCATTAAATTTTTCAATTTATCTGCGAAAATGTTGTTACAACATTGAGTGTCTCTTGCAGCAATTTCTTCGTTTTTTTTTTTTTGAGTCGATTGTGAGTTGGTGTATTATGCGCACTTTAATTTAAACATGTATTTTTCGCCATTTTTGGAGCTTATTGTTGTTGACAACGAATTGCTTAAGTGACAAGTTCGTGAGGTCGCTGGTTTATTAAGTGTGGAAATTGTTTGGGAAAATGTGAGCTTATCCGGGTGAATCATTATTAATGTTGTAGAAATGCTAATTAATTTCCGAAAATGTTGAAGAAAAAACTTTTAGGGGAACGAGTTAATATATTTGAGGTTCCATATAGACAGATATTGTTATCATCAAAATCAAATGGATATATCATACATGCCTTTACAGCAAGTGAACAAAAGTTTAGTTTAAAACTCATACTCACTCTTTATTAATTGATCCAGAATTTTAATTCCTCGATAGAACTATAAATGACGTTGAGATCTCGAAGTTTCAAGCGAAATATGGGATATGGAATGATTTCTATGTCTTGTCTTGAAAGGTAACGTTTGAAGGAAAACGTGTTTTAATTGACTCAATTCCATTTTTATATTTAATTTAGTTCTCATTTGGAGGGGAAACTCCGTTCCGAAAAAATGATTGTGGTATGTTTTCCCAGGAGTCCGTCAATCTATTTAAAATGTCTTATTTATTCGGACGACACGAATATCGGATGAGCTTATCATTCAAAAATTGTTATAAATACTTAATAGGATTTAAGTGAGAGGTGGCAGGCCATAGTAGGGGCCTTTCGTTCATTCTTTCTTAACCCGGCTTTTATGTTTGGGCTCATTTTTCTGCTGGTATATAGAGTTATCTTCTAGGTCCATTTTTGTGCCGGCGGCTCCAAATTTGTACTCAGTAACACTCCGTATTGGCCCTACGCTCCAACAGGAGTTAAAGGGAATTATATATATACATATCACTCCGTAGGACTCTCCCGTCATTTGCCTTCGATTAATACCAGATTTGATGGACCACTGTAGTTACAGCAAGCCCGAACTAAAAAGTTCCCACCTCCGAACTTAATGGTACTTTGGATGTGCATACATTGGAACCCCTCATGACACTTTGGTCAAACTTTTTGGCTACCTTTCGTATATTTTAATTACAGTTTGCTCCAATTACTCCAAATTAGTTTTTCCCAAAAATTTGACGCCATTTTATAACACTTTTTGGCAAATTCAAATAAAGAAATATTCAAATAATAGTAAAAAAATGTGGTGGGTTATCAATAATTTTCTCGGATACTGTATGTCTATAGATTAGGTCGTTGTTATCGAAAACTTTTTTCACTTTTTAAAAGATCCGCCATTTCGGATATTTGCTAAAAGTTATTCTATTTTCACACGCTTTGGATTGAGTACAGTCCACACGAATGTACCTTGGAACCGGAGTGATATGGCGGATCAAGGTTTCAGCTACTGTTCCATGAAAAAAACTTAACACTGAAAAGCTCCAAACACTGCTTAGGATCAGCAACTCGCGATTATTTTTGGCAGACTATGAGCTCGTCTATTGTGGATACCAGGTCTCCGCTGGAAACTGCAGAGCGTATCAACTTGCAAGAAGGGTACCCCAGCAACAACTGGAGTGCAACTAGACGCACCCCACGTGATCTCTCATGACGCTGGACAACAACCAGCATCTGTGAAGCTGTGAGGTCTTTCTAGCTCGCGATCCATCCAGCTGCTTTCTCTTAGGAAGGTTCACCTCGCCGCAATCATAAGAAACTGGACATTGCCCAAGAGGTACACATGAGCTGAGATTAGAGAACATGCCAATTTGACTAAACTGTTTGGAGAAAGGCGAAGAGCAAACACTTGCTCCTTCAATGTTAAGCATTGGCCAGACTAAGGCTAAAATACTTGGGTAGGCACACCTTCAGCGACATAAACTGAATTAAGAACTATGTATAGAGTCCAAGCGCTCTGCGGATTCGTAAGAGTCTTTTGCCCCGTTTGGGTGCCACAAAAGGCAGTTGAAGTGGTCTAAGTGATATTCGCAGCAGTCGTGAAGAACTACTCCTGACGTACGAAATTTATAGAAATCTTATGGAAGGTTTCTTAGTCCCGAGCATCCTATGAAAGCACTTTCGGATACCGGCATACTTTTTTTCTCTGAAACAATTGTCGGACAGCTGTGAAATGTCTTTTGAGGTTAGGTCTAATTACAAAACATGTGGAACTAGCTCTAGTGGCATGAACTTCATGAAATCATTTGAACTTTTTAGACAACTTGCCATGAAATGATGTATGCAGGTTTGCAAATATTACTTGTTCCTTTAAAAATTTCCTTGAATTAAGAAACTCACAGATTCATCAAAAGACAAGCCAGTTAAAAATCTACAAGGCTAAATAAATGAATGTCATTATTTTACATGATTTCGATATGGATAAATCTATCTCTGTACCGTCTTTGTTATAACTGATGTGAAAAAAATTAAAGTTTTTCTCGAAAAAAAATTGAAATCCCACACTCAAACTGTGGCAATTTGCAATATAAAAACACAATAACTGTCGCTACCGGCGTTTTGTAAGCCACATTGTCTTTGTTATTTCTTTACACCAAAAAATATATACATATTCACATACAAACATACGCGGTGCCACCAATTACATACAACAAGCAGCGCAGGCATGTTCAGCAATTTTTCATTTCCTTCGGAGCATGCGCAACACATTGTGTCTTGCACGACAAACGGCGACGTCTCGAAGATGCAACCGAAGTGATAAAATAGTTGTACACCATTTGGTTGCATGCAACGGTCCGTTGATGGCAGGCAGGTCGCGTACTTATTGTTGTTGGTGAATGCGTTGCCGGTAGCCGCAAGCAGCCTTGATCGGCATCCCACATATGAGGCGCAACAACAACAATAGCGGCACAACAACTGTCAAACAACATTGTTGCAGTAGCAAGCGAAAAGTATGCGATCGCTTGACAGCAGGTTGCACTTGCTGCCACATTAAACCAAAGCAACAGTAACAACAAAAACAAAAGAGCGCTTAAGGCAGCAACAACCCTGGCATATTTCCAACTCCATTTTTTTTTATTTCCACCGTTGTTGTTGTTCTTTTTGTTGTAACGATTTTTAAACGCGCATTACTACCGGCGGTTTTAGTTGTTGTCGTTTGTCTTTCGCTGGCCACCATTAACATTAACGCCTTATCAGCGTGCATGGCATCGCGAGCCAAACCATAGTGCCATAACAACAAACACACCAACAGCAACAATGCAGCCAAATACAACAAAAAAAAAATTACGAAAAATTTTCCAAAAACAATATTATTCGCGCCACTTTTTTGACTATTAGCTGGCGCTTCGTGTCATAGCGTGAGAGTTGTTGTTGTTATTGTTGGTGTGGCCTGCTGCCTGCGTGACTGTGCTCTGTTACACGCGTTGCGCAAAATATGCAACAACAAATAATGCAATTTAATTTTTTTCCAAAACTTTAATATTTATTTAATATTTTTGTGTTGTTGTTGCTATGTTTTTTCACAAAAATCCTAATCTTTTGGCAGTCAACAATGCGTGACGCCATGCAACATGCACTGTTGCTGCTGGTTGGTGAATGTGTTGTTCGGTGTAAGCATGTGCAATCGGAAAATGCATTTATTTCAGCTTTTTGGTGGTGGCTGTGGCATGGGTGTGTTGGCGCCGACAGGTGAAACTACGCAACGCCAAAATTGATCGCAATCTAAGCAACAGTAAATGTGTTAGGAAGAAAACGCTTTTAGAAGAGGACGCAACAATAAATATACAACACTTTCCCGGATATGGAAAATGTTGTATATAGTTGTTGTTGTAGCAGTTCATTCCATATGACTTTTAGGTTATAAGAAAAGACGCTCAGATCGCTTATCTAAGAAAAAGGTCTTTCAAGAGATCGGAAGCAATGAGGTATTAGTTGGCGGTTTAACTCTCGAATCGACGCTAGCTCTCTCTCTTCTCTTCTCTGTTGTTGTTTTTTTGAAGTAACAGACCAGAGAAAGAATGGGTTTCCGAGTCGACAGACCTTAGCCAGAGAAAAATCCATGCTTTGGAGACCGCTCCGAAACGTACATCTAACCGTTGGCGGAACGGTCGAACACTACATCTATAGTTAACGGTTACTTGAACGTACTTATTAATAGAGGTAACCCAGAGCCCCAAAACCGGTACCGGTATGAAGTTAGTCTGGGTCGATATTTTTCTAACGTATCTCTGAGGGGCTTTTCTTATTAGATAGTAGATTAACAAATTCGGGCGCTAATAGCGAACAACCACAGTAGACTTAGTGGGTGGTTGGCATAATCTCAAGATATATGGACTTATGTATTTTCCCAAAATAACTCAGAGCTCTCGTGTATATCCTAATCAGGTTTCCAGTGAGAACGGATACTTTCAGGACGAAATTAATATACTAGCGACTTTTAGGATAACAGTTCAATTTTATATTTAAGATACCACTTGGAATGGCGTTGAGTGCTGAATAAGACGATATGCTGAGGTCTTTTAAGGTAAGAAGGTCCTAAAATAAATACAACTAGAGAGCTTGAAATGAATTGTCCATAACGTGTGAGTGTTTCCGAAGCTCTTTCTGGAGGGATCTCTACTTTCGATAATCTAAGATGGGTGACAAGGTCCATATAACTCACGAATAAAAGAATATTTAAATAAAAAAGCTTTTAGATTCAATAGTTCTTTGAACTTTGAAAAAAAGCAGCATTAACTTTGGAAGATTTTTGGCCCGAACGAACGGACGAATGAAGGAGGACTCTGCGGAAGCAGTGTATTGATTGTGAAACTAGTATTATCAATAATTATAGATCAACAAAGATTTGTTTAAAAAATTGAGCATAATCACTGGCCGTATTATTCCATTTTTAGTTTATGCTTAAGGAATACAAGCTAGGGAACCCTTCTAATAGATGATAGTGATGGATGAGAGTAATGAGTTTCTGAAGATTGAAAACTACAAGCATAATTCTACACTTTCGTTGGATTCAATTATTTGTGTAGTAGTGTTTAGTATTCAGTAAATCTTTAAAACCGCCACACGTGACCCACTATGCAAAGCAAGTGGAAAGTTTGTATGAAAAAATAATGCAAAGATAAATAGTTCTAGTGGCACAGAGACATCCTCAACCGGAGCAATGTACAAATATCCACATACAAATAGTAAATATATATCTTACAAATGATAAATCGTTGCATGAAGACACAAGTGAACACACGAGCATAGAGTCACAGAGCTCACGTCTCTGCAGCAGCATCGCCGCTAAGGCCGCAGAGCCGTCGAACTCATTACATTAAAAATGCGCTGGGCGATTGTAAAAGTATGAACTCCGAGCGTTAAAGCACTAAAAACTGGAGCGATGTGTGCAATAGCAAAGGGAGAGACCGCAAATAGATAGCTCTGTGTGTCTTCAGCTCCGCATCGCTGCAACTCAACGCGGCTGCTTATGCAAATTGCAGTAAATTGAATTTGTCTGATTAAGTTTTTATGCTGGGTTGGTCAAAGGCACAGCGGACGACATGGCGAAGGGAGCAACAACGCAACAAGAACAACAACAAGAAGAGGTAACAAACTATAAAGTGATGGAAGGAAGAGCCGGAGAGTGCATCCATCCGACGTTCACTTTACGCCACGGCTGGCTGGCTGGATGGATGAATGGTTGGTTGGTTGGTCGGTTGGGCGTTTGGCTGATTTGTTGAACTTTTGGATGCTTGATTGGCTGCCGGCCTGGTTGATGGGTTCATGCATTGACAAACGCGGACTGGAGAGCAAATACAAGTATCTACATTCAAAGCACACAACGGCGGTAGCAGCAGTTATACGAAAACTGTGGCGCGCAGCTGCGTTGCACACATTTCGTAACTGCCCCCCGAGGGAGATAAGCGCACAAATATGACAGTTCATATCAGCAGGCCCACTTACTTACTCCCGATAAATGTACTTATACTATACAGCTATATACTCCACTTATACATACATATATGAAGGCAAATATATTCGAAGGCAAATATGTGCTTGCACTTGGCATATTCTTGTCTTCCATCTTTTCGTTCTACTCTCTGCGGTCTATGCACTCGCCTCTTGCCTTTGGGTAATTGAATTTTATTTATAGGCGCGTTTAGTAATGATGGCTCTGCCGGTTGCCCGGCTGCTTGCAAATTAAATGTAAATAAAAAATCACCAGCACCTTATCTAAGCGTTGTGCAATCATCGGCGAGCGTTCCGAAGAATTGTCGGAAGTGTTGTGTGCAGCCGCCGGACCAATTTCAATGTTAATATTTGCCCTGTGTGTACTAGTTGTTGGCGCAGCGTTCGTTGAGCTGTGCAGTTGGGCAAATATTTTCTTCTGTGAAGTAATTGATAAAATTGCACGTTCGATCGCTGCACGTTGGCAGTGAGTTATTCGTTGTTGAGCGAATTATATGCGTATGAGATTGCTTATTTGATGATTGAAGATCTGAACTTGAAGTACCATTTGTATTGTTATTCACTGAAGAAATCACTTTTTCATAGATTTTTAGTATTTTTCTTTTATTTTCGATGATCTACTTCTGGTACAGCGGAGTCTTTCCTTTATCCCCAATATTTCGGTTTACCACCTTAAGCTACGTACATACTATACATATTTCAGTACTACGGTCCCCAAGTACAGGCATGAAAACCTGGTTGGAACTTTCGAAACTGCTCGATCTTCAACTCTCCATAAACATCAAGTTCCATCTGTTTCCATAGATCTTAGAAACTTTCCTCATATTACTACTGGTATTTGCTGTGGTAACTCCACCCTTAAAGCAGACTGAAGTCGTGCACTATCTTTTGAAAAGTAAGGAAGCCTAATGGAAAAAATGCTTATGCGTATTGTATTTACTGAGAAACACCAGCTTTCAAGTTGAGTCGAAAGAGGATAGGGACCCCTTCCAAGAATTCACAATAATATAAAACTTTCGTAAAACCCTCCACCTATTTTAAGTCGTCCGAGGGAGGACCATCCGAAACTATGTCGAACAGAGTGTTAAGATCATCTGAAACTGAATCCAGTATGGGACATCTCTAACAACTACTCCGCCACTCTCAAAGACCTAATATAGTTATTTATATTTCTGATTTGTCAAGTGATGGAACTCTTCTTCGATCCTTTTTTAATTTTTTGTATCATTGTCTTCAAAATATCGACATTTGTCTCAAGATTCTCTATATAAAATGGTATAGTCCAGTATAGCCCAACTCTAACCCCGAATTCCTGAGCTTGCAACTCCTTAATTCAAAAAGACACCAAGTTATCAATGACTAGTCCCACAAATTACAACAACAAAAAGGAATAAAGAAAGATTACAAAAAATCGCTTGGCCCACAGCGGCAAATTAGCTTTACTATCAACTAAATGGTATGCGACCCACAATGCAATGCGCGTCTGCGCCATGCGAGACCAGAACGAATCCGACGTCATCATCGACGCCGGTTCAGGGTCAAAGCAATGAAAAATTAACCGAACAAACCCGCATGTCTAGGCTACAAATGCTATGTATGGTGAATGCGCATCGATGCGTGCCACCAACGCTGCACCCACGTAGTGGCAATAAGAAAACACGGTAGCCACCAGCCATATGTACCGTGTAGCGTTGCAACGGTGCAATACAGGCACACTGTGGCATGAAGTGTGTACGCAATGCGCAGGCTTGGACAATCAAACGCTTAACGGTTGGCAGCGCAGACAGGCGTTGCGGTGCGTTGCTAGAAAAATTGCCAACAATAAAGCAGTTGTTGTAACCAAGTTCTTGTTGTTGTTGCTTGTCGCATTTGCTGCGTTTTGGGTTACAGACGAAAATTTGTACCAACTTGACGGCTACAACGGCTACTGCTGGCTGACACTTGCAACATCGGCTGCTGTCGCAAACCACCGCTGCGTCGTTTATGACTTTTATTGTTGGCCAAACTGCACCGGCACATTGTTGCAGCGGTAACTAGCGGTTAGCTTAGCCGCTTGTAATAATGTCAATTCAATTAATCTTCAATGTGCGCGGCCGTTTTGCGCACTCAAATGCGCGCATTGTGTGTGTCAAAGGTGAATGAGTGGTTTGCGCATGCGCAGAAAATGCTTCTTGCATTGTAATGGATATGAGTGCTATTATATGCCATATGCATATCTATCTATACATATTGCAGCATTTCTGTGCCACAGCTGCATTTTTAGCCATTTTTCCATTGCATTCTTTTTCGTTAAAATATCGAAGTTATTAAAATGAGTGATTGTGCTTTGCTTTGTTGTTACTTTTGCAGAGTGTTTTGTTGCGAAAACTATGTCGAGGAAGCGATAAATCGGTATTTTATCAAGCTTCTAAGTTCGATTGTTGCACAAAATTAATTGTTGAATATGTTTTCTCATGAGAAAATGATTGGAAAATTGGCAATTTTAGTTAATGCATATTCATATTGAATAGATTTTGCAATGTGTGTCAATGATTTATTCAAAATTTCTTAAATTCAGAAACTTGAAAATCTGTGAATTTTAAATTGGAAACTAAAATTAAAACTTTTGAGACAGAAAAAGTTTGTAGAAAACCACACATGAGATAGAGTCTACACTTCGGAAAAAAATATGACTAATTATGACAGTTAAGTAAAGCAAATAAAAGGAAGTCGAAACAGAAAGGTCCCTCTCAGACATTCTAACCCATTACCGACTATACGGATGAAATGAAAGCGCTCAGTCGAGATAACAGAATCAATAACAATCTTTCAGTTCATTAAAAGATCTGGGTTCACTGCATGCAAATCAGGAACTTTTTCTAGAAATCTAGGTGACTATACCTAGGATTTCTAGCAGATTCCTCACCTATAAACTTTCCTGTCTTTACGATTACTATTGCTTCAATAATGTTTGTCATGAATTTCGTGATAATAGATATTTTGGTAATAATTTGACTGTAGCGCCATCTATCAGAAGGAAAATGTAGTGATTTTTTTTTTAACTTTCCAAACATATTTGAATATGTGCTGCATCTAACTATAAATTAACCAATATTTCACGAGTTACTATAAAGTTTTTCCCAAAATGTCAGCAAAAAATGTAATTTTGATACAAACAGCCATTAGACCCATATGAGATCTTTCATTCACGGTATTCCTGGATCTCGTTTAGAACAAGGTAACATTAAAAAGACTCATGAACACAAAGTATGAGTCCTGAAGTTTTTAAGTGGTGAGTCGTAGACTAGACGAACGCATCTGGTATCGAGACGAATGATCTTTGGACCAGAGCCAGCAATGATCTGGTTATCTTTTCATGTAGTGCATTTGTAACAAATATGACCCTTATTATGCCACATTTTTTGGATTAATTAATGGTCTTTTCGAACAGCTATAGGTCTAAATAACTAGATGGTTGGTATATTTATACTCTCGCAACAAATGTTGCTAAAGAGAGTATTATAGTTTTGTTCACATAACGGTTGTTTGTAACACCCAAAACTAAACGAGTTAGATATAGGGTTATATATACCAAAGTGATCAGGGTGAAGAGTGGAGTTCAAATCCGAATGTCTGTCTGTCCGTCCGTCCGTCCGTCCGTCTGTGCAAGCTGTAACTTGAGTAAAAATTGAGATATCTTGATGAAACTTGGAACACTTATTTCTTGGCACCATAGGAAGGTTGCTTTCGAAAATGAGCAAAATCGGACCACTGCCACGCCCACAAAATGGCGAAAACCGAAAACACATAAAGTGCCATAACTAAGCTATAAATAAAGCTATGGAAATAAAATTTGGTACGAAGGATCGCACTATCAAGGGGCACATCTGGATGTAATTTTTTTGGGGAAGTGGGCGTGGCCCCGCCCCCTACTAAGTTTTTTATACATATCTCGCAAACCAAAAGAGCTATATAAACCAAACTTTCTGCAGTCGTTTTTCTTAGCCACTTCCTAATACAGTCCAAAAATGAAAGAAATCGGATCATAACCACGCCCATCTCCCATACAAAAGTTAGGTTGAAAATTACTAAAAGTGGGTTAACTCAATAACGAAAAACGTCAGAAACACTAAATTTCACATAAGAAATGGTAGATGAAAGCTGCACTCAGATTTTTTTACAAAATGGAAAATGGGCGTGGCGTCGCCCACTTATGGGTCAAAAACCATATCTCAGGAACTACTCGACCGATTTCAATGAAACTTGGTTTGTAATAGTTTCCTTACATCCCAATGATATGTTGTGAAAATAGGCCAAATCGCTTCACAACCACGTCTACTTCCTATATACCAGAACTTTGAAGACGATCTGAATCGTTTACTTTACAATATATAAAGTAAGTACTAGTGAAGATATCGGTGCAGAACTTTGCACAAATGCTATGTTAATAGTTTGGCAGCATCATTCTAAAAATCTCCGAAATCGGACCATAGGTTATCAAGGCCCCATATATCGAACACGAGGACCTCGGTGCTTCTAACCTAATATTATGGTTTCCAACTTTCAATGGACTTTATACAATATGTATGACGAATATGTGGGTCAAATTGTGTATTATATAATATAAATAAAGTTAAATAAATAAATTGCGAGAGTATAAAATGTTCGGTTACACCCGAACTTAGCCCTTCCTTACTTGTTTTATATTTAAAATATCAAAGCAAGTATAATAGTTTATCTGTATCATCTTCGTTTCAAAACAGGTATAATCATTTTAAGTTTTTGACAGAAGAATGCCTGAAGATGTGTTCATAAACTCGAGTCCATAGGAATGATCTCTCTACGGCTTAGTGTAGGGATGGTTTCGTCGGTATTCATTCGTATTTAGTTTCATATAGATGATTCTCCGTGGATCATCATTAAGGTTGACATTCATGACTTACATTTCACAGCTGGTAGATTCGAGATAAGCTTTTGAAAGAGAATGCTAGTCGAACCGAGTTGTCAAATCTGCTGAAATTTTTTTAACTTGAAAGTGATTCTTAATAAGCTAAGTATTGGTTTAGAGCCTACTATACTTCGTTCATTGAATAAAACTTAACACCCTTACCAAAACTGTTTACAAAACTGGACGAAAACAAATTTTAAATTTTAAAAGTAATATAATTTTCTCCCATCGCTCATACATACACCTCATTGTGCTGTACACTTTAATATAATAAATTTTGATTAAAACCTTTCATGGGATCTCGTCTCACAATTCTCACATTCATCTGCCGGAGGATCATAATATGTTCAGCCAGGCTCCCTTACAACACGCGTAAATTAAATTTTGCTGTATGTATATAAGCGTATAAACTCCCATTTGGCGCATAATAAAATAGCATTTTAATTACTTTACAACGCTGGCAGCGTCGACAACAAATGGAAATAAATGAGGCACGTCAGGAAGGCATACACCCACCAGCGACAAGAGAATAATAGTGAAAAATATGCTGCTGCTGCTGCGGTGCCTGCTACTGCCAGCCGCTTTTGCTAAATAATAATATTTAATTTCTGGCATTCTCTTTTAGCACACGGCGAGAACTATGCACAAATTAATATTCCGCCTTTAAGACTAACAAGCCGCAGCCGAGTTGGCTGTGCCGCCGCGAGTCCTGCAGCAGCAGCAACAACAATGTGATATGAGTCAGCGCAGGTAAAAGAGTCACAAGAAGTATGAAAAAAGTCGACAATTTCCTGCTCAGAAATTCTTGATTGCTGACTGCCACAGCCAGATCCAGAGCCTGAGACAGAGTTACAGTCAGCCAGAGCTGGAGCAACAACCGCCACACCAACGCCAACGCCCAGCCTGCAGCCGCCGTGCTTACTGTAGTGACTGAGTAGTTCATTTACTGCACCGCCCTGTAGCCCTTTTGTGGTGTTGTTGCACTTGGCGGTCGCCGCTTTTGACAGATTTTTTCATGAAAAAAGAATGCGCAGGCGCGCGCTTAGCACACAGCACCCACAATCAATTTCAATTTGCAAAGGTTGCAGCCCAAACGGTGTTGCACGTTTGCGACTTTCATTTTTTATTGCCTTTTTGTTGTTGTTTTTATTAGATTTTTGTATCACTTTTGTGTCGTTTTGAAAGTCATTTGTTATGCGCATGCGCCCAGCGGCGATGACTCATCCTTCGCGCGGTTCTAAGCAGCATTCCGCGGCGCGGTACTGTCGGGCGCTCCGTGGATTGTGCAACATGAGGGAAGACGATAGAGGTACACTAAGACTGTCTGGAGATACGCAAAGAGCAGCTGATTTTTGTTTGACTGGAATGCCATGGCTGCCTGTGCATCGTAGGCTTCTTATTTTTACTTTTCAAGGCGCTTCTGGGCCTGCGCTTCATTCACTTCCTCTTGCACATACTTATAACTACAAAGTTAACTCTCCCAGCCTCATAACTGAGTTCACTTAATACCCAACCGAAAGCAGCGACATTAATATATTGAAAAATGAAAATAAAATCTCATCACAACGTGCTTTGGCAACATGCCTCTAAGCTGCCTCTGTGCGCGCTCATGTGTTGAACTTAACAACAATTCGTTGCGGTTACGCATTGCCAGGCCAATGCATCGTTGATTTTTGCTATAAATAAAAATTCAGCTACAATATTGTCTTACTCGATGGTTGTCATAAACAGATATATCTTGCTATATTCATACAGATACAACAATAATAGTGTTGTTGTTGTTGTTTATCATTTGTGGTTTTTTTGGTGAAGCGCACCAGCTCAGATTTCCGTTCTCATAAATATTTATTTAGGCCGCCGGTGTTGCCTTTAACAACTCATCTTCATGCAAAACGGATACATGCGACACCCACACAAACATACATATAATATATATAGACATACATGTATATATGTATATAAATATATAGAGATATTGATTTTTGTGTTGTATTGGCTTGGCTATGTGATTTTAATACATCGATATGCATATTTATATAAATATATTCTACATATGTATATATTTATGCGCAGCTCATATTTGTGCTACATACATGCAAGCGTTGTGATATCTCACACATTATGTGATACATTAGGGGTGTACTTAGAATGAAATTATTAAAAAAATATATAAAATTCAATTTTATTTTTTTACTTAAATACACAGAAGGAATAAAATATTTAAAATTTATTTTTATAACCATTAGGGATGTTCTTAAAAAATTATCATTCGAAAAAAAAAATATTAAAAAGTGTCCTAAGCAAAAATGAATGCTGAAGGAATATAATATTTAGAGAAATAATTTGGAATAAATTTTTAGGCACATTAGGGATGTACTTAAGGGGTTAGGGGTAGTCAGAGACGCGAAAAAATTAGAATTTTCAGTAAGTTTTTTTTTTGCTATTAAATCATGTAATTTTACAAAAGTAATAATATGACTTTATTATACAATGTTTTGACTTAAGGTCACGAAAATTAAAAAAAAATATATAGTTTCCAAAAAGTTAAAGCTCTCTGTGTTGACCCAGTTTCAAAAAAAGGTCCTTGCGGTGACAATCATAAGTCCTTGGAGATTCTTTTAAAATAAATCGGATAAAAAAAATAAACTTCAAATTTTCTGAGTATATTTTTAAGATATTACACTTAACGAAAATACAAAAAAATGATTTTTTGAAAATCCTGACTACTCCTAACCCCTTAAGATAAAACCCGAAATAATTATTTAAATTTTTCTTTGGAAAATAATTTTAAGGAATCAAATAATTGAATTATTTTTAAATGACTTTTTAGGTGCATTAGGGACGCCGATTTTTCTAAACAAGATAGTTGGAGTACAACTCATGCAAGAAATTAAAAAAAAATATTTTTGAGACCCAAATAAATTAAGTATTTCAAAAATTTAATATGAAACACGTATAAATTATTTAACCAAATTTTAAACAAAATTTTTAAATAAAAATAAATAAATTTTTCAAAAATTGAAGAAAAAATTATAAATAAAAAATTTATTCGAGGACCCCCCTAATGTATCAAATTTTTTACCAACGCTTGTGTCAGCGATTTGTTTTGCTGCCTTTAAAATTTCACCGTATTTTATTTGCTTAGCTTTTTGAAACGTGAGAAAGGATCGTCCTCAAATCCAATGCGCTCATTCATACCGACAACCATATATAGAGGTGGATATAGCAAAATCATAATTTTCTTTTTATTTACATATTCATAGTGTTTGCTTCAGTAAACGTTAGGAGCGTGAGACTTCACATACAACGGATTTGTTCGGAATATCAAATTTGTGTTGATATTGCATGTGACATTAAAATTAAGTTGTGAGTAAATAGAACGGACAGTTTTATAGCATAATGAACAGTTAGAATATGTATACAAAAATTGTCAGCGAAGTGATTTCAGAATATTCAAATTGCGATTTTGTTTTTTCCAGTATATATTATATTTATTTATATTTATATATATTTTTTTAAATATTTCTTTGAAAAGTTGATGGCTAGGCACTTCACTTGCACTTTTCCAGCGATTTCTTTCTTTCATTGCGTTGCAATTAGTAATCATTGCAATGAAATCAACAAACCTCAACAGCAATAGCTTTGAAATTTCACTCGCTCACTTCCTAGCTGCGTGTGCCTGAGCGTGTGCGCAATCGCAAACGGCTGATAAGAGCACAAGAAAGTAAACGCCACAAGCTGTGAAGCTTTTACTTTCAAAATACAAAATTACAAGAGACTCAATGAATTGGGTGCCTGCTAGATGCCACCATGCAATGCCTACTCCGTTTACATCAATTGCCAATTTGCCATTTAGTATTAAACTATGGAGGAGTTTGCTTGCGTGCAACAAACACGAATTCGAATGCCACAACACCGCCACAATTTCCTCAATACATTTAATTTTCATTTTTATCGATTGTTTAATTTCTTTCCTTAATATGCGCCGCAGTAATGCTCGATTTTCGATATGTTTTTCAACTTATTTTTTTTTTTGGTTATGCTCATTTACCTTTGCTGCAGCGGCGGCGTCATATGGCGCGCGGCATAAAATTTCGCCTGCATAACAATTTGTAGATAAACACAAATAAAATTGTATCACACGCTGACGATCAACAGCGAGAAGTCACGCTATTTTGCGCGATTTTCGTTTTCGCCGTTTTTGTGGACAAAAATTAAGTTGTAAGCAAATTGGTGAAAATTGAGCGCGAAATGTGCAAGCAAAATTTGTGACCATTTAAAGCATAAATTTGGGAAGAAAAAAACTCTGAAGTGACGCTTAGAAAGATAAGCTCAGGGGTGAAATGCTGTTTGGCGGTTTGACCATTGAGACTTTGGCGGTGAATGGCGATAAGCGAAAATATTTGAGAAGAAAATATCGAACATAAAAAAATTAAAAAAATAGTTTTATAATACCGCAAATAAAAAAAGATCGTAAAAGTAAAAAAAAATTTTGAAAAATTTGAAAATAAAAAATATCGAAAAATAAAAAAATATCGAAAAATAAAAGTAGATCGAAAATATAAAATGAATAAATAAAAACATAAGAAGAAATAAAAAATCGAAATCCAACAAAATTTCTCGAAAATAAAAAAAATCGGAAAATACAAAATATCGCCAAATAAAAGAATTATAAAAAATTAAAAAAAAAATTATCGGAAATTAAAAAAAAAAATAAAAATATTGCAATATAAGAAAATAAAAAAATATTGAAAAATCTACAAAAAATTATCAAAAAATAAAAGTATACCGAAAATATAAAATGAATAAATAAAAACATAAAAAGAAATAAAAAATCGAAAACTAATAAATTTGTATCGAAAATGAGAAAAAATCGGGAAATAATACATATTGAAAAATAAAAAATTATTGGAAATTAAAAAAAATCGTAAAATAAAAAAAATTATCGAAGCAAAAACTTATAGAAAAATAAGAAATTAAAAAACAAAAAATTATCGAAAAATAAAAGATCGAAAATTAACAAATCTATATCAAAAATCAAAACAATTCGGAAAATAAAAAATATCGAAAAATGTATCGAAATTTAAAAAATATATTCGACAAAAAAATATCGGCAAAAAATATTGGAAATATAAAAAAAGTTTCGAAAATTTAAAGAAATATCAAAAAAGAAAAAATATACTTATATCAAAAATTTAAAAATACAAATCGAAATATATAAAAAATTATCGAAAACTAAAAACAAATCGAAGAAAAAAAATTATTGAAAAATAAGAAAATATCGAAAAATATAAGAAATTCAAAAATATCGAAAACTCAAAAAAAAAACTAAAATATAAAAATATCGCAAAACAAATGTATCAGATAATTAAAAAAATATTGAAAATAAAAAACTATCGACAAAAAAGTATCAAAAATTAGAAAAATATATCTATAAAATACTATCGAAAATTAACAACTCTATACCAAAAATCAAAACAATTCGGAAAATAAAAAATATCAAAAGATTTATCGAAATTTAAAATATATTTTCGACAAAAAAAAAAAGTGGAAAAATAAAACATTTTCGGAAATTTAAAGAATTATCAAAAAAATAAAAAAAATATCGGAAAATAGAAAATTTTAAAAAGTAATTATCGAAAAACAAAAGATTGAGAATTAATAAATCTATATAAAAAATGGCGGAAAATAAACAATATCGAAAAAATTTATCGAAATTTAAAAAATATATTCGACAAAAAATATCGAAAAATAAAATTCGGAAATTTAAAGAAGTATCAAAAAATAAAAAAACCTATATCGAAAATTGAAAAATACAAATCGAAAATAAAAAAAAAAAAATATCGTAACATGGAAAAATCGGAAAAAAATTTATCGAAAACTTTTTAAAAATGAGAACAAAAATTGAGAAAATATTTAAAATTTTATATAGGTTGCCGCTAGCAACTTTCCTCGTAATTGAAGCAATAATCATTTACTGCTTCCTCAGCTTGCCGTGAGGGATACGCTATGCTTCACTGCGGATATTTAAGCAAAAAAAAGCTAAATAAAGAAGATTTTCATTGAAAGGAAAGCAAAGATCATATAAAAATATATGAAACTTAATAACTTAGTATCGAGCAACAAGTGCAATCAAACTTGCCACAAACAACTAAAAATAGACATTATTTTGAAATACAAAAACAAAAACCGAAAAAGAAATAATAACAATAATCCTAAAATTAAAACAATTACAACGCATAAAATTAATTGCTGATAAAATGCAATTAAGCGCAAATGCACGCTGCACGCCGATTGCTGCGCATGCGCACAAGCCTTGCCACTGCGGCCGTTCGCCGGGCGCCGCCAACGCACTTAGACGCAAATAACTGTCTATACGCTCACTTTCGATTTCATTTTATGATTTCCTCATGTTTTTTTTTTGTTTTTCACCCCAACTTTAATTTCAATTGATATGCTACGTTGCCATATTTGGGGCAATTGCACGCTATTACTGGCTTGCTTGCCACAACTGCCCACCACATCACCTTCGTGAAAATTTATACGCATTTCACGAAATTTTACAATCGTCGCTTTTTTATGCGGATTGCCGCAATGCAGACAGCAATTAAATTAATTTTGTTGCTGTCACCGCACGCTGACTACTGTTACATGCCACATGTCGCACATGCCGTTACGCGATGCACACACACTTTTTTATTAATGCATGTCGTCAGGTTGTTGCATTCAACTTCAACCACGAAGCAAGTCGATAATTAAAACTCAATGGTTTTTATCTACCATAAGCTTATTTATGAAAATTGCCTATGATCGGCTGGGGATAATAATAAAAATCATTCAAAAGAGCTCTTTATTGTTGCTACAATTACACAAATAGTTTGTGAAGCGTGTTTGTTTGTGGCATCGTAAAATTATTGATATTTTAATTTTAAGCCAAACAACAAGGTATGTTGTCGGAGAGAGTAAGTGGAAAAGTTAACTGTTTTGATGTTGTTTGGTTTTTGGCTTTAAAAGTTTGAGTTTGCGCAATAAAATGTTTATTCAAAATTGCTGTCAATAAAAATGTTGTCTGATAAGATGAGACGATTATTTTGGTATACTATTACTTATTTAGTATTGACTTTCCAGTAGATAAACCCAACATATTATCACTGCTGAGCGGAGTTGCCATCGTTATCAATAATTCACTCTTAACAGTATAGTAGAAATGATTTGTGCTGCTGGAAAATCCAACCCCTCCTTCGTAAATATCTCATATGCAACCATGACGCCTTGACTAACCGTACTAACTGTAAATTTTCAATCCTTTCAAGTTTTTGTTCACATCCTAGAGTCTATCCTTATCATAATACTATTATCCACCAAGCTATCCTGAAATTGTACAACTTAGAAGATAAAGTAGTAGCTGCTCACAACTATGACTTTTCAAAGCCCCAGTATAATAGTATACATGCAATATTGTGTTTCTTGCTGACTATTATGGACTTAATATCAGTATCGAAGTCAAAATTTCAGCTTTGAATGCTGGCTGGAAAATCTCCTGGTTGACATTTCATGGACCCTTCAAAAGGATAACTGTCGTAGACGGCTCAATTGTCAATATATGCAAAAACCGTAGAGAAAAGGGTACCTAGATATGGTTAATATGTCATTTCAGACATGCTAACGTGCCTTGATACGATTTACCACCATTCAGTATAATTTTAATTGCAGACATTTTATCCAATGATGACTGCAATATGTCATTAGTCAGAGTAGACTTTGCAATTTATTATAGACATGTTTTCGTAGTGTGACCTGTAACCTGAGCTCCAAGCTTGTGCAAAAAATTTAGTAATCATTGGAGATCTTATTTTTTTAATGATAATAGATACCTTTTTGAGTACAAATAACATCAGCTATTCCCCAATTAATCATTCAAAACTTTATGAAGGAATACGTACCTGTAAATAGAAGAAGATAAAAATATTAAATTAATATTTTATAAAAGTTAGTTTATTAAAAAAAAATATATAGATTTTCTTAAGGGGTTATGGGTAGTCAGTATTTTAATTTTTTTTTTTTTGTTTTTTGCATTTTCATTATGTCTAATATCTTAAAAATATTATCTGAAACTTTGAAGTTGATCCGATAATTACTTTTCGAGTTGTTCATAAAATAACAAAGTGCGCTCGGGCGCTCCAATACGATAGTGTGAAATTATAAATGGGTTTCTTCTCAAAACTATGTTTTTTGAACTGGTGATAACTGTAACTCAAAAACCGCTCAGGCGCTCCAATACGATAGTGTGAAATTATAAATGGGTTTCTTCTCAAAACTATGTTTTTTGAACTGGTGATAACTGTAACTCAAAAACCGCTCAGTAGATTTTAATGAAATTTATTTTTCTTTTTTTTAAGTTTTTCAAAAATTTCTATTTTTTAGACCAAATAACTATTATTTTTTCCCGAAAATCTATTAGGTCTACAACTTTGCTTCCGTCGTTTTCCAAACGATGTCTCTAGGGTCAAGCACTGGTCGATTAAATCGATTAAATCGTTTTATATCGATCTTGGACATTTGTGTCAACATTAACCCAACAAAATATTTGTAGAGATCTGTTTGCATCCCAAACTTATTCTCAACTGAAAATGTCATTTTTTGAGCCGAATTCTCGACATTTGCGGGAAATTTTGCTTTTTTTTTTTAATTCCAAGAAAAGTGCGGCTGTGGCTCATCGACATTTGTTACCGTTTTCATACAAAAAAAAACTTAATTTTACAAAAAAACGGCTTTTTTGGAACTTGGTCAACACAAACAGCTATAATTTGGAAATTACAATTTTTTTTTCAAATTTTCGTGACTTCAAGTCAAAATATTGTTTAATAAATTCCATATTATTACTTTTGTAAAATAACATGATTTAATAGCAAAAAATTGCTGAAAATTGTAATTTTTTCGTGTCTCTGAATCCCTCTAACCCCTTAATAATAACGAAATGTAAAAAGAGGTATTTGATAATCAATAGCTTCTATCGAGGCTATCGAGGTTAATGGCAAAAGGTTTAGGCGGCCAGTAATATATCCGTATGTACTAACTAAAATCTTTTCGATTAAGGCTAGAAAGTTTATAATCACAATGGAGATAACTGTTGAACGTATGATCTCCAGATTGGATCTCTAATATCTAATACCATATCAAATTCGATGTAGTATTCTGACCCCTGCAGATATGTAGACCGTACCATTATACACTACATTATACATTATTTTACTTTTTGATAGAGAAATATTATTATAAATATAAATGTTAAGATATCTACAGCCCTATATATGATTTAGTATTTTTGAGATGCAAAAGAAATATTTGGAGATTTCTGCAACAAATTATATTTGTACCCACCACTCTGAGTCTTTTAACTGTGTTAAATTTTTGAGACTTAATCGAAACTGAAAACTAACTTACTGAACATATATTTTCAAATATTTTGAAACTATAATTCAATTACAAGGACAAGTTGTTCCAGAATTCACTACTTGAAGCTAACCGTATACGACAGTTATCTTATGCTCATATAGCCAATATATGGCTTTCAAGTTCTCTCCTCCATTCGGCATTTTAAAGCTTACTACTGTTTCAGAAAATCTTAGCGACTGTTTTTCAATACAAAATAGTCCAGCTGTAGTCTAACATACATAAGTTCCTTTGTAAGAAAGGATGATTTCCAGCACCCTTCACAACACTTGACAATGAGTGTAATACAAGTGCAAATGAATGATTCTAAAGAGTATAAAAAAGGAATGAAAATGTATGTGCTAACTGATATTGAATATTTGAACACAATATCCCCGAGAAGCAAGCAGACATTTCTGCGAAGACAATTCCACAACAACTAAACTTGCATTGCATAAAAAAGTAAGAAAAAATACAGCCCAAAGACAGCATAAGTCGCAACATCCGCTCAACCCAAAAAATGAGCAAACGCATAAAATATTAAAATAACAACAACAAAAACAATAAGAACTTCCAGAGAAATATTGCAGCGAGTGCAATGACCGTTGCGCTGCTGTATGTTGCACTTTGTATGCCAAAGAGCAAATAAAGACAATCAAAAACGAACTGCTGACTGACTGACTGGCTGACTGACGGGAAGTGCAAACAAATCGGCAAGCAAACTTCGAAAATCACAAGCAAACATGGAATACGCAAAATTTATGACAACGGAAATGCATGCTTACGAAAAATTTTGAGAACACGGACAACAACAAGCACATAACATACAATAAAATGCAATAAAAATCAAGCAACAAAACATTGCTGCGTGTGTAGCATAAACGAATATGTTGAAAGGATATAAGACGAAATTAAAAAAAAATAAAATAAAAACAACAGCAAAGAGTCAGTGCACTGGCGCATGATGAGTAAATCAAGCGGCAACGCAAGATGAGTGATTGACGTGACTGCAAGCGACAACTGACAAGCGGAGCGGCGCAAAAACGGAAGGATTGTAGGAGGATTGCACAATGCTAGGAATTATAATCATCACTGCTTCAGATATAATAATATAACCCTGAGAGTTTAATGGCATTCGGACTTTTATGTAATTTTTAATCTTTTAGAATATTTAAGATTGTTATTTTTAATAGTATTTTGACTTCTACTGTCATATTAGCGAAGACACATACCGCTTCAGTTAGCTTGGACTCACACCTACTCATTTAAACTCTCTTAAGACTGCCTTAATTTAGTAAAAATTTATATATTAGGTTGGCAAATATATCCATTCCTCCTTTTTGTCTTTTGAATTTCGCGGCTATGTATAAAGCACTACAGAGCTCTTATCAATATTATATATCTTTGAAAGGTCTTGACATAACCTACAACACGACGCTATGGATGATTAGAGAAACTTTCCGTCAGATTAATGGTGTTTTGGGGGATGGTACTCTATCACTTCGAACTGCGAGGAATGGTCAGAGCGGGTGTAAACAACACCATAGATAAGGCAGCCGGCGGAAGTCCAGTGACGACGAATACCGATCAAATCATGGAAAACACCAAGTTAGACCGGCATGTGGCATCCCATGACATCGCCCAGGATATGGGAGTTAGTCACCAAACCATTTGAAACCATCTGCAGAAGGCATACAGTTTGATGTTTGGTTGCCGCATGATTTGACGCAAAAAACCCTTCTGATCCGAATCAACGCCTGCGATATGTTGCTGAAACGGAACGAACTCCACCCATTTTTGAAGCGGATGCTGACTGGCGACGAAAAATGGATCACATACGAGAATATCAAGCGAAAACGGTCGTGATCGAAGTCCGGTGAATCGTCCCAAACAGTGGTCAAGCCGGGATTGACGGCCAGGAAGGTTTTGTTATGTGTTAAGTGGGATTGGAAGAGAATCATCCACTATGAGGTGCTACCATATGACCATATGGTGCTTAATTCTACCATCTACTGCGAACAACTAAACCACTTGAAGCAAGCGATCGACCAGAAGCGTCCAGAATTGGCCAAGAGGAAGGGTGTAGTGTTCTACCAGGACAACACCAAACCACACACTTCGTTGATGACTCGTCAGAAGCTACGGGAACTCGGATGGGAGGTTTTTACGCATCCACCATATAGCCCGGTCATAGTGCCAAGTGATTACATCCTGTCCATAGCGAACCCCCGTGGTGGTGTAAAGTTGAACTCAAAACAAGCTTGTGAAAAGTGGCTGTCCGAGTTCTTTGCAAATAAGAAGGGCGGCTTCTACGAGGGGGGTATTATGAAGTTGCCGTCTAGATGGAAACAGATTATAGAACGAAATGGCGCATATTTGAACTAAATCTGATCACTGTAACACTCTTTATAAAGCATTGAATAAAAAGCAAAAAAGCGGAAGGGAGATATTTGCCAATATAATATAAGAGCAACACATCCATGCTAACAACTCAACTTCACGTACAACTCATCATACAACTGAAGGCAGCAACAAAGACAACCTTACAACAAACAACATCTTCATATCCTGTCTCTAAACGTCCACAAAATACAAAGGATCATTTTCAGAGCTCAGCATTTATACGCTTTGTTGACAACTTTTGTATTACTATTTCTCCACGCAACTTGCCACATGCAATGCATATAGCTGAAAATTGCACTCATTCTTATAAGATTTTACACATTCTCAAACAGTTGCAATGCTTTGTTGTCAGTTCCGTTGCAATTTTGTAGATTTTATACTTTCCTAGCAACAATATTTTTTCAGCTTGTTGTCAGCTGCTTATGCTCTCATGTCGCTGGTAATTAATGTTGCTGACAGATTGCATGTGACAGTTGCAACTCCTGTATGTTTCTCACAAGCATTGCAATAAGAGTTTATAACTGTAACAAAGCACGGATTTTGTGTACAAAACTGTCATAAAGCTGTGGTCTTACCGCGTTGCATGGCTGCAACTGACCGTTTGTCATGTACTTAGTGAGAGAGAACGGCTTTGATATGTGCTTCTTTACAGAGTTGTCATCGCCAAACACGACTGACATGTCACATTTATCTTAATTAGTGTTGCAAGTTGCAGCAACTACTGTTATACGATTTCCGTTTGTTGTTTCGCATTGCATGAATGAAGGTGTTGATGTGTGAGAAGTGTTATTTGTTTGTGGAGTAAATATTATTCTACAGTAGCAGTAGTCTATTGACTAAGAATAAGTTTACTGACCGTTAATGATGTGCTCTTGATTGTGAGATTATTTTTCTGGAGATGCTACATTATTTGTGTATGAGTTTTTTGAAGTTTTATGGAGTGTTCTGGAAAGCTCAAGATCACTTGGAATGAAAGATTTGCTAAGATATCTCACATATCAGCCGATAAAGACCACCGTATTTTTGAAAAACCTATAATTAAGTATATGGAAGCTAGAAGAGGTTATGACCCGAATTTAAAAATTTTTGAAACAGAGACATACTATTAGAATAAAAAGATTCCTTCTGAATTACATTAAAATATCTAAGAGATTTAACGATATTTTCGGCGAAAAATTTCCCCTATGAACTGAATTCTTAATGTTCGATATCCGGGACCTTGAAAAGTTATAGTCCGATATGCACAATTTAGTAAAAAATTATTAATGGCACAGAAGGTACAGATGATATACAGTATTTGTGTAAAGTTTTATTCCGCTATCTTCATTGGTTCCTAATGTATACATTATAAAGTGAAGGAATCAGATGGAATTCAAAATTGAGTTATATGGAAAGTAGTCGTGGTTATGAACCGATTTCACCCATTTTCCATCCGTGTCATCAGGGTGTCAAGAAAGTATTATGTACCGAATTTCATTGAAATCGTTCGAGTAGTTTTTGAGACATGGTTTCTGACCCATAAGTGGGCGACGCCTATTTCCATTTTTTGATACTCTCTTAGCAAACTTTTGTTGCGAGAGTATAAAAAGCTGAAGCTGAAGTTGGGAAAATTTGAGGTTGAGTTGAGGAAATAATGAAATTGGACATCAAAAGCCATACATTTCTTTTGATCATTGACAAGACCATATATACACTAATTACAGCTAGAATGGTTCTTGTCTTGAATTTAAGAATCATTTGATTGACCTGGAGAAGAATGTCAGTCTTCTATAAAAACTTGATATTGAATTTGAAGAAGTCAATTAGATCCGTTGGCTTAGAATTGATATAATGTGAAACAATTCAACTTCGTTTTAAGTTAAAATTAATATTGATAACTGTAGAGTAATCAAATATTAATGTTTTAGTAATCAACGTGTTATATGTGATATAGTGGTAAAGACTATCACTTTTAATTGATCTACTGATCTTTGGTATGATTTACAATGTTCCAATTATGAACACCTAATAGTCTTTTCCGTTGTGAATCAGTTTTGAAACCATATTGCGAAACATGAAAGTCTTCTTTAACAGACGTATATAAGACTCACACAACATCTCAGCTGTAGCAGCCGATTAATTAAACTAAAACAGATTTTAGAAGAGAAATTACCAATTTCTGATACTCATGGAGAGATTTTTAACTCAAGATCTAATAATTTTCATGTATTCGTCTATGTTTTTTTTCTCTCTTCCAGTTTAAGTTTCTGTCATTAATGACTTAATGATTACCATAATTTTGTGCCTTTACTTTTTGAAGTCAAAAAAGACATACTTTCGTGACGTCATAAATGATATCAGGAGAACGTTTGATTTACATTTACTAAGGATTTTTGACAGTTCATTTAGTTTCTTACATTTCGCATGCTAATCTCTCATAATCAAATTTACTCTCAAAACAGCTTATCTCAACGTACCAAAGACCTGTCTGTCGGTGCTAATGATCCGATTTGCATTTTTGCAGATTAACGCAGCGTGTCCGTAACGGCTACAAAGCGGTAATTTCAACTTAATGACTCTCTCTCTCTCTCTCGAGTGGTTGTTGCCCCAAAAAATTAGCCGCTAATTATAATTATATAATTGGTATTGGTGGTATTAATTATGGCCATTTCGCATGTTAGTCGGCTTTTTTCACTTATTATGTTTTGTCTCGCGTTTTCTTTATGACTCGCAGTTTTGTGAACTCCTTTGCGCCGAAGGCAACCATAATAATTACTTAATCAAATATTTTCACCGTATTTCGTATACTATGTAACCTTGACTTAAATATAGACTTTTACAACGCCACAAAAACTTACATTAAAACCATAAAATAAAGTTTTACTTTTGCTGATTTGTAAACTTTTTGAAAATTAAACTGGCATTAATGAGTACTGCCAAAGGGAGTTATGGACTGTGCGCATTCCATTCCCGCTGATATTCAATTAATGCAATACAAAGACCTATAATAGCGTAATGACAGCAACAGAAATCGATGTAGGGACGAGAGGAGGAAAAATATGAAGAAATCATAAAAATATATGGACAAGACAAATAGAGTGGCTTGAAAGAAGAAAAAAAGCTTTGCTAAAAGAAAAAATATTGTTTTTGCTAAACAACAACAACAATATAATTCACTTTACAACCGCAAACTGGAGTCGTGCGTAAAACACTATACTTTACTGCTGCAACATGTTGCAAGTATGTATCTATGTTGTTGTTGCACGAGTTTAATGCACACATAATCCAATAAAATGCCTTAAGTACTCGCATAAGAAGCGATTTGTAGCCACCGCACGCCTAGAAGCAACTGAAATTGGTTCAAGTGGAATTTCGTTGGGGAGAAGAGCAGAATAACTAGGTGGAGTGGCGGGGACTAGAAGAAGTCGAGATTACACTCACAGGTTAAATAAATGCATACAGACATACATGAGTACACAAACAAGAAATCAGTTATTTGTACCCCATCTACATGCCACAAACACTGCCCAGCTGTTGCTAGTTGCCGACAACAAGACACATGCGGACTTGTAATGCGCGCGATCCACAGACGTTGGGCAAATATACATATATATTATTCTATGTATTAATCAAAGCCAATCACAAGCAAACAAACAATAACAGCAACAACAACAACAATAAGCATAACAATAACCATGATTGCACATAATAGTCATAAATTAAAATTTATTCGCGTTTTATTGTATATTTGTTTGTCGTTCGAGTTGTTGTTGGTGTTGCAGCATGAAGGTGGAGGCTGAAGGTATCGAAGACGACGACCACTCGTAATATATGGCTCTAAATGATTTATGACTTTTTAAGGTTTCAGTTGAATATGCAATGATAAGACATTGTTTCAATGGAAATAGCAAATATTGAAGAGAGGAGAAAAAATATTTTATATAAGGTACTTACAATAATAGCGCTTTAAGAAGAACTTGGTGTAAATAGTTGCATTCCTTTTAGCCAGATCATTGCTATATTAAGCATATACACATAACTATCTGATCTGGCTGAGTGAGCTCCGAGTGTTTTATTTTTTACAGGAAGCATGACGGCAAGTCTAAATTATTAATATCCATCTTAAATACTTGATAATCTGAACACTAAGTTGGCCAATTTGATCAACATATTACAACAGAATATATACAGTAGGTATGGACGAGCGGCAAAATAAAGCTCAAATTAGGCAGAAGGTAGTTAACAAAGCTATTACCAGCTTCTGTAATATCAAAGAAACTAAATTTTTTTCTAAAAGTAGGATACCTTCTTCAGGGATATTATAGCGAATATGTTGAAACCCTATTGATCCACTTTGACCTTTTTAAAATAACCCTTAAATTTTGTTGAAAAATACTATTGCAAACACTTCAGTAAATTAGATTATGAAGTTACATTGTGTGTTTCTAATTGGTTTCACGAAATCCCACGTCAGAGCAACATACATAGTTATCATTATACGAATTCAATAGCAGTCAATAGGCTAAAAATACATGACCCGAACAACCAGAAGCAGGTCTATTATAAGTAGTTATTACAGAAAGATAGATTACAATTATTCTCCTCTTGTCTCTCCACCTGCGAATGGAGCACAAGATTTTCAAAGGAACAATTTCATATATCCAAGCAAGAACGTATTTTTTTATAATCAAAGTTTTTTGTGAAATTGGTCAGTTTTACAGGTCCATGTCTATATTCGAAAATTTAAAATTTTTATTAGAACATTTGGATACGAATAGAAAATGATTTTCGAAACGACTTTAAAATTTTGAGTCTCCAACAATCTACGATATACAATATCTCTACAACATCGTCCAAAAAATTTAAGTTGATCCTAGTAATAGTGATCGACATGCAGTCTGAAGAAGTTCCGTGTTCCAAGGTAGCTGGTATTGTCATTTAAAACTATAAAAGTGTTTTTTCTCACAATTGTATATTTAACCCTTTCATGCCCAATGTTGCGTATATGCAACATTGTACATATCGGCTCCTAATTCTCGTTATTTAAATTTTTTTAACCAGCGGTTTTTTCAATTATGTTGACTTATGTGTTATGCAAGCTTACAGTTACTTTTTCTGATTTGAGCTGTGCACGTGTTCACTCAGTAAGAGTTCTTAGCAGAGAGAAACTGACAAAAATCGTTTCGCGAAAAAAGTTATACAAAAGTTGTTATACAAAAATGGTTCAAAAACATAAAAATAATTGTTTTATTTTAAAACAAAGTGAACTATATAAATAAGTAAGGATAAGAGAGTTATTTACTAAAAAAATTTAATGAAAAAAGTGTTTAGTTTATTTATAATAATTTAATTTGTGCCTATAAGCAACATCACATAGCTAATGAACCAGGTAACATAGGACTTTGAAATTTTTATCACTTCATATTTGAGCTAAGACTAATGTATATCTGTCCTAAAAAAGCTGTTAGCTCCGCCCATTTTAATTCGGGCATGAGAGGGTTAAAATCCGTTGACAGGATTTCTTGAGAACTACTTAATCAATCTAGATGAAATTTTAGACATTATTGAAAATACATATATCTTTTTTTACACGAACGAAATCCATTAACCCTTTAAGCAATCGAAAATGGATTTAAGTATTTTAGGAAGTGGTCGAGAATATCTCGGATGCTCTTTACTCCAATACTCCAGTATATACTTTATTACAAGGAAGGTGAACCAGAATATCTAATGACAGACCGGGACCACTTCTAATATACCAAAGCACAGTATAATTCATAAAACATTTAATATAATATTTTATTGACATATTCATGACACGGATGAAAAATGAGCGAAATCGGTTCCCAACCACGCCTACTTCCCATAGAACTCAATTATGAAATCTGTCTAATTCATTCACTTTATAATATATACATAAGGAACCAATGAAGATAGCGGAATAAAACGTTGCACAAATACTGTATATGATCTGTGGAATCACTTGTGAAATTGTCGCAATTGGACTATAACCCTTCAATGACCCGGATATCGAATATGAAGAACTCAGTGCCTTATGGTAATTTTTCACCGAAAATATCGGTAAATCTCTCAGATATCTTAATTTAATTCAGAGGAAATCTTTTTCTTCTAATTGTTTCTCTCTGTACCAGAAATGGTTAAAATCGGGTCATAACTTCCCCTACTTTTCATATACCTAATTATAGGATTTTCAAAAATTTGATGGGCTTAATAGCTTATAAATCGGTTAATATGTGAAATATCTTAGCCAAATTAAATGAGCATATACTCTCAGATATAATGTATGTTGGTGATGAAAATGAGTAAAATCGGTTCAGGAATTACCTCATCCCTCATATACTATATATGATGATTTTCGTTTTTCTATTGGACTTTATGCCGAATATATGGGTCAAATTGTTTGTTATCTGAATAAAAATATAGCAATAAATTGCGAGAGTATAAAATGTTCGGTTGCACCCGAAACGATTCTATAACAATCTTCGAAATTCTACAACATTTCTTCAACCACCAATGCGGATTATAATTCGGAAAACATTCTAATTATAACTCTCAAATACTTTAAGCATCCTGGCAGGGTTTATGAAGATATGAATATATTAAGACTTACTTGATCAAATTATTTTCAGCAGAAGCCTTTGGACAGCATGGAGCTCACGTAAATGTATAGATGTCTCAGATAGAGTTAAGTTGGTGTTAGAGGAATGATTTCCACAAAATTCTTAATATCTGCATATCGATTAATTTAGATTTCTATATATTTCTGTTTTCTGGTTTTTAAAGGATATTTTTGTGCTTTTTATCATTAGATAATACTTCTAACATCTTCACTATAACATGTTATATTTTTTATTTCCACATTCTTCCACGATTCAAAATATATATTTTTAAATTGTATAATTATTTTATCCAATTCACATTCCTTTCTTTCCAAATTAAGAAATTTATTTTATAACACCACTACTCGCTTGATAGACACTTAGTACATTTATTATTTTATTTATACAATTTCTTCTCTATACGTGCAACAACATGGACAGGTCAATGCAACCGTACAAAATACTCGCTGCTTAGCACTGATAGTATCTATCTATCTAGCTATCTGTGGTACATCTTATCGCCCGTTTGTGGGAAACTTACATTTTAGTTACAACAAACACACGCACAACTAAACTTGCCGCTTGCCACATTTTTCGTAGGTCGAATGCGTTGACCTCATTTTGCCGCAATAAACAAAAACAACAAACAGACGCACGCACTGATGTACAAAAATGCAATAAAATAGAACAACAATAACAATAGCACAGCACACTGGTACTAAAGACCCACTAAACGAAGCGTAGAACTTAAGAAGGGAAACAAACAAAAACAACAACAAACACACGCGTTTGACTTTGGCCCTTTCTGCGGGAGGGTGGTTTGCTTTTTTTCGGGGAACACGTCGCGTTTGACCGGCTCCACACCCTGGAAAACTAATGCAGGAAAACTTTAACAGTTCTACTGGAACGTTACGTGGAACACACCCATATTTGTTGTAGATATATTTTTGTTGTTATTTTTTTGTTGTTATCATTGCAACTAAATTTTCAAGTAATTTTTCACTTTATTTATTTGCTTTTTCGAACTTCAAAGTAACACTTCACAAGAATAAAAACGTACAGGAAACGGAAGAAAAACTCCAATTTGAAAACACGCGTATTCACGTTCAACTCAAACGCTGAAATGCAGCTTATGCGAAACGCGTTGCACCGTTCATAGCTTCAGCGCTGGCTCTCGACTCTACTCGGACATGTGTAACACCCGCGCTATCAGAAACAACTGAGCATTCCAAAATCCAAAATCCATTCGCGGCAAACCAATTGCAGTGATGCCAACCTGGTGACGTCGACTGCGTTCGGCTGCGCAGCACTTGCCGCTTGCCGCTCTCTGCCCCGCCGGTTTAGCTCACTCAGCAATGTACAATGTTCACTCTCCACAACACTCGCACTCAACATTCAAACAACAGCCGAGTAAAACAGACCCAAGCAAAGCGGCAGCAGATAGTCACAGTGAAATAACAACAAACACATGCGACGCGCATGTCGAAATATCCACACACATGCCTGCTGAGTACGTTTATAAATACAGAAAGTAAATAAAAATATCACAAAAACAGTGGCGGTTTTATTTTCGGCTAATGTACACATGTGTTGTTGCTGTTGTCGCTTTCGTCACTACTCTGTATATGCATAAGTGTGTAGTTAGTTAGTTAGAGCTTTGTTGTTGTTGTGCTACTGCTGGCGTTGTGCACTGGCTGCTGACTACCGTAGCCAGCGTTGACTCTCAGCAGTGGCGCAGTGCCTGGATTGTGTTTTTGTTGTTGGCGTTACAAAAGTGCAGCCAAGTGTAGCCAACACGAAGCAGCAACAAATTTGTACGAATATGTGTATATGTAACAACAATAGCAACAAAATGTCACCACAGTGCATAGGTTGTGTGGCGCCCCAGTAGGAAATTGAAATTAATTAGTAGTTGAATATCTTCGTATATTGTTAGGATATTTATATTTCTTACTATTTGAATAAAACATTTTTATACTCTCGCAACAAAGTTGCTAGCAACAAAGTTGCTAAGAGAGTATTATAGTTTTGTTCACATAACGGTTGTTTGTAACACCCAAAACTAAACGAGTTAGATATAGGGTTATATGTACCAAAGTGATCAGGGTGGAGAGTGGAGTTCAAATCCGAATGTCTGTCTGTCCGTCCGTCTGTGCAAGCTGTAACTTGAGTAAAACTTAAGATATCTTGATGAAACTTGGCACACTTATTTCTTGGCACCATAGGAAGGTTGCTTTCGAAAATGAGCAAAATCGGACCACTGCCA
This sequence comes from Zeugodacus tau, assembly GCA_031772095.1. Classification (NCBI taxonomy): domain Eukaryota; kingdom Metazoa; phylum Arthropoda; class Insecta; order Diptera; family Tephritidae; genus Zeugodacus; species Zeugodacus tau. The sequence goes on along the minus strand of CM062652.1, from coordinate 17,642,096 downwards.
CGCCCACAAAATGGCGAAAACCGAAAACACATAAAGTGCCATAACTAAGCCATAAATAAAGCTATGGAAATAAAATTTGGTATGAAGGATCGCACTATGAAGGGGCATATTTGGATGTAATTTTTTTGGGGAAGTGGGCGTGGCCCCGCCCCAAAATCGGTTTTTTGCATATATCTCGCAAACCAATAGAGCTATATAAACCAAACTTTCTGCAGTCGTTTTTTTTAGCCATTTCCTTATACATTCCAAAAATGACAGAAATCGGATAATAACCACGCCCACCTCCCATACAAATGTTAAATTGAAAATTACTAAAAGTGGGTTAACTCACTAACGAAAAACGTCAGAAACACTAAATTTGACATAAGGAATGGCAGATGGAAGCTGCACTCAGATTTTTTTACAAAATGGAAAATGGGCGTGGCGTCGCCCACTTATGGGTCAAAAACCATATCTCAGGAACTACTCGACCGATTTCAATGAAACTTGGTTTGTAATAGATCCCATAGATTCTAATGATATGTTGTGAAAATAGGCCAAATCGCTTTACAACCTACTTCCTATATACCAAATCTTTGAAAACGATCTGAATCGTTAACTTTACAATATATAAAGTAAGCACTAGTGAAGATATCGGTGCAGAACTTCGCTCAAATACTATGTTTATAGTGGGGCAGCCCCATTCTAAAAATCGCCGAAATCGGACCATAGGTTTTTAAGGCCCCATATATCGAACACGAGGACCTCGGTGCTTCTAACCTAATATTATGGTTTCCAACTTTCAATGGACTTTATACAATATATATAACGAATATGTGGGTCGAATTGTGTATTATATAATTTTAATTAAGTTAAATAAATAAATTGCGAGAGTATAAAATGTTCGGTTACACCCGAACTTAGCCCTTCCTTACTTGTTTTTATTATATTTTTTCTAAGTAAAAAATATTTTTTTTAATAAAAATAGCTTTTTTATTAAAAATTAATTTTAACAGAAAACGTTTTATGTTGAAAATGAAAATTTCGAAATTTTTCCAAACAGTAATTATTTAAAGTTGTTGTTGTTAAGTTTTAAATAAAAATTGTTTTTTTTTTATTTTTTACTAAGTAAAATATTTCTTTTCCTTTTTTTTTTAATGAAGATAACATTTTTTAATTTTTTTTTAACAGATATTATTTTAACAGAAAAGTTTTTATGTTAAATATAGAAAATACTTTTAAAGAACTACAGTTGAACTTCCATAACTCGAAGTTCTTCACAACTCGAATTCTTGAATTGGCAATATAATTTAAATTTCATACAAATTACCTTCCATAACACAAAGGCTTTCCAACTCGAAGTTTTTTGTGGATTACGGTGAATCGAATTAGGAAAGTTCAACCGTATTTCATTATTTTTTTCTAAAAATTTAAATTTTCGTACTTTCTCTACGTATTAACGCTAATTTCGATTAACGAAAAAAGGGAAAATTTAAAAAAATAATCCTTCATCTCTATATTTTTTCAATCCTCCAAATAGTATGACATATGACATAAGAGAATGAAAAAAACTCAAAATTGTCAAAAATTCTTGAAGTGTACAAAAATTAATATCAAATTCAAATGTTTGTAAATGCTATTATAGAATATAGTAATGTACTTAATATAATAGTTCTCATCATGCTAAAACAATAACTTTTCATTAGGAATGGCTATCATTACATATTTCAAAAATAAAAATTTTTAATTAATATATTTTTCTTAAAATCCGTTTTTAGTTTTGAAAATACTCTTTTACCTGTAGTGGACAATATGGGTTCTGAAAGAAAAATTTTCATATATGTTTGAACAGTGCAAGTTTCGAGGAAAAGCGTCAAAAACTGGTATGCATTTTTCAGATTTTCAAACTTTTTAATGCCTCCCCAACTCTACGATAATTTTGTAATTAGGCTCGTTACTACTTATATTGTTCGGTTTGCAACCGAAATTATATTCTATGTATCTATGTAGTCTATGTAGGTATATTGAACTATTTTTTCTTTTTTTAAATATTATATTCAAGTCAAACATCGACCTCAACATCAACCTGAATTAAATTTTATGGAAAAACATTTATTTTATTTCGCATACAAGAAATGGAATGTCCTTTGTTTCATTAAACAATATTTTTTAAGAATTATGAAAACGTTGTTCTTGTTGATTTTACAGCAAAAATTTTTAAATGAGTTTAATAAATATCAGTGACTAACCCAAAACCTAGACTCCTGACAGTTGCCATAAAAAATACAGGATAATTTCCTACACACCATGCAACCACTTGGCTAAAGATAGATAACGAACGTAAATGTAAACAAATAGAAAAGAGCAATGCAACGAAGCATGACAAAGTAGCTCAGTAAACGGCAGGAAACTCTTTGAGCGTAATAAAGTAGTGAGAGCGTAGCTGACAAGCAAAACGAAGCAAAGCCGAGTACTAATTGGAGCGAAAATTGCATTCACATGCTTGCCGGCAGCATTGAAGGGTGCGGCGTCAAATTCAAGGAAGTCAGAGGAGCAAGAGAGAGTAGCAAGCAAAAAGGATTTTAGACAAACCGAAAACGAAATTTTGGGGGTTGAATGGGAAGAACGATGATGATCTCCAGTGATACCCAGGGGTTGAGTGGGTGGCTGCTGGTTACACCAAAGTATACAGTTCCTGGAATTGCAACTATTTTGAGAGAGCGGAAAAATTCTAACTAAACCGGAGAGAGAGCGAGAAGGAGCGTGTATAGAATGCATTATTTTCACGCTCTCTCGTTGCGCCTGTGAACTTTGTGCAGCTGATAAGCATATTTCGCAAATGTGGAAAATTGTCATAGCCGGGAAATGCACACAAATTTGGAACGGCAGATTAGAAATTTTGCAAAGTTCTTCAGCAGTTTCAAACAATGTTGGAAGGGTAGTTGAGCGTGAATTGTAGCTTTATTGGAGAAGTAATGGAAAGTGATAAGCGTTCATGCGAAAGGAGTGCTATTTTCTTCTTTAAAGTTCCGATGGCATTTAGATTATTTGCTTAATGGTCCTTCTTTAGTATCACAATTTTAATGATACGAATATTTTTCGGAAGATAAAAATGCTCAAGAATTTTGATTAAAACTCAACCTATCACTTTTTGTTTTTTTTCTGATGTTTTGGGCCTTTGATGTGGGTAGGTAGGTTAAAAGACTTATCTTTGCATCCGTGGTCGCAAAAGATCCTACCTGGACAGCTGTGAACACTCCAAAACACCTATCGTAATATAAATAATTTTGTAGTCCCGGTAAGATATAGGATGGTAGTTCAAGGGAGCGTTCTGAATAAGTCAGAAATCGTTTTAACTCGAACATTATAGAAAATACTCCAATACTGATATAGGCCAAGCTTTTTCTTTGATCATAATTACAGATCTTGGATCATAAGTCAAATCAATCAACCATTTTCATGGAATATTTTTTGGAGCAAACGAAATTCTCAATCTTCTTGGGCTTTAGCAATGGTCAGGTAAGTGAAAAATTCGACTGTTTTATGGTATTGGTGACTATAACAGAAGAGATAGTTGACACTTGTTAGAATCTAACCCCATAAATAAAGTCAATATATCGACTAGGAACCTTTTGTTGGGCATAGAGGATCATCTTAATCAAGTAGAGACATCTTGGGGTGCTTTATCGAAAGACCCATTTTTAGATGTTGACAACGGCGAATATCGAATAAGGTGTGTAACCAAATATGAGCTATACAAACTATATATACATATACATATGTATGTACATAAATTCAGGAATCAGATCCAGTTTCAAGTAGACTCTCTGGCTACGAAAGTATTAAAAAAGTTATCGACTGCTGATAGCAAAGGAAGGACAGCTACTGACAAGTTAACGGGAAGAAATCTCACACTTATCGGTAGATGATGTTGCTGTTATTACAAAACACTCCAATCGGTTTATTTCCGAAAGAATCTTGTCTCAATCTCAGATCAGAATGATCGAAATCTGTTAAAATGAGTTTCACTTTCGCCTTAAATTGTTTATTGTATTTAATTTATAATTGCCTGATTTAAAAAGATAATAAACTCAACTTCTCTCCCAAGAGGTTATTAAGTATCCCTTCTTCCAGAAAATCAACCATAACAGCCACCCTTATTGATTTTTAATGAACTCGTCCTTCTTTATTCAATTAAAATTCTTAATTTTCCCACAGGACACAGACGAGACAGTGCTTCCACGACCTCCGCGTGATTATTACCCATCATCGAACGGTTACAACCACATCTTAATCAACAGCTAAATCGCACAAGATGAATGCGGGAGGGAATTGAAGACAGCGCAACGTGCAATTTCGATTATGCGCGGCATTAAATAACTAAAATTGAATTTAAAATGTAATAAAAATATTTACTACAAGTAAGAAGTAGAATTTAAAGCATTACATAAGAGAATCTGCGCATATTTTCCTAGCCGGTTTAAGAATCCGAAATCCCTTAATCTTTAAGCAACCCACAAAGCCTACGCATTACAGCGCAGTTAGAGCGCGAAGAACAGCAAGGGGTGGATTTAGACCCCTAGACGCTCGGCGCAAATGAAGTGTAGAAAAAGGCAGCAAGGAGAATTGTTCAGCTTTAATGACGCAGTTTATTCAACTCAAACACAAGTAAACGCAATCGAGCATGCCGGGCGAGAAAGCACGCCGCGCTGTAGTGATTGTGTGCAACACATTTGTGGCATGCAACGTATTAGCACGTCTCAAGTGTGGCAAGTAGCCAGCCAGCCACCCCCAACAATAAACACAAGAGCGCTGTGAGGGCGAAAAGGGAAGTATTTAAAATAAAAAGCAAATACAAAGAAAGTAGACGCGCAGACAGGCAGACGCTTCAGGTTTCTTTGCGTGCCGCAAATGACCGACGACACAAAAAACAATCGGTTCGTGTGAGAGAAGTGTAAAAAGAATTAAGACGCAATGCTTTTAGACAAGCATACATATAGGCGTACGATTGACAACTTTGTTACTTGAACGCACACAAAGGCAATAAATACAACACACAATCGGAGGTATGCCACGTGTTTAGCATAGAAATTGCGTCAATCGCGCCAACTACTTGAGGTAAATTGCTATTTAGCTGCATGTGATACCGAAGCTGTTGCATGCTTTTAGGCGTTGAGGCATGGAAATCAGCATAAGTGCGTTGTGTGCAACAAATGAGGGTAGTTGATACAAAGCAAAAGTAAAAAAATCGAAGTTCCACATTTGTTGTGCGGGTGTGTCTGCCGTGGTGTCAAATACGCATAAGAATCTCATGAATATAAAGTTTAAGGCGCGTTAATTGCATGTTCGAGTGTCAAGCGGTCATATGCGGCCCCCCATTTGCATTGGTTTTAAAGTCATTTAAAGCTGTTTGCGTTGCTGGTAAATAAAACAATGCGAAGTCGTGCAACAATGTGTACGGTTTAAAGCCTCGCTTTCGAAAGGGGTGTGCTCAAGTTGACAGCTATGAAAAACTTTGTTGCTTTCGTTTTTAGGCATTTTTATGACGCTGCTAATGAGTGAATACTTCAAAGCACAGTGTGGAAATATGAATATATATGTACATGTGTATAGTGAAGAATGTTGTTGCAGTTGAGAATGGTAGAAATACGTCTATAACACTAGCTAGAAAAATCAGAAAATAAAGACCTGTAGGTAAGAACTAGAATTAGCTATAGGAGCTAAATATTCTTAATTAGGGAACATGTTCATCCAATTCAAGAATTACTGAGGTCTAGAGATCTCTAGTTTATGCCATAAATAGCGAAAGGTAATAACCAAGCAATCTTCGATTCGGTTCCTTCAAAGTCAAAGATGCAACACCCTCTGAAAATCTATTTGTCGAAAATATCGATAAAAATAATGGAAGACGTCGGTTTCGACCATCATCTGACCGATTTTTCATTTACCAAAAGCTAAAACATTAACAAAAAACTTTTGGGAATCAATTAAATAAGGCTGGATACCAAAAAGAGCCGGATGTATGAGAATGAGAACCGGCACAAACAGAGGCAAAGCCAGGATTGACGGACAGGAAGGTCAACGTGTTTGGTGGATTTGGCATGAAACCATCTACTATGAGCTGATCCCTACGACCAAACACTTAATTTGGATCTATTCTATCAAAAATTGGACACGCGGAAGGAATTAACCGTCGAGAAGTTGCCAGCTTTGGCCTATAGGAGAGAAGTTATATCAGGACAGTTCCAGGCCACAGACATCTATAGTAACTAGTCAGAAGCTCCGGGAAATTTGTTAAAAACAACCTCCTCGGTAAAGGGGTCTCAAGGCAACGTCTTCTCTAAAGACTTTAGGATTATATTCGACAATGAGAGTTGCTTCCATATTTTGAAATACTTTAAACTAAGATTATAATAATAAAAACAGTTATTAAATATATATCTTAAATCTTTTGCGATTTCATTGATTTCAACCAGTGAAATAACTTAGTTACGTTGAAAGAGAACTGTTAAAGTCCGAGTCTTAACCGAACTAAATGAATTGATCATCCATCCTAGCCCCAGATACAAAGTATGCGATCTAGTTAGCTCTTCGATCTCAGCCATGATCGCTTTACCCATGTCAAAAGATATTTTAAATGGGGAATAATCAATCGGTGTTTAATATGATTAAAAACCGTATTAAATTGGATTACCGGATGCCAGAAGTTAATTTGAAGAAGATGAGGTAATCTCAACGATTCCTTATTCAGGTCCCGCTTTTGGGAGATAAAGGCTAAACACCTTAGTGTGTCTTAGATGAACTAGCGATACATCAAATCAGAGGTTTTAAAGCTTCAGAAAGGACTTTCTTTCATTTCCAGTAATTTCCTATCTTAGAAGTCAGCCACAGACCGCACCTAACCTTACTATGAGAGATCAAAAGAGATCGATACGGATGGCATGAACATTTATAAATAATAAAAATCCTAGGGTATTCCAAAACACTCGATGAGTTAGATTTCCTTGGACGAATATGCCAAAATCTAGAGTTAACATGTCCATGTGATACCAAAACATTTTTCATACACTTAGCTTTTCTAAAATCTTTAACGGACGAAAGAAAAAATAAATATATTGTACAAAAAATTAAATAAGAAAACTCCATCGCTTACTAAACACCAACACGAAAAACTCTTTCTTCGCGCTCTAATGTAGGCGAGACGCCACAATGGGTTTTTCGAAACCCACGAAAAACGCTTTACCAGTGCTAACGAAGTGTGGCACGTCTAATTAAATGAGACGCGAGACAGTAATTACCGTAGTAATTAAATTAAAAAGGCGAGAGAAATTTCGACAGTGCCGTTAACTGACGCGTGGCAACTACTTATTAAACAACGCGATATGTTTGCATAGGTGTATGGGGCGGAAAGAAAACTGAAAAAATAAAAGCAACAAGTGAAACTGGCAAAACGAAGCAAAAATAACGGTGCAGCGTGACACCAAATAAGGAAGTTATTGAGCGAGAGAGCAAAAAATTGAAAATTGTGGCAAATAAAAGCGAATTTTCTAAACGTGCAACAAGCGCCACACACACACATACACAACTTATTTATGAACACTGGTAACAAGCGAATAGACAACAATAAAATGTGCCACATTAATATGCAGCGCATGTTGCAACAACATAATTTGAATTGTGCATTAACGAAATGTGCGCGCGACAATGACAACAATGACAACAACAACAAAAACAACTCGCCTGTCGTGGCTGGGAAAATGGCAACATGCTTTGTGCGAATAGTTACAATAAATTGCAGCAACAACAACAACAACAATAACAGCAAATCAACGCTAAACAACACATTTTCGGCGTATTATGCAAATGTTGCAAGTGGAACCAAGTTGCCACAAACGAAATCACTGCCGCGCGCCGCACCATTTAATTGAATGTGGCAACCATAAATGGTGTTGCCAATTATCCATGCAACAAACATGCGCACCCAATACACAAATGTGATACTTCGAGCCAAAGTTTTGTCGCTGTGCGCGCAGCTGTTATTTACCGTTACATTGTTGCAACAGCAGCAACAACAACTGTTGCATGTAACAATTGTTTTGCCGCGTAGACGCATTTACTTGTTACCTGCGCGCCTGTCAATTATTTGGCGCAACATGTTGCAACAAACGCACACACTGCCTGCCGTTGGCCGCTGGCTACAGCGTGGCGTGGTGGCGCATGCGCATACGCAGTCATTGGCGCGCGCGCGCACACAGTAGTGGCAGCCGCTCAATGGATTGGCCATTCAATTCGATTTTCGGACACCTGTGGGTAGTGATCGCTGCCGCTGACAACAACATGCCCCACTGCGGCATGCAACGGTGCGTGCTTGTGCGCAATGCGTTGAGGTGAGTGAGTGAGTGCGGCGCGTAGGTGGCTGGTGGTAGGTAATGCGTGGGTGGGTCACTGGTGGCTGTAGGCAGCCAAACAACCGCACAATATTTTGTTGTTTATAGTTATATACAAATATTATTTTGTTTAAAAAATAATCTGCTACAAGTGAATATATTCATTTATTTCGCATGGCGAAATTGGAAAAAGTGACACATGAACATGTTGAAAGTGAAAATTGTTTTTCACAGAGGCGTTGACAACAACACGTAAAAATGTGTGAAAATTTTAATGAATTTTATGGCGAATGAAAACTTTGCTGACGCAAAACTAACTAATATTTGTTGTTGTTTTTTAATGGAAAAATGCTACTTTAGGGTTACAAGCAACATCTCAGCTATATTGCAGAGGTAATTTGAGCTGATAAAAGTGTTTATATAATGGAAATTAATGTTTAATGGTTATTTGTGGCGAAATTGAAGGTATTGAAGTCTCAGGTGGCAAGCAAATTTGATTTTTTTTAATTTTAAATACTTCGCATACAAATTTCAATGCTTTTCAGGTGAAAATGCTTATTAATAAATTGTTTTTTTTTTTTTTTTATACTCTCGCAACAAAAGTTGCTAAAGAGAGTATTATAGTTTTGTTCACATAACGGTTGTTTGTAACACCCAAAACTAAACGAGTTAGATATAGGGTTATATATACCAAAGTGATCAGGGTGAAGAGTGGAGTTCAAATCCGAATGTCTGTCTGTCCGTCCGTCCGTCCGTCCGTCTGTGCAAGCTGTAACTTGAGTAAAAATTAAGATATCTTGATGAAACTTGGCACACTTATTTCTCGGCACCATAGGAAGGTTGCTTTCGAAAATGAGCAAAATCCGACCACTGCCACGCCCACAAAATGGCGAAAACCGAAAACACATAAAGTAAAATTTGGAATGAAGGATCGCACTATGAAGGGGCATATTTGGATGTAATTTTTTTGGGGAAGTGGGCGTGGCCCCGCCCCCTACTAAGTTTTTTGTACATATCTCGCAAACCAATAGAGCTATATAAACCAAACTTTCTGCAGTCGTTTTCTTTAGCCACTTCCTAATACAGTCCAAAAATGAAAGAAATCGGATAATAACCACGCCCACCTCCCATACAAAAGTTAGGTTGAAAATTACTAAAAGTGGGTTAACTTACTAACGAAAAACGTCAGAAACACTTAATTTCACATAAGAAATGGCAGATGAAAGCTGCACTCAGATTTTTTTACAAAATGGAAAATGGGCGTGGCGTCGCCCACTTACGGGTCAAAAACCATATCTCAGGAACTACTCGACCGATTTCAATGAAACTTGGTTTGTAATAGTTTCCATACATCCCAATAATATGTTGTAAAAATAGGCCAAATCGCTTCACAACCACGCCTACTTCCTATATACCAGAACTTTGAAGACTATCTGGATCGCTTACTTTACAATATATAAAGGAAGCACTAGTGAAGATATCGATGCAGAACTTTGCACAAATACTACCTTTATAGTGTGGCAGCCCCATTCTAAAAATCGCCGAAATTGGACCATAGGTTTTCAAGGCCCCATTAATCGAACATGAGGACCTCGGTGCTTCTAACCTAATATTATGGTTTCCAACTTTCAATGGACTTTATACAATATATATGACGAATGTGTGGGTCAAATTGTGTATTATATAATATAAATAAAGTTAAATAAATAAATTGCGAGAGTATAAAATGTTCGGTTACACCCGAACTTAGCCCTTCCTTACTTGTTCATATATAAAGATGATGCCTTTGATTTGATGCGAAATATAATGAGTTTAAGAACAAGCGTTAAAAGAGTTGATGGCACGAACTATTATAAGAAAAATCTCCTTAGATCTCACGAATCTTACTGAAAGAATTAAGATAGTTGAAACTTAGGACGCTGTACAACAACCAGCAGTTAAACAGTAGCGAGGTTTTTTGGCCGCGGTAGACCGAAAACGGTCCTTCCAGTTACCATCGCTTACGAAGTCTCATCTCGTCCCAACCATTGGTGTGTATGGGAGCAAGTCAGACGCTAGTTGCCAAAGCTGCTTGGAAGAAGGCGTAGAGAAATCATCCAAGCACTTCCTCCTTCAATACCCAGCCTAAAATACCTTGGTAGGCACACCTTCGACGAACCCAGCGAAGTGACTGGACTGGTCGACATTAGCCGACTGAAGAACAAAAGACTGAGAGTCCGAGGGCTTTGACAAATCATGGGAGTGTTGGGGTATTTCGATGTCCCAAAGGACAGTCGAAGCTGTCTAAGTGCAGTTGCGGAGATCTATCCCTTGATTTAAGCTAACCTAAAACTTCGCTACTTTGGACTGAGTAGTCAATTGAAATAAATCTCGACGAACAAAAAACAAACTCTGCAAGTCCCGTATCAGACGTGTGGACAATGTCAATATCCGGTGAGTCGACACTAGTATTCGAGAGAAAGGTTTTACGCAAGATTTACGGTTTCTTATAGTTCAAACAGTCAAAAACGTTTCGCCCGCTCGTACTTGTCGCCCGTAGCAACCTAAATTTGTCAAAAGTTATGTCCGTAGAAGCAAAGAAAAAATGAGAAATTAATGTTGCCATAGCTCAACTTGTATAGATTGTTTTTCGCACATTTAGCTTTTGAGTTTTGAGTCAGTCTTAAATCCAACTATTACAAATAATCTTATTATTTAAAAATAATATTATTCAACTGTAAATTTGAGTTAGTTTGAGAAAATTTTAAATAATTCATAGTTTATTTTTTAATTAATACAAAATATCAGTACTGGTAACCCTGCATTGTGAGAGACTCGAGATTGAAGTGCTGAACACAAAGACGACGACACGACACGACGTAATGACGGCTGATCACAAATGTCGCTTTGAAGCCAGCGCCTTGAACATTTTGAAGACGGCAGCGACATATCAAACAGCAATTTCATTGTTGCCGTACTAACATCTTTCACTTCAATAAAATTTACATATTTAGTTTAAAGTGAAATTATTTACGCAAAAAATGTAAAAATGGTCGATTTATTTGTTTTAAATAATCGATTGTTATTATAAATAATATATCAAATCTATTTTACATTTCTGCTGGCAAAATAACATCATACTTGTGAGAACTTTGAATAATTTTACATTTCTCATATTAGTGGCAGCTCTACAGCGGCCATTGACGTCGGCAAAATTAGATACATTTCTAATTTGGCGACAACGACAACTACAAGCCTGTTGTCGCGTAGTCGTGCTGTTGTCAAAAAATCTGTGCCCATAAGAACGCGTGTATTTTAATATTTGACAGATGTCGCTCGTCGCTTGTCGTCTTCTATGTGTTCAGCACATGAGAAGCAGCCGACTCTTATCTACGGGAAAAATCCGAATGACTAGAATATCTACGGTAGCGTATGGTAGAAGCGGTGATGACTGTTTTACATTGAAATCTTATAAGACAGGTCGTTTCGGCTCTCTCCGTCTACGGGTTTACGTCGTTCACTGTTTGAACTATTAAACATTGGCAACGGCGAATACCGCAGACGATCGAATGATGAGCTGTATAGGTTATTCGGCGATATTGACATAGTCCAGCGAATAAAAAGACAGCGGCTGTGCTGGCTAGATAATGTTGTGCGAATGGATGGACGAAAGTGATCCAGCTTTGAAAGTGGAAGACCCCCCCTCCGTCGGAAGGATCAGTCAGAAGAACATGCCTTCACTTGGTATTACCAATTGCCGCCAAACTGCAAAAGGGAGGAAAGGCTGTTGTAAACTCGGCTATATCCGCGTAAGCGCTTAATATGCCAACTAAGAAGAAGAATTACCTAAAACTTCGGATTCGATAAAGTGCTCAAATAACTTTTGCATGTTTTCTAGCGATTCTGTAGCTTTGGATGCTTTAAATATAAAAATTTGAAGTAATGAACTAATGGCTTCAACACAAATAAATTGACATATCACGCACAAATGTCCACTTTAAACGAATAGGGGTCATAAAAAGCTAAAATATTTGCTTACGGGGATAAAATATAAATAGAACTTAAAGCTTCCATTCATCATTCCCCTTACTATTCAATCTTCGCTATCTTATGCAGCAAACACTTGACGCACGAAGGCGTGCCGTTAATAAGTCTCCAGACACACCTCTGCGGCCTTTAATACTTTAACCCAGTTATAAATATAAGATTTTTTTTCAATATATAAGTATAAATATAAAATTTTCAGTTTTTCCCATTAGCAAAAGCCAGTAAAAGTCAGCGGCGAGTAAATAATATACGCGCACTTTCCCATGTCTTCGCGCATAAAACGCATTTACTTCCTTTATTGACTTTCTTTACACACAAACAAAACTAAATTACCAAAGAAGAGTACGGTGCTGGCAGACAGACAGACAGACAGACCGATGTATGTAGTTAAGTATATATGCGAGTGAGTAGAGCCATTAATAGTTATAAGTGCAGTGCATTCTTCGGTGAATGTGTGTCTTTGGGGCAGTTAAGTGCATTCATCATTGCATGTGACTCGTCACGAAGAAATGGTTTTTGTTATTTTTTTTATTTTTGCTTTTCAGTTTCTTAATTTTTCTTATTTATTTCGTTGGTCATGCGACGGAAGGGGTGTGTGTGGATATGGCCTAATGTGCTGACTCGTCCGTTTGACTCATACTATTTGCGCGCTACCCATGACCTAGTTTACGGTGCTAAAGCACTATGCAGCGCTGTTTGCACTACCATTACCATGGTACTATGGTGGCATATAACGCATGCATGCAACTGTGGCTATTATACATTTCGTTTATGAATGTGAATGGCAACAGGTTCTTAATTCGTTTATGAGAGATTTCTGAAGATTTTTGTGGAACAAAGTGTTGACTTTTGAAAGGGGTTGAGTAGCGCTCGTGATAGAGCTGAAGATGAGATGTAAAGCGTGAAGTGGTAAAGTGAAAATATGGAATTAAGTTCTGCTGCTGCTTAACTTCTACTTTTAACTGTTAGTTTGGAATTGCCACGCCCCTTAAAAGCCTGTATTTTAGCACAAATACTCGTTTTGTTGCAAACGAAAAACTGTCAAATGCAATTATCTGCGTCTGCAACACACTCGCACAGTAGCGTCAATTCACACGGGCACTCCCCGCAGTCCCGCTCAACAACATGTTGCCTTCACTTTTGACGCATTCGCACATCGATCACTCAATTGGTGAATGAGTTTGGCGACCGCTTGAATGGCATGTGCTTGTTGTTGTTGTTTTTACACATTTGTGGTACGCCAGTCAGCAATCAGCGCTCGCCATTAATCACTTACTTGCATTGTGTGCAATTTTATGCATCTATTTTTTGTTGTTTTTTTTTGTTTTTTATTGTTTTTGTTGTTGTTGTTATTCACATCGTAAATTGCAGTTGTTGCACGCATTAAATTTATGTGTTGGCAAGTTATATTTTCAACTTGGCAACGCGCAATTCTTTACAAGCTAATTTGTTCATATTGTTCTTGTTGCTGTTGCTGTCATTACATTGCAGTTAATTTTTGTTTTTGTTGTTTTTTGGTTTTAATATAATTGTATCATTTCGTCTGCATTCTTTTCACAAGCGTATTTAATGAGGAAGTGATTGGCAGCTGGCATTGCAAACACTAGCGACATTAACACGCACACACACAGCAACATGTATATAAGCAGTCACTTAGCAACATTCTCATGCATGGCAACATCTTCATTGTGGACATGTTCGTGACAGTGACAACTAACTGCATTTTTTGCATGCCATCACGCGTGGCGACAACGCGCACAGCGTGGCAAAAGCGTCGATCAATCAATGCAATTGCATTTGCATGTTGCTCCCATTTACGGCAACAACACCAACAAACACACAAGAAATGTATATAAGGCAATGGCAACACTTTTCTTCATTGAAATATATTTTTCCATTTTTTTGTATTTTTTTTCACAGCTCACATTCATTTAGCACAATGCTAATTGAAAGATTGAAATCTCGCTCGTTTTGCATAGCATATAGCGCACTCAATACTTTTCAAATGCGAAAAGCGGCATGTCATGCAACATTAAGCGTTGCATCCAAGCGAAAAGCGCAAAAAAATGGCGCGCAAAACATTGAAAGCTTTTGCATGCGACTGCTAATGGATGGGTGTTTCCAAGCTTCTTGCGCTGTGTAGCTAAGTTTCTAGACAAATTTTCATATGTTAATTAGATTTTATTCTCAAATCGGTTTATATTTCTTTGAAAAAAATTGCATGTGGAAATGGTCAGCTCATTTACTATTAGTGTTAGGCAGTAAACAGACCTTGTCTCTAGTCATAATAACACAATTTTCAGCGGTCAGTTGTTGCAGGAAAAACATTGGAAGCCTCGCTTCTGAAAGCAAATTATAGAAGAAAGCGTGCGAAAGTGGAGTAAAGGCCTCATAATGTACTCATTTTTATTTGTTATGAGCTAAAACTTGATTACTACCTCTGGTCTTTGGTGTCCGTTGTCTTTCTCTCTGATTATAAAAGCGTTGTTTTGTTATTCAAGCCGCTGGAGGTTTTGAATTTTCGTTCAGTAAGTAGTTGCGAGCGCTAGTTACTCGACTCTCTGGCATGCGATTACGATGCGAAGAGAATAGCTTGCAAGACGATTTTCAGTTTCAAATTAAGAGTCACCATCACGGAGTCTTTTTGATATCCTCAACTGGGAACTATTTCCAGAAAGTTGAGATTCTGGCAATAAATATAGCCTATGTTACTCGGGGTGAATGTAGCTTTCTTATAGTGATTTTTGAAATCGGCACAGTAGTTTTAGACTTTATTCATTACAAACATACATACAAATCTTTCCTCTTTATAATAGCAGTATAGATCAGTGCCGGTAAAATTATCGCCTTAAGTAAAGCCTTCACCATCAGTTGTTAGGTGCTAAGGATATATAGAATTTCCTAATTCTCTTCCGATTCTAGGGGTTTCGAATAATATAAGTCATGCACTCAAAGTCAAAGTCGAAGGCACTCGCTTACAAATCTAGAATTTTAGATGACAGACTAAATCTTCGTAATACCATTAGCTCTTCACTTTCACATATGAGGAAAGATTCTGACATCTACTTTTATGTCTAAACATTCTTCCCACAAAACTGAGATAACTCAGTTGCATCAGAGAAATATATGACTAAATAATGACTAGACCTTTTTGAAAACCTTCACCTGCTTTCTACAATCAATTCAATTAGTAAAGGTTCACGATACAGAAATAA
This sequence comes from Zeugodacus tau, assembly GCA_031772095.1. Lineage (NCBI taxonomy): Eukaryota > Metazoa > Arthropoda > Insecta > Diptera > Tephritidae > Zeugodacus > Zeugodacus tau. Next base: position 17,626,489 of record CM062652.1, on the reverse strand, counting down.
AAGCTTTAATTGAGTTCTATTGGAAACCTGAAGCATATAGAAGAGGTTAATAGATATATAGATAATTTCTTTTGAAATATTAGGTTGGCAAATATCGCCCTTCTGTCTTTTAGTCTTTTGAATTTCGCGGCGATATATAAGGCGCTACAGAGCTCGCACCTGGTAATACTATATATATTTGAAAGGTCTTGACATAACCTACAAAACGACGCTAGGCATGTTATTAGATTGGATATTGCGTTCAACAATTATGGACGTGTAAACACGGAGTTCACTAAAGCCGAAATTCCCGCTAATTTTAATTTTTCCTTCGTTTAAGGCAAATCCGCTGGAGAAACGTTCCGTGAGATTAAGGGTGTTTTGGGAGATGGTACTCTATCACTTCGAACTGCGGAGGAATGGTTTCGACGATTCTGAGACGGTGAAAACGAGACCCTGGATGAGACAGCCGGCGGAAGACCTGTGACGATCAAATCATGGAAAACATCGAGCTAGACCGGTATGTGACATCTCGTGACATCGCCCAGAAGATGGGAGTTAGTCACCAAACCATTTTAAACCATCTGCAGAAGGCTGGATACACACATATGCTTGATGTTTGGTTGCCGCATGATTTGACGCAGAAAAAAAATCTTCTGGACCGAATCAACGCATGCGATATACTGCTGAAACGAAACAAACTCGACTCATTTTTGAAGTGGATGGATGGATGGCGACGAAAAATGGATCACATACGACAATATCAAGCAAAACGGTCGTAGTCGAAGGCCGGTAAATCGTCCCATACAGTGGCCAAGCCGGGATTAAAGGAGATATTTGCTAAACCTAATATAACCAAAATTCCTTACCCTTGCCAACTTTCAAGTTTGCGTAGAATATAAATATTACGCCAATGGGTAACTATTAAGTACAATCTTTCATTTATCTTTACTTTAGGTTCTTAAGTAAACAAGCCCCAAATTATAATTTTCCTTCCAAAGAGGATATTGTCGGGTTACCGATCTTCCAGATGCTGTCAGTATGAGGTTTCAGGTGGATATCGGTAGATTTTAAACACTAGAAGAGGAGCACCTGAGCAATAAAACCACAGTAAAGTGGAAGCAATGTAAATATTGACCTCTAATAGACCCGAATATATAACTTAGTATTTAGTTCTTAGTATTTAATTCTATTTAAGAAGATGTTCTTAAAAGCCACATTGAATGAATAGCACCCATTATAAATTTGCAAAGATCTGCCGGGATAGACGACCGTCAAACTCATGTATAAAGCATTAGAACAGAAATACAAGAAATTCTTATTGGCGCTCCTTAAAAGAGACTAAGAATGTGGAATAGAATGAGAAACCGGAGCAGCTATAGTGAGGTCACGTAACCTGTTAAACTTAGAATCAAGCGCTGGCATCATAAATGGTTATGTTACTGAACTCCATTTGGCATCGCTAAGGATCAATACTAATCTGTTCTTGACTTAGTGACCTACCTACTTATTGACTAACCTAACCTAAAGTTACAAATCTAAAATGAATTACTCAAGCGAGGCAGAAGAACATGGCTATAAAAAGACAGTATTTCAAATATAATAATTCTCCGGTCCATTTACAATCTTTTAGTGGATCTTGTAACACAATTTTACGAAAGTTGCATTAACTGTCAAACTTAAACAGCTGTTATTATGCAAAAATGTGGTACATTTTTTTATTAAAGTAAAAGTATGATTTCATACAAATGCTTGCGGAAATGCCTAAAAATTACAACAAGTGCAAACACAAATACTCCAGATATAAACAAACAGGCATTTCTTTGTATGAATTATGTTTCACTATGACTGCTTGGGTCGCCCTCCGCCAACTACCTGCTTGCCAAAAAGCTGTTTTATGAAATATGATCCTTTTCTGCAAGCGGACATGACAAATTTGCGCAACTAAAAGGCATTTATACATTTAAATGGTTGAGTCTACATATACATATCTATATAAATTTATATACATATATACATATGTATGTATATTATATTGAAATGTTTATTATTCGGAAATGTGCGTGGGAAGTCGTGCAAGTGACAGGCGAATATCATGTTGCATGGTGTAAAAGTTTTATATACATACATAAATAATACATTCGAAAATATTTCCTTCCTTAGTTGTAGCTGAAAGTGTTGGATTTAGGTTTCGTTAACATACTTCAAATAAATATTTGAATTATTTTGAGATGTGGCACGAACAGTTTTGAATATTTAAACTTGAATACAATTAAAATAAAAATAAATTTAGTATGGGAGGTTTTAGTAGATTGACTCACAGGAACTATTTTGAGCTCTGCTCCGAAAAGTAGGCCATAATTTAGGAAATTAAGAACATTGAACACCATTAAAACTGTTCGAAGTTCTTCGTTATTCCTTTCGGCCTGTTTGTTAGGGGCTTTATGTGTGGGATCCTATTAAAACCATAATGGTTTTGAGAAATATGGGTTTGAGGTGGAAAGTATCGACAAATAGTGGTAATGGAGATTAACATTTTTGTTTTCGAATCAATATTTTTAGGACCTTATAAGATCCTCTTGGAAAAGAAAGTATATAATTTTTTTTAGAGACGATTAGACCTAAAAAACCTCCATAGAACAAAGTAAAATACTAAAATTTAAGAGGTAAAGAGACATTTTATTTAACAACAGTTTGCCAGTGCTTGGAGTGTAGCCATTCGAACAGGTAACTGGTATAATACAATCAGCTGGCATACGCAAAAAGAGTTAGAAAATTATGGCCACATTTATACTCTCATATATGTATTGAGTTCTTGAGTTTTTTTACCAGAGAATATAATTAAAATACAACTATTTGACCAGTGCATTGGCGAATCAAAGCTGTGGTTTGAGTTGAAATGCAATGTCGAGTAGAACTAATTAAAATGCACTCATTAACTGAAGTCAACTTAAGCTGTTTTTAATTTTTGTTACCGAATTTGGAGGGTGGCGTATCTAACAAGCAATTGGTATAAATTTAATAAATTGGTATAATAGAATGTGAATAGAATAACAAATGCTTACACTACTTTTATGAGTTATCGACATACTCTTCGGTATAAAATATAACTGAAAACTGGGTTTTGACTTCAGGTATTTAATTTTATTATTTTTAATTTAGCAGAGCTCAACTATCACTCATAGCGAGCAGAGAAGACACAAATAGAACACGACTGGCAAGCATGGTACATCCATGAAAGTAAAACAAATTACCAAATTGCTCTGCTTTTCCGAAAAACATAACTTCCACAATACTTGAAACAAAATCTACCCTGGAGACAAACATAACTCATTAAACGTCAACTTATTATGACAAAAAGAAACGAGATGAACTAAAATTACAAAAGGCATGCCGCTCGCAGTGATACATCCACACACACATCATTTTAAATAGTTTAATTTGTTGCAAGCATTCGGCGAAATGAAGGCAGCAGCGCCACACGTGAAAATCGCCGAGACAGACAACAATATAATGAGTACAAATTGAATTTTCACATAGGTAAACATACAAACATACATATGTATGTATGTAAAATAGCATGTGTGTTGTATTTAAAATTTTACAGTTACTATACACTTTTTATGCCACAAAAACAACAACAACAATAGCGTACAACTGACCGACCATATGTTAGTCATGCCTTTTGTTTCAATCGCACACTGCCCATAAAAGTACAAAACGATGTCAAATTACATATATGTTTATATGTATGTATGTATATGTGTGTGTGATTTCTTCTGTGCAGTGATTTTTATGCAATCACGACTCAGTTGTGGTATGTGTGTGGTACGTGGCGCAAATGCAAATGCGTTAATCTTGTCATTTGCAGCAAACGCACATGTGTTCTTTATGAGGCCCAATTGGGTATTTAGCATATGTATGTATGTATCTTCATGTTTGTTTGTATGAATGCATCATGCAGGCGCCACTCTGCCGCCGCTTTGTGTGTGTCATGGCTCTGGTTGCATGCTCAGCCTACATTTTGCGGTTTTTATGCAGCAACACAACGCATATATATGTACATGCATACCTACCTACATACATAAAAAACACTCATTAAATTTGACATTTTGGTGTTTTTCGTTTCTGCCTTCAAATATTCAATTCTTATTGTCATTTCGGCGTTTTTAGCAATGTTTGAATGTCACAACCGTTTGTAGCAGTGTCAAGTTGAGTTCAATGCTTTTAAGGCTAAATTATGTGTGAACGAGAAATATGCAGTTTTACCGCCTCTTAGAAGGCTTATTCTCTGCATTTCAATATTTCGCACTATTTTATACACCAAGTTGAAATTTTGCAATTTTTTGCAAAAATAGCATAAGTTGACTTTGGCTAAAATTTGTATTTTTGATTCTAGAAAAAATCTTTAGTTGTTATTTTTATACAATTTTATCCTTATGTCAAGTTTTTCATTCTAAGCTATTCTTATGTCGAAATACAAAGTGGAATCTCTCATAACTTAGTCGGAATAACTCAAAATACACTCATTTACTAAAGTCGACTTAAGCTATTTTTACATTTTGTTAGATAAAATGTAATTTTACCGCCTAATAGGAGACTTCTTCTTCAAATATCAATATTCTAACACTAAGTATAAATTTTAGAGTTTTACGCAAAAATAGCATTAGTTCACATAGGCAAAAATTTGTTCTTAAATTTTGTTATGCAATTTTACCGCCTAATAGGAGACTTCTTCTTCACATATCAATATTCCGAGCTATTCTCTAACACTAAGTATACATTTTAGAGTTTTACGCAAAAATAGCCTAAGTTCACTTAGGCAAAAATTTGTACTTTGGTGTCTAGTAAAAATCTGTGCGAATTATTTAGTACAATTTGTTCAGAATGTGATGTTTTCAACTCTAAGCTATTGTTAGAGTTGCAATATAAACTCGAGTCTCGCATTACTTAGTCAAAATAATACAAAATGTACTTACGAACTTAAGTCGACTTAAGCTGTTTTCAAAATTTGTTACAAAATTAATAATTTACCTTTTGAATGGTCATTTAGAAGCACAAAATGTAAGTTTTCTGTTATAAAAAGCGCTACATACCTGCAAGAAGAAGAAAAATATAGATTATAATATTAAAAAATATATATTTTTTTCTTATTAAAAAATAGAAAATATAACACTGTGATAGTCAAACAAAAAGACAAGACCAAATTCGACGGTTTCCCCCCGGTTTAATGTTTTTTGAAAGAAACGTTAAATGCTTGCCTAAGAGTCAAAATTTAAGCATAGATTGCAGAGAATAGAGATAGAGGGAAAAAACATTAAAAAAATGGATTCAATTTCAGTTTTTTCGACATATTGGCTATAAGGACACAAAAAACATTGATTTTGGGGTTTACAGTCATCTAAGAACTTAAAGACGGGCTTATTCTGAGAAGCTTTGCCAAAGAAAGTTTATCAAAAAAGTCAACATTAAAAAAGTTAGAGCCCGAAGAAAAAACTTCAAAGAAACTTCAAAAAAAATTTTTGTATGAAACCATGATTGTAACTCAAAAAAGTAATGATGCAATTCGATTCGTAGGACCCGAAATAGGGGGAAACCGTCGAATTTGGTCTTGTCTTTTTTTTTTTTTTAAACTATCACAGTGTAATAAATTTAACATATGAAAAATAATTTTAAATATTTTAATTATATTTTTTATTTAAAATAGTAAAATTACAGAACAATAAAACATTTAATTGCGTTCAATAATCCGCCAAAGACTCCCGCTAATTCAAAAGTACCGTATTCTCACCTATATTCCACTTAAGCACCACATAAAAGATCGCCCACCAATTAAATTTGTCGAGCCTAATATTATTAGCTCATTTATTAACACCACTTATGGACATAGCTGCCACAACGACATGATGCTGCCATCAAAGTTCATTGTCACTCCACACAAATCGAAGTGAAATTAATTCGAGCTATAAAACGTACAAATATTAAAGCACTTAAGCGCGTAAATTGGCTGCATGTTCTGTTCTCACTGCATGCGCCATTGACCCGCAACCAATGAACTTTTTATGCCATCACAAAATTACAGTTAATACATAAATCCATCAAATTCAATTTATAAGCACGCATTCTCCTACTTTATCCCCCCATACAGTTAGCCATCCATCCGCTAACATACGCTTGTGCTGTGCTGTTGGTTGCTCCCCATTTCAATCTACAAAAAGGCAGGCAGCCCTCTTAAAAATGTTTAATAGCCATTGTGAGGCACAACAATTAAGCCATTCATTCGGCTAGCTTTCGTGCGCATTCCTGCCTGCCGCTTGCTGCCGTTGTAGCTGCACAATCAATGATTAACACATAAAGCCTTTATTGTTTGCATTTCGGTGGCCAACTGGTGCAGACGAGTAGAAGGAGCTCGGCAATGCATACTACACAGGGAAGACGCCAAACGTTTATGGGATGTGCATATAATAAAAATGAAAAGTTCCACTTTAAATGCGCTGAAGAGTCTTTATTCTACTATTCGCCCATTGACTTTACGTCCATAAACACAAAATTCATTAGAATGGAAATCACTAAAATACTTAAAAGTTTGTTTGCTTTTATTGGCAGTGCAAAGTCAAATTGCTGGAAAACGTAAAAAATTCGTACAAGTTCAAGTCGTATTGATGGTATGGTAATTGGTAAACTCTCTTCATCCCAGTTTATAGCATGAAAATAGTTCTAAAAAATAATATTCGTTCGATGGCCAATCAACGAAACATTTAGGTACTAAAAACTTTAGCCAGCAGAGACTCTTCAAACATTAAATTTCTTAATAATAATTGACTTATAAACTAAGCTTCAACGGCTAACTAATATTTAGGGCATATTCAAAGTTAGAAAGTTCAATTCAATGCAAGAGAGTATGTGAATACCTCATTAAAGTGTCTATCTTCAATGTTACCATGTTTTGTTTTACACGTTTTATACCAGTTTTAGCATTTTATACCAGTTTAAACTTTTTTTATGAATTTTAAAATACACAAAACTTGAAATAATTGTTTATAGCAATCAACAAGTGTGTTCTCAATCTGGTTATCTGGCACTGAAATTAGAATTTCTATAACAATTAAAAACCTCAATAGCAATCGTTCGATTCGCTACTCTCTCAAAATTTGGCACCCTCATTAAAATAACCGATTGTTTAAGTTCTATCTATACTTCCGAATGCGTTTTTTGTATTCCGGTAGCTTAGCAGTTGACTAGGGTAAGCCTTTTTCAGCTCCGTATAATTTGAGCTCCGACGATTTATCGTACCGGCTTATATAAAATAATAACCTTCTAATATTTACCTTGAGATGTAGACTTTGGCGTTCTCAATACAAAATTATTTCCTATAACTTTTGACTGATGCCTTTCTTATACTTCCGATCGTAGAGAGATGCTGGGTATTATTTTTAGTCACTTACAGTTTCGATACCAAACGAGGTTTCAGACAAAGTGGCTAACTATCGTGTGACTGCTTTAACCTGATGCTGGAAAAATAATACAAGCTGCAGAGCTAAATATAGAAGGTGCATTCTTCTAAATGAGTGTACAGATGCTGGTGTACGACGATGATATCGATATCATTAGAAACAACACCCGCGCCGTTTTGGCACAGGACCGTGGTGAACAGGACAATACGAAATATCTGCTGTCTTCAAACAAACAGTCAGTGCATTCGCGTCCTGGCTCCCACGTCACTGTTGATAGTCATAACTTTGAAGTTGTAGATAAGTTCGTCTATCTGGGAACCAGCATTAACAGCAATAAGAATGTCAGCCTTGAAACCCAACGCAGAATCACTCCTGCCAACAGGTGCTACTATGGACTGAGTAGGCAATTGAAAAGTAAAGTCCTCTCTCGACGAACAAAAACTAAACTCTACAAGTCTCTCATCATTCCCGTCTTACTTTATGGTGCAGAAGCTTGGACGATGTCAACATCCGATGAGACGGCACTAAGAGTTTTCGAGAGAAAGGTTTTGCGCAAGATTTATGGTCCTCTAAACATTGGCAACGGCGAATACCGCAGACGATGGAACGATGAGCTGTATGTTTTATTCGACGACATAGACATAGTCTAGCGAATATGAAATCAGCGGCTACGCTGGCTAGGTCATGTTGTTCGAATGAACAAAAGTGCCCCAGCTCTGAAAGTGTTCGATGCATTACCTGCTGGGGAAGCTGAGGAAGAGGGAGGCCTCCACTCCGATGGAAGGACCAGGTGGAGAAGGACCCGTCTTCACTTGGTATTACCAATTGGCGCCAAACTGCCAAAAGGAGAGATGCGTGGCGCGCTGTTGTGGACTCGGCTATAACCGCGTAAGCGGTGTATACGTCAGCCAAGAAGAAGAAGAATCTATGTTTGACTTCGTAAGTATAATATAAATAAACTTCACAGTTGGGGTTTGTTGACTTTATCAATCGACTGTATGGCTCTTAAATAGTTCAGCTTAATTTTATTTGCAATTCCACCACCACCATTTCACATAAAAATCACAACTTTTTTATTAGAATATCTTAAATACTATCCAAAGGTATACCTATTTACTTGAAAATCTATGGAACAAAGAAAACTGGTGTCAGAAAATACTGAAGTGTATTGGAAAAAATTTCACTTCCTTTGTTTGGAATCTTCTTGTAATTTAAGATATTTTCTGTGAATGCGGAAATTGCAAGTAAGTTAAACTGTCACACCGACAAAAGAGTCACCAAGAATCAAATTGAGAGGGAAATGTTTGTGCGTGCAGACAGCCACAAGCGCAAAAATCGAAGTTGAGTGAAGGCCAAGAATAGCAAAAATGAAAGCAGTCTGCCACGACTCTGGAAATAAGGAATTTCTAAATGGACCCCAACAATTTCGCTTGCACACATGTATATATAAAGATATATATATGTTTGTATGTCTCCGTATGTTGGCCTGTTCGTTTGATGTCCCCCCATTGTCAGTTGTAACGACTTGCGCACGCGTCTTGTCTGTACCGTGATTTACGATGTGTGTGCTGGACGCGACGCAAAACCCCACAAGCGTTCGTTATTGTTGTTGGCCATTAATGATGACCGTTTTCGTTGCCACATCACCCGAAATGTGCTAACGACACAGACTGCGGCGAGTGTGATTGCAAGCGGTTTTGCATATATGTTTGTATGTATGCATTTGAGTGTGTGCCGCTAATGGCCCGCTAACCGCTTTAGTTTTCTTATATTTTTTCGAACTTTTAGTTTCCCCTTTCACTGCAGCAACAGTCAATTTTCGGTCTCCACATATACGCCGACAAACCGATTGAACTTTTCCGCGCCACAATTTTCATACACACACGCAGAGCCATATTTGGTTGCGTCGTTGTGAGCGGCGAATTTGTTGTGACATCTGTGACCGACATTCATCTCGGCTGCCGCGGCACATTCACTGCGCACGTACTTGCAACAGCAATGAAAGAGGCTTGCAACTACAGCAAATTTTTGTTTTTGTTGCCTTCTATGCGTGCGTCTGTGCATGAGTTTGGCATGCAGATGCGTTTCGCTTTCGTTTATTACCTCTACCATACTATTACTTTTATTTCATAAATTTTCAATTGAATTTCGCTTGCAGCCAAAGTGCGGGCCTTTTGTAGTAGAGTAGAGTGGAGATCGACAGCCTTCGACAGTAAACTCACAAACATACATGTATACATATGTATGCCACTGATTTGAATTGAAGTTTGGTTGCTTTGCATTGATGTGTGTTGGATGCTGCATGAATGTGGGTCAACAGCGCGCCCACCGAGTAGAGGTTGCTTTTTTCCGTATGTCTGCAGTGACTTCTTGATTCTTTGCTGCTTTGGCATTCTACTTTTTATTTGTGGCACTTCAAAAAACGTTTTTCCCCCCAGAGTTAGCAAACAAACCGAAAAATTCACCGAAAAAGTGAAAATCATCAGTTAGAGTAAATAGTGTAAGTAGTAAAACGGAAAAGTCATGCACATCACGTTCGTTTTGGTTGTGTGGCATGTGGCAGCTAACATGAAAGTAAAATTAGTTTTGATTGCTACCAGTTTTGAATTTGGTTGCACTTGCAAGAATAGCTGGGTACATATGTACTTAAATATGTATGCGAGTCACATACGTAAATTTGTAGATTTGTAGGCGTAGATGTGTACACGAATTTAATTGACCTCACTAATTGACCGCGTTCGCTTTCATGTGTTCAGTACATGAATATTGAACATACCTTTGTATATTCGATAAGCTTATAGCATTTTCACACACGAGCTAATTGATCAATTAACCGGCCTCTGCTCGTTTAAAAGGCTGATTAAGATCGATGTACCATACATTACTTTTTAATTGAATTTTAATCGACTTAAAAATGAAATGCAACTCTGCCACAAAGTCCGTATTTGTAATGTTCTTTGTCTGCTAGATGTTGTTCACGCCACACGACGGTAGATGTCGCTGATAAAAAATATTAAACAGCTGATGAAACCTACCAACTTCTTATGAAAAGCAAAAACAAAAATGTTATCGAGTAGCCGGCAGTGTGAAGGGCAATGTGGCTGTGTGAAAAGTCTATTACACTATTTGTAATTCGCGAAATCGTTGATTCCCTAAGTCCCTAATGGAGTGAGATTAGAATAAAAAAAAATTTAAATATATGTACACTGCCATCGTAGTAGCATGGTGCTTTAAATATCAAAATATTGGAAAATAAATATATGTATAAACTGGTTGAGAATTATGTGCTACAGTAAGAAACATATGCGTAAACGGTCCGATAAGTAGTTAGTCTTCAAAAGGTAAACAAAATTTTCGAAAAAATGGCGATTTATTCCTCAACATTGATTCCTTTTATCTTGTTACGCTTGACTCAGAGATTATCTATCAAATTAGGCATTCGCGTCAATGATAATCTCGGTGATTCGACTCAGATGTGTTCCAGGCGTGTGACTATTTCAATTTTGGAATAAAAAAAATAGTTGCACTGAGCCAAATCTGGAGAATATTGTGGATAGCAGTTCAATAGGGCAAATTCAACACTTAAATTCTATAAAGTATGCAATGAAGATAGTCTATCTAATGTCAGAATCTCATTTTTAATACCGTTTGAAAACAATCCACAATATTACATATTAAATATATCCTAAGAACTCTAGGGAGGCTAACAAAATGACTAAACTATACTACTTCCAAACTCTCAGTGTATTCTCAATGTATAAGAATATCCCACTTGAATGAACTACCTTCTGAAAAACCGTTCCATGACAATCGGTCCCACCTAACTTAAAAACCAGAATTATATTACACAAGGAGAGCGATTTAAGATTGTAGACAGATACTCACAAATTGTGGCGAATATGTTCTTAAGAAAGAGTGTCTTAAATATCTTCTGCTCCTGACTTCGTTATTGGTATGATCTTTTGAATTTCCAAAATTCAACTTTCAAATTAACAGATCTTCCAAAAAGTTGGACGTATCATTCAAAACAAGTTGTTCACAATCTTGTGGAGACTGGGTATAAATAATAATTTTAAATTTCTGACAAAACTAATAGTACTGATAGACGTCTAAGGGCCGAAGAGTAAAGGAAGGAAAGACAAACGAGTCTTAGTGAGTAGTGAAAACGCTGTAACTACGTCATTAAAAGAACTAGAGAAACTTCTGACGGAACACCTGATGACTTGAAATATCAAATCGCTCATGATCCGAACTCTAAAAGTGAGTAACCGAGGGAGAGAACGGTCAACGAAAGTCAAATGGATCTAAGAAAAGAGAAGATAAAACACAACGAAGAGAGGAGGTTGATGAGCGAGTGGTATGTAGATCAGTTAGATTTTGAGGTTGAGCCAAACAGCGAAAGCCTATCTTTTCGATGAAAGGCAAAACGGAGGTTCCGCAAGGAAAACAATTAAGCTATAGATGACTGAGTTAAGGTTTGGTATATAGTCGTCCGGCTTCGAGTATTCTGCATAACAAGAAAACTGTCTCTAACTAGACAATAATATTGGCTTTATAATGGACTGAGGAAGTATAGGATTAGGAGTATCTAGGAAAGTAACAGAGGAACAAGAATATGCTGACAGCAACAAAATCTGCAGGAATTCTGTGGGAGACTACAATCCAAAAAAGAGGTTAGGATAAAAAAAGTATTTCGAAAACATGAATTTTGAGCCCAATTCATTTTTATAATCTCAAACATTTTGAATAAATCCAAAAGAGTTGACAGCTCACAAAGTAAGAAAAAATAAAGAAAGAAATCTACACTTAACAAGATTGACTCATATGCAAAGCATACAAATTAATTTGGCGAATTTCAACACATATCACATGGCTGCCAGTTGTGCGGCATGCGGCACGTCGACCACCCACTTAGTGTGGGGCAAAATGTGCGACACAGAAAACGTGATTGCAAAGCCAATTGCCAATCAAAAGAGCAACAAAAATCTGGTCAACAGCGACAGAAACACGCTGTGTGCGAAGCAAATGTGCAGATAACGTGCAACGCTTTGAAATGAGCCGACATTGGCAACAACAATAGCAACATATCAAAGGAAAACAACAACTGAAAATTCAAATAAAAAGCAAATCTTTGATTCAAAAACGCTAAGCGAAAAGCGCAAAAATGTTTAGCAAATTGCTTTGCGACTTGCAACATGTGGCAATTACTCGCACAACAGCGAAGTTGGCAATGTGAAAGAGATACTTGTTGTCGTCAGTTGTGGCAAGTAAATAAAAATGTGGTTGTTAGTATGCCGGCGCTTTGTGTCGCAAAAATGGCATACTGTGAACAATGATTACAACAACAACAACAACAATCAAAAAACATCTAACAACACATTTGCGTCACCATAATATTACAGTTTAATTAAACATTAAATTGCAACACCGTCGAATAGTCGAAATTACATGTTGTATGCTGCAGCAACAACAACAACCAGGACGGTAATAACAACATTGTGGCATGCCACAAATGCGCCACTTTTGATAGACAAACAAACATGCCGTTACACCTAATGGCTAAATTGCTGGGAATGCCGTTGTGACGTGCAAATGTTTGCATGCGTGTTGTTGTGGTTGTTGTTGTTGCATGTATACTTCGAACTGCTCAGTTCAATTTGGAAACCAATTATTTACATCAACATTATGTCGCTGAATGTCGTCAGCAACATTGTTGACGCAGCAAATACATATTTCAAATGTTGCATGTGCATGTGGCACAGCGTGCATAGGTTGTTGTTGCTTAATTATTTTTTTTTTTAGTGTGGTTCGGAGTAAAGCAAAAAGCTTGTGTGGCAACATAGTTACACGTTTGCGCAAATATGTGATCGATTGCATGTGTGTGGTCAGCAAAGAGCATTGTTGTCACTCTTGACCGCCGCCGCCGCCACATGTTGCACAAACACATAGACACACACAAACAATTTCGCGCTTGACAAATGACTGCCCCCCAGTTGGGGCGGCGTGCGCAATTCGGTTTCAGTGTCCAACATGCGTCAGCGACAAATGAGCGGATATGCTTTTGACGTGCCACACATCAATGCCAACAACAAAACAAATGCATTTTGCAACATTTTTTTTGCAACGCTTGCGGTTATTTGAAATAGAAGAAATAGTTAAGTGGTGCAACAGTGCAACGTCCCAGGAGGCCTATGTCCGCCTTCATGGAAGAAATTGTTGTTACTATGGTCGTCTTGGTTGTTGTACGCATCCCCTGTGGCTGCTGTATATGAAAGACACAGCTGTCCACTGACATGCGGCTGGTCATCTTCCTGGTTGGACATGCGTAGTTGTTGGCTGAGTGATTACTCCGATTTCACTTTCATTTGCATGTCTACGAATGTGTCCGCTGGGCAATGTCGAGTGAAATTTCAAATTTGTAGAAAATCTCATTACAGTTATGTGGAGTTAAGTGTAGCCTTACATATGTAGAAGCATTAATCATAAACGCGGCGATTATTAATGGAAAACTCTATTTACATTGGCATGTGGGTAGATTGTGGAAAATTAAAATCATTTGCAATTTCCTACTTCGATTGCCATTAAAATTGGTGGGGTCAATGTTCGAGGAGTTAAAAATATAATTGTTTGGGAAAGTCTAAATTGACGATGCAAACTGTTAGAAATGTGAATGCTGGGCAGATACCAACTATAATAGACTTAAGGGACTATACCAGTGTGACATTTTCAAAAATTCATGTCAGCAGTTGAGGAACTTTTTTTTTGGCACCTCCCAAGACAGCCCATAACTCCGTTATTTTTCAATATTTTTGTAAAAAAAAAAAAAATTTAAATATGGCCGAAAAACTTCGAAACATTTAATCGAGAACTTTCTTTAAAAAATTCCCGAAAATCGCCAAATTGTTCATAGGTTACACTGGTATAGCCCCTTAAGAGGTTATAGTTTCATCATGCATGAAAACCATAGAAAATGTGTTATGACAGTTCACTTAGAAGAATATGAGCAAAGAGCAAATCTTAATAATCAAGATTTATAATATTCGAATTCGTTATGTCACTACATATTAATAGGCATTGATTCCGACAGATGGCGCTTAGGTAGAAATATCTCTAAAATATTTTATTTGAGTTTTTCTCATGTGTATTAGAAATATTTACTATATCTGTATTACTTGAGATTATGTCAAATTCAATGACTTTAAGCTGACAATACTGACATGTGGGATGACCAACTTGATAGGTTAAAATAATCCAGTTAATGATTTCAATCTAAGATTTAGTCCAATGGATTCAAATCTGGACTTCCTGGCGGCCAATAATCTGCAGCTCTGATACCAGGAATATTGCTTTTAAACCTCCGCCGGGTGGTTTTTTGCCTTGTGCGCTGGAGCAGAACCTAGAAGATCCAATACTCTCCATCGAAGATAGTTTATCACGCTAACAACCTGTTGGTACACATTTGCCACAGTTTTAATATTTTTTTCACAAATGTGAGAAAGTGTAACGCCTTTACAGAACACTACCCACCAAACCATTACAGTAGCTGCTTGGTGACAACGTTTTGCGTCTTTTGAAGTTTTTGCGTAGAATTCACCGGTTTGCTTATTAAAAACTTCTTTAACTCTTTCAGTCGTGGTGGTTAGTGTCAATAACCACCTCTTTCCGATTTTTTATATTAAAATCCACGCCATCTATCGACAATCGCGTTAATTATCATGAATGTTTGTACCTTTTTTTACAAGGTGCGGCCGGTTAGCGGCATATTCGATGAATGACAGTTCATTTGTTTTCATTTGAAAATTGCGCTAACGTACATTTTTTCTTGTGTTTGATAAAAAATATCTGTGAAGTGTGTAAGTAACGTTTTTCTTTAATGTTTTGTATTCAACTTATTCTCCTATATCTATTTCATATGTATGTGTATGAAACTATCATTAATTTTTTTATTTTCAATGTGTATTGACGACGAAAATATAGTGGTTAGTAAACTAACCACCGTGACTGTTGCAGGTTTATAGGTTTAATCTACATATGAGTTAGGCATGTAAGTATTCATGCATTTTTATAATTATTTCAGTACGTCGCGCAAGCTAAATAATAGACAAATCGAAAAATACTTGTTTGAAGATATTCCTTCAGATAGTGAAAGTATTTGTAGCGATGAGGACACAGAAGATCAGCCAAATCCGCTGGTGTTAGGCGATTCGTTTGGAGAAGTTCAAATGACTGATTATGACGACTTTAATTCCGATGATGACATCCCTCTGTCTAACTTAGTACTTCGGAATCCTGAATCTACAAAGTCTAACACTGTAAACTCAAACAGACCGGCTGTATGGCAGTGGAGTACATGCAAAGTGCCTCTTTGTCTACGCAAGGGAAAAGCTTGTTTTTCAGATTTTCATAAAAAAAACAATTTACCTTAGTTTCTTTCCGGAGAATTCCATTATATCATTTAATATTAATAAACAATATAAGTAACTCATAATTGTTTTGTTTCTATCAATAGTCACGGTGGTTAGTGCCACTAACCACCTCATACCTCGAAAACCTTCATACAAAGATTTTTTTTCATACTTTCAGTAATATTTCAGCTGTAGATAATGCCAAAACAATAATCGAAACATTCAAAATATTCTTAATTTAAAAGCGTGACTGAAAGAGTTAAGAGTAAAAAGCAATTGACCAAAGATCTGAGTACATCTCTGGATCTCATCTCGAATAAGTCTTGAAGAGTGGATTTCTGCAAATACGTTCGGGAACAGTTTTTATGGCTGAATTGGTTCGAACCACGCGAATAGTTTGGATTTGAGGTATAGCAATGGACGAGAGCTTTCGTTTACCGAATAAATATTTAAGATATCAATAATAAAAAAAGAAATAGATTCCAGAGACTCATCATCACAATTTTCGAAATAATTATGACACTGACAGAACTAGACATGACTAAAATATATTTTGAAAGATTATTTCGACAAACAAATCTATAGATTATGAGACAATTTTTATTAGGGACCTTAAATGCTCCAATGTTAAACTGGGACCCATCAGATCGAAACAAACTAAGTATTTCTATGAACTGAGTAGTTCTAGTACTTTCGAAAGTACTTGGCGAGACAATCTAAGACAGAAAACTTTGTTTGTAAAATATTTATGGAGATAATTACTTTGAAATTGTTTTCTTTTTTTGCATCATAAAGTCAGCTACACTTAAAATATGAATTCTGTGAAAGCAAATCATTTTGTTAAAGAAGCAAAAGAGCATACTCATTATGATTACGTCAATTGAAATTAAGCCGAAATCAGTTAATTCGATGTTACCCATTCATAAATGTGCTTGCATTATTAGTCATAAAAACGATGAACAATACAAACACACGATCTTTTACGAGTATACATATGTATATATAATTTAAGTAACTGTCGCACCAAGATAATACAGCTCGACTTTAATCATGAGCAGAGCGCTCTAATTAATATTCTCTCTGAGAATATTTGCACAAATAATAAACCACAAATATTAAGAGAGAGAGGTCTAAAAGAGAGAATAATACTTTTGCAACAACAACTTTGCGACTTATTGCAACTTCTTGCTGTTTTAATTACAGATCGCGTGTCAAACTTTAAAAAATAAATTTTTGATTTTTTAGGTTAAGCAAATTCAATAAAACTATTTAAAAAAATCTTTTATGCAACAAAAAATTAATGAAATATTAAAAAAAAATAATTTTTTCACATTATAACCACATGGGTGGCCAACCACCCATGCCGCGCCGCTTCCACGCGAACGGAAACATTGCAATGCAATAATTTCTTACTTTACGAAAAAACGTTAAACATTTATGTATAATAACTTTTATTTTTGATATGCGGCACTGCCAAAGACGCCACAGGGTGCCACTGAAACTGAAAGCCCGGACAAGTTTGTTATGCACAAACATATCAAATGTCCCGTCAAAACGATGACAATATTGTGTGCAATGCAGTGCAGCGCGCCACGCAAGTGGGTGGGACGAGGCAAGTCATTGCTGTTGTTTTTGAGCTGACAAAAAAGCTGGAAATATGAAACGTTGGGAGGTCCGGCGCGCAGCAAGCGCCAGCGCCAGATGCCACATAAAATACAATACATGTTAGCAATGTAATGCTTTGTTTAAAGAAAAAATAAATAAAAAGAACAAAAAAATATTACAAAAAAAAATAAAAGTAAAAGCTATAAATTATAAATGCAAAAAGCATCTTAAGCAGAAGACGCTTACCACGCGCGCTGAGCGTAAGCGGCGAGAAGGACGCTATAGGCTTAGGTAACCTTTCGCTACTGATGTTTACTTAGCGCGCTTGTGAAAACATACAGCAGAGCTTCCGCTACGCTTCCACAAATATATATGTACATAAACACACATGTCTCTGTAGACGCTTGGCAAACGAAAGCGAAAGCTCACATCCGCGCGTTCGTTGCAACGCGGTGGCCTGACGGCATGTCCGCTTGACTCCCGCAATTAACCTAACATTAGTTTAACTTAAAGCCAACTGCCGCTTGAGACTTGTAAAGCAAATATGCAACATGCCACCGGCCACCGGTGTCTACTACAATAACAAATATACAATAAAAGATATGTCAGCGCGTCCCACAGCGCCGATAACTGCGAAATCACGCAAATCAGCAGCGCGTTCGCTTGGCATATCTGATGACGAGGCGGACAATAAAATCAACAACAACGTCAATGAAACGTAACTAACTGTACACAACAGGAAAATAGATACAACACATGTGTAAGATATGTTAGAAGCAGAAGGCGGTGTGGCGTGGTCGCCGCGGCACAGCTGGAGTGAAGCCAAAGTTCAGCAACTGCTGACGCGCCGCTTAGTACAAGTTGCAGCGCGAAGCGGCATGAGTAGCCGCGCGATCAATCATTGCAGCGCCGCGACGCACCGCGCTCTTGAAATTTTTTTTCGCTGCAGCCAATGCGCGCTGAATGTGAAAAATTATACATGAAGAAGCGGAAGAACCTGGTGCTGCGGTTGCGGTTGTTGCTGGTGTTTTTTTTTTTTGACAAATTAACAAGTGACCCAATTGGCCGCCACTGGTGCGGATGACAGCTGAGACACACGCAAAATACAAGGAAAATCAATCAAGTTAACGGGTCACACGATACGAAGATGTACAGAGATGCGCAAGCAAGCGGTCCGCGTGGGCAACGTTTGGACGCAAGTGTGCATAATTAATTCATTTTTGTATGCAAATAATTTTGTGATGTAATATTATGGCGGTTGGGAGTTGAACGCCAAGGAAATGTTGTTTTTACAGATGTATGTTATATAAGCTATTTCCAAGCGTTAGAGACTAGCGAATCGAATACGATATGCCAGTTGTTCAAACAGATAGAGAGCAGCGCGTAAAGATAACGTACAGGAAATAACGAAATAGCGAAGCGAAAAAGAAAAAACACTTGGAAGTCACTAAGACATCTGCTAATGTCGACTCTTTCATTCTACCATAGTCTTCGACTCTAGTACCGTGAGATCTATTCGCGGTTAAAGGTCAGTGGTCTCTCTTGTACTATATACTATATGTGTACTGCTCTTCATAAAAACTTTATCCCATTTACTGCGAAGGAAAATCTGGTCAGAGAATAAGCCTGTAATTTACCGATCCAAATATGGTCAGATCGTTGAAAAAACCGTCCTTGGTAGGATCCGAAAAGGATCCCAGTAGGATTAAGATTTTCGAAAGGTCTAACGCATGTCGACAACCATCTCGCGGGATCTGACAATGAGAGCTGACAATGTCAAAAGCCGTTTTCTGCCAGTGGGTATTAATTGCCAGGTAGTCGTTAAACAGCGGCAATTGCTTGCCACCAAAAAATTACGAAATGATTCTCGACCAAAAAGGAATCAAAGTAATCACACCGATGCAGGCGAGAAATTGAAAATTAATGCAGAAAAGTACCGCAATGTCCCGCTGCATTCCAACGCGCAAAATACCATAATTGATGTCTTTTTATGGAAGCGTCGAGCCAACCTTAACACATTTTTCATTGAAGCAGTTCAGATGCTCCTTTTATTTTCAACGGAGACATACTTAATGGATTGTGTAAATTTGTTTGATATTTTCGTTTGATCGTTCGTTTTTTCTTGCATTTCGCGTTTGCTCCACTAAAATGTTGCGCATGCGCTGCGCTGCAAGTCAACGTGCCAAAACATTGTTTGCCCATTTTTAGACACCATGCGGCATAATGCCGCTTCATCAAAGTGCCAATGGTGTTGGCGGTGAAGGTGGTTCGTCGTCGCTTGATCGGACTGTCTGATTGTTGGTCACCCACTGCAGTCGACAATCGCAACAGAATCACTGACTCCGCTATGGTGGGTAGGCGGGTAGGTGTTGTGGCAAATGGCAAACATTTGTCACTTTGTCAGTTCGTGCCGCAAGTAAATGGCAAATGGTGGGCAAACAACACTCCAGACATATATTTCCTTTCGGAGCAAGTTTGTTGCTTACCTAAATTTGGTTGTTAGCGTGGAGTAGTGGATGGTCACGAGACGTGCGGAAAATTCGTGAGTTTGGCTCGATGCTAGCTTCAGCGAAAATTCCAGGAGAGTATGTGCGCAAATTTAACGGTAAATTTATTTTCTTAAATTAATTGAATTGCACTTGAATATTGAAATGTAGCGGTCGTCAGCTCCTTTTATGGTGACAACAATCACGCCAACACTCGGCTGTGGAAACGCTGGTGCAATTGAGTTGTTATTATGGTGAGGCGGTCATTATATGAGCTATAGAAATTCATATATGTAGATTTGAAGATATTGGTTGGGGAATATGTGGTCTCAATAAAAACACTAATCAAATTGAATACTATAAATTTTTAATACAAATAAAACCAAATTTTGATCAAGATATCTTGTTCACTATTTGAAATTAAGATATAATGCCATTCGTAAGTCGAAAATCATTATTTTGGATATATGGCTGTTAGAGCAAATTGTACAATGATTTTATATATTTTTAGGACCCATATTACTATACATATTAACATGCAAATGTCGACTTTATTTCATTATGATACCTCACATTTACCGATTTATGGAAATTAATTTTATCGGAAGATTGAATATCATTATTTCTGTTATATAGGGCCTTGAGTAAGGTCTTGAAATATTTAATTTATTTAAATTTTATTATTGGGATATTAATCGATACATGTGGTGTCAAATCAACCGGAAGCCGAAAATCATTATATTGACCATAAGAGGGCTAGGGAAGGTCCCTAAACCGATTTCCTATTTTTTACACCCAACCATATTATATTAGAAAAGCATGTCCACTTAATTTAGTTAGATTAGATTAGATTTCATATTGAGGATTGCACAGCGCAACCTAAGGTCTATTGTGACCTCTCCAGTTATCACAGTAAACCTTCTAACGCCGTAACGATGAGAAATCTTAACATTGTTACAGGGCTAATGGATGCGATACTACCTCTTTGGGGATACAGAGCCCCAATTGTCTGACCCCTTTTCCTCGCGATCGCCGAGCAGTCAAGGTGTCAGGTGTTCAGGTGTCTCTGCTACCAAATATAGCGGAGATTTCCAGTTTATGCAAATGACACCTTAGTCTGCAGTGGCCAGTATAGAGTGCCACTAGTTGTCTCAGCTTGTTCCTGGGGAGTATAATTGACTGTCTGAATCTTTTCAGATTGTATCCTCCGAGAAACAGTTTGGAGTGGCGAAGTCCTTGCATATGCAGCCAGCAGCGATTCCTGCTTGCCAATTCCTCTTCTTGTAATCGGCTACCAAGAACATGCCGACCAACTGCGATGAAGTGTTCCGGCACTACCGTCCTGCTAGCCGCAGGATTTTTTGCAGATTTTTGAAACAACTGTTATAAAAACAATTCTGACACAGGAAGTATAGTCATCGATTGGGACGATATCCGCATATATGAATTCAGGTATAAATCAATTAAATGAATTCAAATTATAACCGAAATATATGTATATATGAAATGTTATTGATTTAAAAACTTAAACTTACAAACATATAATCTCTTTAAAAGGTGTACCCATCCCATAGTCAAAAACCACTTGAAAGCTATAAACATTTTCTGCAAAATACATTCATTCAGTATAATAAAAATCAATCAATCGCGCATTTATATGCTATGCATTAACAACGACAAAACGATTACGATCGACAGCAATATACACAATTCATTTGATTCATACAACTCGGATCACCACTTTGAAGATCGCTACTTTGAAGATCGTTTGCAATATGCAATTTTCAATTAAAATGCGCCGGACAACACACACAAACAATGCGCCACAAAGCAGCTGATAAGCTGCACGACGCTCGAGCAATAATAATAATGTAATTGCCAGTTGGCGTTGGCAACAGCAAATCGATGAACAGCAGCTGACGAGCGACTATCAACGGTCGACAATCAAACAGCAGTGGCGGTAGAAAGCAAAACCAAACACAGCACAAGCAACAAAAGCGCGCGCGCTCCACTTTGAGGCGCCAACTTGTAAGCATGCACCGACAAGGTTTCGCTTTCAATGAGCGCGCATTTTTTCTATAACAACCGCGCGCGCATATGTTGCTAACGCGCGCCGGCGCTTCACTTTCAACTGTTGCCGCCGTTGGTTACGCAGCCGCAGCTGCAACAATTACTATTATTGTTGCAAATCGCCGGCATATTTCCTGTTGAAACTATCAATTTCATATATTGCGCATTGTTGGCAATTTGGCGCATCTTCAGCGCAGCGCGCATTGCCACAAATGGACCTGCCACATTTGCATGCAGAAAATATTAGAAGCAAGATGGCAAAAAAATAAATGAATAAATGCGAAACAGCTGTGTTTTAGTAAGCGACAAGCAAGAAGTTCATTCATAACGCGCCGCGCCGCAGCGCGCACAATCAGAAAACAACATGTAAGGCGCCTGCAACGCGGTTGGTCACTTGCCTATTACAAAGAGGTAACAACGCCGCGCGGCGCGGGCGCTCATAAATGGCGGTCGCACATGCTGTTTTCATTTCGATTTGCCGCAAAACAAAATTGCCAACAATTTTCATCATTGCTTTCTTTATTTTTATGATCTTTCGCTTTATAGTCGTCGTCGGCTTCAGCGGTGTTGGCGTCGCGTTTTCTTTGTTGCACTTTAGCGCTGGAGCTGCGCACAGAATATAGCTTTGTTTGATTCGTTTCGCTGCATTTGCTATTACTAAGTATATTTTACTGGCAATTTATTATTGCTGTTGTTATTGTTATTGTGGTCGCTGGTGGTGTTCCCTCGTGTTTAAGCAAATTTGTGGTCGTGTTTGGCAAATGTGCAACATTGGAAATTACTTAAGCGTCAATCGCGGAAAGTGCGGTTTTTGCTGTTTTGCATTTATGTAATGAATTTGCCTAACGGTTGTGCTCAATTTCTTTTGTCTTTTATGCGGGCGTGAGTGTGTGTATGTATGTATGTGGGCGCCTACGTACAAAATAAGGAAGTCATTTTTTGGTTTTGCAGCGTGAAAAATGCGACTGATTGCGTTTTGCACTTGGAAGTTTTTGCGGCTGCGCGTTCAAAGTTCATTGTTGAACAGCGTTTATTACACAATATGCTTTTATATAGCTGTGACTTATTGCATTTATTTGGAGAAATTATTGAAAGTAAATACATCTGTTAGTTACTGTTAGTTTTTATACAGACTTGTAGTTACTTTCATGTCTCTATTGAAGTAGTAATGACACTAAATTAAAGAGACATGTGAAATTGAAATTAATAATATTTAAAAAAATTAGTTAGGTAGGTGTGTTAGGATTTAAGGATATAATGCTTTTCAAATCCCAATTAACCAACAGACCATGCAAACTAGCCCTGTATAGAACGACCTGTCTTCTGCTATGTAGCTGAAACATGGACAATAAGCGAAAAGGACAAAACAAAATTGATGACCTTCGAAAGAAAATTCTCCGAAAAAAATTTAGGCGCCTGATAAATGGAGAATGATATGAAATAGCGAACTTGACTAACTAATTCAAATCGAAAACGTGATGCGATTTATTAAAACGCAACGAATAAGATGGATAGGACATATTACAAGAATGATTGATACAAGAGCCCAAAAGAAGGTGTTTGGACGTGAAATGCAAGAGGAAGGCCATGATCAATATGGAAGGACGAATTAAACTAGAATCTGAAGAAGCTTCCACTGAGAACTGAGACTGAAAACTAGAGAAAGACCGCAAAAGACACAGTAGCTTAGAGGCATATTGTTCAGGCCAAAGCTCACAAAGAGCTGTAGAGCCAAATTATGATGATGATATGTATCTCGCGTTACAAAGGCTGGATACAAAAATAAGTTCGATTTATGCACAATCGCCCATAGGTAATCAGCTCTGGCCAATACGAGAGAAGTTGAGTTCCATCAAGACAAAGGCAGATTGATAGTGACTCGGCAGAAGATCAAGAAGCTGAATTTGGTTAGTAGGTTCCTATGAATCCCATATTATGGTCCGAACCTCACCAAAGGGTTACTACGTCTTCCTGTCTATGGTGAAAGATTTTGCTGCTCTTGTGAAAAGCGATTACTCAGTGTTGTACCAATAGGATTTATATGCACTGCGGAACCGTCCCCTAGCGGGTTTCTTCTCTGCGCACGTACCTACGAGGGCTATGTGGGAAGGAAGAAATCAATGGAGGAGAGGCGCAGTAAGCTTTTCCATGGATGGAATGCGAAGCAAATGGGGAAGATGGGTGGGGAGTTTTCTGCTGGAAGATCCAATCAACACCAGCTTTAGGCTACTACACCACTGCAGTGTCTTCAAAGCCGAGGTCGCTGTGATTAAAGCCTCTTTTAGAGAGGTATATATTCACTCCGATAGCAGAGCGGCAATACTAGCATTGAAATCGATGACAGTATGCTCTAGGCTAGTTAAGGAGTATCTTAGATATATATTAATAGCTTCTAGCTATTTTGCTATCCGACTCGTGTGGGTAACCGGTCACGGCAGAATCGTTGGTAACTGTAAAGCGAACAAGCTTGCAAGAGGGGGTAGCTTACCAACATTTACATCAGAATATGAGCGAGTTGGCTAGAATCGGCATTAGGCGACTAAAGAGATTCGTTACAGATTCCAAGTGTTTTGCAGAATCTTATGGGTCTTTGGTTCATTAGGAGTTTATTGGTATCACAAAGGACAACGCTCAAAACTGTCTAAGTGAGATCTTCTGTATTTGCGGAGATCTGCCTACCAAACTAACCTAACCTATATTATCAGATGACCTTCACAAAAGCCAACAAGAACAGAGCGGTTCATAGTTGAACTAAATCGGATCATTGTATCTACGCTAAATATAACTACCAATTTATTGAAAAAATAATGCATATCCTTTTTAATAGACAGATCATATTATTGGAACGGTCGTGGAGTTTGGCTTTGGAAGTATATATGTAAGTTAAGAATACAATCCCAGTAGGTACCAGCGTATAAAATTGAGACATCCGAGAAGAACTTGTATTTTGGAATCGGCTGCCCTGTTTATAGACCAATTTGTATATAACATTCCATGAGTTGGCGATAGAAGTGAGCTTTTGTGCTTTCACATATACACCTGTGGAGCTTTTGTTATTTTACCTTGAGGCAACTAAAATTGCAAAGTCTTATTAATCGTTTTAATACCATAATATTGAGAAATCTGGAAATCATATTAATATTTTTACTAGAAGCATTTTTATTTTTTGGAAGAATTTTTGACATGTCTCCAACTTATTATCACTTCGTTGTCAATCCCACACCTATAGCTGTCAATTTAATTTAGAGAAGATCCATAAAGTTTCTGAAGAAAAATATGATTATAATTCTGAATCAGACCCTCATTCATCTCAATTATATTATATATATTATTATTAGCTTTAAAGCCCTCATATTAATATTATAAAATTTCTCAATTATTACATATGTATATCAGTATTTCTCGAAATGGTAACCCCTATCTTGAATTCAAACAAATGTTACTTCAAGTGAAATTAAGCAAAAACAACAATACTTCAAAGCTTTACGACTACCTTCAAAGCCACGCTTGCCCTCACAGTCATAAACATATGGTACACACAGAGTCCAAGCACCAATAAACCACGTGTCAATCGTTTGTAAAACAGCAAAAGTAATGAATTTCATTGATTGGCAAATTTGCTTTCTACTTTATTTATACAGCTGCAGGCGCCAATTTTATTTGTGCATTGTCTCAGACATTACTCGAATTTCGCACACACTTGGCCATTTGCGAGAGTGGTCTTTCATCTAGCGCTGCACGCTGCAGCCATGTGGAGGTGGCCAGTTGCAGGTATATGAAAGCAGAAAATCTTACGGAAAGCAAAAGTTAAATGCGTTTTCTAACGGCAGCTGCCAGTGTTGGCGGCGCCGAACTGCTTGCCACAGTGAGTTGTTACAGTTGCAAGTTGGTGGCCGCCTGTTGCTGCTGCTGCCAATTGGCAGCGTCTTTTCTTTCTCTTCGCTTGCGCATGTGCGTGGGCGGTGTTGGTGGTGGTGGTATAACGGTTACAAATCTAAATTGTAATTTAGATTGCGATAAACGAGATGAGGGTGACGCGGTTGTTGCGCATGCGCCACCATCAATACGCCGACGTCGATCTTTCGATTTGCAAGCTGGAGCGCGGCAACATCGTAGATCAGTGACAAGGCGGTTATTGTTGTTT
The DNA here is from genome assembly GCA_031772095.1 of Zeugodacus tau. NCBI lineage: Eukaryota > Metazoa > Arthropoda > Insecta > Diptera > Tephritidae > Zeugodacus > Zeugodacus tau. The sequence continues at coordinate 17,600,346 of CM062652.1, read as the reverse complement.
CATGTTATAAGCGAGCTGTTGTTGTTGTTGCTGTCGCCTGCATCGCTTTGTTGTTATTGTGCGCAAAGAAAAGAAGGAGAAAGTGGCTGTTTGTTAATTTTTGGCAGGTTCATTTGACAATCGGAACGACGCGCCGGCGACAGCGTACAACAACCAGCTACATACAACAAATAAACACGAAACGCGCGGCAAAAACACGATAATATTGGTAGCAACATAAGCGGGCCAACCGAAAGGTTGCCACCACCAAACGCCCTCTGTGCGCCCCAACATTTTAATAACTTTTTAGCCAGCGCGCGTCCGCGTTCGTGCGCTCACCGACGCGCTGGAAAGTGTAGCATAATTTATGGCGTCAAAGCAACACTAAAATTCATTTTACATTTTTATTAACAACGATTTGGCATTTGATGGTTTCATTTGCTTTATTTTTTCCATTTTCAATTTGCTCAATTTATTTTTGCTGCAATTTTGTTTGACTTTCGTGGCTGTGGCGCGCGTGCGTATTGCTACATCGCTTTCGTTCGTTTGTTGCATGTGGTATTGCGCATGCGCACATTGCTTAAATTGTAATCTTGGCGGAATTGAGTCGTAAATTGTGTAATTTTTGCAACAAAAAAATAAATAAGTGTAAATAAGCTAAATACAAAATTACAGCGCTTCGGCAACAACAACATATTGAACGCCAGGCGCATCGTGTACAACTAAAATGTTGTAATTTTGTTATTGCACTTTTTATATATTGTATTTCCACATCGCTGATTAAACACGTTCAATAAATACATTATCTAACAACAACATTAACTGTGAAAACTCCCAGCCCGCTGAGGAAGCGCGGCGCGCGCTTTCGTAACTTTTTCACAGGCATTTCTTTCTTTCTTTTTTGCTAGCTTTTTTCGTCTATATTTCTTTGGCAGGAAGCTGTGTTGTCGCATAGCGGTTGACATTTAATTTAAATTCACTCAATAAATATATTCGCTGACATAAGGTGGGCTGTTACGAAATTGTATTTGTGTATTTTCTTTCAAAAATGTCGTGCCGCATTCAATCAAATACTAATTCAAATTGTTATTAGCAAATAAAACTGGTATTAGTGGATTTTTGTTGACAATTTCCCAGATGAAATGTTATTTTATGACAGCATTCAGTTTAAATTGGTTCAGTAATCAAAATCAGAGTCCAAAAACTTGCATTTATGCAAAATGTACAGTTGATCTACTGCCTCACTTGCAACTCTCTAGTTGTTGAGGTCAAGAGTTAAAGATGATCATCACATCATCCTATTTCTAACTCTCTCTACCAGAACGAGCATCCCATTACTTTAGGCTAACTCTCAATCTTCTCAAATATTTAGAGTCCGATATGAATCCTGTGTCCTTTTTTTACATACTTTACTTTTTTTATTGATCTACGATGAAGAATCGAACGATACGATAACACTTTGGGCGACAAAGCCTCTATTTTATAATCCCACATTCACCAGAATTTATATGGTCGCTTCATTACCCCCCTATATACCGAAAACTGAGTACAGTAAGAGTTTGCTAAAAAGGAAGGGGAATCCCCTCGGTGGTAGACAGTAGTTCATATGTTATTAAATGGGATACTGCTGTAACTATTATTCCCAACATCTAAAATTGAGATGATCGAGTTACGTTAGGCATCCTCTTTGAATACTTTTTTTAATACATAATCTCTTGAAATTTTTGACCACGACGGCGATACTATAAGTACTCTTCCCACAAAAGAAACACAGACATTTCACAGCATTGTATCATCCTATCACCATACTCTTGATACAGCGATACTGGATCCTTAACAGAACCCAAAAAAAAATTCGCTGGATTCGCAGATTCGACTGTTACCTAGTCTCTGGTGATATCCAAGTGGTACCAAACTTCGACGACGGTCACGAAAAGTCTCAGAAACTGCTTCCTATAGAGCTGAAGTGTGGTAAAGTGGTTTCACGGCTTCACTTCTTACGGTCCGAATTGAGTAAACTAGCCTCTCATAGCGCCAACAGTCTTCTCAGTCCAATATTATATACAGAACTCCACAAAAAGGGAGAACCCGCAATCTGTGCCAATAACAGGGATAAGCCTCCTCAATAACGTCTAGAATGTTCTATCGAGCGTACTGTCTAAAAGACTAAAGCCCACCGTCAACAAACTAATCGGACCTTATCGGTGTGGTTTTAGACTTGGAAAATCTACAACTGACCAGATCTGCATCTTGCGCCAGATCTTGGAAAAGACCCGTGAAAAGAGGATCGACACACATCATCTATTTGTTGATTTTAAAGCTGCTTTTGACAGCACGGAAACAATTTGCTCTATGCCGCTGAGTCTGAATTTGGTATCCCTGCAAAACTAACACGGCTGTGTAAACTGACGTTGACCAACACCAAGAGCTCGGTCAGGATCGGGAATGACCTCTCCAAGTCGTTCGATACCAAACGAGGTTTCAGACAATGGTAGGTACAATCTTCTATAAGAGTGTATATTGATATCATTGGAAGCAACAACCTTTAGTTCTGTTTTTCCCAAACAGATAAGGAAGCGAAGCGTGTGAGTCTGGTGGTGAACGAGGACAAGACGAAATATCTCCTGCCATCAAATAGGCAGGATGACAAGTCGCTGGATCCCACGTCTCTATTGACAGTCATAACTTTGAAGTTGTAGATAATTTCGTTTATCTTGGAACCAGCAATAATAATGACAGCATTGAAATTCAACACAGAATCACTCTTGCCAACAGGTACTACTATGGACTGAGACGGCAATTGAAAAGTAAAGCCCTCTATCGACCAACAAAAACCAAAATCCAAACCGATAGCGAAATATTAAGAACTGCTAAGAAATTAGTAATATGTGAAAGTACTTGCAACATTGAACACAATTACCCATATAAACCATGACACCCATATAAATGATATCAATATTCTCCACAGACTCCAGCGCTGTTCTACTGAGAAAACTTTCTCAACTCTCTAAATTCACATGTGTACATCTGATTCTTGCCATTAACCTTACAAAGAACACTTGACAAAAGTGGAGTAAATGGAAATTGTTGTCATACAACCAATCAATGGCCTTAACGCATGGCCAACTTTAGACTAATACAGCATAAAAATTGTGGCAAGTTGGTTCTAAGTGTTTCGACTAGCTGTTTTAAATGGCAGTGAGGCGCAAAAAAAGACCAAAGTTGGGGAAAAAGCGTTAGCGCTTAAAATAGCATTGGCGAAACGAGGGTAAGAAAGTCAAAGTGTCCGATTGCGTTGAAAGCGAGGCGAGCGTTGCACCAAATGGATCGACCCGGCAGCCAACCAACCTGTTTCTAATTGGGCTAAACAAGCGCGGCGGTGGCGGCGACGACGGTTGCAATGTTGATTTTGGCATTTTTGGTGTAGCTACTGGACGTTCATTTGGCGGCCGTCACATGTGGGAGCAATGCCGGTAGCGAGCGGGATACATGAGGCCTAAGTCGCCGCGGGTGCTTACCGTCTATGCTTTATTAGGCACTGTTGTGTTGCTGTAGCCATAATCTTGTTGTTGGCCACCTTGTGGCAGGTTACAGCTTGTCTGCATATTCAACGCAGCAAACAACAAAAAATAAATAAAAATTCTCAGAATTTTATATGCACCAGAGGCGGCTATTGACTGCTGTCGTTTGTCTGCTACTGCATTTGGTGGCAAGCCTGTGAACCTGTTGCCTGGTATGCAACGTCGCTCAGATGTGTGCGTGTATATGTGTCGCCTTGGTGCTTGGTTTTTACGGCTTTATTCCAATTTTTGCTAAATTCTGTGTCGCAATGAATGCCAAACATGATTTATGAGTTTGCGACGCGCCTTCGCGCACACCACCGCGGCGGAGGCTGCGCATGCGCTTGCGTTCGCTCAGCACATGAGCGTTAAATATACAAGTTTAATGCTGGCTGACCGCATTTGTGTTGCAGTAGCTCAGCGCTTAGCCATTAGTCGCCAACACCACCGCCGCGACTGTCACTGCGCTACGGTTCATTTGCACCACAGCCCCTATATACATATATATGTATGTAAGTATGTGTGTGTGTGAAAATCCAAATATGAAATAGCTGCACGCTCGTACTTAGCACTCGCTAAGCGTCAACAGCGCGCTACATCCTGCCGCATTTGGGCCGCGCTGTAAGCTGAGCCGCTTGATGCAAGGCACCTTAAAGAACAACACTAAACGTGGCTGGCTTGTGACAGGCTTGCGTGCATTTTTCAGCAATTCATGCTCAACCAGCACTCACTCCGCTATGTGACTGGTGGCGATGTATTGGCTATTTTTAGCTTTACGGCGCATCAAACCAACAAATTCACATAAGCGAAAAGTGTTGTTGTTGTTGTGCAGCTGTCTAGCCAGATTCTCACTTGGCTTGCATGGCTACATATGCCATTTGACTGTTGTTGTTGTTATTTTTTGTGTGTTATTTTTGCTATGCGCAGTTGCAGTCATCAATTAAGGTCATTAAGGCGTCACGCCGTTCACATTCGCATGCCAATGGCTATGCAATGCTATAACAACAACACTAACAATAACAACAACAATAAGTATTTGCGAGTTATTGAGTTTAGCAAAGTAAATAACATTTGGAAATCAAATGAAAGCTCAGCAGGCAACACTAAGTGGCACTCACTTGTTGTATTTGTAACGTTGTTGGGGAATGTGCCATGCTCCTGCTTTCGGTTTATTACTTTGAGCTCATTAAGTTGTGCAAGTGTGTGGAAGACTTTGATTGAAGATAGGCTTTCATTTGATATGGAAGTTTAAAAAATTATAAAAAAAACACCAAGAAGTAGCAAATAAAAGAATTGAATGACCTTGAAGAAAGTTAGTGGGAACAAGTTTGATTTTTTTATTATAAATATATAATATTTTTTATAAATACTTTTTTTATACCCTGAACAGGGTATATTAAGTTTGTCACGAAGTTTGTAACACCCAGAAGGAAGCGTCGGAGTAACTATAAAGTATATATATAAATGATCTGTATGTTGAACTGAGTCGATTTAGCCATGTCCGTCTGTCTGTATATATACGAACTATTCCTTCAGTTTTTAAGATATCGTTTTGAAATTTTGCAGATGTTATTTTCTCTTCAAGAAGCAGCTCATTTGTCGGAACTGCCGATATCGGACCACTATATCATAAAGCTGCCATACAAACTGAACGATTTGAATCAAGGGTTTGTATGGAAAATTTCCGCATTTTACTACATATCTTCACGAAATTTGGTGTGAGTTATTGTTCAAAGAAATAATTTAATCTCCGAAAAAATTGTTCAGATCAGTTTACTATAGCATATAGCTGCCATACAAACCGAACGATCAGAATCAATGGCTTGTATGGAAAATTTTCGCATTTGACGTGGTATCTTCACGAAATTTGTCATGGATTACTGCTTAAGGTAATAATATAATCTCCGAAGAAATTGATCCGAAGAAAATCAGAAGATCGGTTAACTATATAACCTTAATGTTTCTAGCAAACAACCCGGCTAAAAAGATTTAGTAAAATGTTTTCTTTTTTTTACTTACTTTTTCTTACGTCTTTAGATTTGCTTAAACACAGTTACTAAAAGAAATGCACCTGTGAAGGGTATATTAGCTTCGGTACAGCCGAAGTTAACGTTTTCTTTTGTTTAACCTCAAAAATTGTAGTACTTTAGTCTTCTAACACATTCTTCAGATTGACTATTAGCAATATATATTTATTTTGAGCCAGAACCATTTATACTACTCAATTACAAAAATAACAAAAAAAATTGATAAAAGGTTTGTACTTTAGTATTACACCCCTCTTATGTTTTTTATCTTCAATTTATCAGTTGACAAATGTTTTAAATAACTTTTTGCGAATGATAAGCTATCAATTGTTTGTTATTTCTATACATATGACTAATGTTAGATTTAGCGTTGCCCTAATTTACAGGGAATTATAAAAATAAAGTTCATGATTAAACTGAAAACGTTAGATATGATAAGAATATTGTCGAAAGTACCGACATATATGGCAATGTAATCTATATATATAAAAAGAAGTTACATTTCCTTGGTAATCTTATAACTCAAGAACGGGCTCACCTATCCAAACCAAATTTTTAGGCTTTGTTTGGACTATTCAGTAGATGGTTTGTGTTTTGAAATTTTAAGAATCGGATACCGGGGTCTCGAGAAATAGGCCAAAACGTGGACCCGGGTAACCCTAGGATGTGTTTGTACAATATGGGTAGCAAATGGAAGCTGTTGATGATATCTATAGGATAGAGTATTTTTGATGACGCTCCGTGACTAGGGTCTCGAGATATCGGCCAAAATGTTTAAAAAATTTCACCACACATGTAGGTATGTATGTAGCAGGCAATCAATCGGATACCATGCAATCAATCGGCAATCAATCGGATACCAGGGTCTCGAGAAATAGGCGAAAACGTGGACCCGGGTAACCCTAGGATGTGTTTGTACAATATGGGTAGCAAATGGAAGCTGTTGATGATATCTATAGGATAGAGTATTTTTGATGCCGCTCCGTGACTAGGGTCTCGAGATATCGGCCAAAATGATTCAAAAATTTCACCACACATTTAGGTACGTATGTAGCAGGCAATCAATCGGATACCAGGGTCTCGAGAAATAGGCCAAAACTTGGACCCGGGTAACCCTAGGATGTGTTTGTACAATATGGGTAGCAAATGGAAGCTGTTGATGATATCTATAGGATAGAGTATTTTTGATGACGCTCCGTGACTAGGGTCTCGAGATATCGGCCAAAATGTTTAAAAAATTTCACCACACATGTAGGTATGTATGTAGCAGGCAATCAATCGGATACCATGCAATCAATCGGCAATCAATCGGATACCAGGGTCTCGAGAAATAGGCGAAAACGTGGACCCGGGTAACCCTAGGATGTGTTTGTACAATATGGGTAGCAAATGGAAGCTGTTGATGATATCTATAGGATAGAGTATTTTTGATGCCGCTCCGTGACTAGGGTCTCGAGATATCGGCCAAAATGATTCAAAAATTTCACCACACATTTAGGTACGTATGTAGCAGGCAATCAATCGGATACCAGGGTCTCGAGAAATAGGCCAAAACTTGGACCCGGGTAACCCTAGGATGTGTTTGTACAATATGGGTAGCAAATGGAAGCTGTTGATGATTTCTATAGTATAGAGTATTTTTGATGCCGCTCTGTGACTAGAGTCTCGAGATATCGGCCAAAATGTTTCAAAAATTTCACCACACATTTAGGTACGTATGTAGCAGGCAATCAATCGGATACCAGGGTCTCGAGAAATAGGCCAAAACGTGGACCCGGGTAACCAAGGGATGTGTTTGTACAATATGGGTAGCAAATGGAAGCTGTTGATGATTTCTATAGTATAGAGTATTTTTGATGCCGCTCTGTGACTAGAGTCTCGAGATATCGGCCAAAATGTTTCAAAAATTTCACCACACATTTAGGTACGTATGTAGCAGGCAATCAATCGGATACCAGGGTCTCGAGAAATAGGCCAAAACGTGGACCCGGGTAACCCTAGGATGTATTTGTACAATATGGGTAGCAAATGGAAGCTGTTGATGATTTCTATAGTATAGAGTATTTTTGATGCTGCTCCGTGACTAGGGTCTCGAGATATCGGCCAAAATGTTTCAAAAATTTCACCACACATATGTTACATTTTTGTTCATTTAACTCGTACCTACTTGGAAAGCTGAAAAGCGCTCATATTAGCATACATACATCAATATTAGTTTAATCATTTACTAAACGATTTGTTACCTACTTAGCTACGCTCTTTCGCTCTCAAAATTTATGAACTTTCGTCTTAACTACCATACTTATTATTCCCACCTACAAACTTACTGCATTATATTTATATCAACATGTAGGTATGTATGTAGCAGGCAGATCGACAAACAAAGTAGGCTTTGAAAAGACATCGAACTATATTACGGTGCATTTATTTTGCATAAAGAAATACATGAATATTTTGTTTTTTGTAGGTATATAGAACTTTGACTCTTAGCATTAAGAAAATTCAAATTAGGAGAATATATGACATTGGAGTGTAAACATCGCCGGAGCGTTTTCTTTGGCCCTATACGTTCAGTAGTGTCCGAAATTACCGCGGTGCAAAATTATTAGTTATTATATTTTTTTTAATAATTATTGAAGTTTGTGTGAATTTGTGAAAAAAATAAATATAGCGCAAAGCGAATTTCCAACTAGGCCAAAACATGGCAATGAGGCAATGAATTATCCAACTGAATTTTTAAATTCATTAGAACCGGCTGGTATGCCACCGCATTGCTTGAATCTGAAAGTGGAATTATTGCGAAAGATTAATCCACCAAAACTGTGTAATGGCACCAGATTGGCAGTGAAAAATTTATTGCCAAATTTGATTGGAGCTACGATCTTAACTGGTAAATCAAAAGGAGAAGTTTGTTTAATACCGCGTATCCCTATGATTCCAACTGATATGCCATTTGAATTCAAACGATTACAATATCCTGTGCGTTTATCATTTGCGATATCTATCAACAAAGCTCAAGGGCAAACACTTAACGTTTGTGGTGTGAATTTGGAGGAATCATGTTTTTTACATGGACAACTTTATGTTGCCTGTTCCAGAGTCGGTACCCCCAGCCGTTTGTTTATTCATGATCAAAATGGAAAAACAAAAAATATTGTTTATCCAAATGTTTTGGATAGCTAGCAAATAATTAAATATATTTTTTTTATAAATTAGTTATATTTTATATTTCACTTTATACGTAGCGAAGCAGCAAAAAATCATAAAGTTCTGCTTATCTGTAACACCACATTCATTGACTGTTAGGCGGTACAAAGTTCGCCGGGTCAGCTAGTACATTCTATATTCTTCTTCTCTCTTTATTACAACAATAAAAGTTATATTAAAAAAAAATAAGTCCACATTTAACACATTTTAAAATTGCAATGACTCAGTCACTTAGAAAGGGTGATCTATTTCGTGATTCTCTACTTTTTCAAAGAAAAAACACAGAAAATTCAAAAAATCGAAAGACACGCGTGGTGTTTTGCTTTAAGGTCTGAGTCAAATCTTGATTGTCTGCACAGACTTCAGACTTTACATATCCCCAACAGAAAAAAGTCTAACGGTGTGATATCACACGATCTTGTTGGCCCGTCGACCAAAACGTGAAATTATGTTCACCCAAGTGTTCTCTCAATAAATCCATTGATTGAAGCGATGGGTGGGAAGTGGTGCCGTCTTGTTGAAACCAAATGCCGCTGAGATCACGAACTTCAATTACAAGCATCAAATAGTGTATTATTTTTAAGAACTAAGGACTGCTGTTTGCACCACATCGAACCGTTTTTTTTCTAGATGAAATGGCAACTCTTGAATCTTACAGGTTGCTATTCGTCCCAAATGCGGCAATTTTGCTTGTTTACATACCCATTGAATGGGCTTCATCACTGAACGGAAGATAGCTCGAAAATGGCGGATCTTCTTGGAACTTTTCAAGCAAACTGTATTTTGTACGCTTTCAATTTATGATGTCGACGTAAAATCGATCGGCGACGAATCGAATATGTACATACACGACAGCTTAACACGATTCGCGAGTAATTTATCAAAAAAATGTGTCAAATTTAGAAAAAAGTACATCTACTTGGATCATCCTTTATATAATGTAGGCTTATAGAGCACAATATCTAAGCAGATGAAGAATAATTTATTAGAAGGTTTAGATATATTAGATCTACAACTTTGCCTCCGCCGTTTTCCAATAGATGTCTCTAGGGTCAAGCACTGGTCGATTAAATCGATTTTTTTTATATCGATCTTGGACATTTGTGTCAACATTAACCCAACAAAATATTTGTAGAGATCTGTTTGCATCCCAAACTTATTCTCAACTGAAAATATCACTTTTTGAGCCGAATTCTCGACATTTGCGGGAAATTTTGCTTTTCTTTCTTAATTCCAATAAAAGTGCGTCTGAAGCTCATCGACATCATCGGCGGAAGCAAAGTTGTAGACCTAATATTAGGTCTCTTCAAAAAGCTAGTTTTAACAACATTTTTAGGTCTTTAATTTTACTAATAGTATACTCATTGAAATACCATACTATCCCAATATTTATTTCTCTTTTTTACCAGGAGTATTTCAAAATTATATCTAATTAATTTTTAAGAATACTACTTTTACTTTCTTATACTAAATGTCTGCCAAATATCTCTAAAAAAGGATACAAATATAACTATAGATATACAGAATTTAAGGAAGAATGTGGATGAGTGAGGTTCGCCGGATTTTCGATTAATGGTCTACCCGAATGGAGCCCAACAGCGTACAAATTTTGTGGTGCACGAGGATATTAAACACTTTCCTAATTTCCTAAAGAAGAGTGCTCAGAGTTCTATAGAGCAGGAATGCTCTAACTTTTGATAAAATTTGTACGTTTAATCTCAAAACTTTCATTTTGTGAGGCTACAAACAACAGTTAGGAGAACAAAACTATTATAAACTATGCGGCAAGTTGGGTGAAGTGAAAAATCTATATCTTCGAGATGGTGTCATCATAAAATATGGGTGTGCTTGCAACATGATTTATGAATGCATAAAATATCCACATAAAAATTCATATGCAAATCATTTCATTTAATTCTATAGGAACTAATAATTTATAGCGCCAAAACGGTTATATCAAAAAAGCTGTTAATTAAATTTCCATTTATTTATGCATTTTATGCCACAGTTATTGGTCGCCTGGCTATATGCGGCAATGAAGATGTCACAATCCAAAGCTGGGATTAAACCCGAAATAAGAATATTATAATAATAATTAAAAGCACACAAAGGCTTGACACGCGATAAGAGCGCTTGAATGGATTTCAAATGTCTTCTTCTGGGTTTATTTGTTGTTGTAAGCACTACTCAATACTGGGGCTGAGGCAACTGAAAAGGCAATAACGCCGCTGGTGGTAGGCGGTAAGAGCGATACAACGCGCAATGGCTTGGCGGTGACATAAATGCTGTGGCTTTAAATGCTGTGGCATAGAATTAAGCGATTAGCCGAAAGATACTTGGCAGACGACGCGCGGCTATTGAGGAAAGCGAGCGAGTGCTAGCCTTTGGTGGGAGGTACCAAGCATATTCTATGGCCATCTGAAGTTGGTGTGCGCCCAAAAATCTACTTGAGCGCATGCTTTATGGGCGCGCAATACTCCCTGTGGCGTGCCACAGCCGTTTTATGTGCGGCTAATATATGCGCGGCAGTGACGTTGTGTGCGCTTGTGGCGGCCGCTAAGTGGCAGCTGGAAGATGTATGTGCCGCACAGTCTTATCGAAGGAAAGTGTGCCGTTGTCACCAGCAACGTCAATGCCGAGCGGAGTGTCGTCGCGATAAGGCAGACACATACATATGAGCTCATACATAAACTGCAGCAATGAGCGCCGGTAGCATGCAACACAGTCTTCACTTGACAACGGTCGCTCGGGTGGGAGAGAGCGCGCGCGCTTCTCAAGACTCAAGACGGAAATGGAAAAAATGAAAAATTAGCTGCGACTATCTTAGGCGCATATCGCGGCGACTCCCACTTTGCCACGGCCTAGTTACAGCCTTAGAAAAGCAACAACAACAAAAAACACACAAGCAAATGTCAAATTGAAAGAATCGTGGAATAAAGCAACAAGTTTATTAAAAGCACAGTCGAAAAAGATAGGAAAATTGTGTTTATGGATTATCGCAAACGTCGTCGAAGTGCAGGCGGCGGCGTTGTAACAGCGAAGGTGTTGCTTTATGCTGATAAACTTTTTTTCGTACGATTTTTTCACCGCATTGAGATATTCATTTGGAGATTAGAAATTAATACAGCGTGTTCGAGAATGCACGTTGGCGTTCGGATTAACGGCAAACGGCTATAAATGACAAAGGAGAATAAATAAAATATAAAGCAACAACAACACACCGGAGTTGTGTGCCACTCAAAAACGCCAACGTGCGCAGCAAAGTCGCGTTAGAAAATCAATTTAATGCGGGTTAGTAAAAGTAATTTACAGCTATTTTCACTTGGCATTTTCCGGTTACAATATTTTTATAACAATTCTAGTTTTTATTTTATTTTTTTTTTATTCTCTTTTCATTAACGCTCACCGTAAACTGCCTTTGCTTTGCCTACAATCTCAAATCTCTTTTATTTTTGTTGTTGTTAACATTTATTTTAATTTCTTTATTTTTCGTTTCGAACTGCTAAATTCACGGCGCCAAATACTTGAAATTTTACACCGACTGCGGGTGTGGCGTCTAGTGGAGCAGCCTCCGGCTAGAAACTTGTGCCTTCAGCAGCGAGCTAAATAAAAATTCACACAAATCAACATAGCTTTTTTGACTGTTATTTATAGTTTTGTGTGTCTATGTTTATTGGCGCTTTGCTCTTAAACATCTGTTAAAAGCGTGTCAAGTAACGCTTTGAGGCGTTCAAATTAGACAATTGTGGTGTTGTGATCTTTGGCGCAAATTATAGCCTGCAAACGAAATACTTATCAAATTGTCTTTGGCTATGCAAGTACAGTTAGTGCAGGTAATTCCGAAATTGCTAATTTGAAATCCCGAAAAGTTTCGGTATTGTAGCAGAATTTTTCTTTTTTATATGAGCTATATATGTTCAAGATATACTGACTCTGAATTATACTCAGTGATAGAAAGCAACACCCGCGCCGTTAGTTCTGCTTTTTTCAGAATTGATAAGTAAGCGAAGCGAATGGGTCTGGTGGTGAATGTGGACAAAACGAAATATTTCCTGTCATCACACAAACACTAAGCGCATTCGCGACTTGGCTCCCACGTCCCTGTTGAAAGACATAGCTTTGAAGTTGTACATAATTGCATCTATCTTGGTACCAATATTAACTACAATAAAAATGTCCGACTAGAAATCCAAGGCAGAATCACTCTTGCCAACAAGTGCTACTTTGGACTTAGTAGGCAATTGAAAAGTAAAGTCCCCTTTCGATTAACAAACACCAAACTCTACAAGCCCCTCATCATTCCCGTCCTACTTGATGGACAGAAGCGTGGACGATGTCAACATCCAATGAGACGATACTAGGAGTTTTTGGGAGAAAGGTTTTGCTGAAGATCTACGGTCCTATAAGCATTGACAACTGCGAATGTCGAGGATGAACTGTAAGAGTTATACGACGACATTGAAATGGTTCAGCGAATAAAGAGACAGCGGCTGCGCAGGCTAGGTCATGTTGTTCGAATGGACGAAAGCGCTCCAGCTTTGAAAATGTTCGACCCCGTACCCGTTGGTGGTAGCCGAGGAAAAGTAGATCTCCACTTCGTTGGAAGGACCCGGTGGAGAAGGACCTGGCAGCTATTGAGATCTCCAATTGGCGCCAAACAGAAAAAATGAGTCATTTAAACTCTGCTATAACCGCGTATGCGGTTCCTACGCCAGTTAAGAAGAAGAATATAGGTAGTAGAAATAAGGAAAACAGATGGTTGTTTCTTTAGGAGCAGAACTTCGGTATCCAACTTGTGGTGTGAGTCTTTATTAAACCATGTTACCTTTCGGTCGATTTATTTGTGACTATATTACGTCGAGAGTTTTTTTCTTCATTTTGCTATAACTATATATAAAGGTAGGGGGTTCTCCTTTTTCGCCTGGAATATCCTGATCTATTATAGGTGATAGTAGTTTGTAGTAGCTTGTATTATTCCTCGCCTCAGAGTTCCAAGAACAGTCACGAAAGAAATCAGTCTACTGCTAAACTTTTTCGGGTAACAAATAAAGAGGACTACAAACTTTAACCCCGAAGGATATTTAATTTTAATGGAAGACTTTTTATTACAGAATTATACTGGGAGCTTTGCTACTGTACTCGTAAGTGGAATGATAGATGTTGACCGGATCAGTCATGGAACCCTGCTCTTTGGTACAGGTAACTAGACGGATTCCGCACTCTTAATTTTAATATATTTTTTGAAATTTTCTTGGAAAGGACGAAAGCTTTAAAGCTTAAAAAGCTGAAAGTGTAGTAATAGCCTCAGAGATCTGATATCAATGAATTCCGACATTTAGTAAACTTATAGATACAAACAGGTGCAAAGAGTAGAGTTAACCCCGAAAATGTCTATTTAAGACATCAGTTGCAATCAAATCGTGTAATTTGGTGATTTGGAAAGTTTAGTGCAATCAATTTCGTACTGTCTTTTGCCATATAAACAAAGAATTTAAGTAAACTATTCAGCGTTTTTGGCGCTTTTATTTCATTACCATTGCCACTATTCACACCATGCCCGCAGGTGCTATGTAACGCTCCAAACTTTGGACGAGCACAATTCCACACTTCAACAACAATAAAATGTTAATTGAAAAGAAAGTTTGAACGCTTTCCGCGCCTCAACGACTGGCAATCGTAAAATTAATTGCCAAAATCAAATCACTTCAAAGCTCGTGAAAACGCCACGCTAATCTCATTTATCCGGTGAACTATGCGCACCCGCGGCTACTTAAATGTACACACGTACTCGAGCGCATGCTTTACGATTGCCGAGGCGAGCGCGCGCACTTGACGGCTACGGTACATATTTGGGGCATTCGGTCAACACTTACCTGCAAAAATAGAGAACAAGAAAAATGAGATTAGTTAACTGATATGGTAAAAATAGAAAATAAAATAGAGAAAAAAAAATAAAATTCCAAAACTGCACAATTTAATTAAGTCAGTGAAAGAACTTGAAGCAATCACTCAATATACGCATATATAAATAACGGATCTTGTAAGCACATATGTAAACATGTATATATCTATCCATACGTGTATATAACCGCTTATTTGCATATCTAAACAGCCATATATGCATGCAAGCACCTTGATATATGTTTCAAACAAGTCAGGGGCAAGCATTTCGCTACTCTTCCGCTTGCGCTGAGTAACCCGACACTAACAACAACTTATCGCTTGAATTTACATTTCGATCAAATCACCTCAAACAACACCTTGAAGAAAGTGCCAAGATAAGGCGCCAAGTAGTGAATAGAGGGGGCTGGGGCAACAGAATTGCCGCTGCTTCGTTACAGCCGTTTGGGTGATTGCGAGCTTTTACTGTCATTACCGTTAGTTGCCGCATGCAAGTCAGTAGTTGAATCACTACTGGGGGCATGCAGCGATTTTTACATTTACACATGAGTGTTGTTGTTGTTAATATATGTATCTATGCCAGCATGGTTGTTGTCGTTGTTTGTCGCTGTGGTATGTGGCCGCGCTTAATGATGATCAATTTAATTGCTTCATTTGCACTTAATCAAAATTTGCGCTGGCAGTCGTATTTTGCTGCTGCTGCTAGCATTATTGTTGTTGTTGCTAACATTATTATTGTTGTTGCTATCACTATTATTGTTGTTGCTATCACTATTATTGTTGTTGCTAACATTATTGTTGTTATCTAGCCGGTTAAGCCGCGTTGTTGCAACACTTATTTTTTGTTATTTATGTTGCCCCACTGCTTTATGTTATGCAATTTGTTATGTTTGTTGGTGTAATCAATTCAACCGTTATGTTGCACTTGAATTTCGGTTTCAGGTTACCCTGCCAGCTGATCGTCGCCACCGCCGATCGGCAATTTGATAATATGCCTGAGTGGCGCTGATGGTGTGTGATAAACATTGTTGTTGCTGATATAGTATGTAACAACACACACTAAATTGCAGCACAATCACAAAAACAAGAGCAACAGCCAGAGCAATTTTATGCAATTTCGATGTTATCGCACATTGTTGATTTATAAGGCATTTTTCATTGCCATCTCACAAAATATGTGAAAAATTGCTGGAATTTTTCAAGTGAAGTGTAATCGTATTTACTCGTTTCGGTATGCGAAGGAATGTGTAGCGCTTGTGAAGAAAAAATACAAAAAACAGCAGCAACAATTTGATTTTGAAATTTATTCGAATTGCTGTCCGTAATTGGTGGACGTTGTATATGCAATCGGTCAACAATTTAGGAGTTCATCATATAATTAAATATAAATAATAATATTTTTTCATGTTAGTAGCTAAGTACTACTTGGAATATCTTTGTACCAAAAATAGCTGGATTTCTGTGTAATATATTTTTTAAGGTCGCAATGTGCATATCTTGACGACGTGTTTCATGTCCGTAATTCCTTGCTAATTAAAACAACCTTCAATCAAATCTAACCCTACTTTGTAAACATCAAAGTTCACGGACTCCCGTCAAAGGTCGTTCACTCCACAGAAAGTTTGGGTAATTTTTTGGAGGTCATGTGAAGTTAGGTTTATTCTTTCCAAGTAATCGAAAGCTTTAAAAAAATAACCAGCCTCACAAAAAAAAAAAATTTATGACCTCGGAGTCTTAATCAGCGATCCCGAAAACCCCCGACTTACGAGATTCAAGATGTTCCGCTGAATTTTTAAAAATTCCGTCATATTGGATCTGTCATTTTGAATTTTGAAAAACTGACAACGGATTCGTAAGCCGTGACCAAGAAAATCCCCGAGAGCGAGTTTCAAATGTATCTGATGAATTTTAAAAATCGCTGCCTGCCATATTGGTTTTCGGGGGTTATGTCAAAACCCATATCTGATGGCTTTAAATGAACTTCGGATTCCGATTCAGCGACCCCAACAAAAACATATGATTCACATGGATCCACAGGTCATAACAAAATTTTTTTTTGTCTGGCTGTGTTATCAAGCTTCTTCCCTGAATATTATTATTTTGACGGAATAGTCTTGGAACACGTTCACTGTTTTATTTCAGAGTTTAACTAACTACAAAACTCATCCAAATATAGTTGTAACTTTGTACAGTACTTTGGATTATAACAACGCACAAGAAAAATATTTAGTCTGCCTGTAATATGAACCCTTTCATAATACCAGTTTTTGTTTTTGTAACAACACAAAATATTTTCGACTGTTCTACGAGGCGACTAAATTCAAGCCCATTTCAAGTACCTAACCATACTTTCTTTGAAACGCTTCAACATATTGATTCCCGACGTCGCTTCTAGACAAATTTAACTTAGGCTCAACCCACACCAGATTAGTCAAGACGTCCTTTTTTGTCTGATACGATATGATATGATATTGATATGAGACAACCCACACCGAACAAGACGAGACAAAAATGCATGTTGTGTTAGAGCAAAATTCGTTTTGTGTCTTATTAGTCAAAGATATTTTGACTAATCCGGTGTGGGTTGAGCCTTATACATTCTCTGATGCCTCAGCGTTCTCCTCCTCATTCAAACATTATCATATAAATTGAACTTTTTAAAAATATTAAGCAACCTCACTTAAACCTCTAATGGGTTTTCCAAAGATAAAATTGTTCTTGCCAGAAATATAATCGAAGGTTCAACTTTGCTCTTTCTTAAATGTGAACACTAATCTGTCAGAATTTATGAAAAATCGGAATGATTTTTAAAATAAATATAAATATTTTTTGCAACTAGTCAACATTAATACGCTACATACTTCATAAAATATAAAAAGATATATCAAATAGATAACTACTTAACACTACTGAACCTAAATGTAATGGGATTGGCACACACGCCGCACATCATTCTGCAACACGAAATTAATGAAATAGGCTTGGCAAGTGTTAAAACACACTCGCACAGCTTACCAACAACGAAACTGAAACGAAGACACGTTCCGGGAGCGAACAAGATTTATTGATATTAGATACTTATATTACTTAACAGTTAACAAAATAAGAGGAGCAGTTGTTGAGATAAAGATTTGGTAATCAAGCGGGCTTACGAGTAAAAGCTTTGCTTTGGAACGCATAGACGCGCACCCTGACAGTTGACGAATGACTACAAGTTCGACGGCGTGTTGAGCCACATAATTTTGGTAGACGCTTAGTTTCGGTTGTAAAATGTGAAATGTTAAAATTGAAAGTATACATAAATAAATTGAATTAGTTTGGAAATGATAAAACAAAAAAAAAATAAACAAAGAAAGCAATTTGGGTGTAAATAAATCAGATAGTTGAGCTGGCGAGGTAGCGACCAGCACGCATGCGCAGGCGTGTCTGGGACACGTTTGGCTCATTTGTGGCACTTTTAGTTATATTTTAGGTGTTTTTGAGTTTTTTTTGAATCTTTTTGGTTGTTTGTGGTTTCTAACCTGCATTTTGAGCTATTACAGCATTAGCAGTGTGTTGCGTAAATTTTTTTTTGAGATAGACAAATAATATATAGCAACCGTAACAGACAAGTGGTGGCTTAATTTGTTCGCTTACAGCTTCTTGTCTCATTATGAAATACCATAAATACGTAATAGCAATATTTCAACGAAAATATTAAGAAACAGTGAAGATAAAAAAATATACAAAATAAAGAAACATATATAAGCATAAAATAAACAAAAAATTCAAGAAAATATAATGAAAATAAAAATTAATAGTTCAATAATATAAAAACAATAAAATAAAATAAAAAAATAAAATAAAATAAAGTAAAATAAAAATAAAATAAAATAACATAAAATAAAATAAAATAAAATAAAATAAAAATTAAATTAAATTAAATTAAAATAAAATAAAATAAAATAAAAATAAAATAAAATAAAATAAAATAAAATAAAATAAAATAAAATGAAAATAAAATAAAAATAAAATAAAAATAAAATAAAAATAAAATTAAATAAAATAAAGTAAAATAAAATAAAATGAAATGAAAATAAACTATAATAAAATTAAATAAAATAACAATAAAATAAAATATAAATAAAATAATATAAAAAAAATATATAATAAAATAAAATAAAATAAAAAAAAATAAAATAAAATAAAATAAAAATAAAATAAAATAAAATAAAATAAAATAAAATAAAAATAAAATAAAATTAAATTAAATAAAAATAAAATAAAAATAAAATAAAAAAAATTAAATTAAATTAAATAAAAATAAAAATTAAATTAAAGTAAATTAAATAAAATAAAAATAAAATAAAACAAAATAAAAATAAAATAAAATAAAATAAAATAAAAATAAAATAAAATAAGATAAAAATAAAATAAAATAAAAATGCAATAAAATAAAGTAAAATAAAAAAAAATAAATAAAAGAAATAAAAATAAAACAAAAAATAAAATAAAATATAATAATTCAAAATTTTAACAACTAATATAAAAAAGTTAGAGAAAATTAAATTATAAATTTAAAAAATACAATTATTGTTTGAAAAAATAATATAAAAACAAATAAAAATAAAATAATCCAATAATAAAAAATATTAATTCAAAATTTAAAAAATAAAATATAAAAAACAATACATAACACCATAACTGATAACGAAAGAGAGCAGCGTGTCTCAATTTGAAGCAAAAATAAATAAATAAAAATATAAAAAAAAAAAACAAAAAAAAAATACAACAACAAAAAATTATGAAATGTTGCACGTTTTCTTGTGTTTAGCGCATTCAATTAGCGCCACAGCTAATTAAAGTGCGCGCACGCATGCGTGGGCCGTACTATACGACCAAACTCACTGCCTGCCTTTACACTAAAATTAGAGTTTCTCTCAGCGCTTAACAAACAATTTCACAAGTATTGTTGTTACAATTTTGTTGTAGTTATTGCATTATGTAGCACTGTGGCCTGCGCTCACCTGCTGCTACGCATGCGCAGTTTATTGATTAGTGTCGGTCGGTAATTAGCATTCGGTTTCTGGTTCGTTTATTGACTCTTCGCTTTGCATTCGTTGTTTTTGTGTTTTTTTTTGGTTTAAAATTTCTTTCTCACTGCATTTGCAGGCTGAAGCTGTTAAAAGTCAGACGACCGTACAATATTAGTGTTGTTGTTGTGCCACTAATTGCTTAGCGGGCGCATATAAATAGCGCTACATGGCTGATTATATGCATTTACTCGTACAAATGTAAATTCACACACATAAAAATCATGCAAGTATTTGTTGGACTTGTGTGAAAGTGCAGTTTGTCTCCCTTTTTGGTTGAAAAAAAAAAAAATATTATGCAAACATAAAAAAATAATACCGTTTTGTTTGGAAAGTTATTATGTAACGAAATATATGAGTTGGGTGTTTTACGCTAAATTCGAAATGCTCTTAAGCAAATTGACTTTGTATTAAGTAACTTTTTAATGTAGTTAGCAAGTGTTACTTGGAATATGTCAATACAAAATATATACTAATTATGACGAAATGAAAATAACGGTTTAATATTTAACAACCTTCATTCATACATTACACTACATTCAGACTTTTTTTTAGCGGCATAACACTTTCATTTTTACTTTTATTTATTTACGGAATGTGAGTTCACTTTCGTCGAATAATATCGAGAAAATCGAATTATATGCAATTTTCGAAGAGTCCAAAAATACCGTTACCTATAGACCTGCTTTACTACGGGTCATTAGAACAATGTAATTCTGTACATCTAGCAATTGTCACCAAGAATATTTTATAAATAGATCCAAGGGTCAGGTATGACCCTTTTGATAACTAGTCCAGTTCTGATTTAAGAACGAATTCTTTAAGCGTGGCTAAATAGTAAATCACACTAACGTTACCTAGAACACCTGTCGAATCTCAGTTAATTGTTTGCTCTCGCTATAGCAGTATACAATTTTTTTCTTCCTTCTAAATTTAGGACCCACCGCTAAGATGATCCAATATAAAGCCAGTCTACAACAGAATCTGTAAGATTGGAACTGATCTGGAATTATGAAACTATCTTCAAATTGTCTTGATAAGTTCCATATTCTAAAAGACACAGGAAACCTGGAACTGTTGTTATAGTTTAGTGAGATACTGCTAAGGTGATAGACCTGGACCAAATATAAATATGAGTCCAATCCGTTAGTGGCAACCCGACTATTATGAAAAACGAGCAGACACCGTTTTATCCCCGAAATTAATGGGAATATAAGCTCTAGTTATTTGTAGTCGAATACTAAACACCTACTTGGCAGGATGTATTGACCCACTCAACTAACTTTACTAAACTCAGGGTATGACGTGTTCCTCTTAACTAAGACTCTGATCTCTTTTGTGTAATGAATGGACAGCCAGTAGGCTGAGTTACGAAAGGGATTTTTCATTTGAATGAAAAAAAGAAACTGTTGAAGAAACTGTTTCGAGAGACGACGAAACTATAATATGTTTTTTCATCATCTAATCATCTATTTCATTAGATACGAATCTCCTTCTTCAAACGTGGTTAATAATTTTCGTAAAAAGGAGAGGATGTTATAGGAATTAAGTCGAGATAATGTTAAAAGAGTTCAAGTTAAGCAAAGGGATAGTCTCGTAGACTTGAAGAGTGTTCTTTTTGGTCAAAGCACCACTATTATATATGAAATCAAGGGTCAAACCTCGAGTTCTAACCCCAAATTTGGCTTGTATTATTAGTTTTTTACCTGATGTTTCGAGGAAAAATATTTAAAATTATAAAACTCAAGGTAGAAGGTATGTTAAAGAAAAATCCGATTAATATAAAATTCGAAGATATTGACCTCCAGTATTTGCGATCAGACAAAAATTGCTCGAAAAAATAAAAATCTAATTATCGGACATTAAACCCACATTTTATTTTTTCCAGCTACATCTGTACATACATTTTCGCCAAGTATGTAGTTTGTAACGCTTTGTGAGCAATTTTCAGAAATGAGAAACCATTTCTTTGCTGTGTTTACTCTTCTTAATTGATTTTAACTTTTGGACTAGGATATAAACTTTCGCAATGTCTTAGCGCTGTCACATGTGCAATTACGACCGCGAAGCAGAATGAAATTTTAATGAATTGTCGTAAAATCACTCAATTCTGTTAAGTGTCATGTAAAGTGCAACGTACCGTAAATGGTTGTTAAACGAGTGGACCATGAAGTGAAACCTACGTTTGGAAAGCTTACTTCCGTAAGTAAATGTAATTATAAAAGCTATAGATGTATACACTTTTGGATGGACATATGTGTTTAAAGCGTCTTTGTTTTGCACTAAGCAACAATGTTAATGAACGGTAATGCATAAAATAATGCTAAAAATTATTATAATTACTTAACAGCAAGCAGAGGTATACATAAAATACTTATGTGAGCAATAGCAGCGAGTTCGTAACTTAAAAAGAGAGCTGAGAAGGTAGCAGAGAGTCGCCAAAAGCGCATGTGCACAATCTCAGCAAAGTGCTAAAAGCCAGAGCGTGGTTTTATAATTAATAAATTCCCATACACCAACAACAAAAAGTGCAATGATTGCACAATTTAAAAGCATAAATGAAGAAAAACAACAAAAGACATGAAAAACCAACAAAAACTGTGAAGAAACAACTAACATGTTGCAAGCTGGTGTTGAAGCTAGTAGTTGCACAGCATGGCGATGTACTGCTTCAAACTAATCACAAGCGCTAACAGTATGCTAAATAAGTATGAATACACTCCAAACTTATCCAAAAAAAGTATCACTGCACATGTAAGCCCGCGAACTGTATTCTATAAAAGAAGATTGTTGTTGTTGTTGGTTATTAGAATGCGCACTTGTTGCACTCGCTGAGTGAACAGGTTATGTTTTCTTGTTGCGACCTGCTCAAGCGCTTGTAGCTACTTGAGATTTGTGTAGTAGGCACATCCGCTGCAGTCACAAACATCTCGTGCCACTATACATGCACGGACACACACTAGAGTAGTACGTGAGTGCCTATCAACCGTGATCATGATCAGCACATTAGTGTCCCGTGATCGTCGATCATGCCGTCGGCTATTGTGAGTGGAAAAAAACATGCTAGTGTTCATTACTTAACAGTGGTTATAAATTAGGAAGAAATAGTTGTAGCGTGATCGTGTTTCTAGGGAGATACAGAAATTTGAAGCAAGAGAGACTTCAAACAGAATCAATCAATTCAATTCAGATTCCCTTGGATCTACGGATCGAATATTACTATATATTCAGATCTTGGTCAATAACTCAGCTCCCTTTCATATTTGGAACTGAGTTTATTACAATAGGGGTTTATCACAAGCGAAATTACTGTTATAAGAGCGATCCGGGTTGCTCTACCAACTAATTTTTGATCTAAATTAAAGAGTCTTTAGTACAGTTCCACGGTTCAAAGTTCCGTCGGACTATAATTTTATCAAAAGTATGAAAGAAAAGCAAGCTCCTATAATCCTCAGTTTAAAACAATGGTTTCCGGCATTTTGTCGACGGAGACGGAGTTTGTCAACATTGAGCTCTACTATCACTGGGATAGCGGAATCGTCGGGAACTACAAAACTGTTGAGCTCACGAGAAAAGGCCCCTGAGTTCCTATTATACCAAACTGGGAACAAGCCGAGGGGCCGTTGTCCTCCTGAATTTTGAGCAGTGGATCAATGGACCTTGCGCGAGTTATGTAAACGCTGGTTAACACGAGAACCTGCCCGGTTGGGAAATCGGTTTGGCCTGAATTGGAAAGAGGAGAGTGGCTGATTAATTTCTCTTAAGAAGGCTTTGATGAGATAATTAATCCTCACGGTCGCAAGCTGTCATAGCAGTCCTCCATTGGGGAAGGCGAGGTGGAAACATCAAGTCATTTCCTCCTCCACTGCTCAGTGTTCGCAAGACTGAGATCAACCTTTTGATCTTTGGCGAACCAAGCGATCTGGCTGGAATGGACATTAGCCGATATTGTGATTAGCTCAAAGCGTTTCCGCGAAAAATTATGGAAGAATTGCAGAAAAGTAGCCTCGCTCCCTTTCCCGTATGCAAATGGTAGCCAATGGAACCTACTAGGTGGGCCAAACGTTTGAGCCACCACCCGGACACACCAGATCCTTTCCAGCGCGTCAAAGTAATAAAATCTGTTTTTGGTAATCGTCGCGCCCCCGGTGATCGCGACCAAAAAGTATGCGATCCATACTTAAAGTACTTTTGACATCACAGTGAATAGGCGCCTTTAGCTGTCAAAGTGGGACACTTCGTGAGACTGGTCGCAGACCTGACCCTGTGCCTCTGAACCTAACCTGGCGACAAGGATGCCACTAGGCATGATAAATTCAGGTCTCTTTGTTCAAGATCGACAAAGTTTAGTTCCATTAAGGCGACGCTTGAAGTTCGGAATGGAGAATTTGGAGATTCTGTTATCCTAAGACGATATATTCTCTGATCACTCAAAATTGTGTACTACTAACCAACTTCAACCGTTTAATTTCTCCGGACGAATCCGAAAACTTGTGGCACGCATTAACTTTTTTGAGCGAGTCCTTCAAAATCTGCTCCTTTTCTAACACCCTAATCCAGTTATCCTAGAGAATATATTATACGTGCATTACCCAGCCTATAAGCTTAAGATTTTTTTAGAAAATGCACTACTGTATGAGTTGCATTTGTTGCCACATCAACCGTTTGGTGGCCCGCCATTCAACGTGCTAGTTGAAGCCTTATCAAAACGTGCACTTTAATGTTATTTTGCACATATTTCTTAACTTTATTATTATTATGATTATGAGTTTTTTAGTTTCGTGGTGCACACAACATAGCCATTGAACACATTCAAAATGCAATCAAGACGCCGACGTGGCAGCGACACCGACTGCAACTGCAAACACACATGTATGTATGTACTATGTGTGTGGAGATAACACAAAGAAATAGTAAACAATATTTAGAAAGATTTGCATGCGGACCATAGAAGGTGCGTTCGCGGTGTTGCAAGTCGTTTGTTGCGCATAAATTTTGCCAACACTTCAGCGAAACAGGATTCATGCAACATACATATGTACATACGCTTGCTTTGTTGTTGTTGTGCGTGGTTGCAACAGGTGCATGGCAGTGTTGTTGTTGTTATTGTTGCTATACGAATTGTTCCTGTCGTTGTCGTTGCTGGTTATCAACAACAGTTCGCATGAGAGGTTTGCCGGTTGCTGTCATTGCGTTGCTATTGCTGTCGTTGTTGTTATTATTGTTGTATATGCAAATTCGCTTTGCAAAAAAATATTTAAAAAAAAATTAACAAAAATAGCATTGTATTTGCCTGCTGCAGCCGGTTGTTGCCACATTTTTGTTGCTGTTGTCATTGCTGCTGTTGTCATTGTTGTTGTTGTTGTTGCTGTTGATTGGCTTGCAGATTTTTCTGTATATTTGTATGTGCGCTCACATAAATGACCATTAAACGGTTATCCGTTTTTAAGTGTTAGTGTCTTCATTGTATATTTGCGCATCCGCAAACAGGCACACACATAATCACTCCCATACACACGCTGATTTTAGTGGCACTTAGGTGTTGCGGTGTATATGTGTGCATACAACCGTTATAATTGAAATTCTGCTGCGATGCTGCTGTTCTTCTTCGCCTTCTTTTTTACATCCTCAATTCTGTGGCTACTCAGCAACAGCTCGAGGCAAACTTCTTTGCTGCTCTGGCAGACTTGCCTTATAAACAGTCATATACATACATATGTATATATAATAAGCGTCTGGCGACAGGAACACTGTTGCCGTTATGTTGCCAGATACTTGGATTAGGATATTCTTTGCTTGAATTTTTTTGTAAAGTCTTTCTCTCAATCTTCAGCCTCTTCATCTAAATAAAGTCACTGCTTTAAATTGCTATTGCATTTAATAAAATTAAACCGTTATTTACCATTCACTATTGGTTTTACCAATCTTTAGCATAAAGTCTTTTAATTATAATTATGGTCATAAAATATATATTGATTAGTGTATGAAGCAATTGGCAAGGTCAACATTGTTTTGACAAGCCTTCATTTTGAAATGTAACGGTAACTGTTATGTTATGTTCTAATCACCATAAATGCATTTTAGTATTCTAAATTGGAAAGTCTGTAAACTTTTTTAAATTTTTTTATCCATATAAATATTTTTAGAGTACAAAGGAATTACGTCACTCATCAGCTCAATATATTAGTTGAAGCTTTTGCTGTTAACTCGAAGTTTTCTTAAGAAAAGCAAACAAAGACAGAAAACAATATGCCATTTTGAGAGGTTCATGCATCTCTCAAGCGTATTGAAAGTTTCGAAAACTCTTATGATTTGAGGTTAAATATTTCCCCATACTAAAGGGTGATTTTTTAAGAGCTTGATAACTTTTTTTTTTTAAAAAACGCATAAAATTTGCAAAATCTCATCGGTTCTTTATTTGAAACGTTAGATTGGTTCATGACATTTACTTTTTGAAGATAATTTCATTTAAATGTTGACCGCGGCTGCGTCTTAGGTGGTCCATTCGGAAAGTCCAATTTTGGGCAACTTTTTCGAGCATTTCGGCCGGAATAGCCCGAATTTCTTCGGAAATGTTGTCTTCCAAAGCTGGAATAGTTGCTGGCTTATTTCTGTAGACTTTAGACTTGACGTAGCCCCACAAAAAATAGTCTAAAGGCGTTAAATCGCATGATCTTGGTGGCCAACTTACGGGTCCATTTCTTGAGATGAATTGTTCTCCGAAGTTTTCCCTCAAAATGGCCATAGAATCGCGAGCTGTGTGGCATGTAGCGCCATCTTGTTGAAACCACATGTCAACCAAGTTCAGTTCTTCCATTTTTGGCAACAAAAAGTTTGTTAGCATCGAACGATAGCGATCGCCATTCACCGTAACGTTGCGTCCAACAGCATCTTTGAAAAAATACGGTCCAATGATTCCACCAGCGTACAAACCACACCAAACAGTGCATTTTTCGGGATGCATGGGCAGTTCTTGAACGGCTTCTGGTTGCTCTTCACCCCAAATGCGGCAATTTTGCTTATTTACGTAGCCATTCAACCAGAAATGAGCCTCATCGCTGAACAAAATTTGTCGATAAAAAAATGTCGAACCGAACACTGATTTTGGTAATAAAATTCAATGATTTGCAAGCGTTGCTCGTTAGTAAGTCTATTCATGATGAAATGTCAAAGCATACTGAGCATCTTTCTCTTTGACACCATGTCTGAAATCCCACGTGATCTGTCAAATACTAATGCATGAAAATCCTAACCTCAAAAAAATCACCCGTTACTTTGAAGTGGTCTAATAAAACAGAACACGAACTGATATTTATTAGATGTCTCAAATAATAAATATCTTCATCGAGATTAACGCTCCAAAATTTAATTTCAGTAAGCCTGGATATATATATTTAGAATTCTAATTGGAAATTAACTGTCATAAATTCTTAAAATTGTCTTCTTAAAGGTGTTGAGTATTATCTTTTAAAAGAATTTTATGGTGAACCCATTCTGAGATAACAAGTTAGGTTAGATCAAGGGTTAGATAAACTCTCTCAAATACTCCTAACATATCACCAAGACCCTCATTATTCCACAAAATTTTGGTCTCTATTACAAAGTTCTTAAGTTGGTTAATGTCGATTCTAGTCACTTCGTGCCTACCGAGGTGATTTTACTTTAGTCTAGCGAATGTTAGATATTGAAGGAGGAAGTGCTTGGATGATTAGCGTCTGGCTTGATCCATAAACCTCAACTCATCCCTAACCTCAACGCATGTGTACCTTTAGAACATTGATCAGTAAGCGCACCAATGACGCGCGCGACGAGATTAGCCGTCCTAAGCAACAGCAGCTGAAACGAAATTTTTCGGTGCACCTTAGACCAGAAAAATCTCGTCTGGTCAGCTTACTCGAAGTCAGTGTGCCCAGAGCTCTAGTGCATGTGGACCACGGACTACCCACCCCATTCGACTCCAACGTCAATGTTGCTAGGGTACGCTCCCTTGCAAGTAGGTCCACTATACAGTTTCCTGCGATTCCGCAGTAAAGGAGTACCAACACAAGTCGAAATGTAAAGTAGTTCGTAGCTACGATAGGGATTTTGGACACTGTCTAACTAACTTTGAACTTAATGTCATCGAATCCAAGGCCAGTATTGCCGCTCTGTTGTCGGAGTGAAAATACAGCCCTCTGAAGGTGTCCACACTACGGAGCATTATATCCACTACTACCTTAATGGCAGCCATCTCTGCCTGAAAGACGATGCAAAGGTCTGGCAGCCGAAAAATGGAGTTGATTGAGAGCTTCCGACAGAGGCAAAGTAGAAGAGATAAGAGGCATTTAGAGACAAAAAAGGTTTCTTCAGTTTGTTAAAACTGTACTTCTTGTGTGTACCGTTATAAAAAGCATTACTTGTTTTTACGCAACAAATTAGCATGAGATTGATTGATTAATGAGCAAGTAATCATGTAAAAGGTGCGCTTACTAATTACCTCGGTACCTAGTAATTATCTTTTTATGTATACTAATTAGACGCCTTGAGCAACAATTTACTAATACTTACCGTAAATTTATGTAATACTAACTACTTATGCTTAATTTATTTTGATTTATTCAACGAATAAAAGTTCGAAAAGAATAGAACTGAGTTTGTGGGCTGGGGCATTCGGTCTTATGTGCATACAATTATTTTTTATTACACTCGAGGGTAAGTAAATGGGAATGCTAAGTGGATTGGTGTTTAAAATGAGCTTACAGTGCTTTAAGAGATGCTTTCAAATTTGATATTCAATAATTTAATAGGCCTCAAGATTAACTAATCAACAATCTAAAATTCACTAATTGATAATAGGACTTAATCGACAATAAATTAGTAACAAATTGAATATTAAAAAATAAAATAATAATAGGAACGAGAAAGGTTGTGAGAATGAACTCAATTTATACGGAATATGAATTTATCACTCAAATTTCAACTTTATTGCATTAACTGTAAATCTAGCTATTTTTAACCTTTCGCTTACAAACCAGTCACAAATTTTATTACATAAAATAAAATAAAAAGAATCAAAGTGCATTGCACTTGCTGCAAATTGGATTCGCTTCGAGAACTTACAACCTTCTACATGGTGTCTTAGATAGTACGTATGGAAGGCAAGTTAAGGGCGTTGGAACAGCATGTGCTGCAAAGTGAGTGAGGCAGAGCAAATCTTTAAAAGTTCCTGGATGTATATATAGCTAAGAATCCGCACATCACAGCGACAATGAACTTGCCGCCGATCAGATTGGTAAACGAAAATCGCCTTGAGGCAAGTATATATGTAAGCAATCTCGCCAACATTTTGCAACAGCAATTTAGCACAGACCCATGCTTATTACCAGCTACGGTATAAAGAGAGAACAGCAACAACAAAAAAATAAAATAAAATAAAAGATTGCTGTAACAGCATAAACTGCGGCAGATAAACGATGATGTGCTCTGGTGGCAGCACACGGCAGAATCGATATAACCCCAGAACGGCAACACAGCAACAAACAACAAGCAAGGAAAGTAACTTAAAAGGAAATTGCTTGTGCTGCTCAAAAGCACTGTTAGATGATTGGCAGCAACAAGGAACCATATGCTACACAGCGCAACGAGTGCAGCAGCAATCAGCGATGACTTTTGCAGTTAAGGTGAATGCACCCGAAAGCGAAAGAATTTACTAAAGCAGAAGATGCAGAATAAAAAATGCATAAATAAAAAGATGTAGAAAAAGTAGAAGAACAAGAAGAACAAGCTAAAAATAATGACAGCTTATTTTCAGATTCTCCGCAATTGGTTTTGATGCCGCAAATCAGCCAAAAAGTGAAACTGGTTATGATTGCTGCAACATTTCAATTATGTTTGAATGCTGATTGGCCACACGGGCACCTCATGACCACTCAACCCACTGCTGCAACTTTAGTTGCTCCCACTTTTGCAGTCTCCCTACTAATTTTGCTACCGCAAATGGTCGAGTGTATTGAATTATGAATTTCATATGATTGCCAGTTGAAGAGCAGGAATATTTTCTGCCAATTGCCATTACTCGCACAATCGGCAATGAAAAGTGAGTGCAGTTAATGCTATCATCGTCAGTCAGAAATAGCCACTCAATTGATTTAGTGTTTGGCAAGTGAAAACGGACAGTGATTGAGTGGAGCTATGATGTGCAATTTAGTAGTATATATACATACATATATATGGAATCATATACTTAAAAGTGGTCATGCTGCACATTTAATGCACATGTATGTAGTTATGAAGAAATCGTGAAAGAATGTAGGTAGCTAGAAAATTAATATTTCATGGAATATGATGCTTATGAAAAACTTTTGGAGATAATTTTATTAGAATATTCTCAAGCTTTTCAAAGCAATTCCATAGTTCTGCTACATTAACGACATCCAAAGAGAATATTTCCGGTTCAAAAAGATAGTCAACAAAATAAGAATAATTCAAAGAAATTATGCCTGGTATCCGTTCGCAACGAGTAGTATATATATTCATTCATTCAAGTGACTGTTTTATCAACTTTCAAAGCTCATAAACAAACTGATGAACTATTATTAATCCAAGAAAGTTAGGCACACAATATGAATAAGAAGTGTTCCAACGAAAGATCATAGGTTGGACAAGCACGAATTTTCTTTTACAAGAATTATAATCAATTAAGGGGTTATATACAGTTAGACGGCCGAAAAAAAGTGAATTTTCCAGATTTTTTTCTGAGAAAACGTTTTAATTTATTGATCCAAAAATGTATACACATATTATGGTATCTTTTAACTGTATTTTAAGACTTAGTACTAGTAAAAATATTTATTTGAAAAAGAGCTACAGCTGATCTCCAGGAGCTCCTCTCAAAAAAGACGTTTTGCGGGCGACCACTATATCTCGGAACTGGATCATTTGAAATTGAAAAACCAAATAGATTTCGTTAAAATAATATTAAAATAAATTAAATATTAAATAGGAATAAGCAAAATAAATTTTTTTGACAAAACGGCGGTTTCTCAAAAAAAAAATCGATTCTTCACCGAAATTTCGGCCTTAAATTGTTTATAAAAAAAAAATATTTATCGGAGAGAAAAAATCTTCGATTAATTACTAAAAAATATATTTAAGAAGGTCGTGTTAAAATTTGAGACTAATCGGTCTAGCCGTTTTCGAGTAATGTTGGTCACCGACTTTGAAAACACCATTTTGAGAAAAACGCGCTGCCGCTCGGACCTTGTACTTCCAAGCACCCTGAAACGCCTTTTCAAATTTGCTTGTAACTTTGAAAATATTCACCGGAACGATATGAAGTTCTGTGTGTATTCTTAAATATATGTACATTAAGAAAATGAAATAAAAAAAATCAATTTTTTGAAAATTCTAACTGTATATAACCCCTTAAGTTAAGAAAATATTATACCTAATATTTATTAATGCTGAAACAGAGCATTGTACAAAATAGCAGAAGTTTGTAAGACTATTAAACGTGTTCTTCTATTATGGGGTTAGGAGTAGTCAGAGACACGAAAAAATTAGAATTTTCAATAATTTTTTTTTTTGTTATTAAATCATGTTATTTTACAAAAGTAATAATATTATTATACAATGTTTTGACTGAAAGTCACGAAAATTTGAAAAAAAAATTGAAAAAAAATTATAATTTCCAAAGTTATAGCTGTCAGTGTTGACCCAGTTTCAAAAAAAGGTCGTTGACGTGACAAACATAAGTCCTTGGAGATTAATCTAAAATCAATCGGATAAAAAAATTGGTTTTATAAATAGATAATCCTGGGATGGTCCAAAGATTTATTTTTTCAAAAATTATCAAAATGTCGGGAAAAAATCAACAATTAGCCTTAAAAAATCGAAATTTTGAAAAAAAAATCCTTCGAATCAGGGCTGAGTTTATTATGTATTCTAAAAGCTGTATGAATTTCATTAAAATTTACTGAGCGGCTTCAAAAAACATAGTTTTGAGATAAACGCATTTAAAGTTTGACACTAGTATGTTGGAGTGTCTGAGCGCTCTTTGTTATTTGTCGAATAACTCGAAAAGTAATTATCGGATCAACTTCAAAAAAATTGATTTTTTGAAAATCCTGACTACCTCTAACCCCTTATCCACTTTTCTGTTTTTTACATTTGTGATCTGTGTGGCGGCTTTGGCATTGCCGGCTGCATAAAGTTCTTATTGTGGCAGTTATCTCTCCACAAAAAATCGATATATGAAAGCGACAACTTAGTTAAATAGTTAAAATTTATGCAAGAGAGTAAGAGAACTGATTATTAAGGGATGGGTTTCTCGACTTCAAAAAAAAAAAAAATTTTTTTATCGTCACCATCTCTAAATTTTGTCATAATATTCATGTCAATTCAATTGCTGACATCATAACTCAACGAAAAATTGACCGAAAAAATTAAACTGAATGTTCTTGGATATATTTACTATACGATCTTTTAGATTAATTGAAAATTGTCAATTTGGCATTAAAAAACGACAATTTTTTTACTAAAAAAAATCATTTTTGTTTATTTTTGATATTTATCAAAAATCGTAGACAATTAAATACATTCAACTTTAATAACCTTTTTGAATTTTTTTGTTTTAGCTACTCATTCGGCCGAAATCATATCATTCACGAAAATTGCCTAATTTTTCATTGGTTACACTGGCCCCTTAACTAAATACATATGTACGTATTCTTCTATTTTCACTTCAGAGAATTCTGCAACGTATTGTGCCGAGCTCGCTGGAAATGACGTCACAATGGCAGAATATTTAATATTTTTCTACAAAAATTTCAGTAAGCCCTCATTAAATGTGTATCGTTAAGACAATACACATTTTCAACTAAATATTTCCGTTTCTTTCCGGCAACTCTTTAAAGTATCTTTGATAATTTCTAAGTGAGTGATTTATACCAGTTATTTATTCGTTTCGCTACCCTACAAGATTTGACGAATCAACGTATACAACAATTAAAATCTCGGTTAAGAGACCTACAAATCTTTTATTCGAAATAGAGTATGTTCCAGCTAATATTATAGATCTAAAGTACTTTTAAAGGTCCAGTCAGAATATGAAATGAACTGATTGAACGTTAAGATAAATTTCTTATATAGTAAATGTCTTTATAAAATTAATTTTTCTTACTAATTTCTCGATCTTATATTTAGCTAAATTGAGAGAAATAAACTTAAATTTTTATCAAATAAAAACAGAACCAATTTGAGTCATCAAATATCTCATGCTCTGGTAGTCGCTGAGAAGCCAGTTGTTGTACTTTAATACTACTTTATTACACAATCGACTATGAATGTATGTAAATGAGTGACAATGAAAATATAAAACAAAACAAATATGAAAATGAAAATGAAATAGAATAAATAAAATAGTAAATAAACGAAGCAACGAGGTAAGAAAATTGAAAGATGTCATTGCCTTTGAACCGAAACGTGAACGCAGTAGAATGAGTAAATAAAAAATGAAGAAAGAAACTACAAGTAATAAAATTTGTGTTCAACTAACTTAATAAACAACAACAAAACTATACAACAGACTACCACACATGAAGTTGGTAGAGAGGTGTAAAAGCTTGAGACTAGAAGATGATGTACAACGAGAGTAGGAGGCAGGCACCTGTACACATATAGATCTTAGGTGTGTGTTTATAATGTTTTTAACATAAAAAGGAGTGTTTGCTGTGCTTCAACTGTTGGGACTGTTGAGTGTGTGGGCAAATGACAGGCGTCAATTGATTTTATTGCATTCAACATGTATGTGTTTTAATGATGAGTTGATACTGATATAATGACAAACGGCTGCGCTGACTAGTACAATAGACTAGACAACGCACTGGCACGAAGTGAGTGACCGACAAGTGAAGACGCAGTGTTGACGGAAATCCAAATTCACACCTCGTCTGTGGTCGAAAAGGTTAAAATTGAGTTTGAGGAACCGAATGCTTAGTTTGAGCAGGTGGCAGTGGAAGCTAGTGAATGCGGAGACACATAACAACATACATACATACATCTGTTACTTTTTATATACAAATCCACATACTGCATTGTACAACCAATCAATCGGCTTAGACATTTTTTCGGCGCTTAGTTACCGATTGTGTGCCTCTGATATCGCCCCATAACTGCCACTTTCCAACTCTACATCTAACTCAACAATTGTGTGCATTAATATGTCTGGCGTCAGCTCGCCCAATAAAGCGCTAATAATAGTTAAATTATATGTGGTAAGTTGGTGCATTTCTTCATTATTAAAGTGGTAGCGCGTAGCGCCGTCAAGTCATATAAATTTCGCCGAAAAGCTGCTTAGTGAAGAAGCACAGAAAAATAATACTATAAATTGAGCTATAAAAATAAAACAAGACATTTTTTTGGAAATAATCGATTGCATAATTCGGCTGAAAAATGTGCCATATGGTTATTAAAAGCAATAAAATCATAATTGTGGCAGCCAAAAAATGTGTCTGCATAAATTAGCGTTTCAAAACCGTTTATGGAACATAATTTTTTGGTTAAATAGCTCAAAATCTCTTGCGGTTTCGAAATTGTGAAATAATAGATGATATTTTATTGCGCTCGATGCCCATATTTGTTAATTTTTTTAATTGTGTATTTGCTTTGAAAATGAGTTTAAATTCAGAGAAAAATTATCACAACAATAATAAATTTTTAGTTTCACAGATTTTCGTGACTATCGACAAATAATTTCATATTTTTATTGCATTGAAATATTTTATATTTTAACTGAATTTTCGTGAGACGGAAATTACAAGACACCTTCGGAGTGCGGAGAGCAAAGTTGTCTGCCATATAGATGATGTTGCTGTCCTCTCTTGAGATGTGAATATTAATAGTCAAACCTTAGTCTTTATTAAAAAATAAGACATACCTATTGGGACACTATATTTCAAAGTCCATCTCTTTCCATCTAACCGAGAAAATAATATTACTAAACAAGTGACTAAAGGTTATTCCCTTCCAAACAGATATCCAAAAGAAAATAATATCAATGCAGTCCATCAAGTTCAACTGCTTAAGAATACCCAAAAAGGCAATTAATAGAGTTTCACTGGAGAACTCAGGTGTGTAACCTGTCCCGTTCCCCTGTAAAACCAACTCAAGCCGTAGAACAATACCCATTCAGGACTTACAAACAGAACTTTAAGATAATATAGACGTAGAACAGACACAATTTTATGATAGAACGCATCACCCAGCACCTCAACTCCATGCAATATTTGGAAAAAAACGGATATGGGATATAAGTTGAGGAACCTTGGAACATTACATTTACGAACACCCACCTTTAACCAAGGTGAAATATTTTCGAAAATGCAAAATATTTCAAGACTGATGAACTATTCTAGAATGAAAATTTATATTTAAATTTACTTGAAGAGGAAAGCAAGTATAGTATTTGAATTTGATATATAGCTTCTCGAGTAGTTCCTTAACATTAAAGATATTAGAAAAGGCTTAATCATCTCATCATTCTTCAATCATAAAATGAACCAACTCATACAAAACAAACATTTAAACAAATAACAAACTTCATTTATATGGAACTTTAAATATTTATAGAAACAGAATATGCGGAGGAGGTCAACATACCTACGAAATACCCATAAGTAAATATCGTAGTCATACATGTATGACATACTAATTTTATGGGTTTTTCTTCAAGTAAAGAAGTTAAGTAACCTCCCCATAAACCTAAACAATTATGCATGAGTATATTTGAATATTTCGTTTGGATAATTAAGCATTTTAATGTTCGTTATGTTTGTTGTGAAGCTTCTAGCATTAATTGCATTAAATGATTATTTTATGGTTTAAAAATGAATAACTACTTTATGGCTTCTTAATTTAGGTTTTAGTGTTTTACTACTGTATTCATGCTCAGCGCAAGTTTGCTGAGCTTGTAATTTGTCCTTTCACGCTTTTCGCATGTAATTAAATGTAAATATTTGTTTTTGTGAGACCACAACAATAAAATGGATTTATTAAAAAAAAAACTGTGCCATTAATTAGGAGTTTTGGTTGCTTGGTGTTCACTTAATCGATAAGTTTTGAATATTTTTAGTTTATAAGAAGTATGTCAAGGATTTTTGATTTGAATGGTTCTATGTTAATTATCGTAAAAGGTAGAAAATGTAAATTACGATTTTCAATAGTTAATAATAGTTTTGGAAGTTATTTGGTAATATATTGTTCAAAGAGACTATTAATTGAACAATTAAGAAATTTACCTTATAATGAGACAATTATAAATTACGTCATTAGTACTTAATTGAGACTAAATTAAGAAAAAAGTCTCTATTAAATTCTAGCTTTCGAATTCTATTGTATTGTGTTCAAATCGGTAACTAATTGCGCATTGAAGAAATTTAACTTATAATGAAACAATGAGTAATTATTCCATTAGTACTTGATTGGTAATAAAGTATTGGAACAGCTATTGAACGTTTTGAATTGTCCAAATCGACTGCTTAATATAATTTTTCAAAATTTTTCTTAATTGTTCTCAATTTATTGCTTTATTAGTATTTAATTGTTAACAATTCAACCTTATGAGATGTATGGTATCTGAGAAAGATATATACATATATGACTAGTGAGTAAAATAAGCATCGAAATAAAACTTATTGAAATAATCGATGTTGACCTTATTCAAAGAAATGTTGGATCTTGGGATTGCTTTATATCAAACCAGCTGGTTTAAGTTTCGAAGCATGACTACTACGGAGCCAATTTTTAGTCGTAAATTGGTAAGACAGACTCAAAAATTTCATTTTACGGTTGTCAAGCAATAATTGTATAGGTTAAATTGAGTAATAAATCATCACACATCTACAAACTGATTGGTCTTTCAGAAGTTGGTCTAAAGATTATGCTTTCGCTACAATTAGAGGGCAAGGAATGTTCGGTCAATGGATATAAAATGTTGACTGATTACAATTAGGATGACTTGGACCGATTATCTACTACAACAGTTTTATTTGGTGTCTTTAATATGAAAAATATTCTTAAAAATATTGATATATAGTTTTTTAAATATTTTGATAAAAGTAATGAAATATTTTTTTTTTTTTAAATTAATTGACTTCAATACCAAATTATCGTTTAATTTATTCCGATTATTTTGTACCATAGTTTGTTAAACATAAATACCGTATTTTTATTTTAATATTGTAGCTCTACAACAACAATTGAATGACACAACTTTGCTTGGTATTATGAACTGAATTGACAATAAAATTGTTCAGCTCTTTACGTATGGTTTTGAATGAAGAGAGCGTTATCTAACCACAAATGCTTTGTCGTGAAGTTCTGAGTCATATTGCTACTTTTTTTTGCAGAATTTATTTATTTTTCCAATAAAACACAAACAAAAGAAATAGAGAACAAAGCTAAGAAATATAAAACGATTTATTTGTACTTTGAAACAATTATATTAAAAAAGTTTACAATAAATTAATTAAAAATTTAAGTAGTACAAGTGTATATGATAAAACCCCTACCTTTGAATTGAAATGCGTTATCTTCGCAATCAGGTCACAGTAAATGCAATACTTTCGCAAATATTTGCATAGTCGTAACAACAAATAACGTTATCTGCCCCAAATCAACAAGAAGATGCACTTAATAAGAATTTAAAAACAATTCAAGAACCATAAATATGCGCATTTAACACAAAAAAGACACTTTGAAGTTAACACAAATCTTGCTGATCACTATACATATGTACGAAAGGAATTTCGTAATTCACGCACGCATTTATCGAACACAACAACAACAAAAGCAAACACGTAATTAATAAGAATTTCAAATCAATTTGGGCACTGGTTGATTGGTCAAGGCAAACGCTTGCTGTAATATAGAATGAGCTTGGTTTGAGCTTACAAAATGCTAATTTGCGTAATTTGGGCCAAAAATATTAACGAGCCAATTCAGGCTTACACACTATAAACTTATAAACACACACACACTCACATAAGTAGACACGCCTACAAAAGCATGAAATTTTCAATTTCGTATTCTGTCTCGTATTAAAACGCCAAACGAGTTGCAAACTAAATATAAATTTTCAGTCGGCTGCAATAAGTAAATGAAAATGCGAAACCGTTAATTTTATTTCAGATCAAATTACTATGTCGTCGTTGAAGAGAACGCGTGCAAGCGACACCGTAACAAAGGTAGTACTGAGATGGGAAAAACAAGTGCTGCAACACAAGTCAAATTAAGCTAAGCTTCAGCTTGAGCTTGAGCAAAAGTCGTCGGCGACGAAGAGTGGAAACGAGCGGAACAAAGAGTGTATGCCTTTTGTTGTTATTGTTTTGTATATTTAAAGCTTGTTTGTATTGTCTCGGCGTTGGATTTGCTGGGGTTGCTCTAACGAGTTTTTTGTGACTTACTTAAAACAAAAAAATATATTTATATAAATATATATAAACACATGTTGTTAAATATGTATGTATGCAATTCCATATGGAGGCTGTCAAGCAAGACAAGTGGGATTCTCGTACATTTTTTAACGCCTTTGCTCTGAATGTTTAACTTCTTTCTTAGTTTTATTTTGGGCATTTTTTTAATTTTATTTTTATACTCTCGCAACAAAGTTGCTAGCAACAAAGTTGCTAGAGAGTATTATAGTTTTGTTCACATAACGGTTGTTTGTAACACCCAAAACTAAACGAGTTAGATATAGGGTTATATATACCAAAGTGATCAGGGTGAAGAGTGGAGTTCAAATCCGAATGTCTGTCTGTCCGTCCGTCCGTCTGTGCAAGCTGTAACTTGAGTAAAAATTAAGATATCTTGATGAAACTTGGCACAAATATTCCTTGGGACCATAGGAAGGTTGCTTTCGAAAATGAGCAAAATCGGACCACTGCCACGCCCACAAAATGGCGAAAACCGAAAACACATAAAGTGCCATAACTAAGCCATAAATAAAGCTATGGAAATAAAATTTGGTATGAAGGATCGCACTATAAAGGGGCATATTTGGATGTAATTTTTTTGGGGAAGTGGGCGTGGCCCCGCCCCCTACTAAGTTTTTTGTACATATCTCGGAAACCCATAGAGCTATATAAACCAAACTTTCTGGAGTCGTTTTGTTTAGCCACTTCTTAGTACAGTCCAAAAATGAAAGAAATCGGATAATAACCACGCTCACCTTCCATACAAAGGTTAGGTTGAAAATTACTAAAAGTGGGTTAACTAACTAACGAAAAACGGCAGAAACACTAAATTTCACATAAGAAATGGCAGATGGAAGCTGCACTGAGATTTTTTTACAAAATGGAAAATGGGCGTGGCGTCGCCCACTTATGGGTCAAAAACCATATCTCAGTAACTACTCGACCGATTTCAATGAAACTTGGTTTGTAATAGTTTCCTTACATCTCAATGATATGTTGTGAAAATAGGCCAAATCGGTTCACAACCACGCCTACTTCCCATATACCAGAACTTTGAAGACAATATGAATCGTTTACATTACAATATATAAAGTAAGCACTAGTGAAGATATCGGTGCAGAACTTTG
Organism: Zeugodacus tau; assembly: GCA_031772095.1. Lineage (NCBI taxonomy): Eukaryota > Metazoa > Arthropoda > Insecta > Diptera > Tephritidae > Zeugodacus > Zeugodacus tau. The sequence goes on along the minus strand of CM062652.1, from coordinate 17,561,024 downwards.
CACAAATACTATGTTTATAGTGTGGCAGCCCCATTCTAAAAATCGCCGAAATCGGACCATAGGTTTTCAATGCCCCATTAATCGAACATGAGGACCTCGGTGCTTCTAACCTAATATTATGGTTTCCAACTTTCAATGGACTTTATACAATATATATGACGAATATGTGGGTCAAATTGTATATTATATAATATAAATAAAGTTAAATAAATAAATTGCGAGAGTATAAAATGTTCGGTTACACCCGAACTTAGCCCTTCCTTACTTGTTTCTTATTATTTTGAATTTTGTTTTTGAATGTTGTAATTATCTCCTTCTTTGTACAACGGCACAACAACAACAACTATTTTTTTATTTCAGGTTTTGCGTGTTTTGTATACTGCAAGCACTTTAAATTTAACGTTACTATTCTTGAGCATTCTTTTTTCGGCATTTTGATATCAATAAATCTGCCAACTTTAATCGTCAGTGGATTTTAATAAGAGATTGTGTTGAAGCTCATGACTCCAAAGCAGTTCCAATGTATGTGTATAAAGTTTTAATGGCACAAATTTGGTTAGGTAAGATTTTATCGATATTTTAAATAAATTTTTATCGATTTTTATCGGTTAAACTTTATCGATATTTTTTAATTGATAATACTCGAAAGTTACGAAATATATAACGAATTCAATTAAAAATATCGATAAATATCGGTTAAATTAAAAAATATCGATATATATCGAGTTAAATTAAAAAAATCGATATATATCGATAATATGTAAAAATAATGATTTTTTAACACGATATAATTATTTAAATTTTTTAATATGAGCATACATTTAATATTGATATATATCGAGTTAAATTTAAAAAAAATCGATATATATCGATAATATGTAAAAATATCGATTTTTTTAAACTCGATATAATTTTTTCAAATTTTTAATATGAGCATGAGCAGGGTTCTTTTCATTTAAATGACTTGAATTTCAAATTATCGATAAATAATTCCGGTTATTTTGTACCATCCATTATTAAAATGATTTATAATGATGATTTTCTTCACAAAACAATAAAGATTTCATAGATATTCAAAAGTAAAGCTGCAGTGGTGGAAATTTCCAAAGAAAACAAGTCAAAACAAATTATCGATAACTTTCTAGTCGCTACTTCTAATAGCTAAAAGGACTCCAGTTTCATTGGGACTATATCACTTCAGAGATTAGATCGGTCAGATCGGTCATAAAATTAATTTCTGAATACCGGATGATCCCCTTAAAAAAGTTTAGCTTGAGTCCAAAAAAAATCTGTCTGTGAAAGAAATATGACACTTTATAGGTATATCTTCTTTGATTTCTTGTTTTATAGCGTGCTGAAACTTGGATAATCACAAGTTTAAGCGTTGATGATCTTGTACAGATCGATAAAAGATCTCGTGATCCGATTAGATGTAAGATCGGAGGTTAAAACATATTTAAGATGGTTTCTCCTGAAGTTCGATATGAACCTAGGTCGTTGGCATTATGTAGACCCAGGGGTATTTTATGTGAAAGCAATTGGTGACAGCAAGGGGAATGAAAAGCCTTTGTATAATCCTTAACCTCAACCAAAGAAAGACTCGTCTGCACACGACGTTCGGAATTGTTAGATATTTGTTAAAAAGAGAAGAATCCAGTTTGAGGTTGGGGAACTAACTAGAGCTGCTTATGTGGTTATAGCATCAAAGAGTTTGGAATCTTTCGACGTCTGAAGTGAGAACATTGTTCGGGCCCGATTTTTTAAAATTCATATAACAAATAAAACTCGTAAGAAGTATCTGCGCTTATTTCTGCAACATTTCCATGAACAAACTGTATATCTGTATTATTGCGATGCAAAAAAACTTCTACATACACAACATCAAGCATCAGTCGTCAGAAGAGCTGACATGGCAGACGACAGCTGTCACATACAAATGTCAACCGAGCCCACACCGTTATACATACTCACACACATTAAAATTTATGCAATCACCGTGTGTGTATGTGTGTGACAATTGCGGTTGACGACATTTAGGCCAAATTTATGTAAAATATACGTTTTCTGTCGCAATGCCACTTAAAACACGCACGCACGTACCCAACAGCCAACAGCCAGAATGAGTGCTAAGCTCTTGACGCGCGTTGGCGTCTATCAAGTAACGGTATGATTTAAGATTGCCACAAATTACGCAATGTAAGCGAAACACAAATAATTCCACAAATATATCGAATAACCACAAAAAAGATTTAAAAAGCAATAATTCACTTTGGAGTAGAGGAAATTTAGGTGTAAAAATGTTGTAATTTTTGTGACTTTCAGTCGCTGGTGCTTCAAGGTCAACGCCGTGGAGCCCCCGTTACCTGTGTGCGCACTTTTTCAACACTTAACACTTGACTGTAATTATTTCCGACTATTTTTATGTGTGGCACGCATCGAGAGTACTTCGAAAAAGTCATCAGCCCACAGCACTCCCAAGCAAGCCCCGAGCTGGAGCTACAAGCGGCGGCTGTGACAACAAAGCGAGCGAGTTCACTCGCCTAGCGGCACACCGAGTGAGTGCGTGTTGTTGTTTTAGCCGTCAATTATCTACACTTATTACAAACAGCTGTTGAGAGGTTGTTGACTGTAAGTCGAAATTTTTGTTTTTGCTTATTACAATATGCAAGTCAAGTAACAACAACAATTTGTTTTCGATATTTCTGTTGCACTTTTGTTTTGTTGTATGTAATATTTCCCTTCATCCTATGGTTGACTTTTGATTGTTTTGCATAACCTTTCGGGAAGTTCAATATCCAGTCGCAGTATGTGAGTTGTAGACAGATTTATGAGGTAATGAAGTCAAGCGCGCAGTCACATGAAGTGCTTACAAAAGTTGATAACTCTAAGTGGGAAAATGGTTGTGCAAATAAGCCCCTATTACATAGTAGTTCAATGCTATTGGGGATAGGAAATTAGGTTTTCGAAGTTTGTGGGTAGGTATTTATGAAAATGTATAGCTTATTCGAAAGTAATTAGGTCAAGACACTTATTTGACGAAGCACTGTATGAAGTATATGATATTTCTTAACTTATATTACCATTAACTGAACTATTTAAAGCTATTACCATGATGGAATCAGAAGTTACTGCTGTCTTAATTAAATAGTTGATTTGAAGCTCTTGAAAGTGAGGTTAGGATAGATATAAAATAACAACATTACAATGTAGTTCCTTAATAGTACTACAACTATAGAATTATCTCATAAAGAAAACAAGCTCTAACGAACCCAAGACGTGACAGTCTCCAGAACCAACTTCGTACATAAGAAGTTCCAGCGAACTAGGAAATAATCTACAAATGACAATTCTCAGAATCTATCTTTCTTAAAAATAGGTGACAGTCTACAAAATGACAAATCTCAGAATCTATCATAAACTTTCGCGAGGTGTTATATGAAAGATATTCTTACACTATTTTATACTTCAGCTACTTTGGGACCTAATATCGAAGCAACGTTTCAGTATCTTTAACCTCAGGTCCTTCAGGCCATAATATCGAAGAGTCTTTGCTTTATAGCAACCAAGATCCACACCCACCTCCATGTGGTGAAAGGAAAGGATGCATCCAATAACATCATACAAAGAAAACTGGACAATCGAAACGGTACAACTATAACTGTAAGTCAACAATTTCACTACTCAACTTAAATTTTTGATTTCTGAGAGCAAAGTTCAATATTTTCAGATTTTCTGAATTTCTGAATTTCTTTGCCGACAACAGTGAACTCTAAAGTTAATACGCTACGAACAACCTTAGCACGAACCTTAAGATAGGGTTATAGAACACTAAAAAGGGAGAGGAGGCATATGCTATAAACTTGGAAAAAGTGAAGAGAGTGAAATGAGTGATTTCGATGAGTTTGACCCACAGGTTGCTAAGAAGAACCTTCGAATATATTACCAAAAGGAACGGAGACTTATAGAATGCCGTTATAAATTCTTGTAACGTCCAAAGTATACTTAATTTTTTGATACAATCTTTCTACAACCCTCCTAGCGAAGACGGCACTGTAATAGGCAAGAAAATACTCGAATTCTTGATCCAATCAAAGACTTGACTTTTCTTCATCGATATACAACTAAATCAGGCGATGAATCAACGTTTGAACTATAACAACTTTGTAATGAGAAGTTGATAAAGACTATTCATCAATTCTTATGTGAAATGAAGGCAAATAATGATCTCATAAGCTTTGTCAACTATCGTCAATAACTTTCTAGTATATTGAGATTTTTAGCTTTCTCTCTTTACTCTCTGTTATATTATTTACTTTCAGCATTTGCATCAGTAGTTGCTTGTTCGATTCGCCATTATACAACAGTTTTTTTTTATAAATTTTCTTTTTATGCCATTTCTTCGCCTAGTTTCGACGAATTCTACATATTTCTTCATTCGAAATCTTGTATGCAATATTTTTGATTTTTTTAGAAAAATTTTCAACTTTTGAATTACATATTCCTTGTTTATTTAAGTATATGTATTTATTACTGCGACATTTAACAAAAAGTTGTTCTTATCATTTTAAAGGCGCCAACTGCCCCTACAAGATAGCTTCAAGGCTACATGGTACAATAAAAAAAAAAAAAAAAAAAATTTCTATAAAAAATTTAAATATTTATTATTTCACAAATAAAGCACAGATTACTAACTTGTATTCCATTTTAAATGTTGTTTTTGTTGAGAAAATGCAACACAAATATGGCAACGCGTGGCTTTTATTGATACCCATTGAACACACTGAGTATAAACACAATGCCACTAAATGTGGGCGGAGACAATTTGAATAAAAAAGCAACAACAATAATATTGAGAATTTGCGCTTCATCATTATGCAATAAATAAATTTATATGGAGTATAAAAAGCTACAGAAAGTTCATAATTTATAATACAAAGTGAACTGCTCCGAACACACAAATTGTGGCACAATCGCGCGCCAAAGTGCCGCTTGTAAATTTCAAATTGTTAAACACAATACTTAAGGTTTGTACAGAACAGAATTTATTGTTATGTGAAGTTGAGAAAATCTCTGCAGTTAAGGTGAGTCTAGCAATTGCTGGGGAAAAAAAGCTCTTTATTATTATTGTCTGTGCGGCAGCTTTGTGCCCGACCGCCGACTGTTTGTTCTATTGAATGTTTGTTTTATTGATAGGCTAGGCCACATCGTTATGATTCCATTCTATTACACGGGTATTCTATTCTCAAGCCAATTGGCATTCAAAATCAATATTCAGTTGCACTCAGTAAAGTATCGACGTTGTAGCGGCTGGCAGCAGTATTGTTTCGCGGCGTTTCCATTGTTTTGCCCGTCGACTGTCGGTTAACAGGTGTTCTCTCGCGCCAATTTCCCAACATGAGATATGATATTTTCAAGTTTCAACTTTTTTTTATTTTTTATGTATACATTTAAATGTAAGCAATATTCATTATACATCTATTAAAACTCGAACGCTAATGTGAGGCAATGCATATAAATTTATGTTTAAATATATTGTCAATGTTAAATTTTATTGCTCATAAATTTGGTTTTACAAAGGTGAGATTTTTTTCAAGATTCTCATACATGTAATTAATGTAATGTAATACATGTTATTTAGTACAACAAAAGCAATAAAATCTAACAACTTTATATTTGATATTTGTTGTCTATAACTTATTTGGCGCCTGGTGAAGTGTTTTCAGATAGAAGTAAGCTAAATATTGGTATATGGTTATGTATCAGACCGAGATCCTGATAGTGTTTTTTATTAAACAAGAATTTAAAAGAAGCTGGAAAGAGAAAGAAAGAAGGTAATCGTTTGGGTTTATAACCAAGATCCAATTACGAAACTTTCTATATAATAGATTTCTGAGTTCGTAAATATGGGATATTGACCATCTAAAATCATTATATTCAGAGAGAAACCACATACCATAACCACAAATAATGGTCAACAGACTTAAGTCGGTACTCTTAAACTTATGTATCCCAATCTTAGTATAAAGGCTCTACGGACTAGCTTCTCTCAGGATAAGTTTTAACCCATAATTCATCATTGTATTTTGATTTTTTTTATGTGAGTAAACAATAAACCTCGAAAGAGCTTTAAAGCAAATATTGAAAAGATATATTAATTTGAGATCGGTTCCAGTAGCAATATCTTTCATTATCGATTGACAGATTGGAACCTTTGATTTTGGATTTTCAAGAGCTCCTGTTTCGAAAAGGTAAAAGCTTAAAACCAACTTGCTGGTATTTAGACAAAATAAATGGGGAAGATATTTTTTAGAGAAACTAAATACAACCATAATATATGAATCGATATGTAGTATTACACACAGAACAGCAGTTCAGGCCAAATTATAGAATATATGTACATATACTGTTAACGAGCTGGTTTATGGAAATACAGTTGAACTTTCCTAACTCGAATCACCATAATCCACAAAAAAAATCGTGTCAGAGAGACTTCGAGTTATATTTAAAAGTGGGATTCTTTTTTTAAATTATGTCTCGATAAAAAAAATTTTAATTTTGCATTAGCCCTGATCGAAAAGTTCGATTTATGGAAGACAATTTGTATGACAATTGACTTCTATTGTCATTCCAAGAGTTTGAGTTATGGAGATCTTCGAGTTATAGTGGTTCGAGTTATGGAAGTTCAACTATATAGCATCCAGGGGAGCAATCATTGTCCGTAAAAAAGAAAGTGCTAAAAAGTAGATTGGTATATATCGTGCCGACATTGAAAATGTATGTCGCTATACAAAAGTAGTGGAATTTCACCGAAAACTCAAAGCCTTATAATGATAACTTAAGGGGTTACATGGGTTTCATCGCGTAAAAAATGACCTATTTTTAATATTTTTTTTTCTATGTAAAAAATTTTCGAGAAAAAATTGACAATCGACTTTGAAAACACGGTTCCGAGAAAAACCCGTTTAAAGTTTTGAGTAACAATAATACCCGACTGTATCTCCGAAACTATAATTCGGATTGACTTGAAAATTTAGGATAATATTCTTGAGATGTTGTAGAAATTAATAAGCCAAAAATCAAATCGATTTTTAATCTCACGAAACCCATGTAACCCCTTAAGGTACAAATCATATAAGTTTTCGTGAGACATAGAAAACTCGTGTAAAAACTATTGTAAGTTTGACAAGTTTTCTGATAAAACAGAATATCTTTTCAAATATATTATAAGCAGTTTTAACACTGTCTTAGCGAAGGATTGAACAATATAAAAATAGTTTGTTCTCATACTCGGATTAAAAAGAAAAAGAGAAAATCCTTTCAAACACGAAATATGTATGAATTTTATGAATGAATACTTCTTAAATAGAGCAAATTTGAGACTAAAGCGAAGGGAGTAGATACAGAGTACAGAATTATATTTGATATGATTTCTTCAAATAACACATACGGCTTGTATTTCAGGCTAAGATAGCGTTGTTCACAATTCTTAAATGGGACCCATGATTCATTTATGTGCATTTTTTTCGAAAAATATTTGTTTTGGAATTTAATTTAATAGTTTTCATTCAGAAACTATTTGTCTAAAACTATCATTTGTACTATATGAGTGTCTCCAAAAAAATGATATATCTGGTGCTGATAGCACAGGTGAACGTTTCAGCGTTACGAAATTTATTGATTTGGCATTTTCACCAGTCCAAAACAAGAGATCACCAAAACAATTACATTTTTGTAGAGCAAACAAAATGTTTAGGTGGAGAAATCGTAAATTACAATAATAAAATAACTAAATTAATTATTAAGTAACATGATGAAAAGCTGAAAAGCTTGTCAATAGAAAATATTTGAAATATATTGTCAATGAATATACACATGCTGAGAAAACATGAAATTAAGCTAGGCGCTCCACTAATTACACCACGTCATAAAGCGTAGGCATGCATAATTAGAGTGCAATCAATGAAAATAACCCAATATGTAACCGATAAGCATGCACCATGCGCTAAGTTACCGAAACCTAAGTAATTTTTAATGAAAATGACCAAAACACGACGCAGCAATGCTTGGAAAATGGAAACTTAATGCGCGCACTGCCGCCAGCCGCCAGCATACTTGCAATATATATGCCGTTAATTTGTCTAATTGCATAGCGACTGCATGTGACGGCATGCAACAAACGGTGGGGAGTGAGTTTTGGGTGATAGCCAACGTTTTTTGTTACAAAATGAATATATATACACTATAGTTAAAAGCTGACTGGTTATAGGTCGTTCCACTATAGTAAGGCAACTGGTGGCTCGCGCGCCCTAGTCGAAGCTTACATATATACATGTATGTATGTGGCTCACAGTCTACTACTATTTTCTTCATTTATACTGCAACCTACTTACCTAGTGGCGAGTGTAGGCTGTTAAATGTTGCATGTTGATTGCTTGCCACAACTACTTGCCACTCAAAGTCGAGGAAATAGAATGCACAATGCACGCATGCGCCGTAGCGTCGACGCACACAAACTCGTGCAACTGCTTTTTTATGCAACTAATCGCTGTGTGTTGTTGTTGTTCTGCTATGCGTGCGCCACAGAGTGACAATGCGCCTGCGTTTGCAACGTCAAATGACGGAGACAAACTGAGATACAAGCGTGGGTGGCAGCAGAAGGTCGTGCTGTTGACTTTCGTTGCAGTGCCAAAAGCGCGCCTGCCTACAACTCTTCTAAGTAGAAACTGGTCGAAAAAAACGCGTCGGAAACGGCTCTGTGAATGAATGCATGAATGAATGAATTTCAGATTTGTAGAGCCACACTGTAACAAAGCATAAAAAACAACAACAAAAAAGTGCGCTAAATAAATTTCGAGATAAAGTACACCATCTAAGTGTATGTAAGCACTTTGGGAAGTATGAATGAGCGCAGCGAAAATTTCATAAATGTATGCTACACAGAGTGACGTTGGTGATTTTTCTTAAGACTTTGCGAGATTTTTTCCTTGTAAGCTTGCGCATTGTACCCACACACAAAAGCCGGCACTTACGTTTTGGAAAACTTTTTTATTTCACTTTTTTTTTTTTTGAACGCGATTTATGCCTTCCGCCGGCGCGTAGAGTTGGAAATAGAATCGAGTGCTTTTGAGTGAAGTCAAAAAAAAAAGAAAGAGTGCTGCTAGAATAATACCACGCTGTAGACACATATGTCTGTCTGTATGCATGTATGCATGGATCTGCATTAATTTGCACTTTGAAGTGCTCATCAAAGCGCCTTTGCATGGGCGTTAGCTGCTGCATTTCTTCTGTAGTCCTCCTGCTATCTTCATTCATATTATGCCACATAAGCCATACCGCATATAAATACTATATGTGTTTCGACTTTTATTACTCATTGCATTCGCAGACGTGATTATTTCCGCTTTAATAGCATCTTAAGTTGCGTAGCAAAAAGTGTACTTAAAATAGGCACAAATGTTTAGTGTGTATGGTAAATTTTGACATTTGAATGGTGTTAAAGGCAAACAGTATAAACAGTGTTATATATTTGCATATGTACCCAAATACATACATATGTGGTCATATAAGCAACGCCGCCGTCATCTGACAGCTGACAGCAACGCGCCCATAAAAAAATATATTATTAGCACAAATGGGTTGGAGTTGTTTCACGAATTGTACAGCGAATGTGCAAATCTCTCTCTTAGAAGTTGTGGATTTTTATGGTTTTCTTAGACTTACAGCCTCTGGCCATCGAATTACGAACGATTACGAATAACAAAAAAATTACGGTTACAATAATTGTCAGCCGATAACTATAAAGTAGGCAAGCTTATTCGAATATTATACCGTTAATTATACAGTAGAAATATAGGCAAAAGATGCCACCCAGGTTGTAATTTTGTAACTTTCACCATAAATTAAAAACATTGTCCAAAAAAATTCGTTCGTAATTCGATGACCAGAGGCTGTAGTCGACTAATTAATGCCGGAGGAGGATGACATAGGCGTATACGTAAGTGTTAGTGAAATAAGAATAAGAAGAATAATATAATAATTGGGGATTTTTGGGAAGAAGAAGTCTTGAAAATCATAACATTAAATATGCTTTAAGAAAATAATAGTTTTATTCTTGCTTCGTTTGATATTTCAGAATATTTGCAAATATAGATTATAATTTGGTACAGCAAGGCACAATACTACAATGGAACTTGTAAGCAAACATGAAATTCGACATGAAACTCATTCAAAACTCCAGTATTTTAGGTACATATATCTCCCTTCCGCCTTTTTGTCTTTTGAATTTCGCGGCTATGTCTAAAGTGCTACAGAGCTCGTATATGGAGTCCACTAACACCGAAATTCGCGCTATTTTAAAGTTTCTCTTCGTTAAAGGCAAATCCGCTAGAGAAATGTTCCGTGAGATTAATGGTGTTTTGGAGGATGGTACACTATCACTATCAAGATTCTGGAAGACCTGTGCCGACGAATACCAATCAAATCGGTAGACCGGTATATGACATCTCGTGACATCGCCCGGGAGTTGATCACCAAACCATTTTAAACCATCTGCAGAAGGCTGGATACACAAAAAAGCTTGATGTTTGGGTGCCGCATGATTTGACGCAAAAAAACCTTCTGGACCGAATCAACGCCTGTGATATGCTGTTGAAACGGAATGAAGCATTTTTGAAGCGGATGGTAACTGGCGACGAAAAATGGATCACATGCGAACATATCAAGCGAAAACGATTGTGGTCGAAGGCCGTTGAATCGTCCCAAACAGTGGCCAAGCCGGGATTGATGGCCAGGAAGGTTTTGCTGTGTGTTTGATGGGAGCCACAATGACTTCTTCTACATGGCTAGACGCTTAATTCTACCATCTTGAAGCAGGCGATCGACCAGAAGCGTCCAGAATTGGCCAACAGGAAGGGTGTAGTGTTCCACTAGGACAATGCCAAACCACATACTTCGTTGATGGCTCGTCAAAAGCTAAGGGAGCTAGGATGGGAGGTTTTATCGCATCCATCATATAGCCCGGACATAGCGCCAAGTGATTACCACCTGTTCATGTCCATGGCGAACGCCCTTGGTGGTGTAAAGTTGAACTCAAAAGAGGCTTATGAAAAGTCGCTATCCGAGTTCTTCGCATATTTGAACTAAATCCGATCGGAAGGGAGATATTTGCCAACATAATAAGTAGACTCACTATCGTGTGATTTCTTTAACCTGATGCTGGAGAAAATAATACGAGCTGCAGAGCTAAATAGAGAAGGTACAATCTTCTATAAGAGTGTACAGCTGGCGTCCGGCGATGATATCGATATTATCGGAAGCAATAACCGCACCGTTAGTTCTGCTTTTTCCAGACAGGATAAGGAAGCTAAGCGTATGGGTCTGGTGGTGAACGAGGACAAGACGAAATATCTCCTGTCGTCAAACAAACAGTCAGCGCGTTCGCGCCTTGGCTGCCACGTCACTGTTGACAGTCATAACTTTGAAGTTGTAGATAATTCCGTATACCTGGGAACCAGCATTAACAGCAATAAGAATGTCAGCCTGGAAATCCAACGCAGAAACACTCTTGGCAACTGATGCTACTGTGGACTGAGTAGGCAATTGAAAAGTAAAGTCCTCTCTCAACGAACAAAAACCAAACTCTACAAGTATCTCATCATTCCCGTCCTACTTTATGGTGCAAAAGCTGGGACGATGTCAACATCCGATAAGACAGCATTAAGAGTTTTCGAGAGAAAGGTTTTGCGGAAGATTTATGGTTCCTTAAACATTGTCAACGGCGAATAGCGCAGACGATGGAAGGATGACCTTCTTTAAAGTGGGAAATCCTACTAAAGTCAAATATTTCAAATTTGCAAGAAACAATTTCTTGCATACTTGAAATTCCTCAAATATTATTATTGACACTCCCAAAATAAAATGGGGAAAAACTCGAATTTAAATATTTCTCAAAGAATTTTCACTTTCCTTCAAGCAGCCCATCCAGCCATATCCGGTTCGTTGGTGACGCAGTGCGCTTGCGCAAACGCGTCGTTTACAACAAATTAAAGAGGCTAATATTACATGTACAACTTTTAGTTTCGTTCACGGTAACACCGTTTTCCATTTCATTATTACAATATGATTTTTATTATTATTAATTTTCTGAAAGCAAAATGCCACAACGGCTTTAAAAAAATAAAAGAAAAATGAAAAAAAACACAGTTTTACATGTAAAGTTGTTGTAATCTGCGTGTACACATATGCATGACTCACGGTAGCTAACGGTGTCAGGCTCCATGCAACTGACGTGCGCTGTGTTTCTACTGTTGTTCCTCAAGCTCAAAAGCGCTGCCCAACCAAGCTCAACCGGCGACAGCGTGCAGCGTGAGGCGTTGTCATCTGCCTGCCGCCAGCTGCCGCAACTGCCTGTTAAACACGGCGGCCGCATTCCGTTGCAGCTTGTTGACTTTCTTGTGCGCACTCAGCGCTGCAGCTCACCGTTGGCGAGTTGCTTATTACACACTGTTGACTGCTTTGTTGTTGTTGTTGCGCTTTTATCAGCGTGCAATTGCGTGCTGACGTCGGTCCATTCCGTCCGTCCGTTCGCTCGATCATCTGTGCGTCAATTTGTTTGTCCCTCCGTCCGCTCAACTCAACAGCTAAGGTTTCAATTTCTAGTGAAAGTTTTTTCTGTGCTTTTGGAGGCTGTTACACACATGTTTGTATGCATGTTGCTGCATCATGTTGCAATGCGTTAAACATACAAAATTGAGTACTTACAAATACTTAAAATGTTTTTTTTTTTCATATTTTTTTATTTTTTTTTTTGTTTTTTGAACTTCAACTGTGTTTCTCCACTGACTTATCAGAACTTTCATTTCATTTCCGATTTCTTCATTTTCCAACAACAAAAAAATGCAAGTGACCAATGAAATTTATTGTTTATGATTTTTTATTTGTTGTTTTATCTCTCACTTCTTTTGTTCGCCACTGATTTACGATGAGTTGACATGTTTGTCTTTCTTCATTAAGTCTCTTCTTTCACCATTCTCATGGGTTTGAGTAATTGTTGTGGGGCCTAAAGGTGTTGGCGTGGTTGCATTTATTTTAATTTTTATTCTCTTGTTGTATTTTAATAAAGTATTTATGATAATCTTATTAGCAGTAAATCAGTTATTTGATTATTGTTGTTAATAGTTTGTTATTTTGAAAGATTGTTTTTATTTTTGGCTGAGCTTATTAACGGTAAAGGAAAGTCGGGTTGGGTGAAATATTGCCAGAAGCTTTAGGTTGTAGTTAGAGGATTAAAAATGAATAATTACTTTGTTTAAACAATTTTAGAAATATTTAGGAAAAGAACAATTAAAAGGCAGATAGGAAGAAGACAGAAAGTATTGTGAGAGAAAAATACACGCTTTCACTGTTAGGATTCGAAATCAATTCTCAAGAGATTTTAAATTTGTCAATGAGAAATGTTTTTCTAAGCTCTCCACGGGTTCACAGTTAGGATTCGAAAAATATCGATTTTCATTTCTTACAATTATCAGACCCCACATAATTTACTGTTCAATTTATGAAGTGTTCCAAATAGGTGTAATAGCCTTTTCACATGGCCAAACTAATTGATCAATTAAAAATTTGTTTGAGAAACCAGTTTTTGCCGTTCACACTGCTGGCTTCTCGATAATCGATCAGTTGTTATACATTTTTGTTTTTACTTTTCAGCAGCGACATCTACCGTACCTTTTTTATCAAAAAAATACAGCCAAGACAAATACGGCCTTTGTCGCAGAGTTGCATTTCATTTTCAAGTCTATTAAAATTCAATTAAAAAATTAATGTAAGAAAATTAGTTTTTATTTTGTATGTTAATCGACCTAAATCAGAGTTTTAATCGAGCAAAGGTCGGTTAATTGATCAATTAGCTTCTGTATGAAAAGGCTATATAACTCACCACTCACTTATGACCTCAATAGTATTCATATTGAATTAGTTGACATGAGTTTCCTTGAGACCAAGAGATTCTCACTTAATCTTAAGTGTAATCCTTTTCTAAAAAATATTTTTATTTCTGTTGTCGAGATATGGGGATTTCTTCTTAATAGTTTGGCTTGTTTTTAGAGTGGTTAAGTTTTTAGAATTTAAAAATTATCATTTTAATAAAAAATAAACTGATTATCACTTCAGCTTAAAAGCAAGTCCCAATAATTTATTTGGTATGCAAACCTGTGAGTTTTAAGTCTGTTATTCTAAAAGTCATCCCCTAGTTTCTCACATAAAACCACTGTCCATAGTTTTCTCACATGAAAACAAGAATCACCAAGACTTAGAATAAAGTAGAAGAAATTCGAATGTAATCTCGATGACCTCTTTTTATAACTATAAGTTTGCTTGTTTCTGATTTTAGCATCTTAAATATTCTTCTAATGTTTTTCTATTTATGCATGGCAATATTTGAGGCTTTTGCGACGTTATAATAAAGATACATCCACTGTTCTGGATAATAAATCTTGAAAAAAGTCAATATCTAAGTGCAGAGGTCGTCAAAGATTGGTTTCTTAAGTCCTGAACTGTTCCGTTGATGAAACAAGAGATCTCACATTTTTCCAGCCAAAGTACTGAATATAACTAATTAAAGTTCTCAAGAATCAATAACACTATTTCGAAGCCGAACTAGAAGTTATCCAGTAAATCACGGCTAGAGAAAATAATCTGCTACAATAATGCCGAGACAGTGTCTGAGGACTCAATGAGTATAATGAAGAATATTTGGAAATTATACAGACAGAAACCATGCTTCGGAATTTCGAAAAGATTCCCAATATCATTTAGGTGTTAGAGGAAATATTGATATCAACACATATCAAAATCTGAAATCGTGTTTATTGTCGTTTTAATGTATATACGTCCTCTGGATGAAATATCTATGAAGTAGGAAGCCGGAAGTGAGCTCCATGTTGCTAAGAGACACATTACAATATTTTTTTTTCGAGAACGAAGACGATCGGGACTTAATATTGTCGTCAAGTAAAATTTTTTAAGTCTTTGGAGTTGTATTAAACAAAAAAATCCGAATTAAAGAAATTTCGGTACTTTCCAGTTAATATTTATAGAAAAAAATTTATATTTTAAAAATATTTCCAAGCTTTCAAGGCTTTATATGAAGTCTTCAAAACATTAACAGTTTACTATGGAACCTCACATTCATTATTTATAAGAACTCAACTCAAAAGTTCAATACAACAACACGCACACAATGCATCTGCGCTAACTCTCAACAGAAGTGTGACAGCAAAAGTTGTGCAATCGCCAGAATGCTACACAAAGAAGACTTCAATAAAGACTACACATAAAATTTAATTCAATTAAAAGTGCAGAGTTGAGAGCATAAGTGCAACAACAACAACAATACAACACAAATGAATGGAGAATATTACAATCAACAACAAAAGCAACATACGCATCTGTCATATTAGTCACCCAAAGCCAATGAATTTATGGCAAAGTAAACACGAACACAACCAAATAAATCGACATACACACAAACAAGCTCACCTACATACATAAATTCACAGCTCTACGGACAATTTGTATCTAGTTTAGATAAGTGCAAATAGAACAAAACTAAAAGAAAAAAAATAAAACTGTCGCCAGCGCGCTTATCAGCAGCGTTTCGAGCATTTTGTCCAAGCATTAAGTAAGTGAGTAACTAGCGTGTGTGGTTGTTGTTGTTGTATTTAAGAGCTACAACTAAATTGCAATTCGTTGCGCCACTTATGGTGGTATTATGTAAATTTTATTCAAAGAAAGGAAGAAAAAGGTGAAGGAGAAACACTTTTGTATTGAAAGAAGAAAGAAGCATGATTTTGAGAAGAAAGAAGTTGAAGGCGAACGCTGTGAATGTGATCAATAGAATGTTGTACTATTAAAAGATTAAAATCAAGTGGGGAAAACAGATGCTCTGCGCTGAGGACACTTAAGGTAGAGAATGCATGTGGCATGCCACAAGCCAAGCAAGAAATATATTTATATGTATTTGTGTGTGTCTGCGTAAGCGCAACAATCAACATTGTGACACCAGTTGAGGTCATTGGCGGAGGCAAGTCACAAATATATGTATGTACATAGTAGCAATATATAAAGATCAAATAAAGCTAAAAAAGCAATTGCAGTGCTACATATGAACGAGAATTTTCTTTTCTTATTGACTCTTTGTTGTATTTTTTATTAGAAAATGTTGTGTATATGACGTTGACCCTTGGACCTATGAGTAAACAGTCGCATAAAACAAATACAAGTGAGCACATACATAGTAGGTTGGAGCTCTAACAACGGCTTATTGACAGCGGAAATATGATGTGGTGTCAAACATGACGCGCACGAGCTGCACACATACACTCATACATGCATATATATGTATACAGCACCCATGTGTTATTAATTTATCGGAGTTATTTAAGTAAATTTGAACTTAAATGGAGAACGAAGCTGCAAAAGCAACCAAAAATTTAAGAGTAGAGGAAATAATATTGAATTATTTCAATTTCTTGTAAATTTAGAGTTATTTGAATTTTATAAATTATTTAAACAATCTAAATGGAAAAAAATTTAAAATTGAAAAAATTCTATTTTTTATATTATTTAGAATGTGATATTAACTTTCATAAATTTAAAAAAATAAATTTTTCTAAAAATAATAAAAAAATTAATATAAAAACTATATTTTTTTTAAATAAAAAAAAACCTTTTTTTATAAATATATATTTTTTTTTCTAAAAATAAAAAATTAATATAAAAATATATTTTTTTCTAAATATAAAAAGTGAATATAAAAAACATAAAAATAAAAAATCAATATCAAAAATTTTTTTTTCTAAAAATAAAAACTTAATATAAAATTGTTTGTTTTTCTATAAATAAAAAATTAATATAAAAAAATACTTTTTTTATAAATATAAAAAATTAATATAAAAAATATATTTTTTCTTCTAAATAAAAAAAATATATTAAAAAATATATATTTTATTAAAAAATTTATTTTATTATAAAATATTAATATGAAAAAAAAAAATATTTTTCTTTTCTAAATATAAAAAATTTATATAATTTTTTTTTTGTTTCAAATTAAGAATTAATAAAATTTTTTTTTTTTGCAAAATTTTATATTTTTAATAACATAAAAAAATATTTTTTTTTAATGTTACTATTTTTTAATAATAAGTTTTTGTAATAATTTTGAATAAAATATTTATATTTTTTGCTTTTGCACATTTTGTAACATTTTTTAAATTAAAAATTATTTCTAATAAAAAAAAATATTTTTTTTTCCTGCTGTCCAAGGATCATTGAACCTGAAAAAGATACCTTCAACTCTGCATTAACGTTGTTTATCGAAAAACCTACAAATATGTATGTCATATCATGCGAATGAAAGTTAAATGGCATTTATTTAAAGAAACTATTTACAAAAGATATCGAATTTCATAAATTTCGTAAACAAAAAAGAGCCTAGCAAATGCAGGTCTTATTAAAAAAGCAAATAAACTGACCCTTGGACTTGAAAGCGGACATTGACAAGCGTTGATAAGGCGTAAAGGAAAGTGGAAATGAGGAAAAATGTGATACTGTGAAATATTTACTTAAGACTACATATATAAGTATATATGCACATATGTATATACAAGTGGGTATGCAGTGCTTTCAGTTTAAAATCATAGATTTTTTTCTATTTTTCTTAAAGTAAAGTAATGAAATACACGACGTTTCACTTGTGCTATAGAACACAAGTGGAGCATGAAATTGATATCAAATGCTATATATGTTCGTACTTGTATTTTGTAAGTGTGTGTGTTGTGGCATTATCAATGACCGTTAAATGGACGCAAGTGAAGCGAGGGATAAAACAAGCCAGAGAAAATGAGAAAAAAGTGCAACTAGAATATTGTGGTAATGAGAGTAGAATAAAAACTACGCAAGCGAGAGGGGCAGCAGATAAAAGTGCCAACAAAAAACAAAAAATAATGAAAGGCATTAAGTCAAGCACTTGTGGTGGATATAGAGAAGTTGTAGAAGACCAAATAGTGGAAGTGGAAGAAGTGTTTGAGCTGCCCAAGCAAAGTTGTTCTATAGATCTTTATATGTATGGCTGTGCATATGTGACATAAATCGACAGCGATCCAATCATAATGTCACTGCAACTGTCAGTAACATTTGGATATGTTCTCTTTTGTCAGGTCGAGGGTATGTACATAGATATATATGTATATGTATATGAATGAATGTATGTACATACATATGTACTTATACATAAGAATTTTTATTATGTTGCACTGCAGCCGAAAATCAATTAAGTAAGTCAAATATCAAATGTCGTGGCATTTAATGAATAGAGCTTTAGGTTTTTCTTTTAGTGATGACTTTAATCAGCAGCAAAAATATACAAGAAAGAGCCAAATGTGGATAGGACGGAATTAGAAAGAAAGTTTGAAGCATGGGTAAATAAAAATACTCACATACAGATCTAAATATTTTTAGAAAGTGGTTTCATATAATAACATAAAATAAAATAAAATAAAATAAAATAAAATAAAATAAAATAAAATAAAAATAAATAATTAAAAAATAATTAATTTTTTCATTAAAAATAATTTTACCTTTATTATTTTTTAAATAAAAAAAATAAGATTTTGATGCAGAAGAAATATTTTTTTTATTATTTTTTTTATTGAAAAAAATATTTTTTTGTATAAAAACAACCTTTTAAAACTATTTTTTATTACAATTTTTGAAAGAAAATTTCGGTGCACTACAAAAAATACTAGAAATTAATAAAAAATAATAATAAAAATAATAAAACTAAAATATAAGAAAAAAATGTAAAAAATATTAAATTTAGGTGAGGTCAGAAGAAATTTTTTTTACTTTTTTTTTATTACTTTTCCTATTAAATTTTTTTTGTACTTTTTCTATTTAAAAAAATATAACAAATCAAATTTAATTTTAAAAGTATAACTATTTTTTTCGTTTAGAGAAAATAAAATTTTTTATACAAAAATTATTATAATATTGTTTTATTATTTTTTGAAACAAATTTATAAAAAAAAAATTAAAGCAAATAATTAAATATATTCTAGAGAAAACACATTCTATATTTAGTTCAATTCTTTGGGATGAGCACTCGAAACACCATAAAAGCACGTAAACGCATTAATATGCGTCACTTCTGACCAAAACCCCACTTGAAAGCACTTGAAAGAAAGCGAAAATCAGAGCGAATTCTAATATAAATATGAGTATACGGATGTAGATAAATTTGTAAGTATGTATGGGAAGAAAATTATTTTTAAATATTTTTTTCCAAGAACTACTTCCCGTAAAGGCCAATGTTTTGAAGATATGCTGTTTTTGGAAGTCTTCATGCTATTTCTATTTACATTCACGTACAACAACTTTCAAATACAGCAACAAACAGACATACATACATATATTTTTATAATTGTATATAGACACATTTGTGAGGTTAAAGAAAATGTAAACCAAAGAAATTGATGGCTACAAAGAATCATTAATAAAAGCTTTAAGCTCAAACGGGAAAAAAAAATAATTTTTTTCGTAATCAATTACATTAATACCGCTGCAAATGATCGGCAGGCTTTTATATTGCCAATGAAGTGATCGACATCTGCTTATGGCCACAATGACTCAATCGGTCGAGCATATATGAAGAACTCATGCTTCTGAGCAAATTAATCGCGATAAATCTCATTACAGGAAGAATCCACTGAATTAAAGCAAGAATGATGATAATAAAAAAATAAAAAAAATTTAAAGTTAAAGAAGGCAAACAAGCTAAAAGGTTCAGCTTCATTGCGCTTTCAAGCGGCGCTGTCAATATGGGTTAGCATAAACACACACAAGTCTGTAGATATGTATGCAAGAAGACAGGCCTTTGGCTAAATCCATTAAGAGATGAATTAAATGGAAGAACGGCTTAAAAGCCGCAAAGCATACAACGAATTAACAGTTAGTTGCAGCAACACAGCTTCAAACCCGAGCGACCAAACAGGCTGAAATGGAAATGGCAGTGAAGCGCAGCGTGGCGTGGCGTGTGGTAAGGCGGGAGGGCGCAGTGGGTCGCGCACATGGCATGGCGACAGCATAAAGACAAACAAACATGTGCCGCAAAAGGGAAATGACCGCAAAAGCATGCGAAACTAAAATCAAAGCAGAATACTCGTACTCGAATACAACAACAACAATAATCACAACAAATGTGCATGGCAACAACAACAACAATGCACATGGCTGTAATAATGAAAACTGCCAGCAATGGCGCAACAAACGCCGATGACAATAACCTTAAGGCAACAAGCAACAACAACAAAAACAAAATGTTAAGAAAAACAATCGGTTGGCAACAATCGGGCTCCTCCAGGCGCAGGGAGGCACATACTGCACTGTAAACAGCACATTGTCTCCACAATGCTATAATAAGAACACACAATAATGAAAAGAAAACAACAACAACAGCAAATGAAGCGTATCTTCGAAAACAAAAGCAACGCTTTGAATAAAATGCAAAGAACCTTATTAAGCGAGCCAAAAGCGGATTTCGGCATAAATTTGCCGTTTACTAAGCGCAGCGCAGCACAGCATTCCTGCTTCCCGTTGCCCATGCCGTATAGCGCGTTGCGCATGCGCCATGCACCGGTACGTTGCATGTGACTCAGACTCGCACGCGCACGACACAGCGTGTCGGTGTCGGTGATTTGCAGTGCCCTGCTATATTTTATGTTGCCCAAGCTATAAATTGCTGTTCGATACAATGGATTTATTTTTCAAAGTGTTTGGAATGGTTTTTCGGGTTTTCTTTGAAATGTGTGTTTCTCTTGAAGTCATTAAAAGTGGACGAAATATTTCAGAAAATGTTTGTTTATATATTGAAATATCAGAAAGGTGTTTCAAGGTTCACATTTAGAAAAACTTAGGTCGAGGTACATACATATATCCTCCCCTTAACTAATCTTATAATCATGGAGATTTGTTAAAGACTTCTTTTGAAATAATTACAACTGATTTTACAACAAATTAATTGAATATGGGCTTTATTACGACCAAAATAAAAGTGAGTGCTTGAAACCTAGATTTTTCGATATGTCCTCATTAAGGTATCAAAATCATCCTTCTCAACGAAAGTAAAAGGTGTAGTGTAATCTAGTCTAGTAAAAATGATTATATCTAGCTCAAGGTTTCAACATACGAATTTCTTCAAACCAAATAGCTGTAGATAATCTACATCTATAATATAAAAATGAATCGCAAAATGTGTTGCTAAGCGCATAACTCGAGAACCGCTGAACCGATTTCGCAAATTCTTTGTTTAGAATGTTTTTAGAGGTACCCGGATGGTTCTTACGGAGAGAAAAATTAGAAAAATTGCTTGAAAAAGTCTTAAATCCACAATTTTCTAATCACCCATACAAACAATTTGTGTCGTTAGTCTAGAAAAAAGTCAAGAAGGACCAAACCGATCTGGCTAATTTTAGTTTTGAAATATTTAGGGAAGGTCAGGGAAGGATTAGAAAATAAGTATTTATCAAAAAATTGTAAGGAAGATAACAAGAAGATGATTTAATTTGAATTGACAACAAAATTATAAAAAAAAAATCAAAACAAAAAATAATAATATTTTGAAAGTTGTCATTGTTGCTTTGTTAAAATATTTTTATCATTGTTCAATTGTACAAGGCTGTGTCGATAGCCCAAAACAATTTGTAACAAGTAGGGAAAGGCAACCGAACATTTTATACTCTCGCAATTTATTGATGTAATTTTATTACATACAATTTAAAATAAAGTCCAATAGAATAACGAAAATCAGTATATATAGTACATGAGGCTTGAGGTAATTCCTGAACTGATTTCACTCATTTTCAACACCCAGTTATAATGGAAATAGGGGCAACTTGGCACCTGTTAGTAGGTAGACAAACGGCAATTCGGCCTTGAAATTACTCCTTAATTACAAATCAATGAAACACCAGTCTGCAAAATCGCCAAAAAAGGCTATAAGATTTTCCAGATATTCAAGTCGCTGGAGGTACTGCACAGGACTTTAAAAGATTTACGCGACAACGAAAATATTTTTGGTGAAGCCATGATTCTGTTGTCAGGTGATTTTCGCCAGACTATTCCTGGATCAAGTGTTGCTGACAAACTAATCACATGCCTAAAATCATTTAATTTGTGGCGATACATAAAGAATCGCCAATTAACAAATAACATACGAGTGTTTTTCCAACATATCATACTGCGATTGTAGAAATAGTTGCAAATGGTAACGACGCAGTTGACACCTCGATGGATTAATAACATTTTTAACGGGTTTCTGTCACTTCATGGTCTCGAAAGAGGAGCTTATTCATCGTGTTTTTCCTGACATGAAACCATAATATAATAAACATAAATGGCTGATTGAATGACCTATATTGGTGGTAAAAAACAAGGATCTCTTTGATCTTAATGCGACAATTTAGAATTTCGTTAAAGGAGAGTTGACACAGCTACAAACCAGGATGACGTATTCAATTATCCCACAGACTATTTTAAATTGCTGAACAATCCTTACTCACTTGCAATTAAAAGTAGTGTGAGTTGTCATCATGCTGCGTAACATAAATTCTGTGAAGAAGATAATCAATATCGTCACCAAAGCCAAAATAAAGCCAACTATGAAATTTGGTCATTTGTTACTTTCTTCAGTATACGATTAAAAAAATCAAAGTCATACAAATTATTGTGATTTACGCTTAACACAGATCTACAATAATGTCTATCAATCATTTTAAAATTTATCGACTATAACGTTTTCGTCTTTATGCGTAAGAATTTTTTCTCTGCATTGAAAGATTTACTAATTTAGCCACAAAACGTGTGGCTGGGTCTGCTAGTATACATATATAATTTAGAGCCAAAAAATTAAGACTAAGATCAAATAAAGGAATTTTAGACGATCTGGAGCCAACATTCACCGAAATATTATTGAAGGCAATAATACTCTAGGTAACTGCGTCATTACAGTTATGAAACCACGTCTGGCAAAACAAAGCTCAATTCAAGTACCACTCTTGCGTGCTGAGAGCAATGTTCTCAAAATCGATTGAAGATATCAGTAAGACCATATTTCACGTAGAATACTTAGATCAAATTTTCAAATAGTTTAGATGAAAAGTTGATTAATTCTAAAGGAATAACAACAACAACAGAGAAATAGACTTATTATTCGTTCAAAGAAATTAAAGCCCGAATGTGTACAAT
Source organism: Zeugodacus tau (assembly GCA_031772095.1). Taxonomy (NCBI): domain Eukaryota; kingdom Metazoa; phylum Arthropoda; class Insecta; order Diptera; family Tephritidae; genus Zeugodacus; species Zeugodacus tau. Next base: position 17,537,729 of record CM062652.1, on the reverse strand, counting down.
CGGCTTGAGACACTGTCAGAGAGAAAAAAGTAGGAAAATTTGTATACATAATAGGAACATTAAACTGAATCAAAAAACACCTACAGCACCTATCCCCATAAATAACACTGCTCAATGTCCTCTATTTTAACTGCAATTGTTTTTATTACTTAAAAAAAAAAATTTGGTCACTAAAGGGTTAAATACTAAAATGTGTTCTTCTTAGATTCATTTAGATTCATTTTGATTTAAAAAAATATTTTTTTTTAAATTTTTTTAACTCACGAGTCAAATATGTATAACTTCCATGTGCTTAAGGTAGTCTGCTTTAGACGCCGAAAAAAAAACGTTTTTTAAGCAATTTTTTTTTTGAAAGAGAAGGAAATGATTGCGGTAAACGGAATTTTAAGACGATAGTGTACTATATTTAAGGCTTAAAAATCCATATTTATTATTAAAAAATATTGAAATTTTTTCAAATTTGTAAGTATTTTTCTGGAGCGCCTGGAGTCTGCACTTGTAAATCGGTGCCGGTGATGGAGGTCGTGCGATGCATCTGAAACAGTTGAACCAAATCTTTTTTAAATTTTTATCTTACTTTTTAATTCAAATAGAAGATAATTTAATACTGAAGTTAGATCACTTTGGTTTTTTTCGATCGGACATATATTCTTTTTGCTATCGCCGGCACCGTTGTCTAACACTTGTGAAAATGGAAATTCGAGAAAATGCGCTTTAAAGTTTTCGTCTAGTCTGCCTGAGCATTCGCACCTGCTCGACGCTCGGCCACTAAAACTGCTCTAGCTTCGAAAATATGTCGAATTGGAATTGGAATTTTAAAGACATATTCTTGGATAGTTTTGGAAGAGATTTAAAACAAAACAAAAAAATCTATTTTTTTAAGCCTGTAAACTGCCTTAATTGTTAAGACAAAAGTTCCTTAGAGATTTTAATATTTTAAAATTATTTCTATTATAGATTATAACAATATTTTTTACACATAATTTTTAAAATTTATCAGCACTTTCCAACACATCCTATTGTATTTGATTAATGTCTTTTCTGCATTCGCCAGAGTTCTCTGGGGAGCCACACCTAAACAACGCTAATTATTTTTGCAACAACACCAAGCAACTAAACAGCAGAAAACACCTTTATATATATAACTGAGTATGTAACTTGCATTTGCAGCACTCCCCACCAACCCCTTACAACACATTGGTTGGCACAGCAGCAGCGTGTAGCGTTATCATTTATGGTAAATGCGTCAAACGCCTTTGGCAAAAATGCCACAAACAAAAGTTTAAGAAAAAAAACAACAATAAAATTGCAGAAATGCAAGTAGGAAGAGCAGTGAGCTATGCGCTTGCAATGCCATAGAGAGTGCATCTTCTATATGCAATATATTTATTTTTCTATATTTATATTTATTATATACATATGTACATATATATTGTATAAAAGATATGCAATTGCTGTCTTACCAAAAAAGTCCTCCCAACGTTCCGAGTCGTCTGATTCTATATCCATTTTGGTGTTGTGACTCAAACTGCTTGTCGTCGCTTAAAATGTTGTCGGTTTGTTGTGTATATTATGTTGTTGTTGTACACACTTAGTTTTCTATATATTTGTTGTATTCACTGATATGTGATTTGTTAGATTGTGTGGAAATATTTTATATGGCATACATTGACAGTAGAGCAGCTACTTTGTTGCGTTCCTTATTTCTTTATTATTATTTCTTAAGCTGTTGGATTGTTGCACTTATGCGTTTTTGTTGTTGTTGTTTCTAAAACTTTTTTATTTTATTTTTTCTATTCTCTTGTTTGATAAAAGGCACGACAATGTTGCTATTTACTTTTGTTGTTTTTTATTTTTTTTTTGTTGTTGTTGTTTTTCAAACTTTTTTTTAATTTTCTTGTGCGTTTTCAGACACTCTAATGTGTTTATTTTTTTTTTCAATATTGTTGTTGTTGTTTTGTTTTTATTTTTCTTGTTGTTGTTGCCGTTGTTCGTTGCCTTATTTAGTTGCATTGATAGCTCAACATTTTCTAAGAAGAATTTACGCCGCAACACTTTAAGCCCATTTGTAGTGATTTTCAATTATTTTTCCTTCTATTCTCCGCTCTTCTTCAGTCTATCTAGCTGTGTCTGCGCTTATATAAAACTTAGTTACTTCTGATTCTTTTCGCACAGTGGCACACACGTTCATTGATATTGATGCGCTTGAACGAGTGCAGTTTCAGACGCGTTTGAAGACACTTACATACAATTGCATTGAAGTATGCAGCTTAGAGCACGTTTATGGGCAAACAATGTGCCATCCACTTTTCTACTGTCTTTGAAGCTGGGATTTGTTAGTCGCTTGTTTGAAGTATTGATTTTATTCCCACAATTGGTAAATAGTAGATGTTTGAGAAACTGCTTTAGAATATTAGAAATCAACACGTTCCTCTACCAATCACTTACTCCTCTACACTCTAGTATATAATCAGCAATTCAGTTGGACCAGTGCGTATACGCAATCAGGAAAATACAACAAAAACAAATTTTATGTATTAAAATTTTCGCAATTTTTCGCAAACAATATTATTGTGCAATAACAACTACAACACTGCGAGTACGCCATTTTATTAATTGTTATTAACAACGACACGACTTCAAGGGCAACTGGGACTGATTGCGGATATTAAATGTATTTTACGACTTGACTAACTTGACTTGCAGGCGCTTTTCTGCTGGCTTCGATGGTTGCCGCGATTCACTTTACCAACTGGTTCACCAGTTATTTCTTTATCGACAGTTTGCTTTGTGTTCGAAGTCACCGTTGATAAGATAGCAGCAAGCAAGGTAAGTACTGGCAATTTCGTGACTGCTGGGGAAATTTTGGTTAATATTTTTGTTTAATATTTTTTTTTCGCAATTTTTATTATATTTTAGTGTGTGTCTCACTTTTGTATTTTGATATATTTTTTAACAACAAGAAATTGCATGTAATCGAATTGCGTTGACAAGCGCTTAATTTACACGCTCGTTGTACTGGCTTAAATGTACGTGCTAACGGTGCTTTTATCTTATCATCGACATGCAAGGGAAGTACTTTGGAGATAATAAATTTTATTTGTGCTTCGCTTTTGTGCAGAAGCGACTTATATGGCGAAAGAAGGTGAACCAGCGTTTGAAGAAAAGTGCATAATTTTCTTGTTGTTGTTCTGGAACGTTTTTTAACGAATTTCTGTTAGTTGTAGGCAGAAAATGTTTCACGAAAATTTTCAAAAAATTTGTTGTAAAATTTATTTATTTACTTTTGTTGTTGTTGTTGTTTTTTGAAACGCTTTTTTAAGCAATTTCTGTTAGTTTTTAGCAGAATGTGCTTTTCATGAAAATTTGCAAAAATGTTGTTGTTGTTGTTTTTGTAATTTTTAGTTAGTTACTTTTTTGTTGTTGTTATTTTAAAGCTGATTTAGTTACTTTTATGGTTTTATTATCAGAAAAAGAAAACAATTGACAACAAAAACTTCAATAAGCCGCAACTGCAATCACACACACCTTTAACAGAATTTTCCCTCACTCCCTTCTTCTACTGCTTCACTAACGCAAATTCTCTCTGTTAAACTGTCTTTCCGCTGCTCACTTCTTATTAGTATTATTATTTATTGTATTTGTTGTTGTTGTTGTGCTTCTTAGAATCGTCCGATGAGTAATTGCTTTCAGCCGTTGTTTTTGTTAGCGTTTCAGCCGCTTATTGAGTTAAACACACGCGCACACACAGCGAAGCTCTTTATAATCAGCACCGCCCAGCTGTCGATCAAGCGGCTAATTTAATTGCAACAACAATAAAAAATAATAATCAATTCGAGCAATAAAGTTCGCTCGCTAAGTTGTTGTGATTTTGTTCGAAACTATTGTACGAAGAAAATATGGTTTCAAAACGAAATGAAAAATATGCGCACAAATTTGTTTTTGTTTTTGCTCTTGATGTTTGACATTTGAATTTAAACAATTGCAGCAAAGCTTGCGTGTTGTTGGAAATAACTATAAAGTAGTTGAATGTAGAAATTGGCTGTAGTTTGCACAATTTTTTTAACAATTTTTTATTTTGCTTTTGTTCTTCTTGTTGTTGTTGCTTTCACGCATAAATTATATGTTTGACATTTCACTTTTATTAAGAATTTTTTTATTGTTTACTTTTCTTTCTGCTTTTCCTTTTCACATTTCACCGAATTTCGCATACTTTGCAGTCACATTCTGCCAATTACAACAACTATAATTTTATATCACTTAATTTACCGTTAAAACGCATATTTATTAATAATTCATTTTTATTATTAACATCTCATTGCAATTAAATCATATTAATTTCCGCCTGCCTTACAAGCGTCACTTCTTAAGAAATTTTTTGTAACCATTAAACCGCCGAACTGACTCATTCATGCGACGCTCGAAAGAAAACTGAATTCAATTTGAGCATTTTGCTCCCTTGAATGCCCCCAAAAACAAAGTCAGACCAAGCAGCCCACTAAGCAATACAGCGAAGCAAGCAAGCAGTCAAGCAATCGTGCGAGACGCGCGTTCGATCGTGCCAAAGTATCTGATATCTCAGTTGGTACACTTTGACTCCCCAGCCACTACATATCTACCAGCTACTTGACTACAGTTAAACAGCAATGCAACATATGCGTTGCAACATGTTCGCTACGGCAGGTAAGCGCCAAACGAAAGAGAGAGAGCGAACGAGAGCGTGTGTGTGAGAGCGTGAACTTGGAGCCACTTGTGTGTGTATCTTTTTATCTTTTCGTTACATTTTGTGTTAACTGATCTTATCAGCCTTAGTGTGTTTGGCTGTGTAGTGGTGCGCAATCATTGGGAGCTCATCAATAATTAGTGTGATTTATTTCCCACTGATAAGCGTTTAAAGAAGGCCCTCTGAATGATACGTGTTCTTATAAATTATTGTTAACAGAAGAAAAGTGGAAAGGCAAGTTTGAATTCTTGGTAGTACTCGTATTAATCGATGATCGTGTTGAAATAATTAGTGCTTTTGTTGGATATTTTCTTATGAAATTAGATTGGTATTAGTAACATTTGATTACAGCGGAATAGTTTTCTTTACACTGCCATAGAGTGCGATCACCATGTACTATTGAGTTAGTTAGTGATAAATATGTGTGGCTAAAGAAACAACCTTTTTCCGAAGTGTTAAAATATTAATAGGTTCATCGTGCATTTTAGATCAAAGTAGGCTCATCTAACCTTATATGTGATATTTAATTTTTTCTAGATTATCCAAGTAATTGTTATCACTTTAAGTTGGAGCAATGATCATTCACTGTTCGGCATGATTTAGATTACATTCTGAACGGTTTCCTAAAGTGCTTCGGCACTATTATCCTTCCTTCTTTGAGCTTTTCATACATCCTTTAACAAAAGGAGCTTTCCAGTAGTCTTTAGCAATGTTTCAGGAATTCATAAGATCTTCACCGAGTAGATGGAAACTTCTTCTAAATTAAATTCTTCTGTGTAACCCCACAAACCGTTTGTGAATTTGACCCAAAGACATCCATAAATATTGCTTTTGGCAATGTACATTAAGTTAGTGAAAATACTATTTTTATTTTGAGAAAACTAAGTATTTTTTCTGGTCCAGACTTTAACTGATATATTAAGAATGAAGGGCGCCATCAATTCACCTATTCATAATGAATTGTCCCACATATCTAACACTTAAATTTGACACACTTTGACAACCTTGCTTTGAGATATGATCGTCAAGGATCGTGAGCGGCATAAACGTCTTATGAGAGTGAAGAGAAGGCCTCTTGAGTTTGAATTAGAGCATTCTCTTCGCTCAGAACTCAATAGAATAGTCACAGGAAAGAACTCGCATATTTTGCAGATCCAAAAAGTTGAAATCGGTCCCGCCCTCGTTTCCCTTTATAACGCTAGGAACTTTTCAGTGTATCTTGTCGATGTGTGTTCAAAAAATAACGGGAATTTTGAAATTTCCAATTGTCAAACTTTATTTTTATTATGTTCAAGCCACTAAAGTACGATAAAATTTTCAATAATTCTAATAATCAATAATTTTAATTGATTACTTTGTCTTTAGCAACCACTAAGGCTAGACATGTTTATAATGAGCTTGGCAACTTTCGATAGTTTAAGGCTCACATTTCCTTACATGCTCAAGGATTCTTTGCCAAAAACAATACTGTAACGATGCCCCAGTCTTCATATTCCCGAGACAGGACTCTAACTGTGACCTATTTCCAAAAATAAAGTGAATCTCAAAGCACCGTCGTTTTACAAGCATACAAAACATCGTTGAAAGAGCCAAACCCTATACCCAAAAATAGAGTTTGAGAAGTGTTTCGACGATTAGAAGAAGAAGCGCTAGCATAAGTATAAGTATATCGAGAACTATTTTGTAGACGACAAGAATAATGTGGACGAATATATAAATTTTTTTTCCAAAAATTAAAAAATTCCCGTTATTTTTTGAACACACCTCGTTTGCATATTTTTCTTTTAATTCTTCAACTCCAAGCTCTTGATATTAATTAGAATATATTTTACTTTCAATTAAATGTACCGCCCTACATTTATCAGCTTACATTGTGCAATTTTTTCACGCTTCTGCATTATGGCTCAAATTGAATTCACAACAAAATTTCACTTTTCACAGTGAAAACGAAAAAAAAACAGAATAAATTGAATACCCTCCATTACAAAAATGCATTCGAAAACAAGTCGGCGAAATGTCATTGCAACTTCTGTGGAAGCCGCAAAGTGGGAAGTCAAGATTTCAACAATTAGCACCTCCCTCAATAACTAAATATTTCACCTTTTCGTTTATCGATCTTTGTACATATAATATATGATAAATATATGCAGTTGCATTATGGCGTTAACTGCTATTAATTCTTAAACGCTTTTGTACTTTTTGTTCCAGTTACATATTGATTGCTGTAGGTATGTATGTATGTATGTTTCTATGCACCTAGAAAAGGTGCTAGGTTTTCCGAGAACTTTCTTGTGAAAGTAAAACTTGTATGACGCCGCTTACTTACTTATGCACTTACAAGTTGGAAATTGATGCACCCCTGCTAAAATGTTTCGCTCGACTGATATATCGTGACGCTTGTATAAAAGAATTAGAAACTTATGACTTTCTCTTTTTACATTCTATTAAGCATTTGTAGGTAGCGTTCTGGATTTTAATGCAACAGTTGAAGATGTGGAAAGTAAAAGCTAAATAAAATAAATTTCAAGCAAAGAAGTTAAAAAAGCTGCTGTGGCAGAAGACTCAAATTTAAAATATAACAAAACTAAATTTTCGTTTAAAAAAAAATTGAATGTAACAGAAATACTTGATTAACACCAGAAGTGTCCTCGATATACATAAATTCGAGAAGCCGGAGTTTCATTTAAATTTTGTTACAGACATAAAATGTCGCATGAGTTCTGTTTACTCCAGATCGTATGTTATGTAATATAATAACATAAAAAATCCTCAACACTCCTAAAGACATTTTATGGATCGCATTTCCTATTTGATTTTGTAAAAAGGATAAGAAATTTGCACTTTTAAGGATATACTTAACTAAGCGATACAGCTTGATAAAAATGAACTCCCTTGTTCTCTTTGTACTATATTTTCAATTAACTTGAACACATTTTTAAAAGCCCTATTTTTTACACTCTCGCAACATGTTGCACAGAGTATTATATAGTATTATAGTTTTGTTCACATAGCGGTTGTTTGTGTCCACCAGAAATAAAATAGTTAGATATGGGTTATATATATATAAATGATCAGGATGACGAGTAGATTTGAAATCCGTTTGTCTGTCCGTGCAAGCGATAATTTGAGCAAAATTTGAGATATCTTAATGAAACTTGGTACACATATTCCCTGTACCATGAGAAGATTGGTATTGAAAATGGGCGAAATCGGACCATTGCCACGCCCACAAAATGGCGATAACCGAAAACATATAAAGACCTATAACTTATCCATAAATTAAGACTGAAGTAAAATTTGGTATGAAGGATCGCACTAGGAAGTGGCATATTTGGATGTAATTTTTTTGGGAAAGTGAGCGTGGTCCCGCTGCCTATTAAGTTTTTTGTACATATATCGTATAATAATAAAGGTTATGTTGAAAACTATTAAAAATGCCTTATTTCGTTAAGAAAAAACAGCAGAAAGCATAAATTTCATAGAAAAGATGGTACAGATGAGCTGCACTCCAATTAATATAAATAATTTTAAATGGGCGTTGTTCCGCCCACTTATGGGTCAAAAACAGTACCTCGAAACTACTCAAAATTTACTCAAATTTTAATGATTCGGTTTACAATAGTTTCCTGGCTTCCCAATGATATGTTTTGAAAATGGGCTAAAGCGGTTCACAACCACACCTACTTTCTATATACCAGAACTTTGATGTCGATCTGAACAGTTTACTTTACAATATATAAAGTAAGCACTAGTGAAGATATCGGAACAGAACATTGCAAAAGTAATAGCATTTATAGTAGCATTTATAGTGTGGGATCGCCCTTCTAAAAATCGTCGAAATCGGACCATAAGTTTTCAAGGCCCCATGTATCGAACATGAGGACCTCAGTGCTTCCAATACATTTCTTAACGAAAATATAGTTAAGTCTCTCAGATATTTTGAAGAAATTTGTAGGGCATATGTTTCCTCTAATAATATGTCTCCCTGCAAAAAATGCGTGAGTCATAACTTCTCCTAGCTCCCATATACCTAATATCAGGGTTTCCAACTTTCAATGGACTTTATACCATATATATGACGAATATGTGGGTCAAATTGTGTATTATATAATATAAATAAAGTTAAATAAATAAATTGCGGAGTATAAAATGTTTGGTTACACCCGAACTTAGCCATTCCTTACTAGTTTTTGTTATTTTATATCTCTTATTTACCATGAAATCTTATACATTTTCTGCGCAACTGATTTTTTTCAAATTTTATTTCAACTAAAAGTTTTATATATTTTCTTATTTTTAAGTCTTGAAAGCGATTGTTAATAAAAAAATACGAAGCTCTCAAAGTATCGAAAATTTTTGAATAGGTTGTGTTCTCTGATGATCAGTTGCCATTGGCTCCTAAAATGTTTGAGCGCCATAAAGTATGCAACGGAAAGTTTATTTTACAGTACCAGCTTAAATATTGATATAATGAGATAATTTGTTTTGTTGAAATGGTTCTAGAACAGTAATAAAAAAATATGAAATCAATGACATAAATAAATTATAAAACCCCAATCTTAATACATGACTGTTGTTTGTGATACAGATGAGATCTGATGATAAGCTGTTACTAGGTGCTCTCGGTTCAAGGTTCCTATACCTTTAAAAAAAATTTAATCCTCTTTTCAATAGCTGACGGTTTTCTCAAAAACATTTTTTATATTAGAAATATACGGATTTGTCAAAACTCTTTTCAATAATGAAGACCGTTGTTGATTCGAAGTTTTTGCAGTTTGAATTGAATCCTATATTAGAGAGTACCTTAATCACACCGGAATATTATGAAAACACCTGCTAACTTCTTGAAGCCATTTTCAGATTACTAAATATATTATTTGAATGATGTTTAGCTTAATTATAGTCCGCAACCAGAACAGGAAACAGTAATCCCACAGTTACACTGGTGTCCAAAAAATATAGTTGGGAAAATTAATGATTCACGAAAATGAGATGATACAAACTGTATTAGGATTTTGAGTTGAATTTTTTTAAATTTTTGTTTCAAAGTAATAAAAAGCCAAAAGCTCACTTTACAAGCTTAACCAATTGTTTTGAATACATCTCCGGGTTGCAAGTGGTTACTTACTTAGCATACTTAAAAGAATGAAAATATATTTTTATCTTAATTAAGAAAATACAGCAGTAGACTTGTGATCTTGAGCTATTTTCTATAGAAGGTGTTCTATTTAAATAGTTTTCTAGACAACAATTTATTAATAGATTTTGCCACTTTGGTTGACTTGGTTGAAAAACCAGAATTAGTCTTTAGCGATCTACACAAAATTTACTCATAAAAGAACTTAGCATTAAAAAATTAACCGTTCCATGTACTCAGAACTTACTGTAAATCAACTGCTAACCCGCATATGAGTGCAAAATAAGTCATAAAAACATAATAAAATTCTTGCAGCAACCAAACGAAATTGTGCTGGTTCACTGAAGATCAACGCAACTAGCTGATGCAGGCCAAGACAAACTCAACACAGACATTTGGGCTGCTTCCTTTGATTGCGACGATAAAAAAAGCCGTTGAAATTTCTGCTGCCTGCGACACTTGTAAAGGCAAAGTGGGGTCAAAGTGAGTCCACATATGTGAAAATATGCAAATAAAATTCTAAAACCAACCGACAGACAAAAATTCACAAGAAATACTTTATTTGAACACAATTTGTGTCAAGGGCAACACTGGCCAAGCGAAGTGCCTCGCTCGCATCTCACTTGGGAGTTGTTGTGTATTTGTTTTAGAAATTTTTTGCGCGATCATTAAACAGACTGCAGATCTTTATCGCTGATATCCCAAAAAATACAGGCAAATAAACAGACTATCCTATATGTGAGCCCAATTGTTGACGTGTAATAAAGTTGTTGCTGCAGCTTTTGTTGACATTTAAAGCATTTTATTGCAAGCTCAGCATGAGCACTTTATTGGCTGGCCGGTTGGTTTTGTGGTGTTGGCGGTTCAAATTTAATTTTTTTCGTATGACATTTTTTTTGGCGTGTTCCATGGAAATGAATTAATTTTTTGCTGTTTACTTTATGTTTCATTCATTAACGCTTGTCGGAGCGACGAAAAAAAAAACAATTTGAAGTCATAAAACACCCTCATGTCGGTTATCGTCTATATTTACAGTACTTGGTGTTCAGGCTGGGCGCGCCTTCAATAATTGAAATATACATTTTTTAATGCAATATTTACAAATTGCATTGCATTGCAAATGGAAAAATAACAATAACAAAGAATATAAACAATTTTTAATAGGTTTTCGGTGTGTCGGTCGCCTTTCATCGGTCTATTGAACTTGCTGCAAGCTTTAAATTAGGTAGTAGGTGGCAGATTTCACACCCAAAAATCAATAAAAATGTGTATATGCATATATGTATAATGCGACGTTCAATGTCAAGGTCAATGATTTTTTCACAGTAGTTAATTTATTGAATTTTCACACCTACGAACAGGTAAATATGAACACGTCGACAAATGATTTCAATTTTACTAAGCGGTGAATTGAGTTTTATTATTGTTTGTTGTAAAGAAATATATTATTATTTTATATTTACATTTCCATATACAACTATATGAGTATCCATCAACATTTATGATCACTCATTATTTCACTTAGTATTAAAAAAAATACTGAACACTTTTTATTGCCTTCTAGCGTATATAGAGTTGCAAATTGATTTTTCTCGAAATTTATTTATTCATTATGATGCACTAAAATGCATTTGAGCTGTTGATATGCTTGATTTAGCTGGCGCTAAAACGTTTTAGATCGCTTTGTACACAAACAACCGTTCGCTCGCGTAAATTAATTATTTGATTAATTGCTTTGCATGTACATAAGTGTTTTATTCGAAAAATATTTCGAATTCCTTTCAATAGTAGCAGCATAAAATATAAACTATTTTAAGGTCAAATGAGCGCATAGAGTACAAATACTAAAATGTGATAAATTTCATAGAAATATTTACGCTTGATAGACAGTTTATGATCGACCGAATTGAGTTTTATTTTTATTTTCATAGATATTTATGCATTTCTAGGCATGGTATTCAGGTATTCAGATTCCTTTGTCGAAATATCTGCTTTTATTTCATTTTTTAGAAGCATCTACACAAGCACTTAGAATATTTACAATGGAAGAACATATGTACTTTAAACGTCGAGAGAACAGCGATGTAGGAGAAGAAATGTTGCTTCAGCAAATAAATACCGACTATTTCTCCATCTGACAAAGCTACTATCTTCCTATCGGAAGACTTTAAGAAGATCCGAGCTTTACTGAACAAAGATAGGTGAATAGAAAGAGACGACATCCGATAGTCAATCGGTGGCTTAAGTTACATCTGGGATTAAATATCTAATGAGTTAACCGAGCCTGAAGGAGCCCTGAAAGATCATGAAGTCTACAAAATATAGAGCCAAAGATTCCCATTTAACAGAGTAAAATGATCTATTTATTTTCTTTTCGAGTATCTAGCTCTAAAATTCATCTGACAAAAGATACTATAAGATAGACAGATAGTCGAATCTACGTACCAATAACTAATCCGGAATTTTCAAAACCGACTAACTGCAACTATCTACAAAATTATTTGGAAAATATATTCCTCGGCTAAAATATCAACAGCTAAAGTAACATTAACACTTAATATTTCAAATACTTAAGGATTAAAAAATATTAATTTCTAGAATATTTTGTTCGAGACTCAGTAGTGCTTCTCCATTACCCGGAAAATGAGCGAATATAATATATATATATATATCTTATAACAGGTTAAATCAGGAACACTTCTATTTTCTCGACCTAACTTCCTTTAGCAAGTTTGAGATAAAAGTTTACTACTTGTAGCCTTTACAAGTGATAACAATGAAATAAAAGCTCAAATATGAAAGAGAAAAAAAGAAATCCAAACAAAAAATTGTTTAGTTGGCAAAAATATCACACGTTTGTACTTCCACACAACCTACACTCAACTCAAGTTCATGTCATAAACAAGTACAATTTCGTACAATAGAGAGTGAAGTGTTTGCTGCTCATTTATGCTCCGATCTGCAAACTCAATTGCAGCTCTTGCTTCCTAGTATACTGATATGTGGAGAATGCAATTTCTAACAGCAATGCAAATGAACAGAGATTGCAGCAGAAAATGTAGAGCATAAAGGAGCTAAAAGTGTAGCAGTATCGTCAAGTCTAATATTTATAAAGAACCCATCCGTCATAGGGAAGAAAGCACTTTCAGAAAATTAATAGCAATAAGGTTATATTTGTAAAAGTACTTAGAGAAAGCGAAAAGCAATATTTTTCTACTATTCTTGGTTAAAATATTGGAATTCTGCGAGTTTTAAGACAATAAGATCTAATAGAAGGTTATTAGAAATAAACCCAGAGTTCCATAGCCTCTCTCGCGATTTTACTTGCAGCATAGTATTCACCAAGTATTACGTTTAGCCCAGCATGGGATCGGAATAATTAAAAACGACCACTTTTACTGGCTAGGGTAGATGGGTCGAAGAAAAAACCCGGTTGAGCTTCGAAGTCATTACAATCTGTGACAACCAGGAAGTTGAAAATGAAGGGCAACGAAGGAGTGAGAAGAAAACTTAAAACTATATCTGGTTCTTCGAAGATTACAGTTTAATTTGTTGCAGATTTTATTTATGTATTTTAGTTAGAAGTCAGAAATTAATGAAATCGATCTATAAATTATTCTATACCCCATATATTAAATACAATATTGTTTTGGTTCACTTCATATCGGATATATCGGTCAATTTGTGAGTTCTTGATACATACTTGATCAAAATATATGTAGTTGAATACCAAAAGTAGTTGAAATCATTCCAAAACTGTTTCCAGTCGATCTTTTAGTTGGAATTATTGGTCAATATGTGAGTTATTTAAATGGAAACTTAATTTCTCCCTTAAGGGCAGGGTTTCTTAACCACAATAACAATTTATTGCTGAAAATGAAAGAATTCAGTTCAGACCCTGACCCCAATAGAACCTATAAAGTAATTTTCTCCCATCTTGTTGCTTCGGTCAATATGTGAGATTTCTTTTCGGATAATAAGTACATAATGTGGCTTAAGGCCAAAAATAACTGAAATCGGTCCAGCCATCATACATATGTCGAATATAACGAATTCTTCTCGTCTGAATTACTTAATGTCGAATATGACAAAATATGTAAGATATTTTTTTAAGGCTAAGTGAACCTGCCGTTCCAGACACAATGTTGTCTTGCTACTAAAAATGAAACGGTCCAAATTTTACACCCAAACTTAACCCTTTCCTACTTGTTTCACAAGTGCTTGAACAGCTTAAAAACACTTAAGTACTCGTGGCGTTCACACTTATTTCAATTATTATATACCACTAAAGTAAATAATATCCACGCATAACTGCAACAGAGACTCGAGTTGTAACGGCAACGTCATGTGTGATAAAGTGGAGCCCCCACTGTAACGTTGACGCGGCGACTGCGCGCATTACCCACACACAGCTACCTGTTACCGCAAAACACGTGCGCTTGCTGCGCTGCAACGCGGATTTTCAATGCGATCAGGCAATAAGCCGCGTAAGCTGCAAATCAGTTGGATTTGTGGCTTAGCAGCAAACGGAAGAAGTGAGTTTTTCAAGCACAAAAGAGTGTGAGAAGTTGTTAACTAATACACAATAGAAATACAAAAATAAATATACGAAAAACCAATTGGAAATGGATTTTACTGTTAAAATATAAATTTTGACTGAATTTTAAAAATAAAGGTGTGAACTGTGAGAATAAATGCACTTACAAGGTTTAAGGTACAGTTCTGGATTTTAGTGAAAAAAGTAAAAACAAATTAATAAAAATTGAATAAAAAAACAAAATTTATAAATTCTTATAAAATAAAAATATACTATTTGCAATAACAACAAAGTGTTGCTTTGTGCTGTTACCGTGCAATATAGGCAAATACAACAAACTAACTGACTCAACATTTAAATTGTCGCACTTTCTCAACGGTAAGTACAAATGTCACAATATGAAGTCATACAGATCAATATATATATATATATATATGTTTCTATATATATTCGCCACTTAAATGGCGACAATATTCATTCATTTATACAAGTCCGCAAGCAAGTAGTTCCCAGACTCAATAATGTTGCTGCTTGCCATTTGGTTGTTTTCTTCCACTTTATTGTTGTTGTTGATATTGTTTTTTTTTGTCTATCACTCGCAATGTCAACCCACGCAAATTTGTGTTTGCCTGTAGTCTATTGAATGCGCATTTCTCGCCTTGAAGGTAAACATGGAAATTGTTATAAAATAAAAGTTACTTATGAACATTACTTGGGTATTCATACAGACATATACATATAAACAACTGTAGCTATATTTCTATATCTTCTCACATATGCTTCTGGTTTACAAAGTGACATATCCTATTTATCTTATATGTGCGTGCTATATAATTAAGTACACATATGTATGTATTTGCGGTTACACTTGAATGTAATTCAACTTACAATACTTGTGTGTATTGAATTACTCACACATTACATAATGGGAACTTGTAAGTAAATATAATTGATTTTCGTAATTTTACACCCACTTCTTAAAATCTTGGAATTTTTTCGGTAGCATTGTAGATAAATAGGTATAAATACTGTAATTGAGATGAGCAAGTACTTAAGTATGTGATTACCGCCTTAGAAGTTTGATATTAAATTGAAAATAATTAATTATACAAAGTATATGTAACGGCATAACAAGAATATTTTTAATAATTTTTTACATTTATTAATAAATAAACAGTGCTTTAAAATATCCGCCTTACTACCAAATAGAAATGTAACACTGCTCCTGTCAACTCACAGCTGTTAATAGATTAACTGTCAGAATAAGCTACTGTACGAACTACCACTACGCCAGACCTAGACACGATTCCTAATCCGATCAAAGAATCACAGCCAAGTGGGACATGCCACGCCCATTTTTAATTTTATAAAAAACAAGTAAGGAAGGGCTAAGTTCGGGTGTAACCGAACATTTTATACTCTCGCAATTTATATATTTAACTTTATTTATATTATATAATACACAATTTGACCCACATATTCGTCATATATATTGTATAAAGTCCATTGAAAGTTGGAAACATAATATTAGGTTAGAAGCACCGAGGTCCTCGTGTTCGATATATGGGGTCTTGACAACCTATGGTCCGATTTCGGTGATTTTTAGAATGGGGCTGCCACACTATAAACGTAGTATTTGTGCAAAGTTCTGCATCGATATCTTCACTAGTGCTTACTTATATATTGTAAAGTAAACGATTCAGATCCACTTCAAAGTTCTGGTATATAGGAAGTAGGCGTGGTTGTGAAGCGATTTGGCCAATTTTCACAACATATCATTGGGATGTAAGGAAACTATTACAAACCAAGTTTCATTGAAATCGGTCGAGTAGTTCCTGAGATATGGTTTTTGACCCATAAGTGGGCGACGCCACGCCGATTTTCCATTTTGTAAAAAAATCTGAGTGCAGCTTTCATCTGCCATTTCTTATGTGAAATTTAGTGTTTCTGACGTTTTTCGTTAATGAGTTAACCCACTTTTAGTAATTTTCAACCTAACTTTTGTATGGGAGGTGGGCGTGGTTATTATCCGATTTCTTTCATTTTTGGACTGTATTAAGAAATGGCTAAAAAAAACGACTGCAGAAAGTTTGGTTTATATAGCTCTATTGGTTTGCGAGATATGTACAAAAAACTTAGTAGGGGGCGGGGTCACGCCCACTTCCCCAAAAAAATTACATCCAAATATGCCCCTTCATAGTACGATCCTTCATACCAAATTTTATTTCCATAGCTTTATTTATGGCTTAGTTATGGCACTTTATGTGTTTTCGGTTTTCGCCATTTTGTGGGCGTGGCAGTGGTCCGATTTTGCTCATTTTCGAAAGCAACCTTCCTATGGTGCCGAGAAATAAGTGTGCCAAGTTTCATCAAGATATCTTAATTTTTACTCAAGTTACAGCTTGCACAGACGGACGGACGGACGGACAGACAGACATTCGGATTTGAACTCCACTCTTCACCCTGATCACTTTGGTATATATAACCCTATATCTAACTCGTTTAGTTTTGGGTGTTACAAACAACCGTTATGTGAACAAAACTATAATACTCTCTTTAGCAACATTTGTTGCGAGAGTATAAAAATCTGAGGACTGGTGGACGTGGTTATTATACGATTTCAACTATTTTCATGGTGTATGATAGGGTACGTAAGGGAAACGAATGCAGAAAGTTTGGTTCATATAACTTTATTGGTTTGGATATGTACAAAAAACCTATTTGTGGGCGTGGCCCCGCCCTTCCCGAAAAAAAATTACATCCAAATATGCCTCTTCCTGGTGTGATCTTTTGTACCAAATTTTAAATTTTAAAACGCAACTTCGAAAGATCTTTTCGACTATGACTTCCCAATAATTGTCCACGATCTATTTCTCTTTGACTAGTTACAACATTATATACGCGTAATGACAACATCAGGAAATATATCAGACCGATAAACTATTAGAAGTAACCTCTTTGACACACCTTATTGGTTTGTCGACTTTAAAGCCGATTCCAACAGATTTTATATTAAGATAATGCGTAAATTTCGTATCCTAAATGACGGATTCAATCTTTCACAAGATCGTTTTTTGTTCAGGCCTTAAGTTTGTTAAAGAACAATATGAAAACAAACCCCTTGAAACATATCGAGATGATTAAACGACGTTAAAATGGTGAAACTACAGATAGTCTCAACTGCAAGATATGTATTTTAAACCTGCAGTAAGCTTTTAGACTTTATTACCGTAACTTAGAAAAAATTATGGTATGGTAGACCAGCATAAAATCTAGAATTTATTTAAATAATTTATAAAACAAACTAAGACAAGTCTCTGAGAACAACTTAATTAAATATTGTATAAAACGAGAGTTTAATATTTATATACAAGTACAGTAATATACTATATGTCTATGCTACATCATATCTCATATTAAGACACACAGAGTTGCTTAGATCATAAAATTCTGTCTGTTAGACAGACACTAAAATAATTAAAAGGGATTTATGAAACAAGAAAAGCAACAAGAATAATAAAAACAAATAAGAATAGCTTCTCGCTAGCACATTTTTCATTTCATTGGCTATTTATAGTCGTAATCGATAGCATTTCATTATTATAACGATTATTTATTGATGCAATTACACTATAACTTTGCTACTATGTATTAATGTTATTTTTTTCCTACGCTGCGGTTGTTGCAATTGCGGTTAACCGCAATCTCGTCCGTGGCACATGTTGCCTTCAGTGCAGCGCAGCTACTTAGGTACGCAGCTAATCAATTTGCGGAAGAAGAATTTGAACGACGTTTGGGTAATCGAGATTTATGAATTATATATTGATTCTCCATTGCATATGGATATATGTCTATATACACATTTTATTGAGTATTTGACAGCGTAATTCGCTTAGAGTTGATCTAAACTACTAAGTGCTTAGGTTCTAAAACTGCTCAACTGAAAAGAATAACGGCATAATCACAACGGTTTCTAGAATATATGTAGTAATTTTTAAAGCTATGCAAAGAATAATGGATATATAATATTCACAAAGTCTTTAATTCAAATAGTTTTTGAAATAGGGTTGCCACCTAATAAATAATCAGACTCATTTAATGTTAATATGGTTCCTGACGTACTAAGATAATTCAATGAGTATTAAATTAAAATATTCACAAATACTGTAATAAAAGGGTTTTCAATAGAACGCTACACAAGTAGACCTATAGGGACAGCAAAGGAGACCGCTCTGCTCTTCACTAAGGTTTGCCATTTCATCGTGGATTATTAAAATTTACTACCGAAATTCGGAATCAATAGTCTTAACTTTAGAACGCTACGTCCAATTTATGGTCTTCATAATCGTCCTGTCAGATCAAAAATTGGGCGTCTAGTGGAAAAATTTTAATCCACAGGCACAGTTGAAAATGTTCCCGAGCCAGTGAGACAAAGAAGTGTACGTGATGTCGAGCATATTGCTGCGGCTAGCGCATCTACTGAGGAAGGGCCAAATTAGTCTCTCACACGTCGTTCTCAAGCGCTGGGCATCTCTGTGAGGTCGTTGTGGCGAATTTTGCGAAAAGATCTTGGCATAATTCCTTACACGATCAAATTGACGCAAGAACTGAAGCCGGTTGACCACTATAATCGTCATATGTTCGTGAATTGGGCTGAGCAACAACTTGAAAATGATCCGGATTTTCATCGAAAAATCATCTTCAGCGATGAGGCTCATTTCTGACTGAATGACTTCGTCAATAGGCAAAATATGCTTTATTGGTTAGACAGCAATCCACGAGTACTCCATGAGTCACCTTTACATCCCGAAAAACTTACAGTTTGTTGCGGTTTATGGGCCGTTGGCGTCATTGGGCTTTACTCTTCCGTGATAATCAAGACCGGCACGTTACTGTGAATGGGAATCGTTACCGCTCAATGATAACCGAATATTTTTGGCCCGAATTGGATGATATGGATTTGGGCTATATGTGGTTTTAACAGGACGGCGCCACAAACCAAACAGCGAATGTCACAATCAATTTATTAAAAGCCACGTTTGGTTAACCAAGTGCGCGTGGTATCTCACGAAATGGACAAGTCAATTGGTCGGCTAATTCGTGCGATTTGACGCCGTCAGACTATTTCCTGTGGGGCTACGTCAAGTCTATGGTCTATGCCAACAAGCCAGCGACGATTGATGAACTTCGTACGAATATCGAACGTGAAATTGCAACAGTATCGGCAATTATGTTTAAAAACCATCGAAATTTGGGTTCAGCTTCTGGACTTCTGCAAGCGTGACCGTGGTGGCCATTGTACTTTCACAGGAATAAATAATTTCATTCATATATCAAACCGTTTTTTATTATTTAAAAAAAAATAGCGCTCTTTAAAAAAAAACAAATAAAATATTACAAAATGTGTAAAACGTATAATTAAGCATAATATTACAAAATTATCGAGCTGAAAACAAATCATCCAAATTCTGCAAACTCATGGAAAGGATTCAAAAAAAATTTTAATGCAAACATATTTTAGTATGAGTTGAAAAACTTAATATGTGGAAGTTTTCAATATAGACAAACCTACTAATTCCCAATTAACCATCCAAATTGTCGCTTGAAAAATAGATAAAAAAGACTAATAATTAAATAGTCTTTGTTATAGTGCAAATTTAGTGACGACGATTCGCTTGAACTTGGGACGGTGGCGAATAAAACAAACAACTGGACAATATACTAAATAACAATACTCAATGATTAGAACTCAATCATAGCAAGCAAAGAATGACGTATTGCAGATTATAATTATTATTTTAAAAAATATGTATCTATGTACATTTAATCTGCATAAAATTCTCAACAAATTCCGCTTTATACACTCACTACAATCATGTTGTTTCACTAATCCCCATAACGAATATGATTATATAAGTTAATTATTTGCAAACAGATTAATTCTTTAGAAATTCATAGACAATTTTTTGCCAATGTAAACAATGTACATAGCTGGTTCACAAATAAGACTCGCTGGGGTGGGCGTTACAGACA
Source organism: Zeugodacus tau (assembly GCA_031772095.1). NCBI lineage: Eukaryota > Metazoa > Arthropoda > Insecta > Diptera > Tephritidae > Zeugodacus > Zeugodacus tau. Next base: position 17,517,299 of record CM062652.1, on the reverse strand, counting down.
TAATTGCTTGTTTGTGCGAATGAGTATAAATGTTCATGGAATTGCGAAGTGAGCAATAGAATTGGACAATCAATCAATAAAGAACAAACACCAAACAATTGATGAACAAATTGTCAAGACAACACAGAAAACATTAATATTACAATTGATATAATTTGTTGTAAAAATATCAGTGGTTAATTGTAAGCCAACATAAAAACATAAAAAATAAATATGTATATAAACAATAACAAACAATTATGAAAATATTAAAATAAACAAAGAATAATGACATTTTAATAACGCATGTAAATTTTTAAATTTATTTTTGTCTGTCCGTCCGTTTGTCGGCTAACAGCTTGGTCGTCAACAATTTTTATTGATGCCATTTTCATTTCCAGCTGTTAGTGCGCGCCAATGTCAGTGTCAAATATGTATTTGCAATCACCTAGAAAAGTATATTAAAAACAAATAAAAATGCAATAAATACATTTGCATATATTTTTGTATGTATGTACAGTATTTGCACACAATGCCATTTAAGAGGAAGTCGAAGAATTTTACACAGATATGAACATAACAAACAATCGTAAAAATGTGCAGTTACAATGGAAAAATAATTAAAGAAAAAACACATACATACGGACAAACATACATACATACATATTTGTTGTTTGTATGCTATTAGTTTATGCGTTGCATAGAAAAAAATTAAATGTTGTAGTCTCAAGTTCAGGGTCAGTGATGCAATAAATGTACAAGTGCACACGCAGCACTTTAAATGGTTAACAACAACAATGATACAACTTAAGTTTTCTGTGGAATAAGCATGTGCTGGCATAATGCACTGACTATGTACCCACATATATACATATGTATGTATCTATGGATGTGTGTGCAAATTTAGCTCAGGTTGTAGGTGTTGCAGTTAATTGCAAAGGCGAAACAACGCCACTCATGAGTATTGACCATATTTGTGGTTGCACACTTCAGATACCTGAATTATATATAATGTATGTATGTATGTAAATACGAATACTCCTGTTGTGTGGGTGCTTATTTATATATATGCTAAACTACCTCTTTAAATTTTCTATTATTAAAAATCAATACTATATAGTAATAAAATAATCCAGTTGTAATATACACACGGCTTTAGTCAATACCCTTACATTTATTCTGTTGGCTTGATCACATTAATTATGAATATGAAATAGTAAATTGGTTTGCAAAATGAGCCACACAAATATAAAATTCATTATTTTCTTATTCAGAAGTTAAATTCAATCAAATAATGTTTAAATTTCATTCAAAATTATAACAAAATAGTTATTGTAACTAATAAAATGAAGCACGTACCTTTTTCTCTGCCGCTGCCGCTGCCAATTGGTTTCCAACAATGAACTCTTGAATCCATTGTAAATTCCTTTAAAAAACACAAATACAATTAATACATCAACCGATTCCTTAACTTTTATATAAACTACAATATAATACTACAATATTATATTTTCAAATGTAAATTCACCTCGCACGCACCTACTTCTCTGCCGACGTCAACTGACTTGCCTCAATGATCTTATAACACATTACACAGCAAATAAATTACCTTTGACACTATAAAAACATTAATATAGTTAATATATCAGTCTATTCTATAACTCTTTTCTAAATTACAACACTTATTAGTTATAATTTCAAATGTAAATTCACGACGCACGCACCTACTGCGCTGCCGACGTCAATTGACTTGCCACAATGATCTTTTAGCACATTTCGGTGCGAGCAAAATACTTTTTATCACTTTAAAAACACAAATATCTTAAATATATCATCCAATACCGCAATTTGTATGTAAATTACAAAACTTATTAACATTTAATTTGTAAAGTAAATGCACGAAGCGCGCAGCTTCTCCACTGTCGGCGTCAGTTGGCTTGCACAAATGAACTTGTAAACACATTTCACAGTAGGCTAATTAGTCTTATCTCTTTAAAAACACTAATATAGTTAGTATATATCACCCGTTTTTCTAACTTTTAATGAAAGCACAAGAATTAACAACTTTTAGTTTTACGCGTAAATTTTACGACGCGCGCACAACACAATTCGCGAATATTCCTAATTAATTTTGACATTTACATCAGCTGATTTTGTTAGGGGTGCTTTAGTGGCGTTGCTTATTGATGTTATGAATGCGAGTTGGGGGTGCAAAACAGAACCGAGTTAGCAGGTGAATTAATTATTATGTAACGATCTACATTAAATTATATATGTATGTATATATTAAATGATTTGTTATGCATTTTGATGGTATGATTATTTCAAATAGATGGATAAATTATTAAAAAGAACTTTTCGGTTTATAAAAATGATCGCAAAATAATTATTACTGTATAAATATTTTAAATTAATTCAATAATTTGTTTGAGATATTTTTTATATTTCAAAATACGGTTTAAGTTTGTTGATGGGTAATGGGTGAGTTGTCAGAGGCATTAAGGAGACGTTTGATCCAATTTTAGTGTGGATCGTGTGGTATGAAGTCTTATCCAATGAAACTAGAGCTGATCTAATAATTTCTGGAAGGTTTTCAGGTAAATTAATTCTTTATTAGAAGTAATTCGAAGAGTTACTAAAGCATAACTTTTTTGTTCCACGAACTGATCGATTCTCTTATATTTATATAGGTGAGAAGTTCGAAACAGTTTTCCTTCATCTCTCTGCGGTGGTTCTGGACTCGGTAGATGAAGACTGAGCCCTTGCCCCCATTTAGGATGACGTAATTGAAAATATGTACTTTGAATAATTAATATGGAATCGGTAGCTAATATATTAAAGAAAAATATATTTTATATTGTAATTTCTTAGAATTAAATATTAACTAATAATATACATATTATTTTTAGATGTCGTCTTCTTATGGTTTCAGAAACATATCTACCTACAGTACATTTATATCCATATACCCAGCATTATTTATAGCCACACAACAAACTGAGCCAACAATTTTTCCCTCCAAATCAAGTGGGTGTGTGCCAACTTTTCTCAAACTGCGCCTATGTTTTCAACAATCTCCCACACTAACAAAATGCTGGCACAGAAGTTCAAATTTATTCCGCTACTATCTGCTCCTCCCACAACTTCACATGTCCCGAAAAAATGATAGATGATGATAAGTGAATGAATTTACTGCACTGCAAGCCAAACATTTGTTTTCCAACTTTTTCTTCCATTTCTTCAAAGCGCGCTAAATACATGGATATTGTCTTATCAAAGCGAATTCCATCAACGCGTTGCAGCATTCTGCTTTTCTCGCTTTTGGCAACACATTTAGACGGCAAGTACAAGTACAAGAGAGGCAGCCTAGTGTCTGGTCGACGGCCCAAATACAGCTGCCAGTTTTCCATATTTCCATATTACTTAGACGGCTATTATTCCTCGTACCCCTTGTGCTTACGTTCTAGTAGCCTCGTATGCAAATTTGCCAAGTGCCAGGCAGCCACGTTTTTCGCATTTTACTCGCTCGCTCTGCACCGCGCTGCACTGCTCTTGAACTTCCAGTGCCAAAAGAGTCGAAAAAGGAATTTTTGGTTTTACTTAACCCAGAAAATGAAATTGGCAACGGGTTTTCAATTTCCTGTGTGCGCCTCTGTATGCTGGCAGATAGATTATCTTGTTTGCTGCATGTTGTTGCTGTTGTTAGTTTGATGCTTGCCTACAAACGTCTTCAGTGCACCCCAGCGTGTCCTTGGGGCAAATCGTGCGCAATTGTTTACCGAAAATTTGTTCAAAGCGACGATTACATATGCAAAATAATTTTTCATTGCAATGAGGTGAGGGAAAGTAGACCAAGAGGAATGCGTTTAGTGGCTGAGAAAAGTGACTATAGGTTCTTGTAGTTAGTGTTGTTATTGTAAAATATGGTAACATTTTCTTAAAATAAATCTTCACTCTTATTATATTTTTTACAATATCAAAATTATATTTTTTCTCAGTGTATGCCAAACGCTTGCGCACACGTCACATCTTGAATTCATTAACTGATTAAATCGATAATCAACTAATTAATATACAATAAACGACGCAATTAAAACAATTTACATTTATCTTAATTTGATCGATCGAGCAATCGGGCAACAGAAGCACATATTTACATACACAAAACCAATGACAATAGAGACAAAAGTAAACACAGGAGTTACCTTAAATATTGCTGCCAAAATTTGTTGTTTGTTCCATACAATTATATTCTAAGCAACTATGTACATATTTGAAGAAATTCAAAATATGGTGTATAATTAATTATTATGAATTTTTGAACAAACTAGCAAAATGTCGTCATCAATAAACAAAATTTACATAAATAATAGTGAGAAAAAATCTAATTTTAAACGCAATTAAATTTGGTGATGTCAGTAATAAAGTAAGGAACGATACATGCTGTATATTAGGTATATGAGGGTGGTTCTTTTGATATCAAAAATTAATTGAATATGTCTTTAGCTTAATATTATGAACTGAGGGTACTAGAATCGTACAAGTTTTAAAAATAAAGACAGCCACATAAAAATTATTTTTGTTCTGACCTTGGGATCTTACTATGTGTACCTTATTTCTCGGGGTCGCTGAATCCGTATCAGAGGTCCATTTAACCCATCAGAATATGGAATACGGAAGTTTTTTAGAAAAATTAATCGAAAACGCGTGAAACTCGTTACTTGGGTGTTCTCGGGGTTGCTGATTACGGTTCATCCGATTCGATATTCGTTCGGGTATGATAAATACTTCTTGGTGTTCATAAGTAACCATCAAAAGATCAAATAAAGTATTTATAATTTTTTTTCAACATTTCCAACGTTTTGGTACAAGAAATTTCATTTGAAACCCAAAATTTCCAACAAACCCTTTTTTCAATATTTTTATCCATTTAAAATGAGAATGAGGGGTACTTATTTGACAGATATCTTCTCGCACTCAGCAATGTTCAACTTTCCCTAATAGGTCGATGTTAACCGGTTAGGTTAAAACTCTGACTGGAAATAAGTTGTTGATGTTACATAAAAAAGACAAGATATGATTATCTCAATACTTCCTTCTTGAATATCTCATATTTGCAGGATTAATACTGAGTGATCTTGCAACCCACACCATACAGCTGAATTAGCTAGAATCGAAGTTAGACATATCGTTTGTCTGGTTTTCTAATATCAGTAAGGTGATCTCCCCTATAGAATATTAACTAATCTAACATTTTAAGTACAACTATTTTGGGTATTACTATACCTGATCTTTGACATAGTGCTACAATACCTTAACCAAGTCTAAGTGTGACCAAAATTTATACAAATATATTCTCATTAGCAATGTTAGTATCGTCTTAGAGATGAAGATTTAAGAGATTTGATGTTAAATCAATGTAAGGAACACCCCGATGTACCTAAACAGTCGACATATGTATATCTATCTTTAGGGAAGAGGTAATAAAAATAGTTTCATAATATTTAAGTACTTAATTGCCAGTAGCGTTAGCTGGTAGCTTGATCTTATAAAATTATAAATTCTGTTATTAAAACTAAAACAAGATTACAAAAAATCTACAAACAAAAAGACAACATTCTAATTAACTTGTCCTGTTAAAGCATGTTAAAGTTAGAACAAAAACAAACAAGTTTTTATGGCGATTTAAATGCCAGAACTAGACCTTTTGGCACACACGGTACAACGTAACCTCTCCACATACATACATAAATACCCGTGAATAAAGCGTTGAATGAACACACGAACTAACTGGCATTTTAAATTCAGACACGTACTACCCAAGGGTTAAATGCTAAATTAGCCGTTAGCCAAAGCAATGTAGGCATGCGCAAACAAAGCGGAAGAGTTGAAAGAACTTTCGCAAACAGAAACACATATAAATATATGCACACATATACCTACTATGCCTAGGTATTGAAATGAAAATATTTTAATGTGTGTACTCATGTCGTGCTACCGGTCTTCGAGCGCCACAGGCACATATCGGTCGTTGCTTTGATCAACTAGCCAACTGTTAGGAATTTGCATATCTGGTAAACAATATGATTTCAGCTGTTTGTATGTATATATGTATTTATGTTATCGTATTATCGTTTACGTCATACCCCAATTAATTTACGTCAAATTTGTTTTGTATGAAAACCACGAAGATTATTTACTTTGATCTCTCAAATTTTATGGCTAATTAATGCAATAAATAGCTCAATTATGCTACACAAACTACATTAGCATATCAAAAAATAAAACTAAAGAAAAAACAACAATAAAAGCATAAACACTGATTCACACAATCTAATTATGTTGAACAAATGTCACCTGTGCGCTCGCCTAAGCTGCTTGTGAACATTTGCGAGGTGGCGCATGCGCACATGTCACTTCAAATGCAAAGTCAATTATACATACAAACAACTCACTTGTGACTATTTATATGCAAGTGGGTATTAAATGCAATTATGCAAATTGGAATTCCACTGTATTTACTCAATGCCTGCATAACTGCGCATGAGTAAAGCTGTCTGCTATTTGTCTGCCTAAGCGTTAAGTTATTTACTTAACTGTATTATGAATATGAATATCTATGATATGACATCACATGAGATTTACCGATCGAAAGTACATATATACATTTTAATATAAAATCTCGGTAAATATAATATAGGGTTTAGTAAAAAATTCCATTATTTTCCAACATCTGCCTTTAGTATACGTATCTTACGTTATATAACTGCGATCGACATAATGTCGTTAGGTTAGGTTAGATCGAAACTATAGAAATAATAATGAAAATTGTAGAGTCCGATTCATATCATATAAGCACGCTTTGGATTACCCAGAAGCTAATATGAACTATTTGCAAAAATTTAAAGACTGGATACAAAAGAAGCTCGATTTTTACGCAAGAAACCTTATGCATCGAATTACCCTCTGCGAATCGCTGCTGAATTGCAACCAAATCGGTCCATCTATCTGAAGTGGTCGAATTTACTACAATGTCTAGTGAAAATGGTCTTGGTTGCGATGAGTCGGCACAAACAGTGGGTCAGGTCAGGATTGAAGAACAGAAAGATTTTGCTACGTGTTTGATTGGATCGACAGACTATCTGCTATTAGCTGCTTCCTTACGTCCAAACTCTTAGTACGGACCTTTATTGTAAACAATTGAAACGTCAGAAGCTATTGCTTCCTTCAGAGGAAGCCCCTCCTCTTCCCAGGAGCGGCCAGTTTTGGCAAATATGAGAGGAACGGAGTTCCATCAGGACATTCACATCGATAATAACTCGCCAGAAACTCCGGTAGTTTGGTTCAAAAGTTCTTATGCATCCACTTTACAAACCTGACCTGACACCAAGTTCCTGTCTATCTTCTTCTTGACTGGCGTAGACACCGCTTACGCGGTTATAGCCGAGTCCAAAACAGCGCGCCACGTATCCCTCCTTCTCTTCTCGGATTCCACCAGCGAGTACTGCATCGAATACTTTCAGAGCTGGAGCACTTTCATCCATTCGAACAACATGACCTACGCTTCTGCACCATAAAGCAGGACGGGAATGATGAGGGACTTGTAGAGTTTGGTTTTTGTTCGTCGAGAGAGGACTTTACTTTTCAATTGCCTACTTAGTCCATAGTAGCACCTGTTGGCAAGAGTGATTCTGCGTTGGATTTCCAGGCTGACATTGTTATTGCTGTTAATGCTGGTTCCCAGGTAGACGAAATTATCTACAACTTCAAACTTATGACTGTCAACAGTGACGTGGGAGCTAAGACGCGAATGCGCTGACTGTTTTTTTGATGACAGGAGATATTTCGTCTTGTCCTCGTTCACCACCAGACCCATACGCTTCGCTTCCTTATCCAGTCTGGAAAAAGCAGAACTAACGGCGCGGGTGTTGTTTCCGATGATATCGATATCATCGGCGTACGCCAGTAGCTGTACACTCTTGTAGAAGATTGTACCTTCTCTATTTAGCTCTGCAGCTGTTATAATTTTTTCCAGCATCAGGTTAAAGAAGTCGCTCGATAGTGAGTCACCTTGTCTGAAACCTCGTCTGGTTTCGAACGGCTCGTAGAGGTCCTTCCCGATCCTGACGGAGCTTTTGGTGTTGCTCAACGTCAGCTTACACAGCCGAATTAGTTTTGCGGGGTTCCTGTCTATAGTAAATGAAATCGACTTAGGATAAAATTGTGGAAAATGACTGTTGAGTTTGTGTCAATAGGGGCCAGGATTTCTCTGAGAGTGGTATTATGACATTATCTTCAAAAAGGCAACATATTATCGAACAAAACTGTGCATATCTGACCTAAATCAATTCTAACTATGCAAAATTAAATATTCAATAAAAGAAAAAAACAAATTTATTTATGCCACTGAACGTTCTAGATATGGTTAAATATCTACCCACACAAAATTATTTATGTATAGATTTTAATTTGGCTTTACCTTCTGTTCAACCGACACAAAATTCTAACAACCAATAATTACGACTTTTTTGCAAAAAAAATTATTGGGACAGTAGAACGGCCAATTGAAAAGCTAATGAAGTGACTGCGCAAATCTAACCGTCAACAAATATGACTCATCAACGTGAAGAATTATAAATTGTTTGTGAAATTTTGCCAAGCGCCAAAAGCAGCAGAATATGTAATAAGAAATTCAAACCGAAAATCCGTTGGCCAAACGTCATACCTACGAGTGCAAATGAGTGACCAAACACAAACCCGGCTTTGAGCTGCTTAACGCCAGTCTGAGTATGACATAATCGTTGTGAAGAAAAAGTGCGGAAATACAAAAGTAAACCAGCGAAAAAAATCAACTGGAGCCAAAGAGCTCCAATAAGCAGGTAAGCTTGTACAGGAACTAATTTACGTTAGGTAAATAGTCTTATAAGCTGGGGGTGTAAGAAATGTAAAAAAAAATTGGCAACATTAAGCTTTAGATAAGTAAATAAGATTTCTGCTGGTTTCTATCGCTTCTGCAGAGGTTAGTGACGCTATGATCCCCGAAATTTTTTTGGTTTGTATGTAAGTGTCTTTTTTTTGCTCTTTTCTAACACCTTTGTCAACAACTCGGTTCGCCAAATAGCGCTTTAGGCCAAATGACGTTAATACAATAAATAACAATAATAATACGACGAAAACGGTACGAAGTGAAACTAAGAAGATGACAAGTCAAAAATATATTTCAACAACAACAAAATAATAATATTTATTTTATAGTTTCGGTTGAGTGACAACATCAATCGTTTTAAAAACGATAAATCATCCAACGTTCATGCTTATGGTATGTCGGGATTTATGGTTGCTGAATAAGAAGAAAGTTTTGTAAATGTAAAATCGTAGAAATAATATTTTATTCAATAGAATAATGTTTACAAGACAAACATCCCAACAGTTAGTTGAAGTTTCCATACACCAATATTCGGAGAGCCCTCATATCCATCAACCAATATGCTTATATAGTCCCAACGGACTCACTGTAGGTTTACTGGTTTCGATATTTGTGTTTATCTTTATCTCTTTGTTCATGTCGTATATCCTCAGAACTAAGAATATTCCGGATGAAAAGTGTTCAGATATATAATACTTTTTTTGTATGATCTATCTCTAACTAAAGGGTGTTTCAATAGCTACGCTACAAAAGTAGACCGATAGGGACAGAAAGCGATGCCATATTTTTACCGCTATTTTGACATTTATCTTCAGTAAGGTTTGATATATCATCATGGCAGAAATAAGATCCAACAACGAATCGAAATTATTAAAATTTACAACCGAAATTTGGAGACAGTGGCCTGAACTTTAAGACCGCTTCGTCCTACATAGCGACGTGGCTCATTTCTGGCTGAATGACTTCGTCAATAAGCAATATATTCGTTATTGGTCAGGCAGCAATCCACACGTACTCCATGAGTCGCCATTGCATCCCGAAAAAATTACGGTTTGGTGCGGTTTATGGGCGGCTGGCGTCATTGGTCCGTACTTTTTCCGTGATGATCAAGACCGGCACGTTGCTGTGACTGGGTATCGCTACCGCTCAATGATAACCGAATATTTTTGGCTCGAATTGGATGATATGGACATGGACAATATGTGGTTCCAACTGGACGGCCACAAGCCATGCAGCGAATGTCACAATCGATTTATTGAAAACCAAGGTTTGTGAACATGTTGTCTGAAGAAATGGCGCAATAAATTGGCCGCCTCGGTCGTGCGATTTGACGCCGTTTCCTAACTATTTCTTGTGTGACTACGTCAAGTCTATGGTCTATGCCAACAAGCCAGCGACGATTAATGAACTTTGTAAGAATATCGAACGTGAAATTATAGCAGTTTCGGCCGATTTATGCTTGAAAACCGTCGAAAATTAGGTTCAGCGTCTGGACTTCTGCAAGCTTGCCCGTGGTGGACAGGCAAAAGAAATCGAGTTCCATACATAATGTCATCGAATGTACTTTTACTGAATAAAGTATTTCATTGATCTTTTTTATTTTATTTAGAAAATCTGTAGCAAAATCTGTCTGAATTTGGTATCCCCGCAAAACTAATACGGCTGTGTAAGCTGACGTTGAGCAACACCAAAAGCTCCGTCAGGATCGGGAAGGACCTCTCCGAGCCGTTCGATACCAGACGAGGTTTCAGACAAGGTGACTCACTCTCGTGTGATTTCTTTAACCTGATGCTGGAGAAAATAATACGAGCTGCAGAGCTAAATCGAGAAGGTACAATCTTCTATAAGAGTGTACAGCTACTGGCGTACGCCGATGATATCGATATCATCGGAAACAACACCCGCGCCGTTAGTTCTGCTTTCTCCAGACTGGATAAGGAAGCGAAGCGTATGGGTCTGGTGGTGAACGAAGACAAGACGAAATATCTCCTGTCGTCAAACAAACAGTCAGCGCATTCGCGTCTTGGCTCCCACGTCACTGTTGACAGTCATAACTTTGAAGTTGTAGATAATTTCGTCTACCTGGGAACCAGCATTAACACCAATAACAATGTCAGCCTGGAAATCCAACGCAGAATTACTCTTGCCAACAGGTGCTACTATGGACTAAGTAGGCAATTGAAAAGTAAAGTCCTCTCTCGACGAACAAAAACCAAACTCTACAAGTCTCTCATCATTCCCGTCCTACTTTATGGTGCAGAAGCGTGGACGATGTCAACATCCGATGAGACGGCACTAGGAGTTTTCGAGAGAAAGGTTTTGCGGAAGATTTATGGTCCCTTAAGAATTGGCAACGGCGAATACCGCAGACGATGGAACGATGAGCTGTATGTGTTATTCGACGACATAGACATAGTCCAGCGAATAAAAAAACAGCGGCTACGCTGGCTAGGTCATGTTGTCCGAATGGATGAAAGTGCTCCAGCTCTGAAAGTATTCGATGCAGTACCCGCTGGTGGAAGCAGAGGAAGAGGGAGACCTCCACTCCGATGGAAGGACCAGGTGGAGAGGGACCTGGCTTCGCTTGGAATAACCAATTGGCGCCAAACTGCCAGAAGGAGGGATGCGTGGCGCGCTGTTTTGGACTCGGCTATAACCGCGTAAGCGGTGTCTACGCCAGTCAAGAAGAAGAAGAAGAAAATCTGTAGCGCTCTTATTAGAGTAAAAATATATGAATATCTCCGGAGAATATGTCATTTGTCTCTTTCTTTAAATCATGGCACCGTGGCCTCGTATTCATTGGACGTTATTAGAAAATTCATAGATACATATGTAGTTGCTCTTACCAATTTTGTATTCGTATGTTTCAAAAAAAAACTATCCAAGGCAATAAACTCTGTTATAGAATTCTGTCAGAACAAATATCCGGTTAAATAATTAATAAAAACTTAAATATTAATTCTCCTACATCAACGCAATTTTCAATAGCATTCACATCCCACTCATACAAAAACAGTTTACACCAATAATTTACGTTATGCATCTCCTTGCATAATTCACAATACACTATATTAATTATGATAGAAGTAATAAACGGTTTTCGAGATATACAAATTACCCTTTGGGGCATTTAATTGCGTCAAGGTTAGGTGTGACCATTGCCATATGAAACGAGCATATCGCAACAAGACGCTAGAGTGCTTCATTTAGATTTGCAATAAGTTTTATCTCCTGCTATTTTTTTTTTAATTTGCAACACATCATTTAGTTGTTCCAACACACAAATCTGATGACCGCTGTGTGTTAATGAAATGCTATAAAAGCGATTGAAACTAGTAATGTTATGATTTTTATGACCGCAAGCTTAATTGCGCACATAGTAGTTACATACATATGTGTATTGATCATATCTTGCGAAAAATATGTTTCCACATATCATATATGTATGTATATACATATTTACATAAATTCATAAGATGATCGCACCGGTTTTGACATAGAATATATTAAAAATATCAAAATAATAAAAAAAAGTGTAATGAGAACAAATCATGTTGAGATTTTTACAATTTTTCAGAAATCACAAATAGAAAATTTATGATTTCTATATATAAATTAATGATATATGAAATATTGCTTAAATAAACTCTGTCTAATCCTATCTTAGAACTAAGGAGTACGAAATAAAGACGGATCTATAATAACTATTAACATATTCAGAAAGTTTCTTTAAGGTATAAAAGCTCATTTTACGGGTCTGTGAATCTATTTGAGCCATTTTTCCAGCACAACTGCCTTTATCTTGCCAGTAAAGCATCGAAAGTTAGTTTACACCTCGTCAATCTTAACTTGCTTCAACAAAAGGTAACCTAACTAAGTAAGAATAAATGACTTATGTGGTCAAGAGATGAACCTATTGCTTAATATGATTCTGTCAATAACAAAGTGTTGAGTTGTTGTCCCATCCGCGGTAATCATCATTTAATTATTCGACGATTGAGTTATGAGACATTCACCTATCGAGTTCACAATTGACGTTATTTGATTAACTCCAACACTCTTGAAAGCAGTAACTGTTTCATCGCTGACGCAGACATTATTGTTGAAACACGGCGTTAGTTCTTGTAACTCTAGCCGGTATCGCTGGTATCCGAATAATATTATTACAAAATTTATAGCATTATTAGTTAAAATTTTCTCATATTCGATCTAAATATAAACCGCCAAAGCCTAGAACAACATTTTCAAAGATTTCTCGCTTAATATCGACAAAGTGATAAAGTAGTTTTTTGGACTGCTTCATTTAGAGATTATTGTCTTCCTCAAGAAGCAATTACAGTTGAACTTCTCTCGAACTCAAAACACCGTAATCTTCAAAAAAACTTCGTGCTAGAGAGACTTCGAGTTGTGGGTAGGTAATCCGTAGGTAATTTCTATAAATTTTACTTCTATTGCCAATTCAACTGTATTTCAATTAAATTTTACTATGAAACTATCTTTCTAGTAACTTTCGTCTTCTAGAAATATTGTTAAGGCTCAACCCACACTGGATTAGTTAAAAACGCCTTTGACTAATAAGACACAAAAACGTATTTTGCTCTAACCCACACCAAGCGAACATGCATTTTTGTCTCGTCTGTTCGGTGTGGGTTGTCCCATATGGTGGATGCTATGGGATATTGTCGTATCAGATAAGAAAATACCTATTTCCTAAACCGGTAACAGTCGAGTATTTCCTATAAATAATGGCTTTATCATTGTTCTGCGAATATTTCGATCGATGCTTTTTGTTGTGTTTGTGTATCCAACGGAGTAAAATTATCAATTTATTAATGCTTCAAGGTGATTTTAGGTTTTATCTCAATTGATTAGCTTTTCATGTATTTAGGAATTTGATCAGTCCAGTCCAGCAGCTAATGAAACGCAGATTTCAACGAGTTCTACAGGGAACTCACACTTTTTAACAACGTTCTTCTTTCATCTAAAGTTAGAATGAAAGAAATACGGGATAATGATAATAAAAATTGAGGTTATAACAGTTTCATCTCGTTACTTTTTATGGCGAGCTTTTGTTAGGAAAACACGTATTGGATCGTGACGTCATCAACGCAAGAAGGAAAGGCTTTGTTTACAATTACCCGGGAAGTTTGATAATACGATTTGTTTATGACGTGGTCTTGTCTTTATCATTCTTTTTAAAAACACAGCTTTCCTAAACGGATTGCAGATGCTGTATTGCTATATGTGACTCTCAATAGTAAAGCTTTTAGGGGAACTCCTTCAAACACTCTAGGTATATTCATAAATACAATATATAAATATAAAATATAAATCAATAAATTTGCTAAAAATAAAATATTTCTAATTTATTGGATACAATTTGCGAATATTTTGCGATCTATAATCGCAAACCAGTTTGTTGAAACGTAAATAATTACAAGCAAATTTATCGTTCACCATTATACTTACAAACTGATTGAATATACTTTCAATTACACTCAATCACTAATCTAAACGCATTAAATCTCGCATGCAATCAATTAAATACAATTGCAAATCCAACACAATTCATCAACATTTGTCTGAGGCCTAATGGCAGTCAATCCATCAGCGAATTGCATGCGAGTCATATATGTATGTAGATACAAGTGCAATGTCATTGCGAAGATGATATCACCCTCACTTTCATTCATGACATCTACGAGTAAATATGTTTAGTCTATAAATATTGCAGTTTGTGCAAACTAATTTGGTTGATTATTGACTGACTGGACTGGCTGTCAAAAGCGAAAGTATATCTGGTGGATATAAATATATGTATGTTCACGGATATTATTGTTGTTATTTGCTAATTGTTATAAAGAAAATGGCACGAGCCCCACAAAGCGCATTACATCAGAAGTTAAGTAATAGCTTTGTATAACTTTTTAATTTTTTGTTTTTTGCATTCTAATTGCTTTTTATACAATTTCACTTGCCACACAATTGCCCGTTGCATCACAAACACCCACATTGAATAGCTGAGGCTACATTGTGCGGCTTAAATCATGCCATGAGACATATTGTACAGATGTACAAGCATAAATTTCTATTATGTCGGCACTTGTGTATTCATGCTCCATTGATTGTTATTATGAGTGACTGTGACTTTGACCATGAGTGCGAGTACATTATTGCTTGCCGCAATTTGTGGCATAATGAATGTGCGGCTGGATTTGTCGTTTTAATAGCGCTGGCGTCGACGACACTTATTTCTATGACAAAATGTGGCAGTTCTAATTAATTTGCATGTTGTTTATTTACAAAAACAAATAGTGTTAAAAAAAAACAAAAAAGCAAAACAAACCATAATCTAACCTCAAATAAACACTTGTGCGCACTGGCCGCACGCTTAAATCATGTTTAGTGAAAAAGAAGAAAAAAACAGAAGTGCGAAAAACAAACAAAAGTCAGTCGCTTAAATCACATAATTTATGCCAGTTTATGTTTGCTCAACCAGATCTCTCTGTGTGCGGACAGTTAACTATTTACGCGCCGCATTTAAAGTTCAAGTTCATGTAATGTCATTCGAAAAGCGAATAAACCGGCAAATGAGTATGTATTTGCACTGGTAGTAATTCACATAAGCTTTCGTAGTCATTACATACTCATTACATCATTTGAAGCATAAAAGAAATGCCGTGAGCAGTATAAATTTGTATGTTAAATACATATGTAATCATGTATCACAGACATAAAATCCGATTTTTGTGAGTTTAGATCACATATCACAGCATAAATACTTCACTCAGCTTGCATTACATTAATCATTACACAGAAGTACTTAAAAATCAATATTTATCGATATCACAATACAGCAATTTTTTTGTTCATTAAATATAAGCCAGTAATATGATATTCAAAATAATATCTCGTAATAATACTTGGTGGACCTAAAGGATTACAAAGTTTATGTCATGACATCAGCTTATGCGATGCCTGAGTTTCTAAATATTCATTATTGGTGTTGTTGTAGCGGCAGAAAATTAATTTTTAGTCATCTAGCCGATTTGGTTGTCTCTGTCTGGATAAAAATCTATAACCGTTCGATTACATAGATCCCAGAAATCGATTTTTCGACTTCAGCGAATAATCTTGAGCCGATTTGAGCATGCAACATAGAAATATTAACCGATAACATGGTTGAGTAAGCAGGTTCTAAAATTATTTAACCATACCAGATATACCTAAATCCCTTCTGGGTATTGAGAAAATGTAAAGCGTGCTAAACTAAATATTATTAGATAACCGAAGTCTCTGCTCGAAAGCAGTCTATCGTCTGGAGTGTGCCTAGCACATCTTTAAAACGCTTTCCTAACTCATGAAGTTACGAAAATTTTAAATGTTCCAAGAATTAAAGCTTCAAGATCAGAGTCCTATTTAAAAACGGATTTCGCTGGTTTTGGAATTAGTGTCTCAAATTGAGTATAAACAAGTAAGGAAGGGTGTAACCGAACATTTTATACTCTCGCAATTTATTTATTTAACTTTATTAATATTATATAATACACAATTTGACCCACATATTCGTCATGTATATTGTATAAAGTTCATTGAAAGTTGGAAACCCTAATATTAGGTTAGAAGCATCGAGGTCCTCGTGTTCGATATATGGGGCCTTAAAAACTTATGGTCCGATTTCGGCGATTTTTAGAATGGGGCTGCCACACTATAAACATAGTATTTGTGCAAAGTTCTGCACCGATATCTTCTCTATTGCTTACTTTATATATTGTAATGTAAACGATTCAGATCGACTTCAAAGTTCTGGTATATAGGAAGTAGGCGTGGTTGTGAAGCGATTTGGCCTATTTTCACAACATATCATTGGGATGTAAGGAAACTATTACAAACCAAGTTTCATTGAAATCGGTCGACTAGTTCCTGAGATATGGTTTTTGACCCATAAGTGGGCGACGCCACGCCCATTTTCCATTTTGAAAAAAAATCTGAGTGCAGTTCCATCTGCCATTTCTTATGTGAAATTTAGTGTTTCTGACGTCTTCCATTAGTGAGTTAACCCATTTTTAGTAATTTTCAACCTAACCTTTGTATGGGAGGTGGGCGTGGTTATTATCCGATTTCTTTCATTTTTGGACTGTATTAAGAAGTGGCTAAAACGACTGCGGAAAGTTTGGTTTATATGGCTCTTTTGGTTTCCCCAAAAAAATTACATCCAAATATGACCCTTCATAGTGCGATCCTTCATAATTTTAATAATTTTCATGCGATTTCCATAGCTTTATTTATGGCTTCGTTATGGCACTTTATGGTTTTCGGTTATATATGACAATAAATAAGTGTGCCAAGTTTCATCAAGATATCTTAATTTTTACTCAAGTTACAGCTAGCACAGACAGACGGACGGACGGACTATATCTAACTCGTTTAGTTTTGGGTGTTACAAACAACCGCAAATTAGTCTTCAAAACATTTATTAGGATACAATTGGACAACAATTATTCGAACAAGAATATCTATAGGGTTACTTTGTAGATTGGTTAGTTGTTAAAATGTGTGTGCTTTCAAGGATTACTTAGACCTATTCGCGATATTTTCGAAAAATGTTATCAGAAATTTAGCAGAGACAATAAACGGTCATCTCAGAGTCCCCGCCTTCATCTTCTGGACGTTTTTATATAGGACACATTAAAAGTATGTTTCGTAAAGAAGGGGAGATCATTTAATGAAACACAGGTGAAGTGAAGATTGAAAATGTCTACAATATTATTGAAATCAAAGATCACATAGGAATAATATATTTCATATGAAAATATAAACCTTATTTTCTATGTTCATAATTATGGTATATTATCTTGATATATACGTTTACAATTATAAAGACGGCTTTCGGATATATAAAACTTAGGTTAAAGGTTTACTCAAAAACCATTGATTTATCCAGTTCTAACCACATGTAAATTGGCAGTTCTATATTAATTGATATATTATATTATATCTAAGTACAATATTGACAGTTTAGTCCAGACAAAAATTGTAACGACACTATATGTGATATAGACATATGTACGTAAATATATACATTCTATTCTCTAAGTATTTGTATGTATATACATAGCTATATCTAAGTTTGCTCCGCAAATATTGTACTAACAATTCACACATCATCACATCTCACGCTTATTTGCAAATTAACCGAACAATTTCCAAACAAGTAAACGCCGTGAGGCTAATTTACTATACAGAACGAATAGTTATCGTTAATGGTTTTTTAGAAGGTAGAATTTATTTATTTGTTTAAGAGCCAGTATTTGAAATATTTATAATTTATATTTAATTTTTATATTTCTGCTGCATTTAAGCTGGAAACGATAATGATAAAAAAATATATACTTTAATATTGAACCAATTCCTAATTATATATTTGTATACATACTTTTATACACTTAAATTATGTACTTTCCTCACAATATTACTTAGTAATTGCATTTACTCGTTAATTCGGTTCTTTTGGTAATCACAGTAGATAAACGTAGCATCACTAACCAGCATCCCTGATGTAGCTCTCAATCAGCTGTTACATGTCAAATTGAATTTATTAAAGCTGTGAAAGAATTGTGCGCGCTGTCGTTAAATGTAGAAGCGCAATTAAAAGTTAATAATATAACCGTTTAGTGTGAAATATTAGTAAAGAATATTGTGAAATAAGTAAAGCATCAGCAATATGCAAGTAAATAATAAGAGTATTATTATGTTCATAGTGAATTGTGTTGGGCAAACGCAGTGGAGAACCGGTCGGTCGGTTGGAGCTAAAAAGGTTAGTAAATAGTTTCTATGGCTTAATTTGCTTATTTAAAATGTATTTTGATGTATTTTAATGAACACTTTGATAATTGAAATAATGAAATATGAAGAAAACGTAATTTTATGCTCAATGAGATGTTCAGAGCAATTACTAACTAAACTTGTTGGAATATGTTATGCTCGGCGGATTTGTGTCGCAAGTTAGTACCTAGTCGGCTCAATTTTTGGATTATTTAATTCGTTTGAGAACAAATAACTTTTTTTGTTAATGTTGGTTGTATTATACAGATTTTCAATAGGCCAACTATGAACTGCTGCTCGAAATAAACTTGTCATAGTAAATATTGGCTTACATCTCTTATTACACTTGAGCTATAAATATATACGATTTTTCAATAATACATATATGTATGTATTATTGCTATCATTTATCTGCACAAATTTATAAACGTATAGTGAATACGCACTACTTTTTGTTGTTATACGGTGCAATGCTTTAGCTACAATATCACGGAGAATCCCTGCTGTTTCCGTGTGGCGACAACAATAGACGCATGAAAAGCCATTAACATAAAGTAACACAATCATATGAATGTATGTACATCCATATGTATATACAAACATGTATGTATGTATGTGAAAGAATTATGCAAATAACTTGCTAAATGTAAACCTCGGTCGGAAACTGTTAACACCTCTGCTTTATTTTTAGTGTTCGTGTTTGCATGGATTTCAATTTTTTGCGTAAATGTGCATTCGTACATATGTATGTATGTATGTACAGTATGTGGGTATTTTTTAGTAAATTTTGCAAAGAAAATATCACAGTTGAAATATTTGCAAATGCAAATCGGCAAAGTGAACTCCTATGCAAAATTTTAAGCAAACTGATTTGAAATGTAGGTCAATCAATTCTGCATATAGGAATATGTGTTGTAAAGATAGCGTGAAATATTGCCTTAAAAATGTAATTTTTAAGAGATATTGTACCATATTTTTTTTTTTTGAAAATTTACTTTTTTTAAATTTAACGGTTAAATTAAGTTTGCTCAACTTTTTGTGTATTATATTACTTTTAACCAAAATTACCAAATATTTAATTTTACTAGTTTCATTATTTATATTTTCCATTTAAGAGCCTTAGAGCAAACTTCAAATATTGTGCTTGCTTAATTATTCAGAGTTATTGTATATGTATATCTGATCAAATAGAATTCTTAATTGAAAAATACTTTCGATTGCATACCTATATAAACTAATTCTAATGTGTATACATACATACATATGAATGTTATATTCAGCCTTATATCGCATAGAAATCAATTAGTACAATGATTTATTGGATTGAGAGCTATCGGGTATACATATGTACATATATTTTGTATTCAAACGGTTACATCACTACTAAACACGTTATTGATGACACAAGTGCAGAAATTGTAAATAACGTACATACATATACATATAAGGGTGATCAGTTAGCAAAAACTATAACAAATAGATCAAAAATTAAATACTTAAATAAAATCGTTATAAAACAATTTTACTACAGTTCTATAGATTCAAAGTTTTTCATAAAAAATTTTAAATTGATATTTTACAATCTTTTTTTTGCTAAAATGAACTTTGACCAAAGACTTTACACCTTATTATCCCCAATCCGAACCAAAACTAATATATTTATAATATAATTCTCTTAATATGCTTTTTGTTTGAAATATATGGTTATTTTTTTTTTTGATTTCTCACATAAAATCATATTTCTAGAGCAAACGAAATATGAAAATTTTATTCATATTTTTGGGAGCATCCTATTATACACATATAATAAATAGCTTTTAGTATCTGTTATAAGTACGCTTTCTGGATAATATATTTTCTATATATCAGCACTATAATAAATCAACTGAAGTGTTACGCTCATTTTATAGCTGTCTACTAGCTGCCTCATATATAAAATGTCTTGTCGGCAAGCCTTTATAGCAATTTCTTGACATTTGACACTTTTATTGCAATTTTATAATGCTTGCTGGTGCTCATCATGCCAGTAGCACGATCACCATTATGCTCTGTTACTATGAATTGTGTTAAAAAAATAACGGTAATTTTGGTTTTGAAAAAAAAAATTAAAACAAATATATATATTTTGTCTGAATTAATATTGTCGCCTTTAAAATAGTCCAATAGTATTCACTTATGCCAGCGCTTCTTCCAATCGTCGAAACACTTCTGAAACTTGATTTTTGGTATAGCCTTTGGCTCTTTCATCAATTTCATCTAAGCTTACTAATGACGGTCCTTTAAGTTTCTCTTTATTTTTGGAAATAAGAAAAAAAAAATCACAAGGAGACAATTTTGCCATACTTGACCATGAAATTTTAAATTTTACAATTCCCGTTATTTTTCGAACACATACATGTATATCAAAAACGTTCTTAATTATACTGTTGACCGTTAAATTATGCCGCACTGAACTTGATTTCACACTATCCCTATAGATGCATTATTTTTTTACTTGGAATAATTTGATGTGTTTCAAGTGCTATTTGAAATACAAACACACAAATTTTTGCTCACATACAAAATGAAATTGTTGAAATTTCGCCACTTCTATTTTTAATGAAATCGCCTTCTGTTATTAATTAACACATAATTACAAAAAAATGTGTCTAAAAATAGTTCGTGACATTTGTTTCGCCGGCTAAATACACTACAGTTATATATTTCATTACGAAAATATCAAGTACAATTTGCTATTTTGCTGCGAATAAACTTAATCATATTGTCATTTGGCAGTGTATGCTGTAATTGTTTCAAAATGAGCGCAAAAATACGCAGAACTATATTCTAGTTAAGTAGAATTAGCAATTACGAATTCAAATTATTTTTGCTATTCAAGTGTAATTCAAATAATTTGAAGAATTTCATTTCATTATGAGCTAAGTACTTTGAAGAAGAATCCGCTACTGATGAAGGTGAACGCGAATATTTTTATGCAGGCGGCATATATATATCGGCAATAGGGTTGCCACGTTTTTAAAAAATGCATTAATATTTATAGTTAAAAAATTTTAATTGTAGAAAATCCTTGTTTACGTAATAGTTTAACTTTTTTGTTTAGCGTACTTCTTTTTTTTTTAAGAATTAACTGTCAATTATCTGAAAATGTAGCAATATGGCAACCCTTTAAGTCCATTTCTGCCTTAAAAAATATTCCATTAGAAATTTGTAGGTCCCCCTACTAGTTGGTTGTCAATATAACTTCAAATTAGTGGAGAAGTTATAACAAGTGGCTACCAGAGCTTCAGCCTCAAATATTCTATATAATTATATTTCAATGTTAGAGTGTCAACGACCGAATAATAATTCTAAAATTAAAGTACAATTCAGCGATAATCTATTTGATTTTGTGTTTTGGAAAATATTTTATAGAATTTGACCATGACAATGACATCTGAAATCTATTACATTGTTTCTTCGCTTGTCATAAAAACACACTAAGCTGTAAACTAAAATTTGTTGTTGACCAAAAAATAGCTATGACATTTTAATTATACACAAATGAAAATGAAAGCTAAAACCAAAAAAAAAAAATACACAAAAATAAGCGGGCACTACGCCAAGTTGACAGGCGGTCAACCAGCAAAAAGTGACAGCTCTGTTACTGCTACAGCAATTTGCATTGCATATGGCAGATGACATTAGTTGCCACAACGTAAATTAAAAGTGTCAAATTCTTTTGCTATTTCTAACTGCTAGCCGTCAATTATAAAAAGAAGAATTTGAATTAGAAACTATTTATTTACTCGTTTACTCGCGCAAATTTGCTGAAAATGAAAACGAATTTAAAGACTTTTTTTTGGGAATTTCACTTGTGAATTTGGCATCCGAATACAAATACAAAAGTGACTGTAATAAATGTGGGAATGCGAGTGCGAATGATGGCTGTTTGGCAGTTTCAGCGGCAGTCAATGCATTGTTTGTTACATGACATAATTTTGTTTATATTGTCATTGGTGTCGTTTTAATGACAGTTTTATTATTTTTATTATAATTGTTATTTCAGTTAAATTAATGTCGGAGCCGATAAAAAAATGTGCTTTTTTTCGGGTTTATTTGTAAATTTTAATTTTTAATTAATTTTCTGTTTACATTCTTCTCTCTTGTTGGCGATTCGTTCTCGATCTCGTTGAATATGTAAATCAATTGTTATTGCTTTTACTTTTTTTTTGACCAAAAGCTTTTATTTTATTAGTTTCGGTGCGATTACCTAAATAATGGTAAACAAATATTATTTAAAATAATAGATATAGTAAAAAGAAATCCATTACTTTTCCAAGTTGCTAATCTATTATTTTACGAATAGTTCGTATAATTCGAATTCGATTTTTCGTTTCTTTTGGAAAAAAGAGTTTGGGTCGAATGATTTTTACGATCTTTCTTTGCGACAAATTCTACACCACCAAAATCATTCAACATACATAGTTAGAAACGAGTGGTAATAACTTGGTGCTACTAGGTCCAAACTATAAGATAACTGTTTAGGAAAAACCCAGTCAAACTTCCCGAGCCTTTGGCGAGTCAGTTTCGATGGGTGTGGCCTAACGTTGTTCTGATGGAACACAATTCATGTTTTATTGAGCAAACATAGTCACTTCTGCGCGATCGCTTCCTGCAAACAGTCCCAATTGCTAACAGTACAGGACTATCGAGGATCAGCTCATAGTCCCTGACAATCCTACCAAACACATATCAAAACCTCAATTCTGGGTTGACTACCGTTTGCGTCTGCTCACCGCGATTCGACCAGGACTTCAAAATCCACTTCAGAAATTAATCGATTGTGTTAAGATTCAGCTGGACTAGCAGACTCGCATACGGTAATTTGTTTCAAGAGGTTTTTTTCAACAACGCGTGGAGCGACCATACATGGAGCCTTTTTTTTTGTATCCAGCCTTATTTAAATGGTTCCAAACAATACTGACTCAAGTAATCACTGTGTGTGAGATTTTTTTAGTATGAAATCTTACGTGCTGTTTTCCGGCGCGAAATTGCATGCTTTCTTAATTGTCTCCGGATTCAACGTACTCTCCGGATCCTGAGGGCCAGATTCGGGTTTTTACTTTTCTCAGACTTTTAGAGAATAATTCCATGAGAGAACTTTAGAAATAATTGAGAGGAAATCGCTGAAAATGTCACTTACAAAACATGGGAAATATGGAAGATCCCCAAAACTTGTGGTTGAACTTGGTTGGGCCGCAAACGGCAACCATAGCGTATACAAAAATTCCAGCTTGTCCAATATTACAGGGCGTAATTCCGTTCACTCTTCACCAAAGAATAACAGTCTCTGCCATATTTGTAAAGTATCTAATATGTCAAAATACCAAAATATTAAATTCAATTTCTTATATCGATTAAAAATTTGATTGCTCAAAATTAGAATATTGATTTTTTATAGCATTTTAAATTGCTCGTATATTTTCAAAATTGCATACAAAAACAATAAAAAAGTAAAAAAAAACTCGCCACCCAGATTGTTAGCTGTGCCACCAGTCGCAGCTTCGCTCCGTAGCCGTGCCTTCGTTATCACGCTCGCCGGTTGCCAGCCAGCCAGGCAGCTTATTAATATGCAAATTTGTGCACATTTCAATTGACATACTCGTAGTGATTGACTTTTTTGTTTTTGCCTTTTCACACTTCTAAGCAATCGTAAAATATGCACATTCCGCGACAGCGCTGATAATACTGCGCATTCGCACAGCAACAACAACTTTTCCAGTGCACGAAATAAAATTCAAATCGTCAGCGATCTATTGACAAAGCGAATGTCACACGACAACTCTGCTTCGGGTAGAGGAAGGCATTTGAACTAGTTAAACACGTATGGAGGCATAATTTTATTAGTTAAACTACGAGTTAGCAAACCGGTCGGGGAAATTTAATTGTATTTACTTCCAAAAGTTATGATTCCCTACAGCTCATAAACACACTGGCTACTGCTCCGAAACTTACATACATATGTATTTGCTGGCCATTTTTATCAGCGTCACTCCGTTGATCACTGATAGGTAGTCAACCCATTTGTGTTCGCTGAATTGCCTGTCTGTTCATTTGTCTGTCGGCGTTAAGCGTCGTGTGCCTATAATAATATTAAATTAGCGCTCTAGGTTACAATAAAAAACAGAATGTGCCAAAAATGAGAAAGTGAGTACAATTGCCGCCCACACAACTGATGACAGAGATAAGCAGAAGCGTTATACCGACTGTACAAAAAAAAGAAGGACAGACATGTACCTATAAAGCAGAAAAGTGGAACACGTCCAATGTAGTACTTTTAATGACAATTACAGATGTCATATAAACAAAAGAATTCTTGCGCAGTTTTTGGCGAAAGTCCATATTTGTCTTTTATTGTATTTTTTATTATTTTTGTTGTTTTGTTGCTTTCAACAAGGTTTTTCTGCTGACATTGCTTAAATTGTTGTTGGCCAACATAAACATAAACAAAATTTAATTGTTCATTTGTTGAAGATCATTATTTTATTACGATATTTATGAACCTTTTCAAGACAATTTTGTAAATATTCATGTATGACTTTTATGCTGAGAATCAGTAATGATGACGTGAGTAGAAGAACTTGTTCTGGCTTCAAAAACAATTTGATTTCTGGATCAAATAAGTACTTGAAATTGTATACTTAAATAAAAAAGTTTTCTTAGGTATACTAAATATAAGTAGCATTGGACAGATTTTAGGATATTATTCGGTATGAGATCGTTACGTCTTTGTCGCTCAAATTGTCGTTTAAAGAGCTGAAAAATCATGCTAATCAAATGTGAATTAGTTTTCTGTTAAGCGGGAATCTAATGTTTCGTTGAATAGTTATGTAACTTAACTTCTTTATTTATGACATATGTAGTTAGGTCGTAATATCCGTCAAGACAATGAGTGGGTGATCTTTAGACCAGTTTAGAAGAACCACAATGTGGTATTGAGTTATCGGTGGCTATAAGTGAGTGTTATGTACACAAGTAGTAGCTGTCATGTCATAGTAAGGTCTTCTTCTTCTTGACTGACGTAGACACCGCTTACGCGGTTATAGCCGAGTCAGTTTGGCACCAATTGGTAATACCAAGCGAAGCCAGATCCCTCTCCACCTGGTCCTTCCATCGGAGTGGAGGTCTCTCTCTTCCTCGGCTTTCTCCAGCGGGTACAGCATCAAACACTATCAGAGCTGGAGCACTTTCGTCCATTCCAACAACATGACCTTGCCAGTGTAGCCACTGTCTTTTTATTCGCTGAACTATGTCAATACTAAATCGTACAGGTCATCGTCTGCGGTATTCGGAGTTGCCAATGTTCGAAGGACCATAAATCTTCCGTAAAACCTTTCTCTCGAAAACTCCTCGTGCCGTCTCATCGGATGTTGACATCGTCCACGCTTCTGCACCATAAAATAGGACGGGAATGATCCTAGTAATGTCTACAATTGAATATATAAGTAGTGTTGAACATAAGACATCGTGTTAGACTTCATATAATGCCTAAAATTTTTCTTTTACGTTCCTGCTTTGTACAAGCTTCTTACCTCAGATTATTTTCTTTTTTTTTTCAAATCTATGTAATAAAAAAAATTAGAAACTGCGATTAAAAGTTATTAAGGATGATAAAGTATCTAACATTTTGAGCATCTTTGATAAAGAAAGATCATGTTAAAAATTAAAACCCAGAACGTCGGTAATATTAATCATATTAAATATAGTTATGGAGATATTTCTTTATTTATTGCTTTTTTTATACAAGACCAGATCCAAGTCAATGCAACAAAAAACACTTTCAAAAAAAATACCGTTATTTATACAACGAATAGAAACAATATTTAAACATTTTATTTTTTTACTGAAACTTACAAGAAATACTGCAAATTTTTCTAGACTTTCTTTCATTAACATTTTGCTTTGACAAGCTTTTTGCATAACCACAGAATTTGTCATTTATTTACCATAAAATACAAAGCTGAACACACACAGCGTCAACTATTGTCATTATTTCTATCCAGTATCAGTGTACTACGTATTCCGCTATCCCCTCATTTTAGCATAAATATTCTTTAAAAGTTTTGTTTGTCATTAAACGCCCCTCGCTGACCGTCGGGCATGAATTGATTTGATTTCATGATTTGATTTTGATACATTCGCAAAGTTCTTCTTCTCGCTGTTTTTTTAATGTTTTTGTTTACATAAATTGTTTTGGTGTTTTGACAATGAAGAAAACATTTCTTTTAGACGCGTATATTGTTTGTATGCTTTGGTGAATTTTGATCATAAATTTCATTGGACAACATTTAAACGCAAATGTTCAGTTGAGCGTGTTGATCAGCACGTCTAGACTATTATACTATTCAATGGGTATATACGGTAAACTGGATAGATAATGAGACCAATAGGAATCAAAGTTACTTTGGGTGTATATCTTAAGCGTACCATTTATTTTGGTAGTAGCTGGACTTCAATCTGGTAAGAACAGAGTTCTCTATCATGGGATCAGTCAACTTTTACTCTGAGAACAAGGTTTCCTCATAAGGCTCTAATTTTCTCAAAGTTGAGGAGCTATCGAGCTAATCAAAGATCAGTTAATTTTTACTCTGAGAAAATGTTTCTTCATTGGATTCATTGGACCATTGCAATGCTCTTGATCTATCCACCAACATCCCGATGCACAGTCATCCAATATTTCTCGTTCGATTTCGTCTATAGCCGAAACACAATAATCATCCGTTCTTATTATTTTATTCTTATTCTTCTTTTTCTTATTTTTTCCTTCATCGTGTTTAGCATCGTCTTCACTTTTCTGGTGGAAAATTTTTGCAAATCTTTCAATCAAAAATATTCTGAACACATGACTGTCTATATACATATAAGTATTATAGTATATGTGTCTATTACTATTCACTGAAAAGAACTTAGTCATAGTGTATTTTAATTTTCCCTCGAAAATTCAAAACATTTTTTTTGCATTTTTATTTTAATGTCTGTGTGAAAAACCACAATCATTTTTGCAAAATATAAACAAGTGTCGGCTGAAGTGCCACTAAAGCAATTAAAACACGCACAGAAAAACCATAAAAAAACTCGAAGATTTCAATGTCTAAACAAGAGGCGCTATAAAGTGTCTACAAACTTACATATGTATGTACATCTATAGATATTGTGAACCCACTAGAACCCACTAACATTCATTCAGTCAAACAGAGTTTTTCCAGACGTGAGATATTTTTAGTAATTTCGTATGGAAATTTTAAATTTTACCTGTTCTCTGACTTTTCTACTATTTCTATTAATAACAGAGACTACCCCAAAATAATATTGTTGTATGCCTGTGTGTAGATACTTGAGTAGAGAGTGATTTTCAACAGCTGATAACAATAGCTGAGCTGTTAAGTGCGTGAGTACGCGAGCTACAGAGTGAAAAACTCTTAACAACACACTCTCAGCAATCAACACTTAACAGTGAGAGTCATGTTAAGTCACTATTAGCGCGACACTAACGTACTACTAAATACCGAGCTAACATAGGTGCTCTTGGTTTTTCAGACTGCTTTTTCCACTGTCAATACCTGAATGTGAGTATGCTTTGTAGAAGAGCGTGATATGCTGTTAGCCGATAACGATTTTGTACTCCTATATGTCTTGCTGTTTGTTGACTTGTTTTAGTTGAGTCATTTATAAGCGCTGTAATTCTCAAATACTTTACTACTATTCTCGTATAAGTAGTTTATAGGTTGCTGTTGTTGATTTGTTCAAATCGGGAAGTGAGGATTGGGTTTGAACTTGCCAACGGTGCATGATGGCTGTTTGCCCAACAATTTTGTTACGACAATAGAACAGCCGTGGCATTATCTGATCCCGTTTTTGATACCATTTAAAAAAAAAAATAATATAAATGGTTAGGTCTTCAATTACTTGTATAGTGACTTAACTGTAAAAGTATTCAATGTTAGCTGGAAACTTTTGTGTTGTGTTCGATACATACTTACTATCAAAGTGTATTCAACAAAGTGAACTAAGTATATGGCATTTAATTTTTCTTTACCAAAATTTGGCATGTATGTTGACATTGATTTAACCCTTTCATTTATTCAATAATTCAAATTTTAAAATTCAAAAGTAAACAAATTTCAAACAAAAAAAAATATTTTTTAAATGAATAAAAGAAAATGCCTAATACTTTCTGCTTGTGAAATACAATTCATGGAAGCAATTTACCAATTTTTTGTGCTCCAGCTGACAAATTGCAACAAATGTTATCAATATGTATTATATTGTTTAAGATAAGAAAAGACGGGTTAATGTAAACAAATACATGAATTGTTTACTATTTTATTGTCAAACAAGGGTATGTCAAATAATTAGTTCACTTTGTTGAATACACTTTGCTTACTATATGTTAAATGAAATTTTATAGTAATTGTAAAGAAAGGTATACAAATCATAAATAGGTCATTCTTTCATGACGTTACCAACCCGATTATCTACATATCTATCTTTGAAATACATTCCCAAAACTTATAGGAAGAAACTATCTTATCGTTTATGGTTATTTGAAAAGATTGATTGAAAAACGCTGTATATAAGATAATTGAGGAAGCTAATAAAGATTTCACCTTTCTGTAACAAGCGCATCATAGTGTTATTTATAATATGTCAAAGATAATCCACTGATAATCTTATGGATGTTTAGTATGATTTATTAGTAATTAAGCAGCGATTTTATCAATTCGGGGTTTCCCCTAACCAAGAGAAGTATAATTTATAAATGAATTGAATGAATAACTGTAAATCATATAGATAAACATTATTCAGTAAATATAAATTTTCGGTAAAAATTTAAAAATCATAAAAAGTTCGCAGACAAGTTATAAACTCCACAGAGGAGAAGAAAAAGACAAAGGAACAATATATATGTACATTGTACATACTTAAAAATTTAGGAAATGTTCAGCCATATTTAATTAATTAAATTTTACTCGGTAGAATTACTCCATAGAGTGCTTAGAAGAAAATACTTCTGTTGATAATAATGATGAATATCTGATCATAGCTTGGGCAACTTAGTACTGATAAGCATTCAATGAAAATAAATAAAATATAAAATCATTCTGAATGAAGACTTTCCAACTTAGTCCAAACGGGATAAACATACCAACATAGTCCTCAAATTTCTACATTATTGAGTATTTTTGGAATACTTTTAGAATATTATTTTTTTACACGTGAGGTTTTCAATGGGTCACTCAACCATTTTATAATGAACAGATTTAGTCCGGAGCAACATTTACGGCTGAAAGTCGTCGAAAATTGGGTCTATCGGCTGGAATTTATTCGAGCCCGGCGAAATAGTTTTTAAAACATAATGGCAAAACCCGTATCTTTATTATACAGTTACATTTTTGGCCGTAACATTAAGTGCTTAATCTCACTGCCTAAACGGCTACTCTCAGTCGAATCGGAGGCATAGGAAGTGGTCGAGTTAGTGGATTTTCGAAAAATAATGGTAGAGCAAAATCGATCGAAGGCTCGATTCTTGTTTTTGGAATAAATCGCGAAGTGAAGTCAAAGATCGTTTAGAAACTGTATATATTAGACGCTTCTCTTTCGATGACGACCGGCAATAATTGATTTTCATATCGTCTGTCGGAAAACGTAATAAAAGTCTACAGTCTCCTATTGGCAGACTGACGAATGAAGATCGTTTGAATAGCTGAGACTGCCCTATCGACCGGAAAGCTGATGACAACCGAGTTCTGTAATTCACAATATGTGATCTATATAGAATGCTGCTGAAAGAAATCGAATTATTGGACCGCTTCGACGTCGAACAGCCAAACTGTTCGAATTTCGCTACGAACTGCAGCTCAATTTACTTATTTGCTCTTATATTTCAAAATACTTTATCATGCCTTGTTTTTTTTTCTTTATTTTAAAGGTTAATCAAATATCATGTTGGAATATCGAACATTCAAAGTTGAGTAAACATTCGTATATTCACTTGAGTTAGTTTTTCATGTTTTCATTTCGAATGTTCTCTTTGGCATTACACTTAATGTAATTGTACTTATTTCATCCTCACTAAATACTGAAGGTATGCTCAAATGCATTTGACCTTGTTCGTTTTTCACACCAACGAGATACTATTCTACATTTCCAATTTAAATAATATAGTGTTTATGTTCTATATATGTATAAATATATAAACTGCAGACGAAATTATTGTAACCCGCACATTAAAAAAAAGCAAAAAAATTCCAAAATCGCCAAAATTTCATGAACTGGCATATTAATAGACTCATTGTATTGCAAATGTGAGAAATTAAAAGAAAATGCAAGAAAATAATATTAATTATATCACCATAATCATATAGAAACAGCCTTCAAGAAGCTCAAATTCCTTGAAGATATCACTAAATGTTATACTTGTTGTTGTGCTACTAAAGACATTGTTGATTCCACTGTTGATGGATTACGTTGATTCGCAGTTTTTATTTGCAACAATTGGCCTAAACAGCAACCACAACAACGTCACCGAGCTCAAGTGGCTAAACGAAAGACAAGCAAACCAAACAAGCGGGCGCTGGATGATGATGGTGTGGTGGATGGTGTTGATGGAAAGGCAATTTATATTCTTTATATGCGATAGTTGTGGGGAAATGCGAAACAAATGTGTGAGCTTGGCCATACTTATTTTCGACTTGCAAAAGTGCGTGCAAGTTCTGACGTCATTGACTTCACATAAAGACACACACACACAGTCACACTAAAATTTACGTGAGGATTTACGCGTTCAACGCGATCGTTTATGCGTTATGAGTGGGCCGGCGAAAATACAAATTTTCATTTTGTTTTGCTAAAATTTGTTGTTTTTATTTTTAATATTTTTTTCGGATTTTTGCGTGCCAATTTGTTGGCTGGAAGGCATGCGGAAAGAATCTTCGAATTCTTTGCATTCTTAATCGAACAGCGCCGCGATTTAGCAAATGTATTCGAAGTGGATTCTTTTTAATTGGGGCACTTTTCTCTGCTGTTTCTAATGGCAAATATTTTTGTTGGCACCAAAATCTCAAAATCTCAAAATTTATGAAATATTTTTAATTTCTTGTTATTGTTGTAAAATAATGCGTTCACCCCGTTAAATTTGTACGATATAATAATTATGGTTTTCATTGTTTGTTTGATGCGCATAAATTGCTCATTATTAGCACATAAATTAATACATATTTTTGTTAATCACATTTTGCTATTTTCATTCTTATTTGTTGCTATTTTTAGTCTATTGTATCATTTGTGACTGCATATATGTATGTATATGCCGTAATAAATTTTATAGTGATTACTTGTTTGTATGTATGTATGTGTTTATACTTGATTATCGCATTAATGACACCGTTTTAGCTTAGATTATAATATGAGCAATAAAATAATTTCAGATTAAGCATAAACAGGGTTTCATTTATATGTATATTTGAGCAGAAAAAATTTTAATTTATAATAAAATGTCACACAACTCTACCCTACTCTATCTAATATTTAACTCTTCTATTTTCCTCTTATTGTTGTGCTTAAGGGGTTAGACTTGTCTAGAACTTTCAAAAAATCGGCACTATACATAAATAAGTAGTGATAAAATGGATTGAATAAACTAGCCCAATTATACCCGGATTATACTTGAGATTTATAAGATTGGCTGAGCGTTAAACTAACCCCTTGAGGAGCATTGCCCTATCTCTAATATAAATAGTTTGAGATTTTTTGAGTGTTTTGGTTTACCTTAAGCCTTTAATAACATCCGAAGAATCAGAAGTCCCACCATATCTAAAATTATTTTCGAAAAGTGAACAGTTTTTTTAGTATGTACCTAATATCTAATTTGAAAGGAACTTGACTTACAAAACTTTGTATGTCCTTCATATTAATACTGGAAATTAAGGTATGAACTGTTATCAATAATTTAAAAATATCAAATCTCAATACACTAAGAAAAATTATTTTTTACCTTAGTCGGGACTATTGACCGGAACGTACCCGGATATAGACACAGGTATCAACAATTATCAAATCGAAAAAAATCCTCAAAATTATTTGAAGAATGATTCCTACCTCTAGTACAACAAAAAGTATATAATATCTAATAATTTTATTGAGATATCACCCTTAATAACTGATATATACGGTATAAAGTTAAATATAGCTTCGAAAGCCTAGGAGAATATCAAGTTTGACTCCTCCATTTATTTTGTTTAATGTCTCGAAGATAATTATATTTCGTATATACAGTAAATATTTAGATTTTCGTCGTTCTTATAGTCTGATCTTATCGAAACTATAATAGAAATGTTAAGAGCCAAAATTAAATCAAATCTGGTTAGTGGTTTATGAGAACAGGGCATTGAACAGTTCTACATGTTAGCCTTCTGTATCATCCTTATCTTTATACTTTAACCTTCTATTGCGATTATGTCGGTAGGCAGTTAGACAATTTCGAACATATGTAAGTATTAAAGGCGAGGTTCGCAAGCTTATTACTCGATTTCTGCCATTTCGGGTCAAAACATGAAACGGCTTCTTTGAGTTTGAGTACTTTTGTTTGCCTTCAATTGCCAAATATTATTTAAAATAATTGAGTTTATTATTATAATAATTGCTGTTCTCTTGTTTCATTAAATTAAATCAACCGGAAACTTAATGAAGATTATATTTCGGGTAATACCCGATTTGATTAATGTGTGTTCCGAAAAAAAAAACATAAATTTAAAATACTTGTAAATATGTATGTAATAAGCTAGCTCAGTAACGGAAGTAATGTACTTATTAATCATTTTAAATGCTACCGTCAGTCATTCCTAAATAGTTCTATGACTTCCGTCGACTGCGTATGTTTTTAAAAAATATTTATTTTTTAAGTTTTTATTAATTTATTTATATTATAACTCCACAAACTTTCATTCGGCAACTCTATTCTTGGCCAAAGTAGAACATTTTCTTTAAAGCTATAACAGCCCCCATACTTACATATATCTCTTCAATTTCTTATTGTATTCATCAAAAATATTTTGTTTTCTATATCATAAGTGCAGCCTTCACCTATATTGACCCTGTTAAACCAATTTGCCTCCAATCAATTAATAGCCACATTCACTTATTGTAAATTGATCATTGATCATTGATGAAAGTACAATTTTCGCTAAAACATAAATCCTTTTTTTTTATGAATTGATTTTTGTTTACCAAACGAAAATTTATGACGAAATTTATTAACTCAATTAGTGAAGAGAGAAAGAATTTTAATTGAGGGCTTACGTACCGAAAAATATGCAAATATTCGTAGTTTATATGTACATATATACTTAGCATTCATGGACTGTGTAGTCGTTTTTGAAATTTTTATGCAAGCTTCTAGTGGTGGAGCTATCCTACAGATAATCCAAATTTGTTAACCAGGGATTTTAAAAATGTATAATGAATTATGTTTGAAATTGATAGGCTTTGGGCTTTAGGAAAAGTGTTTGATGGTGATCGGGATAATAATGCTTCCAAACAATGATGGGATTGTTAATAGAACTGAGTAAATAATTCAGACTTTATGTTAGAGATTAGGGAGAGATTACGAGAATATTATTTGTATGTTAGTAGGTTATATTAATAAATACATCTAAATGAATCTGAACTGAACAACATTTTCAAAATCTGGATATTCTAAATCCAAATATTTCAAATACATATGAAAATCTCTGAACATTCAGTTGATTTCAGATGAAGACAAAATGTAATTTTTATAAATATAAAAAGCAAATAAAAGCAGAATTATTCGTTTTATACTTTTTAGTTAAAAAAAGCTATAAATTATAATGTTGTCTTATTTTACAAAAATGTGAATTTTAGCTACATTTTGTGCATGAAAGAAAGTTCAATTGTACATATTTATCATTTATGACTTTAAACTGCATTCAATAATAGCAATAACTGCGTACCTCGGAGATATGTCAGCGTGCATTAAATATTAATATTGACAAATGATAAGTAATATTAATTGACAAGAAAATAAAAAATAACAAATAATATTTTGCGGTCAAATAAAATTCGCGAACGATATCAACGGCCAAGGCCAACCGGCATAGCTGTGTCAAAATGTAATTATTGACAATATGCTAGTACCGTTAAATTCTCACCGCTGTCAATAAAATTGAAATTTGACAAAATTGAGTTGCAATTGCAAGTGACAAGTGCATGACTTCAATTAGAAATGACGATGGGAGTGTCATGGGATATAAAAAAGGGAAAATGATATTGCCAAATTTCAAAAATAAAATAATTTTTAAAATTTATAAGAAAAAACATAACAATTAAACATTTTTAATAATATTTTAATTTGATGTGGAAACTAATTTTTATTTTTTTTTTTGTAAAATTTAAAAAATTTGTTTTTTAATTTTTTAGTTAAATAATTTTAATTTTTGTAGCACAGTTTTTTTACAAGAAAAATTGGTCTTCAAAATAATTACTATTATTTTTTACTAATAATTTTTAATATTTAATATTTATGTCTTTTTGTTTTTTATTCAAGATCATCTCTCAATAATTGCTTTGTTGCTACCGAATTCTCTCAACTCAAATGCGGCGTATTGTTTTGATCCGTGACAATTAATTAACAATAGATTATTTTAAAATATACAAACATACATACATATGTTTATCTCTAGTCCCCAAAACTACTAAATTTAATTTATTAGTTTTTGTGCCATCGACTGTTCCCATCCACCATCGACTCACTGACTCTCTTGCATGTTGTCGGTATTTTAATTAAAACCATTTTATTTACGCGTAATGTTATTTGACTTTTGCGAACCTCTGTTTTGTTTGTTATGTTTGCGGTAAATGATTTCGATTGGTTGACATTGAAATTCCAGAATTGTGGACTTTGGCAAGCGACGCTGTAATAAAAGTAGTCTCGGGAATATTGATGGCGTCAGTGTTGTACGAAAGTATCGAATTGTTATTGGTGTAAATTTGTTTTGTTGACATTTGTTGACAACATATTGTAAAAATATTCGGTACTTGATACCATACATAACTATAAGCCTGAGTAAAGGTTGTTCTTTACCGTAAAATAACAAAAATTTTATGAAATAGATAATATTTTGGCCTTTTAAGATTTTGACAGCTGTCATATTTGTCAAACTGACAGCTATCAATTATATTAATAAACTATATAGCTTTAAAAGAACACCCTGTTCATACTCATATTTTGCTGAAAACTATTTATCAACCATAAAACACCTGCAATTCACCACCAAAGCAAATTTTCCCGAAAATCTCCCGCAATTTTTCACAAAATCACCACAAATTTATGTGTCCAGCTTTTCAATGCGTCCATGTTTTCATAATTCTCAACTGTTGAAAATATTTAAAATTTCATTTTTAAGATTTATTTATCTACTCATAATTGGCGTCAATTGTTTTTCTTCACCATCGATTTCCGCATTACGTGCTTTAACGTTTGTTTGTTATTCCATTTCATTATTTGTTGACACACACACATCGAAATTAATGTATTTATTTGCTTTTGGTACAAATTTTGCATATCTATGAAAATAATTCAATTAAAATGTTAATTGCAACGCAACATTGTAAGCAACAATTGTTGTATTTCAATTACGAATATATGGTACTATCCAGGCATCTGCATATCATTAGCGCGCCGTTGACGTCACAATTAATGTGGGTGGTTGTGTATCTTCTTAAAATATATACGATCCAAACATACAAGCATATTTACAAAAATAAATTTTATTATGTAATTGGGAAACTCTTCCGCACTTAGTGGGCGGCCACAACACTGTGGTTGTTGTTATTGTTGTGATTTTTAAATGTTCCTATATAACATAAGTATTGCTAGGTATGACTCGTTGGTCTTAAGGTTATGAACTATATTTATTAGTTACACTCAGGTGGCCAATAACTGGGATCCAGGTGAACTTAATCCCGAAACCAACAAACAAAGTGATTTTGATAAAGCCAAAGTTGACATCTGTTTATTTCTTCTTACGTTTCCACGAAAGTCGGATCTACGTAACCCGAATGTAACCGGATTTTTATTCAGTCAGTCAATCATTCTTCAGAATGATTTGGGTTAAGAATTCTTCAGGAATAACAAAAACAACATCTAGTCAGAATTGATCCAAGTGCTATGCTATTTAAGGCAGTAGTCTGCTTTACAGGCTTAAAAAAATCGATTTTTTTGTTTTGTTTTAAATCTCTTCCAAAACTATCCAAGAATATGTTTTTAAAATTCCAGAGGCCAAGTCGACATATTTTCGAGCAGTTTTAGTGGCCGAGCGTCGAGCAGGTTGCGAATGCTCAGGCAGACTTTAAAGCGCGTTTTCTCAAGTTTTCATTTTTACAAGTGATAGAAAACGGTACCGGCGATAGCAAAAAGAATATATGTCCGATCGAAAAAAAAAAAACAAAGTGATCTAGCTTTAGTATTAAATTATCTTCTATTTGAACTAAAAAAGTTGGACGAAAGTATTATTTGAACTACTTGTTTTGTAACTTAAAGTAAATTTTTTTCTTAAAAAAATTACTTTTTTTTTTAAACTTCGGAAAAATTTGGAAATTTCTTCGGCATTTTTTTAGTTCATAAAGAAAAGAAACTTATAACAATTAGAAAAAAATTTGGTTCGACTGTTTCAGAGGCATCGCACGAACTCCATCACCGGCACCGATTTACAAGTGCAGACTCCAAGCGCTCCAGAAAAATACTTACAACTTTGAAAAAATTTCAATATTTTTTAATTATAAATATTGTTTTTTAAACCTTAAATATAGTGCACTATCGTCTTAAAATTCCGTTTACCGCAATCATTTCCTTCCCTTTAAAAAAAATTGCTAAAAAGGCTTCTAAAGCCTTAATCCAAAACTGTCTAATCTTGTTGATATTGATTATGGTTTGCTTTTAAAATAGTATCCTGATGTTATGGACTTAGATTATGTTAGGTATTTCTTCCCCTTCGAATAATTTATAAATTATCTTTCTTGAATGGGTTGAGAGAATCGTGAGCGATTATTTAATAAAAATATGGGAATTTTTCATCTGATCGATTTCGTGAATAATTCTAAACTTGAACAGAATTTGAAAACGTTTTGGAAAAAAATTTGGAGGAGTTTGTTTATTAGTCTTCTTAGACTTCTTTTGGCGGTTTCAATGTTTGTTAGATGTCCATTATTTTTTAACTTTTCTTTTTAATTTGAATTTAATTTGATTTGAATGAACTTCTGAAAATAAAACTAAAGTGTTTTTTTCGACGTGTGGTTTTCAATGAGTGTGGTTCGAAGTTGGTATTTTTGATAGCTGTTACTTGAATTGCCATTTCTCAACAGAAACAACATAACAACGTTTGTTTGC
The DNA here is from genome assembly GCA_031772095.1 of Zeugodacus tau. Lineage (NCBI taxonomy): Eukaryota > Metazoa > Arthropoda > Insecta > Diptera > Tephritidae > Zeugodacus > Zeugodacus tau. The sequence goes on along the minus strand of CM062652.1, from coordinate 17,479,128 downwards.
TGATATACGGTCCGAAATCACTGCAAAAAATGGTTCCAAGTTGGAATTTATTCGAGCAAACCACGGTGATCAACTTACCCGAAATAATTTTTTAAATATAATGGCAAACCCTTATTTTTATAAGAAATGGAATTTCCAGGTATATAATATTAAATGAAATGCGGTTTATTTCTCTGAAATCCCGTGATTTAAGTACAGCAATCATTTAGTTTGAGAAACTTAGATTTCAAAAAACTTAATATTAAAATATTTCCAGGTCATATTCTAAAATTATACGCGTTTAATTTTTCGGGAACTGAGATATTCTCACTAATATATGGACTAAAAATTTTCCAGAGAAAGTAATAAGAATTAAATATTGTTTATCCATTTTAATAAGAATTTGATTGCTGGTAGCCTTCTCTTATACGGATTATTAAAATATTTTTAAAATTAATTTCAATATACCACATCCTGTGAACGTGAAAACAGCCACAACTGCAATACAATTTTGTAATTGCCAAATGCTTGCTGACAATTCTGATTTAATTCCTAAATTTTACGATATAATCAGCGAGCACATTATAGGTTTATTCACTGTGCGAGTAAAAATATCAATGAACTCATAATTAGCTTTTTTATTGCAGCGCAGGCTATAAAAAATTCCGCAACGGTTACATCAATAGCTGCTGCATTTTCCATTGCTGACATATGTACAAATACAACAAATATATCTACTGACAAATATACATATTCATATATGATTGCGCTTTTGTCATCATGGTCAATTTGTTATTGTTTTGCCAACTTGCATTCAATTGCGCCAATATGTCTGACAATCGGTGGCAACAAGCTGTAAATATGTTTTATATATGTAAATTTGTATTTATATATATGTATGTATATGTATTTTTGCATATCTACTACAACAATAAAGCTATGAATGGACTGCTATATTTGTAGGTGAGATAAATTGTGTCATGCAATTCATGAAATTTGTATGATTCACAAGATAAATAGATGTACTTTAAAGCTTTCATTAAGCAAAATTTATACACATACAATAACAAAAACATACAATTAAAGAGCACTCATTATTAACCGGTGCTTGCAACGAAGAATTTCAATGCCAATGAATAATCAGATGATTGATTAGCCAATGACGACATTTTGATAATTTTTTAGCCTTTAAAATTAGTAATAACTTCAGTTGAAAAAATGCTTTAATGCATGAAAGTAAATAGATTTAGAATTTGTTAATTTTTATATTAAAATTTTAAAATTATTTATTTATTTTTATTTATATTTATTATATTTTTATTTTTAAATATATTTTTTATTAAAATTATTTATTTTTATTAACAAAATTTAAATTTATAATTTTTACTAAAAAATATAATTTAAAATTGTTTTTTTTCTTAATTAAAATTTTAAAACCATTTTTTTTTGTTTTTATTTTGGAATTATTTATTTTTATTTAAAAAAATTAAAATTATTAACTTAAATATAGATTTTTAATTTAAATTTATTATTTTTTATTAAAATTATTTATTTTCATTCAATTAAAATATAATTTATTATTTGTAGTAAAAGATAAAATTTCTTTTTATTTAAAAATTTAAAACAATTATTTTTGTTTTTAGTTTGAAATTGTTTTCTTTTATTTAAAAATTTATAATTATTATTTATTATTGAAATTATTTATTTTTATTAAAAAATAAAAAAATTTAAATTTTTTATTAAAAAAATAACAAATTTTAAATTTTATTTTTTATTAAAAATAATAAATTTAAATTGTTTTTAATAAAAATAAAAATAATAATTTTATTTTTTAATTAAAAATTTAATACAATTATTTTGGTTTTAGTTTTATTTAAATTATTTATTTTCATTCAGTTAAAATATAATTTATTAATTATAGAAAAAAATAAAATTTATTTTTTCTAATTAAAAAATATTTAAAACAATTATGTTTGTTTTTAGTTTTAAATTGTTTTTTTTAATTTATAATTATTATTTATTATTGAAATTATTTATTTTTATTAAAAAATAAAATTATTATTTTTCATTTTTATTTAAAAAAATTTTAAATTTATTATTTTTAATAAAAAATAAAGATTAAAATTTGTTATTTTTTAATTAAAAATTTACTACAATTATTTTGGTTTTTAGTTTGAAATTGTTATTTTTATTTCAAAAATTTAAGATTCGATTTTTAATTTAAAATTATTATTTTTTATTCTTTAAATACATTTTTTATTTAAATTATTTATTTTTATTAAATAAAATTTTAATGTATTATTTTTAATAAAAAATAAAATTTAAAATTGTTTTTTTTTTTAATTAAAAACATAAAACAATTATTTTTGTTTTTAGTTTGAAATTGTTATTTTTATTTAAAAAATTTAAAATTAATATTTTGAATATGGTTTTTTAATTTAAAATTATTATTATTTTTTTTATTTTTTACATATTTTTTTATTTTTATTAAAGAAAATTTTAATTTATTACTTTATTATTTAATAAAATTTTAAATTTCTTGTTTCTTAATTAAAAATTTAAAACAATTCTGTTTGTTGTTATTTATTATATGATATTATTTTTTTTCATTTATTACTAGCAACAGAAACACAAATTATATTAAAGCATATTATTTCAATATAGCTAAGGAAATTTGACAAAACAACGTAACTCGACTTGGCATTTTTAACCCGCAATAAGCTATAAAAAAATATATATTTTTAAATAATTTAATCCAAAACTATATGAAAAACTGTTCTTTAAAAACCCATCTTTTTAAAAATCGATTTAAAATACTTAATTTATCTATTAAAGTTCGCCATCAAATGTATTTAAAGAGTCGGTCTGCTATAATCAATTAAGTTGTTTTGTCAAAAGTACACAAATAACTATTTACATACATACATACATGTATATGTATGTACATATGTAAATATGATATCCGGCGTTATAAACCACTCTTTTGCGCCTGCGCATTTCACTCGTCCATTGCTGCTTTTGTTGACGCTTCTCTTCGACGCATAGCTCATAAAATTTGGATCAAAGTCGTAAAATTGGCGACAGTGCCACTTAAATACGTCTGATATTGTATTTCATATTCCCCACAGATGATTTTCGGCTATTTGTGATTGTTGCTGTTATTGTTTTATACATTTTTTTTATTCACACTCACACTCATACATATACCTTCAGTTGTTGACTATAAGCTTTCGCATTTTAATATTGTCTTCAGCCTTTATACAATTTCTTTTTCTTTTATTTTGTGTTGCTCTGCTTTTTTTGCGATTTTTTTATTTAACAGAATTTATCCGTATGTCACTTTGTGTTAAGCATTCGGACTTTATGAGCATTTCAAACAAATTAAAGCGTTACTTTTCGTTGCCCCAATTCGTAAACACAATAACAACGATGAAACAAAAACAAGACCGATGAGACTGCTTTCTTCTGTATATATTTCTTTTTTGTATAAACTAGATCAGATTTGCATTTTAAGTCTTTAAAGTATTTACGAGTATATAAATTTTAATAAACTGACTTTTTTATAACAAAAAGTTTGCCATTAAAAAGGTTATATAACAATAAAAGCTCATAATATTTAATCTTATTGAAACAGAAAATTTAAATAAATATGTAAAGTACAAAAAGATTTTATTTTGAGGTTATAACGCGGCTTAGGTTTTCTACAAAACTGTCCATAGAAACTTAATTAGTATATGTGGTTACATAAATGTGTAAAGCCTCAGGCTATTGCTTCTTATTCATTGGTTATTCGTTTTTATGTGGTGGTATCGTAACCGCATAAGCGGGATTCGCCTTCTCACTTTAGTTCGCCTCCAAACAGATGTCTGTTGGCTACCCGATGCAGTACCCGCTGATGGAAGCCGAGGAAGAGAGAGATCTCCACTCCGATGGAAGGACCAGGTGGGGAAAGACCTGTCTTCACTTGGTATTACCAATTGGCGCAAACTGCCGAAAGGAGAGATGAGTGTCGCGCTGTTGTGGACTCGGCTATAACCGCGTAAGCGGTGTCTACGCCAGTCAAGAAGAAGTAGAAATGTGTAAAGCAGTAAACCCAGTCTTATTTAAAAAATCTTTTAATGGGTAATTATGCGTTTGGAATTTCTTTATGAGTTGTTGGGACTTTTTCAGGCTCGCATGATAGTTTTCCATTAATTGACACGATATCTCGAACACAAATTATAATAATTGGTAAACATTTTCTCCTTGTACCAAAAAAGATTACCGCTAAAAATATATAATTTCCAAATCTTTAGCTGTTTGTGTTGTCCCAGTTCCAAAAAAGGGTTCTTGCGGTGAAAAACAAAGTCCATGCAGATTCATTTAAAATCAAACGGATGAGAAAAATTAGTTTTATAAAAATATAATCCTGGGTCTGATCGAATTTTCATGTTTTTTTTTCAAAAATTAACAAAATGGCGACCTCAGACATTTTTTTTCTAGATTTTGGTCTTAAAAAATCATAATTTTTGAAAAAACAGAAAAGCTTCGATCAGGGCTAGGCTTATTATGTATTCTAAATGCTGTATAAATTTCATTAAAATCTACGGAGCGGTTTTCGAGTTACAGTTGTCACCACTTCAAAAAACATAGTTTTAAGAAAAACGCATTTAACGCTCCACACTAGCGTCTTTGAAAGGTCTTGACATAATCTACAAAACGACGCTATGCATGATTAGTTTGGATATTGCGTTCAACAGTTATAGACGTGTAAATATGGAGTTCACTAACGCCGTAATTCGCGCTGTTTTAAAGTTTTCTTTCGTTAAAGGCAAATTCGCTAGAGAAACGTTCCGTGAGATTAATGGTGTTTTGGGGATGGTACTCTATCACTTCGAACTACGGAGGAATGGTTTCGAAGATTCAGAGCGGGTGAAAACTACACCATGGATAACCCAGCCGGCCTGTGACGATGAATATCGATTGAATCATGGAAAACATCGAGTTAGACCGACATGTGGCATCATCCACTATGAGCTGTTCCCATATGGCCAGACGCTTAATTCTACCATCTTTAGCGAACAACTGGACCGCTTGAAGCAGACGATCAATCATAAGCGTCCAGAACCAGACCAGACACTTCGTTGATTACTCCTCAGAAGCTACGGGAGCTCGGATGGCAGGTTTTATCGCATCCACCATATAACCCGGACACCAAGCCAAATGATTACCTCCTGTTCTTTTCCATGGCGAAAGCCCTTGGTGGTGTAAAGTTGAACTCAAAAGAGGCTTGTGAGAAGTGGCTGTCCGAGTTCTTCGCAAATAATTAAATCCGATAAATGTAACACTTTTTATAAATAATTGAATGATGAGCGAAAAGGCGGAAGGGAGATATTTCCCAATCTAATATTTTTAAAATGCAAAAAACAAAAAATTTATTTGTTGAAAATCCTGACTACCCCCGACCCCTTAAGTTCTTCGAAGAATAATTCATCGATATCGGTCACTTTTAACCACCTCTTCGTTGTCGTTGAATTTCCTTCCCGCGTCTATTCTTTTAAGATCTGAGAATAAAAAGTCGTTAATGCGTAATGCGGAGAATGCAGTGGTTGTGGATTTGTATCACGGTGGCTCTGCCCTTATGTTTCTGCACGCTTTAGATTCGATTCAGCGAGTGAAATTCATTCAAATGACTTTCGATTGCACTCTGGAGTGAATAATGTGGGATCTACCACGATTGAACAGCTCCAAACATCTGCAGTTTGTTGTTGTTGTCTTAACTGTTTATGAGTTTGCTAAGTACTCATTTTGCGCAGAGCTTTCGCTTATTCACGAATGATTTCTTTTTATAAATTCCAAATGTCGGTTAGCTTGATCAAATTTATTTTACGGTCATACAAAATTTTTATACTCTCGCAACAAATGTTGCTAAAGAGAGTATTATAGTTTTGTTTACATAACGGTTGTTTGTAACACCCAAAACTAAACGAGTTAGATATAGGGTTATATATACCAAAGTGATCAGGGTGAGGAGTGGAGTTCAAATCCGAATGTCTGTCTGTCCGTCCGTCCGTCCGTCCGTGCAAGCTGTAACTTGAGTAAAAATTAAGATATCTTGATGAAACTTGGCATACTTATTTCTGGGCACCATAGGAAGGTTGCTTTCGAAAATGAGCAAAATCGGACCACTGCCACGCCCACAAAATGGCGAAAACCGAAAACACATAAAGTACCATAACTAAGCCATAAATAAAGCTATGGAAATAAAATTTGGTATGAAGGATCGCACTATAAAGGGGGAGTGGGTTTTTTCTCGCAAACCAATAAAGTTATATAAACCAAACTTTCTGCAGTCGTTTTTTTAGCCACTTCCTATTGCAGTCCAAAAATGAAAGAAATCGGATTATAACCACGCCCACCTCCCATACAAAAGTTAGGTTGAAAATTACTAAAAGTGGGTTAACTCATTAACGAAAAACGTCAGAAACACTAAATTTCACATAAGAAATGGCAGATGAAAGCTGCACTCAGATTTTTTTACAAAATGGAAAATGGGCGTGGTATCGCCCACTTATGGGTCAAAAACCATATCTCAGGAACTACTCGACCGATTTCAATGAAACTTGGTTTGTAATAGTTTCCTTACATCCCAATGATATGTTGTGAAAATAGGCCAAATCGCTTCTCAACCACACCTACTTTCTATATACCAGAACTTTGAAGACAATCTGAATCGTTTACATTACAATATATAAAGTAAGCACTAGTGAAGATATCGGTGCAGAACTTTGCACAAATACTATGTTAATAGTTTTTAAGGCCGCATATATCGAACACGAGGACCTGGGTGCTTCTAACCTAATATTATGGTTTCCAACTTTCAATGGACTTTATACAATATATATGACGAATATGTGGGTCAAATTGTTTATTATATAATATAAATAAAGTTAAATATATAAATTGCGAGAGTATAAAATGTTCGGTTACACCCGAACTTAGCCCTTCCTAACTTGTTTTTGATGTTTTCATGCGTAACTGCTTCTTATGGTAGTGCACAGCGTTACTGACCACTGGGTCCATATGGCCTGCCTGACATGATGCAGACCACAAACATCTGTTTTCATCAGTATTTCTTCGATCAAAAAGTAATGTTATCTCAAAAATTTGTTCCAAAACATGCGTAACTCAATTTTTCCTTACTTCGTTATCTCTTATGACCTTATATGTCCAACAGCCGTAATATTTGTACATATGCCTTCTGAAGCTTTGGATTCAATTCTAGTGGCGCTAACACTCAAAGTAAGGCATTCTGAATGGTCCATACGTCCTTATGTTATATGTGAAGAGTTTCTCTCTTTTATCAAATCTTTTTTTATGCTTCTTTGAAAGAATTTTAATAACTTCAAGTTCAAACAGAACTCAAACTTTCAATTCACAGCACGACTCTGTGCCACTTCAAATTGCCACCCGCAAATGTTGCAACAAGCAAGAACGTGGCACGTGAAGCGCTTGCTAAAATGTACTACAACGACAACAACAAATTTATGCATGATATGAATTTGTACTTGAATTGCTTTTGTTTTTTTTTTTGTTGTTGTATTCTTATTTTTCCTTTTTCTTTTGCAAAATGCAAAATTAAGAGTTCAATAGCAAAAACTTAATCAAATGCCAGAACATAACGACAACAACAAGTATTTTTGACATCTCATTGTCATAAGAACTGAGCCGCCGCCATTTACTTAACAGTTTATGGCGACATGAAAATCCAAATTAAAATAAAATAAAAACAATAATGAATGCAAAGCAAAACATTGCGACAAATAAAAGTAAAAAAACAATAAAACAAATGCTTAGAAAATGCTCGAACTGCATTTTAATAGCTTTGAAGCGCGCCAAACGTTTTAATAGAGGTGACATTGTGGGGCGTCGCATTTGCATCGCATAGAAACACAATTTATGCGCGTGTTGCACGCAAAGTGGCCAAATCGCCCCTGGAATGCAATGCGATGCGGTGGCGCTACGAGTACTTCGTGCTGTTGCCATGTGCCACTGTGCGGGTGTGTCCGGCTGACGGCATACAATGAACTTGTAGGCAATTCAATGGGTTAAGTGTGTGCATTAGGGAGGTTCTTATTTTTAAGAAAGGAAAAAAATTGTGTATATTGCACCAACAACTTCAAATTTCATCTCCAAAACTATTACTGGGTTTGACTTGAATTTCAGAATAATATTCTAGATATGTTGTGCAATTTAATAAGACAAAAAAAGTTCTTGAGACCATAAATCCCCTTAAATATAATTTTTTCACCAGAGAGCAGCCCCTAAAGATAAATGGCGAATCGATGGGGCTTTTTTGACCTTAAAAAAATTATTCTCGGCATAGACTTATATAGTTTTCTTTTTTCAAAAAAGTGTAACATTTATTCTGCCCTGTACTCGGATTTTCAAATTGTGAGTGAGATATGACCTGCATAATGAGAAGATATTTCATTATTATTTTATCATGTATAAAATGAAACACATTTAAAGAGGTAATGCAGCATGTGTATAATGTTGAAATATAAAAAGGCAACATTTCCATCGAGAAAAGAAAACGCTATTAGGTGGAAAATGGCTCTATTATGTCTTCACTAATTCCATTAAAAACCCTCAAATTGTTATTACTGCAAAATTTAGTGCCACCCTAATGTATATACATATGATTCTAATTGCATATGTTAATACCTACAGCAATTCGCAGCAACATTTTTTTTCGGCTGACAATTATTGGCCTACTGCACTGTATTTTTTGCAAACATTTTTGTAAACGTAATTGATTCGTTTCCATGCGACAGTGTCTCCCACAACTTAACGCAGCGCCATTCCAATTCACTCTCGTTGTAATTGTGCGTGCCTGCCACGCCCGCCATAATTCTTGAATTGCTGGTAATCAATTTAAAATCGCAACGACAATAACTTGTTGACTAGCAGCACGTAAGCGTGCTGTTTCCTTCGTGCCACACTCGGCTGTCACCAGCAACAACTTGACAGATTCGTGATTAAGCAGACATTAGAGTGGTGCTTAGGAGATTTAATTTACAGGATTTTAGTTGGTAGCTAATTGCGCTATTATTTGTGTTTTCAAAAATAATTTTTTTTTGATTTTTTTCAAATTTTTTTCAAAATTATTTTCAAAAAAGTTTTGAAATTTTTTTTCGTATTTCTCGGTTAATTATATAGATATTAGTTGAAAACAAAGTGTGTCGTTGTTTGTGTTTTCAAAAATTATTTGAAAAAAAAAATTTCGAAAAAGTTTTGAATATTTTTTTTTCTCGTAAACGGTCCCACCTTACTTTTGCAATTTTTACTCATTCATACGAATATATATACATACATAATAATGCACATATTTAGAAATATTTTTGCGTGCGTGCACATATTCCAGTGCAATATGATCAATCACCCATTGTCGATTGCTTGGCTCATTGCCCGATTCATGTAAATGGCTAAATGACGACCGACGGCCGGCTGTTTTTACATACATACATACAAATGCACATGTTCATATAAATTAAGTCCTCAATGTACAGCTTATGGTATCTTATTTGCCAAGCAATTTGGCAATTTGCGATTATTTTGCATTAAATAGCTGACAGTTAGCATTTTGTTTAGATTTATCATTAGCGATTTTTTTTTTCAAAGTGGTTGTTATTTTTGTTGACAGTTTCACAAGTGTAGCGTTTAAAGTGATTTGTTTCTAATCGTGAATTATTATGCTTTGTCGGCTTTAATCTCAAATGTCATGTATTTCACGTAAGAAATATATATTGCTGTCAAATTGTTTAAGAGAGCTGACAAAGTTTGTATCTAAGTATAAAAAAATAATTGCGTTCGGAAAAGAAAGAATTAGGTTTTTTATGTTATACGGGGAATAACCGACTTAAAAAAAATATATATTTTTATTATTATTTTGTAATATTTGCTGCACTATTACTATTCTCATTTAGTTTCATTTAAATTCCTAACACATTCCCTTTCTAAAGCCACAAATACAATTATTATTACTTCCAAGAAACATTATTTCGAAATCAAATTTAATAATTTTTATATGAAAAAAAAACACTTATTAATAGAATTATATAAGGCACTTGTGTGAAAATTTATCTAGAATTCAAAAAGTTTAATATTGTCGAGGAAAACAATACTAAACGAATTTGAAATGAGTATTCAGTAGCTTTTCAGCAGAATATACATATTTAATATATTTATACTCTCGCAACCTGTTGCACAGAGTATTATAGTTTTGTTCACCTAACGGTTGTTTGTGTCACCAAGAAATAAAAGAGTAAGATATGGGGTTATATATTTTTTTTTTGAAAAGTGGGCGTGACCCCGCCCCCAAATAGGTTTTTTGTATATAACTCGCAAACCAATGAAGCTATATACACCAAACTTTTTGTAGTCGATTCTCTTACGTACCCCACCACACCCCATGAAAATAGTTGAAATCGGATAATAACCACCTCCCATACAAAGGTTAGGTTGAAAATTACTAAAAGTATCCTATATATATAAATGATCAGGATGACGAGTGGATTTGAAATCCGGATGTCTGTCCGTCCGTCTGTCCGTCTGTCCGTCTGTCCGTGCAAGCGATAACTTGAGTAAAAATTAAGATATCTTAATGAAACTTGGAACACACATTCCTTGGCACCCTGAGGAGGTTGCTTTCAAAAATGGGCAAAATCGGTCCACTGCCACGCCCACAAAATGGCGAAAACCGAAAACCTATACAGTATCATAACTAAGCCATAAATAAAGTTATGAAAATAAAATTTGGAACATAGGATCTCATTAGGGAGGGGCACATTTAGATGTAATTTTTTTTTTGAAAAGTGGGCGTGACCCCGCCCCCAAATAGGTTTTTTGTATATAACTCGCAAACCAATGAAGCTATATACACCAAACTTTTTGTAGTCGATTCTCTTACGTACCCCACCACACCCCATGAAAATAGTTGAAATCGGATAATAACCACCTCCCATACAAAGGTTAGGTTGAAAATTACTAAAAGTGGGTTAACTCACTAACGAAAAACGGCAGAAACACTAAATTTCACATAAGAAATGGCAGATGGAAGCTGCACTCAGATTTTTTTACAAAATGGAAAAAGGGCGTGGCGTCGCCCACTTATGGGTCGAAAACCATATCTCAGGAACTACTCGACCGATTTCAATGAAACTTGGTTTGTAATAGTTTCCTTACATCCCAATGATATGTTGTGAAAATAGGCCAAATCGGTTCACAGCCACGCCTACTTCCTCTATACCAGAACTTTGAAGACAATCTGAATCGTTTACATTACAATAAATAAAGTAAGCACTAGTGAAGATATCGGTGCAGAACTTTGCACAAACACTATGTTTATAGTGTGGCAGCCCCATTCTAAAAATCGCCAAAATCGGACCATAGGTTTTCAAGGCCCCATATATCGAACATGAGGACCTCGATGCTTCTAACCTAATATTATGGTTTCCAACTTTCAATGGACTATATACAATATATATGACGAATATGTGGGTCAAATTGTGTATTATATAATATTAATAAAGTTAAATAAATAAATTGCGAGAGTATAAAATGTTCGGTTACACCCGAACTTAGCCCTTCCTTACTTGTTTATTTTCATTTTATTTCTTTATTTTATAAAATCTCACGCAGAACTCTCAATTAATTATGAATTTATTATTAAAATTATTTCAATTATTATTGATTTTTTTCTCATGTGCTAAATTCTAAATAAATAAAAATTGTTTGAAGCCATTAGGAGATGTCTAGCTTTGAACTACATAGTATATATTGGTCGAAAAACATACGTTTCTCAATACAAAGGGAATGCTTTTCGCCAGCCGAGCAGAGTAACTCTCAAACTCTTGTGCTTGAGAGCATTAATACATGCTAGGCATATTTAATCAGTAATCTGGTTTTGGTTTATGATAATATCGATAACTTGTGCAGTAATTGAGATTTCTTAATGAAACGATTATGAATGGTATACGTGTTCCTTGGCACCATGGAGAGCGTTGATAATCGAATGATCGGTACGGAAGACCACAGTACAATGATGAATATTTCACGATTTTTTTTGGAAAGTAATTGTGGCCTAAGTTTTCTTTACAGTAATATAAACTTCCAAATTTTATGTAGACATTCCCTTTAGTATCCTATCACGCCATGAAAATGAGTGAAATCGGTTATTAACCACGCCCACTCCACATTCAAAAGTTATGTTGAAAACTAGTAAAAGTGCGTTAACTCACTAATGAAAACGCGATAAGCTCTAAATTTCATAGAAAAAATTATACCGAAGGGATGATGTGAAGGGATGCAGGTCTGAAAATACGGAAAGTGACCCACTTTTGAGTCAACATCTTATTTCAAGAACTACGTAGCCAAATTTGTCACATATCACCAGGCACCCTGAAGTTACGAATGAAAAAGTGGTGAACTCAGAATTACATTCGATTGGTTCACTTTATTATGTATTTATGTATAAATCAAGAACCAGAGAATATTCTAGAATAAAAATTGTCCACGAGTATAGTATACCATTGTAGCTGTGACATCGCTCATCTAAAAATGTTGGAAATCTGTTAACCATCTAGACGGGAACTTCATAATATCACCCTCGTAGAACTTTACATCACCTAGGTCGTTCGCCATAGACAGGAACAAGTGGTAATCACTTGGCGTTATGTCCGGACTATATGGTGGATGCGATAAAACCTTCCATCCGAGCTCTATAGCTTCTCACGGTCGAGAAGGTTTTTTTGCGTCAAATCGTGCAGCACCCAAACATCAATCTTTTTTGTGTATCCAGCCACATGCCGGTTCAACTCGATGTTTTTCATGACTTGATCGGTATTCGTCGTCACAGGACTTCCGCCGGCTGGCTTATCAATGCTTATCCGCTTTAAATCATCGAAACCATTCCTCCGCAGTTCAAAGTGATACCATTAATCTCACGGAAGGTTTTTCTAGCGGATTTGCCTTTAACGAAGGGAAACTTTAAAACAACGCGAATTTCGGAGTTAGTGAACTCCATGTTTACACGTCTATAACTGTTGAACGCAATATCCAAACAAATCATGGATAGCGTCATTTTGTAGGTTATGTCGAGACCTTGCAAAGATGTATAGCATTACCAGATAAGAGCTCTGTAGCGCTTTATACATAGCCGCGAAATTCAAAATACAAAAAGGCGGACCTAATATTTTAAAGAAATTCAGAGGGAATCTTTTTCTTCTTAAAATGTGTCTCTGAGGCAAAAATTGTTAAAATCGGGTAATTACTTCCTCTTGCTGCCATATACTTCAACATTAAGTTTTTCAAGCATTTCATGGGCTCATATGATTTTGACATTTTTTAATTCTCATCAATACGTCAATAATTGTTTATGATAAATATAGAAACGTTTAGTTATTTTGATTCGTCAATAAAACAAACAATGAAGCACTTGAGTAAGCAAACTTTTCGATTTCTACCCACATACATAACTACATGTATACACGTATTTGCTTGATTATGGCATTTATTGTATATTAATTGCAATAGAACTGCTGAAATGCCATTGCCATTATGTCACACAAATAATCTATTAAACAAAAACAAAAAACAAAATCATAAAGTTGCTGCTGAGTAACAATTATCGCGCGTAAAAATTACTAACATTAAATGTGTACATATGTATGACGAGAACGCACTCGCACTCACTTGCTATTAAATTCCAAAATTTTATATGCCAAATTAGTAGTCAACACCCGAAATTTTTTTTGGACGAGCATTTACAACAACTCAGCCGATATTCAAATCACTAATTATGCTTTAAATGCTTTAAATACATTTTTATTCACTAGTTAAACAATTACACGTAATGTATGTATGTATGTATGTCCGTATAAAATATTCTTCAAAAAGCTTCGTAAGCACACAGCAGGGCACCTTCCCTTGGCAGTGGACATGTTTGGCATTTAAAATTTTTATTTTTATTTTTTTTATATTCTAACTGAGTACACTAAAACTTTATGTTGTCTACTAATTTTTGTCGTTTTATTGCTAACCAGTTGCAGCGCTGCTAACTTTATCAGCGATCATAAACAATGCCTCGCATTTTGTCTACAAATATGTCACGATTTCTAGACTAAATAGTGGCGCTTTCCTCATTTGGCGGCATTTAATGTTCAATTAATTGTGTGGTTTAACTTATGGCTAATTGACTACTATAAATGGTAGATGGACTACATAAGGAAAATTATGTCATAAATGTACCAAGAATTTCGATATCCATCAACCAATATGAGTCAAGCCCTCAAGCTGCGATATTACTTGGCGGTATTCGGCGAATGTGAGGCTTTGAAACTGAGATATTATTTAGGGGTATTCAACGAATTCTTTAATGCTCGATTAAAATCTAGAATAATTAAGTCTAACTAATATTGTTTTTCAAAGGAAAAGCCAGATTAATTTTAAAACCAAAATTGTTTATCTAAGCGAGTTAAAGCCTTGAAACAGTTTTCAGAAATTGATTATTAAATTGCGTTCTTAGAACTAATAATCTCGACGTAATCCTCCTTTGGAGTTAGAAGATTAACAGTGAATATATCTTTTCTTTAGAATATAAGTTATTAGGTATACTGTTGATTTCCTCGGCTTATGATAACCAAAATACGAAAAATATTATTATCTGTTATAAAGGGGGTTTCAAAAGGGACCCTTAAATAAGTAGACCGATAGAGACAGCAAATGACGTCATATTCTTTTCCGCTCTTTTGAGATTTCTCTTCAGTAGGGTTTGCCATTTCATCATGGAAAGATATACGATCCAACAACGTATCGAAATTATCAAACTTTACTCAGTGGCCTCAATTTTAAGAGCGCTACGTCCCTAAGTAGGACGATGAGGCTCATTTGTCTTTGTCATTATCAATCTAAATATGCGTTATTGGTCAGGCAGCAATCACGTACTCCATGAGCCACCAATGCATCCGGAAAAATTTACGGTTTGGTGCGGTTTATGGGCCGGTGGCGTCATTGTGCTGTACTTTTTCCGTGATAATCAAGACGAGCACGTTACTGTGAATGGGAATCTCTACCGCTCAATGATAACCGAATATTTTTGGCTCGAATAGGATGGTATGGATATGGACAATATGTGATTCCAACAGGAAGGCGCCACAAGCCACACATCGAATGTCACAATCGATGTTATGGAAAACCAAGTTTGGTGAACTTATTATCTCACGAAATGGCCCAGAATTTCATTGATATCCCAAACCTTTTTTAGTGCTTTTATTGAAAAGCCCTTTACTTATCCAAATTAAATTAAAAATTTGGATATAAAATTAAAATATTGCAACATGAAAAAATCAGATGGAATCCAAATTGTGTTATATAGGAAATAGGCGTGATTGTTAACCAATTTCACCCATTTTAGGGACATAACATCAAGATATCAAGAAAATGTTATGTACCAAATTTGGTTGAAATTTGTCTTTTTGTAGAAAATATGGGCCCAAATCTGTCGTGAGTGTGTAAGTCACACTAATTCTTTATACAATTTCTTTAGTGATAATGAGCAAAAATAGAATGTGGTCATGCCAAAAATATGCGCTGAATGCACGATGTGTTTTCTGGAGCATTTGTGGCTTCTTGTTATCAGGCTAATTTTGATAATCGTTAGTCAAGTACATTACTAATCATACATGTGTACTATATGTTGATTATAGTAATTAGACTACTATCAAGTTTCACTTTTAGATTGTTAGAAGTAAGAACTTAAACATTTATATATACCCACGAGTATGTAAATTTGTACAATAAAATATTTATAAATCTATAAATGCAAACATTGCTCCATTGATTAAAATTGTTTTATTATGTCTGTATGTATATTTTTTTAAATTTTGATTGAATTTAACTAGAACCTTCATATGCAATTTATTGGTATCAAAAATACTTTTCCACAGCAATCAATCACCGTATAACATAAACACACCCAATACAAACGTGTATAGTATGTAATGAAATGGTAAAAAATGTGTTTACTTTTACAAAATTGATTTTTATTAGCGTTTTTCGTTTGCGTGTTGAGTGGTAAATGCGAATTGAAATTTAACTGGAGCAGTATAGAGGTCAAGTGCATTTATGTTATGTTATAGATATTACATGGAGATATGTACATACTATACACTTGATATTACATATGCGGTTACGCACCGGCGCATATTTCACTCTTCACACCCATTCTTACAACCATATTTATTATGTATGCACTGTGTATGCTTCCATATTTTCAATTACAAGGCTTTCGTGCCTGTAATAAAATTCGACAGAATTTTCGTGAACTTGTGCTTAACTGACTGAAATATGTAGTGTGTATACTATGAGTACTTTAAATGCAACAACAAATAATGTAAACAATTCTTATTAAGTACTGGGGTGTGTAGCTATGTACGTACACTTTTATGATGTAGTGTTAGATATTTTGGTATTCGAAATTTTTTAGTGGTCCTTTGGAATAAATTGAAGAAATTTTTCCAAAAGAAGCCCAAATTCTGAATGAAAAAAATCGAAAAAATATTTGAGAAACATAAATATTGTTGTGGATCTTAAACTTTCGGGATTACTTACCATAACTCGGAAGAACAGCCAATACTTTCAAACAGCCAGATGTCACATATGAATATTAGGCGAATTCCTAAACAAAATTAAAAAAAAAGGTTATATTTCGAGTGGAGTTAAAGTCCAGATTTCTGTCTGACCGTAAATCTGTCAGTCTGTGCAAGCTATAACTTGAGTAAAAATTGAGATATCTAGATGACTGGGTACACGTCTTTTTTGGCATCATAGGAAGGTTACCAAATGGGCACACTGCCCCGTTCACAAAATGGTAAATGTAAATTGTTTGGGAAAGTGGGTGTGGCCCGCCCCTACTCAGTTTTTTGTGCATATCGTTTAAACTTCTAGTGATATATCTACCAAACTCACTAGAGTCATTTCCTTTGAACATTTCCTTATACAGTCTAAAAATGGAGACAATCCGATTATAACTACTACTACCTCCCAAACAAAGGTTATGTTGAAAACTACTAAAAATGCTTTAATTCAGTAAGAAAACCACCAGAAACCTTAAATATCATGGTAAAGAAGGCAAAGAAGAGCATTACTCAAATTTCTATACAAAATTTTAAATGGGCGTGTCGCTGCCCACTTATGGGTCAAAAATCATATCTCAGGAACTACTCGACCAATTTCAATAAAATTCGGTTCTTAACATTTTCCTGGCATCTCAATGATATGTTATGAAAATAGCTCACATCGGTTCACAACCACGCCTACTTTCCATACACAAGAACTTTGAAGTCGATCTAAATCGTTTACTTTACAATATATAAAGTAAGCATTAGTGAAGATCGCAACAGAAGTTTGCACAAATACTCCATTTATAGTGCTACATCGCCCTTATAAAAATCTAAAAATTGGTCCATAAGTTTTCAAGGCCCTATATATCGAACATGAGGACCTCAGTGCTTCTAATTTATTTTTTTTTACCGAGAATATGAGTAAGTCTCTTAGATACTTTTAAGAATTTCAGAGAGAATATTTTTCATCTAATAATATGTCTCCGTGCCAAAAATTAGTGAAATCGAGTCATCTCCCATATACCTAATATTAGGGTTTTTAAACTTACAATGGACTTTATACCATATACATCCATACATATATTCCGAAAATATGGAGCAAATTGTGTGTAATAATAAATAATTGTGTGTAAAATTAAATAAATAAATTACGAGAGTATAAAATGTTCGGTTACACCCGAACTTAGCACTTCTTTACTTATTTTCAGAAAATTACTTTAAAGAAACATCAATTCATCTCGTCATAAAGATATTTTATATGCCGTTAGGTGAACAAATCTATTTTTCTCTGTTCAGCAAGTTGCGTTATTATTCAAATAAAATACATATGTATATTTGATTGTGCTTGGCACTTAAGAGCTACGCAAACTATAGGTACATATATAGCATTTGCTAATGTTTATTGCACTTCAAAGGAATGACAATAGAATAAATGAGCTTCGCAGATATTTTGAAGCAACAATAACAACAACTAGCAAACAAAATTATCGCTGAAATGATTTGCGAGCAAGCGAAAAAATAAATTAATTCCAGTTTTCAATTTGATGGAATTTCATGCAACGACGTCAGCAGATAATGTAGTGTCTGGGTTTCTTCTGCAACAGCAATAGTTTTTTTTTCTATTTATAAATTTATTTTTATTTTTTGTTAATGCAAAAAAGTTGAAATATTCCAGTATGCAAAATTAGATATGTTTTTTTTTTTTTGAAAATTAAAGCAACAGTGATGATAAATGAGATCATAATTATTTAAGATGCCATATTAAAGGAATTAATGTTTGACAGCAGCGGAGAGGAGGGAGTGCTACACTTTTAAAAAATAATGCAAATGCCAGCAACTAATCGACTTGAATTCAAAATTAGAAAAAAAATAAAAAGAATATTGAAAAAATATATTAATTATTAAAAATAAAATTTAAATTCACCCAAAGCAAAGCAAACAACCACTCAAGATTTCAGCAAACAAATTTGGCATTGCAGCAACAACCACATTGAAAATAACAATTTACATTTGTTTGCAAAAAAAATGGAGTTTGGCTAATTTTTGATGCTTTATTCGCATTCACAATCAATCAAGCCATCAAAACCGTCAATTATTTGAATAATGCTGCAGTCAAACAGGTACTTGAAACAATCAACAAGACACTTAGTGGGGCAGTGGGTAGCTGAGTCAATGATTTAATTGTTTTATTTGCCAAAAAAATATATGTACAAGAAAAAATAATAATAAATGAAAAACATGAATTCATCAGT
This sequence comes from Zeugodacus tau, assembly GCA_031772095.1. Taxonomy (NCBI): domain Eukaryota; kingdom Metazoa; phylum Arthropoda; class Insecta; order Diptera; family Tephritidae; genus Zeugodacus; species Zeugodacus tau. The sequence goes on along the minus strand of CM062652.1, from coordinate 17,460,236 downwards.
CCACTCACCAGCGAATAAATCATCGAGTTAAACGAGATGTCATATCTCGTGACATCGCCCAGGAGATGGGAGTTAGTCAGCAAACCATTTTAAACCATCTTTAGAAGGTTGGATACACAAGAGATCTTGATGTTTGGGCGCCGCATGATTTGACGCAAAAAAATCTTCTCGACCGAATCAACGCCTGCGATATGCTGCTGAAACGGAAACGGAACACTTTTGAAGCGGATGGTGACTCCTGCCGAAAAATGGATCACATACGACAATATCAAGCGAAAACGGTCGGGATTGGGAGAGAATCATCCACTATGAGCTGCTCCCATATGGCCAGACTCGTAATTCTACCATCTACTGCGAACAACTGAACCGCTTCAAGCAAGATATTGACCAGAAGCGTCAAGAATCGGCTAACAGGAAGGGTGTAGTGTTCCACCAGACAACACCAGACCACACACTTCGTTGATGACTCGTCAGAGGATATGGGAGCTCAGATGGCAGCTTTTTATCGCATCCGCCATATAACACGGACATAGCGCTAAGTGATTACCACCTGTTCCTGTCCATAGCCAACGCCCTTGGTGGTGTAAAGTTGAACTCAAAAGTGGCTTGTAAAAAGTGGCTGTCCGAGTTCTTCACAAATAAGGATGGGGGCTTCTACGAGGGGGGTATTATGAAGTTACCGTCTAGATGGAAACAGATTATCGAACGAACGGGGCATATTTGAACTAAATCCGATCACTGTAACACTTTTTATAAAGAATTGAATAATGAACAAAAAAGCGGAAGCGAATATTTGCCAACCTAAGTAAATTGCCATATTAAGTAAATATTTCCATTTTAACAGTATACAGTAGAAACCTTGGATATCCTCTTCTTTTCACTTGTTTTTTCTCATGTTTAAAACTCTTACTGTAAGAGAAAATCACTTACTTAAATATTTTATAATTGGTCTCAATTGGTCTCAAAATTTGGTTCTTGCATAGTTTATTTTTTAGTTAAATATATATTCTCACAAACTATTCAATTAATTTCAACTAATTTCTTGATATAGAATCCCTGTGAAGTATCATTAGCTTAGCTTACTTTCTATAAATCATCATTTCAAAATCCATCTGCTACTTTTACCTCACCGTATGTCAATCGTCGATCGTAATAAAAACAAGGAAAAACGTTAACTTCGGCTGTACCGAAGCTAATATACCCTTCACAGGTGCATTTCTTTTAGTAACTATGTGTTTAAGCAAATCTAAAGACGTAAGAAAAAATAAGTAAAAAAAAAGAAAACATTTTACTAATTCTTTTTAGCCGAGTTGTTTGCTAGAAACATTAAGGTTGTATAGTTAACCGATCTGACAATTTCTTCGGAGATTATATTATTACCTTAAGCCATGTCAAATTTCGTGAAGATACCACGTCAAATTCGAAAATTTTCCATACAAGCCCTTGATTCCGATCGTTCGGTTTGTATGACATGAACCGATGTGAACAATTTTTTCGAAGATTAAATTATTTCTACGAACAATAACTCACACCAAATTTCGTGAAGATATGTAGTAAAATGCGGAAGTTTTCCATACAAGCCCTTGATTCCGATCGTTCAGTTTGTATGGCAGCTATATGATATAGTGGTCCGATATCGGCAGTTCCGACAAATGAGCAGCTTCTGGAAGAGAAAATAACATCTACAAAATTTCAAAACGATATCTTAAAACTGAAGGACTAGTTCGTATATATACAGACAGACGGACGGACAGACAGACAGACAGACGGACGGACATGGCTAAATTGACTCAGTTCAACATACTGATCATTTATATATATACTTTATAGGGCCTCCGACGCTTCTGGGTGTTACAAACTTCGTGACAAACTTAAAATACCCTGTTCAGGGTTTTAAAAACACTTCCGGCTGGCTGGATACCGCATTTATTTCACATGAATTTCCCATTTGAATTCGCAAGCAATAAAAAATGTTAAAAAATTATTTCTTGGAAGTCTAATAAAGCGGTGAGTAATGACGATTGAGTTAAACGGAACAACCCTTGTTGCTAACATGCAGTCCAAATAAATAGCTGGAAAAAATAGGGGCCTCTAGGCTGGAATTTATTGTATTTTCTTCTTGGAAACTTCATGTCTTAGAAAAAACACCCTTTATAATAATTTTTTTTTTCCCAAAGCGAAGGTTCTCCAAGTTATGTTTCCGTTAGTGTTAATAAGAAATAAGAGTAATCAAAAAAGAAAAAAAAATTTTCTTCTTTGCAAATTATCGAATAATGCATATTTTTACAAATATATTACATAAGAATAAAAGGTGTTTGACCTTCACTCCGGCGTTTCGTATTACACAATGACCCAAATAAGATCTCAAAATATTTAGCAAATTTCACTTGATGACGTCAATGGCGCGTTAGTCGACCTCTAGCAGTTCCTGAGCGCAAGTAAATATTGTTAGTAAACATTTTCCTATGTATTACGTAAAATTGCACAATCACATTCTTAAATACAAACATAACTAACTAATAGGGAAATTTTCTATTTTAATTTTAAATTACATTTAAATACCACTGAATCACCGCTAAGTGCATACATATGAACTTCATATAATGCAAACAAAAATAAATTATAATATTATAAATAATAATATTTTTTTAACCGCGTCGATTACAATGACGTCGTTCAATTTGAATAGTCATAAATCTTAAATATTAGTAATATGAAATAGCTGTATAAACATACATATGTTTGCATGAATTCGTCACCCATAGCAACTATGAGTAGTCAGTATGCATGAGTGCTATTGATAAGTACTTTGCGAATATTTTGCAATTATTAATCTTCAGTACATGTTTGTATGTATACTGAAATGCATAATTTTGAGGTGTGTAACAATTAACATACAGTTACTTACTTATGCATATATATATAATATAATTTCGATTTCTGACTGCCACTTTCCACGCCTCATTCAGGCATTCAGCGCATTACTCAGTGATTACTTGATTACTGTGAAGTGTCATAATTCGTTTTTTATCGTTTTGCAAACACATATTTAATCTGTAATTAACATTTCTCAGCAGCTGATAAGCAGTAGCTTAGTTGATGTGATATGATATGTGGCACAGTTAGAGCATAAACAACTTTATTTATGCAAATTAAATGTTTGCGGAATATTAAAAAAACTGTGAAAATATTTTAATACCTTAAAGCAAAGGAATTTTTACGACATTTACTTACTTAAAATGTTGTTTGTTTCAGTTTTAGTCTAATTGTAGAATCTAGCAGAAATTCATAGCTTATTTTTTTTGAACAAACAACTGGTTTTTTCCTTAAAAGATGTTCTTTTTGTTGTTAAAATATAAGAAATAAACAAATTTCAGTTGCACAGTAGTAAAATCAGGTAGTAATTGTTATATTTATACCCTGAACAGGGTATATTAAGTTTGTCACCCAGAGGGAAGCGTCCTATAAAGTATATATATAAATGATCAGTATGTTGAATTGAGTCGATTTAGCAATGTCCGTCCGTCTATCTGTATATATACGAACTAGTCCTTCAGTTTTTAAGATATCGTTTTGAAATTTTGCAGATGTTATTTTCTCTTCAAGAAGCTGCTCATTTGTCGGAACTGCCGATATCGGACCACTATAGCATATAGCTGCCATACAAACTGAACGATCGGAATCCAGGGCTTGTATGGAAAACTTCCGCATTTTACTACATATCTCCACCAAATTTGATGTGAGTTATTGTTCGTAGAAATAATTTAATCTCCGAAAATTTTTTTCAGATCGGTTCACTATAGCATATAGTTGCCATACAAACCGAACGATCGGAATCAATGGCTTGTATGGAAAAGTACCACATTTTACTACATATCTCCACCAAATTTGATGTGAGTTATTGTTCGTAGAAATAATTTAATCTCCGAAAAAATTGTTCAGATCGGTTCACTATATCATATAGCTGCCATACAAACTGAACGATCGAAATCAAAGGCTTGTAAGGAAACTTTTCGCATTTGACGTGATATCTTCACGAAATTTGACATGGATTACTGCTTAAGGTAATAATATAATCTCCGAAGAAATTGTTCAGATCGGTTAACTATATAACAAACAACCCGGCTAAAAAGAATTAGTATAATGTTTTCTTTTTTTTTTACTTACTTTTTCTTACGTCTTTAGATTTGCTTAAACACATAGTTACTAAAAGAAATGCACCTGTGAAGGGTATATTAGCTTCGGTACAGTCGAAGTTAACGTTTTTTCTTGTTAATTACTCATATGTGTTCAAAAAATAACGGGAATTGTTAAATTTAGAATTTCACGGGTTTGAAGACTCCAATTGCCAATTTTTTTTTATTTTGTATGTTAATATTCGATTGAAATAGCTAAATATGAACTGCGTCAAATTCTTTTTTTTAATAATTTAATTCGAAATCCGCCAAAACCACTAAGAAAGCAACAAAAATATTCCGGTAAAAAATCAATTCGTTACACGCATAACTAATTGCAAACAAAAAGTGAGACTAGAGAGCGCTGATTACACTTACTCATCTTGCTAGGCGCTTAACAGTCTATATGCGCTTACAGGTGTGCCACCCCCAATGCGTAGTCCGCCTTATTTGGGAAGCGCGATTGGCATTGCTTGCGTTAAAAAGAAATGTTTTTTTTTTTTGCAATAACCGTAAATGATATACAAAAGGTAATAATTTAGGGTTTATAACCAGTGAGTAGCATAAGCGGAATATTAATTTTTTGTTATGAAAAAAATTAAAATTTGTTTTTAAATAAAAAAAAAGAATTCAAACAAGTATAAAAATATTATAATTTAAAAAAAATATATTTAAAAAGAAAAAAAAAATTAAAATAATAAAAATAAAAAAAAAAAGATAATAAAAATATTTTTCTTTACGCAATTTAGGGTGCGAACCCGCGCCTTTACATGCCATTGAGCCCATAATATCACAAACTCTCATATACATATATAAATTGCTGTGAGTCAACAACAACACAAGTGCTGTTTAAATTCTCTCTGACTCTCTGCTAACTTAACTAACATAACCTCTGTTACATTCACTGTTATGCAGTTAACATTGTTTACTCATTTCCGATCGCTCACATATTTTATTAACTTTTTTATCCATATATTTTTGTTACAATTTGCTTTTCACTTTTTCTGCCAAACATTTCTGTTACTCATACTCATATTAGTACATATGTTTGTATGTCTGTCTGTTGTTTAGTTGAGTGTGGTGCGCGGCGTTTGCATTAGTTTGCGTTTTGTATTTGTGCTTTGCGCCAACTTTTCTTGCGCTGCAAATTCGCTACTGAATTCAGTTGATATCGAGCCGCGATCGCAGTTGGTACGCGAAAAAGTTGAAGACTCGCGAAATTGAATTTTTCTCACAAAATTGAAAAAATAAAAAATCATTATTTGGCGCGCTTAAGAAAAATCGAAAAATAATATATTTAAACTTAAGTGCAAACGAAAGAGAGTTATTTATTTGAAAGAACTTGTGATATTACGAATATTAAAACAATTTTTAAAAAAATTTTGGAAAAAAGTTAGTATTAATTGTGAAAGCAGTACATAATAAAAATAAATATTTTATTATATATATTTAAAAAATAATTAATATTATTTTAAACAATATTTTATGTGTATTTGCTATATAAAATGGTGTATAAATTTTATTTTTTCGAATACAAATATTTTTTTTAAGAGTGTATGGTTTGCTGGTTTGTAAGTAAGACTGTGCTTCGAAATTTTTGAGCAAGAAGTGGGAGTATTACAAGTAGAATAAAATAGATTTTTTTTATAAAAATATATTTAAAAAAATAATAACTTTTTTTAATTATATTTTTTATAAAAATTATTTTCTTTTAAATTATAAATTTTATAAAATTAAAAACAAAAAATTATAGCAATTTAAAATAAATCAAAAATATATTTCATTAATGAAAATGTATTTTATAAAATATTTTTTTTTATTAAAAAAATTATATGATTGTTCAGATTACACTTTATATTAAATTAGTTGCTTTTTTTTGATATTTTAGTGAAAGTTAATAATTTTTTGAAAAATTCTGAAAATTTCAAAATCAAAAACAATTCAAATTTACAAAAACAAAAATCTTACAATAATAACAAGGCTTCGTATGTATGTATGTTTAACATATTTCACGAAATATTATCTCCTAATCTCCACTTATTTTATTCAAATTTCATATAACGGTTATTTTTCGTATAAAGAGTCATACGCTTAACTTGAAATATCAAATTTTTTTATTCGAGTTTCAAATGTAAATATGAAAATATAACCCTTTGTATATGTGGCTGCAACTAGAAGGTAGTACAATTTCGGTTATGTCTGGTTGAAAATGTGCATACTTGTGTACAGGCTCTGATCATTGAACTATGAACGATAGCTTATTATTACAAGTGGAAATTATTGTTCTTAACCTGTAAAGAGAAAAAAAAGTCAGACCAAAAATCCATGTGAAATCACGGTCTGGAAGAAGTGAAGTCTAAAAATTTTTTTACGTTCGTATTTTTACAGTTATCTAGAAAAATATGCTGCCACTTGCTTTTCCGGATTTTTTGAAATTTTTAAAGTCATATTTCTAAGCTTTATTAGGAGCTTAAAAAACAAAAAATAATAAAATAATTAAATTTTGTATAATATAGCGCAAAAAATATTCAATTTGAGGCTTTTTGAGAATTTCTTCCAAAACGTCAAAAAAAAACAATTTGTCATTTACTTAAAACAAGGAAACACCACTTCCTCTTAAATTGCTGAAGCTGCAGAAATTAGCTAATGTTCCGCATAAAAAAATTAAAAAAAAAGTTTTTTTTTCAGTCGTACTTAACTCAATGCCTGCATACTGTATATATATGCACACATGCTAATAAACTCGCTAATTCTGCTTGGTCAACAAAGAATTGCAACAAATTTCAACATAAATACTCAAGTATACAAACACACACACAAATACATATAAATATGAGACACAAATTGCAATTACCCTGCCAGCCAAAGGTGGTGAAAAAGCTGGTTAAACCGAAGTTTTTTAAACCCACAAAAGTGGTAAAAAAAGTGGTGAGTTTGCCATTGGCCAGCATAGCTGCTTGTGAGTTTTTTAACCACTATTCCCCTCACACGTACGAATACAAAAACAAAACAACCCAAACGTGTGCGTTGGTGTTCGTAATTGAAGAAGCATGAGGGGAAAGTGGTTAGGCCTGGCTGGCAGGGTACAGCAATACACAGACACACACACACATACAAACAAACCCAACTCAAATTGAGTGCTGCCCCTGACATTGCATTACAACATGTTTTTGGCAGCTCGTTCACTTGCAGCGGCAATAATTATAGTAAATCTGTTAATTCGCATATTTTATAAATGCATTACATACAGACGGAAAATTAATATACATCGGTGTGTGTGTGTGTGTGTGTCAAATAAAAGATCATTGTCCCTAGAATGGCATATAGCCATAACAATACTTTAAGCAAAATTTACGAAAACACAAACAACAAGGGGTGAACATGTTGGCAACAACGGCGACCACAACAAAGCGGCAGCAAAATTTTTAGGTGTTAAAAATTATAATTAGTTTCTTCGAAAAGTAATCTCGAACTAAACGATTTTCAGTTTTACATTTTGTAATGGCGTGTGAAATTGGAAAATTTTGTGGGATTTATTTTTGGAAATCTGGAAAATGGTTCATAGAAATGTTATAAAAAGATTATAGTGCAGCATTGAAAATTATTTGTTGTTACTCTGAAGTTTAATGCAATAAAAAAAAGAAAAAAAAGAAAAAAGAAGAAACGAAAAAGTATATAGGAGCGCAAGCAGAAAGTTTAATAAAGAAAATGAGAATAAATACATACGTATATTCAAGTAAAATATTTCATTTTTATTGGCAATTTGCAGCGTTGCAAGTCCAAAGGTCGATTTAAATTTTAATTTTTGTTACGTGATCGTTCATTGATATTTTTTCCACAAAAAAATTATAATATAGAAACCATATATATATGATTATTAGGCACCTTAGTATATGAATTATAAAATTTATAAAAAATATTTCTTAAAAAAATCTATTTTTTAACATTTTTTATATTAATTAAAACTTAAAAACTTTATGCATATAAAAATATAATTTTTTTATATTTTAGTTTTGTAGTTTTCCTTAATGTTAAATATAGCATAAAATATAAGGCATATAATTATGGCTTTATTTACCCTTTATCTCCAGGGAATCAGCTATTTAATATAGGAAAATTATTAATTATATATTATTATATATTATATAAAAAATAATACATTTACTCCAGTTAATACCGTTATTAAGCGGAATTTAATGCGAATATGGCTTTATCACTTAATGCATGCTGTTGCTATTAATTTACCTTTTATCTTTATGATTGCAATTAATGCATGAAATTAGTATTCAAATTCATTATCTCCTCATACATTATGTGTGTGATAAGCAGGAATTTCACGGTCGACCGTATGCTGATGCAATTGTAGCTAGTAGATAGCAGAGGAATGTGTAATTAATAACTAGATGTTTGTTAGCATACAAATATACATAGATGTATACATATATGTAAAATATATATGTGTTGTCGAAAATTTCAGTTGTGAGTACATAAATGTATAAACATATGTATATTTAATAAGAAAAAAATAATTAATTAATATTTATTAATTTTCAAATTTTTGGAAAAAAATTTATTTAAAGAAAAAATGCAAAAATTTATACAAATTAAAAAAAAAATAGTGAAAAATTTCAATTTTCAATTTAAAATTTTTTTAAAAATGTATTTAAAAACAATTAATTCAAAAAAATGAATTTAAACTCTGTTCAGTTTTCAATTAAAACAAATAATAGAAATTTTTTTTTAATTTATTTAAAGAAAAAAATTAAGAAATATATTTAAATAAAAAATAATAATATTTAAAAAACAAATTAGTTCAATTTGCTCAGTTTCCAATTAAAAATTATAGAAAATTTTATAAAAATGTATTTAAAGGATTTTTAATAAATAATCAGATTAGTTAAATTTGTTAAGTTTTCAATTACAAATTATAGAAAATCTTTTACAAACATTTTCATATTTTTTTAATACCCATAATTAAGTTAATTTTTTAATTTTTATTTGTTATTTAAGCTACCAAAAAATACAATATTTTTTTGATAATTTTAAAATATACGAAAGTAAAAAATTAATAAAATTTATTTAAATTATAAAAAAATAATAATTAAGAAAATAGTAAATTTTGTTAAATTTTTAATTCAAAATTATAGAAAATTTTATAACAATTTTTTCAAGGAAAAAACAATTTTTTTTTTGTATTTATTAAAAAACTGAAATTTTTCAATTTTAAATTTCAAATTTTAGAAATTGTTGAAATGAAACAAAAAAAAAGATAGTTACATTTTCAAATTTTTTTTATAAATTATTTAAATTTGTCTATTTTTATTTAACATTTAAACTATAAAAAATACAATTTAAATTTTTATTTGATAATTAATTTTTTTTGATAATTTTCAAAAGTAAAAAGTACAAAGTTTAAAAGTCTTTGTAAGCACCCATCGCGCTTCAATGAGAAATCGAATTCTCATCAATTAGGCAAACGAATCACGCCTATAATAAACTGGTAAACAAAAAGAAAGTGTAATAAAAATAGCGACAAACAATGAAAATTGAAAGTGTAACGCTAAAAAACAAGAAAAGATTTGAATAAAAAAAACTGCAATACGAAATATATTATATATAGATACATACATAGGGGGAAATGTGCCAAACAAAACACAAATTTGGCAATGGCTCTCTTGTTGTTGCAACTAAGAGAAATGAAGATATATCGGGGAAATTTTCTTTTTTTTTCCAATATTATTGAATTTATATTTATTGTATAATATAAACAATTTTTATTTTTCATTTCTTTTTATATTTTTTAACTTTTTTGCATTATTTTTCATATTTTTTATAATTTTTTATATAATTTTTAATCCTAATTGTATTCAATGTGTCAGAAAAGCGCAAAGGCAAAAACGGTGATTTAAGCTAATTTCTCGTGAAATATATTCTTTAACTTTTTTTTAGATTTTATTTTGTATTTTATTAGATAATTTGAAAAAGCTGATTTTTGCTTTTTTTGTTGAGTATAACTTAGATTAACCTTATTGACTTAAGTCAACTTAACGTATTATCATCAAATATTAATAAATTCAAACCATCCCATAAAATTTTTGGCTATAAAAGTGTTCTACTAAATATTATAAATTTATTTATTTTTATCGTGTTCGTTTTTGTATCCGTTATTTACTAGCAATAAATTAATGCCTTGCTAATCCGCCAGCGTTGACTTTCTATTCGCTAGAGATTTGTTTTCTGAAATTTATTAGAAGCACCTAGATGTGAGGTGTTTGCTAGCAGTATACTATAAATTGCCAATGCTATGCTTAAATTAGACGCTTGCTGAGATGTGACAAATGCATGACTCAAGTATTATTTTCAAAACAACGGGTTTCTCTGCATAACTAGAATAACCGATTTTTTTTAACAAACGCATAAAAAAGGCAAGAAATGCAAAAGCAATAAATAAAATCAAATTTATATTATGTAAACACACACCTGTATGTATGTTTGTATATATATTTGAGTTATAGAATAGTTCTATAAGAAACGCAAAACTAATCCAGTTGTTTGAAACGCTTGTGTGCGCAGGCGCAAATGCAGGTGACGCTGCTGAATTGTTAGAATTTTCAGCGCGCGATTTTTTTATCGATTTTATTTTATACATTTTTTTAATTTTTTTTATTCATCTTGTTGCTTTTTGCTCGTCTTTGCAATGTTGTCTCGCAGCTTCTGCGCTTTAGCTTAATTCACCTAAAAAAAAAACAAAAAAAATTATTCGCTTATCTACGCAGCGTAAATCATGCAAATTAATTTCTTTCCAATTAACTTTTAGTTCGTTAAAAATCGAATAATTCATGAAGATAATTTCTTATGCAAAAAAATTAAAATTTTTTGCCACAAAAAATAACATTTCAGCACAAACATGTTTTTTTTATCAGCGATGACATCATTTCGCGCTGTGCGAAAGGGTTTCTATGGGATATACTGCTGTTTTTTTATTTGAAATTCTGCTTGATTGGAGTCTACAAAAAAGTGAAAAGAACTAGCAAAATTTCGTAGAAGGTTCAATTTGAGACTTGAGACCCATAATAAAATTCTACTTCAAGAACTGTTGACAAAAACAGAGGAAAAAAATAACTAAATAGAAAAATATAAAAAATAATTAGAAATTTTTTTAAAGAATTGAGAAAAAAATTAAAAAAAAACAATAAAAAAAAAATTTAAATATTATAAACAAATTTAAATTCCAAAAAAGTTTTTTGTACCATTTTTTTAAATCGATTTTCTGCGCACGCCATCTCCTATTCTTGTTATTTCTATGCTACCCTTTCGATTGCGAATTTTTATCACTTTTTATCTGTCATCTAGGCAAGAGCAATCATTGCGTGGCGATGTGCTACCTAGCCACATATGTACATATGTATGTTCAAATGCGACTTACAGGCAGACAAAATAAAATCAATAATGCGGTTACGGTATCGACGAAATGTAGCTTTCATTAGTTATTCAAGCGTATGCTTATATACACCACATATTAAAAAGGCGGTGTGTGTGTCTTCGCATAATCTGGTTAGTAGACAAAACAGCGTTCTATCACTAATGCTGATCGCATTAAGAACACTTTATTTTGCGTTTTTCTATTTTTATTCGCTTAATTTTTGCTTTTGCAATTTATTTGTCTGTATCAAACGCAACAACAACAACACTGTCAACTCACTTAACCGGTTCGCTTGCCACACGACTTGCGCTGTTTTTGACATTACCCACGCATAGGCGCAAACTACAGTACTTCAATCAGCTGTTTTTGTTTTTGTTATTGCTTTGTTATTATTTTCATTAGATATACTTATGTTTTTTTTTCTGTTTACAGTAATCAAGCAGGCGAAAATTGAATTTTATATAAACTGGCTAGCATTTAAACTGGATCTCGTTTTTCGTTTGCTATGCGGAAATCATAAGCATTCTCAGCAATATTTGATTATGTAATTGCATTTTTTTTTCGTTTTTTGCATGAAAACATATCTTTCCACTTAACTAATTGAGTGCTTCATTATAAATATTTATGTGAATTAGGCGCCAGCAAGCAATTAAAAATGTACGTGTCGGTTGTCGTGGCGTATGAGCAACATTCGGTAAATGAAAAATATAATTTCACTTGCCTTGATTAAATTTTATTTTTTTAAGATAAATATATTCGATTTTTGTATATTAATTAATAGAAAAATCGAAAATATGAAATTAAGAGTTTATTAAGAAATATGTTTTTGGCAAAAAAGTAGATTTTTATAATTATGGAACTATAAATATAGACCAAGTAGTTGCATTAAACAGCACTTTTTATATTAAAAACTCTCTTTGAAGTCCTTGAGTGCATTTTATTACATTTTTTCAAAGCTTTTTCAGCTTTAAATAAGTGAATATAAGCTTTTTTCGAAAAAGTATCGACGACATATTTAAAAGGATAACACATCCACACTTACTTAAAAAAATTTTATTTTTTTTCTGTAAACATTGATAGACCAAATATGGAACTATAAAAGACATATTTTGTGTAATATATGATGGGGTCTAGAATATTTTCCTAAATGAAAAGCAAAAAGTTAAAGTTCTCAATATTTTGGGCTTCATTTTATTAATTTTAATTTTGTTTATTGATCGAATATTGAAATAATTTCAAAAAAATAATTACAAACTTTATAGCAAAGTTATATTGCACATAACATCAAATTATATGAGTTTTATTTCTTCTTGTAAACCACAAGGCACCCTATATGTACATAAAATTTAATATTAAATTTATATATATTTTTTTAATTTTCTAAATTAATTTTTTATATTTTTGCTTTTACCAATTTAATTACACCCACAATTCTATTTACTTTTCAATTCATGCAAATCAGCATCTTTATCTCAAGTTATAATTTTTCACCAAACAAACAGCGTGCAAAGTAAACAAATGCAATTAATATGAATTTCGAAAACTCGGAAGAATAATAGTTAAAAAAAAATAAAAATAAAAACGCATCCACACATTTACTTTACAAAATTACAAAAATATATATTATAAATATACGGCTAGTAACCCCCTCTGCGTTGCATAGCCCAAGAATTGCCGTCAATGTGTCTGCTGTCAACAAAACGCAATTCAACACAATGAAGAAGCAAATAAATAAATAAATACCAACAAAAGACAACAAGCCAACAAAATAGAAAAAAAAATTAAAAACAAATAAATAAAAGAAGCAAATAAATGAGCGGTTAAATGCGGTCACGAAAATAGGAAATAAAATCTTATCAGCAATGCAAAATGTAGAACCACGTACAAAAGTATAAATATATATATATATATACATATATGTCTATTTGTGTGGAAATGAAAATGCAATTAAAAATGTAAAACAATGCAAAAAAGTGTGATAATTTTTTTTTATTTTCTTTATTGTTTAAATGAAAGTGAAACACGTAAACTAAGTATGTGAAAAGCTAATAAGAAATAGCGAAGCTTTGAAGGACACCAACGTGAATAGCCAATACTTCTTCACCTGATCACACTTTTGCAATAAGCAAGATAAAGAATAAAGATTAATGTATTGTTGTTGTTATTTTTATAACGAGGGTGCAACTTTTCTAATATTTTTTTTTATAAAGAAGATGCTTTTTGGTTGTAAAGAACTTTCAAAAGTGACAGCTGTCAATGTAAGCACCTTCATTTGACATTCGCGTTCAGTATACTTTGATAACTGTTGATAACTTTGATACTGTTCAAAGACAATAATGTTAAATAATAAAAAAAAACCGTCAATATTTTGACCTTCAAGTCAACTTAACCGAAGCACAGTTCTGGCTTCCAGGAATTTAAATAAGAACAAAATTTATATTTGAAAAGCAAACAAAGTCTCCAGACTCCAAATCATATTTCTTAGTTTTTTGTTTTTAGTTGAAGAACCAAAGCTTTAATAAGAGTCTCCAGGCACCCGTAAGCTGAAGGGTACGAAAAATAGTTGTCCCTATTTTTTTATAACTGAAGACGAAAGCAAAATTACTGTCAATAGTTGCTGCTAGACATAAATAATTAACGATACTTTGGTTCCTTGTACCAGTATCAATTGCCTAAGTGCTAAATAGTTCCAACAATAGGAATTAATTATTGGCAATCGACTCATTTTAAGAAATCGACCAAGGTGGTCAAGGTTGTTGTTATAAGACCGCGTGGCTTTTTATTTCACAATGATTTAATGATAGCGAGCATATAACAGTTCTTATCAATATTGCCTTTTGATTCCTAACATCAGTAGGGTTCTAAAGCTGGTCAATCTGCAGACCCTCGTCGTGAGAGGACATATAAGGCGCATTGAGAGGTTAGGTGAGTTTCAGAGGGTTATTTACAATTTTTTTTACAAAAGTTACTACGAGAGTATTATAGTTTTGTCCACATAAAGGTTGGTTGTAAGTTCTAAAACTAAACGAGTTAGATATAGGGTTATATATATCAAAATGATCAGGGTGACGAGAAAAGTGAAATTTTGTGAAATTTTTATTAACTAATTCCGAAAACTCAGCCGCTGGCATCTCATCTCCCATGACGTGTCAAAAAAAGGTCTGGCGGTGGACATCATAACTCATAATTGGTTCATCTAAAATCAGTAAACCAAACATATTTCGATAGTGCATGGATACATCTAGTTAATGAACGAAGGAAAAAGGAAAACAATTAAATTTGAATTTTTGTCATTATTTTAACCAAAAAACTCACTTAAATAAGAACGTAAAATGTTTGCCATATATTGACTCGAAAAAAATAGTTATACTAACTATAAAAAACCCTTCTCTTTGAATTATATCCCTCATTCTTACCCGGTTTGATTTGATATTTTTGGATAATATTTTAAACATATTGCACTATTTAATAAGACAAAATCGAAAAAAATCGAAATTTTGAAGCTCACCTAACTTAAGGGCTATTTAAGTATTCTAAGCGTTTAAATATATACGAAAGGAGCTCATTAAAGGAGCCTTCATTATTTAAGCTGTCTCTAAGCGGCTGCTAGATTTAATTTGTAGCTTTTACACATTAGAATTACTCTCAAAACACAAAAATTACGTAAAAAAAAGAAAACGAAGATCGATAATTAGAATCCTGTTTCATATAAAATATGGAATTTTATTTTTCTTCGGTTCCACCAAAACTTAGCACTTCCTTACTTGACTAAAGATTGTTTTGCTTTTCTATTTTCCTAGATAGTGTCTTCCCATTATTTCTACTTATTTTCTTGTTATAATTATTTCTCTTGTTAAAAAAACTGTGCATCAACGAAGATTACAACAATAATTAAAAATCAACTAGGTAAACAACGAAAAGAAAATATTACACAGTTTCTGTTTCCAACTCACTAAATATATATATATATGTTAATCTGAATGCTTTACATATTTGCATTTCCAAATGAGCTCACTCTGGCGCAGAATTGGGTTAACTGTAAAGTAATAAATTAAATAGGGAATTAAGTCCGCAGGGTGAATGAATTATACGCAAACACAGAAAATATGTACTAGAAATTACTATATAAAATAAATTTTCTGGTATTCTACTTTAATTTTTATATAAACAATTTTATATGTATACAATTTAACCGATTTCAACTTTTGCTTACTCTTTGCAGTCTGCAGATAAACCGTTGCAGTATGAATCGTAAATTTAGTAAGGCGTCCACGGCCTTGAGGTTGCTCACGGCCTTAATGCTACTCGGCGCAGTTGTAGCCTTTGATAGCACATTACAATTCGACTATCCTGGCCCCTATTGTGCTGTGAAGAATATGTGTTGTAAAAACCGGGAAGATGGTTGTGCCATGCCAATTTCAAGTAAGTTTTTCTATATTTTGCATTAAATATAGAGATTAAGCACCAAATTAGAGTTGCCGACTGTCAGAGAGATCATACATGCAGAGACCAAGGTTTTGAATTATAGAACTCTCATATTAGATCGATCGAAGAATTGCTGAGTTGTCATTTGAATTTGAAGGAATGCTACCGAGAGTGTTTCGTCCGATATTAATCTAGATCCGTGGACCAACTGTTGTGGAAATGTTGTTTTAAGTAGCCTGTAGCCAGAACTACATTTTGTTGTTAGATCTAATCTACAGCAGATAAATACAGCTATAAATGTCACGGCTGTTTAGTGAGATATAACAGTGGTCATAACAGTCTGTTATAGTCTGCTAAAGGTCTATGAAAAGTGGGTGCCTTGTGGGAGCATGCAATTGACCACCATGTTAAAAATCTTCGGATTGTTCTCGGAACCACCGTAGTTGTTGTTGTAGCGGTATACAACATTCCCCACATAGTTTTGAGGAATGCTACCGATTTGGCAGTCCTTGGCCTGAATAAAATCCGTGACCATTATAGTTTCGTAGAACCGACAGTCGAAAGAACGAATTCACTGTAGTCTCCGTATATGCCTCCAGTACCTTTTTATTTTTCAGAGACCCTAAGACAATGGGTAAATTTCTGAGACAAACCTATTATGAAATATTGTCCTATCGTGTCGTGGCCTCGTACCCAACCAAAGACCACATTTTATTGACCAATATATACATAGTTCATTGTTTTTATATTTTATTTTACGGTTTCTAAAATAATAGAATAATGGATTTTTATATCATACTTAATATATTATTTTCTTCAAATCAACAGACACACTCTGCTATTGCGATGAGTTCTGTGATCGTGATCTTTCCGCCGATTGCTGTCCCGATTATCATTCATTCTGTTTGGGTAAACCGGCTGAGATAATGCGATGCTACCACAATGGCGTCTACTTTAACAAATTCAATACCACAATGGATAATTGCAATGAGTGCCGTTGCCTGGACGATGGAAATGTCAAATGCGACAAAGATCTCTGCCTAACCGATGACAATTTGGTGAACAATGTGAACTCCATACATGAGTTAGGTTGGTCGGCACGTAAATATGGCGAATGGTGGGGACGTAAATACGCCGAGGGTCTAACATTACGTCTGGGCACAAAGGAACCAACATTCCGCGTCAAAGCGATGACACGTTTAAGCAATAAGGCAAGTGTTTTGCCACGTCAGTTCAATGCCGCGGAACGTTGGAGTACTTATGTCAGCGATGTGCCAGATCAAGGTGAACTAATGAGTGCTCGGAAGGCTGGAACATATTTTTAATATGTGCTATTTCTTTTTGTAGGCTGGTGCGGCTCATCTTGGGTGCTCTCCACCACATCGGTCGCTTCCGATCGTTTTGCCATTCAATCACAGGGTAAAGAAGTTGTACAGCTTTCGCCACAAAACATTCTGTCGTGCACACGCAGACAACAGGGTTGCAATGGTGGTCACTTGGATGCCGCCTGGCGTTTCCTGCATAAACAGGGGTGCGTACTTAAGCTACTAAAAATCTTGTGCATACAATAATTCTTGTTTTCTTTACAGTGTCTTGTCCGAAGAGTGCTACCCGTACACTGCCAGTCGTGACACTTGTAAAATAGCGCATGGTTCACGTCGTCGTTTGAGCTCGTACGGCTGTCGTCCAGCATCGCGTATCGATCGCGATGAATTCTACACAGTCGCTCCCGCCTATTCACTCAACAATGAAACAGATATTATGGCCGAAATCTATCATTCGGGTCCAGTGCAAGCGACCATGCGCATTTATCGTGACTTCTTCGCCTATTCGGGTGGCGTTTACCGACATACCGCGGCCAGTCGCAGCAGTCCGACTGGTTTCCACTCGGTGAAATTGGTCGGTTGGGGTGAGGAGCATGATGGCGTCAAGTATTGGGTAAGTTTCTTCATTGCTTATTTCATAAAAATAACTAAGCTCTCGCGCTGTTAACTCTAAGTAAATGTAAATTTTATATGAAATTTCTCACATCAGATCGCTGCCAACTCCTGGGGTCCATGGTGGGGTGAACACGGTTACTTCCGCATTGCGCGCGGCAACAATGAGTGTGGCATTGAGGAGTATGTCCTAGCCGCTTGGCCGAATGTCTACAGCTACTTCAAAACGACTTAGGCTCAGAGTGCCGAATAAGCAAAAATAATCTCGTGAAATTTTCCAATTACATTTTAATGGCTAATTAAACACACTAAAACATATGGAAGTTTTAAAGCTCAAGTAAATTTTTTTTTTTATAAACTAAATTAAAAAAGAAAAGGTATATATCTAGCATTGAAAGTGCGCATTCAGTTTTGTTAAGCCTCAGAACTTTAGTCGCCACTGTAGAATTAAGCAAAACAAACAAAAAAAAAATGGTATTCAAAACTTTTCTAGCTCTTAAGTAAATTTAGCAAGCAACTGCAACTGTTGTGTGATTGAAAATATTTAAACATATTTTTAACACTTTGTGCCTTATATAGTTGTAAAGCAAAACAAAAATAATTTTTTTGCTTTTTTTTAAATTTTGTTTTATTTAAAGTTCGCTTCTCACATTTGTATATGTCTATTTTTAGTGACGACTGTTCGTATATATTTTTGTTTAAGTATTTTTAAAACATATTTCTTTTTTAATTTAATTTAATTTGCTCGAACATTTTTTTTATTTTTTTTATTTATTTTAATTATTTTTTTATTTTTATTAATTAATTTTTTATTTTTTTTTTAATTATGTTTATTTTGTTTTTAATATTTTTTAAATTTATTTTAAATATTTTTTTCAATTTTTTTTTAATATTCTATTTATTTATTTTTATTATTATTAATATTTCATTTAAAAAAATATTTATTTATAATTAAACTGCCCGGTAACTACTTGAGACCAAATATGAAAGCAAACGAACACTGCATAAATGAATGATTAAAAAAAAAAAACACCAAACTCCAATTATGAATAAAAGTGGTCAACGTCCACTGCCAATAACTGCGTAATCTTTATGTTTGTATGTAGTTTTAAAGTAATCAACATTTGTTTAATTATAATTACATATTACATTAAGTATTGTTTTTTAATATTTTGTCAAACGTTTCAATTAAATTTTACTTTTGAGAAAAAAATTATTGTAATTTTAATTATAATATTTTATTTAATAATTTTGCAATTAATTAATATTTAAGTTAATTATAAAATTTATTTTAAACGCTACACACTATACTTTAATAAAACAAAATGCATATTTGTATGTGTAAATTTTCAAATATTTGTATTTTTTTTTGTATAAAATAGTGTGTACAGTGGTACTCATTGTAAATGCAAGCCACAGCTTTAAGTGAATATTAATGCTATTATTACAACTACTTTATTAATATTAATTATAAAAAGAAATCGACGAGTATTTGATATATAAATAAAGAACTCACTTGATAAGCCGTAATAGCTGTATTTGATTTTTTTCTAGCAACTGCTAACGTGGAAAGTTTTTCATGATAAGCTCTAAAAATAAATTTTTTTTTTATTAAAAAATAGGTTTTATTTTTTATTTAAAATCCAATTAAATTTTTATCTAATCGATATAAAAAAAATTTAATTTTTTTGAAAAACGTTTTTTTGATAAAAAAAAATTTTTGATAAAAAATATTTAAATTTTTATAAAATCATTTTTTAAACTTTTCATTTAATTTTTTTTTTTATTTTTATATTTTTTAATTTTTTTAATTAAAAAAAAAGATTTTTTGATTTTTTTTATAAAAAACATTTTCAAATTATAATATTGTTTTATTTTTTTAATTTTTTACTACCAAATATATACATATTTTTTTTTTATAAAAAATATTGTAATTACTTCAATTTTTTATAAAAATATTGTTACATTTTTTTCTTTATTTAAAAAAAATTTAAGTTTTTATAAAAGCAGTTTTTAAATTTTTTATTTAATATTTGGTTTTTTATTTAATTTTTATATGTTTTTTTATTTTTTAATAAAAAATATTTTATTTATTTTTTTACATCTAAACTTCTAAACTTTTTATTTCATATTTGTTTTTTATAGCATATTTCTTTATTGTTTTAATTTTTCATAAAAATATATTTAATTAAATCAATTTTATATAAAAATATTTAATTTTTTTTCTTAAATTTTTGATAAAAACATTTAAATTTTTTATATAGTCATTATTTAAACTTTTTATTTAATATTTGTTATTTTTTAAATAATTTTCATAAAATAATTGTTTGATAAAAACAATTTTTAATTTTTATAAAATAAAATTTTGATAAAAAAATATTTAAATTTTTCAATATTTTTTTTTAAATGTTTAAAACTTTTTATTTAATATTTTTTTTTATATTATATTTCTTAATTTTTTTTAATTTTTCACAAAATATTTTTAATTTATTTTATAAAACATTTTTATATATAGTTTTTTTATTTTTTATTAAAAAATTATATTTCTTTCTTTCTTTTGTTAATTTTGTTATATATTTTTTATTTTTATTTTAATTTAATTTTTTATTTTATTTTTCATATATTTTTTTTAAATTTTTACTAAAAAACATTGTAGTTTTTTTATTTTTTATAAAAAAATACTATTTTAATTTTTGTTTTAACATTTTTAATCATTTTTTTTTAATTTTTATAAAATAACGGTTTTTTTTATTTCACTTTTAGCATCTTTTTAATTTTTAAGAAAAAAGTTATTTTTTTTAATTTTTTTCTTTAATTAATAAATTAATTTTTAATTAATATTTTAATTTTTGTAAAATATTTTTGTTAATATTTTATTTAAATATTTGTTTATTTTATTTTATTTTTTATATATTTTCTTTTAACGAAACCAATTTATCATAAAAGTTAAAAAAGTATATATTTTTCAAAATAAAATTCATTAATTATTATTTTAAAATGAACACCTTCATTTTTCTCAGTGTACTTGCGCTAGCAGAATTCACAATTTGCCTGCATGCGATTCCCACACAAAATACCCGGCGCACAGCATGCGCCAGCAAGCAACAAGTCGCCCGCACCATGTGCTACTTTTGCACACCAACAGTGCTGTCACAAGTATGGACGCCTGGGCGGCCATCATGTAGCGTTGTACTACTTTTGCACACCAACACTGCTGTCACAAGTATGGACGCCTGGGCGGCCATCATGTAGCGGCACAGTGAGATGCGCTTTGATTGGTGTAGTTTATCACGCGGTGCCTGTTAGGTGGTACATGTGGGTGTGTATGGTTGCGAAGGTGAGTGCAAAAAGGAATACGGCAGCTTACTGCTGCATGCTGGGTGCCTGGTATTTTGTGAAATGAGCAGCTGCGCGAATTTTAATTTTTCACGAGTACAGTGGGGGCGAAAAAATTGTGCAACATTTTAAATTGAGGGGAAATTGTAAGAAAGTGCATTTTAAGTAATTTTAGCGTGGTTTTCATATTATTTGCGATATTTTAATAAATTTAAAGAATGAAATAATTAAAAATAAATTAATTTAATTAAAAAAGTGTATTTAATTATTGAAAAAAAAAATAAAAAATTGAATTTAATTATTGGAAAAAAATTATTTAATTGAATTATTAAAAAAAACACTTACCATTTTATTTTACCATATAATTAAAATAAATAAAAAACATTATTTTTTTCTAAAACTTTGTTATCTCAATATTTATTTTTCCATTACTAAGTATTTATCATAATCAGCAAATATCTCTTTTTAAACACTCATTACAGTGTAACTACTTTATATTTATTTATATTCTTTTTTTAGTTTTTATATTTTTAAGTCATATTGACATAATGCATGGGTAGTTCGGGCGCGCTTTAAGCACGCTTGATAACCAAAACAAAAAAAAAAGTTTGTTGCTCTGCCTTTCGCTTTTTGCATATATCGCATTTGTTGCCAGTATTCTAATGTTTTATGTCCATTGCTTTCTTTCTTGTTTTTTTGTTGTTCACTCAATATATAGTTAATACTAATTAAAAACAAAATTAATATTTTTTTGTTGCTTTTATAAACAAAACATTGTGGGGTTGCAAAGTTAATAATAAGCCAAGCCACATGATGTTTTGATCGAATTTTTTCAGAATAAATGGGCGTCATTTTAACGATAATCAAGACAGCAACATAACAGTTTATCAATACAATAATTATAATAGTAATAGTAATAATAATAATATATTAATAAAAATAGTCTTCCAATAAATTTATAATAAATGGAATTAGAATTTGATACAATTTTTCTTTGATATGAGAAACAACCAGCCGAAGCTGCAATATTTTCATATTATATATGTAAAGTTAAATGTTAATGGATTTATAATAATATCTTGCTTTGAGTGCACTTGTTTTTTTGTTTCTTTGTAATTTGTATAAAAAGTGTTTGAGAAGCAGCAAAAGTAGACAATTGAATTAGCAAACTTAAATAATTAAATAAAATTAGGCGCTGCGCTTTTTCTTTTTTTTAGTCGGTCTGGGAGTTTACGTACATTACATTGTTCGAGCTGTGCTGTGCTGTGCATGTGGGCTGGTGCTTCACTCATTTCACTTTCTATATACTTTCACGCAATCTTTATAAATATGCCGTATAAAGATAATGCAAAATTAAAATATTTATAGTGCGAACGCAAGCTGTACAACAACAACACAATGCGCTTTAAGTAAATTTAAGAGTAAATTAATTTCACTAATTGATGGAAATGCCCGCAAATGAAACCTCCAAACCGGCATCATTCGATTCCATGCGACTCTTAATATGCGCCAATGTGTTCTTATAATGCATTTCGATCTGTTTGGTCTCCTCAGTGGGCTCCAGATTCGGTAGATCCTCATTGATTTTAGCGATGAGCTGGAGGAGAAAGTGGAAATGCGAATAAAATTAATTATTTATAAAAATGTATATATATTCAACGCACCTGATTCAACATAGCGACGGTAATTAGTGAGTTGCCACGTTCAAAGTAGAAGAGATAATGATTTAGCAGTTCCACGTAAAGCTGCACTTGCACGCCAACGTCCAAACACTGTGTATAATATTTAAATATAGATTAATTTCAACAAAAAAAAAATAATTATTTTAAATTTAAAAATATTTATATTAAATATTGTCCACTCACATGCGCTATAATACGTGCGCCCTTCTTCAAACACTCAAGCGTGCGCTTCTCATCGCGCATCTCACCACCGTTTTTCCTGCAAAATGCAAACAAATTAGATAATAATATCAACAAACTCCGGTTAATGCCCTCAATTTCACGCACTTGCCACTCCAGAAGAGTGCTGCGCACGCCACCACACCACGACACTGATCGGGTTTCTTCAGCAGCTTGGAAGCGGCCAGCGCGCAGTTCGTGCGCAACGGCTCCGCGTTCTCCTCACTGAAGCAGGACATTTGTTCGAATGTCGACATGATCAACATGATGGCGGCCAGCTGCGCTTTCGAATCGGATATTTCATCTTCGTACAGTGAGAATGCTTGCGTCATGAACTCATAGGCCACAGTCTCGTGATTCGAATAGCCGATTTCATCGATAACCAGCGCACCTTGCAGGTACAAACGCAATGCTACATCAGCCATATCGGCTTTAGCTATCGCCGCAATTGTGCTGTGGCAGTATTGTAATATCTTCTGACATTTCTTATCCCAGTTCTCGTCCTCCTCGGATATAGCGCGATATTTATAGGCCAATTGGTAAGCGGAGAAGATGAGTGGTGGCAGCACATGCTTTATGCGTTGCGGACCGCCGACACCCAGATGCTTGCGTGCCGTTTGTAGTATCTTGTATTGCATGTCCGGCTCATCGGCTTTCATGTAGTGTATGAAACTAAAAAAAAAGTAAAAATATATTTAATTATTACAATTTCTCTAAAAAAATATTTAATTTCAAAACCTACCGCGCAACAATGCCTTGCTCCTCGCCAAATTCCTCAGGATCTACATTATTACCGTTGGCAGCTGTTTGCACTGGTTTGCCATCCGCACCCAAAGGCGCCTCTTCATCTTTGATCAGTGGCGCTATTATAGTCAGTACATGCTCAGCTTGTTCGGCTGTGGGTATGAGCGTTTCAAATTCGAGTATATTCATAACCAAATAGAGCGCCAAGGATTTTCGTGAAATATAGTCAAATTTGTCCAGCAGCGGTGTGAAGTTCTTCAATTGTATAACCGTCAATGCGTTGTTGTAGAAATCAATGCAAATGCGTAGGAGACGTGATAGCTCTTGATTCACCGAGAGGAAGTGTGAAATGCTGCACGTTTAGGGAATAAAATTAGTTTCTCAATAATTATATAATACAAGCTACAAACTTGTTCATTTCGAGGCTTTCCAAAATTTGTGTTGTTGTACCGAGCACTTTATCCACATAATCAATGCGATCGGGGTAGACTTTTTGCGCGAGGCTCAACAAAGCAATCTGCAGCGATATCGTATCCTCCAGCGGCATATCGATGCGCTTCTGAAAATAATAAAAAAAATTAATATATCTTACTGAAGATCATAATTAAAGGCATACCTGCACAATATTTGCCACTTGAATGCTGAACACCTCAAACAGTTCCACCTCAGCCGGTATGATGGACTCGATATCGGTGCCGCTGGTCTGTAAAAAGATTTTAAAGTATATTAAGAACATTATTTTTCAATAATCACGTGCACAAACCTTGCCACTACGCTGGTTGTACGCCGCCAAGCGATCAATCAGTGATATAATAATATTTTTCACATTCACACCAGTTTCTAGCTGCGCGCACGACTTGAGGAACGGATCTAATGTTTGCAGATGGAATTCATCGGGGAATACTTGTATAATACACTCCATTAGGTACTCTTGCGCAATGGCGTCACGACAGCTGACAACTTGCTCCAAAATACCCGGCAATATGGAACGCTGATAGTGTGCCAATGTGGCAGATTCCAGTTGGGAGAGACGTACCAAATTGGTGCCCACTAATATCTTCAACTCTTCACGTTCCTTCTCACGTCGCGACTTTTCACTCGAGTGCCCCTGATGTTGCATGCGCACCCACAGCTTATTCATCTCTGCAAAATTGGTTAAAACGAATTCGATGGCATCCAATATATTGCCTTCGTGTTCATTCTCAGCCATCAGCACATCGGGCAGTATATTACGCGTGCATTGCAACAGATAGTTACGTAAGAATAGACCACGTAGCGGATGTTGCACACCACGACACATTTCCACTAAATCTTTGAGTATGCTGCGTTTCAACGTTGAATCCTTCTTTATATACACAATGCCGACGGTTATGAGTAGATATAGACGCGGCACAATTGTATGCGAATATTGCACAAGTTCATAGAAATCTGTCTCCTTGTTACTCTTCTCGCTCAGATACAATTCCAAATGGCAGAGCTCATCTGTGATGGCCATATCTGGAAAAGAAATGGTACATATTATATTTAATATTACA
Source organism: Zeugodacus tau (assembly GCA_031772095.1). NCBI lineage: Eukaryota > Metazoa > Arthropoda > Insecta > Diptera > Tephritidae > Zeugodacus > Zeugodacus tau. The sequence goes on along the minus strand of CM062652.1, from coordinate 17,434,760 downwards.
CAAAATTTTTTTTTAGTTGCCTTTTCTTTTTTCAGTAGAAAACGCAAGTCATACTCACACAACTCGTAGTAACTCTTCGGCGATAGCATTGATGTGCGCAATTCGCTTAACATTGTGCTGGCACATTTGAGCGCATCCAATATGCGATCCTTGTCCAAGAAGTGATTCATCTGAAACGCCTGCTTACGCGCTGTGCCAATAGCTTCAGCCAGCAGCTTCTCTTGTTCGTCTAAACCACTCGGCATGGTCTGTAATTTTGTATTGTTTTTATTACAAATATTTGTTTTAGATATTAATTTATGCGACACAATGCAAATGCAGTTATAAAGACGCAAGTCGAGTTGGCATATACTACAAAAATTATTTAGCGTAGTTGCATTTTTATTTCAATTATGATTTGCGTTGATATCAATTGAACAAGAGTCAACAACAAACCCATAGAGCCTTACGTATGTATATATTAATACAAACATAAATACGTATGTATGTATAACGCATAAATTTATTTTTAATAAAGGCTCACTACATATACACACACACACACTAAAATATATAAATTCCTACATAGCAAATGTTGATATGAACCCAGAGTAGAAGTGCAATTTGACAACGGCGACGAATGGCAACACCAATTAGCACAAATGTAAAAAAAAAACAACAAAAAAATATACAGAGACACAAATTCACTTGCGAATTTCTTTCCATAACCACAACTACAATAAATGTATATGTACGTATGTATTTACCCAACATTTATGAATGTACACAAAAATTTACAAACATACATATAAGAATTAAATAACGAGACGCCAATGATAAGCACACGCTTATTGCGGTTTAAGTGGTGAGGATGTGGGGAAGAAGACTTACATTTATCAAATTGTTTTTTTTTTTTTCGAAAAGCAAAGTGAGCATTGTTTTTTATAAAAACAATTAAATTGTTAGGAGAAAACGAAAATTGAAATGAAATTGAATATTCAATCAATCAATAGAGAGATGCAATGACTTATGGGCGGAGAACGAGCATAACTGTGAGGTAACATTTTTGATATGTTTGTGGATATATTTGGAACATGGCTACTTTATGAGCTTATTTGACACAATCACTTATTGCATAAATATTTCAATAAGCTCGCGCTTTGTAGGGGGTGTATACCAGCAAAAGTTGATACACATAAAAAGTTTTAAATATAGGCTGTAAACGTATAACAAATAAAACAAAACAATAAACAAAAGCCATAATCAGTTATGCTAACTTTAAAATATATTTTTTGTATACAAAACTTTGAATTTTTTGGTTTTAAAACTTTGAATCTTTGGCGTATAGCTATTACACATTTATAGTAGATTTATATAGTTATTAATTGTCTGACGATAGCAGCAAATTGAAGGATTATGAAATATGAACGAATATATTGACAGCTAACTACGTTCCAACTGAGAAATTTTGATTAAGCAGCATCTAAGAAGCAAAACTGTAATCTTTACATGCCAATAAAAGGCAATGCACTCGCCTTGACACTTATCAACGACTTCAAAGACAATATATTATTCAATAGTATAAACACCAGAGGCACACATAAGACACAAACACAAAATTACTGCAAACATATACCCATTGTCGAGTTGTACGTAGATAAAATTACTTTTCCAAAGCCAACATACACAAGCCAACATACACAAAACCTACAAGTTAGTGCTATTATAAGCTGAGCAAGTACCAAATAAAGAAAGATTGGCGTTGGGGATGAGAAGGTGTTAGGAATATCGGGTAAGGCTTTGTAGAAAGTGGGTGTATGCTAGTTAGCCAATAAGTGTTGGTACTTTTGCAATTTACTGTATAGATATACGTGTGTGTATTTTTTGCATTTGTTACATTTACCATGCGGCGTTCGCTATTGCGGCCACTACTGGCGCCATTGCCACTGCCACCGCCACTTGGGCTGTAAGAAGTTGAATTCCATGGATACATGCCGACCGCCGTTGTGCCAGTTGTGGTTGTAAAATTAACTTACTGGATATGTGTGTTTATTGGGTGGATATTTAATTTGTGAATGCAACGTTTTCCGCTATTTGTGATACTTCGCTAATGTGTTGAAAGTTTGTAAACTTTTGTGGAAAAAAAAACAAATAATGATTTTGAATTGAAGGTAAATTTAATTTGCTTTTCAACTAGATGTCTTTTGTTAATATGCTATAATCATAACACTATATGTTCTACGCAGGCAAAAATTTCATTCAGTGCGGTTGGGTGTTGGTTAATCCCTTTTGAAACACTTTTTTATAAGCACTGCTACCCGGCACTCCGGTTAATGCGCTTACAACGCACAATTCTGATTTTTTTCTTATTTTATTTTTTATGCAAATGCAACTTCCGATTCACTGCTTTTTTTCATAACATTTTAATTGCCTCAACCTCCACCGCCTTTCATTTGGAAGTGTAGCTGCTTACGCTCAACGCTGCACACTTACCATAATATATTCGCTTCGGAGTGTTGCTATGTTTTAATGTAGCGTAAAGCCTGGTTTTTTATTATTAATATTTCAAAACACACAATTGTATTTCGTCTAACTATTTATGATTAATTACAAAATTTTCTGCAGCACCAATGAATCTTTTCTTTCCGATTTTCACTAGCTTTGACATTTCACTTTGCTGACGAATGTTTTGTTGTTTTTACAGTAATTCGTGTTGTCAAAGTGCAGAATGTCAAATTGGCGCTGATTGGAAAACAGGGTTGTTTTGAAGATTAAAAATTATTACATTTTGTAGACTACATTTATTTATTGTTATTGTATTACATGAATATTGAAACATATTTGTATTTGTTGTTTTTATTCACTATTTGTTATCTGTTGAATATCAGTATTTTACTACCAATTGGAGTACGTTTCGTCACAGTGCTCTCTCACTTGGGTGTGCCGCCGAATGTCTAATTTAGCGCGCCATCTACATGTCATATCTGTTGTAATTTAAAAGAGCATATAAATACTCTACAACCGGTATTTAAATTGGTTTAATTCTTTGATATTTGTTAATACTGTTAGTTTTACTTACCGTTATCTCTACTTATTCATTAAAATACACTCTCTTTTAAATTTCTTGAAGTTTATTTTGACGATTTTACTTAGAAAAAATAATGCAGTTATGGATTTCATGTTTTTTTTAATTCTCAATTAAAAATTTAAATAATAAATACATTGATATACATAGGTATATATTCATTTAACAATTTTCATTACATTTCTCTTCTGCAAGTGCTACCCAAACAAACTAACTATGCATTTCCATTGCGTACTGCGTAAATAATTATTTTACAGTTATCAGTTTACCATTGCAATTACATTTTCAAGCATTAATATTTTCAAATTCGCATAATATCCTTGCGTTTTACTCAATTTGCTATACACAATTTCATTTTAATTAACCCTCTGTACAAATTATGCGAGTCTGTTATGTATTTAAATACTTTTATATAGTATAATATTTAGTAAACACCGTTAGTTGAAAAATGTTTTGTTTCTGGAACGACAATTATACATATGTATGTATGTATGTATTTTTTGTGTGTAAATATAAATTTTATTTTTTCATATCTTAAATTGTTTTTTGTTTTTTATTTATATATATATATGTATGTAAATATTTATGCGTTTTCAATAATGCATGAAAAAATTTTTATTTGCACGTTTACGATTTAATTGGACACACACAAATACAAAAAACGTCGAGTTGTTTTAATTTTTTTTTTATAAATTTAATTTAATTAATATTCTTCTCTTTGTGTAGAGAGCGTATATATTCCTCTAACGAATCGATTATGCAATTTGCGTGGCACTTAAGTCGGTAGATTACGCAATATTTTCCAAATTCAATATAATGCAAGTTGTGTTCGATTGGGTGTTTCAGTGCCGACTTGACATAATCGATTGTTTAATATTTTAATTCCATTGTGCAGCATATTTGATTTTATTCAAGTTTTTTTATATTAAATATTATTTTTTTTTTTGTAAATTAAGTTTATCACTCACTAATATATACGTTTAATAAAGTTTGGTTTGCTAGTTACGCCCAACAATGTGGGCTGGGGTTAATATGGGTACAAAAATGTGCAATTCAATTACCGTTAGTCGAATTTTTAATAATTATTTTTTTTTATATATGACGGTACATTTACTTATTATGCGAAAACATTTAGAGCTTAACACCGGAATTATTAAAATAATTTTTTTTTCATTTCTTTAACATTTAAAATTACTTTTCTGTTTTTTATTAAGTAAATATGTTTTTAATGAAGCACGTATAAAATATTTGCTACTTATTTAATTTTTTGTTTGATTCATGTGTAATTGTTTATATATTTGCATGTGTTAATCGATTTATGTGGTTTATTAAAGTTTAATACCAAATTTTAAATTAATTATTAATTATGATTAATTTTGGAATACTTAATTTTAGAATTAAATATTAATGTAAACAATAACTTATATTTTGTAAAGAAATATCGCTAATAAGAAACCATACAAACAATGTCCGGGACGGACAGGCATGGGCATAACGTTATAATATATTTAAAAAAAAAATTATTAAATATTTTTAATATTTTTTGAAATATTTTATTAATATTATTAATTTATATGATTTACGCAATTTTTTAAATTACTCCAATACTACCGATTTTGGAACTTTGATTATAAATTCTTTCAATTTTAAAGCAATATTTTTTTTACCATTCTATTTAATTCTAGGTATTTATATATAAATTCTTTAATATTAAATTTAATTTTAAACTATTTTTTAATTGAAAATAAAAGAAAAAAATTTAACCCTCAACAATGTTGTAAAATAATAAAATTCGGCAAAAAACTGAAAAAAATTTTAACATAAATATAATAAATTAATAATTATTATGATAATAAAAACAATAATAGCAAAAAAAAAATTAATAATAATAAATCACAATTAAAAAAATGTATAAAAAACCTGAATTATTGTTAAAAACATATTTTTAAAAAAAAAATAATAATTATAATTAATTTTTTGTTAATTTTGTCTTTTTTTAATTAATAATTCGAATTTTGAGATTTATTTTTTAACAAAAATCTTTAATTTAAAAAAATAAAAATTTTAAATAAAAAAGATTTAATAAGTAAAAAAAATTATTTTACTTTCCTTCACTTATTTTTACATTTTTTATATATCGCTTGAATATAACTTTTTAACACAATTTAATACCTAATGAAATATGATTTGCTTTGCAAATATATGTATTGCTTTTATTTTGCAATATTATTTTTTAATTAATTACAATATAATTACTTCTTTATAATATTAACATTTTCTTATTGACACCCTGTATCTTATGTGTATAGCAAATTACGGGCTTCGAACACATTTAATTTACAATATAATATATTTTACATAAATATAGTGTATGTATGCGATACCCTGCTGGAAAAATCTGAATTAATAAAAAAATAACCGATGTCGATAAATTTTTAAATAATTTTTTAAATGGAATCAAAATTTCATAAAAAAACATTTTAACCCTTTCATGCCAAATGTTGCCTATAGGCAACATTGTACTTACCGGCTTCTAACTCTCGTTATTTAAATATTTTTGACCAGCGGTTTTTTCAATTATGTAGACTTATGTGTTGTGCAAGCTTACAGTTACATTTTTTGTAATGAGCTGTGCACGTATTCATTCAGTAGGCCTTCTCCGCAGAGTGGAATTGTCAAAATCGGTTTCGCGAAAAAGTTATACTGAAGTGATACAAAAAGTGCTCAAAAACATAAAAAAGTTGTTTTATTTTAAAACAAAGTGAACTATATAAATAAGTAAAGATAAGAGAGTTTTTAAAAAAAAAAATTTTCACGAGAAAAGTGTTGTTTTTTTATAATAATCTAATTTGTGCCTATAAGCAACATCCTGTAACTAATGAACCAGGATACATAGGACTTTGAAATTTTTATCACTTCATATTTGAGTTAAGACTAATATATATCTGTCCTAAAAAAAATGTTAGCTCCGCCCATTTTAATTCTGACATGAGAGGGTTAAAGTCAAATTTTATTTAAAAACAATATTTTTTTTTTACCCAACTAGACCTGCTACAATATCACGCAGGCATTTCTACTTCATTACTTTATGTTTTTGTATTTAAATAAATACCAATAAAAAACATTAGTTAAATTAAAAAAAAATATTTGAAATGCATTATCACTACATTACTTGATAATTACTTCATTTTCCTGCAGGGTACCAACAACGTCATGGCAAGCCGCATGCTTCATAGGAAAGTAATTAAGTAATGCAACGCACTTATAATTACTTCACATTACATACAGTGCACTTACAATTTGTTTTTGTCTTTTGCAATTAAATCGGTATTCGAATTTAGCATAATAAACATTAATTAGTATTTATGGTAATTATGTTAGTAATGCAGACTCTGTGGCAGCCTTGAAAAATGCATTTAATACTTGTTTTTACTTTATGTTCGCTTAATTAATAACACTCATGACATACAGTATGATTTATTTGAAAATTCACTTTTCAATGTAAGTATTTAGATTTTAATTAAAAAATGTGTTATGTAAATATCATTGATTTGTGCCGTAACTTTTGGATGACATCGATAATTGTTGTGAGAAAAACGATACACGCGTACTTATTTAATCATTATTTTTATGAGTGCCATTAGCTTGAAATATATTTATAAATATTATTGACATTTAAACTGACACTGAGTGGTGGAGTGCGGGTGTTTTCTTATGTGGTTTTGATCCGATTCACAAAAAAATCGTTTTTTGATGGATCGTTTGTGTTATTTTTTATTTCAACGTATGGGATGTACAGTATTTAGGTTATGTTCTTCTAATGCTATGTCTTTTATAAGGAATGAGTGCAGTTTTGAAAACAGTGTTTGGATTCGAATGAATATTACGAATTTTATATAAAAATGTACTAAATTGTTTTATTTTGATTTGCTTTATATTATAAGACGAAGCTGTGGTTGCGTTAAAATTATTAATTAATTAATTAATAATAACAAATAACAATCACAAAAAATTTAATATAACTCAGTAAATAAAAAATAAATTTTCTCACCCCTGAAATTATTACTTAAAACAAAAATTAAAAAAAAATCTCATCAGATTCTAAGAATTATTTTTGCATGTGGTTGTGAATTGAGTTTTTAAATTTTTGGCGATAAAAAACCGGTAAAAAATTAAAAATTAAAATTTTAATTAAATAATTAATTAATTGTATGGTAAATTGAGAACAATTAGTTAATTGTATGGTAAATTGAGCACAATTAGTTAATTGTTTGCAAAAAATTCTATGTCAATTAATCGAACAATTGTTTTATTTATGCTTTTTAAGGTCAATTGAGAATATTCAGGAGTAAAATTGAGAAACGATATTAATTAAATTTACTTAACCCGGTACTGCCCTACGTTTCAGAGTTTACTGAAATGAAATACACCTATGTATTTTGACCGCCTGAGCACGAAAATGAAATCAGTTTTGCGATTCATTATAATCAAATATAAATTTTCCGAAAAATGCGAAAAACCAGCTTAGTTTGTTGTTTTATACTGAAATTTTCAAGTTATTTATGAAAATATAGGGATAAATTTTGCGTTACCATATGGTAATCGTGGGTTAATTCGGGTTAGTTGCTCAATTAGAAGTCTAGATAAATGGAAGTAGACATGGTGCTCTAGTCACCTTAATGTTTTTCAATCTCTGTATGATTAATTAAGAACAATTATAGAATAATTATTCAATTAGTGCTAATTGGGAACAATTAACGATTAAGTACTGCAAATTCTCTTCTTGTTTACTAACAATCAATGTCAATTTCTTATAAATTTATGCTGTATATGCTAAATCAAGAATATTTAGCGGTTAAATTGAGCACAACTAACGTAAAAATTGTGAAAATTCTCTAAATTGCTCAATCAGAAGTCTGTTTGAACATGGTGTTAGTCACCCCAATTTTCTTTCGTTTTATGATCTTCATCTGGGCAATCAGACTATTCCATGCCAATCATTGTAGCGTTATTTGAGAACAATTATATAATAATTATTTAATTAGTGCTAAATGAGAACAATTAACGATTAAATATTGCAAGTTTTCTCTCTGTTTATAATCAAACAATGCGAATTCTACGATAAACTATGCTTTGTATGGTAATTTGGGAGTATTTAGGGGTTTAATTGAGCACAATTAGCGTATAAATTGTGAAAATTCTCTTAATTTCTCAATCAAAAGTCTGTTTAGACATTTCTTTCATTTTGAGATCTGCATCTGGATAGTTAAACTGTTCAACGTCAATCAGAGTCAATAAGTTTTTCAAAAAATTTTTCTATTTCGGTGAGGATAATTTATACTGTAAATTCTCATTGGACTCATGTAAAGAATTATGAAAAAATAAATATAATAAAGAGGATGTAAAAATAAATAATAAATATATATAATTTATAAAAAATTTTGAAAACTTCAAAATCAACAGCGCAACCCTGCTTCACTTCAATTACGGTACTATTTTTTTTAAAACTAATGCGTTATGCTACACATTAATATTGTTTACCTTTTACTATTGAAAAATTACACTACATGCTACATGTATTCCGATAAGTAATTTACATATGATTACAAAAATGACACGCGTCTCTTAACAAATTTAAGACACTTATTACATAAACGGTACGAAATGCTAAAAAATGGTTTTCTATATAAATTCTGACGGATTTGATAATTAGCTAAATACTATTTTATATAATATCTTTCAATATTGAATTGTTTAATTGTTCAATTGGTGAGTTAAATGTGACAAACCAGCTAACCGTTCCAAATTCAATACGCTTAAATGTCGTACTTTTTAAAATAAGTGGAAATAAAAAACAACAGAAAAAAATTCGGTTAAGTGAAGTATTTTCAAATAAAATTAACTACAACGAAACTACACTAGTTTACCAAAATAAGAAAAATAAAAAACCAACAAAATTTTCAAGTATCAATATTCAGTTTATATATTTTTTTATATTAAATACAATTACAATCAACTTATATATGTACATATATATAGCTAAATGTAAATACTAAAATAATACATTTAAAAAATCAGTAACAAAAAATATGAAAATTACCAAATAAAAATATAAAAATATAATGTGATTACAAATGTAAATACATATCTCATGACATAATTTAATTTATTTAAGTAATTTAATTACTTTTTCTTTTTAATTTTCTGTGTATTTTTATGTATTTGTGTATAATATGTGTGTGAGTGTAAACATGTTATTAGTAATTAATTACTTTACTTCGATTACAATTTTCAATACTACTCGTGAAAAATACAGACATAATACAATTAATGATGAAAAATTTCACTTAATTTAATTACAATTAATATAATAAATACTACTATTTACAAAAATAAAACAATAAATAAAATAAAAAAATTAAAACATACGCTTACTGCTTTCAAGTTTTACTCGCATACGTTTTCCGTTTACTTTGCACACACTTATCACTTCAATTCTTATAATTTGCAGTTCTTTTTGTTAGGTATATATGTATGTATGTCTAGCAAACTGCTTGCAAAATTTTTAATATTTCTGTTTGTTTACTTTAGTTCAACAATTCTCAGTAATTTTTGGGTTCCACTTCTCCTACTACTTCTTCTTAACGCACGCACGTTTTTTTCTTTTATACATTTGAGAAACACAACACATTCACACGCAGCATTCACGGCACAAAGACGATTGAGACGAATAGCACACGCACGTTGACTGCTTACAAAACATGCAGATTTTCGCAACTCTTCGATTTGGAGTCTCGCGCCCAGACGCGTCCCAAGAGACCTTTCACCTTTAGGCTGGTCGATGTGCGGGAGCCACGATATTTGCGGGGGCTGGAAGGGTAAGAAAAGGAAAATAATTATTACTTTTTAATAATTTTCGGGGAACTTAATATATCTGAAGGCAGGAATGGTCCAAAAATATATTTAAAGTTTGAAAAAAACTCCTTTATATATGTCTGTTCAAAAAATAACGGGAATTTTAATTATTTTTAGAACCCTCCAAATTTTTAGTTGCGAGTTTAGATCAATCTTGCTAAAAATATCTAACTTTCTACAAAAAACTGTTCGTACAACTATGAAATTCTCATTACAACCCATAAATATTTATAAGCTGTCGTCATTTCCTTTTCCTTCTGCCACATAAAATATTCAATACTGTTTTTTTTTCAATCACAAGCTATTATGTGCTGGCTTTACTCTGTCCAGGCCTTCAAAAAATCCAACAACTATTAAAATGGCAAAATTTTTGAGGTCATCATAATATTACCTAACCAAAAATTTTCTAACCACAAAACCATTTTTCGTTCTAACTGATTACATTATTATGATAGTCATTAATATACATTAGGGTGGTTCGATTTTTTGATAATTAAAGATATTTAAAGTAAACAATTAAAAAGGTTCGACTTGCTTAAAGAAATAGTTTTTCTTTTACAATTTTTCTTTTTAATTTAAACCAAATTAAGTGATATTGAAGGATTTAAAAGGAAAGAGATTTTTTTTAAAGAGCGAACGAAATACTTTTATACTTTTTGATTTTATAAACAGCTTTCTCGTGCCAGAAAATCCATTCAGAGCAATGAGGTTACTTTAAGATTTATATTTTACAATAATTCGGAAATTTAACTCGCTTAGTATTCAATGAGTCAACCTCTAAGTGCTAGTTACGAGCCTAAATATCAAAATTAGAAAAAAACTTTTTTTTTTTCAAAAATCACAGAACTGGTGTTTTTGAATCTTTTATGTTGGTTTTTCGCTATCTAAATAATCAATTAAATTAGAAATGGGTCAGAGAAAAGCAATTATAATATTTTTGACGCTTATAAAAATGTATAAATAATTTTATGAAATAATTTTAATGGACTTGAAGTGTGATAATATTAAAAAAAAACAATAAAAATGTCGATCTAATAAACCTGTGAAAACTTGATTACTTTTGTAGTATAACTGTTTTTTTTATATTTTTCCAATATCTTCTTTTTGCTGTTTTAAGCTTCTCAAATTTTTTCCTCGCACTTATTTTTCCACCCTTCCATATTACAAAAAAAAATATTTCTTCAACTTTTTAACCACCCTAATATCATCTAGACATCACTAGACAGCTGTCGTGGTGCTACAGCATCGCTTACTCACCTGCTTTGTGCACTGCCGGGCGGTGTATTGACATCGGAAATGACATTATTCATCGGTCCCAACGGAGTGTTGGGGTTAGTGCCACCGGTGAGACAGGCGCCACCAAGTGGCGAACAGGCGCGACGCTTCGATTTACGTATCGAACGCTTACGGAATAGATCCCTGTGAAAGTAGAGAAGAGAGAAATGTAATGAACGAATGTAAAGCAGTGTGTAATGTGTAAATAAAAGATGGAGGGGGAAGAGGTTAGTTGAATAAATAAGCAAACGAACTGAGCTAAAGTGGAGAATTGAAAATTCCAAATGTGTGGCAAAAGGAAAAAAAAAACAAAAACAACAGCAACAAAAGCGTCTGGCCTAGAACAAAGCAATCATGGTGACAGCACAAAGTAGGCAGCACGTAGACAATATATATATGTATGTATGTATGTATTTTTGTATTGTAGGAGTGTGTTTTTTTTTTGTAATGGCGCGCTGTGCTGCAATTCATTTAAGGGTACACAATCAATGTATTTGCTCTCTAAACATGATGGCGGCGACGAGCTCTGGCATACGGTGTGATGTGGCTCTTCAATTGGCTTAATTGCTTTCATGCATATTGCCATTTGCTTATTTCCAATTTTCGTTGATTTTCAAATTTCAGCTCTAATGCACACACACACATATATATACATACTGTCCGAGTGTGTTCAAAAAATTACGGGAATATTTGTTATTTAAAAAAAAAATATTCATTCGTCTAAATTAATGTTGTCGCTTTCAAAATAGTCCACCTTCGATATTATGCAAGCGAGAGCTTCTTAAAATTGTCGAAGACTTCTCAAACTCCATTTTTGTGATAGCCTTTGGCTTTTCAGCGAGTTCTCGGATGTTTGTAAAGCTCTTCTTTCTTGAAATGTGAAAAGTCACACGGAGTCATATCTGGCGATTATAGAGGATGAGGCATCATTACAGAATTGTTTTTGGTCAAGAATTCACAAATTCTCGTTATTTTTTGAACACACCTCGTATGTGACTGGCCAAAGTGCATCTATTTTTTTGCCTTCACTTTGCCACTGCAATCACATTTCACTTTGTCAATTACGTTTATTTTGCGCTTTTCTTCATTCTCTTTTTTTGTTGTTTTTGCTTTTCCTTTTATTGCAATCACCCTTGGCTTTGACAATGTAATTAAAATTGTTTTGAGGCTGATTTTTTCACTAACACACACACACGCTCATTGCCACTCAAGTGGCGACATTATCGTTTCAATTATTCCAATTTCTATTTCGAATGTGAACTCACCTTGATTTTTCCGGATTTTCCAATTTCAAACGTATCTGCGACAGCAAACCGACCAACAGCTCATCGACATTGTGATTTATGCCCACTGACGTTTCGATGAATTTACAATCATAGGCGGTGGCCATGGCTTTGCCCTCTGTAATTGTAAAAAAAAGAAAAACAGAAAAAACATATGAGTTTGTGTAATTGCTAAATGCGTTAATGAAATCAACAACAACAACAAGTAATAAATGCTTAATTGAAAGAGTTTATTTTTTCTTCTTGTTTTTATTATTATTTCGCTCTCATTTACAGCTAACAGTTTATACGCAAATGTTCGCTAAAAGTTTAAGAGTTCAATGTCGTTGCGCATGACGTAAGCCCGGTCGGTGTAATAAATGATATTTTAATGGTCGAAATGAATTATTTACTTTCGTTTATCGCTTTGCTTATGCTTATGTGCAATTTAAAGTTCCACTTGATTGCCAAAGTGCTAAATAGCTTCGCTTTCTCTCTTTCTCTCTCTTGGTGAATATTAACTGCATTTTTTGGGTGGCTATAAGTGTGTTAATCATGCGTGTTTCAGACGTCTGACGTTGTAACGGTAGATTTTTATAGGCATTCGTCAATGTCAAAGTCACAAAAACTTTTATTACACTCAAGTCTTATTCACAGCGTCGAATGTGATATTGAAAAAACATGTCAAAGAAATTGTGTGGGCGTGGGTTTACGAGAGAGAGAAGGACTATGTAGAGATTTATAAAGTCTTTTTTTTCCAATTTCAAAAGTACTTACATAACTGTTTATTTATAACTATTTCATGAATAATAGTATTTTAATTGAGATCTTGGGAAATTCATATCCGAGATCTCTAGTAAACAAAAACTTTATCGAAGTGCTTCTAAAAGTTTGGAACTTAAGAAAATGGAAATCTATTAAAACAACAACATCCTAAATATAAATACAAAACAACATAGAATAAAAATTTCAGAAAAATTTTCAAAAATTTTGGCAAAATGTTTAGTCAATACTTTGTAGTGGCAACTCTAGCCTTTAAACACATTTAAAAAACACTGGATTGTAAATTATTAATCAGTGAAATTAATTTAAAAATTTTACAAAATAAATATAAAATTTTTTTATAGAAATATCTAAGCCGAAGTATTAACAGTGGGTATCAAAAATAAACAGACATTTATTCTAGACATTGTATAAGGTAATAATTGTTTTTTAACACTTTTGAAATCTTAACTATATTAAAAGTGAATATAAAAATAATAGTAACGAAGAAATTTCGAAAATATTTTTTTCATAAAAAAATTTCGAACATTTTTATTTTTAAATTTTTATAAACAAAATGCATAAAAAATTTAAATTTTTAAATTTCGAAAAAAAATTTTCATACTAATTTTTTGAAAACATTTTTTTTTTTCAAGAAATATATTTATCGAAAGTTTTATTTTTTTATTAAAAAAAATTGTATATAGAGTCTAAAAATCATTTGATCTTTGTTTTAACTTTTATAATTTCCAAACAACGGTTTGTATTATTCAATTCTACAAAAATTGATAAGCAGTAATGAGAGGATTAGTTAAATATTGAAAATACCAATATATTCTATTTATTATATTGTAAAAAGTCTCACATACAAAACGTTGCCTACATTTTGGCGCAAATACAAATAACAAGTCAAACTCAAACCAAAATTTAGTGAAGACACGTACCGACTTTACCGCCAACAACTTTTACTTGGAAAATAATTTCCCAAAAAAATCAGCGAAATTTTGTAGCATGCGATTTTATTGCATTTCATGGCATGATGCATGCACAAATGAATGCTGTCATAAATGCGTGTATTTAATATCGTCCAGTTGGATTTTTAATGCCATCATACATAAACGACTTTATTAACTCACACACGAATGCGCATCCCATATAATCCGCAAAATGCTGCCGAAAATCAACAGCGTGACATAAATAAATAAATGAGTGCAAGCATATTGTTGAATGTGAATGAAATATTGTGGCAACAACATTAATTTCATTGCTTCGACCTCATTAAATTGTTGAATTTGTGCGTGTTTTTATTTTGGCATTCGAATATGGGCTACATACAGGCAGGCAGGCAACACAGATAGCTGTGTGATAACAATTCGCCATGTGATTATTTAAGAGAGGTGGTGTGTCTGATGGCATAAAAAATACGCGATTTATGTATTTTGTTAATTGAGTAGCAGAAGTTCATTAAGCATTGACATTTAATATATACATTAGGCTTGATAATGAACCATATTTATGTTTTGCTATAAAAAGTGAAAATTTCGCTCGAATTACAAGTGTCAATAAAAAGCTCAGAGAAATGTAATTTGGAACATATGGAGTGAAAGTTGATATGTGAATTATATTGGATTTCAATAAACATATCGATTACTGTAATAAGTATTGGCAGTATTTAGTGTTTGAGTTTCAGTTTTTGCTAAAAGTCATTACTAATGGACAGAAGAAAAAAAAAAAAGAAATTAAAAACTAAAAATAAATAAACTTGAAAAAATAAAAAATTATAAAAATAAATTTAAAAAAAAATTGTAAAAATAAAATAAAAAACCAAAGAAATAAATAAATAAAAAAATGTAAACAAATAAAATAATGAAAAAAGAATTTTAAATTAATTAATTATTACATATTTTTTAAAATAATTTTCTATAATTAGTATTGAAAATATTTCTAACTTTATACAAACAAATAATATTTTTTTTTAATTTTAGTTACCACTTTTTTTAGAAATTGTATAAATGTGGCAACGCTATTATAATATGTACGATTATATCTAAATTAAAGCATTTTAAACTAGTTTTACACACATTTCAAAAATTTTAGTATTTTTTTGTAAAAAATTAACCAAGTGGCAACCCTTTTTTAAATAATTTTTCTCAATGTTTTGATTGCTGAATTGTTTTTATGTAGATTATTTTTATGTTTTTAGTAATTTTTAATTCAATACTGGTGGCAACCTCTTTAGAAATTAAATCGTGTGGCAACCTTTTTTTTTATAAAAATTGTTGTTTCAATGTCTTGATTACTGTATTATTAATATGTATATTATTTTTATGTTTTTAGTATTTTTTAATCCAATAGAGGTGGCACCCTTTTTATATTTATGTGCAAATTTCCTTAATTTAATTTCAATTTAATAGAAAAAAAGATTCAAAGCATTTCTAAAAAGTAATGTTTTTTTTATAATTTTGCAAGTATTTAGGAACATTTCACCAACAACTTTGCGAGAAATTATAAAGCTGTTACAAGTGGTATACTGCACTTGAGCACACACACACAACACAGTCAACAAAAGTTGCCAACTGTTATTAATGTGCTATTAATTTTTAATAACACCTTCCCCTTTAACTACAGCGTGTGAATTTTTAATACCAAGCAAACAACTAACGGTACATGAATTGCAGAAAATCAGCATTTTTTTCTCCACAAAATTAAAACTTTACTATGTCAACAGAGAAAATGTTGTTTGCGTTTTATTGAAATTGCTTCTTAATTAAAAGCAAACAATGTCACTTAGTGTGCGTTTTCATTTGTGGCCATAACAATAACAACGCATGAGTACAACAATAATAAAAAAAACAAAGTTGAGAAAAAGAGCAAAACAAATACAAAGTTAATTGAAGGAGTAAGAGAGAGCAAACAAACAAACTGTTTGACCATAACGGCCAACAGCAACGATGAAAATATAAAATCGTTAAGAAAAAATGTCACTCATACGCAGTGGCGCACACAATTGCGTGTCAAAAAGCGTTGCTTGAACTTAATAGAGTTTGAGAAAAGGTAGTTATTTTTTTGTTGTATAACTGTAAAGTTGACTATGTATATTTTTGTTTTTTGGGAAGTGACTTGTTGTGTTGTCTGACATTTTCTTGTAATCGAAAACTCTCATTATTCTACACTCTACTCAACTTTAATGTTGTTCAAGCATTTTTTGTTAGCATTTAGTTGAAGTAGAAGTTCGCAACAAACTCAAACTATGCAGTTACAGTGAAATATATTTCTTTCAATTTGTGCTTGATTATTTACTCGCGCATTTACATTAAGAAGTACGGTGACCAACTTAGTTGCACTGAAATGTGAGTACTTCGAACTTCGTAAAAAACTTTTTCAACTTTTTTTCAGTTCCCTGACACAAAATCAGCAGACAGCGTTGCGAGGAATTGTCTCGTCTGCAGGAAACTTTTACACTCATCATTCGTGCCGTAATTTTGTTGCTTTGATTGCCAACTTAAAACACTCTGGTGCTGGTGGTGCTGCTTGCCACAAAACTCACACAAAAAGGAAATAGCAAATATTTTTAAGGCTTCCAGTGTGGCCATAAAGTTATCATGGTTGATTTAGTTTTCGCTTTTCTTTTGTTGGAAGACAGTCTTTATTTGTTATGCGTACACTCCAACAATTTCATAACTTCCAAAGCATCAGGGTTGCAAATCACACCGGAAGCGGAACTAAGTAGGATTTCAGGTAAACTCAAGTTGACAGTTTGTGAAGTAGATAGGTTCTGGCACATTGGCAAATACAAATTTAAATTTGAATATTTGTGCATTTAATAGTATAGGACTTTCACTAAGGAAAAGGAACCAATATTTTTTCTCTCATATTTTCATAGACATAGGTACAGAATTGGAAACTGAAGAACAAATCCGTTTGATAGAAATATTTTTTTAGATTTAAAAATATGGAAAAATTGTGAACTTGAGACAGATTTAAGTTCGAACATTTTAAATAGAATCTGTATATTTTTTAATTTAAAAACGATTCCTAGAGAGTTAAAAATTAATTATCTAGCATGAAATAAAATAAATTCGATATAATCATATATATAATTTTTTTAAAGTTGGCAACCCTAGTATTTTTTTTAAATTTTTTAATTTTTTTAGGAGCTATAATAGACGCTAACGTTTACGATTTTAAAAATAAAATATTTAACATTTCTTAATTATTTGATTAATTTCAGAATAGATGGCAACACCGGCAATATGCTATATGTATAATAATTATCAAACAAAAACCGATCCTAGAGTAATTTAAAATATCTATCCCGAAATAAATTTAATTTGCCAGAATACTATATTTTAACTTGTTTGAAAGTTGGCAACCATAAAATATTCTTTTTAAACTCTAGTAAAAACTGTAAAATATTACAAAATAATTTAATTTTCATTTTTTTTTAATTTTAATTAATTTTATTTTCCGGAAAGATGGCAACACCATCATTTTAAATATACCTAAGCAAAAGACAAATCTGTATCTGGTACTAAGTTCAATCATTTTCAGCTAACTACAAAAGTTCTAGATCAATTGAAGAAGTCTCCAAGTTTCATATTAAAAACACAGCCTACTTTTAGGGTTCCAGTTCTTTAAATACATTTCAATAAAATTTGTGATCACTTAAACTTTCCCAGCCTTACTTTTTCTACAATTTAATTTCATTTAAAGAAGCTTACTGGATTTTACGCAATCAAATTGCTATTTGTTGTGCCCACAACAACAACAGTTATAAAGAGAGCATGGAAATTACTTGTCGGAGAACAAAAAATAATGCGAGATAAAAAAAAACAGAAAAATGGCAAAAACGACCGAACTCGCAATGATTGAGCAAAATAAATGCCATTATGCAGAAGTAAATTAAATATATTCATGAAGTAGAAACCGGGGGTGGGTCTAGGTAAAATTGTCTATTTGTATTATGTGCAAGAATTGGGCACAGCTGGGGCGATGAAACAAAAAATTACATAGCATAATCTTAGGCGGTTTAACCTTGAATAGCATGCTTTACTAGAACAATGAGTTGATTTTTTTTGCTGGGTACAGCTATTTTGTTATTATTTCTTTTTTGGAAAAGCCAGTAAGCCGAATCCGAAGAGTTTACCAATTTATGCGCTTATTTATACATGAGTGGCTTATCCAAAATTGTGGCTTTAAGTGCTTGATGAAGAAGTTATGGCATACAAAAAATATACTTTGTACTTGTTTTTGTGTTTACGAGTTAAAGAAAGTCGGAATTAAATGTTGAGAAAAATGTATAAATATTTGTTTTTGATTACTTTTTCGTGGTTATTTGAATTATTTTTGCCATATTTTGTTTTTCGATAGCTTTTATTCATCTTTTAGAAAGCTTTTGGCGAGCTTTTTTTGAGCTTTTCAGGTAATTTATTTTTAAGATATTATATATAAATTTTCTTGTTACTACTCTCTTTAATATACTCTTTGTAAAATTTAATTTTAATTAATACAAATATTTCTACTCACCATCGGATGTGACCAGTCGACTCCGCGCCAAATCGGCTTTGTTCGCCACTAAAATGACAGCTTTTTGTGCGATATTTTGATTCGTCCATAAGACTTGCAACACATGCTCGGCGACAGTGAAACTGCTGCGGTCAGCAGCCGAATAAATGACACAATAACCATGTGGATCATAACTGGATAGGCAATCATCGGGCTGTTAATTGATGGGCAGCCAACAAATGCGAGTAAACGAAGCAGAAGAGACACATGAAAATAAAAGAAGAAAAATGCGTTAATTTGATTTATAGAAGAGTGTGGGAGATTGATAGAAAAAACTCAGAAATATATCGGTATAAAATATAAAAATAGCTGCATAACTCAAGAGGGTGTTGGAGTCTGCATGTCAAATCTGAGAAATGACAGCGTGAGTTTGAGAATTTAAATGCCACTAAATATGTTATAAATTGCATGTGAAAAGAATCATATGCTCGTAAGCTTCGTTTGCTTTCTTCAGTCACATATAAATGGCTAAAGGTCAAGAGCAGCTGTCTTTCCGACAATTTAACTCGGTTATTTGCATTTAAGCGAATTGCATTACATGTGGTAATGGTCAGTAGAATACCAAAAAAAAAAAAAAGCAAATCGCACAATCAATGACACGCATACAAACTAGTTGGCGCACTCGAGCATATGATCACAGCTGTGGCGCTATATAGTCAGCTTATATGTATGCATGGGGGTCTGTATATATTTGCGTTGCTTAAGTGCGTCAAACCATTGCCAGCATCATCAAGTGGCCAAAGGATGTGACCGTCATTTTCATTTCAATCAGCTGTGTCTGGCTCTTGATGGGTTTATTTGTTTTAAGCTGGTGCATACAGTGTGCGTCAGAAGTAGGTGGGCAAGAAATGTTTAGAATTCTTTTCAAGAGGTCTTTATTGTTGTTAAGTGTGTCTCAGATGATTAATAAAAAAATATAATTTAACACTTTATAAAGTAATGACAATTATTTTTTGGAAATTAATTTCGAAATTTTTTTAAAGTGTTAAAATTAAATTTTTGTATTTGATGTTTTGGATACTTAATCGAAATAAATTTCGAAAAATTAGTTTTAATTTAAAAAAAAAATTTAAATTTTTGAAAAAATTCAGTGAAATAGTTTTTTGTATCTGAGATGGTTTATAAAAAATATAATTTTAACAGTTTAAAAAAGTATTGTAAATTATTTTTAGAAATTTTTTTCGAAGTTAATATCGAATTTTTTTTATAGTATTCTATTTTTTTATTTGGTTTTTTGGAAACTTTTTCGAAATTTTATTTTTGATGATTTTTTACAAAATTTTAAAATTTTGGGAAAATACTGTGAAATATTTTTTTGAATTTGATTTCTATATTTGAAACTTTATTTTTGAATTGTTTTTTGTTTTTTTTTTTTATTTTTTTTTTAAGAAAGTATAAACCAGAAGTATATATACATAGTATAATGAATAGTGAAAATATGAGAAATTCTGTTAGTCGTATATATTGAATACGGAATACGAGAGATTAAAAAAAATTATTAAAAGCTAATTTTCGAAAATACATTTAATTTATAGTTGATGTTTAGATTTAATTAAAACCTCGAGAGAGACTACTTAAATTAAATTAGCATGAGTTTTCCGTATACAATATTTAAAAACTCACTATAAAATTTCGGTTCAATATGACCAAAAGTCATCTTCGACGGGTTAAGTTCCTTAAAATCATTTTATCTTACGATGGAGAAGGAAGTTCATTTTCTAGAGGGGAGTGACTGTATTATACTAAATCTTATATTTGTTACTTTGATTTCCCAGAAAACATTTTTTTTTATTAAATTAACTAAATATTTTTCCCCAAAATATTCGCTCTAAATTTTGTGAAATCCATATATACTCTTGAGTAAACATCGACTCACAAATAAAATAAAATTTCTTAAGCATATTATACTCACATTCATTTCTGTATATGCATGATCAATGAAAATCAATTCGGACTCCTCGCCGCTGAGTAATACTGAGACGGATTTCTCACCAGATTCATCATCTGTAGAAAAGAGCAAATATTAGTACAACAAATTATTATTATATTTAAATATATGATAACAATAATATTGATACTAAAATTAACTGCGTTTAGCTACTGCAACTATACTAGATGTCTAAAATAAATAACAACAAATTTGGTGGTTTTCTGGGTCATGCCACAAAACAAGCAACCAACAAGCTTTCAACACAGTTGATTAGTTACACAAATTCGTATGCTGACTAGTTGATAACATGTTATGTAAGTAAACATATGAAAACAATATGAAATATGCATGAACGAAATTAACTTTACTGTTATATGTGTATTGTAATGAGTGGGCAGTCTGTATGTAGATGTATGTGTTGCATGAAAACCTCTAGAAAACGTTTGAAAGAGGAGATTTGGTCGATGGGATTTTCAATGAATGTGCAATATATAGTTCAATATTTAATATTCATTTGATATTCGAGCTCGCTTTGGTAATTCCATAAGTAAAAGCAATTGTTTTGGTGCTTAATGATTTTTGGAAATAAAATATTGAAAATATATTTTAGTAAAAATTCTAAATGCAATTTTTATATGCTTGTATATACATTGCTTGGAATTTTGCAATTTTAAATAAATTTCTGCGTAGTTCGAATGAATTTAAATTTAACTGAAGTTCCCCCAGGCGTATGAGCAACCACGCTTCAAATTTACAAAGTGCAATTGAGTTTTAAGAGTACCGTTTCTCTACATGTGAGTATTTAAGTGTGTTTGAAAATTGCTGCCATTGCTACACATTAAACTTGCTTCATTTGCCACACTCTGTTCATGTATTTAATATCAAATTTTGCTGGTTTCTTGGAATTTTTTAATGAAGTGATTTGGCACTTTATTGAGCGCAGACATTTAAAGTTTCGGAAATCGGAAATTTGTTATATATATTAAAGAAAATTTGATTATTGAATTTCATAAAAAAGTCACATGCGATTTTTTCGTATAATATTTTTAATCGCATGCGATTTTTATTTGATAAATAATAAATACTATTATATATAATATACTTTTGTAGATTATTTTATTTAAAAAAATTTCTCAAATATTGTGAGCCACTGTTAGAGATATGCGAGAAGAATACGACATATGTACATATGTTTATTATGTCTACTTCATATCATAATCTTTAGTGGCTTACCAATAACGTGCCTGTGGTCTCATCCCAAAAACCGCTTATTATTATTATTGTTATTGTTATGAGTTTATACTAAAAATTAATCGACACAAAAATACATATTCATACAGCAATAGCAATATAGAAACTCATATATGCGCACGTATATAAACTCTCTCCGTTAATATCACTGTCAATTAGACCTTCAAAAAGGCATCAACAGAAACATTGAAATGCTTAATAAAGTGACCCACAAAAGGATAACGATTGAAAGGAGATAAAAATAAGTGATAATGATAACAAAAATGTAATAAAAAGATTGCAAGCAGCAGCTGGCTTGTGGTGACATAATGAAGACACTAAGCACGAGTGGTGCTGTTGAAAGTGGAAGGAAAGGAAAATGAGAGTGGCATTAGAAAAACGGCAGCAATGTGTATGTAATGAAATGAAATCAAAAGGAAAAATATTTGAAAGTTTTCAAGAGCTTCTTTAGCAAATGGCGCGTTTGTGAGTAAATGGAGAAGAAAAATTGTTCAAAAGAATTTAAGGAAATAGAGAAAATGAAGGTAATAGAAGCAAGAAAAAAATTTGACTGAACTTGTGGAACACTTTAATACTTTTTTTTGGTTAATAAAAAAGGTATAAATGAAAAATTAGTGTTATGAAAAAAGTATTTCTTAATCAATAAAGATTAAAATGCATTTAACAATTGTTATAATTTTATAAATATAAATTAATAAATGATAAAATAAATAATTATTATGAAAAAATGCTGCTCGTATCGTTTAATTTAAAATGTAAATAAGTTGAATTGAACTTGTGGAACACTTTAAAATTTGTTTATTAATATAAAGGAATATAAACAAAATTTTTGCTATAAAAAATAACAGAAATTAAAGTATTATTTAGAAAAAAATTTAAGAAAAAACGCTGCTTATTTCGCTCAATTTACTCAAACTGAACTTGTGAAACACTTTGATATGTTTTTTAATTAATAAAAAGGAACCGAAAATAATTTTTTATATGAAAAAATATTGCTTTCTTTGTTGAATTGATACCGCTTTGATATAAATGTTTCAAATATTTTGAGTTTATTTGGCAAAAAGTGTCGTTTTTAAGCCTACATTAAACATTAAAATATTCATGACTTATTTACTGTTAAAGCAGGTATTCATAAACAACATTGTACATAAATAATTTTAGCAAAACTTTCTACTCAATTTTATTTATTTTAACATTGAGCAACCACAAAAGGCACACCTCAAGAACAGGCCACAAAAACAAACTAACAAAATGAACAACATTCCCAAAATACATACTCGAAATGTTGAAAATATAATATTTTGTAACTGTTTTTTTAAACAACTCTTCGAAAACTACAAAATTTACGCAGCTGAAGCTTGCGCTCAAATAATAAAAAAAACTAAAAAGTTGAGCAAAAACTTCGTAAAATCATTGCATGAAGAAAGTATATTTTACAGTTTTTGAGGTTATTTGTAAGTATGTACAGATAGTCTGTATAGTTGTAAAAGAGCGAGTGTGCAATTAGAAGGGTAAATCTGTGTGTAGATATACTCGCATACATAAATGATTGAAACTATTAAGAAAATTTGTTGTTTGGGTTGCTGCTAATGAAGGTAAGCAAAACAGTTTGCAATCTTTAATTAGTTGTGTGCTGACAATGTGGTGACGACGTAGGAGGAGTAGGGAGCTGAGGAATAACAAACTTAATATTGTCTGAGTGCTCAAAGCAACGAACTGAGTGGATGATACATACGTCAAATGACTTCCGTTGAAGACACATAAGTTAAACTTGTGTTATTTACAAAGCTACATATGAGAAAAGTTTATTTATAAAGGATATTTATAAAGAGAGAGGGAGGGAGATATATAGAGAGACATGTGAAGGGAGATTTAGAGCAGCAAGTGAGTGAGTGCGAGTGAGAAGGAGACTATCAAGTAAAGAAAGCTTTTCATTAAGTAAACTTCGCATTTGAAGTTGACACATTTGTACGGCAATAAATCTCGTGCGAGATTAACGTAACTGTACTTAGTAAAACCAAATGAACACATGTAAGTAATATGCGCAAATAAGTGTCATTGCAAGTATGTCAATTTAATGACTTGGTGGTGGTTGAAAAGTTTTGTAGTTAAGAAAATCTGATGAACAGAAAGAAAGAAGAAGAAAATCTTATAAAGAAGAGGGAGAAGAACTCAACAGCAGTAAAAGAGTGTGTAGACTACCGCAATTCGGCTACTTTGTGGTAATAATTTAAAAAACCGTTATTAAAGTGGATATAAATGTTGTGCTGGCGGATTACAAGTTGACAAATGTCAACTTTGTGTGGTTGTGTTTGTTTGTGTGCGATTGGTTTGAAGCTGTGCTGTCTATATAGTATTTTGTGCTTGGCGGGTTTTAAGTGTTGTTTGTGTTTTTTTAAGAAAATTTCTACTGAAACATTTGTGTTGCAAAAGGTGTGCTTTTAGTTCATAAAATACTTGTGTGTATATTAGCAAATATATAAATATTCAAATTCAAATTTTATTTTTACTCGCAATCAATTTAAAGCAAATTTGGAATAAAATACTTTGTAGACACTTTAGTGTTTATAAGCTCTGATTTGTTTTTAGCTAATTTTGAAAATTTTTACTTGAAATGTAGGGCATAAAAACAACTTATGTATAAAGTAAGTTTATCAAGCGTTAGTGGCTTTACCGTCTGCGGGTTTTTCGATTTCTATGCGTATCTCGCATGGACCTGCTAGCGATGCGGAAAAAGGTGGTTGACTTAAATCTGCGTAATTTTTAGTGTGTTAAAGATGTTTTTTAAATTGTTGTAATTTATAGAAAAATATATTTTTTTGTGATAAGATTTGGGTAAATGTTTAAACAGTTTAATTTTATTAATTTATTTTTTATAATTTATTTTTTAATAATTATTTTTTAATAATTATTTTTAATTTAATTAATTAAAATTTTTTATATTTTCAATTAATTAATTAATATTTTACATTTTGATTATATAAATTAAAGCAAGATTAAGTGCATAATTTTAAGTTTATATATTTTTATATTAAATATTTAGAATTTATAATATAATTAATTAATTTTTTTTTAATATTTTAAAATTTTTTATTACAAAATTATAATTAAATATTTTTTAATAATAAAATAAAATATTTTTTTTTAGATTAGAAAACATTGAAATTATTATTTTTTATTTGTTTATGTAAATATAATAAATATTAAAGAGAGATTTGGAAATATATATATTTGGAAATAATATTTTTTATAAAATACCGAAGAAATCATTTTTATTTTTTGTATTATATATTTTATTAATTGTTAGTGATTTTTATTGAATTTACTCAATTAAATATTTTAAATAATATTTTATTTTGTTATATATATATTTTATTAATTTATTATCCGTTTTTATTATTAAAAAATAAAATAAAAAATTAAAAAAATATAAATATTTTATACAAAATTATTTTTTTTTATTTTTCGTTTGTTATTTATAAAATTTTTAAACACAATATAAAAAAATATAATTTAAAATATATTTTTATTTTTCATATTTTGATTTTTTTTTAAATTTGGCCGGTTAATGTTTTATATTTATTATATATTTAATTAAAAATGAAAAACAAATTAATTGATAAATTAGTAAAGAGAATAAAAAAATTAATATAAAATTTAAAAATTTTTTAATGTGTTTTTTAAATTTTGTGCCGTTATGTATAATTATATTTTTATTTAATGAAAATATAATTAAATAAATAGTGGAAAATTATTATTTTTTTTATTTTATATATATATATTATTTTGGTATAATTTTCCAGTTATGGTTTTATTTTTAGAACATGAATTCAGTTTCAATTTATTATTGTTAAGCAAATATTATTTTTATATATTTTTTTTTATAATTTTTCGCAACAATTAGTATATTGTTTAGTTCATTAATTAATTTTTGTTTTCAATTTTTTTTTGCACATAAATTCACATTTCAATTGAATTTCCGTTTCAGTTTTTTTATACAGTAAAGTACAAAATCAAAGTGTTTATGGTGTTGATAGATATGAGCGTAGTTTTTTGTTTTGTTTTGAAAAAAAGGAGAAGAAAACAAGAAGATAAGTAGAAGGAGATTTTGTAAATACGCAATTGTGTAGAGAAAGTGGAAATTGACGTAATGTAGTATTTGCAATATTTGGTAATTGTTTGATTGTAGTACACATTTTTTCGGATTTATTTTGGAGATTTTTTGCTTTGTTTCGTCGAATAAAGTGAGTGGAAATTCGAAATTAATTTGAGCATTTGACAGTAAAAAAAAACGAGAGAAATGATGATGAATACAACTCTTCAAAGCAGCAAGGCGCAAAAAATCAGCAGTACTTAAAACAAAACAAAAAAAAAACAACAACAAGTCAAAAGGAAAAACCATAATAAAAACTGCGCTAAACAAATGTTGATTGGCAATTTTACTGCGAATTCTCATGAATTTGTATGAATAGCACAACATAAATTCAGGTTAAACAGATTGCTTTGAAGCGGCGGGGAAAAAAATTAAAGTAAAAAATTGTAAAAACAACAACAATACAACTAAAACAGCAAAATATAAACAAATCACATACACATACACATATGTACACACAGACATACATTCAAACGAAACACAAAGTCGTGTGTGAGTAAGGGCAATTTTAGTTTTGCTTTCGCTTTTGGAAGTTAACCAGACGCCATCAACACTGACACAAAGGACATGCAGCAAGTGCAGCCAACTAACCATAAATCGCTGTCATGTGCACATTTGTTGTTGTTTTTCTTTTTTCAAAGTGAATGCGGGCGGCTATGGCGCTTTAGTGTGGCTGACATTGTATTTTTGCAAACACTCACATACCTCATATATAGTCATAAATACATACATACATATGTACATATATGTGTATGTGTGGGCATTTACATGTCAGAACATCTGTTGTTTTGCAAGTGCGTAGAATTTCGCGATGACGAGGGTGTATTTTTGTGGGTGGGGTGTATAATACAAATGACCGTATAATTAGCTTTAATAAAATATATGAAAACATTTGAGAAACATCTAAATAATAAATGGAATTTGTTACTGTTAAACTGTCCTAAAGTTAATAACATAATTTTTTTTTCTTGAAAAAATTTGAATTTTTTTAGCTTCAATTTCCTTGAGGTAATTCTACAAAAAATTTTAATAGACATGTAGTACTGAAATAGTCACGGAAATATAATCTATTTTAAATCCTGAAGATAGCGACAACGACATCTGGAAATGTTCAAAAAACTAAAAATAATAACAGTCTGGGAGCTAAGCTTAACAATGATAAAAAGTTTACCACGGATTTAGCATTATATAGGCCTTATCATTCAAATGCATGATCAATTTCTTATGAGAAGGTTTAAATGTATTATTTTCCTTAGACAACTCGATGTTGATGCATGACATTTTTGCCAATGAAAAAAATACCTTAAACATCATAAACTAAAGTTCAATCTACAAGGAAAATGTACCAATTTCGTAGTTAATTCTCAAGAAAAAAAATTCATTAAAAGATAAAATAAACTGTGACAATATGTGGATTTGCAACAGCTTCTTTCGAAGCGTGAATGTAAAAAATAGTCTACAGGTCTACAACTTTGCTTCCGCCGTTTTTTATTTTTTGTAAATGTAAGGCTTTTTTTTGTATAAAAACGGTTCAAAATATTGGTCGTCGCTAGGTACTACTTTTGACCATCTTTCTGGCAAGAATTCGGCTCAAAAAGTGACATTTTCAGTTGAAAATAAAAATTTAGTTAAAATTGTAAAAGCTAAGAAGCGAGAAAAATTAAAATCAAAGAGAGCAATTATAAAACAAATATGTACTGTTGCAAATGATATAACAATATAAATAAAATATTAAAAATTAATGAATGCAGGACAAGTCGATTGAAATACAGAAGGGCACACCTTACAGATATATCAAAAAGAAATTTTAAGAAAGTATAAAAACAAGTGAATATGTCAATATAATCAAAAATTATAAGAACTAGAAATTATTGCCCAAATCCAGACTAGTTAGTAAAATACTACTTTTGGAAGTAGTTTTAAATGTACTACTCTTCAAACTAGTTTTTTTAATGACTTTAGACTAGTCCAAAAAGACTAGACATACGAGAATTTACAAAAATTGTTATAGCATTTTGACAATTTTGTATATCTATACTACTATTATAAAGAGGAAAAATTTGTATCTATGTTTGTATTGAATAAACTCTAAACCTACTGTGCCGATTTCAAACACTTTTTCAACTTGAGAAAGCTACATTCACTCCGAGTAACATAGGCTATATTTATTGCTAGTATCTCAACATTCTGGGAATAGTTCCCAGTTGAGGGTATTAAAATACTCCGTGATGGAGAATCTTAATCTGAAAGTGGAAATCGTCTTGCAAGTCATTCTCTTCGCATCGTAATCGCGTGCCAAAAATACGAGGAACAAGCGTTCGCGGCTGCTTGCTGAAACCTGCCAAGTACGCGCTTGAGAGTCGAGTACGGAGCGTATGCAGCGGCTTGAAGTATAAAATATTTGAAATATACAAGCTCGCACTAGACCGTCGAACTCTGAGCGTTCCCAACGCCTACATAATCAGAGAGAAAGACAACGGACATCAAAGACTATAGATTGTAATCAAGTTTTTGCTCTTTACAAACGATTTCATGTTCGAATTTTCCATTTGTATGGGAGAGTGTGTATAAGAGTGTAAAAACTTATAACTATTAAAATGTTTGTTTAAGCCCTTGCGAAGCCGGAGTGGTCTGCTAGTTTAACTATATAAAAGTTAAGGTTTCATTTATATTCTCTTTTTCCACTATTATTTTTTTAATTTTGGTATATAAATCAATTTCGTTAATTTCAAAATTCGTTTGAGAATGACCAAAGTATAAAAGTCGAATTTTATAAAAAAAAAACAGCTGACCAGTAATTTTCCGTCCAATCTAGTTATATATTATACTAGTTTACAACTAGTTCATTTCACTACAGGGTTATGTTATGATAAATGAATGTATGAGAGAATACAGAACAGTCATTTAAATAATGCCGACATGTATAATGGATGCTCTATTGTAATATGATTTCAATTCTGTCTAATTTTTAGAGCTATTTGGCAACACTAACAGCACTGACAGCAAATATCGAGGCGTTCTGAGGTTTTAAATGCAAGCAAACTAACACAATCACACAAACAGGCAAACACACCAACTAGTCACATAAAACACTGTTGAAATCATAACTCAATCAGTGGGTAGACAGACAGACACATAATGGTGCAAATGGCGGACAGACAACGAGACAGCGAGACATAGCAACTACTTGCTTATAATTGATTATGACACACTATAAAAGCAATTGCAACTAAAATTAAGCAAATTAAGCGAAATTTAATTAAATCAGCTATTTGTGTTTTGAACTGAAGAGAGAGATAGAGACAAGAGACATACTCATAATTCACTGTTAGTGGCGCGCACATAAAACAACAACAAATAAGTGGATGGGTACATTTAATAGGGTAATGTTGTGGGGGGGGGTTGGGGTATTCAATTTTGATTTATTGTTTAACTTTTGAATGAATTAATATTTTAGTTGGGTGTTTTATATGCAAATTTGTATAATGTAGACTATTTGATTACAGTTATAAAATGTGCTTGTGTGTTTGGCTACTCACCAATACTTGTGTCGTAGGCATGCAAATACTCAGAAGTCATAAACTGTGAGACCAAAGAGCTTTTGCCCACAGCCGGGCCGCCGAGCATGAGGACTCTGTTGGGGGAGAGAAAAATAATTAATTAATGAAATTTGAAGATTTTTATGTTAATTTAATGGAATAAAATATTGAACGAGAGTAAAGAAAATTATAAATGAATCTCAATTTTGAATTGATTTAAATTTTGAATATTGTCAAAACTTAAAGCTTAAAAGTCACATATTAAATTTAGCTTAAAAGCTTTAAGCGCGAATTCAATTCTGCCAACAAGTTACCATAACCTTAAATATAAATATATTACTAATTCAGTACCGCAAGTTTCCCCACTAATGCTAATGTCTCTAATATCCATTAATTTAAATCCCCCAAAAAATCTAACTGAATCTCAATTTATTTCACTTTACCCTCCAATTTACAAACACTTAAATTGACTTAAGTTATAAGCACTTGTGGTACAACCAATACAACAACAATATACATATAATTTAATAACAAAACACTCACCTGTATGGACCACTGCCTGGATTTGAAGTGCTGCTCTCGCGGCTGGATGCCAAGCTGCAGGTGGCAGATGTGCGCGCCGAATTCGGCGCTGGTATTTGGGCGGCAGTCAAGTGCTCCGTGCTGTGCGTACGAACACAAGTCGAATTACGAAAAACAAAAAAGAAAAAACGAGAAAAGAAAATCAAAAACAAATATATTAAATTGGCAATGTTTACAATACGCGTCATAAAATGTATATGCAGCTCGTCGCTTCGTTACGTTAAAAATATGCTCAAAGGAAAAAAAAAATATTTGCATGAATCATATTTATGATATTGTCAAAGTGTCAGTTGCAGCACACAGAGGAGCGCATTTTTATTTCCGCCCTCTCTGTGTGCCACTTTCCCCAACGCACTTTCGGCTATCACTCACCTCGAATTGGAGCTGGCTACACTGTTGTTGGAACGACTGCGTCGACTCTTGAGCGAATCACCGCGATTGACTACACCTTTGCCTGTGATGGAAAAATGCCTCAGTCTATAGTACTCCTCCTCGACGCCAGTATTTGGCATTGAAGCGACGCTATAAAGTAAAGGAAATCGTGAAAAATATGAGTTCATATCGACTCCAGAACTTAACGACGTTAATAAAATTGGAAAAATGTAAATTTTATGCTAGACATCATACGTTTGCGAGCTCATATTTTGACGTTGCTATTTAAATATGTATGTTGCCATGTCGGTCGTCAGACTTACCGTGAACGCTGTTGTGGCAAGCATAACTGATTGGGACGTCCTGACGCACGACTTCCTGGTGTTTTTACCGATTGTGAACGACTGTGATGTGGTGAACCGTAACTGCAAGCAGGAAGAAATGAAAAATAGATGGTATTAAAATTTCAGTTGATTTTTTAGACCCCATAGTAAACATTAAAATAGGTCAATTATGAGAATTAGTTAAAGTAAACTTTAATTGCAATTAATTAATCCATTATTGGAATTACCTATTTTGTAAAATTTTAAACCTATAAAATTTTATTTAATTTTCAATTTTTAATTTAATCCAATTTAGTCTTAATTGCCACTAAATTGACGTTAGAAAAGCTCAATTAACTCATTTTATGAAATTGCCCATGCCACTCTGTACAATATTCGTACTTTTTCACATTTAATTAAATTAATTAAGAAAATTAACTCAAACGAATAATTAAGTAAACCTTAATTACAACTCAATTTACCATAGAACAGTTCAATTAACTATTTTTGTGGAATTTCTAATGATACCATGTACAATTATCTGATCTTTTGTCATTTAATTTAAGTAAATTATTAAAATTAGATCTGACAATTAACTAAGTAAACCTTAATTGTAATTAAATTAACCATAGAAAAGCTCAATCAAAAAATTTTGTAGAATTCCCAATATAATCTGTATATGTGTTTTTAAATATTGCGTTTTTAATTTCAGTCAATTATCAGAATATATCCAAAATAGTCTAACAGTATATAGCCTTAGAACAAATTTACAAATTTTTAAGTCTCTTATATGACACCCTCATATATGATGCTTAGGCATAAATTTGAATCAGAAAACGATAAGGAAAATGAGAAGTTTTTTTTGGGGTTCATAATCAATTATTTTTTTTTTATCGATTCCCATATTTTCTCAATGAAAGAATACATACACTACTAATCTCTAGAAACTTTGTGTAATCTATTACTAAACCTCAATATTACTTATTTTGTAATTAAACTCAAATCTAGTTTCAGAGAAGCCTTCAATGAATTTGAAACACCAATTAAAGCTTCCAGGTAGCATACTTGACCCAGTTCCACTATCAATACACACTTTAACTTTCTTGAAAGTTGTGCTAACAGCTCAATTTGAAACACTAATGAGCGACACAATTACCAGGTCATTGCCTAAATCACCTTCAAGTAAGTCTAGCAAAAGGTACGATTTACAATTAAAATACGTCTTAGAGGTACAACAATAACTGTTTCAATAAATGTAAGCTCCTTCTTTCCACACTCTTCGTCGATTTGTACAGCAAATGCATTGTTAAACGACGCAAATGTGTGATACTCTTTAAGGCCCTTTTTCTTCGTACTAAACAAACAAGGTCGGTATGTAAACTTGTCCGTGTCAGGATGTTCTTCATTGCTCCGTCTGCATTTGCATCAAATTGCACTGAAGCACGCGATTCAAGTCAGCGACTACGTTGAAACTTTTTTTCCCAACTTAACTCCTCATTCTTTGTATTTCAACACTTGTGATTAGTCGGACAATTACATGCGAGTAGAGTCGTGGCGGCGGCGGGTCCTTGCCGCCAGCTATTGTGGGCAGAACTCGTGCATTTAGTCAGATGCTTATCTACGTTGTTAGCTGTTTTAAACACAGAATGTGTTGCGATTTCACCGTTACTTTCAATGTTTATTGGTTTTTGTTTTTTGCTGTGAAAAATGTGCTG
This sequence comes from Zeugodacus tau, assembly GCA_031772095.1. Taxonomy (NCBI): domain Eukaryota; kingdom Metazoa; phylum Arthropoda; class Insecta; order Diptera; family Tephritidae; genus Zeugodacus; species Zeugodacus tau. The sequence goes on along the minus strand of CM062652.1, from coordinate 17,402,052 downwards.
ATAGCACGCAAATACAATGTACTGGAATTCATGTTGAGGTCAGCGTTGTTAGAATGGACTTGGAAATAGTTTAAACGTGTATTTGTTGACCCGTTATGGGAGAAATATTTTGTTGAAGATTTCTCAGCTCTGTATTTTCTCATATTTTTAAATGTAATGTACCATGCTATTAGCTAATTGAATAACAATTAGCAGAAATTAGACGCTCATATGGTTGGAAATGAAAGCTTTTGGAGGAAATTTGTGAGGAGCATATAAAATAATAGAGCAATGGAAATATTAAAATTTTCCAACTAATAAAATAAATTTAATCTAAGAAATGCACTGAAGATATCTAAAATCCTTGCTATTATGCGTATGCCAGGATATTTTCCTAGGAAAATGCAAAGCAAACAACAAATTATTCTATTTGTTTCCAAAAAACAAAACAAGCTTGCATAGCTTTTAAGTTAACAGTATTGCAGTAATTTTAAAATTAGCTTATGACAATAGTCTTACGACGTTAGTTAAGAAGCAAAGGGCTAAAGCTGAAGTTATTTCAATACAATTACACCTACGCGCTTCTGTTGCTGTTTAATTTGCAGTACAGCAAAAACAGAAACAGAAACAGAAACAGAAAAAAAAATAACAAATTAATTTTCAACAAAAATTTTCCATTGAAAACTTATAAATATCAAATGCAGCAACAGCAATGTTTATATACATACGAATGTATAGAAACAAAAATATATATGTAATCTAGTCTAGTAGCAAACTTGGTGTGCAACTTTTGGTGAAGTTTTGTGAAAACTTTTACAAGCATTTCAATGCCACTTAGTTGAGCAGTTAGCTGTTATTTGAGCGTGTTGCAAGCAAAACTTGCGCATTTAGTGCAGTGCTGCAGCACAGTGGTGCAATTGCGTAGCATATTGTTGCTTAGGCAACATGAAAGTAGTCGGAGAGCAACTAGTAGGGAAACAAAATATAAAAATGCGATGGAGAAAAATATTATAATTTTCTTAAAAAATATATTTTTTAAATAAAATTCACCGAAAAATTTTTAAAAATAATTTATTTTTTTATTAATTTAGTATTTATTGTTAAAAAAAAAATTGCAATTTCCTCTTCCTTTCTCTATATATTACCTAAATCTTTGCATTTATTTTGCTCATTACTGCACTCTTCCAAAGAATATTTGTTGTACTTTCTTTTGCAAGTGACTCAATAAAATGCGCATTTGTGTCACTCTTATGAAATTTTCGCATTCTCCACAACACAATGCACTAAACACACACTTGGTTTGCCAAAGGACACTTGAATTGGCTGCGTTTTTGGCAACTTATTCGCTAAGTAGTTTCAAGTTGTAATTGTAAATACGCTTATGAAAACTTATACAATTGCACTGTACATAAATGTAAGCAAGTTTATAATTTTACTAGCTGAGATAAGCTGAATATTTGTAAACAAAAGTTATGGGATATTTTTGGAATATGGCGAGTCTTATGTGTGGTGGATTGACATAAAAGTTGAAGAGTTTTTTAGGACGAGTATGTTTCTACAATTGAAATAAAGAAATAGTAAATAATTAAATAAATATTATACAGCTTAGTCCTTTTATAAAGAATTGAATAGGCCTGCAGTCCATTGTTATTAAGTGTATATGGATTCGAAATTATTAATGGATAGGGTGACGATTTTCTTTTAGATAATCTTAAGCGTTATGTTTGGTAAAATTTCAGTCCAACTAACAAAGTACAAAATTATTATAAGTAAAGAACCCAAAAAAGTCTTCCTAAAGATCATATTAAGAACATCTTTTTGTACAAGCGAATCATTATAACAGAGATTGTAAAAAGATTTCCTAAAACTACTGACAATTCTTATTATAAAGGGTGATTTTTTAAGAGCTTGATAACTTTAAAAAAAAAAAACGCATAAAATTTGCAAAATCTCATCGGTTCTTTATTTGAAACGTTAGATTGGTTCATGACATTTACTTTTTGAAGATAATTTCATTTAAATGTTGACCGCGGCTGCGTCTTGGTGGTCCATTCGGAAAGTCCAATTTTGGGCAACTTTTTCGAGCATTTCGGCCGGAATAGCCCGAATTTCTTCGGAAATGTTGTCTTCCAAAGCTGGAATAGTTGCTGGCTTATTTCTGTAGACTTTAAACTTGACGTAGCCCCACAAAAAATAGTCTAAAGGCGTTAAATCGCATGATCTTGGTGGCCAACTTACGGGTCCATTTCTTGAGATGAATTGTTCTCCGAAGTTTTCCCTCAAAATGGCCATAGAATCGCGAGCTGTGTGGCATGTAGCGCCATCTTGTTGAAACCACATGTCAACCAAGTTCAGTTCTTCCATTTTTGGCAACAAAAAGTTTGTTAGCATCGAACGATAGCGATCGCCATTCACCGTAACGTTGCGTCCAACAGCATCTTTGAAAAAATACGGTCCAATGATTCCACCAGCGTACAAACCACACCAAACAGTGCATTTTTCGGGATGCATGGGCAGTTCTTGAACGGCTTCTGGTTGCTCTTCACCCCAAATGCGGCAATTTTGCTTATTTACGTAGCCATTCAACCAGAAATGAGCCTCATCGCTGAACAAAATTTGTCGATAAAAAAATTTCGAACCGAACACTGATTTTGGTAATAAAATTCAATGATTTGCAAGCGTTGCTCGTTAGTAAGTCTATTCATGATGAAATGTCAAAGCATACTGAGCATCTTTCTCTTTGACACCATGTCTGAAATCCCACGTGATCTGTCAAATACTAATGCATGAAAATCCTAACCTCAAAAAAATCACCCGTTACATAGGGTTCTAAAGAGGCAATTAACCGAAAAATACGAAATGAGAACTTTCTTTGATAGGAGGTCAATATTACATATATTCAAAACCTATCTATAAACTCCAGAAATTATTGGTGAACATATTGACATTTTATGTAAGAGCAAGCACATATTTTTTCTCTTAAATATTTTTTTTACTTGCCTAGTACCTACTAGGCGAAAGAAATTGTCATTGCAAGTGTTTATCTTGTAGTCAGTCTTGAATGATGATACATCAAACTGAACAGTCAGAGATTTACGAAACGGAACAACAGATTCTAGAACCGGATAACATCTGGATGAGTAGGCGAAACTTACTTTCAGTAAACTGAATAGCATTTCGAAAAAGACAAGGATGTTTAGAGAGAGATAGAAGGAAGATGTATCAAGAAATTGTGGCAATCAATCTATCCCGTATATATTAATATTAAGGTAACTTCTTAAGAAGTCAGAATTGTCGAATTCAGGCTTGCAGCTGTTGTTTTTCAAGACAATGGAACGTCGTCGTTAAAAAACCGATGTCATAGTCGGGGTATGAAAAGAATAATACGTGAAAAATATAGAAAGATTTCTTCTAATCATTAAAAGTTAAATTAAACATTTTGCATTGTGTCCCTTATCACTCATCCATTGCACAAATGACATTTGCGCGAATAAAAATCCAAAATGTTTTAGAGCGTGAAAGAGTGCATTAGATCATAAATATTTGCATGCAAACAATAACAATTTACGCACTCTCAACCAATTACCGTTATTAAATGGAAATATACTTTATATACTTGATGTTTGCTTTCAAAATGTAAACAGTAAGCGAAATAAAATAGCAATGGTAATAAAAAAGTAAATTATGCTATATAAATACATTAGTCATTTCCAAATGTTGTAAATCCAAAACAATTTATGTGCGGAAAATTTGCCAAATTTATTACGGCTAAAAGCAGCGAGTGTGGGTATAAAGTTTGCAAATTTAAGTTTGGATTTTTGCTGAAGTATAGATGTTATGACAGTTGCTATGTTTTGATATTTATATTTGTGAGAAGATGGGGATATCGCGCGCTACTTTTAGCTGTGGCAAATAATATTTAAAATTTCCATTTACATTTTTTCTAATTTAAACTTTTTAGCTTTTGCTTTTTGTTTTATCTTTCTTTGCTAAAAAATTATTCCATTGTTTAGCCAGCAATTTAATGGCTTCTTTTGTAGAGTGCGTCGGAAAAAGTGATCGTCATGCCGTCACGTATGGCTTGCATGCAACCCTTCAATATTGTTTTGATGCCATAAAAATTTAGTTGAAGGCGTGAAAATTTCCATTACTTTCATGTTGTTAGCTGTTCCAGCAGCTGCAATTGGTATGGATATTTATTTTTCTAACAGTTGTTGCGCCGTCGTTGAGTTGTACGAATTGTTCTTTGAATTCAAATACACTGATTGCGCATATTTTTTATTGCTTTAGTGGAATTATATTTGCAAATTATTTTGTTTGTTAAAATAAGCAAATATTTAATCACTTTTTGGTTGGAAAATTTTAAGATTTATATTAAAAAAATGTGCAGAAGCGCGAGTGTGTCTATAATTAGGATAGCGTATCCGAAATTGAAATTAAAAAAAAATAAAATAAAATAAAATTAAATTAAATTAGATAAAATAAAATAGAAAATAAAATAAAATAAAATAAAATAAAATAAAAGTAGATAAAATAACAAAAAAAAATAATAAAATAAAATAAAATAAAATTTGATAAAAATATAATAAAATAAAAATAAAATAAAATAAAATAAAATAAAATTAAATTAAATTAAATAAAATAAAATAAAAATAAAATAAAATTAGATAAAAAAATAATAAAATAAAAATCAAATAAAATAAAATAAAATAAAATAAAATAAAATTAGATAAAGAAAAATTAAATAAATAAAATAAAATATAATAAAATAAAAATAAAATAAAATTAGATAAAAAAAAATAATAAAATAAAATAAAATAAAATTAGATACAAAAATAATAAAATAAAAATAAAATAAAATAAAATTAAATTAAATTAAATAAAATAAAAAGATTTAATATAATTAGTAGCAAGTAAAATTTAAAAGAATGAAAAATTAAAAAATAATAATTGAAAGTTTAAATTAAACAGAAACAATGTTTTCAGTTAATTATTGCAGCAATTACTGTATTTAAATTGAACTTTGCACTTGAAAACACGCGCAAACATTTTTACGCATTGCAATTAATTTCGAATTATGAACTTATTTTTGGCACTTCTAACAACATTCTGTGCTATATTTAACATTATTATTTGTTTACATTTTGTGCCGCTCGTGCCTTTGGTATTTTCATAATCACATATGGAAATTCCGCTACTTTGGCACGTCATGTTATTTTTTTCTGTTCTTTTCATCATAACTTAAACATTTTTGTAGTTCCAAAATACTCTACCGCACTCATAAATTCAACGCTAGTATTATTTTCAATTAAATTGTATTTTCCACTGCAACAATTCAGCAAATATTATGGCAACCATACAAGCTTTCATCGAAACGTACGCATACGTGACACTTCGATTTCGTGCTTTGATTTTGAAAATCGTAAAGTTGGCGGCGCTTTAAAATGCAATTGCAAGCGTTTAGATGACAGTTTAGCCTTCAGCAATACTGCTGCTGGCGCATAAGTTAGAGAGAGAGAGATGGAGAGAGTGGTGCGAGAGCACGTTTCGTATATTGAAGAAGAAATTTGCTTTCAACTGTTGTAAGGCGAAAATCCTTGATATTTATAAAATAGATAATTCTATAAGCTGTAATAATTGGAAAAAGTCTTTAACGAGATCTCCAGATAAAAGCATCAGTTTTATCTTTCAATTACTTTTTCAATTAAACTTTTTTATACACTTTATAATTACACCCACAACATTTACTACTATAACCAACTATCATACCGTTACTCAAAATATATATTATTTCAATTCAACACACTATTTAAAGCGGCCACCATTACCTGCTTAAATGGTGGAGACAAAAAAACTAAAAAATATTTGGCTCAACGCCAAATTACTGCCATTAGCGACCAACGTATAGTACTTGGCGCCATTACCTTAACTGTCGTAAAACTCTAACTTAATTTCCGCTACCATAACCGTAAAGAAAAATGCGAGCAAACCATCACATGCACACACACGCCCTTCATATGCAACACCTCAATGAGTTTAATGGCTAAATGGCGCTTTTGGCGAAATTATGGGCTCATATAACGGTGTTGTTGTGCTCAGTGCTCAAGTAAAATGTCAGACAATGTTGCTGTGGCGCATTAAGCATACTTAGTTCTATGTATGTATGTATGGCTGTTGGCTATAAATGTCTTACGTATATCCTTTCGACGCTTAAGCAGGTAATCTGAAACCATATTTATTATTTGTGGCCAAGACGCATGGGAGGCGTAAGTGAAATGCGCTCATATTTTGAGATCGCGTGCTTGCAACGAATGAGTTTGCCTTGAGCGTGTTAAGACACGAGAATATTTACAAAAGAAAAAGACAAAAGAAAGTAGAAAGTGTTGAGGAGAAGAAGAAGAGTTTTGTTTAAATACTCTTGTCGTCGCTGTATTCTTACTCAACATCTCAAGCTTTTAGGCGCATTAAGCGTTTTAAGGCCATTAGTTATTATAGATATGTGTTTTTGTTGCTATTGTAAATTATATTTAGCCTTGCTAAAATTCCCTCAAGTAATAAGTAATCTATTAAATATATTTATGGTATAAAACACTGCTATCATCCACTTACCACCAACTACTCACAAAGGCAATGATCTCATATATTCACTAACGCAACACACTACCTCCTCCCTCAAAAAAAAAAAGAAAAAAACAATTTATTTCACACTTACCGCATTTCAAAATCACGCAACTCCTCGAATGTCAACGTATTCGTTACATCCAACAATTGTCGCATATTTTCATCACGTTTCTGTTGTTGTTGCTGTTGCGCAGCTGTCTGATGTTGATGATGTGCGGCCGGGTGATGTGGTGGATGTTGCAACTGTTGTGAGTTGCGTTTGCGTGCGTGCGCCGCCACTGCTGTGCCGGCTGTTGCACCAGTTGCCGTTAATGTCTCTTTGCCCTGTTCGACGCTGATGAAATCACCTTCGTTCTTGATAAGCAACGTTTCCACGGTGTTGTCTAAGCTCAAGGACGGCTGTTATGAGTTGACGGAGCAGCAGCAACAGATTATTCCCCGAAGTACATGAAACCACAGCAATGCATGATTAGCAGCAGCATGTCACAATGTGAATGTCATACAAAGAGAGAGAAATGAAAATAGTGGAAAATGTTAGAAAATCACAGTTGGATCACATCAAAGTTGTGGTTAAACTTAGACTAAATTATGTGAATACGTAGAATTATCATATTGTTGTAGGTAAATATGTTGGTATAATGTATATTTTAATATATTTGTTTTGAGTTGAGCATATGAAGGTTATTCTCAGTTGCATATGCATTAGAAAAAATATTGAAAAAAAAATTATACTAATGTAGCTTGTTATAATATGCAACGATGCAGAAGACTAAGAAACTTTCAGCACAAAGACATATCTATCACTTGCACTTTCTTTGTAGATTATGCACAAAAAAATATTCTTACATACTTGAATACTTTTTTGCGATATTTTGATAAAGGGTGAGACAAATATTTTTGTGAAATTTGTTGGAAAATATTTCTGTAAGCTTTGGAAAAATAACTTTGTAGAAAAGATACTTATTTTAACCCCAAATTTAATTCTTTAAAGTTGGAGTTGAGTTGAGTATTACTTTGAGTAAGAGTTTGTGTTTAAGTACTCTTTTGAATGTGAATATGACTTTGGAGTTAAATTTTTAGAAACATGAGTAAGTTTTCAGAAAATAAAGAGTTGAGTGTCTCGAGTTTAAAATTAAATTTTAAAGTTTGAGTGAAAATTTGAGTTTGGACTAGGTATCAATTTGAGCCTAAGTTTTTAGGGTGCTTAGATAGAGCTTACGGTTTTTGTTCTTATTTGCGTTTCAGTTTTAGAATAATTGTGTGCATTTGAGTAACAGTTCAAACTTGTGATTGATATTGTGTATGAGATTGAGTTTGTGTGAGTATGATCTAATTTAGTGAGTTTGATCTAAATTATAATTTTCAGTTTTAATACGTGCTAAATATTGAAAAGTGTACTGGAGTGAGAACTGAGTTTAAACTTGAATTTGAGTGAAATTCTAGATTGGAAAGCACTGGAAATTAAAGTTTGGGCTTACATTTTGATGTGAATTTGTGCTGACCTATCATTTAATTTGAGTTTTAGATCAGAACTTAATTTCAATAAATTAATTTGAAAAATTGTCCGATTTAATATTTTTTTAAATAATTTTAAATTTTTTATAACTTGTTTTAACTTATTTAACACATTTTTTAACTTATTTGTAAAATGTATTTAAATTATTTAAATGGTATAATTGAGTTAAGTATTAAATATTGACTAGTTTAACTTCACTTTTTTACACATTGTACAATTTTTTATAAGAAAAATAATTACTACAGCTTTCTTCAAGCAGAATAATATTCACCCAGACCTACATATATGTATATTATAAATACATAAGCAGTACAAAAGTACACAATCGCATTAAAGTATTACAAAGTATGCATAACTGGCGGCATAGGCTTTTGTTGAAATTATGTATTTTGGGCACTCAGGGGTAAACAGAAAATCAAATAAAGTTCATAAAGGTAGTAGTATGAAGAGAAAAGAAGTGGCAAGAAATTAAAAAGGATTTGAAGTTAACAAAAAAAAAAAAAACAAATTACATAAAATAATAAAATTCTAAGTACGTGATATGAAATAAAAATTTGAAAATTTAAAACATTATTAAAAATAATATTAAAAAAAATTGTAAAGAAAAAATTAATTGCATTGAAATATGTAAATTTGAGTCTCTCATGAAAATTAAAAAAAAAATATTATAGAATTATATATATTTATTTTATTAAAGAAAAATAATAAGTTTCAAATTATATTTCTTGTCAATAAAAATTACATTATTTGACGTGATTACCTCAAAAAGTTACTTATACGACATGGTTTACATGGCTTGCTTTTTTTATATAAAAATAAATTCTTGAAAAAATAGTTAAATAAAATATTATATTTCTTGATTTATTTATATATTTTGAGTATTTTAATCACTAAGATTCAAGAAACGTGAATATGAATGGATATAAATCATTTTCAAATATCTCCCAAAAAAGTTGCTCATACGCCATGTAGTAATTTATTTCATGATAATTAATTAACTTATTAACTTATTAAAGTTTTTAAATTTTCTTGATACATATACATATTTTATACTAATTACATCGCAAGCAAACGCAACTTTCCAATATTATGAGCAACCATTAAACGCTCTGTTTAAAGCACTGATTACTACATAGTACAAACAAACAGACTGCACTTGGCAACCTTGCTCCAGTTCGCCGCATTTTTAATAGCACACACTTTTTTCTGTGTTTTTCCCGCATATGCACTTTCACACCTCAATGACGATAACAAAACGCTGTCAGCGCGGGCAGCTTGTCAACATCAATATCGGTTTTCATTATTGTTTTTATGCAAGCACGACGCCACCGCCGCTAATGTAACCATTTTGTTTTTTTTTTACTGACTTCATTTCATTAAAACACATTGCAAGCAAGGAAATTTACGCGCTTCCCTGCTTACACCCCCTGCTTGCTTTTGCATGTGCCACTCAAAGATGATCGCAGAAAGAGGTCGCTTGCATTGCATGCCGCATGCCGCATGCCACATTTCGCACATGCAACACACAGTATGTGTGTGTGCTGGTGAAGCTTGTCCCAAATGCAAACCAGCTTATCGCTGAGCTTGCAATATGTACTCCCAATAGTGTGACGGCAACAACAACAACACTCATGCATTTCACCTTCGATAAGCACACCTGCTGTTGCTGCTGCTGTCAGCCACAAAGCACAGCAGTCACCCAGCCAAGTGAAAGCAAGCCAACAACGACAAGTTAGTTAACCTTAATGTTGTTGTTGCTTCTTTGTAGCAACTTTCAGCGATTTCCTGTCGACGGACGATGAGTTTGCCACTTGCTACTTGCCAGCGCAGTTTGTCTGCCGTCAGTGTCAGTGCAACTCCCTAGCACTGGTGAGTTTTTGCGTTGCACTGCAATTTTTCCAACTGACGTGCCCGCTCTCTCCACTTCATCTGCCTCTTGTCTGCGTGGCTTGTCAGTATTATGTCTGCTGCCAACATAAAGATACCCCATTCGCCATACGCCAAGCAAAGTAATAATTCTTCGACATGGTAGTTGTTATTTTGTGCCTCACCTATGTTGCAACACAACATGTACACACACTGAGAAGAACTTTAATGTGTGGCCCTCATATGTGTGCTTACCTCAGCTCAGGCTGTGTGTTGGTGTAAGTGTCGTTTAACCTTCACGGCTCGTTGCACTTTTATTATTGCAACGTGGGCATACACATATGCTTGCAACAACAATAATAATAATGGTAAACAACAACAACAACAACTAGCTATCAATCTACTTAAACCCACAAAGGCTGCTCGTTGCATGTTCACTGCGCTGGCTGAGCGTTGTCTTTGCCGCGCGCGTGGCATATCACTTGCCACATTCAGGGCGTAGCGTCGTGAGCCGTCGTGTGTTGCGCGTATTAAGAACCAATTTTAAATCGATTTATGTCGATAAGGAAACGTATGTAGCGCAGTGTGCGTTAAGCTCTGCCAGCGTAAAGTAAGCAAGCGAACAAGCAAGTGGGTAAGTAAGCAACTTTCTCCGTAGCGCAGAGCAGATAAGCTTTGTGAACTGAGCCACTTTGGTTGCATGTGCTGTGATTTATTTGAATATTTTTATCTTTTATCAAGTTAGTGTGAGTACACTACGCCCACTAACGGCTTGCCCTTTTGTGGCACTATAATGCGCTTTATTTAATAAAATTTACGGTTTTAAAGTAGTCATGAATTTTTATTTTTTATTCACTGTGGCGGTTGACCTAACGGGAAGTTGTTTCGAGTGCAAGTAGCACTTGATTCAATTTCCGTGAGGTGGCTTCTTAAAGGAATGGTAGATTATTGGCAGGATATGAGATTTTTATATTATAATTATTGATTTTAAATTTAATATAATCATTTTAAGACTTTAGAAATAAAAATAATAAAAAGGGTTGCCACTCTTATTTAATTTAAAATTTTTAAATAATTTAGGAAAATGAGTTATAACCATATTAGTTGAATATTTAATGCAGATTTATTAAAAAAAAATATTCTGTGGAGTTGCCACTGAACCATTTTTTTGTAAAACAGAAAAATAAATAAAAAACAAAAATTCAAACTGAATAAATACTATTTTAAGTGCTTTCAAAGGTTTGAGTTTGAGTGTAAGCCTGATGGAGTTGCCACTTAACTTTAGATTAAAATTGTTTATATTTTTATTTAAAACTTAACAAATTTTATATGAAGTGGTTCGAAAAACTCTATAGTATTTGAGTTTAATATTTAACTATTACATATTAAAATAAGAAAATGGAGTTGCCACTCTTATTTGATTAGAAAATTTTAAATCATTTAAGAAAATTAATAATATTCATTTATGTTATGTAGGTATTTAATCAGAATTTAGTACAAAAAAATATTTCTAAGGAGTTGCCACATGACTAAATTGTTTGAAGAAAAAAATAAAATCAGAAAGTCTAAGTGTATAAGTGCTTTTAAAGGCTTCAATTTGAGTACAAATTGGAAGAGGTTGCCACTTGACTTAAAATTAAAATTGTTTAAATAAAAAATAATAATAACAATAACAAGTGGATTGAAAAACTATAAAAAATAGAATTGCCACCTGATTAAAATTTTAGAAAAAAATTAAGATTGTAAACAAAGAGGTTACCACTTACTTGAAATGGAAATTGTTTAGATAAAAGTAGTAGTAGTGGATACAAAAACTAATACAATTTTAAATGTTTTAATTTTAGTTTCTTTAGTTGGAGTGGAGTTACCACCTTTATTAAAATTGTAAATGCCTATTTATTAAAAAAAATTGACATTTGTTACAAATTATTCACATGAAAATAATTGTCTTTAAATTTGATATGAAAGCTTAAAGCTTTATAAAGCTTTCAAAAGCTTCATTTTTTTTACATCTTTAACGCTAACTCGAAAATACGAATACCCGTTATTTTAGTTAAATATTACTCCTCTCATCTAACTGCTATAGTCTTAATTAAATCTTCTGAAAATATTATTTGCATATATCAGAATCTATTAGGAATATACTAAAAAGCTCGCAAATAATATTTATTCAATATTTTTTAAATTAAAAAAAAAATATTTGTATATGAACTACTCTTGAAATTTGAAAGCTTTCGAATTTCCCGATAACCATAAATTGAGTTAAATCACCAGTCTAAAGCCAACAAATTCGATTTTAACTAAAAGCTCAATTCAAACTCAATTCAACTAACCACCAGGCATTTAAAAATCAATATTCTCTATGAATTTATGAATTCATAAATGTCAGTATTTTAGTCATAAAGCCATTAAGCTTGCCACAGAAGAGAATACTCGTAGTATAAATATGTATATATGTGTGTGCTACCATTTACATGGCAGTAAAAATACAATAAAATTAAAAAAATTTCGTCTAGCTGTAATTAGATTTTGCATTTTTAAAATCCATTTAAATTTCGGTTTTCCACACACCAACTGTATTGGGCATAAATTACAAGCAGCTTTCATTTTGATTCTAACACAGAATTTTTTTTACAATTTTTTATTTTCGTCAAGTTTTATATGCTTTTGCTTTACGGTAGTCCCTTAAGTACTGGCTTACTTAAGTGGTTTACGCGCACGAGCCAATATCTTTAGAGATTTTATTATTGTTTTGGGATTTGTATGCTTGACATATATGACAATGTATTTTATTATGTGCATAAGCAAAGCAATTTTATTGATAAGCGGATATTCAAACTGAAATTTAAAAGCTAAAGCAATAAAGTTTTGGATTTTATATGAATTATGAATTGTGGTTTAGATAGCAGATCCAACTGCTGAAGAATTTAAATTCTTTATGTAGTATAAGTGAAAACGTTGTGGTAATGTGAAATCGCTTAAATGTTTAGCCAAAAGTAAAGTCTGAAATACTATTATTCACACAAATAATCAATTAACCAGTATTAAGCAATATTTACGCAAATCATTAAACCTAAACTTTGTGGCTTCACAAAACTGTGTTGGCGACAGCTTTCACCTGCCATATAAGTGAGCTTTCTCACAACAACGACGTTTATTAATTTCTAGAAATGTATAAGTGTATACAGTTAGCAGCTAGAAAGTGATTGCCACCAGACACTTAATACACTTGACGTTAATGACAGCCATAATGAGCACGATAATGAGTGTGTGGCTGTAACGCTGATGGGTAAATTTGATTTTGACCGACGCCGGTGGGTGGCTTTGAGACGCGTAAACGCATTGAATCGTAAAAAACGGCAATTGGTGGTGATGGTGGGGCACAGCAGACAAAAATAAATATTTAACTAAAATATTTACACATACATAAACGTAAGTATGTGTTTATTAAGGACCACACATGTAGTACATATGTAATGTGTAAATAAAAAAAAGTTAGGAGACGATTTAATTGCTTGTGTATATATTTATATATGTATGTATATAAATCACAAGAGTGACGCGTATTTAATTAGAGCAACGCTTAAAAAAATCAAAATACCTCTATATGTATTAAGCCTATAAATAAAATGGCAGTTGAAAGTGAAGCATACTTTTAGGTTGTCAGAAAAAATTGCCAACGATAAAAATATAACACGCTAACGGCACATTAGTGGCGCCGTTGCCTTGTAATCACACATTAGATTTATGAAGTACAAATTTTTTTGTTTTTATGTACTTTCACTTGTGAGGCAATCATCACAGTAAGGAAATCATTTATCTTCATCATCAAAGTCAGCATTTAAATAGTTTTAATCAGTTGTGACTTCCATAGTATTTTTTACACATATTAGATTAGAATGATATTTGTATTACTCACAATATTATTGTTTATTTAATGTTTTTTTAATAATTTACACTGAAAAAAAAATTTTTTTTTCAAATATATAAATATTTTAAGTGTTGAATTGATATGCTCTCAGCTTATATGATTTTCTAAAATTTCTCTTCAATAAAATTTTTGTTTAATTTTTTATGTTTTTTTATCTATTTTTTTATTTAATTTTGAATAAATATTTTTTTAATTTAAAATTTTATTTGAAAAATTCAAAATTTATATGATGGCAACCCTAAAAATAAGCAATCTGAATTTCTAAAATTTTGCTGTTAGATTAAAACCAGAAAAAACTGTTTTTAAGGCGAGTTTAAGAAAAAACTCATAAAGTCATTAAAAGTGAGCAGTGTTTAAAGCTAAACACCAATTTGATCCATAAACTCGTGATAATGAATATTTCTTTCCTTTAAAAACAGAAGAAGTTTACTGTAAACTCCATGAACGTGAGCAGTGTTTAGTGCTAAACACCAATATTATCAATGTCTTTAAAAAAATATCAGTGGTTCTTTGAAAACTTAACACGAATATATTTAATAAACTCGAGGTAAATAAAAATTTTTTCATTTAAAAAAACAACGACTGGCTCGAAATTTTGAGCAAGCTCCATGAATTTGAGAAGCGTTAAATGCCAATATGATCAATAAACTCGAGTGAATTTGTATTTTGTCATATCTCCTTCTTTGAACAAAATAAACACAGACTTGATTTTAGAAAATATTGCTGACTTTTCGATGAAAATTCAAGTGGTATGAATGAAATACCTGAAAATCGTAATTTTATTAGATGCTTTGAAATCTCACTAGCTTGTAAAGCATTAAAACGAAAGAATTTATAATAAAAACACTTGTTTATAATAAATAAATATTATTATAAGGTTTGTGACTTTCATAAAACTAACAGTGCGCCAAATTGTAGGCAATAGTATTGAAACGTTGCCTACATTTAGGATATTGTAGAAAAAATTATATTAAAACAGAAGGATGGATAATAAATTAAGTAAAAAATGTGTTAAAATTCAATATGTTTTCAAAAATCAATACTGAATTCAGTAATCCAACAAAATTTCATCAGAAAAATTAAATTTCATAATTTCAGTATTGCTTAATGGTTAAAAGCTTTAGAAATTCAAATATTTCAATTTTCATTTGGAAATAAGCAAATTATTGCTGCAATTCGGCCCCCCTTTTTTAATTTTTCAACAGTCGACTGGAAAATCTGCTTAAATTATGAACACTTCCGTATTGCAGCAGCTTTCAACACATACATATTTCCAAGTGGCGCTGCGTATTTTCTTCTAATTATTTCAGCTGATTATTTTCACAATTCCATATTGCGGCTGCTGCAGCTGTAGCTATCGCCACCAAAGTCTGGTTGCAACGCGTGTGGCACGTTGCCATGGTGTTGATGGCATTTGCCGAGCGCACACCGCTGACGTTGGTTTTCACGGCTCAACGATTTTGACGCCAGCAATGCGTTCGCCAAATGCATTATTTGTATGCAACAACAGCAATTGTTGTGTGTTGCTCATTGCCTGCCGTTAGATAAGCGCTGATATTCAAGCAGCTGGAGTAATTGTGGCACGTAATGCAATAAATTGTGTGCGCCTCGTTTTTTTCTACATCCTTCTCCAACGAAACATTAGAATTTCTTTCTTTTGTATCAGAAGCATATTCTTACTTTCGCTTTGGCTATATATTTTTTGTTTTTTTGTTTGCTATTGACAGCGTGCTCTGACGCATTTGTTGCACAGCATGGTTGTATTTTAGTTTTGTAGAGTTGGCGCGGTTTTATTTGCTAGCATCCAATGTTTACTTGTACTCAGGGCAGCGCGTTGGTCTGCTGTTTGTATAATGTGGCCATTCTCATTTTAGCCACTCTGCCGCCCATAGTGCCTCAAGCAGGTCTGCCGCGACTTGCTTGCTTGCCTGTTCTTTCAATAATGATGCTTTTCAACTGTTTTGTCTGCTTATTTTGTGTGCTCTTGTATTGTTTTATTTGCGGCGTCACTCCATGATTTCAACTTGGACGTTTGTTTAGTTACACTACCCGTATACCGACGAGTTTGAATTTATTTATAGGTGGCGGTGGCGGTGGCCGTAGAGGTGTGTTTTCAATTTACGTATTGTGTATCAGGTCTTACGCATGCTGATTTTATTTGCTTTCTTAGCCACTTAATGGATTTTTTGTATTGGAAAGTGAATACTGAACGTTTGTTATACCTTTCAGGACAGATTGTTATAAAGTGGAGGTGTATTTTGTAGGTGTATGTATAAGAAGAAACTTGAAAGACAAGGTAGACTTCAAGATATGATATGCTGGGTTAAGTTTATAACTAGCAATATTATTATCAAAATTTGATAAAATCAATAGTGCGCCAAATTGTAGACAATAGTTAGTAATGAAGCCTACATTTAGGATATTGTAAAAAAAAATTATTGGAAAAACAGAAAATAAATATAATAATGTATGCAAATAATATTTAAAAATTAACTATTATATATGACTTAAGTAAAAAAAGTGGTGAACTAGAGATATATACTTTAGATATATTTTTATCAGATATCAAATGCTTAATAGGTTTAGAGATTCTTAATTTAGATAAATATGTAGTCAGCCTAGAGCGACTTTTACATATAAAATCCCAACAATCTATTGTTTAAACTATAACTTGTAGAATGGCGAATCGAACAAGCAACTTAACTTCTTCGCTTAAATCAATAAGTGTTAGATTATGACATTTTAAAGGTTCAATCACCTAATATGTTGTATTTAAGTAAATTGGTAAACTTTTTGGTTGCTTTCAGAAGTAAATTTTTCGTACAAGAAAGAAACTATCCTAAAAGTGACGAATAGAACACAATTTTAATTATATTAGCTTTCTTCATTAAAGGTATGAATCGAAAATTATTGTTGTAAGAAGCAATAGAAATGCCGGTGCGCCATTATTATGGTCAAAATAAAAACATTTGTGCAAAGTTTGAAATGTTTTCTGAATTTTTATTTTCACAGCTGCGAGCGATTTTATTATAGTTTTGCAAAGTTACTATAATGAAAGGCAACATTTGTAGCTATTTATTTACCTTTCGAAAATGAAATTTTACAATTTTAGTTGCAATTTATTTGCAGAAAAAAATTATCCGAAATTAAGCAGAGGTAAAGTATGGACAGTGAGGCTATGGACATAGCGGAGCAGAGACGAACCTAATTTAGCGAAATGTGCAACTAAGTAACAATTTTGCAGCATATTTTTCCAAATATAAAATTATAAAATTTACATTTTATAAAATATAAAATGCGGTATTGCAACTACGACAACTTAAGTGGCTTCGGGTTTCTCTATGCAATATTTCTTTTGCCTCCACCTACCAATATGTGCTAAGCCTCACTTTTTTCTATTTTTAACATTTAAAAAAAATCAACACTTTTCATATCGTTTTCTTTTCAACTATTTTTACGCTATTTTAAGTGAGCTTTTCAGTCTTTTGTATAAATAAACAAATCTAAATTTAACGTAAGACAGATGTTTGGGGAGGGATTCGCTAAATTCCATAATACCAAAAGGAGCAGAAATCATTGCTGTTTTTATTATTACTTTAAAATCATCTAATTCCAGTTGTGTGGTTAACAGCTGTGTCATGTCTCTTAGCACTAACGGTATACTCATCGTGGCAAGTACTTGTGAACGTAGATTTCGGTTTTTTCTACAGACTTTTTTGCAAATTTATTTATGGTTTCAACACTTATGTATGTATGTATATAGCGACATATGGGAAAATCGAAAATTAAATAAACAAACGTAAATGTTTATATTTATAAATCGATGCTTAAAATAAGTAGGCGTGTGTAAGAAAATAAATAAATTTTGTTGGAATCAAATATATTGCTTAGGATTGATTCGCCGATCTTTTAATGTTTTGTTTAGTTTATATTTAAATGGAAATAAAATTAATTGAATGAAAACAACTAAATAAAATATATTGAATTAATGTGAAAAAAATTTAATAAAGAAATAAAAGTAAGTAAGTAAAAGTCAAAGGAAATTATATTATAATAAAAAATAAAATAAAAAAAAAAAAATAAAATAACATAAAATAAATAAAGAAAATAAAATAAAATAAAATAAATAAAATAAAATAAAATAAAATAAAATAAAGAAAATAAAATAAATAAAATAAATAAAATAAAATAAAATAAAATAAAATAAAATAAAATAAAATAAAATAAAGAAAATAAAATAAAATAAAATAAAGAAAATAAAATAAAATAAAATAAAATGAAATGAAATAAAATAAAATAAAATAAAATAAAATAAAATAAAATAAAATAAAATAAAATAAAATAAATAAAATAAAACAAAATAAAATAAAATAAAATAAAATAAAATAAAATAAAATAAAATAAAATTAAATTAAATAAATTAAATAAAATAAAATAAAATACCGTAACATAAATAAATAAATTAAAAATTCCTCCCCTTTCTATGCTATTTCTATATGTTCACAAAACTACGCTCTTCAACATTTTTATCCATACCTTTCATCTTATGAACACTTATACCCGATTGGTTCGCTGATGAGCGTAATCTAATTCAAATTATTTACATATTAATGCATAATTGCGCGTTAAATGGCACTTAAATGAGCATAACTTGTATGTGTAATAGTGCATGCATGCTACTGTTTGCAACAGCAGATTGACAGGCACTTGAAAGGCGAAAAATATAAATAAATTGCCATATGGAATTCTTAGAAAATATGAAAAATATACATATAAATAATAAATATGAAAGCGCTAACAAGTTCTATTTTTTGTTTTTGCTATTTTTTACTCACCAAGAATGTTTTAAATTTAGACAAAAACATTTATGAGCTAATAAAAATTTTGTTATAAAAATAATCAGGGTCGAAAAGTGGCGTTTTTTTGCAAAATGAAAAATGAAAAAATAAACAATTAATTAAATTGATCAAAACAACAAGGCGCTTACACTTCATTTTGTTAAATATTTAAAAATTCTTATTAGGGTGGGGTGAGAAAAATGAGAAAATATATAGAAAGGCAGTTCGGTTTAGCCATCTGTGACTTAATCTTGCCTTGTTATTATTAATTTAATGATTTTTAGAAAAATTATTAAATTTTCAGTGCCTATACTTTTATTGGAATTAAAAACACCCACCCTAGTATATAAGCGTGTGTGTATAATTTTATTAGCATATGAAAATCATCATTTAAATATGTGTATTTTGAAATATGCTTACACAAGCTTGCTGTTTTCTGTCATATTGCGACTAACTGAATTTTTTTTAAATATTTTATTGCGAAGAAATTTTAACAATATTAAATGCTAATAAAAAACTTAATAAAGAAATATTAAAAAAAATTAGGATTTTTAATTAAATAAGCTTTTTAATTAGTTGTGTTTGTAACTGTACACTCGCCTACTCGCTCTCCATTACAACAATAACCAAGCAATCGATTTCATATGTAGCAAGCGTCTTATACAACAGAAAAATACCTTCTTATATCTTTAATGATGCTTCTAATCCGCTTTCCAGCAACTATCAATCGTTAAATGTCAATCAATTAATTAATCGTCGTGCAAGGCATTACGTTTTTCCAACCATTTGATGAGCAACAAATGACAATTTTTAATTGCAAGCTGACACACACAGTTATACAATATAGTATGTATGTACAGATATGTAGTACAAAGATCATCTCACTAAACTGTTGGTATGTACTTAGTAATCTCTAATATGTGCACGTAATTACTTCTGCTGTTCCTTCCTTTTAAATTTTTAATTGTTTTATCCTTTAATTGAGCTTATGTCACGTACAAGTAGTTTACGAAGAAATCACATACACGTAAACGTAATTGTACACACGCTTACGTGATTAATTTGCAGTAAAATAATGCAGTAGAAGAATTAATTTGAAGAATAGAAGTTGCAATTATAGCAATTAGTTAGTAGTTGGTTTTTGCTTTCAAGTTTTTAATAATGATATTGCAATATCACGTGATATTACATCAAATAGTGAGTGTAAACATTTTTTAATGTAATATAATGCAATGTTGAATAGTTGTTTACAATAAAAAATGGAGAAAATGCATTAAAAGCTGTTTATTGTCATTTAAGATATAATATGATATGATATGATGATCACATGATAAAATATCGCAAGAAAAAATATCAATTGTCCCGCAATAAAGTAATGCAGGCTGAGTACTCTTTAAGAACTAATATTTCCACCTGCACTTCTTCATCATATGCATGTTTTTAAATAATGTTATTAAGTATGATGTGATATTTATGAACTGATGTGATATCACGAAATCACGTTTTATATCATATTGTATGATTTGCTTTCATAATTTTGAATTTTAGTATCATATAATTTAAAAAGTCATAAAATTGAATTCAATTTATGATTTTCTTATATATTTGTGTTTTGAAGATCACATGCGCTGATATCACACGATTGATGTCTTCCTTAAGTACATATTTTCTTTTCAATATAAAAGTAATTTTAATTTATTTTAAGACAATTTTTCTTATTTTGTAGCTATATGAGAACAAATATACATTCCTTCATGCATATCACGCTATTTATAATACCGTTTGCTAGCAAATGAGGTTATTTAGTAATATTCTGGGATGATGATGTGACATCATATGATGTATTTAATATAATACGAATATTAACACAATTGGAAGTGTTAGTAAAAATTCTTGCATTATTTGGAAAATACATGCAATTTAAATTTTTAAAATTATCGCATGACATTTTTTGGTTCAATATGACTTCATATGATGAAAACAATGTAAAATATAACAAAAATAGAAATTGTTTGTGTGAATATAAGAAATACTAAATAAATTGCAATTTTATTTTTAAAGTCGCATGCTATTTTTATAATATCGCATGCTATTAAATAGTACTACTACAATACAAATAATAAATATTTTTCTGTAGATAAATTGTAGGCAATTTACTGAATGCAAATTTATAAAAATATAAAGAAATATGTAGGAGTATGCATGGAAATAAAATAAAAATTTTATAGCAATTTTATAATTAATTCAGAAATAATTAAGACATCAAAAACTACTAAACAGACACTTAGCTGCCTCATAAATTAATCACAAATGCTTTCTTTTAGTCATAAAAAGCAAAACAATACACTCACTACAAAAAGTCTAATTAATTTCAACGTGAAAATGCAAAATTAATTCACGCAATTTATAAATTTGGAACGCTAAAGAAACTAAAAATATTAAAAATATAAATATTTACACGCACAAACTATTTATAGCGTGGATTTTAATAAAATGTGCAAACAAATTAGAAACAGTAAGAAAAGCACGTATGCATGCTTCAACGCTTTCACCATGTTATTGCATCAGCAGTGTCAAAATATATTTATAAACAAGAAATTTGTTTAAAAATATGCACTTGATGTATTGCTTAGTGCAACGCCTACAACACGCCCACAATTACTTGCTGCTATCTTAAGAATTATGGATTTCTATTGTTAAACTAGTTTTCGCTTAATTTGAGTGGGTGGATGGGCGCCATTTCGCTTTAATTGGTGGGCATTTTGTGTTGTCAGACATTGAGGTCAATGCATTTCTTATATTGTGAAAGCTTGAAGATGGTATTAAACATTTTTGTTGTTTTTTTGTTTTTACTATATAAATATAAGCTGCCAACTAATACCCACGCTATCAGAATGCTTTGACCAAAGTTGGCAATAAGTAATTGTTCATATTAATAATTTACAAATGGAAGTTGTTGGCAAAATGCAAGAAATATTGCCTTTTAATATGCCAGCAAGGAACAGCTCAATTTTTTTATTACTTTGAAATAAATATATGGTGTTAGGATTTGTAAAATTTAATTTAGTTATGACTTTCAAAAAATATTTAATATTTTTTATATATTTGTAGCACATAAGTATTAAATCTGCCCCCTGTATTTTTTTGTATTTAACTTTTTTTCTTTTATACCACTTCATTCTATCACGCTATAAATAGTTAATGCAAGAAATGATTATGGCCACAACAGACTATAAATTTCCGAATGTCCCCGTGGTGCTATACTAACTGCGCTGCGTGACGTACGCACCAGAGAACAGCTTCGGGTATGTTCGAGTCTGTTCAATCACACTAGCTTAAATTCGGTACGAGTGTGTCGTAACACTCTTCAATAACGTGTTCGATCGAGTTTGGAACCCGAAGCGAAAATAACGCAAACGAACAATCACGACGCTCCTATCTTCGAGTTCAAGCAGCAAACTCGGATTTTGTGTATATTACATTTTCGGGTGTGTCGTGCACGTGTTGATTGTGATCAACACCCCAGTAAAAAATCTTTGGATTAATACCAAAATCGAGTAATAAAGGAGTAATTACTTGTTCATCCATTTCGAGCATTAAGTGAGTAATAAAGGCAGTTTCGTTAATTTTTTCAAAAAAATGTTAGTTTTCTCGCTTATTGATACATTTTGGAGGAATAGACGAGCTATTAACATGCTAACGCATACTTCCATTGCTCGTTTATTACTCCAAAATGTATCAATAACGGATTAACCATAACGGCCAATCATAACTGTTAATTTTTGTGGAATTCTTTTGTTTACAATAAAAGCGTATTTTGTCACTTTAAAATAGTCTGAATTGTGTAATCAACGCGTGAACATTATTGTAGTATCGTGAATATAATCAGATAAAAAGTGGTCAACTGTCGCGAATATATACGGGAAAAAAGTGATAACTAATTTAAAAAAATGTGTGAAAATATTTATTCTAAGCGTCACCTAAGGCGATTAGTGAAAAAAGAAATTCAAACATTTTCTACAAAGAATCGAGAGGCTACTTCTTGTGCAGAGGCGTCGAAACCAAATGATTTGATATCAACACATTTGGATAATGAAATTGAAACCACAATTCTTAATAATTGCACATCAAAAGAAAATTTTAGTGGACAATCAAACGTAACTTTCCACCAGATTAGCTACATAAAATCCAGGATAAATAATATCAAACTGGAAAAAGCCTTAACAAAAATATTTGACGATAACGTTTTGCTGAAAATAAATTGGGATGGCTCGAAAAACAAAACTGCGATAAATAAATACAGACTGTTTAACTTTTTCTTTTTCGGTAAGATCTGAGTTTTGTATATTTTATCTTAAATAACTTCTACATATATGTATGTATTTTTTCATCTTTTGCAGAATCAATTAAAGAAACATATTCGAGTTACGGGGATTTTGAAAAGGCGATTAAACTGGCCTTTCGAAAATGTAAGGCAACTTTTTACCGAAAGACCTATTCAATAAAATCTGGTTCGTCTCAGTAAAATTCCTAAATCATAACTTGATTTTAAATCATTATAACTATGCATATGTATTTATAATTTATGTGAATTACTAATACTTATATTTTGAAAATTAAAACATTGAATTCAATTATTTAAAAAACAGTTTAAATTTTTCTCTGCTCCTTTTGGATGTGAATAATATTACTCTTTTTTGTGCTCTTTCTGGAGGCAAAAATCATTACTATTTTTGTGCTCTTCTATTCCAAAATCATTACTCCTTTTGTACTCCTTCTGGAGATAAAAAAGATCACTCCCTCTGCTCTCGTTTCGGAGGTCAAAAAGAGCTCAAAAGAATGCTCGGTTTGCGCTCCATTAGGAGCTCAAAAGGAGTGATCCCTCGTAAGGACATGCTATGTTAAAAAGGAGTAATAAATGCATGGGCCTCGGAGCATTGTGGAGTAATCCATTACTCGCAAAGGAGCGATCTAAGATTAATCTTTGGATCATCCGATTTTTTACTGGGACACTCGAGTGGCACTCGAAGACCAAAGAATAATAGATAAACATACGTACACACATATGTATGTATGTTTGTTGGCGTCGGGATGTCGCGTTCTGTCTAAGCTTCGTTTGTTGAATTAGACGTACATATTATCTACATATTAAATAAGAATAATTCAATTAAAGAATAGAATTCAATCAAAACTTATTTAATTTATTAATTAACACATTATAAATAAAAAACAAACATTTCATTGCACTTAAATATTTTGATTTTTTTAAAACATAAATTTCAGGAGAAAAATAATAAATAATAGAAATACATTATATTATTAGTTAAAAAACATATGAGATCGTGTTAAGTTTTATAATTTTTAATCAGTATAGTTTTTATAGTACGAATTTAAGAACAACAAGCTGTCTACCGATCCGGGTCCCAGTCTATTTCTTTTTTCTGATATTATGTTGCCAGCTAAAGAAAAAGATCTCTCGGCCGCTGCACTGCTAGCTGGCATTGAATGAATCTGACATGCAAGTTTTGATAAATAAGGGTATTTCTTCTGATTTATTTGCCACCACTCCATCAAATTGAAAGCTTCAGTCATCTCAACTACTTCCCTGCTATATCTTTCTACTTCGTCTTCAGGGTTTTCTGTGGTATTTGAGACAGAAGGCTTAAGCAAATTTGAGAAAAAGAATGCATCATTGCTTTTATTGGAATTCGTAGCCGGGAGACTTGAATGACTTTGTTCTAAGTCACTTTCATTAAAAGAAAAACGTGGTGTCGAAGCAGAAACGGGAGTGGTTGGGCTTACGGAGTCGTTTTCCGTCAATAACACAGACGATGATTGTGTAGAAGTTGGTGTATTATATTGAATTTGAGAAATGCAAAAATTCTTTATACAATGTAAGTCATCTGGCTGCATGTTTATAGCAGGAGGGTACAAAAAGCATGCAGCTTTATGCCATATACTTAAATTGGCCACCCATACTTCCTCAATTTTTTGTTTAATGTTCGCTTTTAACATCGATATTGCAGCTATGTCATCACTATTTGGTTCGCAAATATTTTTTATTTTTAAAATAGATGGAAAAACATAACACAGCGATGGAGAACTACAAAGTTGTAATTTCTTGAACACAGTTTCAAAATCCTTGCACAATTCAAACAAGACTTTTAAAATCGGTATATTAACGTGTAGCAATCGTTGGCTTTCTCCGTTATCAATTAGAACGTTGTTAATTTCAAACCAATTGTCAATTATGGATTTAATCATTCCATAGTGGGAATTCCACCGAGTTGGACATTGGGCTTTCAATGAAGTGGGTAGAAAATGCTGTAAATTTGCTTTTTTAAAATATTTCACAATTTTTTTGCAAGACTCTAAGACATCTGTGAGCTCTTTTGTGTCCGCGAACGACTTATCCAAAACATTAGAAAATAGATGGCTGCTGCAGTTTATGCGTATATTTTTTTGCAATGCTTTTACCATATTACTTCCCCTGTCAGTAGTAAATTTAACTTTGTCCATATTCTGAACTCCATATTCCTTAAACAAATCATCAAGCTTCTTAAATATATAATCACCCGTAGATCTCTGAAAATCCATGGACTTCATACCCAGCACCATATCATAAAACTTTAGGTCTTTTTGGTAGTGGAAGGTGACGCCTAAGAAGTTCCGCTTTACGTAGTTGTCCGTCCACATGTCGATTGTAGCTGAAGCTCCACCGCTGGTCACAATGCTATTTATTTCATCTTTAAGTTCTTCTTTTTTTTCACTTGCGTACTTTTGGACTTTGCGGGAAATTGTTGTTGCGTTAGGTAGCAAATTTTCTACATCAACGTTCTCGCCATAAGTTGCACCGATCTTAATAAAGAATTTTACCAGTTTCGAGAAGCCAGAACCTTGCACTGCCGAAAATGGCCGGCAGTCTTCAATAATCCACGATGTACATCTTTCAATGGCTTCGTTTTTATCTGACGCTGTGACAGTTTTTAACTGTTGACCCTCTTTTATTTTCTTACAGCATGGGTGACGAACCAGATTAGATGTCTGACCTTTACAATATTTTAACACTTTTAAACAAGAGCGACAGTACACGAAACCTTCCACTACAGTTTCATCTGGCTTTAATATTTCCGACAGAACGTTCCAGACGAAACTTCGGCCTTTGCGCCTACCAGGCAAGGTGTAGGTGCCATTAGAAATGTTCTCACAAACCGAATTTTCTATTGTTGTCATTATTAATTATAAAAAGTAAACAAACCAAACCACTAACCGTTGACAATCACTACGCAATAATAGCATGACTGCTTATTACACACATATGTAAGTACATATTGTCAAATTTTGTGCACACTCGTGTGTAACTCGATCACATTCAATACGATCGGGTTAGAGTTTCAGCCCGTTCACAAACGAGTGTCAACACGGCACTCTATTAAAACAAACATATATGCTTGTGGTTCGAGTGTCGCGAAAGGCTCGTTCGTTTTGAACTCGTCTCCTAGCGGTCAATACATGTATTCATACTGAAAAGTTTGATCAAACATAATCAGACTGGACATTCGAGTGTGCACGAAAATGATATACCCGTTGCAGCTCTCTGGTACGCACATCCGTGTAAATATAGATAAGTACACATGAGTGCGTAAAATAAAAATGTTGGAAGTGTGGAAAAATGAAGAAAAAAGTTGTTTAATGACAATATTTACCGGAAATGCCTGTATTATTAAAGGAAAAAAATATTTTTGTAATTTTGAGGACAGAAGATTACTTTAAACTGTTTTGAGAAATCGCCCTACTTACAAAGTTAAGTGGATCATAATAAAAAAATTTAATTATAGACTTAATTAGGTATAAAATAAAATTTTAATTTTTAAGAACAATATAATTTTTTTGTAATTATTTTTTCCTATCGTAGTGGTTTTGGCCCTCAGCTATAATCTGCTTAATAAAGGGTTCCAACTGTCAACAGCAGCAGCAATCAGCAAATATATGTGTATGAAAAATATATATAACCAAAAATAAGTGTTTTCTATTGCATATTACACCATTTGAAATGAAATAAACAGTGCTTTGAGCAATCGCGAAAGACTGGAGAGTCGAAATAAAAATGTTGCTCATACGACATGGATTATCACAATCAATGGATTTTGTATAATTGTGAAACCCAGTAGCTTTTAATAACATTAAAAAATTTATATAGTTATGCAGTAGAGCTCGTAAAAATTCTATGAATGCCAAAAATATAGAATTATTTTTGAAAAATATGTGATATTTAGAAATCAAAATTTTTTATACAAAATTGGAGATGGAGTTTCCTGACAGAAATAAATGTGACAGGTGTGTAAATAATTGTTATTAACAAAATAAAGAGATAAAATCGTTCAAGATTTCTAAATAATATATATTTCTTATTATTTTTTCGGTTTGATAAATATTTCTGTTTTGAGAGTTGTAACTCAAGATGTCTCAAAACTATATAATATATGAAGCACAAAATTTTCAAATTGCATTTTTAAATATTTTTAATATGTTTTAAAAATATATTTTTTCTTAGAAAATGTAACTTTTTTTCAAATAAAAATACTGAAAAAAAGTAATAATACTAGCTAAGTGATGTCTCAAACCAATTAAAATGTTATTAATGCCATAAAAGCAATAACGTCACTTATTTAATACATATTAGACATTACGACGACATGCCGCCAACTTCCATAATATTCTACACGTCAGGGCACGCTGACCTCACGCTGTCTGGGTAAGTGTCAGTATTCCATCAGCGCCAATTTTGGGCAACATTAAGTGTGTAAAATGAGTAGCAATAAACTTAAATGGCTTGCTAGTAAAAAAAGGAAAATGACAAAAAAAAAATCAACAAAAAAAAAAAAATAAAAAAAGTATGAACTTAATGAAAAAGTGAAGTAAATAGCGTGAAAGTTTGAAGATTGAGCATGCCACTTGGCTGCCGCAAATACAAAATCTGAACGCGCCTAATTGCACGCAAAGTGAAAGTGTCACCACAACAATGGTTATATACATGTATATACAAGTACATATATGTATGTCTATGAGTAAGCCACATGTATTTACGAAAAACTTAAGCAACTAGAAAAGTACAAAAAAGTACCAAAGCAAAGCAATCAACAGCGCAAGTGAGCAATGTACGCTAACGACCTTGACCAATAATGCGAATTGCATGTAGTAATGTTTTGGTGCTTGACAGCAAAAACAACAATAACAATAAAAACAACGAAAAAAGCAAACAAATAGCACAGCAGGCTGTTAGAATTTCATGGTTTCAGCACACTTTTTTTTGAGTATTTTTTTTGCTTTTTTGGTCATTTGTTGTACTACACACACTGCGCGTTGCGGGTGTTTCTTGCTGTAGTTGTTGTTATTGCTTTTTTTTGCACACACTTGGCGCACATTTACGAAATTCACTAAATACTTTCACTTTCATTTGCGCCGTTATAAGTAAGTGAGTACTTTGCGCACATTTTTTTGGCGCGCTCCCGGTGACTAAGCGAACGCTTGTGGTTTTGAGTCCCGCAGTTTGTTTGTGGTCAATAAACTCGAATAGTTCGAGGCAGTTTCTACAATTTTTTGCAATTTACATTTATTTCTGTATTAAATGTTTACAATTAACTGCGTCGATTATGTGATTTTCGGGTTCATTGTTACTTTAATTAAGTGGCTATCCACTTACTAGCTGTTTGAGGTCAAACTACTCTGAAGTAGCCGACTAACCCAAATTCGCACTATTTGCAGCAATCAAGGTTGCCATTTGTATAAATTCGCATATGTGCGAGTATTTTAAAGCAATTGTAATTATTGCCACCTCATTGTGAGCATTTCAACAAGTGGTGGCGGCGCAAATGCCTTTGTACTTTTCGATTATTGTGGTGATCTATGTATAATAGTATTCATGTATGTATTTATTGTATTTATTATATTGTATGTGGGTAAGCACCTGCCAGTATTAAAATCAAACGACCTTCACTCAACACCAGCCCATTTCACCCATTTCGCCTTGGACGCCTTACTGCCTTGTGAGTTTTCGCGATTGTTTCGCGAATATCTCGACGATTAAACACGTTCGACAAAATGTTTTTTATAAAACTCATCATAAATATTGTCAGACAATTTTATGTGTTCTTATATGGAGCAGCATGTACGTAAGCAGCGAATAGAAGTGGGGCAACGTAATAAATTTGAAGTTCAATTTTAAGGACGCGCTGATAATAAGCACTCTTTATTTCGATTTAAAAATGATGAGATTTTAAAATGGGAGCAGGGCGAAGCATTTAAATGGTTTTCCAAGAAAAGAAAAAATTCAGAAAAAAAATAAAATAATTAATAAATTAAAAATAAAAAATCAATATAAAAATAAAAAAAAATAATTTAAAAATTAAAAAAATAATAAGATTAAAATGTGTAAAAAAATAAAAATATTATACATTAAAAACAAAATAATAAAAAAATTAAAAATTAAAAAAATAATAAAAATAAAAATATGTAAAAAAATTAAAAATATAATAAATTAAAAAGTAAATAATTAAGTAAAAAAATATAAAAATATTAAATCAATAACAAATAATTTAAAAACAAAAAATAAATTAAAAAATAATAAACATAAAAATTTACATATTATAAATAAATAAAATATAATAAATAAAAAACAAAATAAAAAATTAAAAAAAATTTAAAAATTAATAAATTAAAAATAAAAAAAATCAATATAAATATAAAAAAAAATTTAAAAGTTAAAATATGTAAAAAAATTAAAAATATTATACATTAAAAACAAAATAATAAAAAAATAAATTAAAAAATACATATAAAAATAATAAATTAAAAATTAAAATAATAATTAAATTAAAATATGAAAAAAAATTAAAAATATAATAAATCAATAACAAATAATTTATAAACAAAAAATAAATTAAAAAAATAATAAACATAAAAATATGTAAAAAAAAAATAAAATATAATAAATAAAAAACAAAATAAAAAATAATAAATTTCAAAATATTAAACCAATAACAAATAATTTAAAACAAAAAATAAACTATATCAAAAGCAAAAAAAATAAATTTAAAAAATTTCATAAAAACCGCAATATCTGTGCCACTCTCGTTAATAATAAATTTGCTGCTGCATAAGTAATGCCATTACAAATAAATTATTTATTTACATTTAAATTGGCTATTTAATATTCAGGCCAAGTGACGTGCATACACTACCCACGTGTACACGGAAAGGAAAATACAACAAGAGCAGCAAGTGGAAAACAGCGAAAAATTCGACAAAAAAAAATTTCAAAAAAAAATTTAAATAAGAAATAACAATAACAAAATGAAAGTGACCAACACAAGACACTACGTTAATAATTTCGGCGTTCCTACACTCCAAAAATTTCATGTTTCTCAATTTTCATTTTCGGCATTTCATTATTTACTGCTTGTTGTTGTGGTTTGTGGTTGGCTGAAGGCCAGCAAATAAGACGCCAAATTTCGCATGTCAGACGACATCATGAGCGTGGCAAGCTAAATATGGATAAAAATATTGTTGTTGTATTGTTGTTTTCATAGCATTGTTGTTGTTGTCGTTTATAGTGTGTGTGTATTTTTGTTGTCAATTTATGCTGTCCTACCTCAACAGTAGCCTTGCTGTGCCATTCAGCCACCAATATTAGCACCGAAAAATGTTGTAATTTAAATAATTTTCGCATTAAAAATCAAATTAATGCGCGCTTACTGTATGTAGCCGAGTACAGATATACACACATACACAAATGCTTTATGCGTGTGCTTGTTTCACAAATGTTTACACATCGTATTTTGTCACTTCATTTGTTGGATAATTTGAAGTAGCTGACCATAAAGCAAAAGACACATGCCTTGTAGGCATATAAGTTAAGCTACAGTATATGGACAAAATATTGGAAGCACTAATTCTTAAATTTTTATTTTTTTTTAAATATTTAACGATTTTAAAATATAATGTATCAATTAAAATTGAAAAAATAAACAAAAAGTAATATACAGTATGTTGACAAAGATTTAGAAACACTAAAAATTTTAAAATCTTTTATAGTAAATAAAAACTTCAAATTATTATGAATACATATAAATTGAAGAATATTTTTTTTAATCTACAGTATATTAGCAAAAAATTGGAAACACTAAAATTTTTAATTTTTTGTCATAGTATTTAAAAACTTTAAAATATTATGTATTAATATAAACTAAAGATTTTTGTTTATGAAAATCATAAAATTAGACTCAACATATTAAAATAAAACTATTTAGATAATCAAAAAAATGTATTATTATTTTTACAACAAAAAACTTAACTAGTTAGACTCGAGACCTCGAACTAATTGCAAGCTGATGCTCAACTACTTCATTTCACAGCAGCAAAGTAACTTTCAAGCCACCATGTATTGAGGATAAAAACAATTTTCTCGCTTAATACAATTACTCCAACAGTCCAGCACAGCACAAAAAAAATTCCAACTAAGTGCACACAACGTAAGCAAACAGTGTGGAGCAGCGTCGCTGCCTTTTGCATAGTAAGTAACACTGGGAAATTACAATTCCCGTTAACAAAAGTGAGCAAGCTGAGAGTGCATAACCATACACAAAGGATACAAGGATGTGGGGCTTGGCTTGTACAAGTGTTTGTGCGGAAGTCATTATTTTTTTCTGCGAAACGTCGGTTGTTCACACAAAGGACACTCAACGGTGGCCACTCTACTGTATGAAATTGCTCTGTTTTTTTTTACTTTTGTTTTCATGTCTGAGTGTGTGTGTTTGTGGGTGCAATGCTGGTAAGATTGGTGTTGATTGGCGCGGTTGGCCGCAAAGTGATTGTGCACCTGTGGGTGGTGCTTTATTAAAATTTTGCTTATAGCCAACTTTTTGTTTCAGGTCAGCTTATGGTTATTTAATTTGGTTTTGATTTTTTGCTGCAGTGGTGGTATAACTGCTTTATGTGAGTTTAATAAAGCTATGTGGAAGCAATTTAGGTATATATGAAGATTATATAACTGCTGGTAGATCGAAAGAGAATGGTAGTAATCTTAGCTAAGAGGAAAAGAGCTCTAAAGAAAATATTTTATATAGATCTTGAAAATGAAAAATCACTGTAGTGAAAAAAATCTATTAAATTCTCTTTGTAAATTCGCAATAAATTACTGAATCTCCCCTAATAAAATTCAAATAATCTTTACACATGCCAGCACTTGTAAACTAAAAGTTATAGATGCCCTCTAACAACTTGATATATTACCCCAATTATTCTCTAATTTATTTCCTTATTTCACTCAAATCGAAATATTCGCAAAAAATTTTGCATAACCGTGAAATAAAATGCAAACCATCAATTCGCACTCACATGTAACGTATTTAACAATTACGAGCGTTATGAAATGGATTTATGTCTATAGTACAAGTACTAACAACAGCAGCCTTGTAAACTTTTCAAATGCAGCAGCGATTTTAATTTGTTTACAATAATTCTGAAGGTTGTTGTCCGTAGCAATAAACATTTGGTGAATGCACGCATTGCAGAATGCTAATTTGATTTTTGTCTGCTGCATATTTTTTGGAATGGCGCTCCGTTATGTAAATACTCGACTTGATTACATGGAACTCGCTCAAGAAGGAAATAGCTACAGGCAATTTGCTTGTAGATTTACTAAGAATTCCAAAAATTTACTAAGAGTTTTAATTAAAAATTGAGTAAAAATTTAAATTTAGAATTTTTTTTAAATGGAAATGAGAATACATTTCATTATTTTTTGGATTGTAAAATTTATAATGAAGTGTTTTCGAATATATTTTGTATGGAAATTGTTTGATATTTTTTCTCTAATGGTTATATTAGCGAAGACACTTAAGCATACTAAATATCTCATAGCCTTTTCGCACAGCTAAATAAATTTAATACATTAAGATTATAATTGATAAACCAATTTTTGGTAAATCGATCAAAATCAGCGCTTTAATCGAGCAAAAAAAGTTTAATTGATATCAATTAACTGCTGTGCGAAAAGGCTATTACTTCAATACTAATTGCATGTCAATTAATGGATTTATTTCAAAAGCATCTTATAATTAATATAATTACAAACTATTGGCCTTCTTGAGATTATTTTTTTATAAAACATTAGTCCTATGAGTGTGTTTAATAAGAGATCGAACTCACCGGACTAAATAAAAGAAATTCAAAATTCAAAAAATAGTTAACACTGATTTTGAAAAACAAATACAGCTTGAAACATTAAGTTAATCGAACACAAATATGAAGTTAATTGACTTTGAATTTCATTAATAATTCATAGTAATGGTAATAGAAAATAACTTATAGCTTTTACGGTCTAAAATTTAGTTGAATATCATAAAAATTTAATAATTATCATTCAATTATAGCTCCTTCCCCCTCTAGAACTTCATTTACCACACCGATTACACTAATAGCACTTCAAGGCTCTTTATAGCAACGAAATAATAAGCTCCGAAGTGAGATAATCACCTCACATGTAATCACTTCTGTTCCCAGCCTGTAATCATTAAGTTACACTGTAATCAACATTCACAATAAATCACGTTTTCAAAGTGATTTTTAATACACTTTCATTTGTAGCATTTTTCAGCTTTTATTACATTTCCACTGTCATTTGGCGGAGCGCAAATGGCCAAGTGTGAAAATTTCAAGGGACCACAGATGGCCAAACGAAAAAAGGCCAGACACTTTTGTGCATATGTATGTAAGGTATATACAAAAACAGAGGCAAACGCAACGTTTTACGAGCTATTTAGTACATATGTCTAGCGGAAAAGCTGAAGCTTTGAAGCGGCACTGCTGCGAGACTCGGCGGCGCGACTGCAGCCCACACAAGGCATAAATGTTGCTGTCGGCCGGCGAACATTGGGAACAAAGAAATTCATATTACTTATTATATCGATGTAGATATGTTTCTATATTTATATATATGTATTTAATATATGTATATATCTCTAGTGACTTGCTTGCATGTCGCCTTCTAAGACACTCGCCATAAAGAATTGTTTCATATCAAGAACTTAGACAATGTATGTGCGACAGCTGACGCGGCGTCTATATACAAATTATACTTTTAATGACAATATAATTAATATATATACAATACAGTTAGTTGTTGTTGTTGTTGTTTGTTTAGTTTTCATTTTCATATAATTGCTTTGTAAATAATGCACTTGTTTTTGTTGCTGTCTAAGACCACAACACTTTTCCTGTCTTGTCACCTTGTCGGTCGCGTTACGTCAATGCGTTTCATAGAAATCAAAAATGATTTTTATTAATCTAAAGGTGTGTATGCATGTAATCGCATAGCCTTCATCATCAAAGTGCAAAATAAATTGCAGGCTAATGCTCAGAGAATGTCTGCAGTTTATGCAAAATATGTCAGTTTTCTTGTAATGGCATGAGTCATAGGCATAATATGAGTTTTAGCAAGTCATCTGAGAAGAGACACGTGAATATTTTGAAATGCATTAAGTGTAAATAAAAGGTGATGTATGATATTTGTCAACGATTGTCAACAATAATTTAATGTAAGTATTTCACAAGCAATGGAAATAATGAATTCACACTTAATGAATGAAATAGGAAGATTGAAGGAAATATTAAAAAAAAAAAATTAAAAAAATATTAAAAGCTTCAAGTCATGGCATCATATCAAAATCACTTTGCATCTCAAGTACCCCCAGCAACAACCCATCATCCATAGCTCTCGAGAAAAAAAAATAAATATAAATAAAATAAAGTGATTTTCACACCAAAACTGAGATTCACTTCCTACAGCTGGGTTAAAATACTTATGAAAAAGGCGGAAGTAACTGTCTCCAATTACAAAAAAAAGAAATCATAAATGTATGTACATATGTGTCCCGTTCCACCTGCATGACCCGTTACTTGCGCTTTGTTCACATCTGTTGCTATTACTCTCTTTCAACAAATTGACAGATTTTGACAGCTGCCAATCAGTGCTTTCACTGTTCTTTCATAATGTCCATTCAGCAAGTTTTTTCTTTTGCTATCAAATTGATGCATTAAAATGTATGATGCTGTGAATTTCCGTGGAAATATAAATAATAGCCAACACAAAAGCAAGTGTCAGCTGCTACGCAATGAATTTCACTAAGTATCATAGAAGGAAATATATGGTTTCTATTTCACTTTTACATTTTACAATTTGCTAATAGAAAAGTTATGAAAGATTAATGATAATGCATAGTTTAGCATAAAAGACAGAGTAAATAGTTTTATAAAAGGTAGATGGACGTGTAAAAACTTGAAAGAGTTTTAGAAAGAAGAGTATGTAAAGTAAGCGATGAAAAATGGTTTTAACTACAAGAGTTTTGAGTGGAGAAAAAATTCGAAAATTTTATGGAAATTAATATTTTTAATGGCTTTATGAATACGTGAAATACGTCGCCGTTTTACAAGACTTTACTAAAAGAGCTAAAGGCAATGCCTAAAATCAAGTATGAGAAGTGTTTCGACGATTGTAAGAAGCGCTTAATAACGAATGGGGACTATTTTTAAGACGATAACATTAATGTTGACAAAAGATTTTTTCAAAAAACAAAAATTCCCGTTATTTTTTGAACACACCTCGATACTCATAAAATGATCATATCATGATTTTAAAAGGATCTCCTTGGTGGAAGTGTAAGTGAATAGAGATTTCTCTATGTAATTATTGATAACACTCTATAACACCTTCTTATTTTTTTTAATTACTATTGTCTATCTATATCTATTGATTATATCGTTAGATCACTTGACTAAGTTATGATATGGCCAATTTTAAATGATCTGTGGGTTATCTCAGGCAGTTCGGTTCATAAAAATATTTTTCCAAAATTCAACTTGGAAAATAAATATATATTTTTCAAGTCTACAAATAGTAATGAAAATAATTGAGCTATATTCTTTCGTTTGAAACACTATTTTTACAGTTCTACCACTTGTTGAGGCAATTTATTCACTATTAGCAACAAATGAGAATTTATTTAAATTTTTCGAAAATCTTTAGTTAAGTTGCTATTATTTTCGAAGTTAAAAGTATATCAAAACAATTACCAAAGAATTTGTTTTCGAAGTTAAAAATCAATCAAACTAGTATAGTTAACAAATGCCTTTTTAAACTCTGAGAGAATTTAGTTTGTCTTGAAATAATATATTTTTTAATCAAAAATTTCTCCAAAACTATATTGAAATAATTTTATTCTAACCTAAATTCGTTAAAAGTGGAACCCCAACCTTAATATATGTAAATAATACGCAAACAAGGCTACAATACCGAAAAGTATATACAAAATCTTAATTTTTGAATAGTAAAAATTTTCGAAAGATAAGAATAACTAAAATTATTATAAAAAACTAAATTTAAAGTGTATAAGCTATAGTATAATTTAATTTCAAGATCAGAAACCGTTTGAGCCTTTGAATAAATCGCTTTTGATGAGATCAAATAAATTTTTGAAACCGATTTTCCATTTTTAAAGAGATCATTTCAAAATTATTTTTAAATACAGTTTTTTCAAAAAATATTAAGTGAAAAGTTATTTGAAAGGCTATCTATATCTTACGAAAAATTAGACTAAACTGTTTTCCAAATTCAATTGGTGTTGACACCTAATCTTAGCTCACCAAATAAATTTTCAAAAATATATTCACAAATTTCAAAATTTGGCTCTACACACAATTCCAATTTTCAATCAACCCAAAAACCACCTACCTGTTTGCAGCGTTTCGAAAGACTTCTGCACAATTTCTTATAGAAGGGCGCCATTTTTGGTTTGTCAAAATGCACAAGTTCAGTGTCAATATTTTGATAATAAACCATGTGTGTTTGTTTTAAATTTCAATACACGC
Organism: Zeugodacus tau; assembly: GCA_031772095.1. NCBI lineage: Eukaryota > Metazoa > Arthropoda > Insecta > Diptera > Tephritidae > Zeugodacus > Zeugodacus tau. The sequence goes on along the minus strand of CM062652.1, from coordinate 17,365,376 downwards.
ACTACACACAACAAAATTCGTATATAAAAATTTAAGATGTTTCAAATATGTTTTTGAAATTTTAAATTGAAGCACTAAGAATTCTCGGCGCAGACTGTTTACATTGCAGTTTGATTTTCGAAAATTACTGAAGAACGAAAGTAAAGAAAACCGTTAAATAAATGTTAGGACTTCGTTTTGAAACACTTCACAAAAAGTCAACACAAATGTTTCTGATTAAAAATGTCACTGTATACACGTATAACGGGAAAACAGCACTGTGTTTATTCTTTATGCTTGTTATAACAAGAAATTTTCGTTCTGAAATTTTCACTTCAGCAAAATATTCAAATATACCGTTGCGTTGATCGTACGTAACTGAATGTGCCGATCGCGGCGGTCGCTTCTTTTATGTGCCTAAACGACGCAAGGCGCATTGAGTGGGAAAGCATTGTTTTGAGTGCGCAAATGAGTGGAACTCATGGGAGAACAGAGGAAAGTTTTTGAGGAAAATGCTGACACAAAAGAATACACTCAAAGAAAATGGAAAATAATGAGCAATTTTTCGCGAAAATTATGAACTCATTTATCTTGTAGATACAGACAAAAATTATCTTGGAAATATACTCAAACTCTCATATATAAATTTCCATTTCATAGTATTAGTGAATGATTTCTTTTGTACTTACTTGTTGCACGACAATGGTGGCACGCGGCGGTGTATTCATCGCCACATCCATTGGATTTGAGGTGACGTTGATGGGCCCAGCGCCAACGCCTACCGCTCCAGCTGTCAGCAGCATACCGCCACCGCCACCCCGTTGGCTCTCATCCAAATGGTCGTGCGCCGCATTTGGCGCGCCTGTTTTTCCTGCGCACTGTTTTTTCTTCGAGGAACGCTTCCGCGGATGCATCATTTGCGATTCGGCAAAGAAATCGACACGTAAATTTGGCATCGGCGGTGATATCGTGCCGCGCATTGACCCGGTTGGGCTGGACGTCGGCGCCACAGCACCCGCGACAATATTGCCGCCCGTATTATTGTTGCTGGCACTGCCATTTGTCGCCTGCAGTGTGCTGCCAATCAACGCATTGTTATTGCTGCCGGATGGACTACCACCCGTCAGCGTCTTGGCATGCGGTTGTTGTTTCGGTGGAATCTGCTCGAATTTCGAGGCAATCTCCTCGAACTTATTTAGCTCAGCAAAAGATTTGGGTGAATGCTGTCTACTGCCGACCCCGCTGCCACTACCGATCGTCGCATATTCACTCGGCGATTGTTGTTTGACCTTCTGCTGCGGATAGAAGGCATCCGTCTGCGGCACATATGGTTGACTTTCACGGATCGTCGCGTGTATCACGGAACTAGGTCGGATACGTTTCGAATTCTTGCGCGACGGTGGTCCGTTGGTCTGTGCCTCCACCGGCTGCGATCCGCCGTGTTGGTGTTCTTGTTGTGCCAAAAGCTTGTATTGCTGGAAGGCCTCGCCCGTTTTACTTGGTGATATATGATGTGCTGACATTTTGCGCTCATACACCGAACAGGGTTCTGCGTCATCCGAGTCGCTGGACGTAGTTGTCGTACTGGAATTTTCATCGACTGCAAAGCATTCACGCTGTATGCGCTCATAGTCTATAGCTTCACGATCGAATGGAAACATGGTGGAATCCTTGATACGTTCACGACCACGCTCGCTGCCGCCCGACGAGGAGCTGGACGAGTACTTGCGCTGCTGTGACGCTGGCGACAATTGTTTCGGCTTTCCGCCACTACTAGCAAAGAAATGCCCCTCTTTCATGGTGGGCGGTGCCGAACTGGAGGGTGAACGTCGTGGTTCGCGTTTTGGACTAGTCGCCGAACCACCGCCAGCGGCCGCGTAACGCTGACGTGTACTGCCACTCATTTCGCGTGAACGTGACTTCTTGCTACGCGTGCCCTCCAAGGACTCCTCATCGTCGGCCAATTGGTGCTGCTCATAGTAAGCTTGCGCTACAGCAGCTGCAGCCGCATGCCGCTGTGCCGCATAAGCCCGATATTTGCTGCGATTCGGTGAATTATCGCGTCGTCCACCTGTTGGACTGCGTTCCTCCATAAAATTGGTCGTATGCACCCGTTGATCTTCCCAATTACTGCCGCGACGTGTCTGCTGTATCGGCTGGTGTGTGTGCTGTTCCTTGAAACTGAAGTGTGTGCGTGACTTTTCGCTTGTGCGCGCCGATTTCGGTGATATTGGTGGATCGAATGTGAAGTGTTTAGCGCCGCTACTGGGCGCCGGTGCAGTATTCGGCAGTCGCTCTTTACCGTTGTTGGCGGTCGCATTGCTGCCAGTAGTGGCTGTTAGCTTGGAGGCGGGTGGTGCGGACGTGCCGCATTTGTTGCTCTGTTGCCGGCGATGCGAGGCAAGCAGCGGTGTAGTAGACGATGGTTCTATAGTGAGAATGGACAATGAAGACTCTTGACTCTGTAGTGGAAAAAAAGGCATGAAGTTGGAGAATTATTCATAGGATTACAAGTAATGTAATAAATGGTTTTGTATGTACATAGGTGACTTGAGAAAACACAGAAACTGATTCAAAGCACGTACGAAAGTGAGAATAAGTCCGCGGAATTCCACATTTATTCATATAGTAGCTGATCTAAAAGAACAAACCAGACCTTTGTTGTAGCAAAACAAAAGTTCCTTCACTTGACTTTAATTTAGCTACCTTTGTGGAGGAGATAACTAAATATAGATTCACTAGACTCAGTGTAAGCTCAGCTAGTTTTAATAACCTTGATAGAGGCATTTCACTACAATTTCGATGTCAGATGAAGCTTTTGACATTTGTTTACGAAATATACTTTAAATATACTTGTTGATTGGTAATATCTTAAAAGCCGAATTTCATACTCTGAAAATGTATTTCATTGAGAAATCAGTAAGAGGCATTCAATAATACCGGGTTTATGTAAATCCAAGTAATATTCCTTTAAAGGATGAAACGCCACTTCGTTTCAGTGGGTTATTCAGAGAGCTCAGAAATCTAACAACCTTTACTCGTAAGAAACCGGGTAGGACTTTGAAAAGTAAAATCATCTTCGCAAGCACCAATATTTTATGCTTTTTCTGACAGGGTTGAGATGGAGGCAAATTTCTAAGGCTTCGAAAAAATTAGGTGAAAAAATAAGTTAGAGATCACTGGTGGGTAAAAGATGAGTGGTTAAAAATTAATTGCATTATTGCTATTGCTATAGAAATGCTATAGTATTCAAGACTAACTACGAGCTTTTCGATACTAATGGAGACCGGTTTTATTTTGTAAGGTCTGTCAGTCGTTAGTCCTTCTGACGAAAACAAGATGTCAATGGTTGTGGTGAAAAATGCAATAAGGACAAATGGAAATAATGTTTTGTTATTAACAGATCGGCAAGCTAGTTTCCCAAGTACATCTGTAGAATCTACTACAACATAGATCGGCTTCAAAATTAAAGGCAATTTAAGGATGGAATCGGTATTTTAATAGAAGGAGAGCAAGGGGTCTCAAAATCAATCTGAGATACATATTAGCAAGTGACCGAGTTGAATATTGAAAAGTTAAACTCTGTCAAATCACAAGCAACTAAATCTTATAACTCTTCTATATGGTAGAGGGTAGAGCAAGTGGATGAGATTAGTATCAGTTCGCAAGCGATGTTGTTACTCACTCTTTTTACCATATCTTCAATAGCTTAATAATAATTTTAAATAATTTTTTATCCTTAATCTTCGTGCCACATTAAATCTAATACTTTACTAAATATAGCAACTTAACCCTCTCACTAACAAAGTGTGAACTCACCTCAGTGCTGTCCTGTACATTCATATCCGGTCGATTGTACATGTTGCAGCTTGTTAATTCCAGTTCGGTGCCATTTTCATGTTCAGAGTCTATTTGTATGGCGGTCAACAGTGGTTCTTCCAGTGAACTGAACAACGGTTCACTCTGACCCGAATTATCACCTGCAAAGTGTGGAAATCGAATATTATATAAACTATGTATACATGAAGGTTTATATATTTTATTAGAAATTAATATAAATTCAAAGCAAAATAACGGAAATAGCAAGCAACAGCATAGAAAACATGTTTGTATACCGTACATGGTAAGAGCAGAAAGGTCGTCAATGTCAAACGCAAGTTAAATAAATCTTTGCATGATTGAATGAACCCGATACTTGGTTGTTTTTTTTTTTGTTGCTTGTAACCTTTTCACTTTTTTGTTTATTTTTTTTTTAAGTTTTTTAATGAATCGAAGCAGTCATCGGCTGACTATGCGCCGTGTAACCGTTGCAGTCGATTTAGCAATCAATCAATTAATCAAAAGGAACGAAGGAGAATAAACAGTAGAGTAAATATATAATTATACTCTCGCAACAAAAGTTGCTTAGAGAGCATTATAGTCCGTCTGTCCGTCCGTGCAACGGATAACTTGAGTAATAATTTAGATATCTTAATGAAATTTGGAACACATGTTCCTTGTTGCTTTCGAAAATGGGTAAAACTACCTAACCATTGTAAATTACTAAAATTGCGTTCACTCACTAACGAAAAACGCCAGAAACACCAAATTTTACAGAAGAAAATGCAGAAGGAAGTTGCGCTCAGATGTTTTTACAAAATGGAAAATGGGCGTGGCATTGCCCACTTATGGGACAAAATCCATATCTCAGGAACTACTCGACCGATTTCAATGAAATTCCTGACACCCTGATGACACGTGTGAAAAATGGATGAAATCGGTTCACAATCACGACAACTTCCCATGTAACGTAATTTTGAATTCCATCTTATTCTTTCACTTTATAATATATACATAAGGATCCAATAAAGATAGCGAAATAAAACTTTACGCAATTAGTGCATATCATCTCTGGCTTCACTTGTGAAAAAATTGTCGAAAACGGACCATAACTTTTCAAGGCCTCGAATATCGAAAATAGAGAACTAAGTGACCCATGGTAATTTTTCACTGAAAATTTCGATAAATCTCTCAGGTATCTTAATTTAATTCAAATGAAATATTTTTCTTCTAATAGTGTGTCTCTGTACCAGAAATGGTTAAAATAGGGTCATAACTTTCCCTAGCTCTCATATACCTAATTATAGGATTTTCAAATTGGGGCAAATCTAAAATAAAAATATATCAATAAATTATTGCGAGAGTATAAAATGTTCGGTTTTTTTATGTATTTTTTGCGGAGTGTATTTTTTGTGGATTTCATACCACAAATTATTTTGTGTGAAAAGTAAGGTATACGTCACGCTTCAGACGCTTCAGTACTTCACCTAACTAAATATTCATTAAAAAGTTTACTGAGTAAATATTCATTACATCATATACGTAACACAAATATGTGATTTTCTAACACTTTATCATATTTTCTCCACATTACAGGTGAAATTACAGTTTTTGCTCCAACTACCTAGACATTTTGTTGAATTTTATTATTATTTTATGTATGAAATTTCTGCAAAAACACGCTCTAACGGTCAATACGTCAGCGATTCGTTCGAACATGCAAATGAATTTGCATTAATCATACGCCCTGTCCTACCACAATGAATCAATGATTAATTATTTATAGCTGCTGCATGCCACCACCGACCAAATAATTCATTTATGATCCATTGAACAAAAGAAAAGCTAACATTTTACGAGCTGGCGCGTTTGCAATTTTCGAACACTGACCGGCGGCAATTAAAGTGGCAGCAAAAATAATAATAAAAAGCAAAGAGAAATAAACTAAAGAACACGCAACAAACATTATTAGCGCAACAAGCTAAACAAAAACGTGAACTTTAACAAAAGTGAATACAGTAGAGTATAGAAGGTGAGAAAAACACGTGCCATGAAAATGTCTAGCAGTCATATATATACAATTATAGAAGCTTTAATTTATCGCATTTTATACCACAATAATCAGCGTCTATCTAGTGTTTCACACCAACAATGTTGCATGCAACAGTCTGAACAACCTTTTGCGACGCTTTTGCTTAAACGTTCACGAACGAATCTCTCCAATATTTCATTTCAAACAAAATCTCGCCATTAATAATTTATTTGTGCCAACCAACAACACATAGTCATTAAGCAATCATTAATTATTAAATTTACATTGTTGTTTTTGTTTATTCAACTACCTGTGTATACTATATTGAAGGCAAGCAAGCGTACGGTAACTTACCCAAATCCAGTGAATCGCATGTTTCCGATGTGTCTGTGTGTGTTACGCTTGTGACTAGCGTTGATGCTGAATCCGTTGATGTATTGATGTTGCCATCGGTGATGGATGCTGACGAGGAACCCATTATGACAACCTGATAACAAAATATATAAACAAGTGAGTAGAGTGAAAATTGTCATATTTGTAATCAAATCATTAATATTCATAGTTTTTGTTGATTACTGATGAATTACAAGGCGAGTGATTTCAGAGGGATTGTTAATGGATAATCGACTATACGAGTATGAACGTGCGTTGAATAGTCGAAATTTATTTTAAATTAAATTGAAAAAAAAAAACAAGTAAGGAAGGGCTAAGTTCGGGTGTAACCGAACATTTTATACTCTCGCAATTTATTTATTTAACTTTATATATATTATATAATAGACAATTTGACACACATATTCGTCATATATATTGTATAAAGTCCATTGAAAGTTGGAAACCATAGTATTAGGTTAGAAGCACCGAGGTCCTCGTGTTCGATATATGGGCCTTAAAAACCTATGGTCCGATTTCGGCGATTTTTAGAATGGGGCTGCCACACTATAAGCATAGTATTTGTGCAAAGTTCTGCACCGATATCTTCACTAGTGCTTACTTTATATATTGTAAAGTAACCGATTCAGAGCGTCTTCAAAGTTCTGGTATATGGGAAGTAGGCGTGGTTGTGAAGCGATTTGGCCTATTTTCACAACATATCATTGGGATGTAAGGAAACTATTACAAACCAAGTTTCATTGAAATCGGTCGAGTAGTTCCTGAGATCTGGTTTTTGACCCATAAGTGGGCGACGCCACGCCCATTTTCCATTTTGTAAAAAAATCTGAGTGCAGCTTCTATCTGTCAATTCTTATGTGAAATTTAGTGTTTCTGACGTTATTCGTTGGTGAGTTAACCCACTTTTTGTAATTTTCAACCTAACTTTTGTATGGGAGGTGGGCGTGGTTATGATCCGATTTCTGTCATTTTTGGACTGTATTAGGAAGTGGTTAAAAAAAACGACTGCAGAAAGTTTGGTTTATATAGCTCTATTGGTTTGCGAGATATGTACAAAAAACTTAGTAGGGGGCGGGGTCACGCCCACTTTTCCAAAAAAATTACATCCAAATATGCCCCTACATAGTGCGATCCTTCATACCAAATTTTATTTCTATAGCATTATTTATGGCTTAGTTATGGCACTTTATGTGTTTTCGGTTTTCGCCATTTTGTGGGCATGGCAGTGGTCCGATTTTGCTCATTTTCGAAAGCAACCTTCCTATTGTGCCAAGAAATAAGTGTTCCAAGTTTCATTAAGAAATCTTAATTTTTACTCAAGTTACAGCTTGCACAGACGGACGGACGGACGGACGGACGGACGGACAGACAGACATTCGGATTTGAACTCCACTCTTCACCCTGATCACTTTGGTATATATAACCCTATATCTAACTCGTTTAGTTTTGGGTGTTACAAACAACCGTTATGTGAACAAAACTATAATACTCTCTTAGCAACTTTGTTGCGAGAGTATAAAAATTAAATGTATGTCAGTTGGGTAATGATGATGAGCTAATAGTATCAGAATATGCAATAATGCATACAAACTGACTTTGCATTCCTTAGATAATTCTATGTCTGCTAATTGAGCAATTAAGATAATTACATTATTCAATTATTAATTGTTTTCAATTTGGCAAACATTATAGCAATTAACTAATAGCCCAATTAATATTTAATTGTCAAAAAATGTATGTGAAAAGCTCCATGTAACCCTTTGTAGTATTTTTAATGACAGCAGGAAAGTAGTTGTACTGTAATGAGACTGAGACAACTAATATGTGTTGCTGCTGTTATTATGGAAATTATTATAGACACTGCCGCATTAAGTTTTGAATAATGGAAACTCGATTGTAATAATGAAAAAAGTTCAAAATTTCTGCTATAATGTAATTAAATTTAATTGTAACCAAAATCTCATCTCAGCTCACAAATAAAGTATCAAGTAAGTAAAGATAAATATTAGTCTTAACTCAAATATGAAGTGTTAAAAATTTTAAAGTCCTCTGTGTTCTGGTTCATTAGTTACTATGGGCAACAACTAAATTATTATAAATAAACTAAACACTTTTCTTTTGACTGATTTTTTTTTAAATAACGTTCTTATCTTTATATATTTATATAATTCACTTTGTTTTAAAATAAAAGAATTATTTTTATGTTTTTGTGCATATTTTGTATAACCACTTTAGTATAACTTTTTTCGCGAAACCAATTTTGACAGTTTCACTCTGCTGAGAGCGCCTACTGAATGAATATGTGCACAGCTCAATACAGAAAAAGTAACTGTAAGCTTGCACAACACATTAGTCTACATAATTGAAAAAACCGCTGTTCAAAAATATTTAAATAGCGAGAATTAGAAGCCGGTAAGTAAAATGTTACTTATTGGCAACATTGGGCCTGAAACGGTTAATTGCCTTCGCTAGTTGAACAAAATTTCATAAGTTTCAGCAACATTTAGGATGACCAATTTATATCTGATTGCCTTATAGCGTTTTTAGACAGCGTTTTGATCAATTATCCGGCCTCTGCTCCATTAAAACACTTATTAAGACCGATTTACAAAATAAAATCCATTTTTATATTTAATTGAATTTTAATCGACTTGAAAATCAAATGCAACTCTGCCACAAAGACGTATGATATACGTTCCTCTGTCTGAGAATGACACAATTTTTTTATAAAAAAAAAGCTACGGTAGGTGTCGCTGCTAAAAATATTAATCAGCTGATGAAGCTTAGTAACTTCTTATGAAATGCAAAACCACAAATCTATAACAGCTGATCGGTTATCGAGTAGCCGGCAATATAAAAGCCAAAAAACGCTATTAGTCAATTGATCGATGTAAGTAACAAATATGGGAAATTTGCTTGTCCAAGAATAATTGTCAGGGAAATATATCAAAAGTCAGTAATTATTTTACCAATTCTATTCCCGACAGACATCTTTAGTCTCGTGTAATTTTTTACACCAACCTCTATTTTGGAAATTATATGGTAGTGATTAGAAGAACATTATACTAACTCAATGAGCCGAAACTCTATGTGATCCTGAAAGGTTTAAGGTAACCAAAAATATCATCCATTAAAAGTTTTTTTTTATTGAGATCATTACGGATAGTTGGAGTCGGAAGTCAAATGGCAGACCTTTTATGAGAAAATTCGTATCCGATTCGTACTAATTGTACTGTCCTCATATACATAGTTTTAAATCTGTCTCGAAGTCTTTCATAGTTTTCAAAACACTACACGAAGTTCTCTTAAACTATTATTTATATTTCCTTAGAAATTGACATACTACACCGATTACCTTACTTGTCATTGAAACTAACTGCCTTTCAATACACATTAAATAGCAACAAAGCACCTGACATGCGATTTTATGCCTGCCTCAACACGTTAACACCTTTAGAAAATCAGAATTCCTACCCACTAAATCATATTTGATTTAAGTAGACTCACCTTTGGTACAGCTGCGGCGGCGGCAGCTTTCGGTGGCAAAGCGCCACTTATTGACGTGTGAAATGCAGCAGCTGCCGTGGAAATGGCATTTAACGGTATACTGGTCATCGAAGTGGTGGCGGTGGAATTCATTTTTGATTTACGCCCACTCTTGAAGTACAAACGACGCAACGCCGTGGCCGACGACGATGACGAAGTGTTGAAGCCATCATTGTCCGAACCGCTTGAGGCGCTGCCACCACTACCAAAGCCGGCATTGATGCCGCTGCCACCATTCATATGCACCACTGCAGCGACGGTGGTATGGCGATTGTTAGCGCTAGTGTTGTTGCTGGCAATGCGTTGATTGGTATTTGGAGATTTATTATGGATGCCAACAGGTGGAGGGCTATAGTGCGAATTGTTTGTTTTGCTGTTGCTTTGGTGATTGGTCAACGGTGCGTGATTGCTGTTCGTAGTGTTGTTTTTGTCCGCACTCTTGGCTGCTGTTGTTGTTGTTGATGGTTTTGTGTTTGTTACAGCCGGACTTTTCGGTCGATGCCCCAATGCGAGTGCCATCATGGCGGCCGAACGTGTGGAAGCGTAACAGCTGGAAGCGGTGCACGGTTTTGTGGTGGCGGTAATAGTGGAACCTCCTTGTGTTGTTTGCGCCACCGAAACGGTCATGGCATGAATGTTGTTCGCACCAACACCTGCAATATACCAAAATTGAATAAACAATCAGTTAGGGAGTAAACTTGTGCGTGTTTGTGTGGTGTAATTAGAGAGCTTTGACAACGGTATTATAAGCACAATGCCTGAAAGCAGTTAAGCAAACTGCGGTTGACCTGCAATTACCCAACGCTTTGCCTTAAGTACCCACATAATTATACCGCAGTACATATATCTACATATGAACATATGTCATACATACCAAAGTACCTTCGCCTATGATTGGGTATGCATTTAAGCTTGATCCTTCAAAGCTCTCATTTCTCCTGCCCGTGCAATCATAACATAACCCTTATTACTGTCCATTAAATCAATATGCTGATATGATGGCGTTGCAAATTATTTACTGGTATTGACCTTACTGAAAATTTACTGATCGACCTCAAAGTACCGTTTACAATAACTCCGTCATTCAATGTCAAGCTTCCATTGAAGTTACTTGATTGCCTTGGCAATAACCACATTTCACTTGCAGAACGCAGCCACGACTCGTAAGTCCACGAAATGTAAACCAAAGTGGGTGTAATTGCATGGGCATACACTTACGATATTTGCTTGCATATGTACATGTGTAAGAAGACTGCACAGTTCAATTCTCTAGTGCAAAGAATACATACCCTGCCGTAAAAATTTAGACCAAAACAATATGTTAGGTAAGGATTATAGGTAATATAGGTATGTACTACATTCTTTATAATCCCATAGAGTTGGAGCCCAATAGGAGTAAGCTGGAAAGAAAATACAATGTGTAAATACAAAATCCTATTATATCCTCCATAGCATATAGACCGAAAATTATGATCCGGTAGCCTTACGCAAAGGCTAGACAAAGTACCTCGCGTCTTTGGAAATTAAAGTTAAGAATTTTTTTTATCGCGGAACCAACATAAGTGTCACCAACAATATAAGCCTGGAGATCAAGCGCAGAATAACTTGCCAACAGGTGCTTCTTTGGGATCGATAGGCAATTGAGAAGCAGATCCTTTCTCGACGAACAAAACGCTTACGTTCTATATATCTCTCCTTATTCCCGTCCTATTATACAGTACAGAAATATGGACGATGTCAATCCGAGTAGAGAAGGTACTTGGAGGTTCGAGAGAACTGTTCTCCAGTAGATCTTTAGAGTACGACGATATGGATATAGTTCAGTGCATAAAAATATAACCAATACGCTGCTGAAAAGATCCTTCGATTCGAGACGTATGGGTGGGTAGCGGAATCAAGGGCGCCCACACATCCATTGGAAGCACCAAGTACATATGGACCTGACTGCACTTGGAAGGTACAACTGGCATGACTTCGCAAAGGATAGAGGTAACTAGCGAAGTTTTGTGTTCTCGGCGCAAACCCATGGTTGTAGTACCATGAAAGAAGAAGAAAAAGAACCATTTTATATATTTTTATACTCTCGCAACAAAAGTTGCTAAAGAGAGTATTATAGTTTTGTTCACATAACGGTTGTAAGTCATAAAACTAAACGAGTTAGATATAGGGTTATATATATCAAAATGATCAGGGTGACGAGACGAGTCAAAATCCGAATGTCCGTCCGTCCGTGCAACGGATGTATGTATGTGATTGGCGTTGCAACCGTTTAGCAACGGATAACTTGACTAAAAATTGAGATATCTTGATGAAACTTGGAACACACGTTCCTTGGGACCGTGAGAGGGTTGCTTTCGAAAATCGGACCACTGCCACGCCCACAAAATGGCGAAAACCGAAAACACATAAAGTGCCATAACTAAGCCATAAATAAAGTTATTAAAGTAAAATTTGGAATAGAGGATCGCACTAGGAAGGGGCATATTTGGATGTAATTTTTTTGGGAAAGTGGGCGTAGCCCCGCCCCCAAATCGGTTATTTGTATATAACTAGCAAACCAATAAAACTATATAAACCAAACTTTCTGCAGTCAGTTCTCTTACGTACCCCACCACACACCATGAAAATAGTTGAAATCGGATAATAACCACGCCCACCTCCCATACAAAGGTTAGGTTGAAACTTACTAAAAGTGAGTTAACTCAGTAACGAAAAACGCCAGAAACACTAAATTTCACATAAGAAATGGCAGATAGAAGCTGAACTCACTTATGGGTCAAAAACCATATCTCAGGAACTACTCGACCGATTTCAATGAAACTTGGTTTGTGATAGTTTCCTTACACCCCAATGATATGTTGTGAAAATAGGCCAAATCGCTTCACAACCACGCCTACTTCCTATATACCAGAACTTTGAAGACAATCTGAATCGGTTACCTTACAATATATAAAGGTAGCACTAGTGAATATATCGATGCAGAACTTTGCACAAATACTACCTTTATAGTGTGGAAGCCCCGTTCTAAAAATCGCCGAAATCGGACCATAGGTTTTCAAGGCCCCATGTATCGAACATGAGGACCTCGGTGCTTCTAACCTAATATTATGATTTCCAACTTTCAATGGACTTTATACAATAAATATATTCACTTAATATAATAAATACTTCTTATAAACTCTCAAATACAACAATTTCAATTTACTGCAGGGTTGCTACCCACATCGATTGCGGTAAATGTGGTCATTTGTTACGACAAACACTTCATTTCCGGCCGGCTGTTTCGACCGCCAATCAACTAACTTTATGGCCAATTAGCCGAAATATGCCTTGACTGCCTGCCTGCACTTGGCAATTGAATAGGCGATGAGAACACAAACAGACTAGATACGGGTCTAGGAGGCAATGATACAAATTGGAAACTTTGCAAAGCAACACATACTCGTACAGTCAGAGGTAGGTAATCACAGTACTAGGAACTATTACTGTACTCGAGCTGTTCGATTTGAGAAACAAAAAACAAAGCCTGTTCAATGAAACTTTCTGTGTAAACAGCTACAGTTGTTTACTATCCCATCTTTCAGTTGCATACTACACACATCCCCAGCGATTCGATTTATGAATACAGATTACTGTAAATGTTCGATTATGAAAATCTACGAAGTGAATTTGCCTCGCTGCGATGGCATGGAGGCATGGAGGCGTACTCAGGTGCTCAAATTTATGATAGTTCGATTATTGTCCGGTACCGTCTGTTGCAAGCAAACATGTGGCTTATAATGCAGTTTGTTTGTTTTACAATCCATATGAAGCACATATACCATATTACATATATTACTCGTGTAATTGTTGGATATGAAGAATCCAAATGCGGTCAATTATACCATTAATATTTGAACCTTGTAAAGTTGTGCCAAGGCGAAAATACAAGTTGTAATTGGCATTAGTTTCAAGGTAAGAAGATGCAATACAAATGGATTTTATATAAACATAACTTCTCTTGAAAGCGCATGGTACAAACATAAATTTGTAAATGTATCTCTTTTCGAATTATTTTCTTCTTTGGATAGGTTGCATGTGAGATTTAATTTTTGAAACTTAATACTCATTTATTAGAGTAATGTTTCCAGTAAGATCAATTTTGAAATTCGAAGGTAACTTCGAAATACGGAGAAATTAGTTTTTTGCTTATGATTCAATCTCTCTCGAAAAAAGCGGTTGGGTTCAATACTCAACCGAGTGTTGTACAGTGTTATTGAATATTATGGAATATCCTAAGGACCAAAAACACAAACAGATCTTGAGAATTGATTAGAAACAAAAAACAGTGATGTGAGGAAAAATTGAGGTCGGGAAGTATTGACACATCTACTGTCCCACAATTATAAGCTATATAGGAGACGATTATGAATGATAATCTGAAAGTTCTCCAGACTGAGATAAAATATTATAATAATACTCTCATGCTCCGGAAGAAAAATGGAAGATAGATAGATATAAGAATATGAGCATTAGAATATAATGAAGCAATTAAATGGGATTTCGATACATTTTTCATTTGTCATATACTCTTTTACAACTAGCCGAAATAGTCTATCCAATCTTTAAATCAGCATAAAGATTAATGATAAAACAAAAATACTTCAAAACAAAAAAAAGACGGATAATATCTTTTGTAATCAAGCAGCTATAGCGAAATTTAGTCAGCGCAACATGGATCTCATTAAAAGTCAAAACGAATTAACCTTTGAACTTTTTTGAAATTATTGCAAGAAAATAGTGCCGGATTTGTACTCGAAGAATTGTATGGGTGAATTTGAGCCCCAGGGAGTTTTATATATATATATATATATATATTTGGCGTAGAAACCGCTTTAAGCGATTATAGCCGAATCCACCAGATCGCGCCACTCGTTCCTCCTTTTTGCTTTTTGGCGCCAAGTGGAAACACCAAGTGAAGCCAGGTCACTTTGCACTTCCACCGGAGTGGAGGTCGTCCTCTTCCGCGGCTTCCTCCAGCGGGTACTGCATCGAACACTTTCAGAGCTGGAGTGTTTTCATCCATTTGTACAACATGACCTAGCCGCTGAACTAAGTCAATGTCGTCATATAAATCGTACAGCTCATCGTTCCATCGTCTGCGGTATTTGCCGTTGCCAATGTTCAGAGGACCATAAATCTTACGCAAAACCTTTCTCTCGAAAACCCCAAGAGTCGTCTCATCGGATGTTGTCATCGACCACGCTTCGGCGCCATACATCAGGACGAGAATAATGAGCGACTTGTAGAGTTTGATTTTTGTTCGTCGAGAGGGGACTTTACTTTGCAATTGGATTTCAAGGCTGACATTGTTGGTGTTGTTAACGGTGGTTTCCAAGTAGACGAAACTATCTATTACTTCAAAAGTATGACTGTCAACAGTGACGTGGGAGCCAAGACGCGAGTGCGCAGACTGTTTGTTTGATGACAGGAGATATTTCGTCTTCACCACCTCCTCATTCACCACCAGACCCATACGCTTCGCTTCTTTATCTAGTCTGGAAAAAGGAGAACAAACGGCGCGGTTGTTGCTTCCGATGATACCAATATCATCGGCATACGCCAGCAGCTGTTTTATAGAGATAAGAATTTTATAAAGATAAGAATTTGCCTATATGTTTTAAAAATGGTTTCGAAAAAATTAAGCTAAAAGCAAAAGTAAGTCTGTTCATTATGAAATGGGTATAAATGAAATAACAGTTGCCAAAAAGACCAACTCCGAAAATGTTACTGCCTCATTGAAAACCACACGTTTAAAACAGACAACCGAAATCGACAGAAATCCAGACACGTTGTTAAAATAGCTTTAATGGGTATCGTGGAGGAAGAGTGAGCACATTTTTCAAGGCGGGGGTGTTCAGAAACCTGTAAGTCCTGTTCTACACAATATATGTAGCTTAAAATTTATATTTATACTGTCCAAATATATGTTAATACATGATAATAAACTTAGGATTATGTCTATTCCATCCAAATCTTCAATAATCAACAAAGAATTTGACTCTACAGAAAATAAAAAAAAAATTTAAGAAGAAAATGTCCTTAATTAGATTACAACCAGGCTACTATACAACAAACTATGAATGGTTTTGTAATTTTTATTGGTCTTAAAATAAATAACCGAGCCTTAAAAGTAATGCCTAACAGCAATATCATGAAGTTTGACCCAAGTACTGCCACAAGTGCATTCTAAATAGGCCTGATTGGGCAATACTTTTAAAAGCGACAAACTCGCTCTAAACACTCTGTGTGTTGATACCAAATTTTCGAGAATTTCTGCCCGCTTAAATAAATCGCATATGCCAACCAATACAGTTAGCACTGTAAACAAGCTTATTAGAGTGTAGTGAATCGAATTCAATTGGCTTGTTTTCCCCAATTTACTCACCTTTAGTTAATTTATTAGCTGTTAAGTGTTTTGTGTGAAAATATTTGGTGTTTATCTAAAGGCACAAAACACACATATTTATTGAATTATAAATTTTGTCCGCTGCTGGCTAAGCAGGCACGACGAATGGACTATCTAAAATAGTGAGAGACACACACATAGCAATTTGCGCCTCAGTGGCACGTAGACAGTTAAGGAATTTTTGTAGAATGGACACACACAACTATAGAGATAAGTGAAGAGATTCACGCTAAAGACGCCAAGTGAACTGTGACTAAACACGCACACACCCTCTCTGTGTTTACCTGGTACATTGTATAGTGGTGGTGCGGATTTCTCCGTTATTTGTTGCGTTGTGTGTGCGTGTGTCCAAATATGGCAACAACACCAACACCAGACGATTAAGCGAAAAACAAGATAATCACAACAGGTAGTAAGCTGCCACAGATTCCGAGAGATTCATTCATGTTTCCAACACACTTAAGCTGCGCTGTCAACGGAGATGGGGATGCTTGTGGTTGCTCGCATACCAAGCGTGTTTTGTGGAATGCTATTTATCCAAAATTCGACAGCTTCGACGGCATCAACAAATAATGCAGACAATTTCTCTTCTTCAGTACATACATATACACATGAGTACAAAATATTTGTTGGAAAATAAGTTTTTAGCAGCATATTTGAGGCACCGCAGGCGAACGGAAGCGGCGGTAAAGTACCTTGGCATCGACACTGGCTGAGCGGCAGCTCAACGCTTATGATAGCGCCAGCAGCGTTAGCATTCAATGGCAGAGGCTGGTTGTCTGTTTTGCCGGAAGTATTTTGCAGCGTACCGCCTCGTTGCAGCCACTTAGCTACACTTATGTATGTACATACATACATGCATAGAAGAGTGTGTGTGTTGGCGTATATTTGCGCTCTAGCCACTTTTGGGGGAAGGCCACACCTCCCACTAGCAGGCAGACAGGCTAGTAAACAGTATTGTTTAGTATTTTTACAAAAACATTTCGGCCGAATCTAGTGTGATCAAAAGCTTTGCTGAGATTTGCCGGATGAATTGCAGCGTATTATCTACGATTTTTTTCTGTTTAGTTGGGAGTTGAGTGGTGGAATTTCTATGGAATGTTTAGTTGTGTTTAGTTTTATGGATAAGGTAAATATATGATTCAGGCAGTGCGGGTAAATAAGATGAGAATAGAAAAATAAAAAAAATATATATAATTTCTATGGAAATATATTTTTTTTGTTGATATTTTATATATTTTTAATATTTTAATTTTTTTAAACTTTTGTTTGTGTTATTAGGTGCTCTATAAATGTTTATAAACAACAAATTTATGCATCATCAACATTCATAGTAAACACAGCGATTATTATGAGAGATCACTGATCCACTTAGCTTATGGTGCAACACCTGTTATCTACGTCACAGTTTCTTTTATTGTATAACATAAAGCCAACCGATTTATTTATTTACAAACAAAGCTATATATACAAATTAAATACAACCGAATATACAAAATTATATATAGAATTCTATATGTGTATATTAGTGTCCGACCGATACCAAAATTTTGGCCGATGCCGATGCCGATTAATCGGCCAGTTGGCAAAGAATCGGCCGATGCCGATGCCGATGCCGATTCTTTCATCAACAACATTATTTAGTAAATTAGTATAGGTAAATAAATAGGTAAACAACTCAATTCATATGTAAATATGAAGTTGATTAGTGATTTAATTAATATTCAAAACTAAATAAATTATTATTATAAGATATATGTTGATAGGACAAATAAGTTATTCGCGTTTTCTCAAAGCGAATCTGCAATCAGCAATATAGCTTTTTTCCTTTAAGGGGGTATACCGGTGTGACATTTTCAAAAAATCGATTTTTTATTTTTTGCTTATTCGAAAGTTTATAATTTCAAAAATATCCTGTGAAAGGTAAGGTCGTATCTTGAATAATTTTTGAATGGCAGCGTTCTAAAGAGCAATAACATGTATTAGCCGCTATAGTCGAAACTTTAAACGCGTTTTTCTCGAAAGCGACTTTTCACAAAATTACTGACATCATAACTCAACGAGATATTGACCGATCAACTTCAAATTTTAACTGAATGTTCTTGAATATATTTACTATACAATGACCTACGATTTTTTTGATTTGTTGAAAATTGTCAATTTGGCATTTAAAAACGACAATTTTTTACCTAAAAAATCGAAATTTTTTTCAGAACTACGCCATTTTGTTAATGTTTGATACCTTTCAATAATCGTAGGTCATTGTATAGGGAATATATTCAACTTTAATAACCTTTTTAAATTTTTGTGTTTCAGTTATTCATTCGGCCGGAATCATGACAGCAGTTGGGGTAATTTTTTTTGGCACCTCCCAAGACAATCCATATCTCCTTTATTTTTCAATATTTTTGTAAAATAAAAATCTTAAAATATAGTTGAAAGTACACCTTATTATGTCCAAAAAACTTCGAAACATTCGACCGAGTACTTTCAAAAATTCACTAAAATCGCCAATTTTTCATGGGTTACACTGGGTTACTCCTTAAGGTCAATATTCGAAAATAGTAGGTCTAGTAAAAAGAATCTGTTATTTTCAAAGAGATGACTTTGGTCATTTATATCTCAAATTGTGAAAGGCGGCAAATGGCAAATAGTGATAGTGACTTAATAGAAACTTCGGAGGCTTGTTTGGGAGGTTCTTTTTCATGCACCTTATTATAGTCCAGGCCAGCACCAAGTGATTATTACGTGACCCTGTCTATGGCAAACTTTTAAAAATAAATCAACCTAGTTACGAAGGCTTCCATAATAGTGACTTTATGACATTATCTTCAAAATCTCAACAACTTTAAACAAAACTGTGCATATTTGACATAAATCGAATGTTTCTAGCAGTGCTAAATAAAACCTTTTATTAATGCAAAATTGTTGAATATCTTTATACTAGACTTAAATTATCACCATGATGAATTGTTAGTTTAGTCAAATGTGATTCACTGTATATTATATGGTAAACAGAAGAATTCAAATTTTATGCTCTAAAGAAATAAAAAAAGAAAAAAATGTATTTTAGTATAATCCGAAAGAAGTAAAAAGAATCGGCTAAGAATCGGCCAAATATGGCCGATGCCGATACCGATGCCGATGCTTAATTTTGTGGCCGATACTGGCCGATGCCGATACCAAGGCCGATTAATCGGTCGGTCTCTAGTGTATATATTCAAACAATCTCATCATATAACCATATAACCAAGCAATGCATCATACACACGCCATAAACACTGTCTGTCCGTCTATCTGCGTGTATTGTCAGTTCGAGGAAGCCAACAGACATAATATTTAAAGTTTACTCAAAATGTATTTTATCCATCTTCTCGTCTTCTAGTGCAATAAATTATATAGTTCTTTGTTTTTAGCATTAAATTCAACAGTAAGCAATTTTATTGGGTCATTTACATGGAAACGAGTGTATGATTCTTAAATGTAGATGAATATATTCAAAAAAATATTGCGCTTTCTACTGTAAAGTAAACAAAAATGTTGCTTTTTTCGTTATAAATATGATTAAACTTCTTAGTTAGTCACTTTTGGTAGATTAAATATGTATGTATGTATGTGTTTGATGGAACTGTGAGAATTCACACTGTTCCCTGAAGTTGGTAGTCATTTTATTAGGAAATCCGTGAAGTTTTGATGATATTTGAAGGAAATCTCAGAAGTTCACGTAATGAAGGCGCAAAAGCGAAAATGCCATAGAAGATTGGTTTTTGTGCGGTACAACAACATATTGTTCGAGTATAAAATTGTCTTATTAGTTTTTAGTCTATATTGGGTAGTGTTGGTCTAATAAGAGTATTTATTTGGTATTTATATATAAGGGATTGATTGAAGATGGAAATCTTTACCTCTAGTGGATTGGAACAAAACATTTCCCAAAATAATTTTGTAGAATGCTCTCGACATAACCTCTTATTGGATGGTAACGGATACATGACGTTTACAGGGACCCGACCATCCCAGGTACGACGGTACCTAAAACGTTAAACGGTTATATCACTAAAAAAAATATAATTGACTATGTCTAACAGACAGTGTCGTTGTAAGCAGACCGTAGAGAGACCGTTAAGCGAGTGTTGAAGTGAAAACAAACCACGAAGCGAAAACCATAATAAAGTAGATAACCTCTTTTAAAGCCTTTTCACACAGGAGTTAATTGATCAATTAATCGGCTTTTGGGCAAAAACTGGTTCCTCAATTATAATTTTAATTGATTTGGCTGTGAGAAAAGCCTATTAAGGTACGTACAAAACTGATTTTTATTTGATTGGGACTGGAGGACGTTAAGGTATGCTTCTTCAAAACTGAAAGTCATCTCTAAGAGATCTTTGTCGGTTTAACTTGTTGTCAGGACATAAATATATATTTTATGAATGCGTTTTTTGAAGTGATTGAGACCATAAAACATGTAAGTGGAGACACTAAAGGCCTGGTTGAGGTTATCAATGATATGGACTCATATAATAAATCATTCTGAAAGTCTTAATAACGTTTTGATTGAAGAAACAATCAGCTATCAAAAAAATTTAGAGCCCTTTACAGATGTAATGTCACTGATGTTTCTATTTATAATAAATCTAGCAAAATTACCTAAGATTTAATTTTTTTTAACAAAACTTAGGTGACAAATATAATCAGAAATACCAAGAGATAACAACTCACCTTTACCGCGACTCTTGGGCGTCGATGGTGGGGCAGGTGTTATCGGCGGGGTTTTACAATCATCGCGAAATATCGGCGAACCAGGAACATAGCGATCATTCTAAAAGTATATAAAGTCAAAATATTCATTTAATATACTTAGTGAAAATATATATATTTTGGAATTTAAAGTCAATATTTAAGATTAAGTGATTTCAAAGTAATTAAAAAATTAGTAAAAATAAAAAATTTAATAAAATTTAAATTAAAAAAAAAAATTTATTTCTCTTTATTGAAAAATAAAATATATAACAATTATAATTTTTAAAACCTTTAAAATTTTTTCTTTCAGAGATATGTTGAAATGTAAAGTATTTTCAATAATTAAATTTTTTTAATGAAACTGTTAAAAATATTTTTAAAAATGTCCTGTAACCATTCCGAATTTTTGAAAAATATATATATAGATAATAGATAGTGATTACAGTTTCAAACATGCTATTTTATTCCACACAACTGTACAGACATATGTATATTTGCGCAAATCAAACAAATATTGACCTTATAGTAAAGCATTTTATCTCACACACTTCACTTGCCAATTGTCGAAGTCAACCCAACAACAACGCAAACAGACATGTCAGACAAGACTGTCGTTGGCACTTTCCGACTATTTGCTAGCACTCAACTGTCGCACAATGTCATGTTATGCACACCTACATACAAACTTATACAAATACAACTCTGTGTTTGTTTGCTTGTTTGTGCACGTTAAGTGATCAAATCAGTGCAATAGCAACAACATTGTGACAATAAATGATAAAGACCAACAACCCTACTTCACACCCCTCACCCCAACAGTTCTGCAGTTAACCTTTTATCAACAGACACCTGCAACAGCGCGTTGTGATAAACTATCGATGATAACAAGCCTACAGCCAGCCAGTTAGTAAAGCAGCTCGCAGGCACTCCACCGGCGAGGCATCGACGTTGTTGACAGTCAATTTTCGTGTCAGTGCCAGTGCTGAGCAACGCTGAAGGCGTGCAAACAGTTAGCAATCACTACAGAAAATAACACAAAATAAAGCTACAACAAAAGCAATCTCAGATCCACACACAAGTCGGCAAACAGTCAAACGTTCGAGTTGCTGAAAGTCGTGTAAGGGCCAAGTGCTGGCTGGTGTCTGTCTGTCTGTCTGTCAATTTTGGTGTTGCAACAAGAGCATTTCAAGCTGGTGGTGCAAATAGCAGCAGCAGCAGCAAGCGTGCTACCGAAAGTGTGGTACAAATCCCAGAACAACACGTTCAGCATCACATTTCATTGAAAGGAGGTGCTGCTGTGTAGTGCGAATGATGGTCACGACGACGACGGCGGAAGTGCTGTCAAAACAAAAGGCAACTGCCGAATTGTATGGCAGAGCAGGGCGGCGTAGAAACAACAACAGAAATCTAATCGCTGTGTTATTTCTGATTAGCATGCTGATGGCATTGCAGACGACAAGCGGTGAGTGCGTGTCGGTTGAAATATTATTTTATGCTTTGCATGCTTATGTAGCATATACTACAGGGATAATGATAGATGATTTGTGAAAGTATATATTAGATACATAGTTACATATTATAAGTAAACATACGTGGATTTGAGGAATAAATCCTACGTTAATTCGAAATTTGTTATAACGAAAGTGCTTTAGTTTCATCAATGAACGTATATTTATGCAAAATCTGATTTTTGGATGGGTTTTCTCAATTCTGAGATGATTATAAAGAAATCGTAAAAGTTGGCAATGAATGACACATCTTGGTTCTTGAGGCTAGATTTCATTGCGAAACGAGAGGGATGAGGAATAGAAAGAGAAGCGGATAAAAGGCTCTGAATACAGCTTGAAATTATTGCTAAAAAGGCAGATCTGTACAATATTTTATTGTTCGAACATTTCAACAATATACATATCTCATAATATAATAAAATAACTTAACTAATTTGAAAGAAACATCATCAAGTCCTCTATAGCCTCACATATTAAGAAAATATTAAAGGGATATATTTAAAGGTTCTCAATGTGATAGGAGAGGGGAGGACCCCTATTATATTTAGCAACCACCCTTGTATCATTCTCCTCCTACCCTACCTTCGTTTTTACTGCTAAACTGCTCATATTCTTCGGGCCTAGAATTAATCGTTAGAGTTGCAGGGCACTTATTAGACTGAGATATATAAGCCTATCTGTAGTATAGCAGTTCTGACAGGTCACTGTACAAATAGCACTCATGCGGAAAGGAGAACAAATTTTTCTCTATTTTAATACTCTCGCAACAAAAGTTGCTAAGAGAGTATTATGGTTTTGTCCACATAACGGTTGTTTGTAAGTCCTAAAACTAAACGAGTTAGATATAGGGTTATATATACCAAAGTGATCAGGGTGACGAGTAAAGTTCAAATTCGGATGTCTGTCTGTCCGTCCGTCCGTCTGTCCGTCTTCCGTCTGTGCAAGCTGTACCTTGAGTAAAAATTGAGATATCTTAATGAAACTTGGAACACGTGTTCCTTGTCACCATAAGAAGGTTAAGATTTGTTAGAAAGTTTGTGCGGCAATTCTTATGGACTTTCTTTTTGGCAATGTGAGTTTTACCAGTCTTAAATTGAATCAACTTGGCACTATTTTCAGTCAAAAATTGTTATTATCTGGTCTTGGTATTGTAACGGGTTTCTTTGAAATTTTCTGAGTATGATGAACTTAACCTAATTCTTCAGATTTCGATAAAGCTTTCAAAATATATATAAAATAATTCAATGAGTTTAGAGAATATGAGATACAGTAGCGGACAAAAAAGTGGATACTCAAGAAATGTGTGATTTTTTGTTTTTCTTTAAAAACAAAACAAAAAAAATGTGATAAAATTTGCTATGCAACTAGATTTATATAAGCATTTCCAACATAAATAAATAAATCAGTTAAAAATAAATCTTTTCATTTTCGATTAGAATCCAAAATAAAATATTTCCGATATTTGAATTTTTTTTTTGAAAATAGTAATAATGATAGAGATCCCAAAATATCTTAATTTAATATTTCGATTTGGCTCGATGGCATGGAAATATTTTATTTTGGTTTCTAATCGAAAATGAATCATCCAGAAAAATTACGTTGTCCATATAGGAAAAGTGCTCTTCAATTGAAGTGGCCATGTTCTCCATAAAAGAGCTGTTGGTATTTAATTGGGTTAAAATTTCCTTTAACTACGGGCAACTTTCCATCACCATGATAAGAAAACCACCCCCAGATCATTAGGCTCCCCCCTGACTAAAGGTAGTTCTGACACATGCATTATAGAAACGTTCACCAACTTTGCTGCGAACGTACAACGTATCGTCTGAACAGAAGTGGTTAATTTTGGATTTATCTGAAAATATGACTTGTTTTTAATACTTCTTGGTCCAAGTTTTGTGCAATTTAGCCCATTTGAGGCCAGTTAGTCCAGCTTATTGGAGGCGCCGTAGTACAATCCGATTTCGGTTCCATTCAGTTTCCGAACTTCGATTCTA
Organism: Zeugodacus tau; assembly: GCA_031772095.1. Taxonomy (NCBI): domain Eukaryota; kingdom Metazoa; phylum Arthropoda; class Insecta; order Diptera; family Tephritidae; genus Zeugodacus; species Zeugodacus tau. Next base: position 17,340,914 of record CM062652.1, on the reverse strand, counting down.
ATGTCTTCAATGGTTTTGAATCTGTTCCAAATTCTAATCCGCTTAATATGGTGGTCATCCTTGACAGTAGCCTTCCTAGAGCGTCCGACCCAGTCTTTGGATATTTTTAAAGGAAAGCCTGATAGTATAGTCTAAAAAAACTTTATTTGTTCACAAATTTTGCGTATACTCAAGTTCTGAGCTCGCAAAGCCAAAATTGCTGTTTTATCAATTTCACTAAATTTTGGAATGTTTGCACTTTCCATTTTATTTGCAATGACGTGTACACTCAGGAAAATAATTAAAAACGTTTTCTTGTATCTGAATAATGTACTTAGTATAATATATACATTCTTGTATATGAGAGTTTGATTTGTTAATATTACATCGATTTAAAGTTACTACAAGTAAGTGTCCGGTTTTTTTGTCCGCTATATACCAAAACCACGCTCATACTTAGGATATATAATAAGTGATATATACATATTTAATAAATTAAATAAATAAATTTGTGAATTCTAATGATTTAATCAATTTAAAAATGTTAAATTACAGCGCACCTGTATTCTTTGGGTCGTCTCCTATCATATAGAATATAACTCAATGAATTAATTATCATAAATAGACATCAAGCTCATAATTGATAAAACAATATAAATAAGATTAAAATCAGGTCATTTTAAATTAAAAATAAAAATAATTCTTTATTTTTCTAGCTACAAAGCATTTACAATATAACAAGGTATTTTTATAATATTATATTTGTACTTCTCAAAACTCATCAATTATATGATATTTCAATGTCACAATATTCTAAGTAAATATTCTTTTATTAAATTTAAGCGGAAAAAAGGTGCGTTTGAAAATTTTCAAACGTTGCCAAGTGAGCATTGTCGCGCCAAGCGCCTAATGAGGGCGCTCTGACGACCCTCCGCGATTCCCAGAAACGATTTTGTAAGAAATTGATTGCTTTACTTTAGACCGCGAGAAAATATATGTGTTTGTCCTTTACTTTCATTTACATAAAAAATTTTAAAATTTTATTTAAAATGAAAAAAAAAAATTAAAAAACACCTTCTATGTATCCAGCTTATGCTTCCTTGTCTGCTAAATTAGTTGGCAATCAGCCGTGTAAAAGTAAAATTTAGTCAATACTTTGTACATATACATATGAATGTATGTATGTATGTTTGTTGTTTGCCAAAAAATTAAGGCGAGAAAAAATTGAATAATTTTCACTTCATCAAAATTTGGCTACCGCTTGGATTTCAGCTAATTCGCTGTGATCTCTCGTGGCGTTGGCTGTGAATTAGTTTGCTTTTCATGCGTAACGCACGTGTCACTCACAACGCCCCTCCCTTTAAACAGAAAAACGTATTTACATTTGTTCCATAGAAAGAATATGAGAAACGACTTTGCACATGAAAAACATGTGAATCCACAAAACGCTACACGGAGAAGTACAACTCAGCACCTTTTCATGCGAATCAATGAAAATCGTATGCATTCGTAGTATTGTATTGTTGTTGGTGGTGTGTGTGTGTTCCATGAGTGCGTGATTAAATTATAGTGTGCAAATTAAGTAAGGTAACTAGAAAAGCGTATGCTCATGCTAATCATGAAAATAATTATGATTTACAAATAAAATAGTCTAAATTAAATTCGTGACAAATACAGCTATATTTTTGGGTGAATTCCAGGGACAGTGAACTGAGATTTTAAAATTTTTTCAGAGAGAGAGAGGCTTTTTTCAATTTATGTATATGATATGTGAGGGAGTATATTTATATATGAATGCACAAGATTATTTGAAAACTTAGGAGAATTGAAAAAGATAAAAAGTAAGGTTATGTTGATGTAAAATTTGAAGAATTCTAAAAAACTCGTTTGTGTGTAAGTTGTATATTTTCGGTAGTAATTAATCGATATTTCAAGTTTTGTAAACGAAAATAATCGATAATTTGTATAATATTAATCGTCAAAATATTCGATTTTCAAATTTACATTACATCAATAAGTTTTTACGAAAAAGTCGAAGAAATTTCGGAAAAAAATAACATTTTCCCGTTTATTATTTTTAACATTTATAAAATTGCGACTTCTAGTAATCTCAATTTACGAGCTTAACTCGACAATCTGTAATTATGAAACCTGATTTTCCATTCAAAATTCTTTTCTTTTAAATCCGAGATTAAAAAAATATCTCGGATTATACAACTAGATTTGCAGTGTTATTCCTACTTTTATCGATATTTTTGCGAATAAGAGGAGAGATGTCAAATGACAACGTAAACAAATGGTCGATTGGGATGGAAAGATGTGTATTACAACAACAAATGCAACACATTTGACTATATGTAAACGATTAGATTATTGAACGAGCTCAGAGCGAGATTTTTTCATATTTAAACGTACTTTTAATATTTTTATAATCGATAATTCGATATATTAGTTATTTACATTTTAACCATTCCCTCCCATTGTACTCGCTTGGGTACAGAAAAAAATCATGTTTTTTTGTTTTAACCAAGTGAAGTACAACGGGATCGAAAGGAGTTTCTGTACCCAAGGGGAGGGAATGGGTTATTTACAGTAATCTTTATATTCGATTTCCACCCGAGAATGAAGTATTTAACAATGTCAGCATCAGATAAGCCTATATAGAAAATGAAAATGGCTATCGAGCATTGAGAAAAAAATTAGAGAATTTTTTGGTGGATTAGGTGGTATTTTGCCCTACATTTCAGCTTTGGAAGTATTTTATATGGAAGCATTTCCCACCAGAAAATAAACATTAAGCTCAATTGTTATTGGATCCAATCAATTTCTTCTTTTAATTCATGTATGCACATAGTTCGTTAGCCCATTCTCAGAAATATGTATATCACAGTGTAGCTTGAAGTCCAATTCTTGGTACTGTCGTTAGTGTTATACAAAATTGTACTTTTTGTTCGTCTAGGTTAGAAGGGCAGAGGTGTCTTTTGAAAAAAAAAAGAATAATAATTTCAAAAGAATAAAAAAAATGTGTTGTGAATGAAAACTTCTGCAGTTCAAATATACATGAAAGAATGGACGAACGAGCTGAGTGATCTATGCATATCTTAACTCGTAACTCGTTACATGTATATACCTATAGAAAATGTTGCGAAGACAGAAAAACTAATACCTCTATATGTAAAACTAATATACCTACATATACAGTGGGGCTTGGCCTAAAGATGATAAATGTATGCTGACACAAGAATTGCCCCTGCAAGCACACTTAAAACTCAAGAGTGAAGAACAACATGCATAGATGTTGTAGGTATGTAAAAATACACAAAAAAATATATATATATAGATGTTCAAGCTAAAAATAGGAATTTTCACACTTTCATGAAGTCATTTCGCAGCAAAAGCGGCCGCCTCAGACAAAAATCAGCGTGATGTATTTTCAGCAAAAACAACTACGAATCAAACAAATGTGGAGAAAATATACATACATATATACAGATATATTTATATCTAAGCAGTGGTCTTTCCATATCGCAGATACAACATAGCTACGAGAATTTATGTACATTTGTACTTCTTCAGAGGCAAAAGCAATATTAAGCAGCAAACAAGCAATAATACCACATTGTATCCCAACTAAATCACTCTCAAGTGTTTCTCTCGCGTGAAAATCAAAGTCTAATAAAAACCTACAACACTTGTGTATGCGATTTTGTTGTTGGCGTTGAGGTAGTCTTCGCCGTTGTTTGTTGTTTTAATTTATCGTCAGTGTTTAGTGATTTTTATGCATTGTTTATTTGGTTGTTCTACTCGATTTGGGAACTTATTATTGTTGTTGTTGTTGTTTTTTCTGCTGTTTTTTTTTGTGTTTTCTTTTCAATATGCCGTGATGTTTCAATTTTTCAAAATTAATAAAAGTTCACTCAAATCTAATGATGAAATGAAAATGTGCCGAGTTAGGTGGCTTTGGAGACACACCTTTTCTAATTAATTGTTTTTATTGAGTTTTTATCTTATATACGTTTATATATAAACACAAAAATATATTTTATACTAGCAGACCCGGCCACACGTTTTTTAAAATGATTGATAGACATTATTGTAGATCTGTATTAAGCGTAAATCATCACGATTTGTAAAACTTTGATTTTTTTAATCGTATATTGAAGAAAGTAACAAATGACCAAATTTCATAGATCACTGCTTCTTTTAAACAACAAAATAGGTCATTTCATCATTTCATCAGTCATTTATGGTTATCATATTGTGGTTTCATGTCAGGAAAAACACGATGAATAGCTTCTCCTTCGAGTCAATGAAGTGACAGACATATGTATGTTGGAAATGTTTTTAAACCATTGAGGTGTCAAGTGGGCTTCTACAATCGCAATTTGATATTATTGCAAAAACACTCATATGTTAGTTGTTAATTGGCGATTTTTTATGTGTCGCCACAAATTAGATGATTTTGGGCATGCGATTATCCAGGAATAATTGTAAGAGTCTGGCGTAAATCACCTGCCAACAGAATCATAACTCCATAGAGTAATTTCAAGGCCGAATATGCCGTTGGTTTGCCTACTAACAGATGTCAAGTTGGCCCTATTCCCGTTAACATTGAGTGAACTTGGATTAGAATATTACATCAATCCCTCATATACTATATATGATGATTTTATATTGGACTTTATGCGGAATATATAGGTCAAATTGTGTGTTTTCTTAAAAAAATAATGTTGTTAGGGCTATCGACACAACCGTATACAATTAAACACTGACAAAAATATTTGAACAAAGCAACAATGACAACCTTCACAATATCATTATTTTTTGTTTTCTTTTTTTTCATATTTTTGTTGTCAACTCGAATAAAATTATTTTGTTATTATCTTCCTCGCAATTTTTCCATATTTAATTACTTTCTAATCTTTTCCTGGCCTTCTATGAATATTTCACAGTTCATCAGCCGTTCTCGAATTTTTGCGAGACTCACGAACAGAGCAATTCATTTTAATATCTATAGATTAGGAATTGTTTGTATGAGATATTAGAAAAGTGTGGATTTAAGAATTTTTCAGGACATTTTTTTAATTTTTCTCTCCGTAAGAACCATCCTTATACTTCAAGTAAAAAAAAGAATTAGCGAAATCGGTTCAGCTCTTCTCGAGTTATGCGCTTAGCAACACATTTTGCGATTCTTTTTTATATTATAGATACCTACATATCTAGCGACATTTCGACGAATTAATCTTAGAAAGAATTGATGCTTATTTCTTCTTTGAGTTTTTGGAAGCTCCTTAAATAGATGAATATACATACATATATAGGCATACTATATGTATATATTCCTCGATTTCTGTTTAAAATATAATATTTTTTTTCTTTTTGGTATATTAATGAAACCAAGCCCTCAAGAGAGTGAAGAATACACAATTTAAATATTACAAAATTAATATTCGCTCCACTAAATTATTAATTTCTAATGTAACCTGCTTACTAACAATTCCTCTCTTCACAAATTTCACTATTCAATTTCTTTACTATGGCGACTTTTCACCGAAAAGCATGACGCGAGCGCGGCCAAGCTTTCTTGGCAAACTCAAACAACGCTGCAGCCTCAATAGCGTTGCATGAAGATGAGTATAAATATACACACATACATACAAAGTCGTATATTTGCATCCATGGCGGCGTTCATACATTTGGCCTCTGGTCCAACGCCATCGCTTGCCAACTGCTTTGTCCGTCCGCTTACGCATTGACGTCATTGTTATTACACCATCAGTGGCTATAACGAGGCCGCGCGTAACTTGGCAAATGTTTCACGTCTTTTCTACGGTTTGGCAGTTGGCGCTTTTAGCTTGAGTATGTTTGTTTATTTTCCTTCATTATTGTTGTTATTATTAGTGCTGTTGTTGTTGCGGTTCTGTTGCAGTCGCTATGGCTGCCAAGAATCACGTAGATTAGTTTTATTTGTAAAAAATAAAAAGTAAAATAAATTAATGAAAAATTTGTCGTCTTTCTCTTGATGTGGGGCCATCTGTCTATTTCGGTGGCCACAAATTTAATTTAAAGATATTTAGACTTATATTTTTTTCCGCTAATTGATTTAAATTTATATTCAAAATAAAATTATATTAGGCGTCCTCGTTAATTTATTTTTATATGACAGTAAAGAAAATAAATAAATAAATGGAGGAGAGTTAAAAAGAGACAGAGTTATGAGTGAGCTGTTAGTAGCATATTTAAGTTCCTTTATAAATCCAGCTTACAAGACCGAAATTATTGTAAAGCTCTTCTTAAGACGGCAAAAATAGTGAAGCGGTATTAAGTACAAATATCGGAGCATGTAACAGAGAATATTCGAACTATTCGCCTCAAGAACCCTTGATGTATTTTCAAATAATACCATTAAGTTATTCCAAATTAATGTCATCTAAGTGGTTTTGAAATTCATTTCAAAAAACCGTTTCTCAGCAACGTTTCCAGAATACTCCATGATGGTGTTCTGAGAAGTTCATACACTCAGGCGATTATAGCATAGTTTTCTCTCTCTCCCTCTCTTTCACTCTATATTTAGCTCTTTTTCATAAATGATATTTATTTCCAGTTTCGGGTCTACGTTGCTTCACTTGCACCTATTTACAAGAATATACGGATAATTCATGTGTAGTGGATGCTAATTCTACACGAATCACCAATTGTTCGAAGAAATACTGTACGATTATGCGTCAAGAATCGGTGGTGAGTATTAAAATGCTGTTGGTGGTTCAGTTTTTAATAGTATATAGAAAAAAGTATGTTAGCTTTATTTATTAGTTTATTGATAAGTGATATACATTCTAAGCTCAATAACTTCTAAAAAATATTTATTAGTTAAGCAGGTTGATCTCCCATTTATCCTTCAAGACCATTAACTCCTTAGAAGCAAATTTGTTTTCGCATATAAATGTTTTTTGTTTATAAGTGTTTAAAGTCAGCTTTAAATTTTTTTTAGCTGATTGGGATTTATAATGATTAAACCAAGAACCATGGTGAGCTTTTCGTAGAAGAAGGTAAAACTAGAATATCAACTGACCATTATAAAAGAGCCGAGAATCCTCATGCATTGCAGAAACAATAAAATACCTTTTTGGGCAGTCCAGAATTTGACAAAAAGAATACAATTGGAAAAAGTTGGAACGTGAATAGGCCTGGAAATAAATTAGAACGTCTGAAGGTGACCTAAGGTTATAGGGTTAATAATGTAATACATAAATGTAAAACACTCGGCTGGGTATTGGATCAAGCTAAGTTTAACAAGTCTGAATTTGGAGACTAACTTCGAAAAACGGAGAACATACTGTTTTTATACTCTCGCAACAAATGTTGCTAAAGAGAGTATTATAGGTTTGTTCACATAACGGTTGTTTGTAACACCCAAAACTAAACGAGTTAGATATAGGGTTATATATACCAAAGTGATCAGGGTGAAGAGTGGAGTTCAAATCCGAATGTCTGTCTGTCCGTCCGTCCGTCCGTCTGTGCAAGCTGTAACTTGAGTAAAAATTAAGGTATCTTGATGAAACTTGGCACACTTATTTCTTGGCACCATAGGAAGGTTGCTTTCGAAAATGAGAAAATGAGCAAAATCGGACCACTGCCACGCCCACAAAATGGCTAAAACCGAAAACACATAAAGTGCCATAACTAAGCCATAAATAAAGCTATCGAAATAAAATTTGGTATGAAGGATCGCACTATGAAGGGGCATATTTGGACGTAATTTTTTTGGGGAGGTGGGCGTGGTCCCGTCCCCAAATCGGTTATTTGTACATATCTCGGAAACCAATAAAGCTATATAAACCGTCGTTTTTTTTTAGCCACTTCTTAATACAGTCCAAAAATGATAGAAATCGGATAATAACCACGCCCACCTCCCATACAAAGGTTAGGTTGAAAATTACTAAAAGTGGGTTAATTCACTAATGAAAAACGCCAGAAACACTAAATTTCACATAAGAAATGGCAGATAGAAGCTGCACTCAGACTTTTTTACAAAATGGAAAATGGGCGTGGCGTCGCCCACTTATGGGTCAAAAACCATATCTCAGGAACTACTTGACCGATTTCATTGAAACTTGGTTTGTAATAGTTTCCTTACATCCCAATGATATGTTGTGAAAATAGGCCAAATCGCTTTACAACCGCGCCTACTTCCTATATACCAGAACTTTGAAGACAATTTGAATCGCTTACTTTACAATATATAAAGTAAGCACTAGTTAAGATATCGGTGCAGAACTTTGACCAAATACTATGTTTATAGTGTGGCAGCCGCATTCTAAAAATCGTCGAAATCGGACCATAGGTTTTCAAGGCCCCATGTATCGAACAAGAGGACCTCGGTGCTTCTAACCTAATATTAGGGTTTCCAACTTTCAATGGACTTTATACAATATATATGATGAATATGTGGGTCAAATTGCATATTATATAATATAAATAAAGTTAAATAAATAAATTGCGAGAGTATAAAATGTTCGGTTACACCCGAACTTAGCCCTTCCTTACTTGTTTACTTATAACTATATCCCCAGGAAAAATTTTATTTGGTCCCTTACACAGAAAAAAATACTATTTTGCCGAATAGAATAATGAAAATGGTCAACATATTTTGAGAGTAGCAACCAACACTTGTGCAAAGAAGTGAGTGCCACAACTTCCTTTAAAGTATTTTAAAAATTTATTTTCACTTAAAAAGCAGAAAAAAAGCTATAGTGTTGCACTTTAATGTTTGACTTCGTCAGCGGAAGCAGATATTTACTATATCGTACTACACAGAGCTCGCAACTCAAGCAGGAAATGAGTTAAAGTGGAAAATAAAATAAAATTGAAAAAATTAAAATGAAATAAAGTAAAACACACGCGGAGCATTAAATAAAAGCAAATAAAATAACAACGAAGAGGAAATGAGAGTTGTGAGCAAAAAAAAAAGTAGCGACATCAAAAAACACTCACCAACAACTTTGTCACCTGAAATGGATTGTAAGTGTTGGTTGTAAGCGTGGGTGTACAATTTCAGAAGTTGAACATGTACATGCAAATTTAAATATGTATATTGTAAATACATCTATGTATGTTGCAATTACTTGCTGCTTCCTCGCGTCAATTGCAGTTCATTCATTAGCAACCAATACATCAACGTCGCACGCATGTCGCAGACGCGGCGCTACACCACAAAGCCAGTATTTACTAAGCGAAATTTTTCCAAATGCGAAAACATGAAAGTAAACTTTTGCGCTGTTTGCATGTGCAGCAAGGCAAATCGTGTGGCACAACTTTTTGTAGCATACGCCACTTGACATGTGGCACATGTGTTCGCGTAGCGCGAAGTTTTGCTTTTTTTGCTTATTTAAACACGGTACATGCTTGTGGCGTATATGATAAATGTAATTTGTTCTACGCTGAAAGATAAGCGATGAAAGCACTTTTACATACATACATATCTTGAATATTTAATGTCAAAGCAATTACCACAATTTGTATAATGAGGAAGTTGTAGTATAATATTTGTTTTTATTTTCTTCAATTTGACACTGTGATCGTTCTGCTTCATTAACAGCAAATCAGTGACTTTTTTACTTTTCATTTATACGAAATACCTTTCATCTACACATTGTAGAAATAACTTTTTTTCTGTGAGTCTATTTAAATACTCCAGAAAATAAAAAATTTCACACAAAAGAGTTGCTTCCACACTCAACACAGCCTACATATAGAGATCCCACCTACTATCAGCCTTTTTCAAAACTAAAAAAACTAAAAGAGGTCAAAGGTCACCTTCGAAATGTATATGTACTTATTTTGATGATCTTGAGAGCATGAACTATTTATTTTAGTGACAGAGTATAAAGTGAACTCTATAAGGTACTGAATTGTCTACAGATAGTGCTACATAACCCAACTGTATATAAACTGTTTAACTTAAACGACTACAATCTCATTTCCTCTATCAATTACTTAAAAATACAGAAAAACAAGTAAGGAAGGGCAAAGTTCGGGAGTAACCGAACATTTTATACTCTCGCAATTTATATATTTAACTTTATTTATATTATATAATACACAATTTGACCCACACATTCGTCATATATATTGTATAAAGTCCATTGAAAGTTGGAAACTATAATATTAGGTTAGAAGCACCGAGGTCCTCTTGTTCGATATATGGGGCCTTAAAAACCTATGGTCCGATTTCGGCGATTTTTAAAATGGGGCTGCCACACTATTAACATAGTATTTGTGCAAAGTTCTGCACCGATATCTTCACTAGTGCTTACTTTATATATTGTAAAGTAAACGATTCAGATCGTCATCAAAGTTCTGGTATATAGGAAGTAGGCGTGGTTTTGAAGCGATTTGGCCTATTTTCACAACATATCATTGGGATGTAAGGAAACTATTACAAACCAAGTTTCATTGAAATCGGTCGAGTAGTTCCTGAGATATGGTTTTTGACCCATAAGTGGGCGACGCCTTGCCCATTTTCCATTTTGTAAAAAAATCTGAGTGCAGTTTTCATCTACCATTTCTTATGTGAAATTTAGTGTTTCTGGCGTTTTTCGTTAGTTAGTTAACCCACTTTTAGTAATTTTCAACCTAACTTTTGTATGGGAGGTGGGCGTGGTAATTATCCGATTTATTTCATTTTTGGACTGTATTAAGAAATGGCTAAAAAAACGACTGCAGAAAATTTGGTTTATATAGCTCTATTGGTTTCCGAGATATGTACAAAAAACCTATTTGGGGGCGGGGCCACGCCCACCTTCCCAAAAAAATTACATCCACATATGCCCCTTCCTAGTGCGATCTTTCATACCAAATTTTCCACAGCTTTATTTATGGCTTAGTTATGGCACTTTATGTGTTTTCGGTTTTCGCCATTTTGTGGGCGTGGCAGTGGTCCGATTTTGGGTGCCAAGAAATAAGTGTGCCAAGTTTCATCAAGATATCTTAATTTTTACTCAAGTTATAGCTTGCACAGACGGACGGACGGACGGACGGACAGACAGACATTCGGATTTGAACTCCACTCTTCACCCTGATCACTTTGGTATATATAACCCTATATCTAACTCGTTTAGTTTTGGGTGTTACAAACAACCGTTATGTGAACAAAACTATAATACATTTGTTGCGAGAGTATAATAAATATAATTTATTTTACACGATTTGAAAAGCTTAACAGAACACGTTTTACCAAACTACAAACAGCATTTTATATAAATAAAGTTGTAGTATTACAAAACAACCCACACATATGTGATAGTTGTAACAGCAGTTGTAAAAAACAACTTCAACATGATTGTGGTTTTCAACATTTTTTGACTTTTCCTACTTCAAAACACCTACGCACCTGATATTATTTCATTTTAATTTTAATTTTCTGCCACTATTTCCAACAACTTTGCGCTTTTTAGCTTTAATATGCTAATTAATGCACTGGTTTATGTGCTTAGTAAAGCCACAAAGATAGCAAACTGTCAGCTACAAAACCGCGCTTTCGGTCGCCAATTTGTGAATTTTAGTGGACATTGTTAATGAGACTCGAGTAGCCAATTAGCCGAATGTGGCAGTTCGACAATTAATTGAAAGCCATGCAAATGCTATGAGTGGAATTTGGAAAATTATAAAATTATGTTATATTGGTTGAGAGTATATGTATAAATTACAGTTATGTTTTGATATGGTTGAAGTACTAGAATTAATAGTAAATATTTTTAGTAAAATTTTTCTGATTGAAACATGGTATAAATTATCGAATCATAAAATGAGAACCCAATATGTATGTATATTGGTCTTATGGCACACCTGATTTGTTTCGTATGGCGAATTAACTTTAATCTATGCCATATTTAGATTAAATACATATATATTTTTGTTCTAAGCTTTTGAAACATATAGAAACAGTTTTAAATAAAAGTATTATTCTCTGTAGAAACCATCTGGAAAAGTGATTTCCTTCATACGCGATTGCTTGGACAAACCACTAGTGAGTAATTTTGCATACTTAAATATCAACCATTTGTAAAAAGGGATTGATACAAGTTCATTATATCAATCTCTCTTGCGTTGGACTTTATTTTTTTTTTTATTACATACATACATATATAATATATTTTTAATTTTTCATATTATGATTTGTTATTTCTTATTTTAGTACTTGAATGCCGTCAAAACCGATTCGACTTTCAAAACTTTCTATCGCAGCTGCACCACAGACCTTTGTAATGACTCAGATGGTAGAACGGCGGCAACAAATACAGATCCCAATTTTGGTGCTTCCGTAAATATGATTATCAAGGGCAAACGACACTAATATCTGCATATTATTATTATTATTATATATTATATATTCAGTTATATGTATATATAGAAATTTTAAAAAATTAAAAAAAAAAATGATTTAAAATATTTTCGCAAACAACTAATTTATTTTTTATAGGTGTATGGGAGCTAGGAGTAGTTATGACCCGATTTCAAATATTTTTGGTACAGAGACTCACTATTAAAAGAAAAAGATTCCCTCTGAACTAAATTAAAGTATCTGAGAGATTTAACGATATTTTCGGTGAAAAATTGCTAAAGTTAAAACAAAATTAAAAAAAAAAATTATGAGTTCTTCATGTGCGATCTCCAGGGCCTTGAAAAGTTATAGTCCGATTTCGATAATTTTTCCAAAAGTGAAGCCACAGATGATATACAGTATTTGTGTAAAGTTTTATTCCGCTATCTTCATCGGTTCCTTATGTATATGTACATTATAAAGTGAAGGAATCAGATGGAATTTGATGAAATTGAAAATTTAGTGGAATTCTTATGGGAAGTAGTGGTTGTGAACCGATTTCGCCCATTTTCCATCCGTGTCATCGGGGGGTCAAGTAGGTATTATATGCCGAATTTCATTGAAATCGGTTGAGTAGTTCCAGAGATGGTTGTGGACCCATAAGTTGGCGACGTCACGTCCATTTTCAATTTAAAAAAAATCTGAGTGCTGCTTCCTTTTTCATTCCTTCTGAAAAATTTTGTGTTTCTGAGTTAACGTGAGTAATTTTCACCGTAACATTTGAATGGGAGGTGGGGTGAGGTGGTTATTATCCGATTACATCAATTTTTATGGTGTGTAAGGGGGTAGGGAAACGACTGCAGAAAGTTTGGTTTATATAGCATTATTGGTTTGCAGGGTATACACAAAAAACCAATTTGACGGCGGAGCCACGCCTTTAAAAAATATCACAACCACATATTGTCGATTCCTTGTGTTATATTTTATAACTTCATTTATGGCTTAGTTATGACACTTTATAGGATCTCGTTCTTGGTCATTTTGTGGGCGTGGCAATGTATCCGATTTTGCCCTTTTTCAGTGGCAACCCTCCTACAGTCCCAAGGAAGATGTGTACCAAAAAAATGTTAAAAATAAATAAAAAATCTCCCGAACTTTCTTTATAAAATTTTGACAAGAAGTAATCCTGGAAAATAGTAACTGAATCTTATATATAAACTCATAAAAAAATATTTCAAAAATATTAAGCAAATAAATTAAAAAACTAAGAACACTGAATTTCATTATTTTTCTTTTCAAATATTTTTAGCGAGCTGACACATATTACATATGAAGATAAATCTTTTAAGAAATCGACAAAAGCATAAAATATATTTTCGCACACACTGCCATAACTTACACATGACCACCTCCGCAACAGCATAAATCGCGCCTTTCGTATGGTTACGACAGTGCAGCGCTGCTGGCGGATACTCATATTTCAAAGCATAAATGCACACAGAGGAAACTTTAAAGCAAAAGAGTTCATTGACATGCACACCCCAAAGCAGAGAGAGAGAGCGAGACATGCATGGCGATAGGCGCAACGGTGAAATATTCAAAATATGCTTACTAAACGCCCACAGTACTATAAGCGGCGTAAATTTAAGTTGCTTACACGCAGCACACTTGTCACACTTGCGCTTTCAGCGCCGTCGACAACGCCATCAAAACTGCGGCAGCGGCAGCGACAAATGCGCTCATAATTTTCACTTTTAAGCGATGAAAATTCTGTTTGTTGTTGTTTTTGTTTTTGTTGCTTTTGTATTTGTTTGTTTTTGTTTGTGCACAACTTGCAGTGGGAAAAATCGCATTTATTTTTATGCGCCGACAAAGCTATTTTCAGCCACGCCACGGCGACAAAGCCATTAAGCGAGCATAAGCGGTGCATTTGTGCGTTGCATTGTGGCGACAAAATCACGAAAATTTCGCTATTAAAAATAAATTTTACTTTTTCTTTATTTGTTCAGCACATTAAAACGGAATGCATTTTTAGTGGCGAGAATGACGCAAATGCGTGCAAGTCGTCACGTTGCGTATACGCCATGGTGCGGTTGCTGTTGATGTGCCAAGAGAGGAGGCAGACGTGCAGCCAAGGTGTATGGCTGTCGTAAGAAGCTAAAAATCAAAGCAAATTGCACTCAAGATGCCAACGCCCACATTGCAACAGAAATATGAATTTCTATTTGAGTTACTTGAAGACAGACAAACAACAACACACACTCATATATAATACTTTCCGTGGCTAGAAAAATTAAAATCCAAATCGAAAGCAAAGCAGCGCGCCAAACTATAAATAAAAACTGCAACTATTTCGGTGAAAGCGATATGAAATTTCTTTTCAAATTAAAATTTCAGCTGCATGGAGTGGCGGCACCACTAACAACAAACAACAACAACAATCAGTTTGTGTTACAAAAACAATTGTAACAAAAATAAATTTGTTGGCTGCTGGTCCATCAGTTTTGACCGCAGTCGGCAGAGTTCAGTGATATGCAGCTGCAGTATTTATTTAAATGCAGCTAATATTGCGCTCGAATATCTTTGCTTTGCAGTTAGTGACGGTGGTGGCGGCGCGCGGTAAGGGCGCTAACCACTCAGCGTTGACCACAGCGGCCAAAATTGCCGCACTAGCTGCAGCAGCCACATTAGTTGCGCACATCACTGCAATTTATTTTGGCTGGATAGACTTTAGTGAAATTCTTTTTTAAATTTTTTTTTTTTCAAAATTCATTTTATTCTGTTTTGGTTTGGTTGCTGGGATGATTTTGTTATTTTTGGTGTAGGGCAACTCGTACTCGAGTTCATAGCCATTTTCATGCAATTTGATGAGCTAATTTTAAGTTTTCAAATTTATGCATTGAAATTTGCTTTTGTCGTGTTTTTACGGAGGGTAAATGTTATGCAAGAACGGAACTTTTTAATAAACCAACAACATCTTTTGTACAACAAACTCTTGTATTAAATAATGCTGCAGTAAGAAAATGTGTTGTCAAATTGGTTAAGATAGTTAGGCATAGGTTCGATTGCAGATCTTGAAGGTTGAAAAACTTCGCTTTTTTTTTGAGGATCCAACTAAATTTCTGGATCTCTAAAAACTTGTCGAAGTCTATATTTATAGAGTAACATGAAGTCTTAAGACAATAATAGGAATCCTAAAATGGTGTTAAGAAACATTAAACCGTTATTAAGTTTGTCAAATATCTCCCTTCCGTTTTTTTCTCTTTATTCAATGCTTTATAAAAGGTGTTACAGTGATCGGATTCAGTTCAAATATGCGCCGTTTCACTTGGCGCTATGTCCGGGCTATATGGTGGATGCGTTAAAACCACCCATCCGAGATGCCGTAGCTTTTCACGAGTCGCCTGCTTCAAGCGGTTCAGTTGTTCGCAGTAGATGGTAGCATTAAGCCTCTGGCCATATGGGATAGTGGATGATTCCCTTCCAATCCCACCAAACACACAGCAAAACTTTTCTGGCCGTTAATCCCGTCTTGGCCACGGCTTGGGACGATTTACCGGCCTTCGACCACGACAGTTTTAGCATGATATTTTCGTATGAGATCCATTTTTCGTCGTCAGTTACCAGCCGCTTCAAAAATGGATCGCGTTCATTCCGTTTCAGCAGCACATCGCAGGCATTGATTCGGTCCAGATGATTTTTTTGCGTCAAATCATGCGGCACCCAAACATCAAGCTTTTTATGTATCCAACCTAAATGGTTTGGTGACTAACTCCCATCTCCTGGGCGATGTCACGAGATGCCACATGCCGGTCTAACTCGAAGCTTTCCATGATTTGATCGGTATTCGGCGTCACAGGTCTTCCGCCGGCTGGCTTATCCATGGTGTCGTTTTCACCCGCTCTGAATCGTCGAAACCATTCCTCCGCAGTTCGAAGTGATAGAGTACATCCCCCAAAACACCATTAATCTCACGGAACGTTTCTCTAGCGGATTTGCCTTTAACGAAGTGAAACTTTAAAATAGCGCGAGTTTCGGCGTTTGTGAACTCCATGTTTACACGTCTATAACTGTTGAACGCAATAACCGAACTAATCATGCATAGCGTCGTTCTGTAGATTATGTAAAGACCATTAAAAGATGTATAGTATTGCCAGATACTAGCTCTGTAGCGCTTTATACATAGCCGCAAAATTCAAAAAAGTCGGAAGGGAGATATTTGACTACCAATATAATTATTAATTAATTTCAGTAGTTTACTATTTTACAAATATTTCAAGCAATTATTCGGAATTTCTATATTTTCTGTTTAATCCACCCTTTTTAAACTTATTCAGACTCCAATTCCCATTTAATCAATGTAATGGAAGGTTTAGAGTCTAAAAGGTATTAATCGGCCCATATAGTCATAGTTCGAACATAGTATTCAAATATCATTACTCTTAAATTTGATTTTTTTGATCATCAAAATCGATCAATCAAAGCTCATTTCTTCGTCGGAATTCTCCGAAATGTATTATAGTTGTAGTACTAAATGAGAATGAGTTGTTAAAATCAGAATAAGTTGTGTTTCTACCAATGAACGAAAACATCGAAGCATCCTAAAAATGGTTTAGATGATCGTAAATCTGATGCTGTCAAAGTAACGGGTCGGATATACCTTTATTGAATAATTTAGGAGAGTTATGTGCAAGTAGAGTACAGTTCCAAGGCATATTTGATTCTGAGCAGTATAGAAAACTGTACCATCAAAATAAGCTCGAAGTTTTGCAATGATATGTGACAATGGATGAAATTTGACTTCATAATTTCATTTCAATGTCCTATCGACAATCCACGAGATAAATTCTAAATCGTTGAAAGATGTAAAAGGTGTATATATGTATTTTAGGATGGTATAATTAATAATATTTATATTAATTTTTTTAATAATAACATAAGGAAGCCGCCTTCGTTTTCTTCCGATTTTCAAACATTAAAAGAAAATATTCGCTGGAAAAAATTGTTCGATTCGAGAGATCCCATGACTTGCGGAGCCGGATTTTAATCCGGTCAACTCGGCAGCATTTCTCAATATTATTTGGGCAATATTTTCTACCGCTAAAACAAATCAATTGCCCAGACTGAAAAGTTAAAATGTAGCTTTAATCCGTGATTCACTTCAGATGGACTTTATGTTGTATAATATAAGTGGAATTTTGCAAAAAAAAAAACATAGAGATTTTATAATCAGCCTGGTATATACTAAATTAAGGTAATATGAAAAATTTAAGGTAATTAAAAAAATATTGGTTTCAGATAGAATTAATATATTGCCTTGAGCGAAGCCAACCTAGCAAGAATACATTAATTTCGTATTAATGAGCGAAAGAGTGTGTCAACATGCTTTCTTTATCCACAGTTCACCTTAGCAACATATTCACAACTCAATTAAAAACTCTTAATTTACTCAGTCAAAGTCAGCCAAAAGTCAAACAAAGTATTCACGCACAACCAACACAACCATCTCACTTAAAAGAACCACAAAAATGCGACGCTTAACAACACTGGCAGACAGCAAACATTTGGTCTAATCAAAACCGTTGAATGCACAACAATTGCGGTTCCGAGCTCAACACTTCAGCAGCAAACTTACTTAATTAAAGGCATATATATGTATGTACGAGTACAAGTATATGGACAGCTGTGGAATGAAAATGCTAATAAGCAGCAGAAAGACAATCAAGTGTCTGCCGAAGCAGCAACAACTTGAGCAACAAAACGCTATAATTAACTGGAATTTTGTGCTACAAACTTTGGGTAAAACATTTAAATTGCAAGCTTCCCATTGTATGTACGTGGCAACAGTTGCAAAACAATTGCAGCAAATAAAATGTACCGTTAACATTTTAAAACTTCAGAATAACTAGATGAAATTGAAGAAAATTTGTGTGGCTTCAAATTGCATACAATTCAAGGAAAAGCACAATATTCACTTGAAATCAAAATGCATAGAAATCTTATAAAAAAGCCGACATATTTTTCTAAAAATATATTATTATATATTATTTGTAAGCATTTTCCTAACTGTTTACTTGTAATATAAATATAATAAATTCAAAAATTTCAAGTTCCACTAACTGTTATTTATTTACATCTTAAATATTTTGTAAATGATAAATATTACTACAATTATGCAGCGGTACTTCCCGTTATGATTCACACGAATGCGTGGTACATTTGCAATCTATGGACTCTGCATATGAGTCAACAGGCTGAAAATGGTAAATGCACTTAGCCCAAAGGCATGCACTACGTTCTGCAAACGAGGGTGGTTCGATAAGCACTTAGTCTACATAAAAAAATGGAAATATCGAAAATTCAATCATATTCTCAAAAAGTCTTTTAGTTCGATCCGACGATTCTCTAACCTGTTTAATCCAACTACAAGTAGGATTCGGGGTCCAAGAAGGCCGACTCTATATTCCTTATTCGACTCAAATTCTAGGTTATTCTTCAACCTGTCTAATTTATCTACCAATACCTTTTTTAGAGGTCTCCAAAATAGTCCTCCTTTATCTTCGTCGCTAGAGCCTAATTCATGTCCGATCTGTTCAAGTTACGATACAAAAATATGCGACAGGGTACCGAATCTGTAGGATATAATGAATGGGATAGCAGTTTCTAGTCTTGTTCGATCGATTTGGTCGTGGTGTTATCCGATGTGAGATCTGAGATCCAGTGGATGTCACTGTTGAAAAGCACTTTCTACTTTGTCAAATGACCCCGTTTTTTCAGCAATTCAGCGTAGAACCGATAGTTGATCTCTATGATCGTTTGGTGAAGGTCGATGTAGATTACACCTGGTGAATAGCAGCAAATGTGGAGCATTCCCTTTCCGTCCACAGTCTTTACTTCCTTTGAAACAGGTTCGTCGTTTGATGTCCACTGTTTTGACTGTTCTTTGGACTAAGAAGTGTACCAGTGAATCTATATTTCGACTATGTTCACCAACGGATTCAGAAACATCTTTGGATTTGTCCAAAATATCATCAAATAATGCTGAGAAGTGGTCTGATAGTTGCGATTGTTGTCCGGACTGAGGGAACTGTTTTCGCGACAACTGGGCGAGGTACACCAAAAACTGACGACTGACCTCGCTGAATCACTTTATATCGGTCGCCATCGACGAATAAGAGTCATTGTATATAGCATCCACGCGCTTTTTGAATTCGCCGTGCATATTCCCTACCAGAAAGAGGAGTCAAATAACCGAGAGATTTATATAAAATGTATGGAGAGCTCCACTTTCACAAGCGGTCCAGCCATTCCGTTTAAATAGGAGTAGCTCTTGAGAAGCATGTACTAAATTGTCTTGTAATAGTGACGTGTCATCATGACTTCATTGGTCTGTGAGACTAAGTACTTAACGAACCGTCCTTATATATTGTAAATGCAAGACACTGCACTCTCGCAGCGCACGTCTGCTTTCTTAATAACTGCACATGCATACGTACACTTTGCACTACAATTATGTGGTGTGTGTTATTCTTCGCAAATCCCCCTTTAATATTACTTTTAAATCAAATATTTGTTTATTTATTCCACAGCCTAGATTTAGTTGTCTGTTTATTTTGCTGTCGATTAATCACTGCCAAGCTGTCGCGCTTAAATACGCGCCATAAACCAATGCAAACCATTTACAAACAAACATACGGACATATATTTAAAAAAAATTGTTTTTGTAATATTAACTCATGGCGTTGGCAGGCCGCAGGCATTTCCCACTCGCTTGCTTTCTGTCTGTCCGTCTGTCTGCTTGGGCGGTAGCGCTGGTTGGGTGGGTGTGTGCATTGTTGTAATACAGCGCACTTGCCTGGTGCCTTGCACTGTGTCTACAGCTTTCATTGTGCAATTTCTCAGGTAAATATATGTATGTAAGTGAGTTTGTGTTTTGCAAAAGATTGCCGAGATTTAATTCTACTTAGTACAAACGCCAGTCATTGTCGCCGGCGGCATAATGCGACGGCGAAAGCATTTTTAATGGCTGATTACTTATACAATTTTCTTATTAACTCACTTATATTCGTACATACATACATACTTAAATACATATTCATACCGCAAAGTGCAATTATGAAAATGTGTTGTGTAAAAATAAGTTTTATTTATTCGATACGCGTGTTTGCCGAGTCACTTTGCTTTTTATATGCTTTTTGCCACGCCTATAAAGTATCTCACACTTAACTACTGACACATACATACATAAGTACATATGGATTACTTCGCGGTATTCGCATCTTTGTTGTTATTTTTCTCTATTTTTTGTTTTATTTAAACAATATTCTGTTGTACATATCATTATTTTATCTTAACGCATAAAGATTGCTGTGAAATGCCACACGTTCGTGTAATTTCTTCCGCTGCAATGAATTTTATTGAGTGTGTCACTTAGTTGGCAGGTTTTTTGTTGTTGTAAAGCTATTCTATTTGCGCATTATGTATTATTAAAATGTTAATTTTAATAATTCAAACTTAAAATTCTCAATTGAAATTCTCATAAAAAAACCAAAGCTAGGTTGTCACAGTGGCGACTTTCAGCAGATAAATCATTAATACCATTTGGTATAAACGAGTAACCGGTAAGGAGATACCCAATTAGAGAGAAAGTTAAAGAGAGATTTTGCATTGTATCTTAGATAGCAGTTTCAAACGCAGAACTGTTTATTGTTCTATGAATAAAGTTGGAGATAAACAAATAAATAAGTACTAAATGTGGTATAAATTGAACGTTGGGCTTTCTCCAAACTATAGATTTTTCAGCCATAATTTATTGCGAATAATTTGGTATTGGAAATCAAATCCATGTTATGAACTGACAATTTCATTAACTTCGTCAAAGCCGATTACAAGACCAACACCTGTGATAAAAGGTGGAAAGATAGACGGGGCGTGCCGAATTACTTCTCGTAAGCGTCTCAGAAGTAGTGATGAGCGACATTGCTATTTTTAAACCACTGTGATTTTATATGGCTATTGCGACCGCAAAAAAAACGAATTTATGAGAATTTTTACTCTACATATTTATACTCTCGCAACAAATGTTGCTAAAGAGAGTATTATAGGTTTGTTCACATAACGGTTGTTTGTAACACCCAAAACTAAACGAGTTAGATATAGGGTTATATATGCCAAAGTGATCAGGGTAAAGAGTGGAGTTCAAATCCGAATGTCTGTCTGTCCGTCCGTCCGTCCGTCCGTCTGTGCAAGCTGTAACTTGAGTAAAAATTAAGATATCTTGATGAAACTCGGCACACTTATTTCTTGGCACCATAGGAAGGTTGCTTTCAAAAATGAGCAAAATCGGACCACTGCCACGCCCACAAAATTGCGAAAACTGAAAGACATAAAGTGCCATAACTCAGCCATAAACAAAGCTATGGAAATAAAATTTGGTATGAAGGATCGCACTATGAAGGGGCCTTTTTGGATGTAATTTTTTTGGGGAGGTGGGCGTAGCCCCTCCCTCAAATAAGTTTTTTGTATATATCTCGGAAACCAATAAAGCTATATAAACCAAACTTTCTGCAGTCGTTTTTTTAGCCACTTCTTAATACAGTCCAAAAATGAAAAAGAAATCGGATTATAACCACGCCCACCTCCCATACAAATGTTAGGTTGAACATTACTAAAAGTGGGTTAACTCACTAACGAAAAAAGTCAGAAACACTAAATTTCACATAAGAAATGGCAGATAGAAGCTGCACTCAGATTTTTTTACAAAATGGAAAATGGGCGTGGCGTTGCCCACTTATGGGTCAAAAACCATATCTCAGGAACTACTCCACCGATTTCAATGAAACTTGGTTTGTAATAGTTTCCTTACATCCCAATGATATGTTGTGAAAATAGGCAAAATCGCTTCACAACCACGCCTATTTCCTATATACCAGAACTATGAAGACGATCTGAATCGTTTACTTTACAATATATAAAGTAAGCACTAGTGAAGATATCGGTGCAGAACTTTGCACAAATACAATGTTTATAGTGTGGCAGGCCCATTCTAAAAATCGTCGAAATCGGACCATAGGTTTTTAAGGCCCCATATATCGAATACGAGGACCTCGGTGCTTCTAACCTAATATTAGGGTTTCCAACTTTCAATGGACTTTGTACAATATATATGACGAATATGTGGGTCAAATTGTGTATTATATAATATAAATAAAGTTAAATAAATAAATTGCGAGAGTATAAAATGTTCGGTTACACCCGAACTTAGGCCTTTCTTACGTGTTTTGTTTAATTTTTTACATTTTCATATTTATTAATTTTCATAATATCCAAAATGCTTTTGTAATTACCGCATCCAAAATTATTGGAATCGCAAGTAAAATTATTACTGTGATCCTGAACTGTGATTGCTACTCTCCGAACTGCTATTGCTACTCAACTGCTATTGCTACGGTGATCGAATTAGAATTAAATGCTATATGTACTGTGATCGAACAAAAGTACTGAACTTCTCTATAGCGACTGTGATCGAACTGAAATTATTGAACTGCCATTGCGATTGTAATTCACTGCTATTTACAAAAATTTTTCAATCACAGTGAAAAAATCACCGATAGTAAAATAACGCTCATAACTATTATTTTATTAAAAACTTTACTTTTAGCAAAAGACAACCCTACTCATGAACGAAGATAACAACATTAACTTAATATTCGCAGGTGGTACCTTTGTAAATGGAAATCCACGCACAGTGTAAAACCACTTCGGCTGTGGCAAGGTCACTTAAACTGGATGTTTAGGATACGCTCACAAATAAAAAAAACTCGTCAAACAGTACGACAACATGGGAAGGGATCTCTGACCCAAGGTCTGGAAAAGGAGGGGTCGCTAGACGGGCAGCGAGCAAAGAGCGGTTACTGTATACCGATATCAGAACTCTGGTCTGGTTAATTGATAACATTAATACTATGTAAGCAAATTTTGGAATGTTTTTGACATCAAATTTTTGCATGTTTCTAATGGAGATAAAAATTAGATTTAAAATTGGTAATTATGATTCCATGAGGTATTTCTATTTCGTCGAAAGTGCAAATTTATTTGGTGATGAGAATTTAAAATATACAATTTGAAATGCAAATATTTATTTGACCAAAAATTTTCGTATAACCAAAATAGAAGACTTATACAGCTATGGTCATCCAAATAGATATAAAAAAATCCCACACTTGAAATTTAAAAATTTTCGGTTCAATAAGTGATACTTTTGTTAATAGCATTTAAAAAAGCTTATATTTTTCAACATATGAATAAAAATAATATATTAAATTCATACCGAAAAAATAAATATATTAAAAATTATTAAAATAGTTTCCAATAACAATGATAACAGGACGTATTTATTTGCGTGAGGCTGTATATAAAGGGTGTATAGTATTTTCTAGTAGAACTGCTGTCAAAGTGTTTAATGATTTGTATCTCTCTTAGTGCTCCATGACAATTTTTTAACAGAACGGTGGAAGAAGCTAAAAAGCGCAAAACTATTTTTGTTTTGTTTTATTTTATTCGAACTAGAACTATTGAATTTGTTTAATTTTTAATTTATTCAAAATAATTAAATATTTTTTCGTACTAACTCAACTTGAAGCACCTTATAACAAGTTGTTTGCAAACTTAAAACCCCCAACCATCAAGAATTTATTATTGAATTTTCAACACCCTGCCACGAGTACTGTAATCAAAGATTTGCACTGCCAACAACGCACTTCCATCAGTTTAAGCTGTTTACCCATAGATTAGTAGCGCACATATTTCTTCATGCTAACACCTTACTTCCTTTGCGAACGCCTTCGCGGCCATGCAGCCAAACATTGGCAGACACACACGTACTGTTATACATATCTATATAAATATATATGTAGCACTCAAATGAGCATGTTTCCGTTAAGGTGGCAAAGTGATTCATTGATTTTTGGGTAATTCCTGGAAGACTGCAGACATTATACTAGAGAATGAGAGAAAAAAATGTCAGCCGCGCATTAGCCAACTTGGTAATCGAAGAGCGAGCGATGTCATACGCTAATAATAGCGTTAGCGTGTGGCCATTTATTTGGCTGGCTTTGACGTCACTGTGCTGTGCTGTGCTGTACTGTGGCACTCAAACGAAAAAAAGTAGCAACAGTTTGCTTAAGCGCTTAAGTGCCCACCAAAGCAGCGTTTTTCTTTTGCCTGCTTAATTTAATTTTATTTTATTTTATTTTCGCTTTGTTTCTGCTTGTTTGCTTTACTACACAGTTTTATCACTTTTTATTTAATGTACACACTTTGCACATAATTCTCGCAATAATCACAAAAATTAGGCGGCAAAATAAGTGTGACAAACAACAACAAATAAACAAGTGGTGCGGTTGAGTGAAGTGAGCTGGTTGGCACCAAATAAAAATGACATAATGATGGACCAAAAGATATATTTGTGTATATATAACATTTATGTTGTATATGCTTAGGCATAGGGTGCCTTTTTTAGAGTTAGAGAGCTTTTTGCATATAGTGCTAAGTGACATGCTCAATATTTTATTTTCTTCGATTCGAAAATTTACAGTATTTAGTATTAGAACAAGATTTCGGATCTAAGACCATGACGACTAAATTTTGTGATAGTACTCTTTTCGCCCGTCCAATTTGGCACCAAATTTTCTGCCTAACATGGCTTATCTTGTCATTATTAACACGCCGAATATTAGTTTCCAATTGGTACAAATTAACCTAGGTGGTTAATTGATTCACCTATTTCTTCAAATGATTGGTGATCTGGTCACCAAAAGATCATACCTGTAGCCAATAGATGTTTAATATTGACATAGCGAACGAAAAGATCAGGAACCATTTGTCTGAACCACTCACGAATGATTCAAATTTTAGTTTTAAAAAAATTATGGACCAATCTTTCGAACAAAAAGTACCTAGAAAGTTCAAGATTGGTCGCAATCCAAAGTAAGTTTGCTGCTGCTCAGAGCACGTGATTTAACTTTGACAGCTGGTTTGACAGCTATTCTTCAATACAAGTATTTCGCTCTAAAAATATCACCCTTTATAGAACATGCTTTCAGATTATGTCTAGACAAAATATCTTGTATATTTTTATGCATTTTTTATATATGAAAAATTTGAGAAAGTGTCAATAATAATTTTTTTATTTCATACATATTACATGATCAAATTCTCTAAATAATTGATCTTATTTTCATTACAAAACATGAGAGATACGAGTATTTAAGATACTATCCACTTATGTTATAAGTTAGTTAGGAGTAAAGAAGTCTTTTAAGTCTTTATGAGTGCTGACATTGATTTTCGTCTGAGTATTTCATGGAATGGAATGATATTTTAATAACCCTGTGAATATAAAGAAAGCCTTAGCAACAAAAAACCATAAAAAAACTAAAAATCATTAAATATTTTTGCTTTTATAATTTGTTGACCATTTGGTTTTTTTTTTAACAGAACAGCAACATGTGACTCTAATTTATAGGTATGCACTAATTAATGTTAATTTAATAGAAAATTATTTGAATATGTCAAACTGAATCTGTTGTCATATTTATAAAATTATCAGTGACTTTATTGGTCACTTTATGACACACACTTGCTTGAAACATTAATATTTAACATCAAGCAAAAAATAACTTGTCATGTTGCTTTGTTTTGCACTTGGATCTAAACCTTAGAAGACTTGACACTTTGAAAAAATAAATATGTACAGTTTTTTTGGTGTTTTGATTAAATTTTTTAGTGTAAATTGGCTTAACCCTTCTGCTATGTTAGGAAAAAATTACACATATAGTGTTTTGGGTCAATTTGACCCACTCCACTAATAACACTATTTTATTGAAAGAGTTCATATTTTTATACTCTCGCAACCTGTTGCACAGAGTATCATAGTTTTGTTCACATAACGGTTGTTTGTGTCACCAAGAAATATAAGAGTTAGATATGGGGTTATATATACATAAATGATCAGGATGACGAGTAGATTTGAAATCCGGATGTCTGTCCGTCCGTCTGTCCGTCTGTCCGTGCAAGCGATAACTTGAGTAAAAATTAAGATATCTTAATGAAACTTGGAACACATGTTCCTTGGCACCCTGAGGAGGTTGCTTTCGAAAATGGGCAAAATCGGTCCACTGCCACGCCCACAAAATGGAGGAAACCGAAAACCTATACAGTGTCATAACTAAGCCATAAATAAAGTTATGAAAATGAAATTTGGAACATAGGATCCCATTAGGGAGGGGCACATTTGGATGTAATTTTTTTGGAAAAGTGGGCGTGACCCCGCCCCCAAATAGGTTTTTTGTGTATAACTCGCAAACCAATAAAGCTATATAAGCCAAACTTTCTGCAGTCGTTTCTTTTAGCCATTTCCTTATACAGTCCAAAAATGAAAGAAATCGGATAATAACCACGCCCACCTCCCATACAAAGGTTAGGTTGAAAATTACTAAAAGTGGGTTAACTCCCTAACGAAAAACGTCAGAAACACGAAATTTTACATAAGAAATGGCAGAAGAAAGCTGCACTGAGATTTTTTTACAAAATGGAAAATGGGCGTGGCGTCGCCCACTTATGGGTCAAAAACCATATCTCAAGAACTATTCGACCGATTTCAATGAAATTCGGTATATAACACTTTCCTGACACCCTGATGACACGAGTGGAATATGGGCGAAATCGGTGCACAACTACGTCTACTTCCCATATAACCCAATTTTGAATTCCATCTGATTCGTTCACTTTATAATGTATTCATAAGGAACCAATGAAGCTAGCGGAATAAAACTTTACAAAAATACTGTATTTGAGCTGTGACATCACTTGTGGAAAAATTGTCAAAATCGGACCATGACTTTTCAAGGCCTCTGATATCGAACATGAAGAACTCAGTGCCTAAGGTTAATTTTTCACCGAAAATATAGGTAAATCCCTCAGATATTTTAATGTAATTCATTCCCTCTGAATTTTTTTCTTATAACAGTTTCTCTCTGTACCTGAAATGGTAAAAATCGGGTCATAACTTCCCCCAGATCTCATATACCTAATTATAAGTAATATTAAATTAAGTAAGCGTATAGTCTTCGATACATTGTATCTTGGTGGTGAAAACGAGTGAAATCGGTTTAGGAATTACCTCAGTCCCCATATACTATTTATGATGATTTTCGTTATTCTATTGAACTTTATACCAAATATATGGGTCGACTTGTGTTATCTTTATAAAATTACATCATTAAATTGCGAGAGTATAAAATGTTCGGTTACACCCGAACTTAGCCCTTCCTTACTTGTTTTATTTGAATCAAGTTAAGTGTATGTTAATTGTAGAAAATAGTTGAGATATGTATGTTTTAACGGCAATTTTCGCAAACTAAGCTGCTGTGTTCCTTGCAAACAAATTTTTGGCACGTACTACAAACAGCTGAATATTTGTTCGAATTTTTTGTATGATGACAGAAGAAACATCGCTGTAGTTTTTTGGTGGATTCATATATATATAAACATAGAGCTGTGCAAAATATACTCGATTTACGATAACTAGCTTTCTTTGTGGGCGTTTTTGATCGAGTGATGTAATAATCAACGGCAAAATGTTTCAAAATACTAGGTGGGTCAAATTGACCCAACAATGTAATAAGTGTAATGAAATTACATTTGGCATCCTCCAGCAACATAAAAACAGATATTATTTTAATTTTCATATTTATCTATTCCTTTTACTGCAGTTAACAAATAGAAAAAAATCAATACAATACGACTAGACTAACACGCGAATTTCGACGAGTTTTACTGAAAATTGGGCCAAATTGACCCAAACATAGCAGAAGGGTTAATGCTATAACACGCATCTATTCAACTCTGAGGACGATGGGTAATTCTTGAGAGTAGTTTGGAGTATCTTAAAATGAAGTTTATCTACATATATAGCTAACACACTGAAGATAACAATAAAACTTATTCAACATACGTTCATAGAAACAAGGGGTTGGAAAACTCTGTGTAAAGTGAGTTTCGGACGAGACGAGAATCAATATACTCCCCATTTCACATCCACGAAAACGATCAAAAAATTGCATGAATTGAGCTTTTAATTATTTCGACTCCCGGCATATTCTATGGAACTGACCTCAACGTGCTTTTTCTAGTTTCAGTTCTGAAGGGAGTGATAGCTAGGAGATCTACAAATATTTTACCGAAAATACGGAAGAGCGCTAAAATCAGTATATGAGAATTTTGTGAGTGCTTTTCTTTAAAATTATACGATTATTTAGGTCCATCAACAGAAAAAATCTAAATCTATATCTCTCATGGACAACAATACTTCATCAGCAAATATATTTCAAAAATTGTTCTTCAAATATTATTAAATTTGATTATGTATGGCCGGTGCATAAATGAGTACTTCCCAGCAAACATAAAAAAATTCAAGCCACTGAGCAGGTTTGATCCAGAAGTTGGTACGAAATATCATTTTTGAAATATTCCTTAGCGTTTAGACATTTAATCATTCACAAAGTTTGGATAATTATATTTGAGTTTTGGTTGGGAACTACACCTTTTCCAGAGTCGATATCCTATTGAAGAAAATATTTACGATATTCTCCAGTTGAAGTGGGATTGAGTAACAAAATCCATCTTTGAGATGTGCTTTAATACTTTAACTATAATGGGGATAAAGAATATTTACATATTTGGTTTTCATCTCCTACGAATTGCTGTAAAATTTCTTTATCCTAAAGTTTATTTATAAATTTTGGCATTGATTGCCTTTCGATTTCACATTCCTAGAACATTTGCAAATTTTTAGAATTTTCTACACAAAAGATAAGAACTATTGTTTACTACAAATTTAGCTCTCCATGTTATTTTCAAAACCCACACATTTTGCATTTGTAATCAACAAAAATTAACACGTTTACAATTCAAAATTTACATAATCGAGTGCCATAAATCGGCAATTACCACATAAATTTCAATTGAAAAATCAAAAATGTTGAAATTTTCGGTATTTCCAAAAGCAAATATTGAAAAATTCACACCCGCCAGCAAACAAAACGCGCGTACATTTGCCATTTACAATTTGATTAGCGGCTCGAATGGTAAATTTACATTTGCGCCACCAACTGGAAAATATGGTTAAATGCACTAGGCACCTGGTCGCACACCCACAATTGTTGAGTTGCCATTTTGGAGACTAAAATTATAAATTCCGCTAATATTTGCACAGCGGCCAGCGTGTGAAAAAGGGAAATGCTAATGATGCTGGGCGGCGGAAGTGCAAACACTCGGCTAAAATTATGGACAAGGGATGAGACATTGAATTATGGAATATTTTCAACAATCACATCGAAATATGCATACGAGTATATTTGAGCAAACAAAGCGAATGTGTTATTGTTTTCGAAAATATGAAAGGCACATTCAGCGGAGACCCAGTCACTTGCGGACGAGCCCTCTCTTATGCATGGCGGCGTGTGTGCAAATACGCAAGCGGAAGCAACGTGCGAGCTTTGGACAGCCGTTATTTTAAAATATTTATATTTAATTTGTCAACATTAAGCTGTATATTTTTTAAATACAACAAAGAATTAAAAAAATATTTTTTTCTTTTTGTAATTTTTGCAATAATTTGTTGCTGAGAGCTTTATTTTGAATGTGAATATATGTACGAATATGGTATATACATTTATGTTTATATTTATATATTGATTATTCTTACCTTTTGGAAAGCTACTCACATACATTTGCTCGAATTTTATTGTGTTTAATGAAATATTTATTTATTTTTTCACATATGGAAATTAATTTAATGTGGTCAAAGGCGCTTAATAGCTTAATTTCGGCTATTTTCGTTCGGTGACATATGCAAAATACATACATTAGCACAGATATTTATATATGTGGCTACAAATTTATATTTAGCTGGATGGAAATTTCGCGCAATTTTTTATTAAAAAAAAAATAAAATAAAAAATATTTTTTTTTCTGAATGAAAGCAATATCATATATCTATATAATATCGAAAATAAATCTGTCACCGTAGTATTATAATATACTTTTTTTTGTACTGGCCTATGAACTGTGCCAGCACATTCGGCGACTTCCGCTTTCGGTCACCTTTCGAATTTCAAATTAAATAAATAATTCTTTATTTAATATTTAATATTTAATAACATCAAATAGTATTAATTACAATAACACGTGCAAAAACAAATTATTATTGATACATAACCTAGAACTTGCCACAGCCGTGTGCAAATAAAACAATTTAATTAATATTTGCTGTCTGAAAATCCTTGCCCATGGCTGTGGGTTCAATAAAAACGACCTCTCTCTCAGTCTCTGTCTCGGTTGTCAAACAACATGTGGCTTATAATTTTCACTTCTACGAATTAGTGGTTTATTGAATTTTGTTTTTGCTTTAATTAAGTGCACTGTTTGGAAGGTCAAGCAAACAAATATTTTGCAACAGCAATTTGTGTGAAACACAGACATTTTCATAGCGTGAATAAACAAGCCAAAGCAAATAGGAAGTTAATATTTAGCAATAATATTAGTCTATTTAAATAATTCAAATAAACATTTGCCATTACAAGTATTTAATTTGGCATAATTTTTGCTGACAATGTGTTTGTATTGTAGTCTGGCCTTAAATGGCAACATTTGTGTTGTTAAGAGATTTTTCGCTCTCAGGTATGAGAGAGTATTATATTGGTTGCTGTTTTAGGAAAATTTAGTAATAGAAGTAGAAAATACTTGTAAATTTAGATTTCTTGTTTGGGTATTATCTCTTTTGACATTAACTACAGTGGGGGTTCCCAGGTTGGTAGACATGTTATTCAGGGGTTACATGGGTTTTGTCGCGTAAAAAATGTAATTTAATATTTTTTTCATGTAAAAAATTATTTATTTAATTCAATCTTTTTTCTATCTTATAGATACATATTTAGAATAATGTCTGAGATTTTCAAAAAAAAAAAAGTAAAACTCCTCTATTGCGACGTCATTTCCGGTGACCCTTCGAAAAAAAAGTGCGTCCGCGTTGTCAGCATAACTCCTGACAGAATCCTCCAAAATGAAAAAACAAAAATAAGTGTTTTAGGTAAAAACATAATCTCAAGTTTGAACGAAGGAAAGACATACAAAGTGAAAATTGGAATTTTGGCAGACATTTTTCCAAAAAAATAAAAATGTCGGTCAAATTTGCTTGGCATTTTGTTTTTTTTTTTAATGGTTGTATTTGGAAAAAAAATAAAATCCTTCGTTCAAGCACAAGTAAATTGTATATCAAACACCTGTTCAAAATTTCATCAAGATCGGTTGAGTAGTTTTCGAGAAAATTTTACAACCGACTTTGAAAACACGAGAAAAACGCGTTTAAAGTTTTAAATAACAATAATACCTAATTTTTTTTTCTTTCATGGCCCCCACATTTTCTGAAAGCTTTAAAACTATCTTTTTAATCGGAAGTCTATACCAAGCATCAATAGGAATCATCTATAATGCACGCTCTGAACTATATAAATGCAAATATTGTTCCATAAGAAATTGGTTAAAAACACCGTAATCCTAAATGTCTAATTTCAACCATATAAACCATATAGAAACGAAATCTATGATTGTGTACTTAACGGGTACCTAACAACCAACTGAAACTTGAGAACAGTCTGTAAAGCACTTCCCTCTAGCTTCAATGTCTTAAGGCGTTACGCCTCCCAAAAATTTTTAAATTGATTTTTTTGGTGCTTATAAATAAAATATTTTGAGATGTCTCCGAAAACAATTTCACAATAATTACGAAAATGTTGATCATTAGAAGTCAGCGCAGAGGGAGCGCGCCGATAGGAGGACATAGTTCCTTTTTTTTTCTTCTTTTGTGTTTTTCAAAACCACATTTTTCGAGACCGTGTACACGATAACTCAAAAACTATTAAATCGATTGACCTGAAAATTAAAATACATCTTCCTAAATAGATTTTCCACAGAGTGACTTGTGATTTTTTCGATTGAATAATTTGCAAAATTTTGGTAAAATTTTTTATACGGTATATTTAGCCCAAAATGCATAATCAGATTTTGAAGTGCTTCCAATTGCGTAAAAGTTTGTTTTTTAAAATACGACCACGTCAGTCTGTTCAAAATTTATCACTTTTTAAGAAACATATTATTTTACTTGTTTCAGACAAAAATTGAAATGCTAACCATGTACACCATCAAGGAGTGCTCCGGAAAAATTGATCCACGCCAATGCTTATATCTCTGCCATTTTTAATTAAAAACAATACGATTTTATCGAAATGTTGAGAAGTATTACTTAGGCTCAACCGACACCGGATTAGACAAAAACGCCTTTGACTAATAACACACATAAACGAGTGTGTTTCAGCCAACACCACACGTTTTTGTTTCGTCTTGTTCAGAGTGGGTTGTCACATATGAAGCTATGGGCTTACGTCAAAAAATACAGTATTTGTGTAAAGTTTTATTTCGCTATCTTTATCGGTTCCTTATGTATACATTATAAAGTGAACGAATCAGAAGGATTCAAAATTGAGTTATATGGGGAGTAGGCGTAGTTGAACCGATTTCGCCCATATTCCACAAGTGTCAACAGGGTGTCAAGAAAATATTATATACCGAATTTCATTCGAATCGGTCGAGTAGTTCCTGAGATATGGTTTTTGACCCATAAGTGGGCGACGCAACGCCCATTTTCCATTTTGTAAAAAATTCTCAGTGCAGCTTCCTTCTGCCATTTCTTATCTAAAATTTGGTGCTTCTGACGTTTCTCGTTAGTGAGTTAACCCACTTTTAGTAATTTTCAACCTAACCTTTGTATGGGAGGTGGGCGTGGTTATTATCCGATTTCTTTTATTTTTGGAGTGTATAAGGAAACGGCTAAAAGAAACGACTGCAGAAAGTTCAGTTTACATAGCTTTATTGGTTTGCAAGATATATACAAAAAGCTTATTTGGGGGCGGGGTCACGCCCACTTTTCCAAACAAATTACATTCAAATGTGCCCCTCCCTAATGCGATCTTATGTTCCAAATGTTATGTCCATAGCTTTATTTATGGCTTAGTTATGGCACTTTATGTGTTTTTGGTTATCGCCATTTTGTGGGCGTGGCAGTGGTCCGATTCCCCCATCTTCGAACTTAACCTTCTTATTGGGCCAAGGAATACGTGTTCGAAGTTTCATCAAGATATCGAAATTTTTACTCAAGTTACAGCTTGCACGGACGGACAGACGGACAGACGGACGGACGGACACACAGACATCCGGATTTGAACTTTACCCGTCACCCTGATCACTTTGGTATATATAACCCTATATCTAACTCGTTTAGTTTTAGGACTTACAAACAACCGTTATGTGGACAAAACTATAATACTGTCTTTAGCAACTAGACCAAAGTTCGTAGTGCATACCTCATCTTATACATATTGATAGATACGATTTACTAGGAATAAAAGATGAATTAAACTAACAAATCCGACCTATGTTAAAAAATGTGAGACGAGACAAACAGCTGAATGACGGATCAAGCGGGATGGCAAGTATGGAAAAAATAAGCTGAGAGAAACTATATTGAAGTCTTTAGAGCTTTTGATAATCGATTAGAGGAATGAAATTTTGTAATACTAATTATTTACAACTGGAAACTTTGTACAAATCACTTACTTGGTAAGGGCCAAACAAAATCATTTACTATATATAAAGTATATGGTATTCTTTTGCCATTCCTTGCATTTTCGTGTGCAATTTTCAGCTTTAGCTATTTGACAACAGCTTTGAGAGTTGAAAGCACACCGAGGGAATTAGTTTCGATTACATTTTTAGATAGAGTCAACTAACATGATCCCCTATTCAGTGATTTGTGCTAAGAGCACAAAAAGCACACATGAAATTGGCCGCAGCAACGAGGGCACACAGCGGAAATGTACAAGAGTATATGTACATATATAAGTAAATACATATGTATGTAAGTACTCGTATGCATGTATCTATCGAAGTAACTTGTTGCTGTGACAAACGACAATTGAAAGTGGCATTGGCGAAAATTGTATGGAAAATACTGACAGCATTAAATACAATTCCCAATAGCATTTTGCGGTGAAATGGCCAACTGAGAGTGCAAAATAAACACGAATGTGTGTGTATGTATGTATATATACATATGTGTGTGCTTGTATGCGCGCAACATAGTGCGAGTAGAACATGACATTTACAGGCAGCAATTTGACGCACCCTTTCAGTGCAAACTCCCAGCACGGCGCCTTTCATTAAGCCTTGAAATGCCTTGGAGGCTACATAGCGGGGTACTGTTGATTGTTAACTGCCGCCTGCATGCCTGCCAAGCGGCAGTTGACATCAGCAACCATTTCTGCCGCAAAAACGCAACAATTGCCAGTCAGTCATTCAAGAGCGTTAATTGATATGTGGTTGTGCTTTTTGGGGTTATTGTTGGCTCACACACGCAGGCAGCTGCCCCAACAGCACCAACAGCGCCGCCAGCCGGTAAACAAATGGCTGTACATGAGGCGAGACCAAGTGTCGCAGCATGTTTTCGTTGCCCTCAATTTGTTGCCAGCCTCTTCGTTTGCGAAATTATTTTTAATTTATTCACTTTTTATTTTAATGTTAAATATTTTTTGTGCTTTGCTGATTCTCTTTTTGCCTTAAGAACTTCCCTGCTGGTTGGCACGTTTAATTTAATTTTTATTTTTTGCAATTTATCTGTCATACTCTACTGTACTGTATATCAATTCGATTACAATTATGGAGAGTTTATTTGTTTACTTGTTTACGAATTGCTTCACAGCAAATCATTCTTGTTAAATTTTTAATTTGCGATTTTATTGTTGTTGGTCGCTTTTATGTGGCCGCAACTTAATTCATACCTCTCCATATACATCACTACAATTCTTTGTTGGCTTTAATTTATTAGTGATTTCATATTTTCCAGTACATTTCATTTTCACTTATTTTCCTTTTTTTCATTTCTTTACAGCGACTTTGTTATTGTCATCGGACTGTCTGTCAAGTAGTCAACGCAGTTCCATTTTTTTTGTGCGAAATTACTTCCACGAATTAAAGAAGGTTTTAACTTGCACGTGGATACATTAAACTGATTTACTTGCGTTTATACGGGTATTAACGCCGATTTATTTGCCGTTAAATGATTAAAATGATACATGATTTTCAGTAAGGACGATTATGTGCTAAGAATCTTCTTATGTAGATAAATAAGTAGGTATCTAAGAGATATAGGAAATTTTATTGGAAATCAAAATAGAATACCAGTCTTTAATCAACTTAAGCTATATTAACATACTGTCACAGTATAGGCTCTGACTATTAAGTGTAAAAGAGTTCGCATAGAATATACATATGTATATGTTGTCTTTTAATAGCTCATACTCTAGGTGTAGTTAATACGACTCTTTCTAGCAGAAAAGAAAATGTTTGTCAGAGAGGGTTTTAAGTGGATGACTTGTTGTACTACCCTATTGGAACCATTCGTATTTGCCAAAGTATACTGAATAAATGGGCCTAATCATTGAATCCGTGTCGATCGAAAAATGATACGTCGGAATCATTGAAAACCGTATCGAAAATAAAAATTAAGATCACATTGAACTCACTTACCGACTCGAAAAAATACATTCCGTGGCTAATAGATGTCGCTAATTACGAAATCATTGAATCCGCAAAATCGAAAATTTTGGTCGAAATCTATCCGTTGGTGAATGAGTTGTGGAAATGTAAAAGT
Source organism: Zeugodacus tau (assembly GCA_031772095.1). Lineage (NCBI taxonomy): Eukaryota > Metazoa > Arthropoda > Insecta > Diptera > Tephritidae > Zeugodacus > Zeugodacus tau. Next base: position 17,304,789 of record CM062652.1, on the reverse strand, counting down.
AATAAACTATTCGGAAGTTTTTATGTAAATAATTTCTGATGACTGAATGATTGAATTATGTTTTAAATGAGTATTTTAGAGACAAGAGACAAAAACAGACTCACAAAAATACATTAAAGATGTTTAAAAGCGATACAAAGTTGCCCCCTCGAAATAGCGAAAGAGTTTTCTCAAAGAGCCTCAGGCGAATTAAATATTTTTTGGAAGAAATTTCACAATAGTTAAAGGACAGTTTTATTTTTTTTTTTTTTTAACAAAGCAAAAAGCACAGACACTATCAAATTTGTCGCATTTGTCGATAAAACAGTTTTACGTTTGTACTATATGATGTTGGTACAGAACATTTTGTCCGATTTTAGCGAGTTTCCAAATTGTAAGGGGTCCAAATTTACAGATTTTATATTGTGCATTGTGCATTAATTTTTGACATATTCTTAAAAAATAGAAGCCAAACGATAACAACCAAAGGCGTCAAGTCAAATTTATGCCAATAAGGCATTATGCGTATCTTTTTCCGACAAACTCTCAAAATTCTGTATTCAGCAATTTCTGTCTCATCCGTTTAGGTGTCTGCACACAGTTTTCCTGCTTCTTGGAAAACATAATTGAAATCAACAAAGCGTGGAAAATTAACGCGCCAACAAGTCTGTGATAATTTTAATGAAACATTCTCAAATTTTGACAGTTATGCACGAAATAAGAGGAAATTCAAGGAATACAGTTCAAAACAAGTTATTAAGTTAAGTTATGTAGCGATGTACAACAATATATGTAAATTGGATGCATTCGAAATTAATATTTTAAATATCTCATTAAATATTTAATCGAAAAGTCAAATAATAATAATAGAAAAAAATATTATTTTCAAAATAAACAATATTCTTTCGGAATAAATTTCACCAGACATTGCTTTGTAGAATAAAAAGTCATACATTCATGAACAGTATATTTTGCTAATATAAAGACCAAATTATTGGCTCAGCATGTCAAGGATAGCAACCTATTTAATTGTTACTTTTTACAAGTGAATAAACCCAATGGGACTACCTCAAGGACAAGTTGGCATAAACAAAGCATGGAATTATTGCACTGTAAAACTATATTATGTCAATATTATTGCTCAATGTTCTACATTTGTGTTTCGTCAAGCTTAATAAATGAGTTTTATGATTTTCAGTTGGCTCCGATCGCAAAAAGTTGCTATGATTTTCCATATTCACAAACGATATTACGCGCAATATAATTGTATTTCTTGCTTTTTGTTGTTTATCGGGCTTTTGGTGTCACCCAGATATCAGTCGCACACCATGTTTAACACTGTGTAAACATTGTTGTGCAGTTAATTTCAATTTCAATTTTTAATTTAACTTACGTAACTTTGCATTTTTATTGCAAATACAAGCAATGTTAATCATTTTACAGGCGATATTCCATGAAAGATGACGGCAATGCATTGTAGCAGTTGCTGAGCGTTGAATGTGGTGTGGAGGCAGTCGGGTAGGTGTGGACTGTATGAGATGAATGTTGGTTGAGTAATGAGGCGATGTGCTACTTTCACGCTGACATTGACTAATTGCAACAATATTTGGTCAATTTTTAATACATATTACACAAGTTTTGTTTAAACAAATTATTATTGTAAGTAAATTGTACTGCTTCATCGCTTGATTGCAAGGAGGAGTAGAAATAGTGCTTATATATTTCTGTGATATTGTTGAAAGCGTTATTTTTACATATAACAAACTCCAATATAATTAGAATAATATTGAAAGCCTCCACATACCTTTCTAGCCGGCGGCAGTGATCATTTGCATCAATTAGGTTGAAATGCGTACGAATGCAAGAAGTAAATATACGTAATCACAAAAACCACAAAAACATCAAATGTATTCACTAAATATCAAGTTTTTTGCAGAATATAAAACTTTTTCACACTTTTAACTAATTTTATCACAAATATCTTCTTTCAATTTTCCCAATTCACTACAATTTGCTTGTTTACATGTTTAGATCAGCTGTTGGGCTGTAGGGCTGCATTCGCGCAACAAATAGCGATGTTGCAAATATTCGCTTGTGCAGCAAAGTAACCGAATCAGCAGGTGCAAGTAATTACGCAAGAGAGTGGTTAAGGATTTTTAATAGTACTTTATAGAAGAATAGTCAAATACCTTTTTAGGAAAATGGTACATATATAAATATAACATTTTAATACGAATTGAGATTTATTTCTTAATGTGCACATATGAATAAATTAATTACTATATATATTAAAATCATCAATAAGGAAGGAAAGGAATTATAATTATTCAAATTGAATTATTTATTTTTATAGTATAAAGGCTAAACTCTTTCAACTAAAGTAGTTCAACTGAAGAAATGAATCGTGGAGAAAGGTTTGGGAGGCAAATTAAAAATCATATATCGTTTTAAAGATAATAAATTCAGGTTTATAACCTAAAATCGAGGCAGAATACCAATTACAGCAATATTCCAACTTTTCTTTGCCTTTTTGTATTTTTTCGTAGCTTCAAAAAGGCCTTTTTTTCGTCAATTACATCCTCATTGTCATTCATTTTCGTTCTGGTGAGCATTTTTTGAGGTCTGGGGATAGGAAAACATCGTTAGAGGCCAGATCCCGAGAATATAGTGGATTCCGCTTATTATCAGACACATTTCTTCATTTCCATTTTCATTGACTTATGGTACTCTGAAGCGGTCGATTGTACCGACTTTATACGCACCTTTCAGATTCCCAAATTTCAGAATTCCAGAAGAACAGCATATCCACCATTTTCATTTCATATGTATAACTAAAGTGTCAGCTATCTCCATTAACTTAATTTTAAAATCATCCGATATCAGTTTGTAGATTTTTTGAACATCTCGACCATAACAGCTTTTTTTCGACATGCGTCCGACAGCTTTGACATTTGTACAAACACGTGTAAAAGGTTAAAGGTTAGATCTAACCACGAAACATACCAATTAAATCAGATAAAGAAACAGGGAATAACAGAGAAAAAGGCGCATTCAAGAAGATCAATGAGGAGTTCATGTTTATTCCCAATTTTATTTAAAACATTCGAAAATAAAAGAGGAAAAACAAAAACTAAAAGCCAAAAGGAGAACGCTACGTCGAAGCTTATAATTGGTTCTTTGAGAACTATGAAATTATTTTATAGAACTCTATGGTATAGGACTCATTAAATAAAATAGATTAAGAGCAAAAAACAAATGTCCCTGCAGCCAATTTGCCTTCCACCTCCATTTAATTGTTTAATATTTGTAATTAAATTTAAATTGATACCTGGACACTGGCCACAACAAACGCATTTAATTGGATTATAACATTAAAATTTACATAGGCATATAAGCGCACATATGTATATATTTATATATATATACATATATATGCAATATACCTTATACGTTAAGCCCACACCCACACACATTTTAAGTCTCTGCGTACATACATTTTCAATCACGCACCATAAATCGCATTAAAAACAATTATTTCGTAAAATGAACAGTGAAAATGCCAGCGAGAGATAGAGAGAGTACTCACGCACAACCCACTGACACACGAAAGCACTTTACACCTGCTGCAAATGCAATTAACTTTTAACGCGCGCCACAATGCCAAACCAATAATGGCACTGACAATGTCGAATGCGTTGCTGCGCATGCGCAATTGCAATTCGGTAAGTGGAAAGTGCAAGCAACGCGATTTACAATTTTTAGGTGAAATTTAGCGAAAAACTAGCGAATTTTTCGGCAAGCGAGCATGAATTGAATTCATTTTGGCACTTTCTAGTTGCGCTCACATGCATTTCACTATGCTGTACAGTGGAAAAAATATTGTTTGCTCTTGATTTTCATTTGATGTGATGTACATACGTGTACACGGATTTTTCATTTAAAACTTTTGCATGTCCGCTTTCTGTATGCTACTTTTGCAACAAACATCACATTGCCTCGTGAAATTTGCCTAACTGACAATGGCAGCTACAGGCTGATGCAAGCTGATAGCAACACCAAGGCCATTCGAAAACAAAGTGCAGCAGCAAACAACATGCAACAAAAACCTCTAAGTCAACGCTGAGTTGTGTGTAAAACTCAATTAAACCGCTTGGCTACAACGAAAAGCAATTTTTATCCGAAAAAATCGAAGCTTTTTTTCGCATATTTTCAAAACATTTTTGCTATCTGCCTCAATAAAAGCGCATATTTACATATCCACTTTGAATAAATTGCGAAATTAATTTCCTTAAAATTCACTTTTTCGCTACAGGAAATGACTGAGAGAGTTTGCTTTTCATCACTGTGCGGCAAATAAAGAAGCAGAAAAACATACAGACACACACGTGTATATGTGTTTCTACCGATGAGAATGAAAATGAGAAAGCATATTCCTGATTTTTTATGTTCGAAAAACGAGCAAAAAACTTGTGGACAATAAAGTAGCTCCCGCTGTTTGCGGCATTTCCAGCTTGACCATCTTGTTGCTTGTAGTTTCACTGAAACCATTTGCCTCACAATCTCTGCTTCGTCACTCAATGTAAGTTTTGTTTACAGATTCATTAAGACATATTTGTGTATTCTTTGTAAATATCGTCAAATGTCGGCGGCACTAAATCAACAAGAAGAATACTTTTACAATACTGGCGCTCTTAAAATGCTGTGTATTCTTTTATGGTGACTACCAAAGTTCAATGGCATTTACAACTTAACACATACTCCCCGCTGATTCTAAAATTACATAGAAATAAAGAGAATAAATAGTAGGCTATTCACAATGGAAGAAAGTTACAGAAAAGTTCATAGACCTCGGAATTTTCGGAATACTAATACAAATATTATTTTGTTATAGGCATTTATTGAGGAGGTCCATTCTGTTCTTTTTCGCTAAAGGCGACGTCAAACATGACGACTAAAGTACATTGACTAGCTCCTGAACCTGGAAAGTCTTAAAAAGTGTTCACAGGAGGAGTGGGACTAAGTATTTAAGAGATTTTCAAATTTTAAAACAAGAAAAAATTCAAATATGCATAAAATCATTATAAAACTGTGGTACAAATACATATACCGCAGACTTTAATGAATGCCAGATAGCTACTGTCAGATGGCTGCTGTCAGTTGTAAGTAGTCAGATGAATTTTATATGACTCGTGCCATATGGCTAATAGATTAATGTCAGAAAGCTACTGTAACGTTATTCAACGGCTGTCTAATGCTACACTACCAGTATTCTTCTCGAAAACAGGAGGATAAATATATATGTATATAACTTTGTGTGGTATCCTCAAAAGAGAAATTAAGTCACAGTGAAGGGCAGAAACATTAAAAGTGTTTCAAGTAACACAAAGAGGAGAGTGATCCTAACCAAAGGATATGAGTCTGGTATTTAACCTATGCTCTTCCGAAGATACAAAAAACTCTCCAATTTAACCTTTCAATCACAATGTCCTTACTAAATAGTTCATTGATGGACAGTATTTTTGGAACTGGTCAAACATATAGAATCGACCTTGGTTTCCTCAACTATGTCGTTGTCTACGTTGGACGACCTTTAGGCTGAACAATAGATATCTTAATGGAGGCAATATTTATGGATGAACTCAGTAGGCTTTCGGTTGATGTTGCACTCTGAAGAGCTTGACAAAGTCCAAAGAGCTTGTTCTTGCCAGCAAATGACGCGTTGGTCTCACCGGTCGAACACCTCTTACTTTTGTGGGATCATAGTCGGCCTCTAACTTCAACTTATATATTTTATATTATACTATAACTATGGTCTCGTTTTTGAGCTGACAGATCTGATTAGAGATATTATATTTTTTCCTGAATGCTGATGACTCAGTATGGATAACTTACAAAGCAATTGAAAACATTATATATGACGAACCAATCTTTGTAACATTTCGAGATGAGGCTTTAAGAAGGTTAAATATTAAAAAAAAATACTGCGATTAATACTTGACTAAACTACAGATCTATAAATTTAAGCAAGATAGAAGTTTAGGCGAGATAGTGTCACTATTGAACATCGCATCTTTGAACAAAATGATAATAGAAGATTCCGAAACTCTATTCGGCAGACCTTCTATAGCTAGATACTGCGGAAACTTAAATAATTTGTTTGATATCGAGTCTTATTTAAAATTTAAATTGTTAAGAAAAGTTGTTATAAGACTTAAATTATTGTAAACCATAAAAGTAGAAATACTCTATGCTTAATCTGCACTCAAGATGGTTGCTATGGTTACATCAGCCGCTGCTCTCAGGTCGATCGATTTATTGAGCGATCATTTAGTAATATGTTGATAACATTTGTTAGCAGTTAATATTAACACAATTCATTGCAATATTCTTTTCGATTTATTAACTCTATTGAATCGACCTATACAGACACATATAATTGCATGATTTATAAGAGACATAGACAAGCATAAAACAAACGACTGTCATTAATATGAAAGATAAGCACATCGAACTTCCCACCGAAGTTAAAATGAAGCGCAAGTAATGTGAATCATTTCTTTTTCACTCTAACAAATGTCAACTGAAATATCACATGAGTTGAATGAATGAAAAAAAAACAAGCATGTGTTAGCGACAGCCTTCAAGGCTCGCTGTGTTATTGTGGCGAAACAAAACATGTCAAACACCTTTGACATTCATATAAACTCATCTGTTATTGCAAAAGTTCGCATTTGCAGAGGACGTTCAGTGACATTAAACGCTTCCGCATTGCCATTTCACCCCAAGGGTAGCCAGACGCTATGTTTAGCCAAAATGATGAATATTTCGCACTAGTGACATGAATATGCTAATAATGTGAAACAAATCTGCGTTGGCTGCATATAATATAATAGCAAGAGCAACAGCAACAGCAACATTAACATAACATTACCATTAAATGAACAACGTCATCAGAAGTACGGCAGCAACAGCAGTATTTAACGCCAATACTATGCATTGTGAGGCAACAATACGCTTTATTAGCGCTCATCAATCATTGCTGGTGCGGTTGCTTCATTTATAATTGTGTGTGTGTGTGTATATATGTATATAAGTAGGTGTTTGTATGTATTTATATTAGCTGTGCTGGCTATATTTAGGCAGCAGACTTAATTTTAAAATTTTATAAATATTTTTTTTTCCACAATACAACCTTTCACTTTACTTGATTTCTACTTTATTTATGTGTTTACTATGTATTTTGAAAAATCTTGTTGTTGTTGTTGTTTTAATTTCACTTTTCATTGAATAAACGTGAATTAAGTATTGCTATTTGTATATGTATGTATATATGCTGAAAACCTTCACACCAATCAATTTGACAAATTGCTTTGTAATGAGTTCCACATACGCCCCGGCACACCTTGTCTGGCATGACTACTGATTATATACTATTTTAGTGTGTTTATATGGGAGAATTCACCTTGTGTTGACGACAAGTTGTTGCGCCACATTTGTAGAACTTTTCAACACATTAATTGGCATAGCAACAACAACAACAAAAACAACAACAACAACAGCAACAAGAACAATTATAATAATAAACAGAAAAGTGAAAATAAGTGCAATGAGGTAATAAACACAGCGAAAGTGGCAATTATATAAGATAAAAGTTACAACAACAACTATATTTGTAAATATACAATGTTGATTAATAATGAGAAATTATTTTAACGACAGTGTTAATCTGTTATTATTGGCCATACTATTTGTCTTTAACCGCAAGGCATGACATTTTCTCGCTTGAGAGAGTGAACTGTTTATCAATTAAAACTCATTTTCTTCTTTTTCGTCATTTATATTGTCAAAATATTTGCATTTCCATGAACTTGTCGGTCACAGAGATTTTGAAATTAGCTTATTTTCTAAAGTTTATTTAAAAATAGTTATAAGCAGTTATTTATAAAAGATTTTTCTAAATAAAAATATATATTTGTATTTACTCTGAAACACTCAAACCCACAAAATTGTATAAATAACTATCTCAATTATATAGCAACCTAAACATTCTCAGTTTGCAATGTCAATACGTTTATTGCTCTCAATTGTCCTTTATTGACAATTGTGTTGACAAACAATGCCTGCTGTTGCCCAAAAGCTAAGTAGTTTTCATTGTAGCTATTTTTACGCAAACCGTTTATTTTTATAAACAAGTTTTTTTGCACTTACAGTGTATAGCATTTTTTTTTTGCACAAGCCAATTTGCTTTCCCCGCTCACTTTCTCCTCTTCCCTTTTTGTACAATCGCAAAAAAATCGAGAGCATTAAACTCTTCCCACCATTGACCAATGGCCATCGATTTGATGATAAATCGCTTTCTGTTGCTCATCATTATCATTTATAGTATATTTTTTATTTGCAATACTCTTCGGTCCGCAGCAGACACTCTTTATCAATGAAGTGAGGAAGTGAATTTTAAAAGCCATTCAGCCATTCACAGTATTCAACGTATTAAATACGCCAAAGAACACTTGAGATATACTTTTTCATTATTTTTATTTTTAAATTAATTATTTTAAGAGCACGCATTGTTGTTGAATTCAAAATCGAATTTATCAAAAAAACAATGTTTTTCTTTAACAATAACTTGTATAAATTAAAGTTCGCAATCAGTGGAATAATTATGAACTTTGATAATGTATGAGATGCTGAAAGAGTTCCTTTTTATTTTTGGTATCGAATTTAATTAGTAGAGAACGAAAATTATATAAGGGTCTCAGTGAGGCAAAAATTAATACAGCAACTGATCTCAATAAGTGTTTTGAAGAAAAACTGAATGATCAGTTAAAACTGACCTGAAAATAATTAAAACATGATACAAAAATTTCTGGGAAACCATAAAACAATTATAAAAACTTATAGGTTAAATTAGAGATGCCATACCATAACGCCATATCCATAACTATTGTAATAACCGTAACAATTTTTATTATACTCGATTATTGGTTTCATAGCCATAAACAGCCAGTGTAACTTTTGTTTTCCATTCCAAAGTGCCAAATAAAGCAAATAAAAATAAATCAAGGAACAGTTTTTTATGGTTACAAAATTCAATTGATAGTTATTGTTATGGTCATGTTTTTATGGTAAAGCACCTCTAATGTTTCCATTGTTGCACGTAAAGTTGGTTCGATCGGCTTTGATTAAGATTATGGCACCTCTAATTTAACCTTAATAAATGAACTTATAATATCGAATAAAGTTTTGTGGTGTAATATGTGGACTATGATGGACTCTCATCTGGATTTTTCCGTCAAATCTAGGTGCTATGAGTGACGAACAAGACAAGAGGTTCCTTCAAGACCTTTCCTTAATGAAAAATCGGTATCAAGAGAAGTGGAGCGCAGAAATGCTAACAGATTATTGTTGAAGAGTTAGAAAGACCTTCCAGAAGCCAAATATTCACAAAGATTAGAGATATTTTTTCTATATTAAGTAATGTATGTGATTGGTGTTGCAACCGTTTAGCCGGTTATAGCCGAATCGACGATAGTGCGCCACCTCTCTCTCTCTCCTTCGCAGTTCGGCGCCAGTTGGAGATCCCAAGTGTAACCAGGTCGCTCTCCACCTGGTCCCTCCAACGGAGTGGAGGCCTTCCCCTTCCTCGGCTTCCTCCGGCGGGTACTGCATCGAACACTTTCAGGGCTGGAGTGTTTTCGTCCATTCGGACAACATGACCTAGCCAGCGTAGCCGCTGTCTTTTTATTCGCTGAACTATGTCAATGTCGTCGTATAACTCGTACAGCTCATCGTTCCATCGTCTGCGGTATTCGCCGTTGCCAATGTTCTGAGGACCATAAATCTTGCGCAAAATTTTCCTCTCGAAAACTCCTAGTGTCGTCTCATCTGATGTTGACATCGTCCAAGCTTCTGCACCGTAAAGCAGGACGGGAATGATAAGCGACTTGTAGAGCTTGATTTTGGTTCGTCGAGAGAGGACTTTACTGTTCAATTGCCTACTCAGTCCAAAGTAGCACCTGCGCTGGAGAAGTAATACTTTCTCTAAATGTAGAAAATCTGATTATTATTTAGTAGTCCTAGTGGATTGATTTTTCAAAGAAAAAGTTAAAATCTTATTGACCAAAGTTCTTTCATTTCAAAAGCTCGTAATTTAATAAAATTATGGTATACACAGTAGAGCTCTTGGTATTCGACTAATGGACTAATCGAATTAACCGGATAGAGCATTATTCGAATAATAATATTCGGTTTGCAGTATCTGGATAGTCGTAAGTTTTCGACTATTCAATTAACCGCTTATTTCCGACTATCCGGTTAACCGTTCGTTGTCGATTATTCGAATAGTGCAAGTTCATTAAACTTTTATTTTTATTGAAAAAGGTGAAACTCAGGTACAATAGACATTTTCTCAAATAAAAACAACTATTCGAATAATCGTAGTGGAACGGATATTCGAATAATCGGTTTTCGGGTTATTCGAATAGTTTTAAGAGCCCTAATACATATTGTCTTTCAAAAACTCTGACTACTCAGTTGCCCGTTATTGGTATTCGATAGCCATGCAGAAAGTACATTTTGGTATACCGTTGCCTAGCGAATACTACCTTACAAATTGGGAAATTAGCATGGATTATCAGATTTTAAGAAAAACATTAAAGTAATCAATTTACATTTCGAAATTGGGGTTTTAATAGCTCTCATTAATACTTAAAATAAAAACTAGATCAGTGATATCCGTGGAATAATATTTTGGTTTTCATAAAGTTCAGAAAAGCCTAAGAAAATTATGAATTTTATTTAATAAAGGCTACTCTAGAACCAATATTTTATTAAAACAAAAATTTTTCGTGAAAATAAGTAAACCAATAATTCAATTTGGTTTAATTGAAAAATAATATTTCGTATAACATATAGCAAATATGAATACAGTTAGCTATACATATGATAAGATTAAAAAAATCATATCATCTATTCGATAAATGAAAAATACCAGAGCAGAAAATATGGGCTTCCAAAGTCTTTCAAAAAATCCCTATTGAATATGTTTGCAGGTATTATGTAAGCTAGTACATGTGTATATTTGTATTCATCTCTATGCATTCTCAATATCAAGAGCAGCAGCGCCATAACCAAAACAAAATCAAAATTACATTTTGCATATCTGCATTTAACTTATCAACTGCGCTAAAGGTCTTCCCATTTAACTTTTATTTCATTCAAGTGAAGGTGGTGAATGTGTATGGCACTGGAACTTGATACTGGAACATGGAAATATATGTATGGATATTAGTACTACAATTTGAGTGTACATAAATACTACAATTCGTTTAATATATATGCATGTATATAACTTTTGACATTTTGACATTTCCACAATGTTTTCATTGCCATTTTTATGGCTTTGCTTATACCTTTGGCTTTCAACCGATCATATCGCAATCAAATTAAATGATATCACTGGCAATTAAGATGAACTTTGGAATGTAGATATCGTTGCTTTGAATATACTTGTACGTAGTATACATATACACTGCGCGTCATCAGGTTAGCACACCTCTAGATCAAATAGTTTTAGTTAATTTCTATCAAAACTAAAAAAGGTACAAATATGAAATGAAAAAAATTTATACTAAATAAAACAAGAATTTTGCTTTTAACTTTTTGCAATATTTTTTAATAATTTTTACACGAAATCAATAGAAAAATTAGTGATTTAAATTTGGTCATCAGGGTAGCACATATTCGTTTTTTAGTTTTATTCAACGTTTTCTTTCAAGATCATATTTTTGAATTTTTGTATTAATTAATTTTAAAATATATATTTTTTAAAGGTGTGTCGATCATCCATTATTGAGAATTACATCAAATAACCGATTAAGTAGCGATTCATACAAAATTCTAATATAATTTCAGGAAATTAATGACCAAGGCTTTTTAATAATTTGAATTTGTTTTTATTTATTGGAATATTGCCTGCGATACTCCCAACCAATGATATCCACACGTTTTCGTTTATATTGTTGTCCGGTGAGTAAGGCGACAACTACTTTAAAACACCATTTTGTCCCTTAACTCAAGACTTAATACCCGACCAATTTGAATATGTGCATTCTTTTGATGGAAATACCATGGCAAAGCTAGTACATTTTATATGCCTTTGCAGTCATCAGTAATCAAAACTTGCAGTTTCAGTATATATCATGATTGAAGCCCCGACGCATCACACCACCCCCACGACTATGTAGTCACTCGAGATTTTTTCTTTAGTTTTAATATTTTTACGTATGGAGCATACGTTATAACCCATTAAACAGGAGATAAGCTCGCTTTACCACCACTATTTGCCCTGATCTTGAGGAAAATTGGATGCTTCTCTTGAAATTGCTCAAATATCAGCAACGGAATATTCAAAAAAAAATAGAAGCAATTATATTAGTCTGGTGAAGGTGTGCTAACCTGATGACGCGGATATGATGAAGTGTAGTGTCTATTTAATGTGGAATTAATACACTTTTAATATTTTTTATAAGATTTATTTTATAGACGAAGAATCTTCATAACTGATAAAAAAATCATTGAAAAGCTATGAAGTAATTGGAATAAATAATCACACATAACTAGATAGTAATTAAAGTACGATGTTGACGTAGTGAACAAATAAAAATATTTATATAATTTTGTATATCAAATACCATCACTTTTACTTCTAATATGTATTGGTAATCAAATTAATTTTACTACTAATTACGTAGCTGTAACAGAAAATGTTAATTTATGCTGAAAAATAACAGAATATTTTCTTCATTTTCCCTGTTAACGTGGATGTAGTTTTAGCGTGGCGCCTAAAAGTATGCACACCAAGTCGTATAACAGCAGACGAAAATCATGTAAAATGTTTAACATATGTTAAAACACTGCAAAAACTAACAGTTTATTTTGAAATCGCAAAAACAGCTGTAATTATTTTACAGTTACATTTTTCAAATTACATATGCTTAAGCGACTGTCAATTGACACACATTTCCCCTCCGCCAGTGCTGTCAACAGCAGCTGTTTCAGCTGTCTTCCTTCCATATGTTCAAATCATGCCTTGTCATGGCCACACACCGCATGTGAAGTAAATGCACTGACCCGAGTTTGGAAATTTTCTAGCAACCTTTGAATTTTCTCAGTTTTATTTTTGAAATCTTGAGAATTTTTAACATTTCACATTCAGTTGAAAATTTTTTACGCACGCAGACACATGCAATAAAAATTCGAATTTCAGTTTTTTTCTCTCTCCGAAACGTACCAAAAAAGTTTTCTTCCCAACACAAGAAAGGAAAAAAGCGTAACGCGCCGCTAGAAAATAATTTTCGCAGACCGTTAAACACTGCAAAAGTTACTTACAAATACATAAAAGTGCGTAAAATTTGCGTTCGCCGTCATCAGTATATATTGCAGCAGGAGAACAATTGTGACCATCCCCTCCACCATCCCCAGCATAACCACAATTCCGCAGTTAACCAAGCAGTTGCAGAGTTAACTCGAAGTGTCACTAAAACTTGAAGACAGCTGTAAAAAAGAACTTGCGAGAAAATGAATTCGGAAAACGCTACAGAATTGAAAAAGCCCGTTAAGGAGCAGGTGGAGGAGAAACCGAAGCCCGCACAACCGGAAACACCGAAGACGCCTTCCTTGCCAGTGAGCAGCTTAATTGGCTTCAATACCGAGGACTTTCTGGCGCGTGTCAATATGAACGAGAAGATTAACAACATTTTACGCTCGCCCACGAAGACACCGAACGGTGTGCGTCAACGCTCCGTTTTCACGGCCATCACACCGTCATCGGTGAGTCAGCAAATTTTGCTTTTTACACTCTGCTCTGTTTGCTTTTTGATTTATTAGCATTTATGACAGAGTGCCGGAAATCAGGTGTGTCATTTGACTTGTATACATTTCATGTCCGTGGAAAATCATCTGTGCATGGAATGAGAAAAAAATGAATTTAAATGTCAGCGAAATGTCAGCTGAGCACAATTAAGCTGCTTGACAGCGGCTGCCAGCTGATTGTCAATCCCGGTTTTTCGAACTTCTGCTCACTCTCTTATAATAATTATATTTTCAATGCTCTCATCAATAAATTGATATTTCTCTTTCATGAAGCACTCTCATTTCTTTTGTCTCTCTTCACAGTCCCGTTTCAATGCCAGCGCTGCTCCTTTCGTGTCGCAGCAGCAACGTTCGTCGGTCACTTCCGCCAACACTGGCTCGGCAGCTGGTGCCGTTATGACGCCCAAGGAGACATCAACGCCCTCGGCTGCATTGCAGGCTCGTCAAATGCCCATACCAGTGCACATGAGTGCCGCCTCCCCGCATCATTATGGAGGCTATGAGACCCCATTGACTGGACGTAGTGGTGGCATGACAAGAGGCGTCTTCAATACTCGCTATCCTGTAGCACCGCCACCATCGCCGATCTATGGCTTCGAAAATGATATGTGCCGAATGGTAAGTGCGACAGTTAATAGAGTTTTCGTAGAAATTATTCGTGGTAGAAATCGTGTTGATCCGTCTGTAGACTATCACGAACTTTCTCGATATTTCTTATGAAATCTTTAAACCGTTCGTGGCAACTGCGGAGCAAAGCCCTAGATCAGTGAAGTTATATAGAGTTTTTAGTATTATGGGCAAAATCCATTCTAATTTACTTCCTATCTTTCCAATTTATCTATTCTCCACCTACAGCCGCCTACCATGTCACCCTCTCATCATGCGCAGCAATTTCCACAGCCAATGCCGCCGCCACCCTATGCAGTCGGACGTCTGAGCGGCAGCCACCGCGGTGTTGAGTATGAGAATCCAACTCCGCCACCTTGTCCAGGTGCAGGACCTATTGCTATGACTAATGGCACCATACAGTTGCGTCTGCGCGATGGAATACGGTAGGCATACAAAAATTACATTACAATTGCAGCTTCAACTGTGTGCAGTTTCAACTTCCTTTAAATTCTCTCTTCCGCATTCTACTCTCTCTGTAGCATTGACATGACGCTGGACAAGGCGGTGCGCGTTCTCAATCAACGCAGCATGGTGGCCATTGCTTTATCGCGCAATTGCAGCAACTCAGCGTTGATTCATCCAAACGGACGTATATTGCAGAGTGGTTCCAAGGTGGAGATAGTCACCTATGATGGCATGAAAACCAATAACTATGTGTGAGTTAACCACGGAACGACGAAATTCCGAATTCCATTATTCAATTCTATTCCATTTCCTCAGTCGTTATGCTAAGATGTGGTACAAAGGCGTCAGCTTCACCAGCGAATCTTGTGCTTTGATCTATTTGGTGGATACGGCTGGTACGCGTACCACCACTGATACCTTCACAGATCTCACAAAGGATTACACTTTGACGGTGTTTTATGAGTGCGTGGCAATTAAGTGGAATTTATTCAAATACATTGAATCAATCGAAAATATTTTAATTTTAGTGACTCCCGCCATGGTCCGTCTTATGTACAGGATGCTAATGAAGTTATACAAAATTCCACATATTCTTGCACAGATGAAGGCACTGAAATTTATGAAATCAATGGTTTCCGTATCACACAGGCCGCCGATGGACTCGTAAAGTAAGTTCATACATTTTTGAAATTGTTATATTGTAATTTTTTACTTTCATTCGGTTTGCCTTTAGATTGACACGCACTCACAACAAATGTTTGATACGCACCAGTCCAGGTAATGGTTCGGCCACTTTGACCACGCCAGGCATTCACTGTACAGCCTCTTTGGGCAAAACTTCACATTTATTTGTTCGGTAAGTGAAAATGTATCACATCATAATGGTATGTAAATACTCTTTGGGATATATAATGGAAACACCAAGTTAGTTTCATAGAGAGTCCGAACCAAGTTCGATAATTTCAGAAACTCTACAGAAATGTCTAGCTCTAGTATATTAGATAATAATAATTTCTTTACTGATTCATTAAAGAGCTGATGTTCTAAATTCGATAAGCTTAATCTAAATCAATAGTGAAAGAAGAGGTATCATACAAAAAAGCTTTACCAACTTCTTGATGTCTAATATAATTTTATAAACTATATGAAGCTCTCCAGCTATATATCTAATACTAGTTGAATTTGGTTTGAACAAGAGTAGTAATTGGATTCTATTGCATTCGTAACAACCTAACTCAGCCTTAAAATGTAAAACTTGGTAAATAAAATGAAACCAAAGGAATTATGGATTATAACTAGATCGGAGACAGTTACTAAGTTTAAAACTGGTGTTTCGGCTTCGGAGTTAGTTAAAATTTATAGAATTTGATGGAATACTGTTTATGATGTTATTAGAAAGTTATACGAACAATTACAAGGATAATTTGAAGAGAAAAGGTCAGACAATTGTGATAACTCAAAGAGAATGCAGAACATTAGTAGGAACTGCCATACAAAATCCCACAATTAGTCCTCTTAATATTGCAGCAACAGTTAATGATGCTACACTGTTAAGGACATTTAAAAATAGTATCATAAATAGTATCAAAAAAGCGATATGCTTCTCATATGCCTTAAAATTGATCCTAAAGCCTGTCGTGGGCAGATAAGGCTGTATTTTAGTTCTAGGGCTTCTTTAGTAAACGCTTTATGCATTTACCACGTGGAAAGAAGAATAATGCAGTTTAGGCGCTAAACAGAGTCGGAGGTGACATGCTGATTTTTTGGGGAAGTTTTCCTTACTCAAGTTTTGGAGATTTGCTACTAATTTAAGGACCCTAAATCATCCGGATATATCAGAATTCACATGATCATGCCATTGTAGTGGCAATTATGAATTTATCGCCTTAGATTAGGAACTTATACTGAACATTAAAATTTTAAAGTTATCATTAAATAAGAACAGGATAATAGAGTTCAAGTTGGGTGTAAATACTTTTGACTACTGAGAGTCTTCAGTTCATTTGTTTATTTCTCCGCCATATTTCTAGCTATTCTTGCCAAACTAAAACGTCCAATGTGTAAATAATTTTGACTACCTCTGTATATCATTTCGAGACCCATATATGTACATATATTTGTAGTACAAATTTTGTACAACGAAGGTATCGGTATTTGACACATCCCTCTTGATTATTTCTTTTTTAGTTCTTGTGATCTTATATAAATTATATATTTAATTGTTCTTTTGTAGTCGCAATGAAAAACGTATGCACTTCGATGGATCGTGTTTCATCGTACGCAATGCCGGGCACTCGGCTGGATTCAATGAGAACAACTTATTGATCGTCTATTAAAGCTACGTATGAAAAAATATGAAAAGAAGCCCTTTTGCCACAAATAATAAAAAAAAAATTATAAAAAATTAAATCAAATCAACGAACGAACGTAGGCCATTGTATGCGATGACATCAAACAAATCACAAACCAAACAACATTTTAGATGCAAACAAAAGCAGAGCGTATAAGAGGAAATATAATATAACGTAAAGAGAATTATGTAGAACACAAGGAAGAGAAGAAAGAAATTCAATTAACAAAACTCGAAAACAAAAACGAAACAGTGTAGTAGTAAAGTGGAGCGCATAGAAAATTATAGAAAGTTGTTATGAAAAAAGTTTTAAAGAAAGAAAAAAAATCAAGAAAAAAGCGCACACAACAATAGAGCCGCTTTGCTAATAGTATATATATATAGTTACAAAATATTAAAAAAATACCGTTAGAAATCATTTTCACGCTTAACATAGACACAAATTTTAGTTTAGTATTTTTTTCACAATTTCTCTTCTTCATTACAATCGCGCAAAAGAGCGTGTGTCTCGGCTGAGTATGAGTGTGTAGTGAAAAGAAAACGAAAATTACAAAAAAGTACGAAGAAGCGCAAATAGCCGCTATAGATACCTTTGCTGCCAACTCAGTCGAGTACAATGAAATTTTCAACTCTTCAACAACTTTAGCTTACTTACTATTACCGTCGTCTCTAACGTTTACGCAAATAGCTTACTAAATATTTTTATTTAATTTGTTTCACGTCAAACTAGCAATAATAACTTAGACACTAACATTTTTTTATAAAACATTAGCTTCAAGCTCCCTTGCGTGGATCTTTATATATCATTCAGTTTTCATATTTTAACTCAAAATTTTAGTTTCGAAAGTGTGTTTTCAAATTTTCCGTTATGACTTTTTAGTAGCATAGTGTAACCGATAATGACATGATAACAGCAAAAAAAAAAGTTTTCAACCTATTTATTTAAAAAATAAAAAAAAAATAATTAAATCTAAAAAAATTCAAAATAGTTATAAACCAACGAAAAAAGCAACAACAAATATGTATAATGTTTCGCGCAACCCTTTCTTTGAACTATCCCACAAAGAAATCTTCATAATTCTACCAAAAAAACAAAAAACTTTCAACTTATGAACTAATCAACTAATCATCTAATCAACTCTACAAATCTAATCGAAAAGCAGAAAGCCAAAAAGGATAACTTTGCCGTCTAGACTATTGTGTGCATGAAATGTGAGTGGCAAGGGAAAGTTATCCCGTTCAACACGTCCGGTGGATACAAAAGTGTCACAGTAGCAGAATTTTTAAGTATTCTGTCGAGTAATGCAATGAGCAGAATAGGAAAAAAGAAGGAACAAAAATACCAAAAAAAAAACAACAAAAAATGCTTAAATCCAATTAGCTACGAATTACATGTAGATACTTACATATGTACATGCATATACATATATATGAAGGAGTGTGTGACTGAAAATCTGCGCGTGTATACTCATAACTGTAATTATGTTTCAAATAGTAATCAAATGAAGCCTCAGTAGCGCAAAGAGTAAAGAAATCAAAGCAGAGAAAATATCAAACAGTATCACACCTATCATATATGTATATAGATAATAGTAACCGCATCTGCATTTATACATAATAAACCCATACATATATATATATATATATATATATATACGTAAATATATATACATAAAGACAGTTAGAAATTTAGCATAATTTAATATAATATTTTTTTTTTTCATTTTATAAATGTTATTTGCAGCGTTAGTTCCTAATTAATAATCTCACCATCAAACAGACATAAATACTTATTAAACTAAATAATATTGTTTCGGTTATGTATAGTTATGATAATTTCGGCAAAATGTGCAACAAAATTTTATAAGTTAAATAAAAAATTATAGTGTATTCAGCAATTTAATTTAAAAATATGTTCAATCTGAGTTTTTATGATGAGCCATAGGGATAGGGAGGGGGATATGGCAAGTTAAAACAATAAAATGAACTGGTAAGTTTAACAAATGCCTACTAGTTTTCAATTCAATGAAACTTTTGTAGGACGGGCCACTCCTATTTTTCAAAGTTACTTTTTCAACTAAATTTTGCCTCCTCTTGTGACATTCTCCTCAAAATTGAAGTCTTTTGAGCTTGATTAAATCAGAAGTTTTTTAGAACAGAAAATGAGAAGTTATGTGGAATTGCCCATACATTTTTAGATAAGAAGTCATTTTGCTTACTAAAATACAAAATTTTTCTCGATTAGAAGTCGGTATGAAATAGTTAAAGCAGAACGAAAGATAAGCATTCAAATTGAAGTAAATTAAAAAGTGTCGGATATATTTGTTCAAATTTGTACTGAAGAATGAAGTGGAGGCAGTCAAGAATATCCCTTAATTGGCGTAGTTAAGGGGTTATTAGATGGGTTTCGTGGGTCCAAAAAATCGATTTTTTTGTTTTTTGGCTTATTAATTTCTGCAACATCTCAAGAATATTATCCTAAATTTTCAAATCGATCAGAATAATAGTTTCGGAGATATAGCCTTTGGAAGGTGTGCGCTCCAAGTCAGTTGTTACTCTAAATTTTAAACGCGTTTTTGTCGGAACCGTGTTTTCAAAGTCGGTTGTCAAATTTTCTCGAAAACTAGTCAACCGATCTTGATGAAATTTTGCACAGGTTTTGCACGAGATACAATTTACTCGTGCTTGAACGGAGGATGTTTTTTCCATTACAACTAATCAAATTTGACCGAAATTTTTATTTTTTTAGAAAAATGTCTGCCAAAATTCCGATTTTTAGTTATTTGTCTTTCCTTCGTTCAAGCACACGTTAAGTCTTCCCTAAAACACAATTTTTTTTTTTTCATTTTGGATGATCCTGTCGGGAGTTATGGTGATAACGCGGACGTCCTAGGGGTTACCGGAAATGACGTCACAATGGAGGAGTTTTAATTTTTTTTGAAAATTTCAGAAATTATTCTTTAAATATGTATCTGTAGGACAGAAAATTGTTTGAATTAAATAAATAATGTTTTACTTAGTAAACAATATTGAAAATAGGCCTTTTTTACTCGACAAAATCCATGTAACCTCTTAAGGACCGAATGCATACACATATTCCTTCTTGGATTCTTTAATGTCATATTGAAAGTGGTGCTTCAATATCAACTCACATATATATAAGATAAGACGAACGTAGTTTTACTATAAATTGCTTTTTTTGAACGATTTTGATGTAGAATTTTGGCAAAGTGAGTTCGGTAGGGACTCAAGGGGTTTTATTTTTTTTTTCAAAATTTTGAATCGCATATCTCCATCCATTGATCACTTAAGTTGTCAGATAGAGTTTAACCCCTCTATTGCGCGTGTCGACTGATAGTGGAATAGATTCCAGTCGATTAAATTTTATTTTGCTGTTGTGTATCTTGATCGATAAAATTCAAAAATGTCTCACGATTGAAAAATTTTTGTCGACAATTGAGCGATTTAAAAGTATTCACATTCGCTGGCAGAGCGATTGATCGACACTTACAATTGCACCTGCAGCTAAGGTTAGTAGGCTCAAAACGATTATTTTTTAAAGCGCTCGTCCTTGAATGACTTTCCCACGTTAAGGGCTGGTTATAATTGGAATAACTAACCATTGAGTAGAATTCAAATTTATTTGAATGAATTAATCAAAGACCCGATTGTTTTTATTGGTTAGTATTGGGAGGTGCATGAATTGCTTTTAGTTCATTATTTACTTCAGTGTAATTCATTTGCTAATTATTCATATTTGTTGAAATTTTAGGTATATAGAAGTGTTGGTCCAATATATTTAGGAAAAATAATTTACATTAATACAATTACATTCATTTGCGTATTATTTATGATGCTCAAGAGTTCTTAGCGTCTTGTGTTTAATTGAGTTTACGCTCTGTTTGGTATTTGATTGCTTTTTAACTACTCTTCATTGGGTGATTTGGCACTTGTCGTGTAAAATGAATTTCAATTAATTGAATGTCTGTATACTTTGTCAATTAAAAACCAAGCAAAATTATTTGAATTTATCAACCATTCTCTAGAGCTTTTCGGAGATTCTAAACAAGTGAAAATTATTGTTGCTAAACATAAAAAATTGGAAAAATATTGTAATTATTAAGATAGACAAATGATTTGATTAAACAAAGCTTTTTACGGTTGCCAAAGCATTTAGAATCTCGAAAGATTTATGACTTAACATATAAATGACAAAATCAAAGTAGATGGTTACAAATTGATGGTCAAGAAAATTTTAACAATTTTGTATACAAAATGAATAAGAAAAAATCAAAAAATGTCCAATACAAGAAAGGACATATCTTATTTTAGTACTTGAAACTCATATCTGTTAAAAAACAATTGTATATTCCTAAAAATTAAATATTTCTCCAACCTCCAATGTCAAAACATTCACTACAGCTCTATTCCATTCCATATTGTAACACCAAGCGTTGTGGTTAAAATGAATTTACTATAAAAGTATCTGCTGATTGTCAGTAGCTTAATCAACTAACTGTTAAATCGCACCCATGCAATCCTATCAGTGGCTTCATTTCAGTTATTTTCCCTTTTCACGTTGCTAACTTGCCTGACAACAACCTTGACCTGTCTAATAACGAAGCATTTACTAGGCTGCAATGTATGCTTTCCTCCCACAATGTGAATGTTGCTCATACGCACTGTTGAGCTAAATTGCGCAATACTACACATGCACTAGTTGTTCAGTTAGTCTAACTGTACTTTAATAGTTTTCACTTTTTTGTAGTGTCAATTTTCCACAGGTGCCTGCAACAAAGTTGCCGCCCAGCCCATGTTGAATTTCCAGTTTTTCTGTTATTTAGCACTTTCATTGCCGCTATTTCTCTGTGAGCTGTGCTTAAGCTGGTCGTTGGCGTTGTTTTTCATTTTTTCGCTGGTCTGCCCTTCAGTGCAGTGTGACATATTTCTGTTTTATTTCTTATGTTACTTTATTTTTGTTGCAGATACGCACGGCTTCCGGTAAGAAAAGTAATTCATCGACTTTTCTGTGGCTCCAGCGTCAGCTCTTCAGTGACTGTGGAGCGCTTTATCAACACACTTGCCTGCTATCACTCCTTTTGCTATTTATTTTTGTCGCAGATTTTTACCAACACATTTCTTGCCATTTCATGTTCATTCACCGCCTTCGCTCTGGTTCAACGACGAATTTATTGGCTGTCATAAATTCCTAGAAGTTACGTTTGCGGTCGTTTTGGCAGTGAAATGCCAACTTAATATGTACATAGATTTGTGTGCGCTGCGGCGTGACCACGTGCAATTTGTATGCTTAAGACCCGGAACAGAGGGACATTTTTATGGGCTCGTCATCAAGTAAAGATTGTACTTGGGTGCCAACACATATAATATATATGTAACGGGTGATTTTTTTGAGGTTAGGATTTTCATGCATTAGTATTTGACAGATCACGTGGGATTTCAGACATGGTGTCAAAGAGAAAGATGCTCAGTATGCTTTGACATTTCATCATGAATAGACTTACTAACGAGCAACGCTTGCAAATCATTGAATTTTATTACCAAAATCAGTGTTCGGTTCGAAATTTTTTATCGACAAATTTTGTTCAGCGATGAGGCTCATTTCTGGTTGAATGGCTACGTAAATAAGCAAAATTGCCGCATTTGGGGTGAAGAGCAACCAGAAGCCGTTCAAGAACTGCCCATGCATCCCGAAAAATGCACTGTTTGGTGTGGTTTGTACGCTGGTGGAATCATTGGACCGTATTTTTTCAAAGATGCTGTTGGACGCAACGTTACGGTGAATGGCGATCGCTATCGTTCGATGCTAACAATCTTTTTGTTGCCAAAAATGGAAGAACTGAACTTGGTTGACATGTGGTTTCAACAAGATGGCGCTACATGCCACACAGCTCGCGATTCTATGGCCATTTTGAGGGAAAACTTCGGAGAACAATTCATCTCAAGAAATGGACCCGTAAGTTGGCCACCAAGATCATGCGATTTAACGCCTTTAGACTATTTTTTGTGGGGCTACGTCAAGTCTAAAGTCTACAGAAATAAGCCAGCAACTATTCCAGCTTTGGAAGACAACATTTCCGAAGAAATTCGGGCTATTCCGGCCGAAATGCTCGAAAAAGTTGCCCAAAACCACCTAAGACGCAGCCGCGGTCAACATTTAAATGAAATTATCTTCAAAAAGTAAATGTCATGAACCAATCTAACGTTTCAAATAAAGAACCGATGAGATTTTGCAAATTTTATGCGTTTTTTTTTTTAAAAAGTTATCAAGCTCTTAAAAAATCACCCTTTATATATGCGCATTTTATTATTTATAATAAGATAAGTAATATAAGCAGGCTGCTGGTGTAAAAGTACCATTTCACGCGGAGGCTGCACAGTTTGGTACATTGGTTGGAAATAACTAATAAACCAGCTGGGAATTGAATTAGTTGAGCAGCCTTTATTATTATAGGCACATAAAAAGTCTTTCCTTATTAATTTCGACAACTTTAGCTTAAAAAGATGGCAGCACTGTTATTATTTTTTTCAAAGTTTGCAGTTTCTTTTTATATTTGGAATTAATTTTATTAACATTATCATTCATTATTACTTGTACAGTTGAAGCATGATTTCGACAGAAGAGAAGTATAAAAACGCAGAATATAGGTAAAAATTCAAGAAAAACAATTTCTGGATAAAAACGGCACTGCTTTCTTAATGAAATTTATTTATCATCACGGACTTTATAAATATTTACCAAACGGAATAGAAATACGAGGGCTGCTATATATATTTCTGGCCCAGGCAACGCTAAATGTTGCCAGGTGCAATCTGACATTTCCATTGGAAAGTTTGACATTTTTTAGCATAACATCACTCAGAACGTTTTGTCATTTAATCGTGAATTGTTTTATTTACAGGAATTAAAAAAATCATCTCGGCTAAAAAATGGAACTAACTCGTGAACACTTTCGAGCGATCATTTTTCATAACTTTCGACGTGGATTATCGCGACAAGAGTGCATCGATGAACTAAAATCTTTGTATGGCTATGAAGCACCATCCTATAGCACTGTGAAAAACTGGTACAACGAATTCAATCGTGGCCGACGCTCGCTCAAAGACGAATTCCGTGAAGGTCGTCCAAAAACAGCCGTTGTGCCAGAAAACACCGATGCCGTACGTGAACTGATAATGCAAGACCGTCATGTAACATACCTTCAGATATAGGCATGCCTATGCATTTCTCCCACCAGCATACATTCGATATTGCATGAACACCTGGCCGTAAAAATGGTTTGTTCTCGTTGGATCCCGCACAATTTGACAATCGCTCAAAAAAAGGCTCAAAAAAGTGCTTCGAAAATTGATTTGAGCGCATGCAAAAGTGTATAAATCTTGATGGAGAATATTTTGAAAAACAATAAAACCATTTTCGTTGATAAATATTCCTATTTTCATTATTAGGCCAGAAATATATATAGCAGCCCTCGTATAATAATTTCTCAAGGTTGATAAATTTGTCTATCACAAAACTCTCTATAATCTTTGAAGTTTATACACTCTGTACCAGAGTTTTTGTAATTTTCTGAGAAATATTGGAATGTTTCTAACAATGAAAGCAGATATTGCCGATACTGAAATTCTAAAATTTGCAGCCATTTTTGTTCTAGTACACCAACTTCTGAACTTTCATATTTCTACTCCAAGGAATCAAAGCGGTCCAGAGTTCTAGGTTAGGTTAGCATACACTCCCATAGAAGTGCTTGAATACAGACTTGAAGACCACAGACCTTGGGCAAAAAAATAGTATGAGTGCCTGGCAAAATAAAACAGTAAAGTAGGGCTAGAAGTTTCTTAGTCCATATGTTTTAATACCCAACGGTAGCGCCTCGCTCGAGCTTGATTAGCGGTATCTCTACTGCGATCATAAGAAATTCATTTTACTACTTCCTGAAAACAAGCTTCACCTTCCCTAGGTTGTAGGGGTTCTAAGTAACCAGTGCTTTCAGAGCACCCATGCGTTCAGAAACCAAATATTTCGTATTATTATTTTCGAAAGTGTATGGAGGAAAGCGAGATATTGGAGTTTAGATCGATATTTAAGTCTTTTGTGGTATAACTGACCAAATGTGATCAGCCTTAGTTTTAACTAAGTTCAAGCGAAAAGGGAAGAATGTTTAGGTGCTCTTTTGTCTCCACTGTGGTAAAAGCCAGAGAAGTATAATTTCATGTGAACAAAATAGCATATTTAATATGCTACAGGAATTTTGATATCTATTTATCGCGATTTTTTTCAAATAAATTCAATATAAAATAGTTTTGGTGAAATATAAGTATGCGAAATATTAATAACTCAGCTTTTTCGGTGCAATAACTATAAAAAATAAAAAATCGTTTATAGCTGAGAGCGATTACTAAAATTTATTTGCAGTTACACAGAAATTCATAAAAATTTCAATTTTTCGCTTGTGGCTATCAAATAACGGTATTAAATTTATAGAGAACTTTTTCAAATTTAGAAAATATTCATGTTTACCACAAAACAACGACGAAACGCTCAACTCATATTCAGCGCACGTGTAGCTCTTTACATAAGTACACACGGATTTACGTAAGCCAATGCTAAATTCCTAAATCTCCGTTTTTGTACCTTTTCCACAGAAACACAACGCTTTCATTAGAAATGTGAACTTTGTATATTCGTCCTTTTTTGTTTTGTTCAATACTCATACAACAACAGCATAACAAGCGAGTCACACAAAAATACCGATTTTGTATATCAAATATATACATATGAGTGTGTTTCTGTGTGGAAAAGGTGTACACCTTCAAAAATAGATTCATTTTAATAAACCATCAATTCAGTTTCGAAGCTGTGCGCTTGTTGTGCACACAAAATCTATATAATACCCCTGTAGCCTGTTGTGGACATCAAAGGATTTATTTACACTTAATTGGGCATAAAATTAAATAAAAATTTATTATAAATAGTCAAGTGGAAATTTATGAGCGTGCATAGCTGCTGAGGCAGAGTCACATAGACAAACAGTTATCTACATAACGGTCTTCAAAATTTCACACTGACTGCTGAACAAAAACAAAAACAAAGGCAAAATTAGCGTAGAATATCAAGGCAGGAGAGTATAAGTATCGCAAGCGATGGTGAGGGAGTTGAGAGGAAGATTTTGTAAACAGCGCTGAGCAGAGCAACGTTTGATATATGTCCTTCGCTATAAATCACATTGGCACAGCTGTTGCACAATACACACAGAAATTGAGTTATTCTTGGACAGCAGTAACTCTATATTTGTACTCTCGCTCACACCCTCCATCTACAAACTATTATTTATTGGATTCAGTGAATCAGGCAATTATTCGCTTACAAATAATCGGCGGGTTAATCGGGCTATTGACAGGACGCTTGCTGTGTGGGCAAACTTTCGGGTCTCTTAATTTAATCTGTTGTGCAATAACATAAATTTGCAAAAGACATTGGTGTAAATAAAGTGTTAAGTTAGAGCGAAAAGTAAGTACCAGGCCAGCAGTTTATACTCGTACATAATGTGAAAATTTATGAGTCATTTGAATTGTACTGTGCGAATTTGTTATGCTTTTGTTTAGGCAAATAAGCTGACAAAGGAATAGATTGAAGAAGATATAGATATCAGAATTATTTACTACACTTTCTAGAGTTGACTGTGATTAATGGAGATATGTTTTGAATGTTCAATAAATTATACAAAAATATTTTTTCATAATTCTATAATGTTTCGATTTCCTTTACTGTATAGTTGTTGAAAAAAGAAAGAAAGCAATAATTCCAAAAGAAACATTAACGAAAATTGACAAAACCAGCTTCAAAACAAGTAAGAGATTTAATGCCGTGTTCGATTCGTCAGGTCTAAAGCCAACGTCCACTGTGGTCTCTTCTCTTGTGAAAGAATGTACAGTGAAATCAACAACAAAGTTATCCAGCTGAACTCAGTGCCTATCTTCCTATCTTGCTATCCTATTAATAGTTTTTATACCAGTTTACAAAAGATATTTATACCATTTAGGGTACAGATACCACTTGTTTTTTCGATTCTTCTAAGAAGTATAAATCAAAACTTAAGGCAATAAAAAAAATCCAAATACAAGTAAGGAAAGGCTAAGTTGGGGTGCAACCGAACATTTTATACCCTCGCAATTTATATTACCCATATATTCGGTATAAAGTCCAATAGAAAACGAAAATCATCATATATAGTATAAAGGCTGAGGTAATCCCTGAACCGGACTAGGGGAAGTTATGACCTGATTTTAACCATTTCTGATACAGAGATACATTATTAGAAGAAAAATATTTCTTCTCACTTAATTTGGCAAAGATATTTCACATATTAACCGATTTATAAGCTATTAAGCCCATCGTATTTTTGAAAATTCTATAATTAGGTATATGAGGGCTAGGGGAAGTTATGACCTAGCTTCTTTCTGCTATTTCTTCTGTAAAATTTAGTGTTTCTGCCAGTTTTCGTTAGTGAGTTAATGCACTTTAAGTAATTTTCAACCTAACCTTTGTATGGGAGGCGGGAGTGGTTATTATCCGATGTATTTAATTTTTGGACTGTATTATGAAGTGGCTAAAAGAAACGACTGTAGAAAGTTTTTGCTATATAAATTGTCCTTTTGTTGCGAGATTATAATAACGAAGTGCTTCTCAGTAAATACTTCATAAGATTTAAGTCTCGTTATTTAAATTATTATTTTTTACTGTATACAAAAATGGTACATCTCGCTCAGTTTTGCATATTCTAGGAATAATATTTGATATTTGAAAATATTAAGTTTCAGCTTCCTAGAAAGGATCTTTTATTAACAAATATATTTACAATGAATCTGAGTCCCTTCACTTACATTACCAATTTATACCAATTATATGTATTTTAAGGCCCTAGTAGCACAACATAAGTCTACGCAACAGTTGAATTTTTAAAGTTATAAATACATTTTTAATTACCTTACAGCATTAGTTAGGGTTCTTCAAAAAACTTAAAAGTGAAAAGTCCGTTTCGAGTGCCTTATTTTGCCTACTCCTTTTCCTTTAAATTCCACAAATACTAGAATACTATTTTCTTTAGTTTTCTTACCTTTCTAATTTTCCTTCACTACTAGTCTACCTTTAAATAAGCTTACAACAAACCACCTTTCAAATACGCTGTTAGCCTACCGTAAAGCCAACAACCGTAACCCTTGAAACAAAAATGAGAAATAAATATAAATAAAATCAAATGGCTACTTTAAGCCACTCGAGACACTTCTTTTGATATGCTACCAATTGAAATTGCTGCATATTTTAGCACAGATTTTCGGAATACTCTGAATACACAAACAACAATAGTTTCACCTTTTTTTTTAAAGCAAAGAACACAGAGATCATGAGGCAATCATCAGGTGTAGAGATACCCTTATTTGAGGTGTATGTATGTAAATGATATTGTTGTTATTGCAAATGGGGAGAAAATATAAGGGTTTACAGTTGTATGGTGTATATATTTATTTATTTAAATATATTATGTATATAAATATGTATGCAAATGTTGAAGGAGCGTATCGTATAGCTATGGCAAAGGTAATGCGATAAATATTGTATGGTTGAAGAAAGTAGAAGATGCTTAAGTGGCTTAGAAATACCTTTCAGCAGTTTTCTTACTTTCAATAAAAGTTCATGAATGCATAAAAAACATTTGAGAGACAAGCAAACCAACTGATAAGATTTTCATGAGCATGTGTAGAGGCTTAAAAGTGTCAATCGAAATACCTCTGAGATTATATGCACATTAGCAAAGGTAAACTTCAATTTCCAAAACAGAGGAAATAATAAGAAAACTAAACTAAATTAATAATAAAACATATTCCAGGGTAGCAGGAACTTTAAAGAAAGCCTAGAAAATAAAACGATTAAACTCAAATATCAACAGGTAATCCCTTATACGCTTAAACTTAAAGTTGACTAAACAACTAAAGCTGAACTCACCAAAAAATACTATCTTTTCTACAATCCTTAACTTAACACACACATACAAGTATTTAAGCACACGAATAACACCTTTTTGAAAATAAAATAGCAAAAAAATTTATCGAAAAAAACCCAAAAAACCTGTAGCATTTTGCCAGTCTGATAAGCAACTTGATGTGACAACAACAACCAGCGTTCCTCTACGCTTTTGCACCTCGTTACTTTGCTATCTAAATATAAATCGCAGTCGACACATCGTCATCGTCGGAGCAATTCGAAAGTTACTTTGGCGTGCATAATGATGGACCACTTGATATTTCGCATTTATTTCTACTTACATATCTTTTATGCAAACTCAAGTAGCTGGAAAATTATGTTCACACGCTTTTGTGAAGGAAAATATGGTATTTAACGCAATTTGAAGTTGATTGTACTAAGTGAGTGAGTGGGTAACAAGATAAATAAATTAAATAAAATTAAATGGAAAATAAATACAGCAATTAAGCTTAGAAATAACGCGATATTTGTTTTAAGACCCTTCTATATCAAATAATCTACATTTAAGCACTCGAAATCGTAAGTATATCTATTTTATATTAATTTCTAAATTATTGAAGAAAATAACATTTTATATCAGACAATACCTGTCAGACAAAAATAGGTATTGCACTGTAGGCGTACATTTTAGTTATTTTTTTGCAATGCAATTACTTAAATTAGGTAACTTCTGATATTGGGGAAACAATTTGCGAAAACCATAGTTTGTTAGAAGTTATCTATTACATATATTATGAAACATTTTACACTCGATTTGGATTAATGGGCCTAATCATTAAATCCGCAGCGTTTTCGATTTCGATACGATAAAGATTTCCGATCGAAAATGCTCATGCAATCATTGATTCCGTCGATAAACTGCTTTACCACAAAGTGATAACGTACAACTGTTTTATCGACAAATTTGATAATGTGTATGTGCTTTTTGCTTTATTAAAAAAACTTAAAACTGACCTTTAACTATTGTGAAAATTTTTCCATAAAAATATTTAATTCGACAGAGGCTCTTTGAGAAAATTCGTTCGCTATTTCGAGGGGGCAACTTTATATCGCTTTTAAACATCTTTAATTTATTTTTGTTAGTCCGTGTTTGTCTCTCGTCTCTAAAATACCAATTTAAAACACGATTTAGTCCGTCATTAGTAATTGTTTACATAAAAACTTCCAAATGGTTTATTTCTTTTACATTTCCGCAACTCATTCACCAACGGATAGATTTCGACAAAAATTTTCGATTTTGCGGTTTCAATGATTTCGTAATTAGCGACATCTATTAGCCGCGGAATGTATTTATACGGTAAGTGAGTTCAATGTGATCGTAAATTTTATTTTCGATACGGATTCAATGATTCCGACGTAAAATGTTTCGATCGAATCGAACCATTTTTCGATCGAAACGGATTCAATGATTAGGCCCAATATTTTGTCAACCAAAAAATTGTCTGCAAAAGACAAGGATTTTCACTTACATTCAGTATGAGTTCTTTAAACTCTTTGTAACAATTCACAACACAATAATTTTAGAAGTATGCTATTTCTTTAAAGAGGTAGCTGTCAAATCAGCTGTCAAAATAAACCGATTTGTTTGATATTATTGTGTGGCGTGGCTTCGCCCACTTATGGGTCAAAAACCATATCTCAGAAACTGCTCGACCAAATTTAACAAAATTCGATTCATATCATTTCCTTGTCATTCCAATAGCACAGTTTGGAACTGGGCGTAATCGGTTTACAATTCCCATATATCACAATATTGAATACCATCTGATTCGTAGCAATCTATAAATTAAGTACCAGTGAAGATTTCGGAACAAAACTTTGCAAAAATATTGCATTTAAAGAGTGGCATCGCCCTTCTAAAAATCGGTGCATAAATTTTCAAGACCCCAGATACCGAAAATGTGGACATTAGTGCTTGTGACCATTTTTTTTACCCAAAATATCAGTAAATCTCACATATATTCGAAAGAAATTCAGAGGTTATGTTTTCCTTGTAATATTGTGCCTCTGAGCTAAAATTGAGCAAAATCGGGTCAATACTTCCTGTAACCCCCACATACCTAATATACAGAAATTTACGGTGGCCTTTGTACCGTATAGCAAAATTAAGTGAACATATAATCATGGATATAATGGAGAAGCGTGGTGAAAATGAGTAAAAATGGTCTAGGAATTACCTCAGCTCTCATATACTATATATAATGATTTTCGTTATTCTAATGGACTCTATACCAAATATATGGGTTGAATTGTGTATTAGTTTAATAAAACTAAAGCAATAAATTGCGAGAGTATAAAATGTTCGGTTGCATCCAAACTTAGCCCTACCTTACTTGTTTTTATTTAAATTTTCAAGACTGCATGTAAATCTTCAAAATTTTGCAAATTCTACAAAATCGGATTTATTAACACAGCTGGCAAGTGAAAAAGTTGAAAATTAAGACTTGATAAGAGTCTTCAAATTTGCATTTTCGGAATTCGTAATGCGTGCAAAGACAAAGAGAATTGTTTTCCACGCTAAGTGAGTGAATTAACTGTCTAGGCGACGCTTCAAAGCCAGTTGAATCAGTTGAATATTATTAGGTCATAGACACTGTGGCTGTGATGCATAATTCATAAAATGTTATAATTTATTACAGAATGTCAGTATGTTTGTTGTTATTCTAGTACACAAAGCAACGCTGCATATGTATTTGTATGTGTTTGTCCAATTTATGCGCATTTGCATTGACGCGTGTAATATCTGTCGCCTTGTAGGCTAGCAAAAAGTCATTCACTTCTCATATACTATATATGTATGTATGTGTATGTGTTTGAGAAAGTCAGTGATTTGCATGCATAAAAACAATCTTTCATTCTTGAGTGCCAAACAAATTTTGTGTCATATATTATGACATACATATGTATAAGCATATATGCGACGCCAAGCAGCAGCATGGATATGTCCTTGAGCGCCTCCAAAACTGTTCAAGCTAACAAGTTGTTGACATAAGCAGCTAAAAAGAAGGCACAAAATGGCTAGAAAGCAAGTTGTAACCACTTTTCTTAAAAAAAAATACAGTTAACCACATCAAATTTTTTATGTATTTTTTTTGTTTTTGTTTTATGCTTTCTATGCATAATAATTTATAAAGCCAATTTTGCGCTTTTCACGCCTAACTTTTAACGCGCCGCACTCGGCTTTTTGTAGTCGTCACAGACGCAGTGGTTTTGCGGACGCTTTGAAGTTTGACTCTACTACATCAAAGTAAACACTTTGCTAAATGAGCAGCGAGCAACGCTTGAGTGTGTTTACAGAGAATAGCATAGGCGTACTAGCCTGCAACTTTTGCCTGGTTTTCATGCGATTGCCAACCATTTACCATGTAATAATGCAAAATTTATGAGACCATCACTTGTTGGCGGCACAAACATCGGTCAGTCTGTCAGCGAGTGCGTCAATGTGTCTTGGAGTTCCTTGCGTGTAATACGTATGTTACGTATACGCAGTGTCGCGCCAATTATTATATGGTGAGCGGCATTCCCACCCTCGCAGGCATGGAGTTATGCAATTGAAACTGTCTAGAAAACTAATTATTTTAAGTACAATGACAATGTTTTAAACAATGACAATAGAAGTTACAATTAATTTATTTGGGCGAAATTATGGTTTAAAATCTAAATCACCTTGGTTATGGTAGTTTTATACAAATATATATTTTGTCTCTTGAATTGAAAAACTCGCGAGTAAACAAATAAAAATTGTAGTAGAAGCAACAAATTGAGATATAATAATTTGTTCTGATCACCGAAAGCTCTGTATTAAATGAAATTGAATTACCAACAAATGCTGTTACGGAAAAATACCTTAAAATGATCTAGGAAATAGTTTTGAACGACTGAATTGAAAAAACAACTAAAAATGAAAAGAATTGATATATGTAGTAGACACTCTTCAATAGGAATGTAGTAGAATTCTTGGGTAGAAGTGTGACATTAAAAGAGACGTGGTGCCTTCATTTCACTTCAGAGTGCAATCCGAAATCACCCGAGTGGACTGCATCCAAAAAAAAAAATGAATCAAAAAGTGAAAAGACAAAACAATCACCTGGAAAATTCGCAGCTTGTATATTTGGGTATAATTTTCAACTAATAACCTGAAAAATGAAACAAGGGGAATTTAAAAAAAAAATTATTCTTCGACTAATCAAGAGAAGCACTATGCCATAAAATTATGAAATGAAAATAAAATTGCATGAGTTAGCATTTTGATCGTTTCATAGATCCATCCCAAGTTCCAGAACCGGTCTCTGCTGGCTTTTTCTCTGATCTCAGGAGAATATTCAATTAAAGGAAATTTATGATACTGTACTCGTAAGGTTATTGCTCAGGTCAAGTGGTCTATTTTGTAGCAAAAGACAAATTATATAAGAAAACATTGGGACTAATCATTGAATCCATTTCGATCTCGAAATTGGTTCGATTCAATCGAAAAATGTTCCGTCGGAATCATTGAAACCGTATCGAAAATACAATGTACGATCACATTGAACTCACTTACCGACTCGTATAAATACATTCCGCGGCTAATAGATGTCGCTAATTACGAAATCATTAAATCGGCAAAATCGAAAATTTTGGTCGAAATCTATCCTTTGGTGAGTGAGTTGCGGAAATGTAAAATAAATAAACTATTTGGTAGTTTTTATGTAAATAATTACTGATGACGGACTGAATTATGTTTTCAATGGGTATTTTAGAGACAAGAGACAAAAGCAGATTAACAAAAATACATTAAAGATGTTAAAAGCGATATAAAGTTGCCCGCTCGAAATAATATTCTCAAAGAGCTTTAAATAAACAGAAATAAATATTTTTTTGGAAGAAATTTCACAATAGTTAAAGGTCAGTTTTAATTTTTTTTTGAACAAAAAAACGAAAACGCTGCGGATTCAATGATTAGGCCCATTATTTAAAAGAAGTAGAAAATTATCGGTGTATAGCTCTCGATGGCATCTGTTTTCATGCTAACATTGAGTTTTGTCAATGTAAATTGTTTTTCTATAAAACTCTTAGTATTTCGCCTGAAATTTAGAAATTAAAAAGGATTTCAATGTAATGTATGTAATATATATACAGTAGTTTTCCGAAATAACGAATATTCGTTTTAACGAAAACCGCTCATAACGAACAAGCAAATTTGTTACATTGAGTACCGTAAATAACGAACATCGAGACTTTGTAAGTACTCAGTTTAACGAACAACATCAAGAAGACATATGAAGAAAGAGTAAAATATCAAATAACATCGAACCAGAATTAAAAATAAAACTGGACAATATTCAAAAAAAATGTGCAAATTGAAAAAATGTTGAATTTTATAAAAAAGCTTAAAATTATTGATCAGCACCAAATAGAAGTATGAGTGTCAGAATTGATACATTTTGGAAGAATTTATTGGATTTGAATTGTTTTGCTATGGTTTTCCATTTTTTAACAAACAATTAATAAAACAATTTATTAAACTGCAATTTACGGATATTTAACTCATTTTTATTGATAAAATACCTCTAAGTGAGTACTCGAATTAACGAAAAATTCGATATAGCGAACAGTGTTCGTTATTTCGGAAAACTACTGTATTTTTTAATTTTATTTATTTTTCACTTGAAAATGTTTTCAATGTTTCAATGATTAAATCGATTAAAAGTACAGAAGAATGCAATTTCTAATAATTTTAGCACCGAATTGAGTAAATACAAAATCAGAAATTAGTTCATCCGTAGCAAAAACAATCACTAATCTATTCATTGCCATTCAATTGGATTTTGATTGAAAATTTTGATTCAATCAATCTGAATATGACAATTTGTTGAATTTTTTCGAATAAATACACTTCTTAATAAAACAATTTTTTTTTTCCGTTGAACATCTATTTACGTATTTTTTTGCAGAAAATTGGGCTTAAATGTAAAAGTATTCAAATAAAGATGAATTGAATGTTAAATACTATCCGTAGGCATCTCTCTTTGCACAGTAATTTTCACTACTCATGAACACTTTTACTTAATTAAAATTTCTATAAATTGAAAATAAAAATTATTCTCACAATTTTCACTTTAAAAGCATTTTATGTAAAAAAAAATTAAAAACCTGTTGGCCATCTTACGGATCACTAAAAAATAATTAAAAAAAAAAAAAAAAATTGATGTATACATATACGCATGTACATATAGTACTTAACTGACATACAGAGGTAGTCAAAATTATTTACACATCGGACGTTTTTTTCCAAGTTTCACACAAAAAGCTTTCGCTTGTTGTTGTTGTTGTCGCAGGGTAACAAAATGCTATGTTGTTGTAAACCTTGATCTATTCCCGAGCAAATGAAGTCGGTTCGGCTAGAATAGTTAGAAATATGGCGGAAAAAAAAGCAAATGAACTGAAGACTCGGAGTAGTCAAAAGTATTTACACACATTTTTTTTGCGTCAAAAGTATTTACACATGGCTATTTAGCCTTTATCCTTGGATTTGGTTTGAGCAAAAGTAGTAATTTGATTCTATTGCATTCTTAACAATCTAACTCAGCCTTAAAATATAAAAATTGGTAAATAAAATATCGAAAACAAAGGAATTATCGATTATAACTAGATTGGAGACTGTTACTAAGTTTAAGACTCCGGTTTAGGCTTCGGAGTTAGTTAAAATTTATAGAATTTGATGGAATACTGTTTATAATGTTATTAAAAAGAAGGAAACGAAGTATTGCAAGAACAATTTAAAGATAATTGGGCGGAAACCTGTGATAACTCAAAGAGAATGCAGAAGATTAGTAGAAACTATCATACAAAATCCCACAATTAGTCCTCTTAATATTGCAGCATCATCGAATCAGCATATTGCATGAACAGCCAATGATGCTACACTGCTAAGGACATTTTAAAATAGTAACATAAATACATACGTTGTGTATAAAGTTGACCACTTCCGAAACCAAAAAAGCTTTATTTCCGAAACCAAAAAAGCGATATGCCTCTCATTTGCCTTAAAATGCATCCTAAAGCCTGTCGTGGACAGATAAGGCTGATTTTTTGTTCCAGGGCTTCTTTAGTAAACGCTTTATGCATTTACCACGTGAGAAGAAGAATAATGCAATTTAGACGCTAAATATAGTCGGGAGTGACATTATGATTTTTTTGAAAATTTTTTGGAAATTTTCCTTACTTCTGTTTTGGAGATTTGGTACTAATTTAGTGACCCTAAATCATCCGGATATATCAGAATTCACACGACCATGCCATTGTAGTGGTCCGTCGGCCTTTTCCAACTATTGACTACATTTTACAACAGGATAATGCTCCATTTCATGAAGGATCTTTACCTTCAAAAGTTTTAAATGAAGCAAATCAAGTTGACCTCCGCAAAGCCCTGACCAAAACTTTAGTCAAAATGTTTGGTCTTTCGTTAAATATCAGAGGACAATTGATATAATAACCGAAAACGCCGAAATTAGCAATATTTGGTCTAAATTAACTGTTAACTTAGCGCACAATTGTGTTGAATCAATTCGGACCATAAAGCAGGCTGGTATTGATGCCAATGGTAATGTAACCAATTATGAATTTATCGCCTTAGAATAGTAAGTTAGACTAAACATTAAAATTAAAAAAATTATCATTAAAAACTAACAGGATAATCCATTTCATGTTGTGTGTAAATACTTTTGACTACTCCGAGTCTTCAGTTCATTTGCTTATTTCTCCGCCATATTTCAAGCTATTCTAGCCAAAACGACTTCATTCTCTCGGGAATAGATCAAGGTTTACAACAACATAGCATTTTGTTACCCTGCGACAACAACAACAACAAGCGAAAGCTTTTTCTGTGAAACTTGTAAAAAAACGTCCGATGTGTAAATAATTTTGACTACCTCTGTATTTGAAAGTGCAAAGAGCTGTAGGCGCTTCCGCATTAAGCGCCGAACAATAACAATCAAAAAGCAAAGCTAATAAATTTTAAATTACGATGTGGTTAGGAAATTAATTTTTAAAACATGTGAGGAAGAAACAAATTGCCTGCGGTTACAATTCCAAACATGTTATATAAGTGGAACCGTATGTTCATAAGCTGTCGATTGTTGGCCTTGAATTTGTGCTGAATCTTTCGCACACACTCACTGAATAAGTAAAATCATCGGTAAGCCTTCGCACCCGTATTAAATTTCGGTTATTTACACACACACATACATACTTATATACAGATAAACCTGTATTTAAGAGTATATAGTACATATGTATATACACAAGTTCGTTTATATATATTCGCCTTTTGTGTCCCCTATCCTATCCATTTCATGTCATTATTCCGGCTTTCTTGATGCGCACAATAAGTTTAAGTAATTCAATTATTGCGCTTCTGTGTCAAAGTATAAGTATACATACATATATATATATATATATATAGATACCCGTTCGCACAAGGTATGCCTGTTCGCCTCACAAAAACACACAGAACCACATTCTAACGGTTAGTTAGTTGCGTGCAAAGGCAAAATATTAAATTCAAGTGAAATTGTTGTTGTTGTCTAACCTACGGGCGCGAAACGAGTTACCCGCACAACAACAACAACAACAACAGCAGCCATTTGCTTAAGTAGCAGTCGCGCTTATGTATTATGCTGTGCTATGTTTAGTTTATTTCGTCGCCGGCCGCTTCGATTTGTGTTATTGTTGCAGGCCTCAGGCTACTCGTCATCATCGTTGGAGCTTGTTTATGTATTCTGCCATTTAACCTTTCAAAATTTAATTGCTTGTGATTCTTTACGGTGTTGTTGTTGTACTACTCTCCTGAACATCCTTCATTCATCAGCATTCATTTTATTCTCTAATATTGTCACGCCCTTGCGAAGTTGTTGAGCTAATTGTGGGGGTGAATATATTTTATGCCAATCCTCGCAATATAATATATTATGAAATACATTAAATATATTAAATTTTTTAAATAATTTTGTAGAATAATTTAAATAATAGTGCTTGATATCATCTATGTCTATATTAAAGTCAGAGAGTTTACAAATATCAATGAATTCTCCATATAGGGGCTCCTATTTGGTATATGTCGTCTCAGAGAAGATATGTATGTTCTGATGAACATTTATTTGTTACGAGAAAGATTCAGATCATGTTTAACTATTTTTGGAAGAGATTTGTTATAAAAGAAAGAAGAGAATAATCGATCAAATATTCTAAAAATTTACAAAATATTTGTATATGGAAAGTAGGAATTAGAACTGTTTCAAACCGTGCTAAGAGTAAGTTAAGAGAATACCCTGTACTAAATCTGGTTCATGGTATGAAATTTTGCTTAGGAATAATAGTTATTAGTTCAATCAAACAAATATAGAAGCTAGTTGGTATATAGTGAAGCGATAATTTTCCTCGATATTTCACTTTTAAAAGCACTCTTTGAAGCTTTCATTCATGATTTTCTATAAAAAATTGTAAGAATTGGCAGAATTGTGAATTGCTTTTAAAAAACTGGTCCAATAAATCTAGCAGCCACTTTTTAATTATAAAAGTCGAACCGTTGTGCACAACTATCGTCATCATCAAAGTAAAATTGAAAATTAAAAAAAATTGAATTTGAAGTTGGATAAATTTAAGAACATTAATGAACTATGAGTCAATTGAAAATAAATGAGGGGAAAAATTTAAGGTTCTTGATTTCAAAAAATCGATTTTTTTAATTCAATTCGAACCTGTAACTATTCAAGAATGTTCCTTTAAAATTTCAGGTGAAAATTTCAAAAACTTTTGAAGATAGCCGACTTATAGTGGAAGCGTCAGGCGACTGCGGAAGCGGGAGCGCCTCAAAACTTAAAATGCGTTTTTCTCGAAACAGTGTTTTTACGACTGGCGCATGAGGTTACTCAAAACCTATAAATCCGATCGTTATTCTATACATATATAGCTATGGTATGAACTAAGATCAATCAAATCGATGAAAATCTTCATAACTTTTCAACTTGATTTGTGACTGAAAAAAGGCGATTTTCAAAAAAAAAATTCAATGGTCCGTTTGTTAATTTTTATGCGAAATTAATAATCCTAGTTCAACCAGAGCCAAACATGTGCTCTTTCTAATCCCGTTGGAATTTTTGGTTTCAGATGATCCAGTGAGCGGAAATCACATGCGCCGCCGAAAAGAAGGGCTTTTGTTTGATCACAAAAAGCAACAACAAAAAAAATTATTTTGTTGAAATTTGTTTCTTCTTTTTTAAGTCTTCAAATAACTGTAAGCAAAATTAAAACCCTAAAAAATAAATTGTGTTTATTTACCAGCCCATTGAAAATCGTACAAATTTGAAATCGAGAATGGGGTGAAATTCACACATGCATGTTATATGCCTTCGTCAACTGACCTTCAAGTTTGCTTTAAAGAGAGCTCTCAGAGTGCTATTTTAGTTCTCTTTACATGAAAATGTGATTACACGAAAATTTATGTAATTTATTTTTTTTTTTATTTAAAATCGGCATCATGGTACTAAAATTTATATTTTGGAAGTAAGTTTTAATCACTTGAGTACAAGGAAAATGGCATGAATTTAACTAAGAATGAAGATATAAACGGTTAAATTCGCACTAAAAACATAAATTTATTAAATTTTGATTTAATTTTGAATTTCAATGAAGCAATCTCACTAGATAAATATGAAACCACTTAAGAGCAAATGAAACACTTTTAAACCAACACACATTTCAACAGTTAGAATACGTGGCATAAATTAACTCATCTTGTGAAATGCGCTATTAAAATTTCGGAAGAAATCATAATTGCTTTATATATATACTCGTACATATAGATGCATATATGTACATTATCAGTGCTCGTATTATAATACCACACCACTTCAATATTACTAATACGCACTGTTGCATGTTTCAACAGATTCATGGCAGTAGCAGAGTTCCTCCCACTCACTGGCACGTGCACCTGACATGGATCATGCATAAAAACCATATAATTAAGCTTGATTGAGCAGCATAACATAGTGCCAAGCGCAAAGCACACGTTTAATTAGGAACACGAGAAAGCTGAAAAGCTGCTGATGAATGAATGTGGCTGTGAATGTGGCACAGCGCAGTTGTGCAAGTGAAATGTAGCTAAAGTGATTGTTATTGAAATTCATTGATTGACAGTAATTAGCAATCACTGTAAAAGGCTTATGAAAGTCAGTTGAAACAGACAATTACCAATGTAGAGTGAGTTAATTAAGCTGATATTGAGCGTGTTCTAACATACTATGCAAATGCATTGGAAATATTGAAAGTCAGCACGTTGGAATAAAGAGGCAAATGAGAGAGAAGGTAGGTGTATATGCTCAATTTATAGGGAAAAATATTTTACATTTTCCATAATTGCACTTAAAATTTATAAAAAAAAATTTGAAAAAAAATTTCGAAAAAAAAAAATATTAATATTATTTTTAAGAAAAATATGAGAAATTGCACGACAAACAAGTAAGGAAGGGCCAAGTTCAGGTGTAACCGAACATTTTATACTCTCGCAATTTATATATTTAACTTTATTTATATTATATAATACACAATTTGACCCACATATTCGTCATATATATTGTATAAAGTCCATTGAAAGTTGGAAACCAAAATATTAGGTTAGAAGCACCGAGGTCCTCGTGTTCGATATATGGGACCTTAAAAACCTATGGTCCGATTTCGGCGATTTTTAGAATGGGGCTGCCACACTACTAACGTAGCATTTGTGCAAAGTGCTGCACCGATGTCTTCACTAGTACTCACTTTATATATTGTAAAGTAAACGATTCAGATTGTCTTCAAAGTTCTGGTATATATGAAGTAGGCGTGGTTGTGAAGCGATTTGGCCTATTTTCACAATATATCAATGGGATATAAGGAAACTATTACAAACCAAGTTTCATTGAAATCGGTCGAGTAGTTCCTGAGATATGGTTTTTGACCCATAAGTGGGCGACGCCACGCTCATTTTCCATTTTGTAAAAAAATCTTAGTGCTGCTTCCATCTGCCATTTCTTATATGAAATTTAGTGTTTCTGACGTTTTTCGTTAATGAGTTTTCAACCTAACTTTTGTATGGGAGGTGGGCGTGGTTATTATCCGATTTCTTTCATTTTTGGACTGTATTAGGAAGTGGCTAAAAAAACGACTGCCGAAAGTTTGGTTTATATAGCTCTATAGGTTTGCGAGATATGTACAAAAAACTTACTAGGGGGCGGGGCCACGCCCACTTCCCCAAAAAAATGACATCCAAATATGCCCCTTCATAGTACGATCCTTCATACCAAATTTTATTTCCATAGCTTTATTTATGGATTAGTTATGGCACTTTATGTGTTTTCAGTTTTCGCCATTTTGTGGGCATGGCAGTGGTCCGATTTTGCTCATTTTCGAAAGCAACCTTCCTATGGTGCCAAGAAATAAGTGTGCCAAGTTTCATCAAGATATCTTAATTTTTACTCAAGTTACAGCTTGCACAGACGGACGGACGGACAAACAGACATTCGGATTTGAACTCCACTCTTCACCCTGATCTCTTTGGTATATATAACTCTATATCTAACTCGTTTAGTTTTGGGTGTTACAAACAACCGTTATGTGAACAAAACTATAATACTCTCTTTAGCAACATTTCCGAGATTATAAAAATAACAAAATAAAAACCTCCTTAGAAGTAGCCTCTTGTTGCTGCTTCAAGTGTGATGAAATATTGCTTGCTCTAAGCTTGTGTAAAAAAGTCCTAACCTCACATCTTTCAACAGTGTATGAATCTTCAAAGCACACACATGATTTCGTTATCTCCACACCGCAAACAACCTAACCTTCGTCAACTATTCAAAATAATTGTCAATTCAATTTTAAAAGCCACTTAAGTTCGAACTTTTTGACTTTTGCTGGCATTCGCTTGAGATTTGTATACGAATTTGTAGAAATATCAAAAGTAACAAGACAATCTATTTATCATATATGAATCACCTTTAAAGTACAAAAAAAACAACAAAAGTTTAAAATTTCGATTTCTACAAACTTAAAGGTAGGTAGCAAACAGTTTGCAGTAAAGACAAGCGTCCTCTTTCGAACACGTATTTTAGGTGAAACCAAAGTTGGCACGCGTTTAATTCAATAAACTTGTTTCATAATTTTCCGGGGTCACGCACACACACACACCAGAAGCCACAAAAGTACGTGGTCGCATAAACTTATGATTTAATGGCAGCAGCATGAAACTATAATGGGGCAAAAAGCTAAAAGGAGGGGCAAAAAGCTAAAAGGACTCATAGAGTTAAGGCGATGTGTGTGTGTTTACTGTAGGAAATCGATACAAATTTATAACAATTTGTTAAAAAGTTATGCATTACACACATATTAGAGGGCACATACTTCACTGCAAACATAGACAAACACATATAGTATAAGTTCAGTTGTGGAGCACGTAGGCGTTTATCGGCGCTTGTCTGTAGTTGAACCTTTTTGCTTTGTGTACTCAAACAAAGCATGAAAGGCCACATAGTATATTTATATGTATGTATGCCTATATATATGTATGTATTTTATTACATACACAAGGAAGCAATAGAAGTATGAACTCGTATAACTTCGACCATAGTTGACTTTGTACGTTCAGCTAAATGCTCGGCTTTACACTCTACACATACGAGTAACTATGCATGATGTATGTAGGCCTGTGTGCCCCATTATTTATTTGTATTGTGGCTAACGGCATTTCCACGTAGAAAATCGCTTTGACAAACTTTTGCATTATGTATGTTCATACCTCACGTTTACCTTGCGGTTTTGTCTCTGCTTGGCACGGCCTCTGCTGTGCTCCTTCGGTATGACTTGAAGCGCACTGGCTGCAATTGAAGCCACAATTCCTGACAAGGCTGGGCAACTTTTAAATTTATCTAAATAAGAACTCTCTCCGTGCTCAGCCAATAAAGTGTGCTGTTTCATTGCAGCATCTTTTTCATAAACCACAATGTGGAAGGGAAATTAAAGTGCGTGCTTTCAATTGTATATAACCTACCTATGCTCATGGATGATGTGTAGGAAATAAAATTTTTTGAGGTGTTTTGGTTTTTTAGTGTTGATTGCAAGCAGAGGCAAAAATCGCAATGAACATTAAATAATTGACGTCGGTACGAATTTACCAAAGCTATTTCAATATATTACTGAGAAGAAAAACAAAAAAAATTGCATAACCAATTCAATAAACCTGATAGCTTGTAAGAAGAACAACCGCAATATGGGAAATGGGATTAATAAACAACCAAAAATAAGCAAAATATGCAGTATTGGTTAGGCAGCAATCCACACGTTGGGATAGGATGTGTCACCCGAAAAAATTACGGTTTGGTGCGGTTTATGGACCAGCGACGTCATTGGGCCGTACTTCTTCCATGATGATCAACACCGGCACGTTACTGTGAATGGGTATCGCTACCGCTCAATAATAACCGATTATTTTTGCCCCGAATTTGATGATGTGGACTTGGATAATTTGTGGTTCAAAAAGGACCGCGACACAAGCCATACAGCGAATGTCACAATCGATTGATTGAAAACGAGATTTGAAGTATTATTATCACATGAAATGACACAGTCAGTTGGCCGCCTCGGTAGGCCGATTTGACACCGTTAGACGATTTCTTGTGGGTCTACCTTAAGTCTGTGGTCCATGCCAACAAGCCAGCGACGATTGATGAACTTTCTACGAATATCGAACGTGTAATTGTAGAATTATCGGCCGGTTTATGCTTGAAAACCGTCGAAAATTTTGTTCAGCGTCTGGGCTTCTGCAAGCGTACCCGTGCTGGCCATGCATAAGGAATCGATTTCCATACATAATGTCATGGAATGTGCTTGCGCAAGAATAAAGGATTTCATTGATATTCCACTTTTGTTTTATTTAAAACTTAACTTTTAAAATATATATAAATATACTTATATTAGATTTATAAAGAAACATCCTCATAGAAACTGTATTTTATAAGATAATATATACAATTTATAATATTGCTGATGACATCGGTAAGCGTGGTCTGAATTCAAAATAAATTCGAAAAAAAAAAAAAATAATTCTATTGTCAACTAAAAAGTAACCAGCTATCTCCTCATTTAACCCTAACTTCGCGTTTTTTGAAATTACGTCTCTCTTATCAAGGACCGAAAGTATATGTTTCCACTCATTCTGAAACACTGTAATTCAATACAAGTATTAGATTAACTCACCAAGCATTATTCTTCTTTTCAGAAAAGTCAGCTGCTTAAACAAGTATAAATTACATACGAGTATAAATTTAGTCAACGGAATCATTCCGAGCCAAAACCTATTTAAAAATGCTGAACGACCCATAAATAAAAGGTGTATAAATAATATTTGAAATCTGTGCTGTATAATGATGATGATGTCTATTATATATAAGGATCTGTCATCAAAAGCAGAATCTTTAATATCTGATGCTGAGCCTGTTTTAAATGATTTCATTTGTTAAACAACCTTACTGACAAGCTTTATGTATATTTGCAATATTAAAAGTAGACATTCTTTTTCGACAA
Organism: Zeugodacus tau; assembly: GCA_031772095.1. Lineage (NCBI taxonomy): Eukaryota > Metazoa > Arthropoda > Insecta > Diptera > Tephritidae > Zeugodacus > Zeugodacus tau. Next base: position 17,259,859 of record CM062652.1, on the reverse strand, counting down.
ATTATTACTTCTCGCTAACACTTCATCATGTTGTTTTTCCCACAAATCTCGTTGACATCGGAGATTACGTTTAACTTTGATTAAACCACTTGAAAATGTAAGCATAAATATTTTACTCAAGCTTTTGTGGTGAGTGATGATTTTAAGTATACAGATTTGACTAAATTTCTGAGCAAATAACGGCCAAAAATACACGTACATATAAATCCCAAGTGTAGGGGTCGTATTCATTTGAATTCATTAATATGCCAAAAGCGTAACAACAAACAGCATGAAACAAAAATTAAAAGAAAACAAGTAAGGAAGTACAAAATTCGGGCGGAACTAAAAATTGTATTCGCTTGAAATGCGTTTGAAGTAAAGAAAGGAAAATATATTTTACAAAACCAGGTTGTGTCTCATATATTGAACGTTATATTCGATAGAAATTCAACTCGCAGGTCAAAAGAACGATAGAGGAAGGTCTAGGCTGATATCACTTAATTTTGGAATCAAACTAAATTATGCTTTCTAAAATATTTCTAACCGTTTTTATTAAGAAAAGACATATATCAACCGATATATACGGAATAAAATCAACCGGAAGTATGAAAATTATAGTATTAGGTAAATGGGATTAGGGAAGTAGTGGATCGATTTTATACCTAATCCCAATATACTAGGAAAATAATAATAAATATTAATTATTATCAATTTTATTAAAATATCTTACAGATTGAGTTATTTTATCGGTAAAAATCAGCAGTATGTACCGATGTATTCGGTTTTTGTGGTTTTAAAAAGCTGAAATTCGACAGACTAGGCCATTCCATAATAGGATTATCTGCACCCAATTATATTATCTTAACATAATATCTGAGTAGCGACATATTGCCACGCTCAGCTTTAGACCCATCTCTCTCCAGAGTAAGGAATATGTTTCCGGTTTCATCAAACCAACTCAAATATACATTTTACAAGTTTCACACAAAAAGCTTTCGCTTGTTGTTGTTGTTGTCGCAGGGTAACAAAATGCTATGTTGTTGTAAACCTTGATCTATTCTCGAGAGAATGAAGTCGGTTTGGCAAGAATAGCTAGAAATATGGCGGAGAAATAAGCAAATGAACTGAAGACTCGGAGTAGTCAATAGTATTTACACACAACATGAACTCTATTATCGTGTTCTTATTTAATGATAACTATAACATTTTAATGTTCAGTATAAATTCCTATTCTACGGCGATAAATTCATAATGGGTTACATTACCATTGGCGTCAATACCAGCCTGCTTTATGGTCCGAATTGATTCAACACAATTGTGCGCTAAGTTAACAGTTAATTTAGACCAAATGTCGCTAATTTCGGCGTTTTTGGTTATTATATCAATTGTCCTCTGATATTTAACGAAAGACCAATCATTTTGACTAAAGTTTTGGTCAGGGCTGTGCGGAGGTCAACTTGATTTGCTTTAATTAAAACTTTTGAAGGTAAAGATCCTTCATGAAATGGAGCATTATCCTGTTGTAAAATGTAGTCAATAGTTGGAAAAGGTCGACGGACCTCTACAATGGCATGGTCATGTGAATTCTGATATATCCGGATGATTTAGGGTCACTAAATTAATACCAAATCTCCAAAACAGAAGTAAGGAAAATTTCCCCAAAGAATCATAAAAAATCACAAATCATCACTCCCGACTCTATTTAGCGTCTAAGCTGCATTATTCTTCTTCTCACGTGGTAAATGCATCAGACTTATCTGTCCACGAAAGGCTTTAGGATGCATTTTAAGGCAAATGAGAGGCATATCGCTTTTTTGGTTTCGAAATTAAAGCTTTTTTGGTTTCGGAAGTGGTCAACTTTATGCACAACGTTTGTATTTATGATACTATTTTTAAATGTCCTTAGCAGTGTAGCATCATTGGCTGTTCATGCAATATGCTGATTCGATGATGCTGCAATATTAAGAGGACTAATTGTGGGATTTTGTATGACAGTTCCTACTAATCTTCTGCATTCTCCTTGAGTTATCACAGGTTTCCGCCCAATTATCTTTAAATTGTCCTTGCAATATTTCGTTTCCTTCTTTTTAATAACATTATTCTTCATTCGCTCGGGAATAGATCAAGGTTTACAACAACATAGCATTTTGTTACCCTGCGACAACAACAACAACAAGCGAAAGCTTTTTGTGTGAAACTTGTAAAAAAACATCCGATGTGTAAATAATTTTGACTACCTCTGTAACTCCAGGACGGGCAGACAGACATCCTAATCATTCCGATATATATAACTGTATAACTTTCTGGTTGTATCATATTAGTTGTTTTAGATAACTGTTAGGCGAACAAAACTATTATACTCTTGTGCCAAATGTTGCGTGAGTATAAAAAATATAACAGCTTACATACACAACGAACAATGTTGTCACGTACAAAATTTATTTTTCAACAAATTTAACAAATTCAGGCCAACTTGAGTAAATAAAGCGAGAGATTTCGTTAGAAAAGTCGTTTAAATCAAGTTTAAATACACATAGATACAAACATATCTACAGTGTAGCATGTATTGTGTGCGCCACAGTTGAGCACCGCTGTTATGCGCCAATAATTATGCAATAACTCTGCAGTTGCAAAGCAGCATTTGCATTGGCAATGCAAGCCATTTGCATTGATTGGATTGCAGGTGCATTTTGAGTTTTTTTGCGCCGTCTCTTTCGCTTAAATTGCAATAAAGTGATTTCATGGAAATTCATTGCCACCAACACATGAGCGCAATGAAAACATTAGCCATAATTGAACAAGCTTTGACAAGCCGGGCAAACTTCTAAGTGCCTGCCGTTTAAAGCGAACAATATGCGCCGACAGTGTGACTGCAGCGCCCACATTTTGGCACCGGTTCAAGGTGAATGTAAGCGTGTGCCAGCGAATTTATGGGAATTTGCCAATGCGGGCCGAGTCAGTTAATGCTTGTACAAATTAGGCCTAAAAGCTACGCCAAATGTGCTTAGGCAGTTTTGAAGCATTTCCAGAGCAGAGGCATGTTAAAAGCAGCGCTTAGCGAGACTCACCACTCAGTGTAACTGGATGTAACTGATTGGAGAGTGAGTCATGAATTATGCTCAAAGTCATACATTGTACTGTCCAGCAGGTAATTACAGTTTACCTTTGCAATATGTAACGGTAATGAGTGTAGATTAGGAATGTTTATCATTATAATTGTGAAAAAATAACATCGTGAAGAACTCTACTATGTAGGTCATATACATACATATATCTGAAAGTATTTCTATGGAAAATTACTCTTTCAGTTTATACAAGAACCAAAATCATTTAATTTTTTCGAAATTCCGAAAATTCCCACAAAGCAATTATTTCGTAAATTAAATGGAAAAAAACTCGACTTCATCACATACCAGCTTTGACTCGAACGCCCCCTTGCGGCATTTGTGCGACAAGCGACAACCCTCTTCAAGTACAATTTGACACTTGAACTTAATTTTTTATTTACAAGCTATTCATGCCATTGTCAACACTCTTGCGCGCACACATACACGCGCTCTTCCGGTACATAAATGTACCGTTTTTCAAGAGAATACGCGGAAAATGTCACTTTTTGTTGTATTGCTGTCACTTGGGGTAAATTAAATAGTTGAACATGTGGTTGAAGTTAATAAATTCCAGAGAAACAACTGCCCAAAAGAGTGTTGAGGGTGTTAATTGTAAAGTTAATTAAATTTTCATTAAATATTGATGTTTCGAAAAGCGTGTGCGTGCATGTGAAGTAGTTCATAATAATTAAGTGATAAAAAGTCATTTATGCAGAAAACGTAATTGGTGCGTGGGAATTTAAATTAATTTTAAATATGTATGTAAAGAATTGTTTCCACTTTTTGTTAGAGTAATGCCAAGAATGAGAATAATCGAACAAAAAAATGTTATCAATAACTTTTACAACCCCTAGTGTTTTTAGATTTGAGTTTGAGATCTCCATTTTCCCAACTAAATTTATATTGAAAATACAAATAACTTTGCAAGATACCACTGGGGCTTATTTTTATAAAATTATTAAAAAGATCACGATATCTTGATTAAGGTATAACAGACCTTATCAAAATTAGGTACGAATTAAATGAGCTAAAAATTAGTTTAATTCCATAAAGGAACTTTTTTGTATTATTTACGGGTACATACAATGTTTTCTCAAGATCTTTTCTTTATATATAGTATGTATGTTTCACAACAAAAACTACACATACAATCAATGGGTAAATTAATTTGATTTGTCTAATCTGATGGTGACTTTAAGTAGACTAATAGCGCACGTTACACTAGAAATCGTAAGGTAAAATATCGAAATAGATATTTTATTATATTAAAAGATTATATATATTGAAGAAGGTCAAAAAATCGATTATTTTTGTCTTAAAGTATAAATCCTTAAGAATATTTTCTCAAATTTTTATAGAGATTTAAGCAGTAGAAGCGAAGTTATAGAGTTTTGCATCATACTCCACTACACTAGAAACAAAAGTGTAGTTGAAACTTTAAACGCGATTATCTCGGAATGATGTTTTTCCGATAACGTCTTGGCGCTGACTTGGATTGCCAAAACAGTTTCAATTTTTTTTATTTTGTCAAATTGTTCATAATTTATTTGCCGTGTCCTCGAACGATTTCATTTTTTCGTTTAAATTTAATACATTTGATCAGATGAAAAAAGTACCGTTTTTGAGAAAATCGTCAACGTTTGCAGAAATTTTTATTTCCTTTATGGCGTCTGCCATATTGGATCCGTCATTTTGAATTTTAAAAAACCAGATTCGTAATCACCGACCCCGAAAACTCCCGAATAATGAGTTTCAAGCGTATCCGATTAACTTTAAAAACGCTGGTTTCTGGGGATAGGTCAAAACCCTGAACTGATGTGGTTAAATAGACCTCGGTTTCGGATTCAGCGACCCTAAAAACTTAAGGCACACATTTTTTGATCCTAAAACTAATGAAAGACGCCCTTTTGAGTTTTTCAATCGTATTTAATCAAAAGCAAACAAAGTTATGATGTCTATATTTTCTGCAGAAAAAATTTCATCGACAATATTGAAAAGGGAAAAAACATTAAGAGATACCATTATATAGCAGTATTGGAGCATATGGAGCAGGAAACAACAGCGGACAAACAGCGTTTTTTTAAAACACAAGAAGAAAATGATATTTCATAAAGAAAAGAATATGCAGAATCAATGAAAAAATGGCGAAACTGCATGAATAGGGCTTCAAATGCCTTCGCAAACATGCCTTCTCCAGATACAACTTTTTTCTATTTTCAAGACGTCAAGAAATTTAGACATAATGAAGCAATCGCCGATACTTAAACTTATTTTGAAGTCAAATACAGATCACGACGCTGTCTAAATAGTATTGAAAACTTAGAAAATTGTCATAGTGGATTTATATCTCCATACTGATTATATCTACCTTCGAATTTAATACCATGATTACCTCAAAACATAAACTCTATATAATGCTCATATTACCCTGCAAGTTTTATATCCACCTTTCTATTCGGTAATTAAAAACACCTTAGGCACGCTTTTAGTAAAATTGATGCAGTGCATAAATCTGTCGTTATCGACTGACAGTTAACAACTTCAATTACGCGCCTGCAAAACATGACCAACATATGGACAACGCACGCACCCACACGCAATTACACATTGTCGCACCCATTACTTAGCACACGAACAAACGCACACACACACACACTAGTAGACATATTAATGTAGTTGTGCTGTTGGATATTCTATGTTTCATAGCAGAAAATGTCAGTCAGAACAATTTACAACAACATGCCAATGACAACTTAATTAAAACGTAACAGAACTTTGCCAGTGAGTTGGCTTTTGACGCTGGTGCGCACTCAAGTGCACACATGAATGAATGAATGTATCACTATGCGGAGTGAGTAGTCGTAATGCATGGCTATCTCAGAAAGGTTACACACAAATGCGCATTTAGGCGCAAAAGCCAGTACGACGAGTGTCGAGTGTTTCGGTTTTGTATGCATACCGATACACCTGTAAATATGTAGTGGCGTTGGTACTGGAGCGTAACCACCCAGTTTTTGATTTATGAATAAACAGTTACATATTTATACTTTTGGTAGAGGCAGCGTGATGTCCCAGTGAGCTTTTAATGATGGGTTATTAGAATTTAGTGTTTAGAGTTTTATATAGTTAGAAATTGATATGGAAAATTATTCTAATTGAAGATAATTTTATTATAATTACTTTTTATAATCATTTAGAATCAATCTCCTCGGAGTGATAGACGCATAGAGCTATCTTTCATTACTATGAAAGTAATAAAATCATAAAGTAACGTTTTTTATTGCAAAAACCTACAACAACGGGGAAGAATTTGTCCAAAATGCTGTAAACTAGAATTTAGAAATAATTTCATAGCCAATTTCGACCTAACCTACTATTTATACGTCTGTGTTGAAGCGAACCCTAGCAGTTAAGCCTTAAATAGACCTCTCATGTCTTCCACAATTTTTAATATTTGCCAGTTAGAAAAAGCGTTGAGAAACAAGTAAGGAAAGGCCAAATTCGGGTGCAACCGAACATTTAATACTCTCGCAATTTATTGATATAGTTATATTAAGATAACACATAATTTGAATAACGAAAATCATCATATATAGTATATGAGGGCTCAGGTAATTTCTGAACCGATTTCACTCATTTTCCCTACCAAGGTACACTGTATCCAAGACTATATGCTCACTAAATTTTTCTAAGATATCTCACATATTAACCGATATATGCGGTATAAAGACCACCGGAAGTTTGATAATCCTAATATATATAATATTATAAGAAATAACGGAACTTGGGGATGTTATGACCCGATTTTAACCATTTTGGTACAGAAACACACTGTTAGAGAAAAAAGATTTCCTCTGAATTAAATTAAAATATCTGAGAGATTTACCAAAATTTTCGGTGAAAAATTAACCTTAGGCACTGAGTTCTTCATGTTCGATATCCGGAGCCTTGAAAAGTTATAGTCCGAACTCGACAATTTTTCAATAAGTGAAGACACAGCTCAAAAACAGTATTTGTGTAAAGTTTTATTGCGCTATCTTCATTGGTTTCTAATGCAATAGAATTCAAAATTATGGGAAGTAGGCGTGGTTGTGAACCGATTTCGCCCATATTTCCACCGTGTTAAAAAAATATTATATACCGAAGTTCATTGAAATCAGTCGAATAGTTCTTGAGATATGGTTTTTGGCCCATAAGTCGGGCACGCCACGCTCATTTTCCATTTTTTTTAATCTGAGTGCAGCTTCCTACTGCCATTTCTTCTTTAAAAATCATAAATTTATACATTTCAGATGTTTTTCGTTAACTTGCGAGAGCATAATAACACTAGGCCACTGCCTACTAGGCTTTTCAGGTTTCATAAAATTATGCCATCTAAGTTATGACGGTACCTACATACATACATATACAAGTAAATAAAAGCTAACGGTATCGAATGACCATCAACAAATACCATTGCGAATGCGATTTTATGACCTCACTGTAACAATTTGTGGCTGCCACGCACATAAACTGCAATTTATTATACACTTTCTGAAGTTACTCATACGCCACGGCGGGCAAATAAATTTAAAAGAACATTAATCAAAATACGAGACATAGGCTGGTGCACCTACGGATTTTTTTTTTTTATTTGCATATGTCTTACAATTCGAATATTTGAAAATTTAAATATTTTAAATTTATTTAATTTATATAAAATAATTTTTTGAAAATATTCTTCAAAGATTAAAATTATGACTATTAATGTCAAAAAAACACTAAAAATATTATAAGTTTTTAACTTATTTTAAAATAAAATTTAAAATTTTTATTAAATTTAAAAAAAATTCTGATTTCATAAAAAAAATTTCTTTAAAAAGTACAAAAATATCATTTGAGTGTACTCACATTTTGTGCACTTGTGCCATTGGTGTTTGCTGCATTTGTTGCGCCACCACAATTCGAATTATTGCTGGACGCTATCGGATTGTTGTTACCAATAACGGTGGCAGTCGATGCACGTCTACTACTGCTATTCCGATTGCTGCGATTGTTGTGCGAATTGGTGGTGGTGACGGTGGCGATGTTGGTGTTTGTATTGGTTGTGGTGTGGAGTGGCGAGGCGGGTGGCGTTGATTGGTGGCTGGAGGGTTGGGTGGTAGTATTGGAATTGGAGTTGGTTGGTGGCGGAAGTGAGGGGCCCGTTCTGTTGCGTAGACGGGCCAAAGCACTCCTTAGGCCCTCCGTATTGTTTTTGTCGGGCCCCTTGCCAAATAAAATGCATCCACAAAACACTTTGAATGCTTTTGCATATGCTGTGGACTAATGCATGGGTGCTTCTATTTTTTTTGTTTATGTCTTTGTTTTTTAATTGTAGAGTAGAGTGTAGTTTAGTTGAAATTGTTAGTTTTTGCTCAAAGTAGCTGACGAGTGTTTATAAAACTAAGTTTAAGATTTACTAATGAACAATTTTAGTCGGCAATTTAATGTCACTTTTTGTTCCACAACTTCAGTTAAATTTCTATTTCTTAATTAAATTTTTATACAATTAATACTTTATTTAAGCATTTAGTTAAAGCAAATATATAAATTGTTTGCCATTATTTAAATGAATATCTGATCTAATCCTAAAACTTTTCGGAAAATAATGGTGTAGTTTTGTTTAATACACACGGGGAGTGTTTTATTTGAAATTCACACACGAAACTAATGGCATCTGAAAAGAGAAACAATTCCCAATTATTTTTTATTTAAAACTTTTATTTTATAAAAATTAAATTAGTTGAATAAAATTTAGTTAATCAATATTCATATAATAAAATAAAACATACATATATTCATATTCATACACGAAACACTCATCCCGCTCTGTTAAGAAATTTGGTCGCATTTTCACACAATCATCTAACCTTAAATATTACACTGTACAACACCCGGCTGGGTATTCGATTAAACTTATTTTTTTTTCAATAGATTGAGTCATAAGTAAAAAGTGTGTATTCTTTGATTTCCGAAGATAGCTTCCGAAATCGAAATGTTGGTCTCGAAGTTCGAAAAAACGCTTATTGATAAGTCTTGTTAGTAGTTACAGGATATAGTTACTAAAAAATTAAAAAATATGTCATTATACCGATTTCTTAGTGGAGTTTGTACTAAAAAATTGAAAAAGTTAACTTATCATTTAAAGATAATTTTCATTTTAATTTGATTATTTCGAAAAACGTCCCTAAGACCATTTACATTTAAATTAAGTAAAGATACGAAAATCTGAGTTAAGGCAGTAGTCTGCTTTAGAAGCCGAAAAAAAGCGTTTTATTAGCAATTTTTTTTGAAAGGGAAGGAAATGATTGCGGTAAACGGAATTTTAAGACGATAGTGTACTATATTTAAGGCTTAAAAATAATATTTATTATTAAAAAAATATTGAAATTTTTTCAAAGTTGTATGTTTCCGGTGATGGAGGTCGTGCGATGCATCTGAAACAGTCGAACCAATTTTTTTTTTTTAATTTTTATAAGTTTCTTTTTTTTATGAACCGAAGAAGTTATAAAATTCCAAAGTTTTTCGAAGTTTGAAAAAAAAATTACTTTTTTAAGAAAAAAATTGAGTTTAAGTTGCAAAACAAGTAGTTTAAATAATACTTTCGTCCAACTTTTTTAGTTCAAATAGAAGATAATTTAATACTTAATAATTAATAATAGATCACTTTGGTTTTTTTCGATTCTTTTTGCTATGGCCGGCACCATTTTCTAACACTTGTGAAAATGAAATCTCGAGAAAACGCGCTTAAAAGTTGTCGGTCGGGTCTGCCTGAGTATTCGCTCCTGCTCGACACTCGGCCACTAAAACTGCTCTAGCTTCGAAAATATGTCGAATTGGCCTCTGGAATTTTAAAGACATATTCCTGGATAGTTTTGGAAGAGATTTAAAACAAAACAAAAAAATCGATTTTTTGAAGCCTGTAAAGCAGACTACTGCCTTAACCGTTCACTTTTCGGGATCCCGAAATTTCGTGTTTATAATATCCAGATTACATTTTTTTTAAATACTCCAATAGAAATTGTCATTTATCAAACATTATCTGTTAAATATAGTCTTCAATTCAATTAGATTTATTTAAAAAACTTTCTTAAAGAAAATGTCATTCATTATTGATAGATAAAAATACAACTTTCGTATTTAGTAAAATGTTCGGTTGCATCCGAACTTAGCGTGTCCTTACTAGTTTTGATTAAAATTTTGACTTAAAAAATTGGGTACAAATAAAAGTACTATTTTAATTGTAATATCTTAAAATAATGTTTAAGTATATTAGATTTTTTCGAAGCTTTCTTCGACATCATTTCGATGTTTATGCGAAGATGAAAAGATTGAAATTAATAGACAAGGTTCCGGGATCGCGAAATTTCGTGATTTTAATACTCACATTATTTATTGAAATTTTCAGCATAAGAATGTATAATAATCTGAAACATTTTTTGAGCAAGTTTCAAGAAATTATGTAATATATCAACATTGAAATTGTGTGAAAAGTCTAACTATTATTAAATAATGTAAAAAAATACAAAGTTTAATCAACGAGGAACTTTTTAATAACTTTGTTTGAGTTCGTATACTGTATTTGATACCTAACAAATGATGTTATTGAAGGGCTTTTATTCGACATCACTCATACGCAGCGGTAGCTCAAATAATTACAATTTGCATGTTCGCTTCCGGAACGAAACAAAAACAGTTTATTTACAAAGTTCTACAGAAGGGTTGTGTAAATATATATTATACATAGATATATGTATAACTGCTAGGGAAATCACATTTTATAAGCATCATTTGCTCTTACTTACTTATGAATAATATTCCTCTTACTCACTCAACTGTTTAAATTTAAAACGTAAGGACCAACATAATCACACATTACTTTCTAACAAGCAACCACAACACAGAATTTTTGCTTTAATAAGTGTCTACCAACAGTAAAAATGGAAAAAATTGTGCAATGCTAGACAAAGGGAAACACCAGCAAATACAAATACACACACACTCGCATGTAGTTGAGCATAAAAAAGGATAAAAACTACACATGAGAACCGCAAATAACCGTAGGCAATGCCAATAATGTTGTTGCTATTGTATTTTTTTTGTGCTTTTGTAAGCACCAACTCATTCTCATTTTTCTTTATATGGCTATCTACAGGCATACATACATAAGTATGTACGATGCATTTGTGATTTGTGTACTTATTCGGCACTAAGAGTTGAGGCTGCAGCAGTATGCATACGCCACGCGTACTTTTTTGCCTCGGGCCCCGATAAGAGATTTTTTGGCTTACTCAATACTCAGAATGTGAAATTTTTTGGCAGTATTTGTTTTTTTTTTAATATTTGAAAAGGGCGAGTTGGAAGCACATACACGTTCATATTAGAAGCTGTAGGTGCTGCAGGTGCTTAGCCCGGTTCTTGCATGACTACTGTTCAAATTTAGTGCCACAGTTCTGTTATGCAAATGAAAGAAACGAACAAACATAAATCTGCTTCCTCTTCATAGTTTATTTTTTAGAAAAGTTGAAAAATATAAACAGTATGCCAAAAATGTATAAAGGCTAAAGACAATTATTGATGAAGCTAATATGAATGTGTGACATGGCGCTAGAGTATATCCAGATTTTGAAGCATTTAACAAATTGCTTTTGTATGGCGTGATTTAAATGCAAATAGTAAGGTTTTCATCACTTGTCTCCTCAGCTGCATTTTATTTGAATTTTCTTGGATAAATTTTATTTTTACATCAAAAAAAAATACATTAAAAAATCAATTAATATGCATAAAAATTAAAAAAAAAAAAACAAAACAATGGTAAATATACGATATGCTGTACAGTAGTAACCGGATAAATGAATTTGGAACACTCTTACGGCTTTTTCGCATAGGCATTAATTGATCAATTAACCGGCCTTTGCTCGATTAAAGCGCTGATTTCGATCATATTATCATACAAAAAAATCTTATTTTATTATTTTATTTTTTATCGAAAACAAATCGAGTAGAAACTGGAATGCAACTCTGCGTGTTGTTGTCCACGCTGAAAATTTGGTTGTGATTATTGATAAAATAGCAATCAGCTGATAAAACTTAGCAACTTCTTATGAAGAGCAAAAACAACAATTTATAACAGCTGATCGTTAATCGAATAGCCGGAATGCGAAAGGCAAAACTCATTTCTCAATTGTAAACTGTGCGAAAAGGTTATTAGTATATTATTGAATATTGCGCCGTCATTAACCCTTTCATGCCCAATGTTGCGTATATGCAACATTGTACTTATCGGCTCCTAATTCTCGTTATTTAAATTTTTTTAATTCATGAAGCAGCATTTGCTGCTACTCCCCAAAGAAGTAATGAATTCTTACCTCATAACTCAATTCATGTGTCTGCTGAGATTAGAGCATTGATTCAGTACAAAAGACGTTTAAGAAAGAAATGGCAAACCAGTAGAAATCCAAGAGATAAGACTAACCTGAATAAAGCTACAAAGGAGTTAAAAGAAAAACTGAAAGAATTTAAAAACAAATCGATTTTCGAATATATTGAAAGCTTCAATTCTAGTAACATTGGAGACCATAAGATATGGAATGCTACAAAATATCTAAAACGGCCTAAAAAAGAAATGTGCCTATTAAAGATATTAACAACGTTTGGTATAGAACAGACAAAAATAAAGCAAATGCGTTTGGTAAACACTTAGAGGCAACGTTCACCGCTTTTGATAGCAGCGGCAGTAACAATGATCCCGAAATATTAGAATTCCTCGATACTCCATGTCAACTGGATTTACCAATCAAGCATATCACGCCGGCGGAAATAAGTACCGAAATTGAAAAATTAAATAACAAGAAATCTCCAGGATACGATAAAATCGATGCCAAAGTAGCTAAGTGCTTACCTAAAAAAGGAATTATGTTTTTAACACTTCTATATAATGCTATATTAAGGCTTAACCATTTCCCTACTCAGTGGAAGTGTGCTGAAATTGTAATGGTTCCCAAACCAGCTAAACCCGAAAACGAAATCACTTCCTATAGGCCAATTAGTTTATTGAGTCTATTCTCCAAAATATTTGAAAAAATATTTTTACGTAGAGTATTGCCAATATTAAAAGAAAAAAAGGTGATACCTGAACATCAATTTGGGTTTCGCAGATATCACGGAACACCCGAACAATGTCACCGGGTAGTTAATTATATTATTGAGTCCTTAGAACGTAAGGAATACTGCTCAGCTGCATTTCTGGACATACAGCAAGCATTTGATAAAGTTTGGCATCACGGTCTCCTATATAAATTAAAAAAAATATTCGCCTCTCAATTGTATTTAATCTTTAAATCATATTTAACAGATAGGTCATTTTATGTAAAAATAAATGACGAAACATCTGACATAACATATATGAATGCTGAAGTTCCACAAGGAAGCGTGCTTGGTCCTGTACTTTACACGATTTTCACATCTGACATTCCTGAAACTAAAAATGTATTAATTGCTACCTATGCTGATGACACAGTTATATTGTCATCAAGTCACAATCCTATTGATGCAACAAAATTAGTACAAGAAGAATTGAATAAGATACAGACTTGGCTAGATACCTGGAAAATGAAAGCAAACGTGGATAAATCTGTGCACGTGTTATTTACACTAAGGCGAAACGACAGCCCTCCTTTACTTTTAAATGGCAATATCATTCCTAAAAGTGATAGCGTTAAATACCTCGGAATTCATCTAGACAAACGATTAACATGGAAACAGCACATACAAGCCAAACATAAACAATTAAAAATAAAAACTAATCAGCTTTATTGGCTACTCGGACATAAATCACCATTACATCTTGAAAATAAATTACTATTCTATAAAACCATACTGAAACCTATATGGACCTATGGTGTGCAACTTTGGGGCACTGCTAGTAACTCAAATATTGAGATTCTACAAAGATACCAATCAAAAACTTTAAGATTAATTACAAACGCCCCTTGGTTCGTCACAAATAAAGCGATTCATACAGATCTTAATATGTCTTTTGTTAAAAATGAGATTAAAAGATTTAGTACTACTTACTTGCGCAGGATTAGTTATCACGACAACCCTTTGGCAATTATGTTGCTTGATGAAAGCAATGAAACAATTAGACTCAAAAGACATCATGTTCTAGATCTCCCATTTAGGAATTAAGTATAAAAATATGTATATATATTTTGCTAAGATATTACACACAACGAATTAGAGCATTTGTATATTGTATATTATTATTGACCTCATTGGAGATCACTAATATAAGTTAAATTTAAGATTTTGTTAAACAATTTGCTTATTATATGTTTTATATAGATTGCAAATAAAATAAATCAAAAAAAAAAAAAGCTTGCATAACACATAAGTCTACATAATAAAAAAAACCGCTGGTTAACCCATTAATTCCCAAGGGTAAAAATAAATGCATATTTTATGATTTTATTGTTTATTACGTTTAAAAATACATAAATTAAGAAAAAATCATGAAAAAAAAAAAATATTGATAAATTATTTTTCATTCCGTGAAATGTTGCGCCTACGCAACGTTGGGATTACTGAACTTATATTATACAAGCAAGTCATAAAAATACATTTAAACAAGTAAGGAAAGGCTAAGTTCGGATGCAACCGAACATTTTATACTCTCGCAATTTATTGCCATATTTTTATTAAGATAACACACGATTTGACCCATATATTCGGCATAAATATATTTCACATATTAACCGATTTATAAGCTATTAAGCTCATCGTATTTTTGAAAATCCTATAATTAGGTACTCAACATATTCATATATAAGGGAAGTTATGACCCGATTTTAACCTATTCTGGTACAGAGACACACTATTAGAAGAAAAATATTTCCTCTGAATTAAATTAAGATAACTGAGAGATTTACCGAAATTTTCGATGAAAAGTTACCATGGGGCACTGAGTTCTTCGATATCCGGGGCTTTGAAAAGTTATAGTCCGATTTCGAAAATATTTTCATAAGTGAAGCCACAGATGATATACAGTATTTGTGTAAAGTTTTATTTCGCTATCTTCATTGGTTCCTTATGTATATCTTATAAAGTGAAATAATCAGATGAAATTCAAAAATGAGTTATATGGGAAGTTGTCGTGGTTGTGAACCGATTTCGTCCATTCTTCACACATGGCATCAGGGTGTCAAGAAAATATTATATACCGAATTTCATTGAAATCTGTCGAGTAGTTCTTGAGATATGGTTTTTGACCCATAAGTGGGCGACGCCACGCCCGTTTTCCATTTTGTAAAAAAATCTCAGTGCAGCTTCCTTCTGCCATTTCTTGTGTAAAATTTGGTGTTTCTGACGTTTCTCGTTAGTGAGTTAACGCACTTGTAGTCATTTTCAACCTAACCTTTGTATGGGAGGTGGGCGTGGTTATCATCCGATTTCTTTCATTTTTGGACTGTTTAAGGAAACGGCTAAAAGAAACGACTGCAGAAAGTTTGGTTTATATAGCTTTATTGGTTTGCAAGATATATACAAAAAACCTATTTGGGGGCGGGGTCACGCCCACTTTTCCAAAAAAATTACATTCAAATGTGCCCCTTCATAGTGCGATCCTTCATACCAAATTTTATTTCCATATCTTTATTTATGGCTTAGTTATGACACTTTATGTGTTTTCGGTTTTCGCCATTTTGTGGGCGTGGCAGTGGTCCGATTCCGCCCATCTTCGAACTTAACCTTCTTACGGTGCCAAGGAACACGTGTTCCAAGTTTCATTAAGATATCTTAATTTTTACTCAAGTTACAGCTTGCACGGACGGACAGACGGACAGACGGACAGACGGACGGACGGACAGACAGACATCCGGATTTGAACATTACTCGTCACCCTGATCACTTTGGTATATATAACCCTATATCTAACTCGTTTAGTTTTAGGACTTACAAACAACCGTTATGTGGACAAAACTATAATACTCTCTTTAGCAACTTTTGTTGCGAGAGTATAAATATTTCACTTACGCTAATTCTGTAGCGATTAGCGTGAGTGAAATATTTTAAAACAATCGGCATGAAGATGTATTTGACATTTTTTACACATATAAAATGTTGTACTTCTACACTGTGTACATCTTCTTCGACGTTTATTTTCGTGCTCCTCTATGACATGACCAATATTATCGAAGCGAACATTGGAAGGTAATGTGTTTTTGGATGGTCTTTCTAAATTTCTATTTGAATTACCCAAAAAGTGAGAATTATTTGCAAGTTGGGCTTCTTCGGTTTTCATCAAACTAACAGCAACGTAAGATTTTAATTCTAATTGAGTCATAGATCGCTCATTTCCCAGATTGTAAATCTTCCACGATTTTACTAAAACACTATCTATCAAATTGATGAACAGTGGCCACCACCACTTTTTTCCCTCTTACTCGAATCCTATAATTGGCAATTCCATTATCATGCAGATCGACGCCTCCCATATTTTTATTATAATCTGCTATAACCTGGGGCTGTGGCACATTCACCATTTTTTTTAGTTTTCTA
This sequence comes from Zeugodacus tau, assembly GCA_031772095.1. Classification (NCBI taxonomy): domain Eukaryota; kingdom Metazoa; phylum Arthropoda; class Insecta; order Diptera; family Tephritidae; genus Zeugodacus; species Zeugodacus tau. Next base: position 17,243,192 of record CM062652.1, on the reverse strand, counting down.
TCGTAATGTTTTGCTGTAATCAATGGTTCGATTTTGGCGTTGTTAGTAGCTACATTCACCACAGAATTGTCATTCCATCGAACTAATAGTACTTCATGTTCTTGGTCAAAGCCTATATCAAATGACCCTCTCTCTTTTTTCTGAAGAGTTTTCGTATTTATCATGGTTTTATTCATTGTTCTATTTTCTCGAATAGTACCAGTGCAAAATAGTCTCGTATCAAGTTAGCTATGCTATTAGCTCAACGTTCTAGAACCAACTGAGTAATAAAAACAAAACAGAACTACTCCTTGAATAGCGAGAACCCATTATTGACAATACATTTCTAACACGAATGGCAAGCTGAGTAACAATAACAACTGATTATTGTTACTCCCAACGTTGCGTATACGCAACATTTCCTAGAAATGTAAGATAAACAACACGGGTGGGTAGTTTTGTCCACCAAAAGGGTTTATATCACAAATAAGATATTGTTAAAGCTTTGTACAGTGTAAAAAGTAAAGCTTTATTAAAATTAATATTTTTTATGACTGGATGAATATACCGATCCCGAGATGACTCAATTAGCAGTTTTTGAATGATAAAAATAAAATGCATTTGTATTTGAAAAACCTTAAAAAAAAATTTTTATTTATCTGTTAGTACTTCTTTTTGAGACTGGCTTAGATTTCATAGATTTATTTCCTTATTTTAGAAATAAAAAAAAAAACAAATTTGAAATGTTGCGCTTGCGCAACGTTGGGTAGAGATGGGTTAAGTGTGTGAAATCTTCGACTGCATGATCCAATTCTATTGATGTTTTAATAGAGGAGTTAAGTACCACATTTTGAGATATCCAATCTTGAAAAATACCAATTTCACTTTTGTTGTTTAAAGTAGAATATCTCCGTTGTTTGACATTAATGAATGTGTTGTAGCTAACTATAATTGGCGAATGATCAGAACTTAGTTCTGCAGAACTAGCGACATCTAATAGCTGAGTTGGAATACCTTTATATACAACAAAATCTATCTATGCAAGCTTACAGTTACTTTTTCTGATTTGAGCTGTGCATGTGTTCACTCAGTAAGAGTTCTTAGCAGAGAGAAACTGGCAAATATCGTTTCGCGAAAAAAGTTATACAAAAGTTGTTATACAAAAATGGTTCAAAAACATAAAAATAATTGTTTTATTTTAAAACAAAGTGAACTATATAAATAAGTAAGGATAAGAGAGTTATTTACTAAAAAAATTTCATGAAAAAAGTGTTTAGTTTATTTATAATAATTTAATTTGTGCCTATAAGCAACATCACATAGCTAATGAACCAGGTAACATAGGACTTTGAAATTTTTATCACTTCATATTTGAGTTAAGACTAATATATATCTGTCCTAAAAAAGCTGTTAGCTCCGCCCATTTTAATTCGGGCATGAGAGGGTTAAACGATTTATATCTATGAAAGTTGTCTAATATTTTGTTAATCTTTTGAATAATTTTTATGATGCAAAAAAATAAATATCCGCACAATTATTGCATTTCTGACACCGCATGACATTTTGCTTAAGAAATCAGTCTCTTAAATTCATTTTTGAACAATTTTATTGGACAGTCCATAGTCCAAGTTTAATTGCCTTTAAAGGCGGACATACTAAAGACACTAACATCCATTTGATTAATAATTTAATTGTGGTACCAAACGTTTTTCGAAAGTGCTTCAATTTCAAAAAATCTTATATCACTTAATTAGAGCAATATAATTTTTAGTGAGAAGAAAGAAGTTTTTTTGCTTTGTTCATAATGTGATTTGGACTTAAATATTGATATAAATTGATTGAAAACCTTCATAACACCTATATACCCAATGATGTGATGATTTTCATACTACATGTTTGCTTCATATCACACATATTGCTTCGAGTACGAGATACTCTGATATTCTGTACCAGAAATTATTGATAGACGTTAATAATTTCTCCCAGAATGAAACTAATAGGTTAAGATTATTTTCTTTAGTCAGCTGAATTTGAGGAAAATATTTCCGATATAAAGTAAAGCACTTTGAGATTATATGTTTACTATTAGCCTAAAATAGTGTCAAACAGGGTACTGGTTACTTAAAAAGTACAAAAAATTAAACAATTTAGCTTGAGATTAAAACTCTGACAAGTATATACATACATGATGCCTATAAAATATTTCATCAACCACTAATAAACCAATATCAAAATTCCAAAACGCGCACATTAAATTGATTGCCCTTCACAGGCAGCAGAACTATGTTTGGCATTTCAATTACCTGATTATTAATTACTTGCGACTTTAAAGTAATTGATATTAATTGTGAAATATTTAACACAGCATGGAATTTTAATAGCAAAATTAGCAATTTATTAGCCAAACTTTTGCTACTCAACTGAACTGACGGCAGTGATATGCCTACACTTTGAACTAACTTTGAAACTTTACGACAAAACAACAAAAGCAAATGACGAAAATAAGAAGAAACACATTTTAGCGTGTCAAACTGCGGAGACATTTGGTAGTTGAAGTAAATTATGGAGTCAAAGGCAATCAATTGTCAAATGCAGCACGAGTTCAACAAAGTTTACAATTTGCTTTTATTATGCTTTTTCGTTTCACTTACTTTCGCTGTGAATAAATCTGCTTATCGACTTTTTTATTTATTTTTCTATTTTTTTCAATAAGAAACGCGAAAAGTTAATAAGAACACGAAGGACCGTACCTAATTAGCCAGCAAAACGAAATTTTGTATCAACTTATGAAGTATGAAAATTGGTTGGAGGGGCTTGTGGGGTAGCGCAAAAACCAATAAACCGTTAGAAAAAACGCAAACACCAAAAGCGTGAAAAATTTGCTGAAAGAATAGTAAAAGTTTACGCATTTCGTGCGTGTGGCTTTGCGGTTACGCAGGTGGCGTCGTGCTGCAGTGAAGCAGCGAGCACTCATACGCCATGGCGTGCGCGCAATTAAATGGCGTGAAAGCGTTGCGTATACACTTGAATGTCAGCGCGAAGCTCATATATCATATTACATATATACACCCATACACACATACATATACACATGCAACATTTGGTTAGTTTTTTTTTTTTTGTTGGTTTTTGCCGCATTTTTTATTAGCGCGCCAATCTTTATGACACTTGATGCGCCAAAAATGCGATAGCATGTGAATAGTGGCAGACGTATAATACTATTTTATGTGAACATATGAATAAATATCGCTACCAAAAACATATTAACACAGCTTTAAGTATATATGTATGAGTAGAAGAGTGTGCGCGAAATAATCTTAGCATATGTGTAGGCGCTGTTTATTATTGTTGCGCTTTGGCGAACAGCTGTGCCGATATTAAACAAACGCACGCATTTATATATGTATGTATGTATTAGCAATTTATAAAGAGAAACTTTAATGTAAGCGTGCAGCAACATCTGCTTGCCACGTGCGTCACCACAAAACTGTGGCAAAAAATACTATGAATTTGGTACCATTTTGGTGATTTTTATGCTTGCATGTGTGTTTTTGGTTATTATTTGTTTTAATTTGGTATTTATTAACAAATGTTTATTTTGTTTGCTTTCGTGCGTTTTTCGTCACACGCACGGCACGCCTACTACATACCTATATATGATACATATACAGATATACATATGTAGCTATATACTATATATCACAACTTTTGTGTATTTCTTTCACTTCTAGTGGTTCAGTCTTTCTTTACTTCGCATCCTTTATTACTGTTATTCAGCTCAAGGCCATGCATGCCATTGCCGTTGCAAAAAAAAAGCAAATAACTAATATTTTTGCACACCTTTAATATATATTTCATTTCTAATCGTATTTTACGTTTCAGTGTTGTTTATGTGACACGCTTTCCAACGCATACTTACATACATATGCATACTTATATAATATATGGTATACAGTATAAATGAAGTGTGCCAATATTTTTTATTAACAATGTCCTTCAAGGTGCGTGTTGCATATGCAGTAAAGTATATATAACCCAGAAAAATGTATATTTAAATAAATTTAAAACTAATATACAACACCTTCTTAACTAAATTTTAAATTTTCTCATGGAGTGGAAGAAAAACTAAACACTAAGTATTGCTCATGGTCCACACTCAAACTCAATTCGTATAGTAATTATAGTTTAAAAGAAGATAATTATACCACTATGAACAACATTAATTCTTCAATTTCTAGGTCAGAAATATAAATAGTCACACTCCGAATTTAATGAAAAGTTGGAGACAATTACCAAACTTTAACGTGAACGCATCAAATGCTTATTTTGTCAATCAATTTATTGTATTTTGAGATCAACTTCATAATTCTAATATCATATGGATGTCACATAACTATTTCGAATTCGATTCAAATGGTTCAATCGACATATGTCATATGATATTTGAATAAAACCAGGCAGTATCATGCTCATTGTTCTATTTACTATTTTCTATAATAACACAGCTACACAAAAAAAATAGTGAACCAATATGGCGGACACATTTTAAAAATTCACAATATTACATTAGCCATTTTGAATATTGAAAAACCGACACCGGAAGCATAATTAGCGACCCCGAGAATATCCGAGTAACAATTTTTTAAAGATGCCGATGAATATTTCAAAAAAGCGTCCACCATATTGGATCCGCCATTTTGGAATTGTGAAAAACTAACGTCGTAATCCATGACCCCGAAAACTCCCGAATAACGAGTTTCAAGTGAATCAGATGAATTTAAAGAAGCATTTATGTACTTGAGCTTCAAATTCAATAGCGATAACTCAACAAGCTTTACTAATAACTACTAACCCAAATTAAGGCAGTAGTCTGCTTTAGAAGCCGAAAAAAAGCGTTTTTATACTCTCGCAACAAAGTTGCTACGAGAGTATTATAGTTTTGTCCACATAACGGTTGGTTGTAAGTCCTAAAACTAAACGAGTTAGATATAGGGTTATATATATCAAAATGATCAGGATGACGAGAAAAGTTCAAATCCGGATGTCTGTCTGTCCGTCCGTCTGTCCGTCTGTCCGTCCGTCTGTCCGTCTGTCCGTCCGTCCCTGCAAGCTGTAACTTGAGTAAAAATTGAGATATCTTAATGAAACTTGGAACACGTGTTCCTTAGCACCACAAGAAGGTTAAGTTCGAAAATCAGCAAAATCGGACCACTGCCACGCCCACAAAATGGCGAAAACCGAAAAATTTAGTATGAAGGATTGTACTATGAAGAGGCATATTTGGATGCAATTTTTTTGGGGAAGTGGGCGTGGCCCCGCCCCCAAATAGGTTTTTTGTATATATCTCGCAAACCAATAGAGCTATATAAACCAAACTTTCTGCAGTCGTTTTTCTTAGCCATTTCCTTATACAGTCCAAAAATTACAAAAATCGGATAATAACCACGCCCCCCTCCCATACAAAGGTTAGGTTGAAAATTACTAAAAGTGGGTTAGCTCACTAACCGAAAACGTCAGAAACACTAAATTTCACATAGAAAATGGCAGATAGAAGCTACACTCAGAATTTTTTACAAAATGGAAAATGGGCGTGGCGTCGCCCACTTATGGGTCAAAAACCATACCTCAGGAACTACTCGACCGATTTCAATGAAACTTGGTTTGTAATAGTTTCCTTACATCTCAATGATATGTTGTGAAAATAGGCCAAATCGCTTCACAACCACGCCTACTTCCTATATACCAGAACTTTGAAGACAATCTGAATCGTTTACATTACAATATATAAAGTAAGCACTAGTGAAGATATCGGTGCAGAATTTTGCACAAATACTATGTTTATAGTGTGGCAGCCCCATTCTAAAAATCGCCGAAATCGGACCATAGATTTTTAAGGCCCCATATATCGAACATGAGGACCTCGGTGCTTCTAACCTAATATTATGGTTTCCCTCTTTCAATGGACTTTATACAATATATATGACGAATATGTGGGTCGAATTGTGTATTATATAATATTAATAAAGTCAAATAAATAAATTGCGAAAGTATAAAATGTTCGGTTACACCCGAACTTAGCCCTTCCTTACTTGTTTAGCAATTTTTTTGTTTAAAGGGAAGGAAATGATTGCGGTAAACGGAATTTTAAGACGATAGTGTACTATATTTAAGGCTTAAAAAACAATATTTATTATTAAAAAAAATTGAAATTTTTTCAAAGTTGTAAGTATTTTTCTGGAGCGCCTGGAGTCTGCACTTGTAAATCTGTGCCGGTGATGGAGGTCGTGCATCTGAAACAGTCGAACCAAATTTTTTTTTTTAATTTTTATAAGTTTCTTTTCTTTATGAACTAAACAAATAGCGAAGAAGTTATAAAATTCCAAATTTTTTCGAAGTTTGAAAAAAAAAAATAACTTTTTTTTTCAAGTTGCAAAACAAGTAGTTTAAATAATACTTTTGTCCAACTTCAACTACTTTTGTTTAGTTCAAATAGAAGATAATTTAATACTGAAGCTAGATCACTTTGGTTTTTTTCGATCGGACATATATTCTTTTTGCTACCGCCGGCACCGTTTTCTAACACTTGTGAAAATGAAAACTCGAGAAAACGCGCTTTAAAGGTCTGCCTTTGCATTCGCACCTGCTCGACGCTCGGCCACTAAAACTGCTATAGCTTCGAAAATATGTCGAATTGGCCTCTGGAATTTTAAAGACATATTCTTGGATAGTTTTGGAAGAGATTTAAAACAAAACAAAAAAATCTATTTTTTGAAGCCTGTAAAGCAGACTACTGCCTTAAACAATTCAGATCAGTATTGCTACAATCAGCAAATATTCGTAAATCCTAAGAAACATTTTTAAGATTCAAAGATAATGACTATCAAAAGACCATATAACGATAACGGACACCAGAAGAACGCACAAAAAATTGTAGTGGCCAAAGCAGTCACCACTTTAGAAAGGGAAAGATCAAGATCAAGAAGGATTGACAAACTCGAAGAAGACGAAAATGTTTTACATAGAAAATTTTAAAGAAATAAAATGGACCCAAATCATAATATAGAGGTTTCATGAAAGAATTCCAAAGTTTTTCTTTGTCAATATCCTCAATGTACTTGAAACCTCTTAACGTAGAATCATCCATGTAGCAGGTCAAAGCTAACAAGAAGATGTAGCACCATAGCTACCTCGCTTAATACAAAATACTCCAAAATATTACAAAATATTTTTAAATGAACACAGCTACTATACACTAAGCAACTTGTTGCGAAAAAATAATAAAATTATATTTTAATTTCAACTCCACAAATCTCAATCCGTGCACATAAAAATATTTCAACGATTTTTACCCTTACAACAAAATATATATAAAATGTATATCTTCAACATAAGCAACACTAGAAGTAAAAGCGGCAAATAAGTAATCTAGTACCGTTAAAAATAACAATAATAACCGCCTCAAGCGACCCAAGTCTTATTCAAACGATTTGTGCGCACCAGATGTGAGTTTATTTTTGTTTAAAGGATCACCATTGGTCGCACTTTTCTTATTATTTCCTTTTTCTGCCTTAAGTGGACTATTTGGAATGCAAGCTAACAAAAGGAATTCACAAAAGCTCAAAGCGGCGTTAAGTTAACTTGTAGCAGCTGCCGTTTGTGCTTTGTTGCCATGCGACGACTTAAAAGACGATTGTTGAAATCTTGAAACCAGGTATTTATAGATGGTATGTGCTAACAGCAAAAAAAAACAAATGTTTCCGCATAGAACATAGAAATCATGGTTGGTGCCAAAGGTAGCAAGCCAAGCGATTCAAAGGTAAGCAGTACTCAATGGTCATTGTTGTGTAAGAGTCAATTGGCAAATAATTGCAGAAAAGAGATCAACTTGTGTTTGTAACGGATTTTTGATAAAGCATAGATAAAAGGTAGCGAATTTCTTAGATAACATATTTTTTCAATTTTAATTGGGTTTTAGAAGGGTTAATGGAAAATTCATTGCATGTGGGGTTTTAAACTAGTGTGAGAGATATTGAATGCTTTGCAATCTTAATAGTCAGTGTTTTCTAGTGATTAATGTGCGGAAGTGAAGGTTATTATGATTTCGCTATGGCCGTTTCCAAAGTTGAAAGTTATATTAATATTATGTAGCATCTAAAAAATGCAAATGAACTATAATTGTTCGAAGTTCAGTTGCTTTTCTCCTATAATTTTGATATTTGTCTTGATTTTAACCGTCGAATTATTTTATCAGGAGCAGTATGTGACCAGCCTGTGACCCACTATATGATAGTATTGAACTTTATTCACTTGTGTATCTTAAATTATTTTGTTTACTAACATATTTCAGCATAAAATCGTTTTAAAAACTATCACATAAGCGACTTTTAGTTTTTAAGGCAACCCTCACGGTTGTCATGACGTATGAGTAACCTTGTGCATTGGTATGAAAAATCACAATAAATTTGCCAAAAAAATGTTTAATGTCTGGCAGAATTCAAATTAGAATTTTTAAATGTTTTAACCTTTAGAATAGCCAATTCTTAACTATCACATTGTATTGACTGTATACAGAATGAAATATTCCATGAATACAAATCAAACTAGAAATATATCTATTTTGCCTAATTAAGAGCAAAAGGGGTTTAAAAAGTAGTCAAGATAATAAGAAGTAAAATAAAAATAGTAGTTTTAAATAATATTTGCTACAAAAACAAAGAAAAAACATCACTCATTCTCCAAGAGACTGAATAGAAGTACGCCATTTATCGATAGACTCTCTAGAAGGCTATACCCATAGGCGGAATATATTCTTTTCTCCACCGTACCATTACCACAATGTAATGAAATCAATAAAAAAATGAAAAACAATTAAATAAAGAAGACAATTACAATTTTGCTCAAAAGTATTCATGCATTAAATTATTGAAAATTAGACGCCGCCATAAAAATAATTTTATCTACTATACTTGTAGCGTGCGATCAACAAACGGAGGAGTAGTGAAGAGAATTGCCTAAAAGCAAATTTCATGTGCTCATTGAGGCAATAAAAATTCATTAAATTCCATGAAGATATTAAAATTTGTGCAACGCATAATGACCACAAATTCCTGAAGGACAAATCGCCAAAGGACATTTAAAGATTTGAGATGAAGGAATTTAATAGAATTTATATTATATTCAAATGAAAATTTTAGTAGCTTTACTACAAGATTTTGTGCTTTAATTCAGTATATAAACATATATGCATGTAGATTTTAATACAATCTAAAATAATATTGAGACTTGATATTATTTACTGTCGCTTTTATATTAAATATCGATATAGAATATATAGGAGAGTAAATCGCTTATATAAATGTATATACAAATTTATATCTACCCCAATTACCGCGATCCCCATGAGTTGAAACAGCCCAAGACGTATCCGCTTTCACTACCCAAAACCGAAGGCATCACGCATTTCCTTGTGAATTCGAAATCACTCTTCTAGCAATTACAAAACCAAATACAAGCCTAAATATTTCCACATAAATACGCACAATTTTCTAGCTTCCTGCCGCTTTGCTTAGTTGCTTGCTACTTGCTGCGGTTGCCTTTATTGGTTGCTTTGTTGTGCGCCGCAGTAAAAATTTGCATATTCATCATTTTAATTGCTAGTACAATGTGAACATTTCGTACAACCGAATGTAATTTGCGGTGTGGCGCATTTCGATGCGAAGCCAACGGAGAAGTACCTTTGAAACTGCGCTGTTGTGCCTTTACCTTTATTGCTTGCTTTGCATTACTTTTTGCTTTGGTTTTGAATTACTTACTACGTTAATTGTGTTTTAAAGCTGATATGTTGCGAGACGTTTAATTCTGATGACATAGCTCAAAAGATGGTGGCTATTAATTTGGGGAAATATCGATAAGGAAATGTGTAGAAAATGTAACGAAAGTGAATTGGAGAATTTCATGCGGTCAATTTAATTTATTTTTTTTCAAGGAAAGGCAATGAAAACAAGAGAAAATAGTTGGTGAATGATGTGAAATGTCAAAAAAAAAAACGGTTACAAAAATGTTATTCAAAATATTGGCCGTCGCTAGCTACTACTTTTGACCATCTTTCTGGCAGCATGAGTATTTCGTGCAAATGTCGAGAATTCGGCTCAAAAAGTGACATTTTAAGTTTTGAGAATAAGTTTTGGATGCAAACAGATCTCTACAAATATTTTGTTGGGTTAATGTTGACACAAATGTCCAAGATCGATATAAAACGATATAATCGATTTAATCGACCAGTGCTTGACCCTAGAGACATCTATTGGAAAATGACGGAATCAAAGTTGTAGACCTAAGAGCTATCACAACAGAAGAATGACCTGAAGATATACATCGAAGATCTTCAGGAAGTGGTTGCACAGAAATAAAGCGGATTCTATGCGATCTATTTTTGTGTTTCGCATTAATGTGTTCCCTCATTTTACACCAACAGCATTACTCTCCTTCTTCACTATTTCCTGCACTACCATTATCTACAACTTTCTATCGCCCTCATGCGAGTGAGATAAGATATCCTATTTGAGCACAAATGATAAGCACAATCATCTACTTAGTCACAGTTATTTACATTTATGGATATGGGCGCATATGTAGGCATGTTTATTCATAGATAGTGTGCGTGTGTTCTAAGCATGCCTTTGAGCTAACAATGACTTTGGTGTGGGAAAAGTGCTGATAAAAAATAGTATACTTTGTTATTGTTATTTTTTTCGCCGCTAGGAGGGTACTGAAGGTAGAAATGACATATTTAAGTATATAATAAATGTGAAATGAGGACCGTTTTATTTGCCAACAAAAGTGTTACGCCTGATTTTGATATATAACGTGTTATATTCGTATGTCACAGTTTTCCCCAATTCTCTAATGAATCATCAAATAAAAATGTGTTTTTGTGAAAACATTTTCGTTCGTTATAAACCACATATTACCATAGGAAATTACTGGGTATAAATCTTAGAGAAATCTAGAAATTTAGAAAGATTTTTCTTGTATTACAATTTCTATTTATAATAGCAATATATTGTAAGTTTAAGGTAACTCAAATGTAAAAGCAGAAACATGGTTATAGCCTCTTCGCACAGGAGTTAATTGATCAATTAACCGATTCGATTAAAGCATTAATTTAGATCGATTTACCATACAAAAGAAAAATCTTATTTTACTATATTAATTTAAAATCGAGTTGAAACTGGAATGCAACTCTAAGGGTTGTCCACTTTGGAAATTTACTGTGTTTATTAAAAAATTAGCAATCAGCTGACGAAACTTACAAACTTCTTATGAACAAGAAAAAAATATGTGTCAGATATTCGCTAATCGAGTTGTGGGCTGTGCGAAAGGCGAAAACTGGTTTCTCAATTATAATTATAAGTAGCCGGCAGTGTAAAAGGAAAAAAAAGGTTTCTCAATAAAAATTTTGATTGATCAATAAATTTAGCTGTCTATAAATGCTATGAAATTAATTTGGCGGTGCGAAAAGGTGATTAGCGAGTTGAAGTAGGTACAAGAGAGTATGCAGATACCTCATTAAAATGGTATAATCGCTTTCTTCAGTGTTACCAACAAGTTTTATTTTACACATTTTAGACCAATTTTACTATTGTGAATGACTGCAATGTGAAATGATTGTCAAAGAGACAATGGGAATTAAAGTTTTTGATTATAGGAACTCATAGAGCTTTGAAAATAGTACTCTATGGGAAAAGAAGTATTTCTTCACTATAGATAGAAACGAAATTCAAATTATATAATAAAAGTTCTTCATTATTTAACATTAGTTTATTAATAATGGATACACTTATATAGTTTTTACTACAGCTATACTTTCCAAAAGAAGCAAAGATTCCTGAATGTACAATTTGATTTAAAGGGCTATACCAGTGTAACCCATGAAAAATTAGGTGATTTTCGAAAATTTGTTTAAAAGAAAATACAGGAACAAACAAGTTCAAAAAGATTATTGAAGTTAAATACATTTCCTATACAATGACCTACGATTTTGGAAATATATCAAAAACTGAGAAAATGGCGTAGTTCCGAAAGGTTTTTTTTAATGCCAAATTGATAATTTTCAACTAATCATAAAGATCATAGTCATTGTATAGTAAATATATTCAAGAATACGCAGTTTTTCAAATTTGAAGTCGATCGGTCAATATATAGTTGAGTTATGATGTCAGCAATTTTGAGAAATGCCATTCAAAAGCTTTTACGATATAAGTTACGATCGTACCGCTTTTACAGGATATTTTTGAAAGTATAAACTATCGAATAAGCAAAAAATAAAAAAAATCGATTTTTTGAAAATGTCACACTGGTACAGCCCGTTAAATAAACAATCGAAAAAAATGCCAATAACACTATAATCCCTGTCATTCTCTAATACAAAACCCCACCACTTATATATTTTCTTGGCAATTAAGTCTGTCTTTAATGCCTCACGGCCACATTAAAAGCTTCATTTACTTTAATCGGCCGGAAAATTCGCATTTTCTATAATAGTTATGGTATTTCAGCAGCATTGTTATGGCCAACAAGTACGGGCGCAACGCTCATTTATTAAAGCCAAAGCAACGCTGTTATCCACACTTTAAGTGGTTGTTATTGTGCTTGAAACACAGCCAGCATGCCACCGCCTTTGCAATCATATTCGCATATGCGCTGATGGTATTTTAATTTTTTCCGCCTGAATGTTGTGTATTTTTTCCCATAGCCATTCTATGCTTTTTGTGTTTTTATTGTTTTTGTTTTTGTTGTGGCATGTTTTCATTGTTTGCAGAGGCAACAACACGGAGATAAAGAAAACATTGCTGACATACTTTTGGTGCCCACACCATGGCTGGCATGCATGGCGCGGCATCCCAAGATTCGTTGCTTTGTCCTATTTTCTTATTATGAAATTGTTATAGCACACAGCACAGCAGATACCTTGGCGTTATTGGGCCTCACACTGATTGTGGCGCTTTTTAGTATTATTGAGGTATTTAGGTAATTCAGCTTCATATTTCTGATAAGCATTCGATATTTTCAATTTTGTGAAATTAATTTGAAGCGCTCTGGAAGAATTTAAATAATTTTCGTTTCCTGCGGCTGTGAGAAATTATATTTTTGTGTATAAAAATATATGGGGTGGCTTCGAATGTTTTCGAAACAAGTTTGAACAAGTAAGGAAGGGCTAAGTTCGGGTGTAACCGAACATTTTATACTCTCGCAATTTATTTATTTAACTTCATTTATATTATATAATACACAATTTGACCCACATATTTTTCATATATATTGTATAAAGTCCATTGAAAGTTGGAAACCATAATATTAGGTTAGAAGCACCGAGGTCCTCGTGTTCGATATATGGGGCCTTAAAAACCTATGGTACGATTTCGGCAATTTTTGAATGGGGCTGCCACACTATTAACATAGTATTTGTGCAAAGTTCTGCACCGATATCTTCACTAGTGTTTACTTTATATATTGTAAAGTAAACGATTCAGATCGTCTTCAAAGTTCTGGTATATAGGAAGTAGGCGTGGTTGTGAAGCGATTTGGCCTATTTTCACAACATATCATTGGGATATAAGGAAACTATTACAAACCAAGTTTCATTGAAATCGGTCGAGTAGTTCCTGAGATATGGTTTTTGACCCATAAGTGGGCGACGCCACGCCCATTTTCCATTTTGTAAAAAAATCTGAGTGCAGCTTCATTCTGCCATTTCTTATGTGAAATTTAGTGTTTCTGACGTTTTTCGTTAGTGAGTTAACCCACTTTTAGTAATTTTCAACCTAACTTTTGTATGGGAGGTGGGCGTGGTTATGATCCAATTTCTTTAATTTTTGGACTGTATAAGGAAGTGGCTTAAAAAAACGACTGCAGAAAGTTTGGTTTATATAGCTCTATTGGCTTGCGAGATATGTACAAAAAACTTAGTAGGGGGCGGGGCCACGCCCACTCCCCCAAAAAAAATTACATCCAGATATGCCCCTTCATAGTGCGATCCTTCATACCAAATTTTATTTCCATAGCTTTATTTATGGCTTAGTTATGGCACTTTATGTGTTTTCGGTTTTCGCCATTTTGTGGGCGTGGCAGTGGTCCGATTTTGCTCATTTTCGAAAGCAACCTTCCTATGGTGCCAAGAAATAAGTGTGCCAAGTTTCATCAAGATATCTTAATTTTTACTCAAGTTACAGCTTGCACAGACGAACGGACGGACGGACGGACGGACGGACAGACAGACATTCGGATTTGAACTCCACTCTTCACCCTGATCACTTTGGTATATATAACCCTATATCTAACTCGTTTAGTTTTGGGTGTTACAAACAACCGTTATGTGAACAAAACTATAATACTCTCTAGCAACTTTGTTGTTGCGAGAGTATAAAAATAGTAGGTTGTCAAATACCTCCCTTCCCCTTTTTTGCTCTTTATTCAATGCTTTATAAAAGGTGTTACAGTGATCGGATTCAGTTCAAACATGCGCTGTTTCGTTCGATAATCAGTTTTTATATAGACGGGAACTTCATAATACCTCGTAGAAGCCCCCCTCCTTATTTGCGAAGAACTCGGACAGCCACTCTTCACAAGTCTCTTTTGAGTTCAACTTTACACCACCAAGGGCATTGGCTATGGACAGGAACAGATGGTAATCACTTGGCGCTATGACCGGGCTATACGGTGGATGCGATAAAACCTCCCATCCGAGCACCCGTAGCTTCTAACGAGCCATCAACGAAGTGTGTGGTCGGACGTTGTCCTGGTGGAACACTACACCCTTCCTGTTGGTCAATTCTGCACGCTACTTTTCGATCGCCTGCTTCAAGTGGACCAGTTGTTCGCAGTAGATGGTAGAATTAAGCGTATGGGACTTCGACCACGACCGTTAATGCTTGATTTTGTCCATTTTATATTTTTCGTCGCCAGTCACCATCCGCTTCAAAAATGGGCCGAGTTCGTTCCATTTCAGCAGCATCTCGCAAGCGTTGATTCGGTCCAGAAGGTTGGTTTTTTTGCGTCAAATCATGCAGCACTCAAAAATCAAGCTTCCAGCCTTCTGCAGATGGTTTAAAACGATTTGGTGACTAACTCCCATCTCCTGAGCGATGTCACGAGATGCCGCAGGCCGGTCTAACTCGATGTTTTCGAGTTAATCTCGAAAGTAATACCAATATAAACCGACTAAAAATATATCCTTAGTTTTTCTGGATGCGAAATCACATATTTCCTGAATATATAATGCAATTTGTTTCCACTCCAAATGTAAACTTTTCTGTATTGCCATATCATACATATGATAAACAACTACACAACTATATATTTATAAAATTTCATATATGGTATGTTGGCTCTTCTAAAGTACGCCTTCAAACTAGATCTGCTAATTTGTAGTGTATTTAAAAAGTTATTGAATTACTTGCGTCACTAATGTGATTACGAATACGAATACTATGCAGTTCAGCAAAGTTCGCAAACTTTCAACAACTTTACTCATGAACACGCAAAAAGAACAACGCTCACATACAAACACAAGCACACACTTTGCTACCAACAAAGTTGGAGGAGGAAAGCAAATTATTTGGGGTGCAAAGTGTAATGAATAACATGAAGAGTTGCAGCCATAAATCATTGCAGACAACATATGCGCCTTATGTACTTATAGTAAACCGGGAATAAATATAAAAATAAAGTGTAGATATATAAGTAATTTATGTATTTCCGCTCATTAATGTCAATTCTGCAAACTCACACTAAACTTATAATGAGTTATTTCAGAAATACGAAAGGAATTATTACAACACTTACATATGTTTATATATTATATATATAAATACAATATGATATATATATATATATATATATGTAGGTATATAAAAAATCGTAATGTCAAATATGCTTTTCTCTATAGCCTATTCTTGAGAATATTCGCCTTAGCCAAGTATTTAATGTAATGTGACAGCAAAGTTATCAGCAGTCGGCTTGTTTTGGGGACATGCGATACACTCTACGTGTCAAGCGACTCACACTTAAGACCATGATATTGGTATAAGCTATTTATTTACTAGCTAGCGGCATTCATTGAAAGAGATATCGCTTTAATTGCTACATTTTTTTATTTATTTCTCGCAGATTATTTACCGTTAAGTGCTATTAAAGCGCTATTGCCTTACGGCAAAAACGAATTCTCGAGGATTTTGTTTCGGAATAAATAACAAAAGAAGAGTAAACCAGCCATATTGATTGTTACGAGGATTTATTCAACTATTCAAATAACATGAACTAGGGATGTCCTTACAGAAAAAAGTGTAAATCTCTATCTCTATCTCTACCTCTATCTATATATATCTCTATCTCTATCTCTATCTCTATCTCTATCTCTATCTCCACCTCCATTTCTATCTCTCTCTCTATCTACGTATATCTCTATCTCTATCTACATATATCCCTATCTCTATCTCCATCTCCACCTCCATTTCTATCACTAACTCTAACTTTAACTATCCCTATTCCTATCTCTATATCTATCTCCATACCTAACTCCACATATTTCTATCTCTGTATATAACTCTATCTCTATCTCCATGAAAATTACCTTTCAATAATTGGAAATCGTACTTTCTTGTATTTTAAACAATATTAAAAAACTTCTAATTGAGTCATTTAATTAATTGAGTAATAAAAAATATTTTATCAAAATTCTAATTTTAATCTTTTATCACAAGTTTATCGATTTCAGTAAAACTATATTGTATTTTATTCGATTATATGTGAAAAATATTTTCACCCTTTTAATCAAATAAACACTACGAAATCACCAATTGTTCATAGTAGTTCTAATTCAAAAATCCCAATGAATATGAGTCATGTATATAAATGTAAATATACTTAAATACATATTTACAAAAATCACTATTAATTTCATAAGAATAAAGTAGATTGAATCCTAATCGATTAATTGTGCACCAGGTGTGCTAATATTTGCACACGGTTATCACTTAATCTATTTAATTAAAATAGTAAACTATAAATGCAAAAACCAATGAACACTAAAATTATATATACATACATATTTACAAAGAGGTGGCATAAAACTGCATTTCAACACAGCTATAAGTATATGCACACAACGGTGCTAAACTAAAGCTCATCAAAAATGAAATGTGTTTGCTTTGCATTTAGTTTTCCTCAGACGTCATAACACTCGCCGACACTGCTGCTATCGAATCGTTTTTTTTTTGTTTTTGTTTGAATCAACTAAACCAATGTGAAGCCGCAATGCAAGTTAGGGGCTTTTTATATTTATTGCGCCATCGCGATAATGACTCGTAATCGCATAAATTAAATAAGCCAGACCAGACCATAGCGGCCGAAGTGACTTCATTTGCTATACAAACATATAGAGATATGTATGTATGAATGGATGTGTGTAACAACGCACATATGAAGCTGTCATAATGCTCATATATCCCCATAAAGTGTGCATAATAAAAATCGGTCGGTTATTATGCTCTGAAGGATATTTACGTTGAAGTCATAAAAAACGTGTATGGACTGCAGAAAATTGCACAGGTGTGTTTTTTATGATAAAATAGAGTGCTTGCTTCGAATGAAGATTAGCTTTCGATCTAAATTGAAGCTAATCGCCACAATTTTCATTTTTATTCAAACAACTGCAATATGAAAATCTTCTTTGAAGACTCTGTTAAGTGTATATATCTACTCATTTCATTCTTGAAGCATTCTCTCTAAAGCAAAAAGGCAATTGTCTTTAATGAAATATGTCTTAGTGAAATTCTTTTCTAATAAATAGCCATGAGAGGCATATTTCTTCTCCTTTATTTTTCAAAAGCTTCCTACAGGTATGCAACCTATGCTATCAAACCAACGACAACATTCTTCTCTCTTCTATCTTTTTCTGGCTATAATCAAACAATGCATAAAATATTTATTTTGTTGCCAACTTTCATCAATATATACCTTTATCAATACATAAATATATACAATAAATTTCTAACAAGCATACCAATGAAATATTCAAAGCTCAAATTCCAACATTTCCACATGCCACACAAGAAAAGCTGTGCACAAGCCGGCTTAGGAAGAACTTACGAAGGACTTTTGGAATTGAGCCAATAAATGTAAGTGCGCTCTTTGAAATAAAGGTACATTTTTTGTTGGAATGTATAATTGCCTGTATATCCTTGCTATAAACAATACAGATACATATACCTCTTTACAAATGAGCCCACAAAGAAATATGCCATTTAAATTCCTGAATTAAGACATATTTGTTGCAATTCTTACCAATGGACAAGGAAACCTACATAACTAAATGATTTACCAAGATTAATCGGTGTTTGTATGTATTTTTGTGCATAACTATTCATTTGCAATTTTCAGAATTATTTTTTTCATACCATTAACTCATGATAGAACATACAAATACTGATGTGTATGTAACAAATTGTTGAAAAAGTTATAATTGCAGGCTAAAGAATGTGAAAACTTGTGACAATGAAAACAATTTCAAAGGCTTTCAGCATACATATGTATTTGAATATGTAGTAACATAATAAGGATATGTTCAAAAAATAACGGGAATTTTACAATTTTCAATTGTCCCAAAGTAACAATTTTTATTATTTTGATATACATCGCCCTGAAGTTCGATAAAACTTTCAGCTATATTTATTGATTTGCTCTGTCTGTAACAACCGCTATGTTAGCAATGTGTTTTTATAAGCTTCGCGATTTTCGTTTGTTAAAAGCCCACACTTCGTTGCTTGTTCGTGAATTCTTGGTCAAAAACAATAATGTAACGATGCACCAACCACAATACATGCCAGACATGACTGCGTCTGACTTTTTCCTATTTCCAAAAATAAAGAGAACCTTAAAGGTCCGTCGTTTTACAGACATGCGAGAAATCGCTGAAAGAGTCTATCCCAAAAAATAGAGTTTGAAAAGTGTTTCAATAATTGGAAGAATAACATAATAATAAATAGGGATTCTTTTAAAGGCGACAACATTAATGTAGACGAATGAATAAATATATTTTTCAAATTAAATTCCCGGTTATTTTTGAGCACAAGATATGTGTCATAAAAGGTTCAAACTAATACATGTTAGTACAGTTTTGACGAAAATAAAATGATAATATTAAATTGAAAAAAATAAAAAATAACAGAACTTACTAAGCTTTCATAAAAAATTAAAAAAAACAATATATAATATATATGGTGAAAAATTTATAATTTAATTTTTTAAAATTTATTAAAATTAGGAAAGCTAAAATTAAAATTTACTTATTTTTTAATTTATCAATTTGATAAATAAATCTGGCCATTAAATAATCTTTAAATTTCTTATAATGGGGAAATTTTAAAATCTAGGATTATATTTTAAAATATTCAAGTTCTCAGACCAACATGGGAGTTATCATAGTATGTACTTATAGATTCTACATGCCCCAAATTCTAATAACTTACTAAATATCAAAAAAATTGCATTAGTTACTAAGAAAATTATTGATAAATTGAAATCAATGTGCTATCTTCTTTACAAAGAAATTAAGGGGCTATACCATTGTAATCTATGAAAAAATAGGCGATTTTGGTGAATTTTTTTAAAAGAAAGTACTCGATCGATGGATTGAAATTTTTTGCACATAATAAGATATATTTTCAGATACGTTTCAATTTTTTTTTCTTCACAAAAATATTGAAAAATAACGAAGTTATAAGCTATCTTCGGCGGTGCCAAAAAAAAGTTCCCTAACAGCTTATATGATTCCGGCCGAATGTGTTGCAGAAGCAAAAAATTTTAAAAGGATATTAAAGTTGAAGATATTTCCTATACAATGACCTACGATTTTTGAAAAATATCAAAGATAGACAAAATGGCGTAGTTCTGAAAAAAAATCGTTTCTTAGGTAAAAAAAATAGTCTTTATCTATTAGTCGTAGGTCATATATATTCAAGGATACTCAGTTTAAATTTGAAGTCGATCGGTCAATGTATCGTCAAATTTTGATGTCAGCAATTTCGATAAATGTAGTTACGCGTATAAAGTTTCGACTATAGCTGCTTATATCCGCGGGCGGTCGCTCTTTAGAACGCTACCATTCAAAAACTATTCAAGATACCGCTTTCACATGAATTTTTGAAATGTCACATTGGTAAGTGTGCTAAAATTTTTCTCAACAGTGTCAATCTCTTTGATTCAGCAAGGATTCTAAATGATTAATGTGCACTCCTACAATTTAACAAGCGCACACATACTATAAAAGCTTGTAAAATATTATTTATTTATGTGAAAAATGCACCTGTTGTTGTTAAGCCATTACGCAGTAATTTACTTTCTTTATTCTCGTTAAAATCATTTCAATTGTTTGACCATGAATGCACATACATACAAATATATAAATACAGATATGTATATAATATTTAATAGTTTTTCCATAGGATTTTCATTTTAGACTTAGCTAAATGTGTAATAGATATGTGTGAAAAATTATAAAATCGTTGAATTCATTTCTCAAAAAAAAAATAAAGAATTGTAAAGAAACAAGAATTCGAAGAACATCTTTAACAGTAATAATTGTTTCAAAAGCTGTTAGATTTATATTTTCTAATTATTAAAATGATTGTGCAGTAGTCGTTTTATCAAAATCAAGGCTTTCTAAGAAACACGTTATACATTCTAATTGGTTTACCGGGTATATTAATATATAGTATGTTTAATTAACATCGAATGTATCATAAAATCCACCGGAGGAGGAAATGTAGCGATTAAAATTTTATTAAACAATAAGATTAATATTAAAATAACAGAAGAGTAGTAACTTTATTGACGGAGCTGTAGTAACGCACTTCACAAACATTTTCAGAATATAAAGCCACAGGTAACCACCTTAATGGATCCCATATCATTAAAATTAAAAGCATAAACCTTTTCAGAGAAGAAATTACAGGTATTTTTGGCGCACAGAACTAGGAAATGCAGAATTACTAGACCGCTTCCAAGTGAATGGGCACAAATCAAGACAGGACAATTTTCTAGAAGAAATGTCTGTTTAACAGCTATTTGAAAATAATATAACTTCACTATAATGGTTTAAAAGCTCGCCACTGAGTATATATTGTTGACTAAAGGGATACAAAATTTCACAACAAAACCACCCTAGTAATGGCATACTAATTAAGGGGGTCATTCCATGTGATGAGCTCAAATTTTTTTTTATCATATCACTGTTTTTTTAACATGCCTAGAATACGGTAGTAAAGTGCTTTTTAGAAATGCAAAGTTGTTTTAAAGATACAGCAGTTAGAAGAAGGAGCTGTTCGAAGCGCTAAGTTGGCATTTGAAATATCTATTAAAAGTCCAATTTTTAGTATATTCACTTGGTCGTAGTGCGTTCCATGCATTTAAGATTACAGATTAAAACGCCGCTAATTTTTTGTTTCCGATAATCCAATCAGCTGGAATCGTAGAAGAAGTACGAACCCATTTTTTCGAGGCGAGGGTGTTCAGAACGCTGCAACTCATGTTATACATAATATTTTTAGCTTAAAATTAAAAATAACAAGTAAGGAAGGGCTAAGTTCGGGTGTAACCGAACATTTTATACTCTCGCAATTTATTTATTTAACTTTATTTATATTATATAATACACAATTTGACCCACATATTCGTCATATATATTGTATAAAGTCCATTGAAAGTTGGAAACCATAATATTAGGTTAGAAGCACCGAGGTCCTCGTGTTCGATATATGGGGCCTTAAAAACCTATGGTCCGATTTCGGCGATTTTTAGAATAGAGCTGCCACACTATTAACATAGTATTTTGTGCAAAGTTCTGCACCGATATCTTCACTAGTGCTTACTTTATATATTGTAAAGTAAACGATTCAGATTGTCTTCAAAGTTCTGGTATATAGGAAGTAGGCGTGGTTGTGAAGCGATTTGGTCTATTTTCACAACATATCATTGGGATGGAAGGAAACTATTACAAACCAAGTTTCATTGAAATCGGTCGAGTAGTTCCTGAGATATGGTTTTTGACCCATAAGTGGGCGACGCCACGCCCATTTTCCATTTTGTAAAAAAATCTGAGTGCAGCTTCCATCTGCCATTTCTTATGTGAAATTTAGAGTTTCTGACGTTTTTCGTTAATGAGTTAACCCACTTTTAGTAATTTTCAACCTAACTTTTGTATGGGAGGTGGGCGTGGTTATGATCCGATTTCTTTCATTTTTGGACTGTATTAGGAAGTGGCTAAAAAAAATAAAAAAACGACTGCAGAAAGTTTGGTGTATATAGCTCTATTGGTTTGCGAGATATATATTAAAAACTTAGTAGGGGCGGGGCCACGCCCACTTCCCCAAAAAAAATACATCCAAATATGCCTCTTAATAGTACGATCCTTCATACCAAACTTTATTTCCATTGCTTTATTTATGGCTTAGTTATGGCACTTAATGTGTTTTCGGTTTTCGCCATTTTGTGGGCGTGACAGTGGTCCGATTTTGTTCATTTTTGAAAGCAATTTTCCTATGGTGCCTAGACTGGATTTCAACCTAGTTAATGGTCAAAGAAACGTAGATAATATTCCCCAAATAATTATTGAAATTTGGTGACTTGGAAAATTTGGCCAAATATATGTAAATGCCGTTCCGATTACATAAAAACGATTTTCGTGGGAACCGACTCATATTTGATAAATTTTCAGCAAAAAGAAATTGATGCAAAAAAATATTTCAACTTCTTCTACAGTCTCCAATTTTCGTGTCACTATTAAATTTCTAATAAGTAACAGTAAAAAGAGAGTATGGCAGCCATACAGCTTATTGCTTTGCTGTTTTTCTAGAACGTTGCTTCATTATATCTTATCGTGCTTGCAAAAAAAAGTTTCTAATTACAGAACTTCGTAAAAGCTGTTTGCAAACAACAAAACGCTAAGCTAAGAAATTGGAAAAATTGATGCGAGAGAGACAAAAATGAATAAAAAATTTCGTTAGATGAAATTTGCATGAGAAACTTGAATAAATAAATTTTATTGGAAAACTTTCATTTTAATATGTCTATTATACTTGCTAGTGAACTTTTCCGTTAGTCAAAAAAAAATAGTAAACAATTATGGTGACTACAAAATATATTTTCTATTGATTTTTATTAGCTTTTGCCTCCCTAAAGACAATTAAATGAAACTCATCATAAAAATACGCTAACCGTTTTATTAGCATAACCTCGCAAGGCTTCGTTCATCCTCATTCCATAGAGAAAAAAAACTCATTTCATTTATCTACATACATATAAAATATAAAACAATTTTCACTGCGATTTTCACACCTTTTTATAAATATTGCCTTGCATTAAACGTCTCGCTTTGGCGCTTTAGGATATTTAAATACAACAACAACAGTGGCAATAAAATTATTTCCAGCAAACTGACCTTCAGGCGACTAAAGCTGAATTTTGCTGAATTTTGTGTTGGAAATGAAATGTAGGAAGCGCTAGTAAACAATTTTATTGCCCGTTTTATGCTGCCATGCGTTTTACTATGCTCAAAGGTATGCGTGATAATTATACGCCGAAAAGCAAGCCGGCGGGGCAACTACACTACATGTAGGTATATAACGGTAAAGGACGACGACAGTAAAGGCGTGTGTAATATAAATCTAAATTTTCTTACTTAACCTTTTATTTCACTCTACGCAGACACATGCAAACACACTCATATATTATATAACAGTTAAATGTGTTTACCTTCTTGTTTGTTTTGTTGTTGTTGTTGTAGATGTTGTCTGTTGCAACAAATGAGCTGTAAATTAAAAGCTAAAACGCCGCTCTGCGACTTGTAACAATTTAGGTACAACCAATGAACAGTGAACGCCCACCCACTCACATACAGACATACATATACATTTAATATACCCTGCCAGCCAGGCCTAACCACTTTCCCCTCATGTTTCTTCAATTACTAACACCAACGCACACGTTTGGGTTGTTTTGTTTTTGTATTCGTACGTGTGAGGGGAATAGTGGTTAAAAAACTCACAAGCAGCTATGCTGGCCTATGACAAACTCACCACTTTTTTTACCACTTTTGTGGGTTTAAAAAACTTCGGTTTAACCAGCTTTTTCACCACCTTTGGCTGGCAGGGTATATGTATGTACATATCTAGTATCTCTTATTGCGCAACAGCGAATTTGTGTCTGAGATCTGCCTGTACTGTTTTGGTAGATGTTGTAGCCCATAAAGGTCGTTTTTATATTTTATTCATATCCATTCTTTTAACTGTCATTAATTTTACCCACATAAATGAAATCGAATGACCTTACATAAATTCTATATAATACATATATCTATAACTATATAGAGAGATATATATGTATTGGGAGAAGCAGCATCTTTAATTCAACATAATAAATCTCGCATAAGAAGTATGTCCGAGTGCTGGTCTGTCATTGACAGCACCGACAGGTCAAGTGGCCGCCAATCGACCGTCAATGATTCAGCTCGAGAATATAATTCTTCATAAGCGTTTAAATCACCTACAATAGCAGCAGCATTCAATAGATTTGTTGCCTTAAGACGTGCAAAATACATGTTTATCTAATGTTTAACACATACAAGGTAAGTAACTCATATAAATATACATATATGTATATGCGTCTCTTGTCAGCGCCATCGATCAGCAAGTAAGAGTAAATTGCTTTGCGCGCCATTACGTCGATTTAACTGACGGTATGTGTCAGTGTATGGCAGCCATATGCTAGCATTTATTACATAAACACACACATGCTTGTAACCTATGAAGAAGAGTAAAAAATCTTGCTTATTTTCATTCAACAAGCTAAATGAAGCTGTCAACAGCAGATGCGTACTTTCGACGTATAAAAATGCTATGCTGTTGTTGTTTTACCCTAATATTTGTAGTTGTTTGATTTTTTGCTTTGTTGACAAGACAGCTCATACAACGAATAAAACACAAAATTTAAAGCATTTTTATGCATGCTTTAGATTAATTGTATTTTTAACGGTATTTATATTATAGCAACATGTTACACAGACTTTAATCATTTTATGCAACTAATAGACAAACAGAAGTATTTTAAACTCTTTAATTGGTTTAATTTATAAATCTCACAAACAACTAAGGTTATATAAATCCAAATATGTAGGAACATTTCAAATTGCCTTTTCATTTTGAATCGGTTAAAAACTATCCCAATTTCTTAAAATACAGTAATATTTGAAACTACTTAATAGCCTTTTCACACAGCCAAATTAATTGACCACTTTTAATTGAGAAACAAGCTTCTGTCCTTCACACTGCCGGTCATACAGTCCATTTTGCGAAACTTCGATTTATGAGCACACGAATCAACACGAGATTGCGAAAAGAATTTACGAATTTATAAGTCGAAGGTTTTCCAAAGAAAATCAAAGATGCGTCTCTGTCCATATATTCATCCACAGCATCCAACTAGGAAAAAAAATTTAAAACTCCTCCATTGTGACGTCATTTCCGGTGACACCTCGGAAAAAAAGAGCGTTCGCGTTGTCAGCATAGCTCCTGATAGGATCATTTAAATTAAAAAACAAAAAAGAAATAAGTGTTTTTGGTAAGACAATAAACTCGTGCTTGAACGAAGGTTAGACAAAAAAAGTAAAAATTGGAATTTTGGCAGCATTTTCTAAAACAATACAAATTGTGGTCCAATTTCCTTGACATTTTTTTTTATAGTTATAATTGAAAAAAATCCTTCGTCCAAACACGAGTAAATTATATCTCGAACACCTGTGCAAAATTTCATCAAGATTGAGTAGTTTTCGGTTGAGAAGTTTTCGAGAACATTTGACAACCAAAGTTGAAAACACGGTTCCGAGAAAAATGCTTTTAAAGTTTTCCGTAACAATAATGCCTGACTTTGAGCACACACCTTCCAAAGGCTGTATCTCCGAAACTATTATTTGGATAATATTCTAGAGATGTTATAGTAATTAATTAGCAAAAAAATCGATTTTTTGAAACGACAAAACCCGTGTAACCCCTTAAGGAATTATATTTAAAATTTACGGTTACAAATGTCGATGAGCCTCAGCCGCACTTTTCTTGGAATTAAAAAAGAAAAGCAAAATTCCCCGCAAATGTCGAGACTTCTGCTCCAAAAGTGACATTTTCAGTTGAGAATAAGTTTGGGATGCAAACAGATCTCTGCAAATATTTTGTTGGATTAATGTTGACACAAATGTCCATGATCGATATAGAAAAAAAAAATCGATTTTTCGACCAGTACAGCAAACAGAGAAGACCACATGAACATGATTTTACAAGTTATCTGTGCGATATTTTACAGGCACCGACTTCCCTAATCAGTCCTATAGATAATCTGTTGTAGTCTGTATAAATGAATTTTAGATTTTAGTGATGTGGAGAGCGCTGAGTATATTATTTACACCTACGGAATGATTAGATACAATAAATATATATTTTTTTTTTCACAAAAAGAAAGGCATAAAATCAAATGAAATTATTCAGTGATTTTCTTTACAAAATTCTTCCATTTTTCCGGCATATTTTCTAAAGTAGTAAATATTTTTTTAAATCTCCTTAAACAACGCTCATTTCAAATTAAACTGAAATTGAATTTTATTACATTTACTATATTATACTCAGAAATTTTCAATCATAGCTCTAAAACTTTTTCAACAAAGTAATTCAGCGAAATCATAATAACGACAGCGAGTATGACAAAGTAAGTGTGCTTACGAGTAGCGCTGACCTCCTTTGTTTTGCCAACGCTTAATAGTTTGTAGTTTATGGAAATGCCAGTATATTCACGTTGATTGGCTGTTGTTACAAAAGTATATTGCTACTTGTGCGCTTTTTCCCCAGCATTACTAATGTACCCTCATCAACATTTTGCGAAAGCGATTCAGCAAGGAATTTGAAAAAAAAAATGAAAACGAACTGGCGCACTGCAGCTTTTGAGGTTAAGTACAACTTTTGCCACAATCATTGACCCTGTCCTGGTTTTATATCAACAAATAGCTACTCTGATGAGCACAGCGCGAAAGCAGACAAAATTTATTGAGTGCAACAAGTGCGAGTGTTGATATGTGTACATTGTTGCGGACAATATACTCGCGATGAAATTGTAACATAAAACAATGCAACATATAATCCATTGCGCTAAAAGCCGAGCAATTTAATTAAATCGCTCAAGTAAACCAACAAAAACCGAAAGCGTGAAGTCAGAATACAATGAAATTTATTGACTCTACGAAAAACTGTGCATACTTTTCAGCGCGTATGCTTAACTTAATAGCTTCACCATGGCATACATGCAGGCGCATTACATAAATAGTTGAAATAAATGAGGGAAAAAAACATTTAATGCGCTTCATACAACAGTTCAGCTCTTTATACTCCAACACGGACCACTTAATAAGAATGCTGATACTTTTTTTGTTGATTATATTAACGGTGTAAATTCTCATTATTTCTTTTTAATAACCTAGCAGCTCATCGCAACTTAATATTCGCTGACCGCTGCGCTTATTACATCGGGTTTATTGCATGAGCTTTTGCTGTGGCATAAATATGAAATTAACGGGTTAAAATGAGAAAAAATAAAATTAATCATATTATTACAGTTATTGCATGCTCATCAATTGCTTGTTTATGCTGGCGTATTAAATTTGCCACAAGCTGGGTAAATGGATGCCTGCCTGTCCGCCCGCCAGTGGCGGCTTTATAAATATTTTATTATCAGCCACTTTATGCACTTAATCAAGTGCTTCAACAATTCATCTCACAAAACTACCATTTATTATGTGCCGCAAAAAATACAAAAATAAAAAAAAAACACTGAAACAATAACCGTAAACACGGCAATCACCATCATATATTTATTATTCATATCTTTCATGCACACAACAAAATTTTCATATGAAATTAATGTATGCGATGAGTAGGCTTGTGTGTAAATATCGGTTATATGAGATTACTTAAATTTATTGGTTAAATTAAGAATACTCAATTTCATTAATAATAGGTTTTTATAAGGTATAGAAGTAGTAGTAAGAACTGTAGGCAAGTAAACTCTGATATATATATACTAAAGCGAAGAGATATTTTGTTGAAACTTTGTATATATAACCCTTATGAAGACAGCATGGACAGAATAGAACATTTCATTTCACCAATTCGTACTAAAGTGCGAAAAGCTGCGAAACCCGCCCACATCCCAAATGACTCTAATATTTTATTCTACTAATAGAGAGCTCTCTAAAATTTAGCTCAATACGCGTTCTAGTTAAGTGAAATATATTATTAAAATTGCAGATTAATATGTATATAAGACTAAAAACGTTAACAAAAGCATTTTCAAATCTTCAAAATTATATTAACGTTTTGTTTTGAAAAATCTTTTAATACAGGGCGTAAATGACGGAGTCCGAACACGCCTACATTTCATTGTATGTTAGTTTTAACCATGGTTACATGGGTTTCGTGGGTTCAAAAAATAATTTTTTTGGTTTTTGGCTTATTAATTTCCACAACATCTAAAGAGTATTATTCTAAATTTTTAATCATTTCGATCCGAATAATAGTTTCGGAGATACAGCCTTTGGAAGGTGTGCACTCCAAGTCAGGTATTATTGTTACCCAGAACTTTAAACGATTTTTTTTTCAGAACCGTGTTTTCAAAGTCGGTTGTCAAATGTTCTCGAAAACTTGATGAAATTTTACACAGGTGTTCGAGATACAATTTACTCGTGTTTGAACGAAAGATTCTGTTTTTTTTTTCTATTACAACTATAAAAAAAATGTCAAGCAAATTTTACCGAAATTTTTATTTCTTTGGAAAAGTGTCTGCCAAAATTCCAATTTTTCTTTTTATACTCTCGCAACAAAAGTTGCTAAAGAGAGTATTATAGTTTTGTCCACATAACGGTTGTTTGTAAGTCCTAAAACTAAACGAGTTAGATATATATTAGATATTATATATACCAAAGTGATCAGGGTGACGAGTAAAGTTCAAATCCGGATGGGCGGAATCGGACCACTGGCACGCCCACAAAATGGCGATAACCAAAAACACATAAATAGCTATAACTAAGCCATAAATAAAGTTATGAAAATAAAATTTGGAACATAGGATCGCATTAGGGAGGGGCACATTTGAATGTACTTTTTTTGGAAAGTGGGCGTGACCCCGCCCCCAAATATGTTTCTTGTATATATCTTGCAAACCAATAAAGCTACATAAACCAAACATTCTGCAGTCGTTTCTTTTAGCCGTTTCCTTATACAGTCCAAAAATGAAAGAAATCGGATAATAACCACGCCCACCTCCCATACAAAGGTTAGGTTGAAAATTACTAAATATGCGTTAACTCACTAACGAGAAACGTCAGAAACACCAAATTTTACTAATGAAATGGCAGAAGGAAGCTGCACTGAGATTTTTTTACAAAATGGAAAATGGGAGTGGCGTCGCCCACTTATGGGTCAAAAACCATATCTCAAGAACTACTCGACAGATTTCAATGAAATTCGGTATATAATATTTTCTTGACACCCTGATGACACTGGTAGAATATGGGCGAAATCTGTTCACAACTACGCCTACTTCCCACATAACTCAATTTTGAATCCTTCTGATTCGTTCACTTTATAATGTATACATAAGGAACCGATAAAGATAGCGAAATAAAACTTTACACAAATACTGCATTTGAGCTGTGACATCACTTGTGGAAATATTGTATAAATCGAACCATGACTTTTCAAGGCCCCTGATATCAAACATGAAGAATTCAGTGCCAAAGTGTAATTCTTCACCGAAAATATAGGTAAATCTCTAAATAAATTGCGAGAGTATAAAATGTTCGGTTGCACCCGAACTTAGCCTTTCCTGACTTGTTTAATTTAAATGATATCAGGAGTTATGCTGACAACGCGAACGCTCCTTTTTTCCGAGGTGTCACCGGAAATGACATCACAAGGAGATTTATTTTTTTGAAAATTTCAGAAATTATTAAATATGTAAGTATCTATGAAATAGAAAAAAGTTTGAATTAAATAAATAATTTTTTGCATAGGAAAGGAAAAATGGAAAATAGGCATTTTTTTACCCGACAAAACCCATGGAAAAATTCTTTTTTCTCCGTACTTCCGATTTCCTGTAACAGAATGTTCTTTAGACATGAGAGATGATTTCAGGCAAGCGACTGCCGCGGCTGCCTCGAATAAATTCCAGCCGAAAGTCACAATCAGCAATTGGAAGCTTATATGAGCAGCAACGTCAGGAGGAAGTCTATTCGTTATTATGTAACAGCTGTAAAAAAATATAGTCCGAAACGTTGCCTCACTGAAAACTACGGGTCAAAAAAAGCACTGTATAAAGCGATTTTGAACGGTCCATGAATCAGTCCATATCCTGCCAAAGATCCCATATGCCAGATTTATATACTTATGCTACACGGTTCGACTTTATATATAATGGTATTTATCGGAATAATATGAGATAAATGTAGTAATACAATCCGAAAGATGCATTACAATTATGAAGATTGATGAAAAGTATCCAGATCTATTAGATACACCGAAAATATTGATTTTTGTCCCACTGGTAACCCTATATTATATACGAGTATATCACAATAGTTGAAGGAGAAAGAATGCGATGTCCCGGTCACAAAAACATTTGTAGACGGAACCGGATTATACTTTTAATTTGGTTGAGTCTCCTATATAATTTTCAACAACACGATTCTTTGAATTTCCCCATAAGTTGCTTCTTAATAATACGACCATATCAGTTTGGAATATAATCAATTGAAAGATGTGCAATGGCACTCATCTTGAGTGATCTCGATTCGATATACTATTACAGAAGTAGAATTTCTAACTATCTAGAAAACTTACAGATGAGTTTGTTACCAGATTTAAACATAATTTGAAACAAAGAGTCTCCAAATATAGCCAAATATACATTCCATAATAAAACTTTCATTTTTGTATAACCATGCTACATAAAAACAAAATTCCCAATAAATAAAAGCGAAACAATGCACACTTGAAGCTAACTTTCTTTGCTTCTTTGCTTTCTTAAGAAATTGCCACGGCGATGGCAATAACCCTTTATTACGCGACTTAGTCGACGACACTAAACACTAAACAACGAAACCAGCAAAGTGTTGCGTTTGCGGGTTGAGAACCTCATAAAAATGTCACAACCACAAAAGCAATGGGGCTGTCAATGGTATTGCGAACGTCTCGCTATTACACGAGTGCAAAAGTGCGGCAAAAATTACAATGAAACTAACCGCAACAACAAGTAGTGTGCGGCGGGCACAATGACATTGCCGTTTCGTCGCAGGGGTGCACAGAGTGCAGCAAAACAGCGGTGCATAATTGGAATTTTTTCCATTATTTATAATGTAGTTGTCTCTTCGTGCCACATCGCGCACACACTATTCATTGTTTGGCAGCTCATCACCCGCCTCGTCGTGCCGTTATGTTAGTCCACGGCGTATACTTGACGTTTGCCCCCTGCATTGTTGCAAATACAATCATGTTGTGCTATTTGACTTTGCCCTTCCCGCTGGCATCAGCAAACACAAAACCCTTAAACTTCGTCAGGCATTTTGCGGTGCATTCACTTTGGTCTGCTTGGTTAATGCTTGGCGCCATGCTTGTCATAAAGCGGACAGTGAACTGCTGCTAGACGCCGGAAGCGCCAAATATGCAATATGCAATCGACTGGAGTGCTTCAGTACTTGATGTTGGTGTGTTTAAATTGAAATGCGAAACAACAACAATGATGTTGTATGTACGAAATACATTAAATATATTCATGAAAGGTTAGGGCAGGCATTCTGAGAGCTTAATACAATTTTTAAATTCTTTAGAAGCCTTTACGGTTTTTGCAAACCTAAAAGAGAGTTTAAAACCCCAGTTCGAATCAGCTGATGATAATATTGAACAAGTTTTCGAACTCATTAACGTTTTTCTAAGTAGGTTAGACAATTGACCTTGCCATCATTTTGTTCTGAACATGTTTCAAGAAAACAATGAGGAGTTTCGAAGTCGTCTTCAAACATGTGTGATACAAGTTTTGATATTTTGAAAAATTTCAAGTTTTGTGATGAAATGAAAAGTCTGATATCAAAAAGTACCTTATGGAAGAGTATTTCCGACTTTGTCAGGCTAAGCAAATGTTCGAAAATGGTTAACGAAATTTCGTACGGGCCCGGGAGACGATGCACTTATTGGATTTGCAAAAGATGTTGTGCAAAATGTCATCAAAGTTAAGTCAGAATGATTTTGGATGACCCGAAATGAAGTTTATTGAGGTACATAAAATCTCTATGCGAAGTGCCATGCGAGCTGACAATAGTCGAAAAACGGCAACGAATTGTGAATTCTGGCCTGGTTTTTGAGCTCGTCAGTTGTAAAAAGCCGCATCAATATGTGGCAATGTAAAGTTAAGGCGTCTATATTTTTGGGTAAAGCATAGAATATTTTTCATCGACTATATTGGGAAGGAAAAAGTATTAAAAATAAATTTAGCAACAGTGAAAAGGTAATCGCCGAGACTGATGCAAAAAACTAATCATACACTTAAAATTGCATCGAACAAGTAAGAAAGGGCTAAGTTTGGATGTAACTGAACATTTTATACTCTCGCGAGATATCTATTTATTTTTATTAAAATAACACACAATTCGACCTACATATAGATTCGGCATAAAGTCCACTAGAATAATGAGAATATATAGTATATGGCGGCTAGGATAATTCCTAGACCGTTCTTACTTATTTTCACCACCCACCTATATCATAACCAAGATTTTAAAAGTACTTAATTTTGCTACGATATTTCATATGTTTACCGATATATACGATATTAAGTCCACCGTATGTTTAAGAATCCGTATATTAGATATATGGGGGAAGAATTGACCCGATTTTGCTCAATTTTAGCACAGAAGCACACTAGTAGAAAAAACAGATCCCTCTTGAATTTCTTTAAAATACCTGAGAGATTTAAATATATTTCCGGTAAAAAATAGGTCACTGACACTGAGATTCTCATGTCTGGTATATGGGACCTTGAAATGTTATAGTCCAATTTAGGTGACGCAATATTTACCCAAAGCTTAGTTCCGATATCTTCACTGGTGCTTAAATTATTGATTGCTAAATGAACGAATCAGATGGGCTTCAAAATTGTTGTAAATGAGAAGTAGGCGTGGTTGTGAACTGATTTCTCCAATTTTCAAAGTATAGCATTGGGATACCTAGCAAATAGTTCGAACGAAATTTCGAATTCAAATTGGTGGAGTAGTTTCTGAGATATGGTTTTTTGGCACTTTCCCAAAAAATTAAATCCAAATATGTCCTCATTGATATGATCTTATTTACCAAATTAAATTTCTATAGCTTCATTAATGGCTTACTTGCAGTACATTAAAGCTTTTCGGTTATCTCAATTTTGTGGGCAGCGGCAGTGATCCGATCGTTCCAAGGAAGGAATGCCAAGTTTTATCAAGATATGTCAATTTTTAATCAAATTAACGCTTTCACAGACGGGACGGACAGACAGACATCGTATTGCAACTACTCGTTACCCTGATCACTTTGGTATATATAACCCTACATTTAACTCGTTCAGTTTTAGGTGTTACAATTGTGTTTTTATTTAAAAGGAATTCACATTTTTCAGCGGATTATATTTTCAAGAGCTCCATCAGCATGATGATTTATACAAATACGAGTGAGACTAACAGATCAATTACCACTTTTAAAATATACCGTAAAGTTAGGTTAGGTTGCTGCTCCTTCTGCGTAAGGTCATGTTGGATTCTACTTGTATGACCGACAATACTGGAAGCAGTATATCGACAAGTACCCCATAGCCTTAAAGACAATTTTCTGAAGGCTCTTAATAACGAAGCCAGCTAATTTGCTAGGAATGCCAACAGTAGTTTTTTCATTACATATACATTTTCCGGTGTGGATACTTTCAATATACCAACACACACTCTATAAATCGATTTTCCGCAACAACGGCGATCCAACTATTAAATTTCAATTCCCAGCATATAACGAGAGGAGGAATAAAATTTTTGATGATTCTTCTAGTATGAGTGCACCCAAAATTTATTTTATTATCACATAAACTTTCGCATTCATTCCAACCGAGTGGAAGAACATTTCTCACAACTATTGATGAAAGCAGAACGAATGCCATTCGCTTTACGACTGCAATGCACAGAGCTATCTGCTCACATTACAAATAACAAATAACAAATTTAATAACCCGAAAGCATTGCAACTGAGTAATAAACATATTAAATTACTAAACTATTTATTTCTGTTGACTTGTGTGGGGGGTGTGACGTTGATGAGAACCAGCGCCACAAATTGTAGTAAGCGACAAAACGAGTGCAAAGCAAGTGAACAACAGTAACAACAACAAATGCGACACTAAAAGTGCTAGCAGATAGCAGATAGAGGCGGCAGCAGCAACTGGGGAAATAACTGTGTCCGTGGCTGATAGCTTCGGAGGTGCAACACCGCCAGGAGTGAAAGCAATGCAAATCTAATTTGCAAACGAAGCGAAGTGACAGAGAATGATGCCAGCTGCGAGACGACATGAAAATGACAGTAGAAAAGCGGAAAAGTGCGCAATGAAATGCCGGTGTATTTGCACAACGGTGCGCGAAATGCAATCTGCTATACGCGGTGGTTGTGTCTGTGTTTGTGTGAATGGGAATAGCTTTGCCGCGCTGAATGCGGTTTTTTTTTTATTTTTGCATAAGAGTTCGAGTTTCGCGCTTTCAAGTTTGGCCGGCAGTGGAAGTGGAAGTGTAGCGACTCTGCTGTTGAGGTGTGACTTAAGTGGCATGCAACGCAGCATGCAGCAAGTGTGGTAAGGCAATAACTGCTGCTGCTGCGTAACTGTAAAAGTTATGTGATAAACTGACAAGTGGCCATAAATGGTTTTAATAAAGCGTCGCAGTGCGCAGAGTGCATAGCGTAGAGAACGCGCAGCGTAAAAAGCTGATCAAATTCGTAGATATAAAGTGATAAAGTGAATTTATGCCAAAGCGCCTGCATGTATGCTATGATTTTTATATAAGGAACACATATACAAACCACTTATCGCCTAAAACGTGTGCATAAAGCATGAAAACGACCATTTCGTTTTTATTTCCCACAATTTACACGCCTAACACAAAACCACATGTATGAGATGTGTTCAAAAAATAACGGGAATTTTAATTTTTCACAGGTTTGGAGAGTCTAGTTATCCCATTTCTTGAGTTTTTCATTTTTCATGAGCTTTGTGGATTTGTTTGAGTTTGTTAAAAGCTTATACTTCGTAGCTCGTTTGTGAAGTTTTGGCCAAAAACCGTACTGTAACGATGCCTCACAGTCTCCATATTCCCCAGACGTGACTCCGAGTGTATTTTTTTAATTTTAAAATTAACAAGAGTACTTTATAGGGCCCTAATTTTACAATCATACGAGAAATAGCTGAAAGAGCCAAAGGCATACCAAAAAGCGAGTTTGAGAAGTGTTTCCACTATGGAAAGAATCACTTATGCATAGGTGCATAATATAGAATGAAGACTATTTTAAAGGCAACTACATTAATGTAGACGAATGAATACTTTTTTTTCAAATAAATAAAATCGAAAATTCCCGTTATTTTTTGAACACACCTTGTAGTTATATCAGCCGCCGGCATAAATTTGAGTACAACAACGAAATAACATTTAGCACAATTGCCGCTCATTACTCAAATGCGGCAATATTAATTGACATACATGCTAATGTCATAATTTATTGTGAAGCGCGTCGCATTTTTTATATGATTTGACCAACCATTACGCTCTGGGCGCTCACTCTCTCCAACTTGTTTCGAATCGTTGCGTTCGCGGCGCCTCGTCGGCTACGCAATGGCCTAAATACAGTTATGTCTTTGCCTATTAGCACGCAATGCCGGCTTATCCATCCAACCGTCCGTCCGTCCGTCCGTCCGCCCATTCGAGCGCTGCAAGCTTTGACCATTTATCCACTAGATCGCCCGCTTCCGGCCACAGGCGAGTTTACTTGCTGTTGCATAAAGCACAAAACCAACAATGCCAACGTAGCGCGGTTGTCCTTAATATGCCATTCAAATGCCTGCCAGCGCACAGGCTCTTTTTATATAACTACATACATATATACAACTTCTGACGTTGTATATTTTATTTCATTACTTGGCATGAATTCAAGCGTGCTTTGAGCGTCTTTTGTACTTAGTGAAATCCATCCGCCAGGCATAGCGGCGCGGAAATGACACAAATACACGCGCACAAGTACATTTTCACATTTCAACATTTCCTCAACGGCCATATATCCTACTTCCAGGCAGCAGTAGCAGCAGCGGCGCAGCGCAATATAATTTGTTGCCTGATTCTTTGCTTTCATTTCTTTTATACGCTTTATTCTTCGAATATAGCATAATTTCATTTATTTTTTGTATTTTTGGAATTTTTTTTTCAACTTTTCTTTACTTAAATATTTTCTTTTGTTAGCCGTGTTCTCATATATTTGCTCTTTGTGTGTGTGCTTAAAAATTCGGTTAGTATTTCATTGTATTTTTTGCTACCAATACTCGTATGTAAACGTGCAAAACTTGATGCGAAACGTGCCTTGTTTCGTCAAAGGGAAAACACACACTTTTTGCGTTGCGTACGTTCGCACGCCTTTGGATATGCTACACTATTTTTAAAGTCGCATATATACGAGTATTTGTCGAATAAATATGAGTGACAAGGCCGTGAAAACACATACCAATTACAAATATAATAATCAAAATTGAAAAAAATTACAAAATCACACGCTCGAGTGATATATTATTTATTTAGGATGCGAGTGTATATGAGTTCTGTTGAAAATAAGTAGTAATGTAGTATACTTTTGAGTGATTAATATTTGAGAATGACAATGACATCTCTAAAAACGGAGATATTCAAGAATTGTTGATTTTTTTGGCCTCTATAATATTCATATAATTTTACTTCAAAGTCCTGCCAAAGCATTAATTTCAAAATAAGTGAGAAAATATACGAAAAAAAAACAACGGGAATTACCATGTTCTGAAAAAAATATGTATTCATTCGTCTACATTGATGTTGTCGCCTTCAAAATAGTCACCCCTCGATATTAAACACTTATGTCAGCACTTCTTCTAATCGATCAAACTCAACTTTTAGAATCCCTTCTCATTTAGAAGTAGGAAAAAGTCACACGGAGTCTCTCTCCAGACTAGTAAAATTTTAAATTTTAGAATTCCCGTTATTTTTTGAACACACCACATATCTTTTCAGGGATAAAATAACCAAAATTATAATTTTTTTTCAAGTAAATTAAATATTCCACCAAAGTAGAAAATAAAAAAACAAAACAAATTCTGCAAAATAAAAATCTTTCAACTAATATACGCTAATCATCATATTATCACTGTACTTAACATAATTTAGGGTAGTTTACGTGCTACTTCTTTTACAAGCAGACATTAAAACCTACGTCTACGCAAAAATTCCAAGAAATATAAGCTTAAGGCAGTGCTAATAGCACTTAAGCGTCTATAAAATGTGAGATAAGTGTCTTCAATTTCTTGTGGTGAGAAAATGTTAGAGCTTAATGCTAAAAGCTTTACTTTCTTCTGGCTGGTCATGGCAATCGAAAAAATATTGCTACTGTAGACTGTTTTAATGGCAATGAGGTTAGGAATCTGGATATGTACTTTTATATGTAAAAATTTAGGAATATATAATATAAATGAACAAGTAAAAGATCTAATAAAAAAGAAACACATCACTTGTCTTTAAATAGCTTTCGTAATCTAAAAATCTCACGTTGTATAAGTGCGTGATTTCTGCAAAGATGGACCGCAGAAAATATTATATGAATATCTAAATACGCCATATTTTACAGTTTTTCTCCAATAAAGCCGATAGCGAAAGCAAGGTGGCATTGCTTATGGTCCTGTCACTGTAATAGTCAATCAGGCGCAGTAAAAGTTGCGTCGATTGTGATCCATTCATTATGATGTCAAAGATTCACCATGCTCAGGAACAATAAATTTCGAAAATATCGATAAATAATGGAAATCGTCGAGTTCGACCGACCAGTAGTTAAACATTACACATAGATATTGACTCGACAGAAGATCAGGTAGCTTGTTTGGGAGATTCGTACCTCAAACCGAGTTCTACCTGTTCTTGTTTATGGCGAATGCTGATGAAAAATTATCCACAAGAACAGCTTAGAAAAATCGAATGTCTCAGTGTTTTGTCAGGTGCAAGAATTTTTATGATAGTCTCATTATAAAATTATTTTCAAAATGGCAACAAGTTATCGAATGAAGATGATCATATTTGACTTAAATCGACGTTCAATTTACTGCAAAATATTGAATTTCTTTTTTTTACTTTTGGTGATAATTTCTATCAATCAATTCAATTCAATTAAAATTATTTTCAGAAATTTCATAAATAATTTCGAAAAAAATAATATAGTTCTTGAAAAAATCATATTTTCATATTGAAACATCATATAGAAATATATAGTATTATATTCTGATTCATTTAATAACGTTTGTATTTAATGACAGTAAAAAAATACCGTTATTAAATATGAAAGACCCTGTATTAATTCTTAACTCTTTTCTTGTATAGAAAAACCCTTTTCATTACCTTCGTTTACACTAAAGAGATAGTGTGAATATACAAATAATAGCCTTTTCGCACAGCCAATACATTAAGATGATAATTGAGAAACCAATTTTTGCAATTCGCACTGTCGGCTACTCGATTAACGATCAGCTGTTATAAATTGTTGTTTTTGCTGTTCATAAGAAGTTGGTAAGTTTCATCAGCTGATTGCTATTTTATCAAAAAACACAATCAAATTTACAGCGTGGACAATAATCACAGAGCTGCATTACAATTTTAACTCGATTTGTATTCGATTAAAAATTAATGTAGTACGATTTTTCTTTTAAATGGTAAATCAATCTAAATGAGCACTTTAATCTAGCAAAGTGTGGTTAATTGATAAATTAAATTCTGTTCGAAAAGACTATAAGCTTGTTACGAAAAGCCACCTCAATATAATTCGACAAATACGAGTATTGTTAGGGCATTCAAAAGCTGATGAAGAAAAAATTAAGTGGCGAAATAAACTGTTCAAATGTATAATAAATTTTACACACAAAGGCTGACCGGAATCATAAGTACTCAATTCTGAAAGAGCAGAACGAAAGAGTGGGTCAAAAAATAGTTTTTCGTTCTTCTTCTTCGTAATTAGCCTAAATTTCGCACCCGAAAATTACAAGAAATAAAGGAGATTTATGTTTAATTTATATTTAAAAGTAAAAGGACTGAGATTAATTTCAATCTGAACCCAAAATATCTAGAGAATTCTCTCAAACGAACATTTTAATACAGAATATTAAAGCTGATGTGGAGAAATTGCAGAACAAAGAACTACTTTCAAGAACACCATATACTTTTGATACAGTAAAGGTTAGGTTAGGTTGGTCTGGTAGGCCTGCAGGCCACGCATAGACCAGTTATGGTCCTTTGCGATACCAGAATGGAGTGCCTTCACATGTTCCCTGAGTAGTAGTCATCGTTTAGGATGCCTGCACCTGACGCGAATTTTAATAGTTTATGAGGCTTCACTAACGCTATCTCCTCTAACGTATAGTATTGTGGGGCCCCTTGCTACAGTACAAATCCTATATATTTTTAGTTTATAGCAAACATTTAAAGGTCTCAAAAAACCATTTGCGGTAGTAGCACAAAGGCCTCGCAATGCGCAATTATCATATTATTTCACCTAGCTATGTCACTTAACCTCAAGATTCTACGGTTAAGTTTGTATTAATTTTTTCTTCAATCCGCAATTCCCACTTTAAATAAAATATATAATTATTTGCTTATATATTTCATTCACACCGACTATTGCCATAAAGGTACAAACGTAAAACGCAACGTTTAAAATTTAATCTACAATTTCCTACTTTCAATGAAATATAATTAAAAGTAAACATTATCATTCAACTTAACTTACCCAATTTGTCCTTTCGCCGCCAACCGGGCAACCGATGTGCCACGCAGGTGACGCAGCGACCTCATACTTTCGCCAACGCAGCCAGTGCAGGTGGCAACATTGGCAAAATGTTATAATAGCAAAAGCAGCAACAACAACAATAACAACAGCAGTGCTGATGACAGGCGAATGGTGCACGTCAAACGTGTCATAAGAATAATTTGACGCAAATTCATTGAATTGGAAAAAATTGTATATGCTACAGCTAAAGCTTTTTCTCCGAAATGAGAAAAAAATTATAATAATAAATAACAAAAATGTTGGAGCAAGAGTTGCTTTTGGAGGGAACGGGTTATTTTTTGATGAATTTCATATTTTTCGAAGCAACGCGCTGCGAATTAAGGTCTTCGGGGAAATTTGAAAAATTTGGTAGAA
Organism: Zeugodacus tau; assembly: GCA_031772095.1. Taxonomy (NCBI): domain Eukaryota; kingdom Metazoa; phylum Arthropoda; class Insecta; order Diptera; family Tephritidae; genus Zeugodacus; species Zeugodacus tau. Next base: position 17,202,600 of record CM062652.1, on the reverse strand, counting down.
AATTTAGTAGAATCGATTGGAAATCTTTGAATTTAGACTTTGGTGCATAGCAAAGAGTATTTGAGTAAAGAGTGGTTGGAAACATATAATTAAAACATTGGAATTCTTGAAAAAAAGTCACATTTAGATGGTTAAATAAACTGCTCAGCACACTTACTATGAAATTTTCGTGTTATTTTTCAACTCTTTCCTTCCTTTCACTTATAATTTTCTTAATGGCTTCGATGTAACTTCTGTATCAATCAAAAAACTAGAAAAAACTATTCTTTAACCCTTATTTTCAACCAAGGTAACCAATATTCCATGAAATTATGGATTTTCGTCCGTAATAAATGATTACCATGTCGTATGAGTAACCTTAAACGTTTCATAAGCAGCCAATTAGTCGAAGCAATTACGTTGCTTAAATGCTCAGAATGTTCAGCAAGTGTACGCTTGCAATATAATAGCTCTGCCCTAATTGCGCAATGAAGTAGAATATTTATGCGCTCCAAGAAATACACAGTACAAATTCGTTATAAGAGGGGGTCAGACAACAAATGAGTTTTATACAAGAAATAAAAAGAAAATAAAATAAATAGGTGACTCTGCGAAATTGGAGGTGTGCAGGAATTCGAATATCGATTTTAGATATTTTATGAAAGAATAAAATTTCAAATATAAAATATTTGTGATAATTGGGACAATTATTTAGACGTTTTAGAGAAATTATTTTTAAATTTGTTAAAAACGGATAAAATCACCTTGGATTTAAGGTCAAGAAACATATCAAGAGAACTCTGAATCCACAAAATGTGTGGAACAGGTTTTCAAAGATTTTCTGAAAGATTTTCCAAAGGTGTAATTATCGGTTTACTATTTTTTGGACCATTAATGCTCTTTCCAGTTTATTATATGTATAATTTCAGTACAGTTTTGCCGGATTCCTAGTCTTTGTACTCATGAGCGCTTCTTTATGATTTCTTGGACTAAATATAGCACTTTAACAGCACTAGCAACACAGTATTCAACAATTACGATCTTTTCCACGCTTGAAACTGAAAAAAATCGAATGAGAAAACTCCAAAAATCGAACAAAGCTTTATTAACTCAAAATCCTTAGGCTTGAATATTATCTGAGAGACTTATTTAAAAAAAAAAATTGTAAGTACAAAATCGTAAATAGAGCTAATGCCAGAGTACTATATAATACTCAATAAGTTTAAGGAAATGATACAACAACACTCATCCTATCCTTTTCAAACTAAAATATAAAATTGTTTGTATGTGCGCCACTTTTGCCCCCATACCGGCGCCAATCAAAATTAGATCAAGAAAACAGTCAAATTGAATCAATGCCTTTCGAGTGAAAAGCAAATAGCAGTTTAAGTAATCGAATGAAACGCAATATGAGACGCAGAAGCGTAAGGAAAGTGTAGAGAGAGTGGAGAAATTTTAAGTCTAATACAAAATGAAATGGAAAAACTTTGAAGCATTTAGAAAAGGAAAATTACGAAAGAATGACGGCTACTTTTACGCACTACTGTTGTTAAGTATACGCCACGCCACGCTATGCTATAGCAGTAGTAAGTGCTGTTGCTGACGCCAACATTGCTGCCGACACTGGCGACGCTTAACGGCATAACTATACAGACGCAAACACATTTTCCGGTTGACTTTGGTGTATTTTCTTTATTTTTATTTTTTTTTTGTTTTTTGTTTTTTATCTTATTTTTTTTATAAAACTAATGTTAAGCGTCACTACTGTTATAATACATATAGATAGATATATACGTAATAACGGCAATTGTCAACTCAAGTGTCTTTGACATCGAACACCAACAAAGAATGTAGAACGCGCACAAATTACATTACAGCATTTATGAGCGCACGCTGAAAACTCACTACAAAAAAGAAATACGTTGTCCCTTGCGTATCACAAGCAAGCATTTAGCGCAATAAAAGCGAACACAACAACAATAACAAATAAGCGCAAATCATTGAAAAGTATGTCAAATAGCACATAAAAAATCGTACAAATTGAGGCTAATGCAAACGCAATTGTTGTACATTCACATAACTGTTATGTGTTTTATGCTTTTTAAATCACACAATTTACCGCTTTAAAATCACTTCAAATATTCTCATTTCTAATTCAAGCAAGTTTACTCATCTACACTTTAAACCAATTTTAGCATTTTATTTGTTACGCAAAAGCGTTCTTTTGCCATTTGTTGTTATTTTTATTTTATTTCTACTATTTTTCTCAACACTATTGATTTCTGTTAGCACACACAATTTCTACTACTACGAGTAACATGTTTGCCCTTTCGCAGCGCACACTTTACTGTGAAACACGTTTTAATACGGACGCTTGAAAACACACACACGCACATACATATATTGTATATATAGACGCGTAGAGAGTTTTTAAAACACAAATAAATTCATTTTCTATTTACTTTTCAACTTAAATCGCTTCTAAGCTTTCGGCTTTTTCATCCGTTCCAAACAAGCGTCAACGACGAGCTCCTGCGACAAACTGAACTCAATGCGCGGCACTAAATAACAGATGAACCTCAATAGTATGCTTGACACTCTGGCAATGACAGTGGACGCACGAAAGCAAGGCGCAAGGTAGCAGAGGCAGCAGCAGCAGGAGCAGCGGCAGCACATGACAACCCAATAACACAACTCACCACCCCACATAACTAGCATTCATCGTGGCACCTGTGTTTGCTGTTGTTGTTATTTGCAATTTTCTTTGCGACACAGTCACACGATTGAGAAAAGCACGAGCGCCAACACAATTTTACTCCAACACACGGTAGCAAAACACACCAAATAATAACAAAACACACCGCTACAGAAACGTGTATGAACATGCATCTATCAGTGACTGAGCGAAAAGCAGTAACAATTTGCTTTAACATAACTGCCTTTGTTGCTGTTATATGTACATAAGTTAACATTGTGCTGTGTGCTCTCAGCATTTTCACCACAATTGTTTTTTGCTTGTATGTTTATGTGTTTGCAATTTTGCTTTTGCGCGCTCGTATTTTCCTTTTTGCTTATGTATTGCAAATGAGTATATGCCGAGCACGCTACTGTCTTTTTGCCTTTGCAGCAGCCCTCATAGTATTTTTGTGGGCCCGACACAGGTTTTATATAAACACTTTTTATTTGCCGGTCGAATGTTTTTGTTTATGTAGTACTCATGCTTAGGCCATGTGCAGAGTGAAGTAGCGAATAGTTGGAGTTGAGGTTATTAAAAATATAAAATTAATAAATTTAATTAAAAAAATCAAAGAAAATTTAATGGAAAATAGGATAATACAAAACATATATTTAAATTTATTCATTTTTAAATAATAAAAAAAAATTTAAATATTTGTTTTAATGGAAATTATATTATTTTATAAGATAAAATATAAATAAATAATTTGTTATAATAAATAATAATTAATATGCAGTATATTTATAATTAATTTTTTTTTAACTATTTTACAACAAAAGCTGATACTATAAAGCAAATAAACTTTGAAATATCTAATATTTATTACACTGAAAGTATTTTAGATTTAGAACAGCAACATTTTCAAAACGTATTGAACTTTACTTAAATAACAAGATTTTTTTATATTTTTTTTTATTATATTGATTTACCTGCTCCTAAAGTACGATTCAATTTCCAGCTATATTTATTGCTTACTTTGTCTGTACGAGCAGCAACTAATGCTAGATGTGTTTTTATGAGCTTGGTGATTCGTCGTTTGCTTGTTCATGAATTCTTGTCCAAAAAAATGCTATAACGATGACCCACAGACTCCATATTCACCAGACATAGCTCCGTTTGACTTTTTCTCATTTTCAAAACGTTAAAACGCAAATTAAAGGGCCGACGTGTCACAGGCTTACGGGAAATCGCTGAATTATTAAATGGCTATCACAAAAATCGAGTATGAGAAGTGTTTAGATAATTGGAAGAAGCGCTGGCATAAATAAATTTATAAAGGCGAATGGGGTCTCTTATAAAGGCAACAATGGCCGAATGAAAAAATACTTTTTTCAAAAAACGAAAATTCCCGTTATTTTTTGAACACAACTCACATACTTGTAATATATCTGTAACCATTTACACGCAATATAAAATGAATTAAGTGTCTTGATGTATACAATTGATAATAGTCTAAATAGCATCAAAGAATTAAAATCAAGTATTTTTAAGCATGTACATAAGATCTCCGAACCATTAAGTAATTCTTTTTAGAAGAAACTTTCTGATAATATATACAGAATCCGTCATTATATTCTCATAATCCTCAATATAAAAATAGTTTTCTCTAACACAATTGACATATTGACAGTCGCGGGATCATACCACTCAGTCAAGTCAGTAATAGTTGTATCGATTCACCATAACCTGCTATGATTTAGATTTGGTATCTTTTCAAAAAATACCCGTGAATATAACAACAACATTATCTTATCGAACTCAATACCAGACAGTTTAGCGGTACCTCATTTAAGTGCTAGAAATGTTTGGCATTTCATCACTACTTGATTATACCAGCCTAAGTGATTTATACCAGTTGTAGTTCGATTCACCATATCTTGAATAGTATCAATAGTTAAAATAATTTGAACAAGCTTATGGGAGAAGATATTTATATGTAAGTTTAAGATAATAAACGTTTCGACGAACCAAAATCAAACTCATTCGCTCAAGTCGAACAAGTCGCTCATTACACCCGTCCTGATGTATGGCGCAGAAGCGTGGACGATGATAACATCCGATGAGGTGACTCTTGAGGTTTTCGAGAGAAAGGTTTTGCGTAAGATTTATGGTCCTCTGAACATTGGCAACGGCGAATACTGCAGACTATGGAGAGATGAGCTGTACGATTTATACTACGCTGGCTAGGTCATGTTGTTCGAATGGATGAAAACACTCCAGCTCTGAAAGTGTTCGATGCAGTACCCGCTGGAGGAAGCCGCGGAAGAGGACGACCTCCACTCCGTTGGAAAGACTGAGTGGAAAGTGGCCTGGCTTCACTTGGCACCAGAAAGAAAGAAGAATAAATGAATGGCGCGCTCTGGTGGATTCGGCTATAATCGCGTAAGCGGCTCTTACGCCAAATATATATATATATATATATAATCCTCATAATTTAGGAAAGTCCTTTTTAAAATATTTATCATTTTATAGGATCAAGATGCCTTTCTATATAGAGCATCCATAACAATATTCTAGGAAAAAAATGGAACATATTAGTCAAACAAGTTATTTATTACGACGGATCTAAGAAAAGTCATGAGTATGAGAATACAACTTTAATGCAAAAACCAATTACAAGCACGAGAGAAAGCCCCAAAAAAGTACAACTAACTATAATAAGAGTATGAAGGCCATGACGACCATAGTTCGCAGTGTTTACAAATGCCACACATACGAGTAGTACATATTCGAATACTTTGTTTACAATTGCTACAATGTAAAGATTGCATTTATTAATGTAAAGCACATGTAATGGTAATTGTAGAAAAGAAACACGTGTTCCCGGTAAAAACATACAACAAAGGTTTATATTAGATACAAAAGAAAGGTAAATAGTAGTATATATGAGTATATAATGTGACTTGTTAACAAATGTGTTGATATGGACGAGTGCGCAAAAGCAAGAGAGCGCCAAAAACAGGAGAGTAGAATTATACGGTTGCTATGTTTGAATATATAAGGAGAGTGCTGTGGGAGAGAGTAGCATAAATAGAGAGTAGAAATGGTTTAATTAAGTAAATAAATTATTTAATTTATAATTTCGAAAAATGTAATATATTGCATAATAAAATAAAATTCATAAAAAAAATATTTTTTTTAGAAAAAAAAATCTTACCTAGCATTTAACTCTCTCTCTCTCTCTCTCTCTCTGACACTATCTCTCAACCTGTTAACACCAGTCATACTCAAAAACCGTTAACATACTCCAGCTCATCCCAACAAAAATTGCGCTCTGAGTTCATTTCTATTGATTTTCCTCTTGACCAAGTTTTGGATGAATTCGTACTTTTTTTCTTGTGTGCTCTCGTTCAATAAACTGTGTTAAATGTTTATCAATAACTGTATATATACATACATATCTGTACATAAGGCAGTATATGCTGCTATATTATGCGTGAATAATGTATATATGTACATATACATACGATATAACATTTCCTTTGCCCCCTGTGGGACACTCACTCACCGTTGTCTCTCATACACACCTCAACAAAGCGCCGTGTCAACGATTTCCTTTCGATTGAAGTTACATATTTGCTGTCAATTGAATAAAGTCATTAAAATTATGAAGTGTGCGCTTTGTACTGTCGCAGCTTATGAAAAAAAATATCAAAAAAATCCAAAGGCAAATTGCCTAATGTAATGTGAAAAGGAAAATGCCATCAAAGCTTATCGGCAATGTCATAGTCTCGGTGGTGGTGTGTGCGTATAAAGAGGCGTAGACCACTGCTTATATTAAAAGTCAGTAAATTGTAAACGCCGACATTGTTATTATGTCACACACACCCCAACGGGCATACAAGTATAGTTTCGTGTGCATGTTTGTATGTATGGATGCCAGCAGTTAAGTATTCGCACTCTTGAAGTTGAATGACATCGTAAAGTGGGTGCTTGCGCCGCTACTTATGCTACTTGTAAGTAGCTATGTACTTTTCAACGTTTTGTTTTTATTTATTTGCTATTTTTCGCTGTTGCTATTGTTGTTGCTTGTTTGTTGTTTTCCTTTTCGCCACTTAATTTCCTTTTTCGGCACTTTTCGTAAACGCTGTGTATTTGTTGCAGCGCTTATATAATATTTATGCGGCGCTCGTGCTCGTGTTGGCCAAACAAACAGCTGTTTGCCTTTGCTATTTCGCTTTGTTTTCATAATTTTTCGAGTAGCGTCCTTAGCATTTTTGTTATTGTAATTAGTTTGTAGAAACGCAGAAATGCCTCTTATTGAAAGACAGCTGCTTATAATTAATTCACAGTCTTGTTGTTGTTGTTTTATTCAGTTGTTTTTCTGCAAATTCTCTTTAGCCATGGTTTGGGAGGTACAGCTATTTTTAGAAACCCTTGGAAGAGGTTGGTATATTAGAAAGGACTTAGTGATATTTAAGAGTTAGACAATAAAAGAAACTAATTTAAATTAACTTAACTCAATTTAACTTGGCTCAATTTAACTTAGCTTACTTTAACTTGACTTAACTTAACTTAGCATGACTTATTGCTACTCAATTTAGAAATTAAAATTTATAATAAAACTTAACTTAAATAAACTTTTCTTAACATAATTTTAATTACCTTAACTTAACATAACTTAATGGTACTTAACTTAGAATCATGAATACTGCATACGCTTGGTCAAATATATTTTAATTAATTAATGTGATTGACTTAACTTAACTTAACTTAACTTAACTTAACTTTACTTTACTTTACTTTACTTAACTTAACTTTACTTAACTTAACTTTACTTAACTTAACTTAACTTTACTTAACTTTATTTAACTTAACTTTTACTTAAGGACCCCCCATTCTCGATTTCAAAAAATCGGTTTTATTTTTTAATTCGACCCTATAACTTTTCAAGAATGTTCCTTTAAAATTTCAAGTGAAATTGAATATTGAATGTAGGTAGGTTTTATTCCCAAGAAAATGCTTCTCATAACTTTAAACTCGTTTTTCGCGAAACAGTGTTTTTAAGACTGGCGCAAGAGGTTACTCAAAACCTATTACGAGGGCTGCTGGCCTAATAATGAAAAAAGGAATATTTATCAACGAAAATGATTTTATTGTTTTTCAAAATATTCTCAATCAAGATTTATACACTTTTGCATGCGCTCAAACCAATTTTCGAAGCACTTTTTTTGAGCCTTTTTTTGAGCGATTGTCAAATTGTGCGGGATCCAACGAGAACAAACCTTTTTTTATGGCCAGGTGTTCATGCAATATCGAATGTATGCTGGTGGGAGAAATGCATAGGCATGCCTCTATCTGAAGGTATGTTACATGACGGTCTTGCATTATCAGTTCACGTACGGCATCGATGTTTTCTGGCTCAACGGCTGTTTTTGGACGACCTTCACGGAATTCGTTTTTGAGCGAGCGTCGGCGACGATTGAATTCGTTGTACCAGTTTTTCACAGTGCTATAGGATGGTGCTTCTAGCCATACAAAGATTTTAGTTCATCGATGCACTCTTGTCGCGATAATCCACGTCGAAAGTTGTGAAAAATAATCTCACGAAAATGTTCACGAGTTAATTCAATTTTTTGGCCGAGATGAATTTTTTAATTCCCTGCAAAAAAAAAAACAATTCACGATTAAATGACAAAACGTTCTGAGTGATGTTATGCTAAAAAATGTCAAACTTTCCAATGGAAATGTCAGATTGCACCTGGCAACACTTAGTGTTGCCAGCCCTCGTAATCCAATCGGTTACAAATTTTACGTTATTCTATACATATATAGGTATGGTATCAACTAAGATAAATCAAATTGTTGAAGATCTTCTTTACTTTCAACTTGATTTGTGGCTGAAAAAGGCGGTTTTCAAAAACAGTTTTCAAAGGTCCGCAATTTTGTTAATTATAAAAATTTTAAATATTATTTTTTAGTATACTTTCAACAGTAATCTAATTGAAATTTACTTACAGTTCACACAATTTTAAACATAAACTTAATTCTGCACAATTTCAACAAAAAGAAGGTCTCTTTTTAATTTTCACCAGCATATATATACTCTTTTTTTACTCACATCACACGCTATGTCGTATAAGTAACACATTTGTGGAAAATCCTGGTTCAAGTACATCATACGCCGAGGTGTTCCTTTTTTGATATTCACGGAATGCAAGACGATATCTTTCAATTATGAGCATTATAACATATTTTTTCAAATAACAAATTTTTTTTTTCGACAACATAAATATAAAATTAAGTTCTTAATTTAGTATATTTTCAACAGTTTAAACTGCATTAATTATTTAAAATAGAGGCTTGGACTAAGCGTAGGACATTTTCTTCGATTTCGTCTAAGTTAAGTAGTATGAAGTTAATGCAAAGGGGGCCCTCCCCCCATTCTCGATTAATTTGATTTTCAATGGGCTGGTAATTGAACATAAATTATTTTTTAGGGTTGTAACTTAGCATACATTTATGTGAAGACATAAAAAAGAAGGAAAAAATTGTACATAATTTTTTTTGTTGTTGTTGTTTTTTGTTATCAAACAAAAGCAAACAAAGCGCATGTGATTTCCGCTCACTGGAACATCTGAAACCCAAAATTCCAACGGGATTAGAAAGAGTTCATGTTTGCCTCTGGTATGAACTAGGATTATTAATTTCGCGCAAAAAAAATTTAATATTTTTATAATATATTTTTTTTTCAAAAGCTTAAGCATTTAAATACATTAGTCAAACATTTTTAATTTAAACTACTTACATATTATTATATACAAACAAATACAAAAACAGTATCTGTGTATCCTCACATAATTTTTCAATAACATATAGCATACATTTAGGCGCTCCGAAATTGAATTCATCTTATTATGAACAAATAGGTCAAGGCAACTTTTGTCAGCAGCATGCAGCTAAACAGCAACAAACATAAACGTTTTTATTATAAAGGGCTTCAAACAAAAATGTTCACCCACATGCTTTCATAAGTCATACATTTATTAAATAAAAAACAACGAATTATATACGGTTCAATGGACAGTATAAATAAAATTATATGATGATTATACCAAAATACATGCATTCTATTAATACATATACTATTGTATACCCATTTAAAATTATGACACTTAAAATTTCTGGTTAATCAAAGCTCAACTTTTTGTGTGTCAATTAAATTCTGATGATGATTTGGCTTTGTTTAACGAATTTAATTGGACTTGGAGTTATTGTATTAATATTTTGCACACTATTGAACTAATTTTGAACACTAATTAGTGACTTTGCAGTAATTTTGACATTATGTTCAATCAATTTAATGACAACATTTAGGTTTTTGATGACCAATTGTATATACTGTATACAATCGTCATAACTATTATATAGAAGTATTCACATGAAGCCACTTTAAAAGAATAGCTTATAACAACAACCAAGAAGTATGAAATTATATGCCATAAAATATGCATGAAGTATACAATTTATTTTAAACACATTGAACAAATTGTCTTTTATATAATATTTATTGAATATTAATCACTCAACTATAAATACTGAAATTTAAGAAATACTTCTGTTCTGAACATATACCGTGAAAAATATGAAATATTGTTATAAAGTAAAAAATAACATTCTTAAGGAGCTATACCAGTGTATTTCTTATAAATAAAGTACTCAATGGAATGTTAAGAAGTTTCTTGCATTATTTTCATATTTTCAGCTACATTTACAATTTTTTTTTACAAAAATATTGAAAAATAACGGAGTTTATGCTATCTTCGGAGGTGCCAAAAAGAAAGTTCCCTAACTGCTGACATGATTACAGCCGAATGAATTGCTGAAATAAAAAAATTCAAAAAGGATATTAAAGTTAAATATATATCCTATACAATGGCCTATGAAAAATATCAAAAATTGACAAAATGGCGTAGTGGCTTATGCCTGGGAGCGGTCGCTCTTTAGAACGCTGCCATTCAAAAACTATTCAAGATACGGCCTTACCGCTTTCACCGGGTATTTTTGAAAGTATAAACTATCGAATAAGCAAAACATAAAAAAATCGATTTTATGAAAATATCACACTGGTAGAGCCCCTTAAATTATATGTAATATTTCTTGATATATTAAATATGTTCTTATAATTTCGATTTAGATTTATGAGTAATACATTTTAGCATATTTTTCTGAAAATTCCACGAAAATATATGCATTCTACTAAATCTGGTATAAATACGTTTTAGCTTGAATTTTAACTTATAGGTAACTCAAGTACAAATATTATGCTTCAAATAATAATAAAGGCATGAATATATATTTAATTATAGATACATACACAACACAAACAAATTGAAAATAACTGAGCTTAATAAACCTTTCTCAAAATGCGAAGAGTATAGCGATCTTGGCGCTCTTACTCGCTTCAAATCAATGGATACCCTGTTGGAAATATTAATAGCTACCAATATTTGATCAAATAGTAAGATCAAAAAATGCTATACACGGTGCTCTGGAGTGAATTTAAATAAAATTTTTAGGTGAATAAAATTTTCAAGTGGATTCGTTTCTAGGTGATATTAGAAAGAAAATAAACGTAAAGTGAAAAAAATCCACTTGGCGCTTTTTTTTGGCAGCGGAAATAAGATTTTTATAGATACTAGCTACTGATCTCAAGCTTGCCAACATCGTTACTGGTCTAATGGGACATAGTAGTTCACATCCGTGTACATGGTGTGAAATTTCTCGTCCTAATCTCAATAATTGTGGTCCCGCTAGGACAACAGAAAATTGTTTAAAAAGCTTCAGAAGCTGGTGCTCGAAAGGGAAAGTTTTTAAACATTCTAAGTTCTTTAAAAATTGTGTAAACCCACCACTCTTTTTGGCGAACGATGATAAAGAAGTGCTACATGTCATCCCTCCTCCAGAATTACACTTATTATTAGGTGGTGTTATTACTTTATTCAAAAGTATGATGTTGAAAACGAAAAGGTCAGTTTACAATAGGGCCAAAAAATGCAATGTTGAACGTCAGTGTACATAAAAGTTTGAGTTGCGCAAAATAAGTTGATACGTTTTGAGCTTTGAAAAAAGTCGTTGACGGATGCTTTTCAATCGAACTATCGACGCTTTTAAAAAGAGTTATGAATCCCATGAAATTCCAGTTACACCAAAGATTCATGCAATATTTTACCATGTATCAGAATTTTGTACGAAAGCCAATAAGGGATTAGGATACTTTAGCGAACAATCGTGTAAGTCTGTTCACGCTGATTACAGTAAAACTTGGGAAAGGTATAAAGTCCTAAAGAGTCATCCTGAGTACTCCAAAAAATTATTATGCGCAGTTTGCGATTACAATAATTTGAACTTGTGAGAAATAATGTAACTTTGTTTGCCTTTTTATCTTTTAAGTTGCGTTGCATTATATTTTATTGTAAAAAACACTTCAATAAAAATATTGATAATTAAGAGATTTTGTTCATAATACAGATAGTTTATGTCTTCTAGAAAAAATGTAATATTTCTGTTAATAATTCGTTTTCTTGATTAGGTTGGTCCTAAAAGTCGAACAATGATAAAACTTTTGCAAATTTTACAATTTAAATTCTAAATTTTCAGAAAAACATATTTGTTTTAAAATGCATTGCTAGGGTGATAATATTATTTTTCAAAAGATGAAGCAAAAAATCTTATTTTCGCTGCAAAAAAAACAGCGCCAAGTGGATTTTTTATACTCTCGCAACAAATGTTGCTAAAGACAGTATTATAGTTTTGTTCACATAACGGTTGTTTGTAACACCCAAAACTAAACGAGTTAGATATAGGGTTATATATACCAAAGTGATCAGGGTGAAGAGTGGAGTTCAAATCCGAATGTCTGTCTATCCGTCCGTCCGTCCGTCCGTCCGTCTGTGCAAGCTGTAACTTGAGTAAAAATTAAGATATCTTGATGAAACTTGGCACACTTATTTCTTGGCACCATGGAAGGTTGAGCAAAATCGGACCACTGCCACGCCCACAAAATGGCGAAAACCGAAAACACATAAAGTGCCATAACTAAGCCATAAACAAAGCTATGGAAATAAAATTTGGTATGAAGGATCGCACTATGAAGGGGCATATTTGGATGTAATTTTTTTGGGGAAGTGGGCGTGGCCCCGCCCCCTACTAAGTTTTTTGTACATATCTCGCAAACCAATAGAGCTATATAAACCAAACTTTCTGCAGTCGTGTTTTTTAGCCACTTCCTAATACAGTCCAAAAATTAAAAAAATCGGATAATAACCACGCCCACCTCCCATACAAAAGTTAGGTTGAAAATTACTAAAAGTGGGTTAACTCACTAACGAAAAACGTCAGAAACACTAAATTACACATAAGAAATGGCAGATGAAAGCTGCACTCAGATTTTTTTACAAAATGGAAAATGGGCGTGGCCGCCCACTTATGGGTCAACAACCATATCTCAGGAACTGCTCGACCGATTTCAATGAAACTTGGTTTGTAATAGTTTCCTTACATCCGAATAATATGTTGTGAAAATAGGCCAAATCGCTTCACAACCACGCCTACTTCCTATATACCAGAACATTGAAGACAATCTGAATCGTTTACTTTACAATATATAAAGTAAGCACTAGTGAAGATATCGGTGCAGAACTTTGCACAAATATTATGTTAATAGTGTGGCAGCCCCATTCTAAAAATCGCCGAAATCGGACCATAGGTTTTTAAGGCCCCATATATCGAACACGAGGACCTCGGTGCTTCTAACCTAATATTATGGTTTCCAACTTTCAATGGACTTTATACAATATATATGACGAATATGTGGGTCAAATTGTGTATTATATAATATAAATTAAGTTAAATAAATAAATTGCGAGAGTATAAAATGTTCGGTTACACCCGAACTTAGCCCTTCCTTACTTGTTTCATTTTACGTTTGTTTTCTTTCTAATATCACCTAGAAACAGAATCCACTTAAAAATTGTATTTACCTAAAAATTTTATTTAAATTCGCTCCAGAGCACCGTGTATACATTATAAAAAAAATCAATAATAAATATTTAATATATAATTTTAAAATGTAAACCGATCTAGAATGGATTTGAATCAAAAAAAAAATAGAAATTTTTATTTCATTAAATATTGATTTTATAATTAATAAAAGATTTTAGACACCTTTTTAATAAGGCGTTTGCAATTTAGTTCATTAAACCCATACTATTGTTACTATTATAGATTTCTCCAATATCTAGACTTTTGAACTTTATATACTTATATATATATAGATATTAGAGCTCTTGGTATTCGAGTAATCGACTAACCGAATTAACCGGATAGGGCATTATTAAATAATAATATTCAGTTTGCAGTATTCGGATAGTCGTAAGTCGTCGACTATTCGAAAAGTACAAGTTCATTCATTTTCTTATTTTTATTCAAAAATTGAAATCGAATTTCATTTATTCAAATACTCGCAACAAAACAACAATCGAATAATCGCAGTAGAATGACTATTCGAATAGTATTATTCATCATAATCATCATATTCGAATAATCGGTTTTCAGGTTGTTCGAATAATCTTAAGAGCCTTAATAGATTGTTTTAAATAACACTAAAAATTTGAAAATTCTTAGATAAAACTCAAAATTATATATAAACTATTTTGATTTATTTTAAGAAATTTTTACTCAGGCTCAAAATAGAATTTTGTTATTATATTTTATTGGATTTTGCATGGAGAATGCAATTATTTCTTGTAATTAGAGAATATTTTTCTTTTCACAATTAATCTGCAGAGTTCAATTTTTTTCCTAGAGGGATGCTCTATCAATTAATACTAAATGTCTGCATTGTTTAAAGATACATACATATGTACTCGTACTCTTGTTTGACTACTGTCTACAACGTTCATGCATTTTAATATCTTAGTTGCTATTAAGACCAGATCCAACGGAAGACAACATACATATACATTTGTATGTTTATATGTAAATGCATCTCGTCAGCAAACAGTGAACTCAAAGTCCAAACTCACGTACTAAATACTCATGTGCACGATCATAGTTAGTCACTACTCAGCTTAGCAGCGCACAACTCCGTTTCGTTTGTCAATTGAGCGGCAGCTACTCATTACAGGGGCTTCACCGACACCAATGTAGGCTTGTGGAGTAGCACGTTGTGACGCTTTCTTTCATTTCTCATCACCGCTTCTACTTTAACCGTTTTTGTTATTTTATATCTTTACACACACTCTCCAATTGTGATTTTAAGCTCAGGTGAAATTTTAGACGCAAAGTATCTTTAGTTAACAAATTTTTCGTGAGTTTGGCGGTTGGGTGCGCGAAATCAAGCCACTTGTCGGTTTTTAACAGAAATATTGAAATGTTTAGAGCTATTTTTTCGTGCTAAACTGAAGCTTAAGTCGTAGTGTAGTGCAACATATATTGTATTTGTATTTGGTAGAAAAAATGTGTAGTGAAGCAAGCTGGAAGCATGAAAAGGTGAGAGGCAAATGTTTAAAGTGCCGAGTTGGTTCAAGTGACATAAGTGATGTTGTGTTTACAGTTAAACAATGCACGAAGTTTGATTTATGATATAATAATTGTGATTACTCAGTTTGGATATGCAACAAATAAAATAAATAAAAAAATGCAAAAGCTTTTATGGAGGTTACTTAGGCGGTAAGAGAGTATTAAAAGATAAATATTTTGCACTCCCATACGTCATAGTAAGAAATGATATGACAAGGAAGTAGTGACAAAATGTTTGGAAACGCTTCCTATAAACAAAAATATAGACACATATGGAAAATTAGTAGGCAATATTCATATCTTTAGGCGAAATTCGCATGAAATTATTATTATTTTTTTTTTTGTAAAAATTTGGTTCAAAGTAACAAATTGTATTATTGAATAAAATTTGTTTACTCCTCTAGTATTACAAAAATAAACACTCAATTTCGCAAAAAGATTTTGGAGACTTTTTTTATATCGTATTCAAATTTGTTATCTGTACTTTGCACTTGAAAAACATTTTGTTATTATATTTTTATATAATTCTTAAACACACTCATTTAATTTTATTTCCGACTAAGTTACCGGCTCTTAAACCATGAAATGAAAACCACTTAATTCACTATAAATATGCAATTTCGTAATTATCTGCTTTTTCTACGCATTTTTCGCACGTCATTCTAACTCAAACTCGCACATAGTTAGTGGTCATTCACTTGCTGAGCGTTTAATTAAATGTACATATTCAGATGTTATACTTAATAGATGGGGAAATTTTCCGCGAATCATCTCAGTTAATAAGGATGTACTTAAAGTAATATGTAATAATGTATGTATGTAATATTTATTTATTTATTTATATTAGAGTTCTTTGATATCGCAAGAATCATGACGGCTAACCTAAGGTGGTCGATTACTTGCTTTAAATTTAGATAAACCCTGAAAAACTTATTTCGGATATTCTATAATTGTATCCCTAAATATTTCCCGTAAGATAACAAAGCACAGGTGTAGGAAACCCATTGTGAAACCATCACACTATAAAGTTATATTTAACGAAATACCTATTAACTATATAACTTTTTAATGACTTTAAATCACTGTATATTTACCACAGTCAGTCCACTGACAAACAATTAAATTGCTGAGTACTGAAGTCATATAAGTAATTATCATAAAAAAGTACACTGAACTATCATATATTTTAATTTGCTTTAAATAATTATTTTCAAAACACAAGCAGAATTCCACTGAAAAAAAATCGTGACAAAACGAATGAATAGTAATAAAATAATAAAACAAAAATAAAAAAAAAATATTAAAATATTTTCCAAATAATTTTTTAATAATATTTTATATTTTCTTACAAAAAACTTAAGTTCTGAGTCGTTAGTATATGAATATAAAACAAAAACTTATGAAACACATACAAGCCAAAAGTCACAAATTCTTTGGAAGAATTTATTTTAAGATACCAGTTTAAGATCTTCAATGTAAGCTGGTTTTAAGCTGCCTTCCGAAATGTATCAGATTTTCAATCAAATTTTATTCAAATTAACATTATGATTAAACGCGCTTACTATTCATTACTTAATATTGGTATTTAGATACCAGCTTTTTGAATACTTATAGACCTCATCTGTCATATAGTCTTCGGCTATCTCAGCACACACTCTCCTCATACTTAATCGCAAAGTTCCTCTTAACTAGCCACCACTGTATTAGCAACGATAAACGATAATATTTACTCCACTTTGGACAGAGTTGTAACTTTTCCAACCAATTTGAAAAGAAACACTAACACACTGAATAGAAAGTCATAAAATAAACAAAAAAGATTACAAACATCAATCAAAACAGAAATCATAAAAATTAAATTATTAAATAGAAAATAACAATTATTTAACAACAAAAAATCGTAATAATATACAACCAACAACACAAATCGATCGCTCTCTCTCTCTCTCTTATACTTATTTTTGTATTCTCTATGCGCTCTTGTTACGCTTATCTCAGAACCGGCGATTACTCATGCAGACTTTTGGTAAATATTTATAAGCAAATTAGTGGAGAGTGTTTCAAAAACTCTCTCATTATTTATATCTCAAAACATGCTGAGAGAGTGAGTATATGCTCACATATACTAAAATACAACTATGTATGTGAGTGAGTGTGGTGTTTCGATAACATTTCGCCTGTCTTGGCAAGCCGGCTGACGGACAGTATGTGAGTAAAAGTCATGTCATTTGGTTGTGATTTGACTTGCGTTGAGTTAGTACATACTACTACGAATTTGATTAAGCAGTCCGAAAATTGAGCACCACTTACCTGACCATTCGACAATAAATAAACAGTGTAAATAAGATTCTTAATCTTGTGCTCTTTGTGTTGTGTATGGTTGTTGTTTTTACTTAATAAATAGCAAAAAAAAACTTAGTGACTAGTTGCGGTTTAGCTAATTGCAAATACTGCTTGAATTTGTGGGCTCAGTTGTTTGCTGCACGATGAGCAGTAAGGGTGAAATCAGACGACGTGTGATGACGCCTAACGCTAATACGCACACCACCGATCCGTTGCTGCAGCAGCGCAGCGAGACATTTCGTGTAAGTATAAGCAGGGCTCAAGCGGCGTTTAAATGACTACACATATTCTGAGAAAACAAGCAAACATATATGAGTTTTATAACGAGTGGCTTAAGAGCACGTATTAAAAATGCCTTTAATGCATATATCAATACATATTATACTATATAAGTGCGCAAATGTATTAATCCAGTGTTAAAAGTGCAAACAATAATTGTTTAATGTGTTTAATTACCAAACATTAGAATAAAACCCACGTTGTGCAATAAAAATAAATAAATAAGTAAACAAACAATCTTCTTGCTGCGCTCATCAATATCGTCCCGCCTGTGAGTTCGTCATTAGCACGTTCTACAAATTAATACGATTTCGATTTGTTTATACAAATTTAATTTAATATTTAGCCTACATATTTTGAATATTTACATACGCAAAAGGCTTACTCATAATATGGCAATGCGAAAACAAAAAAAATAAAATAAAATATAAAAAATATTAAAATAATTTAAATTTCAAAAAAAAAATTTTTTTATTCAACAAAAATTTAAACAAATTAAAAAATCAAAGTTTATTATAATTTTTGAAAAATATTAAAAAAAATATGAAAAAATTATTTTTTTTTATTAAAAAAATTACTAAAATTTCTATTAAATAGTTTGCAACTAATCCTGCTTTAAAAATAGCAATTTACTTTTATTTTTTGTAATATTTTATTAACGTTAATACAATTTTATTCAAACACTAAATAAACAATGGATCAAAAATTGTATCGAAAATATAAAATATATAAACTAACTATATATGCTTTAGCAATACTATAAAGTTGCTCATAATACCACTATTTATAAATTTTTGCTAAAAAAAATATGCGAATATCCTTTATTATTAAAAGATTTTTTCCTTCTTAATTTGTTAAACTCGAGTTTAATAATGACTACTGGAGTGTTTAAGAAACTCAGATTTTACAAGTCTTATATAAAATATGTAAAAGAAACAGAATGGTTATCCGCACTGCAATTTATTTGATCGGGTTTAATGGAAAATAATTTTTAATTTCATATACATGTGTATATCACTAAATGCGTGCGCGTGTTTAAGGAAAAATTGTCTATAGGTAACTCCGTGTTTGTGAATAATGTTCAGGATTAAACACGTCACACCGTTGTAATGCTAGTATCAAAGTTGAAATACCAAAATGTATACCGTTAACACCTCGTTTTGAAGAGTTTTTAATGTTAAACACCAAAATGACTACAAACTCGAGTTTATGGAGCGTATCCTTTTCTAATTGACTTCCTCTATTACTAGAATAATGAACAAGATTTTAAAATTTGTAAAGAAATGTTTCTGATAATTTCCTTACCGAACTTTAACGCCCACTTTCCCTTTATATTAACACCCTACCCATTTTTTTAATAATTAAATATTTTATTACTTCTAAAATATTATTTCGTTAACTTTGAAGTTCGGAAAAATAGATTTTTGGTATTTTTCAATTTTTTCTCAAATATTATATAATTATTCATATTAATAAATAATTACTTTGTCGAATGTTTTGTTAAAGAATCATTAAATAATGTTCAATGAATACTTTGAAATTTAAACAAAACCTTCGAATAACTAAACAAATCCGAAGCCCAGTCAAAATTTATATGCCTAAATGCTTATCAGCTCTATGCATTTCTACAAAATGATGAACAAACTTATTTATTTTAAACTATATGACTTTAATTCGATTATTTAAAAATTAGTCTGCATGAAATTTATGTATAAAGGAATCAATTTTTCATTTTATTATAAAGAAAGTAATTTTTTAGTTTAATAGATGTATATTTAATTACTTTTTTACAAGCAGTTTTTCTAATTAAATTTATTTTATTATTTATAATTAGACCCACTCTTCCTTCTATAAAATTTAACTTATTCAATAAAACTCATAACAAACTGATACCGACCTCCAAGCTATCCTTGGACTTATACACCAACTAAACACTCATATTTTCAAACAAAATTTAATATAAATGCATCATAAATTATATTCTAATAAAAGCTTTCGATAGCACACCAACAACAATATACACAAACGCTAACTCATATGGCCAGGTGCTGCTTATCGCCATACGCCTGCTGATAAAATTGATAAGGGCTTAACACCTTAGTTGCTTTGCTTTCTATGCGCAAGTGTGGCGAATAAAAAATGTAAACACAGAAATTGTGAACTTTGTTCTACATTTGGTTTTACAAATATCTATAATTTGCTTCAACTTTTATCTGTCTCGGTGAAATTATAGTGCGAAGAAGTGTAATTATTTTATTTTATTTTATATCAACACTAGTCATCATTGTGCATATCAATAAAATAATGATAAAGCCGTCTGAATTTAAATATCGTAGACAGTTCTTTTGATTGAGTTATCAGTTTGCTGAATCATAGCAACTCAATAAATTCACGGAAAATAATTAGGTTTGCTTTTAATAGCACAACTTTTGTCGGTTTTATTATTATATATACCTATATATATATTTTTGTGAGTTGGTATATTCATTTAGGTGCATATATGGGTTTAATTTTGAAGTGTAAATTTATTCTGCTAACTGTTATAAAATACATTTACCTAGAACATGACAAACACTTTTAAGTGTGAATTATTGACACAATTTATTTTAACCAAAAATTAATAATAAACAAATTTAAATATATGATATTCTAATTTGAAGGGAGTATATGATTGAGTGAATTGTTGATAAACCAACTTATTAGAATTTTGCAAGTTTTCCGTTGAATACATTTAAGTTGATATTTCGTAAGAAAATAAAATATTTTTAATCACCTTTTAGGAAGATGGTGTTCTAAGTAGAAGAATTGTATAGTAAATTTAAAGAAAATTCCTTGAGAATGCTTCCATCAAAGCTTGAGGGAATAACTTACTAAGTCGAGATACATAAGTTGTTTTCTGAAATTATCGGAAACACAAATGTCACGGCAAAGAATCTCTTATGCTCCGAAATCGTTTCGGCGTAGACTACATAACTGAGTGACATTTTATAGTTGTTTCATACCATATCGAGTCCAGAGTATTTGACCTACCTACCTATTTGACCAGAGTATTTGAGTATTAATACAAGTATAGTCATAGTTTAATGCGCTGTAAAACAAGTTTGTTGCCATTGGTTGATACGAAATTCATGTGGTCTGAATCAGGTCTCAAATTGTTTTATAAAGGGTGATTTTTTAAGAGCTTGATAACTTTAAAAAAAAAAAAAACGCATAAAATTTGCAAAATCTCATCGGTTCTTTATTTGAAACGTTAGATTGGTTCATGACATTTACTTTTTGAAGATAATTTCATTTAAATGTTGACCGCGGCTGCGTCTTAGGTGGTCCATTCGGAAAGTCCAATTTTGGGCAACTTTTTCGAGCATTTCGGCCGGAATAGCCCGAATTTCTTCGGAAATGTTGTCTTCCAAAGCTGGAATAGTTGCTGGCTTATTTCTGTAGACTTTAGACTTGACGTAGCCCCACAAAAAATAGTCTAAAGGCGTTAAATCGCATGATCTTGGTGGCCAACTTACGGGTCCATTTCTTGAGATGAATTGTTCTCCGAAGTTTTCCCTCAAAATGGCCATAGAATCGCGAGCTGTGTGGCATGTAGCGCCATCTTGTTGAAACCACATGTCAACCAAGTTCAGTTCTTCCATTTTTGGCAACAAAAAGTTTGTTAGCATCGAACGATAGCGATCGCCATTCACCGTAACGTTGCGTCCAACAGCATCTTTGAAAAAATACGGTCCAATGATTCCACCAGCGTACAAACCACACCAAACAGTGCATTTTTCGGGATGCATGGGCAGTTCTTGAACGGCTTCTGGTTGCTCTTCACCCCAAATGCGGCAATTTTGCTTATTTACGTAGCCATTCAACCAGAAATGAGCCTCATCGCTGAACAAAATTTGTCGATAAAAAATTTTCGAACCGAACACTGATTTTGGTAATAAAATTCAATGATTTGCAAGCGTTGCTCGTTAGTAAGTCTATTCATGATGAAATGTCAAAGCATACTGAGCATCTTTCTCTTTGACACCATGTCTGAAATCCCACGTGATCTGTCAAATACTAATGCATGAAAATCCTAACCTCAAAAAAATCACCCGTTATCATATCATAACAATGTTCTTCATGATCGTTATTTAAAAAAACTGCTCGTTCGATATAGTCTTCATATATAAAATTATTATCCATTCCCAATATATATATATATAATATCCAGACCTCTATACCTGATGAATAAGTTTTAATGATATTAGAAAACTAAATAAAATAGTTTCCATAAAGGGCGGGGTAAGGGTTTTCACTTTCGAAAAATCGATTTTTTTGTTTTATCTTATTGTTTAACATTTCAAGAATATGTCCTCAAAATTTTAATCCGATCTAAGCAATATTCTTGAAGTTATTATTTAATTAGTATCGGGGCCTTTAACGCTCTAACTCTAACAGCTACGGCTTTAAACGCGTTTTTCTCAAAACTACTTTTTCGAAGTCCGTGTTCACTGCCATTTGAAAACTTCTCGACCGATTCATTTCAACCTTTGAACACATTTTCTTCATATAAAATACCTCCCCCCTAAGTTTAGTAAAAATTTTTTTTTAACATTAAGGTTGTTTCCCACGCTGAAAATGGCGGAAATTTTAGTCAAAAATAACGGTTCACACTTTAGATGGCCGTCAAAAATTTTTAAATAAAAAAAAAAATAATCAGAGAACGTTGGGGGGGAAGATTTGTTTAAAATTTAACTAAATCCTTATGGTTTTTCTTTTTCGGATAATTTCCGAGTTACAGTGAACACCGCAAATTGTTTTTTTTTTTTCAAGACGTCCTAGGGGAAGCTCTGTCACGGGCTAATGGTTTAAAATTTTGCTTGAAAAATTTACAGTACATAGTCAAAACTATGCTCAATAATGTATAGAAGGTTTGAATAAAATTGCTTAATCGATATTTGAGATAAAAAATCACAAAAAAACCCTACCCCTATCTAAAATTCTTTCATAGATCCGCATCATCCTTGAGACTTTCCCATATGCTCTAACCTAATTTAGCATTTGGCAGATCGTCTTCCATTTGATCCAATTACTCACAGCAGTATTATTTATCGATTGTCTTATCATATGAATCCCAATAAATACTGGATAAAACCTTGCCACCCGAATGTTATGTTTTGATTGGTCATGGACAATATGTCGAAATGATTAATCACCAGTTAATGCTCAATAAAATTGATAATATAACAAAACTATAATAAAAGTTTGTTTACCAATTAGTTTTTTTTTCGTTTAAGTGTGTTTCCGATAATCCACATTCCTATACTTTGATCTACTAAATAAACTATTAATATATATTATTTCAGTTATTTTCTTAGCTATATAACTATAAAAAATGATTAACCAAAACTACTCCAGCACCATAAAAAATAACGAACAACAAATATACCAAGCTTCAATAACATATCTACTGTAGTACATATATGCCATACACGTGAATTTATGGCCTCTTGAGCTGTGAACATAAATGGGGCACAGTAGCAGCATTGTTTAAAAACTTATCATAAGGTTATAGGATTTCAGCTAGCATACCAAAATTTGACAAAACAAAATTCATAGCAAACATAGTACAAATAAGTTTATAGAACATTTCAAATGTTTACTAGCGCCTCAAATGGAAAGCAACCATGCAAGCTCCTAATCAATGCCAATGTCAGATAAGGTATATGATTAGTTAAACAATTTATGACCGATGATTATAGCTATCGGTGCACTTGGATTCATAATGTGAAAGCAGCGCAGACTAAAAAGGGTAAGACGTCAAGGTTAGCAACGCTACAGACATTAGACCTTCCACCAAATTATATAGATATTTATAGAACTCGTGCCAAAAAGTCAATAGTAAATATTTCCAACAAACTAGCACAATTTCTAAGACAGGCCTTTATTATTCCCCAACTTTCATAATATTAGACATATTTCTTTCGCAGACTCGCAATTGTTGGCAACGTCTCTTCGTTGAACATGGCAAACTCAAATGGTATTGGGCACCTGTCTTCCTCAGCTTCTGGGTACTACTCTATTATTGCATTTCCATACCCGCCTATCATCGACTACCCAAACCGATAAATATTGCCGATGAGGCGCGTTATCCGGATCGTTTCATAGCGGAGAGAGCCGAACAAAATTTGGCCAAACTCATTGAACTGGGTCCACGTGTGGTGGGTAGCAGGGCGAATGAGGAGGGTGCCATCAAATATTTTCAAAATTATGTGGCCAAACTGAAAGCCGAAGCTAATCCTTTATATGAAATTGAAAGTGATATACAGTTAGCTTCCGGTAGCTATTGTCACTGGAATATGGTGAACATGTATCAGGGTATACAGAATTTCGTAATTAAAATTGCGCCGAAGGAGACGAACAGTACTTCATATTTGTTGGTGAATAGTCACTATGATTCGGTGCCGCATGGTAAAGGTGAGTAAATTGTTAAAAATCGAAAAATGTGTTAGCTTATTGAGTGTGCCAGACTTCATTAATCACAAATATAATTTTTTTTATTTTTAAGGCGCTGGTGATGACGGCACTATGGTGGCGATTATGTTGGAGACAATACGTGTAAGTAAAAGCACATATCATTTTATAAAAAAAATCAAATTCGAAATAATTTTTTTGTCCACACACAGGTCTTATCCAAATCGGATAAATCGCTACGTAATCCCGTTGTATTCCTTTTCAATGGCGCTGAAGAGAATCCACTACAGGCCTCACACGCTTTCATTACACAACACAAATGGGCCAAAAACTGCAAGTAAGTGACACAACAAACAAATTTGCCTATAATTTAATATGGCACAGAGTAATTGCGCATTTAAATATGTACGAATAATTCAAAAAACATTCAATCAATAATTCACTTCAAATTAGTAGCTCTCCTTCATCCTCCACTCAACGAACTCATTAAAATATTAATTACTTTTTAAAATGTTCAATCTGCAGAGCTTTAATAAATTTGGATTCTGCTGGCAACGGTGGACGTGAAATTCTTTTCCAATCAGGCCCTAATCACCCTTGGTTGATGATGGTAAGTATTGGTAGATGAAGACGAAGTGACGGCGTAAACATGATGGCGCACGCTCATTAAAACTTTACCTATTAAGCACAAGTGCTGAGCGCTCTTGCCCTTTATAATATTAATTTGAGCACTTCTACTAATTTAAACAGCATTATCGACGCGCCGTTATGCATCCATATGCGTCGACAGTGGCGGAAGAGATGTTTCAACGGCACTTTATACCGTCGGATACTGATTTTCGAATTTTTCGCGATCATGGACGTTTGGTGGGTAGGTATCAGCATAATGAAATGAAATACGTAGTTTTTTTGTAATCAATATGTAATTGAAAATAACAATACATTCGATAAACGAATTTATCAATAACAATACTGATACCATTACCACGAATGGCACATTTGATAGCACTACTGTATAATCATTACCATTTTAAGTGCAAAAACCAATATAAATAATTAAAACGAATAACAGTAATATGACCGTTACCTCAACAGTACCAGCACC
The DNA here is from genome assembly GCA_031772095.1 of Zeugodacus tau. NCBI lineage: Eukaryota > Metazoa > Arthropoda > Insecta > Diptera > Tephritidae > Zeugodacus > Zeugodacus tau. The sequence continues at coordinate 17,177,182 of CM062652.1, read as the reverse complement.
AATACCACTACAATACCAGTAATGTTAGTTCCAGTACCAATACTAAATACAATAAAAACCACTACAATACCAAATTCAGATTCAAGAATATCAGTAACTTGACATCAGTACCAGTACCAATACCACAATACCAGTACCAGTACCAATAACACTTTACAAATACAATACCAGTACCAATACCAAATGCAACAATAACGTTAGTAACTTGATCATTACCTCATCAGATCCATTAGAAGTACTAAATAAACACATTAAGTATTTGATGTTAGATTTATTTTTATATAACTAATCTATTTTCCTATATACCTTTCCACTGCTAGGTTTGGATATGGCTCATCAATATAATGGCTACGTCTATCACACACGCTACGATGTACCGGAGATCGTACCGCGTGGCACCTTCCAAAATACAGGCGATAATGTACTCGCGTTAGTACGAGAAATTGCCAACGCGCCCGAGTTAGAGGATCCCTCAGTAAGTACCGCAGTTCTATCCTAGAATTATTTCCAATAACTTCTCATAATCCATCTTCTCCTTAATGTTTACTTCAGCGCGACGCCGAGGGACACACCATCTTCTTCGATGTGCTCGGCCGTTATTTGGTCTTCTACACGGAAACCGAGGGTATCATTTTAAATGTATTCGTCTCCATAGTTGCGATCGTTACATGCTCCCTCTCATTCAAACAAATGGCCAACAGTACGGGCACAAAATTTGGTGGCATCGTAAATCGTGCTTTCACACTACTCGGCGTACAAATACTAGCGGTGATTAGCGCCACAGCGCTTTGTTTCCTGGTCGGCGTCTTCATGGATTTGATACATTTACCGATGTCTTGGTTTACAAATTCTTGGCTCATTTTGGGTTTGTACTTCTGTCCGCTGTTCTTCGGTTTCGCTATAGTGCCGGCACTATACTTCCACTCGCAGCGTAAGGTGGGTACTCTTAATAATTATATTATATGAATTTTACTAAATATATTTAATTGTTCTATAAAGGAGCGCTTCCCACTCGGTTATCGCGTGCAAATATTGCTGCACTGTCACTGCCTCTTCTTGACTTTCGTTATACTGATCGCTTCCATTGCCGGCATACGTTCCGCTTTTATGCTAATGATTGCTGTGCTGTTTTACTCAATCGGGTTGATCATAAATTTGTGCACCAAATTGCATAATAAATGTAAGTGAGCATATAATTATGTAATAATTACAATTGTAATTAAAATAAAATTTTATTTCCATAGCATTACCTTGGCTGATACCGCATATACTCTGCAATATTCCACCATTCCTATTCTACGCCTATCAAGCGCATGGTTTCTTTGTCAGTTTTATTCCAATGACCGGACGCTTTGGCGCCAGCGTCAACCCTGATCTGATCATCTGCGCGTTTACAGTGGGCATGGGTTTACTCACTGGTGGTTTTATGGTGAATAACTCAGTCTACTTTAATCTGAATTTAAATACTCATTGTTACAATTTCATTCCATAGATTCCTGTACTGAATCTGTTCCACAAGTCCAAGACTATAATTTGCTCCCTACTTACATTTACTGTGCTCTTCATAATACTTGCGGCGACACCTATCGGTTTCCCATATCGACCAGAGACTAATGTGCAACGCTTCTCCGTTTTGGTAAGTCTATAAAAACAATATGCCAGAGCTCTTCTAAATCAATACTTCCAAATTTTACTTTAGCACACCCGTCGCGTCTTCCATGATGAAGCGAACGCTGTACGTCGCGTAGAGACTGGCTACTTCATTTTACCGCAAGATCGACGCACTTATTCGGTCAAAAGTATAATTTTCAACAAATTTAAATGAAATACAAACAGTAACCTTAACTTCTCTCCACCGCCAGATCACTTACTCAACATGTCTTTGGCTCAAACTCTTGACAAAGATTGCGCTGATGAGATGATGTGCGGTCTGCCACTTTACAATCATCGTTGGCACAAAGCACGGTATGTAAGCTCAATATAATTCTCAAATAATATTAAAAAACACTTTTTCTTTTTGCCAACAGCGCTTCAAGCGTCTGGATACCTGGCCCGGATCCCAAGTTCTACAATACAGAGCCACAATTGAAACTGATTTCAAAGGAGCAATTGAGTAAAACTTCGATACGCTATGAACTGGAATTGAGTGGTCCCGATCACATGGGTATCTATATAAATCCGTTGAAGGAGCGCAAGATCAACGCTTGGTCATTCCATTACACGCCATTGCGCTTAGATTGGAAACCACCATATTTCATTTATTTCTCTTACGGCAAGGATAGTAGTCCATTGAAATTTACACTCGAATTTGAGGTGAGCATTTATCAGGGGGAATTATATATGTTTATTGAATTTCAAAAAGTTCTTAATATTTAAGATATTAATTAATATCGATCAAATCTTATAAAAAAATCACCAAAAATATTTTAACAAAATCATTACTAAATATCATATGATCAAACCAAAATATAAGTCATATGTTGAAACATCACATCATATCATGTCAACTACCCAACATCATTTGATCAAATTATAATTTCAGTCATTGATGAAATATCACATCATAGCATACACCACACCATGAGGTCGTATGATGAAACATCACATTATGTTAAAAAAAACTATCACATCATATGATAACAATCATGTGATATTTGAAAAAAATCTTCAAGATAAATAAATTTAATTTTCTGATCGAAATTTGAATATAAAAAATAATTAAAGAAATTCAATAAAACCAACATTTCATTCTCACGCTCAGAATCCCACCGGAGACTGGAGTACACCGATATTTGAGATTGGCATTGCTGGACATTGGAATCATGATGAGACCATACACACGGCAGAGTTCAGGAAATTCTTGCAAAGCTTCCCCAAATATGTGGATGCGATTGCATGGCCAGCTTACTATGAGACGCGACTGTTCTAAGTCCATGTTATAATTTTAATATTCAAAAGGATTATTTACTTAAGAAAAACGTTTTAGCGGGTAAACTAAAATCATTTCTTTAATTTATTGCCACTCTGTGAATTTGTAGTATAAAACAAAAAAAATATAAATTAATTAATTAATTAATTTTTTATAATAAACCAGTGAAATTTTTAATATAAAATTGCGTTTTTATTTAATGAATAGCAAAATGATGGTTAAGTGATAAAGTGTAAAACACTTGAGAACTTTGACGATTCGGTTCTGCGATTTTGATATTATATTGAATTGAGTAATCATAGTTTTTGAGCCGATATCAAAAATAGGAAATACTTGCTGAGTCATAATTTTGTGATCAAAACTTTTCAGAATAAACAGTTGGGATTTATACGGCGAATTTCTGCCACTAAGTTCTCCAATAATCGAGGGAGCGTTCCAGAATTGTTTGATATATTTTTTTTCTATTTTTGTTCGAACTTTGACCCTTCATAGCATCTCTCATATAAGCTCGATGATGAACTTCGAATCCAAATATTCCGATTTTGAAAGCTAACTTCGAAAATAATATAAATATAACTCTTTTACTACTAAAACTCTCGGAAAATTTCAGTTTAGTTCAATACCAAGAAAACAGTTGGTTTTGTCGTATAATGTAATTCATAATCTGGTACTAATTCCATAACTATATAATATACTAGACTAGCTTAGGCTAAATAGCCCACATTTGAAGTATTTTTGATTGCTTTTGGTTCCAAATTTAAGTTATATACAGTTGAACTTCCATAGCTCGAACTTCTATAACTCGAAGATCGCCATAACTCGAACTCTTGTATTGACAACAAACAAAATTACAAAATTCTCCCTAACTCGAAGTTTTTTATGGATTATGGTGATTTGAGTTAAGCAAGTTCAACTGCATTTGTGTATAAACTGGTAGGTACTTATGTATATTTATGAGCCATATGGAATTTATTGGTACAATAACCACTACTTATTATTGCAGTTGTAGAGCCATATAACTAGTCATTTTAGGTACTGTTATTAGATATAAGAAACCTTTATCAATATAAGTAAGCAGGTAATCGAAATGTATCTCAAAGATTATGACCACACATTGTAGATAATATTAACGATGCCCCCTAGTGTGAGAGTCTAAGGTATCATATAATAAAACAAGTAAGGAAAGTCTAAGTTCGGGTGCAACCGAACATTTTATACTCTTGCGATTTATTGCTATAGTTTTATTACGATAACACACAATTTGATCCATATATTCGGCATAAAGTCCAATAGAATAATGAAAATCATCATAAATAGTATATGGGGACTCAGGTAATTCTTGAACCGATTTCACTCATTGTCACCACCAGATACAATACTATATTACCTATACTTAGGTATATGGGATCTGGGAGAAGTTATAACCCGATTTTAACCATTTTTGGTACAGAGACAAACTGTTATAAGAAAAAAGTTAAAAGAGAATGAATTACATTAAAATGCCTGAGAGTTTTACCTATATTTTCGCTGAAAAATTACCCTTAGGCACTGAGTTCTTCATGATCGATATCAGGGGCCTTGAAAAGACATGGTCAGATTTTGACAAGTTTTCCACAAGTAAAGTCACAGCTCAAATATTGTGTAAAGTTTTATTCCGCTATCTTCATTGGTTCCTAATGCATATTTTCATTTTATTTTCGAATTCAAAATTGAGTTGTGTGGGAAGAAGGCGTGGTTGTGAACCGATTTCGCCCATTTTTCATCCGTGTTACCAGGGTGTCAAGAAAATATTATTAATTTCATTCGAAACTGTCGAGAAGTTCCTGAGATATGATTTTTGACCCATAAGTCCTGATCATTTATATATATATAACCCCATATCTAACTCTTTTATTTCTTGTTGACTCAAACAACTGTTATGTGAACAAAACTATAATACTATGTGCAACATGTTGCGAGAGTATAAAAACAACTTAATTGAATCTTTCAAACACAAGGAAATTTATTGTTTTATTGGAACTGTATAAATCTCTTAACTTAGCTTAACATAACATTAATTAATATAACTTATATAAATTTAACAATAATGGAATTGATGGGACTATTAGAAATGTTGAAGGTTTATATAAGTGGATAATATAATTTAAAGGTATTTGAAAATGTGTATAAAAAATAGTTTAATCAAGGTCATAATTTACGAAACCAGAGTACAATCTTATATTAAATTTGTATACTCAAGTACTTTTAAACAATTTATTAAAAAAACAGTATTACCATGCCATCAATGAATATGTGAAAACGTGTTTGTTACATCATATGGTTAATAACAATACTACGTGACGAAATAACTACCAAATCCAAATACCTGTAAGTATCTTATCAAAATATTATTGTTGATTCGAGATTTCCAACGATTAAATGTAAACAACTTGAGGTTGTAAATCAAAGCACATGCCATACTATAGGTAAACACTCATATCGCACAGATTTAAGGCTTAATATATATTTAACTATATTGAATAATTCCAAAAGTTTATTTATAATTTATTTTCATAATTTTCTATATATACCTACATATAAAATAATTTAATCAAACAATAGCTATATATTTTATGGAATAGTAAAAATAATTAACAATAAATGCTAATAAATTCTATTAAACATATATTTGAGATAATAAAAGTACAATAGTAGTTAATCAATTATCATATCTATTACAGTATTGGCGCCTTAATTAGTACCAAATTCACCAAATGTTACTGGAACTTACTAGAGTGGATTTTACTAAAGTCCATCGCCACTTAGCGCGACTTTACTGTATACTTGTGTGTACATGAGTACCATTCGAGATAATTTTGGTGATTACAACACCTTTATAAGCAATGCATCTTATCAAGCATTACTGATTATCGCCCAGTTAATGCAATCTTTGGCTATCAGCTTATCTACAAAATCGAAAGGAATGAGGTAAATAAACCATGAAATTTTTACTTACTAAACAGCAGTAGCGAAAAGCACGGCGTGTGCAGTGGTGGTCAACGGAGCAGCATTATGTGTTTACAAATATAAAATACAGTGTTCAGCCATAAACAATTCACTATAACTAATATTATCTATTTAAAAATTTAATAAAGAAAAAAAATAAAATATAAGTGGGTGAGTGTAAAGTTGATAAATCTAATGACGAAAAAAAAACAAAAATTACAAAAGTTATAGAGAAAATAATAAATGAAAAGCATTGTTCAAAAATATTATTAAAAAAAATATTTAAAAGTGAACTTATATTGAAGTTATATGTTGCAAAGGAAAAAATATATATAGATTAAGAAATCCTTCAAAAAATCATTGAATTAATCTTATTCAAGTTAAAAGTGTTTTGAGATTATCTACTGATATTAATCAATTAATTGGCCTGATAAGCTGAATTATGTGCTAATTGAACTTTGACAATAACGGTACTTAAGTTCCGTTTATCAGTTCTCAAGTTATTTAATGTGTATTGCACTCAAGGGATCAGATATAACTTTATTTGTTATTAAACTATATCTCAGACCAATTTGATCTATCAAAGAGAGATAGAGAAAACTAAAGAGAGTAAGTGAGAGTACACGAGAGAGAGAGCAATAGTCTTTCAGAGAAAATAGAGAGCCGAATGGTTGAAGCCTACGACAATTTTTGCTGATAAATACATCAGTAAGCCGACATATTTTTTCCGTTTGATATTTGAAGTACTCAGAATGGTGCTCCTTTATAAGCAAATCACAATCTTATAATGCTTTTATATCAAATTAAAATTAATATTTTTACATAAAAAACATTTTGTGCTGTAATTTATGTGTATTGAATGAATTATGAAGACCCTTTCAACCTAAAAAATTCTTAATTGACCATAAGTAATGAAAGTCTCTCAAAGAGTAAAGTTAGGGTACTGACGAGACTCTATGTATACAGTACACTGTAAGCACAAAAAAACACATACATATATAACTTGGATTCTGGCGCTTCTACTACATGGAAGCCGAAACTCCCTTCATCTACTACTGGAATGTGTGGCACTTCGCAGGAATCGTGTAGTAGTATTTTGGGGCTTTCATATCCAACAGAGGAACGCATTCGCTCTCTTACCCCCAGCACTATGCTGGATTTTGAAAAGAGAGCTGGGATTAATGTAGTCGTTGTAGGTTTCATGGGAGCGCACAATAGGCCAAATGCCGGAATGCACACCTTATATTATATCTATCTACCTAACATATGGTTTCCAAGTCTTTAAAATGTATCTCTCCAACTAATATTTGTAGCGGAGAGGCCTTTGTATATACATATATATAAGAAGCCAAGAAGTCCATAAGACCACCTTTTTTTTTCAAGATTGTTCATTTATATATTTACTTATAGCTATTCAATACTTAAAAGCTTTGAGTATGTTACGTATACGCAATGTCTTTCATAATGTTCGTAGAATTCCTCTTGAATTACTGAATTAGAATAGAATAGACAGTGCGATATACCTTGTTTAATGAACTATTCGATATTCCAATATTTTCGACCAGAAAAAAATCGAAATTAACGAACACCAACACGGAGGTATGTAGTTTAAATGAGACTAGTTGGAAACTAAATAAGCTTCAAGTGTTTGATCACTTCCACCATACAAGATTTGATAACAGTTTGAGAGCCAACGAATTTGTAGAAATATTTCCGTCCATACACCTATGTACGCCCAAAAGTGTACTACTAAAGTTAAAGATTATAATATTTCTCACACACAGCAAAATGAGCGTAATGAAGTTCGAATTGCACAACAACAACAACAAGCACATTGCGCATAAGAAATTTGATTGGTACTGGGCACCCATCTATTGCGCGGTCTGGTACGCGCTCTTCTATGCCGCCGTCATACCCAGTTTCTACAATTATCCAAAGACATTGCAAATCAGCGAAGAACAACAACATCCCGATGAATTTATAGGACAACGCGCCGAACAACAACTAATCGCATTGGATGCCATTGGCGTTAAACTAACGGGCACTGTCGAAAATGAAGTTCTAGCCATAAATTTTCTACTTGGCGAAATTGAAAAAGTCAAAGCAGAAGCACGTCTGGATCTCTACGATATCGAAGTGGAAGTGCAATACTCATCGGGAAATTTTGAGCTGTGGCGCATGGCCACAAGCTATCGCAATGTCTCCAATGTGGTGGTGAAGCTGGCGCCAAAGAATATTAAATCCGTTTCGTACTTGCTTGTGAATTCACACTTCGACTCGGAAGTGCACTCGCCGGCGGCCGCAGATGACGGTGTGATGGTCGTGATTATGTTGGAGACACTCCGCGTGATTGCCAAATCGGAGAAACCACTTATGAATCCCATTGTATTTCTCTTCAACGGCGCCGAGGAGAGTAATCTGCTGGCATCGCATGGATTCATCACGCGACACAGATGGGCGCAGTATTGCAAGTAAGAAGTATCTTGGAATTTTCGCACTAAATAGTAATATCTTTCATTTTTAGCGCCCTAATCAATCTAGACTCAGCTGGTTCGGGTGGTCGCGAAATTCTCTTTCAATCGGGTCCCAATCATCCCTGGCTCATGAAGTATTATAAACAAAGTGTACCACGCCCCTTTGCAACCACAATTGCCGAAGAATTGTTTGAAAATAATTTCATACCGTCCGATACCGATTTCCGTATCTTCCGTGAGTATGGCATGCTGCCGGGTCTCGATATGGCACACACACTCAACGGCTATGTTTATCACACTAAATTCGACACTTTCGCTAATCTGGAACGACACACGTGTCAGACGACTGGTGATAATGTCTTGGCGTTAACTTGGGCGCTGGCCAATGCACCTGAATTGAAGAGTCCAGAGGTGAGGAAATATATATAGGATGTAGTATAAAAATCATGGGGGTAATTTGTATTATCAGTGACATTATACGATTGGGCAATTCTTAACTTAACATGACTTCACTTAACTTACGATTAGACAACACTTAACTTGACATGACATAACGTAACTTAACTTGCCTTAAGTAAAATTATTAACCGATCCATGAGGAGAAGGCTACCTCAGTACAATCAACTGAATATATGTGCATTCATAAATATTATTCGGATAATAATTTTCAGGACTACGCTGAAGGTCACACGGTCTTCTATGATTATCTCGGCTGGTTTATGATCTTCTACACTGAAGACACTGGTGTCGTACTCAATATCACAATCTCCATATGCGCTATCATAGTCATCTTAGCGGCTGTCTTCCTAATGTCACGTGCCGATGACGCAGACACTGCCAAGCGTGTCTTCTTACGCTTCCTTACCATATTGGCTGTACAGATTGTAACAATCGTGGCGGCAGTGGGCCTAGCACTGGTAGTTGCGGTTACCATAGATGGTATCGGTGCCTCAGAGTGTTGGTACTCAGAGCCATGGCTCATCTTTGGCATTTACTTTTGTCCAATCTTCTTTATTATGTGTCTGCTACCGGCCATCTATATGCGTTGGACCAAAGAGGGGGTGAGTGTCTATACTTTAACTATATGATTTATATAACTTTAAATATTTATTTTCAGACCAATATGCGTCATGACGACTCTATCGCCTGCTTCATGCATTCTCACTGTCTCATTTTGGTGTGCATTTGCTTGGTTATGACTGGTTTGAGTATACGTTCGGCTTTCTTCCCCATGATTGCCATCTTCTTCTACACAATATCGGTTGTGCTGAATATTATAAATCTCCTTTGGGGCAAGAGTAAGTTTTAAAACTCATAAGGGTTCATAATTCTGTTGTATATTTTTGTATGTCTGTGCTTTATTTACAGAATACTTGTACTTGCCCATACATCTTCTCTGTCAGCTGTTGCCATTCTGGTTCTACACCTATCTAACATTTGCCTTCCTCAAAACATTCATACCGATGCAAGGCCGCGATGGACCAACAAGTAAACCGGAATTTTTAATTGCCGGTCTTTGTGCCATAATGAGCATACATTTCGGCGGTTTCATTGTAAGTGAGATGAATTTCAGATATAATGTGTATATTAATCTTCAATTCTTCTTTTTTTATCTACAGCTCCCTATATTACATAAGTTCCGCAAATCAAAAACTTTCATAAGTTTATTTGGAGGTCTGTTTCTGATATTCATTATGATTGCTTGTCTACCCGTTGGCTTTCCATATAAGAAGGATGTGGCTGTACAGAGAGTTTACGTCTTAGTAAGAGATACAAAAAATAAATTTCAAATATCATACCAGATTACTAATCACAACTAACTTTCTTCCCCTCAATACACCAAACAGCACACAACACGTACTTTCTACGATGAGCGAGGTTTCGTCTACAAAAATGAAACAGGTTTCTATGTGCAACCCGTCGATAAGCGTATAAACACTTTGAAGAAAACAGTTTTCCAATATGCTGAGCCTAAATCGAAGATACAAGAAGATTGTGAGACTGAAATTTTTTGCGGTTTGCCATTGTATAATTCGAGGTGGATGGATTGGAAGTGAGTACACAATAAAAATCTTTCACGAATATATATATTTTATTATATACATATTGAAATAATTCTCCAGAAACTCCTCACGCTGGGTAGGTGCGCCAAGTCCAAATCTACCCATACCAACTGAAATCAAATTAACTTCGAAGACTTATATTACCCCGACGCGAGTGCGTTATGGCTTTAGCTTAAAGTCCGCAGATCGCGTTGTGATCTATGTGGATCCTTATCCAAATACGAAAGTGGTCGATTGGACCTTTGATAAGAAGCCATTGAAAGATAATTACTCTACACCTTACTTTGTGTATCATGTCTATTCGATGGATGATAGACCATTGGATTTCTGGATAGAATTGGACGTAAGTATATATCACATTACTATATAATACAGTATGTTCTTTACTATTGCTCAACAAAACCACGTTGCCTGCATTTAGGATCATAGTAAATATGACGATCGTTTTTATATAAATTAAGCGGATTTTCAAATTTCAAAATCAAATATACAATTTCTTTAATCTTCTTTAATTCCAGCGCGGTTCTCCAGACTATGAGGGCGCCGCTTTGCGTCTAGGCATCGGTGCACATTTCCTATACCATGATGCCTACTACACTGAAGAATTCAAAGAGTTCCTCAAGCTGTTTCCCGAGTGGTCATATCCGATAGACTGGTTAGCTTCATATGAGAGTCGCATTTTTTAGTAAATAATCACAAATATGTTTTCGAATTTAAGAACAATAATAATTATTTTATACTCTACAAAGTAACGTATTTGATGATTTTTTTTTTTTTTAGAAAATATAAACCAGACTTGGTGAACAAATTTTTCTTTTGAACCTCATTGTGTATTATGAAAATTGTTCTAAAAAAATTTTCGAGATCGGACTATAAATTTTAAAGGCTTCTGATATCGAACAAGACGTATTCATTGCTTGTGGCTAAGGACCTTTGGTATGGGGCTAATTATCTTTGAAATGAGGTCAATGACCTTGGTAGGTTTTGAGGTGTCAAAAGGGGTATGTCTTGTTTATATATTGGAGGTCACGTGGGATAGCTTCAATTGCATTCTGAGAGGCAAGTAGGGTAAATAATGTCTAGTTTATTTACAAATTGTGGAGTGAAATGCAGCCTAGGGCGGTTTGGTTATAGGTCACATCGGGCCAGGTGTAAGGAAGTCGGCCAATGAACAGATTGATATACTAAATATGATAAATTTCGATATTTTTTATGCATTTCGAGCGTATATACTTGTTAATTATTTAATTTAAACTTAGATTTTTTTATTTTCTATTTTGTATTCTAGTATAATGTTGTTGTCAAAGATATACTTCAAATAATATAAAAACTAATACATAGATATGTATTTTCGATTATAAATAGTTTTTTTTTTACAAAATTAAAATAAAATATATAACAAAAAGAAGTCTTTAAAATAGTTTTGCTTATTTAAATAAATATCGTGGTGCTGTAAACTTCTGCCGAAGATTTACTCAAGCACTTTGTTCGTTGGTTTGCGTTTCCTTAAAGAATATACAAAGTGTATTCCAAAAGTCATTAGTTTATAATTAAAGCTATGGCATCCGTTAAAAATAATAGTTGATCATAATCGTCGAAGCATTTAGTTGTCATTGTTTAGATACGCCAACTATCGTATGAGCTCGTCCAAGCGCTCACTGTGGACCAGGCGGGGAACTTAGCAACGAATTCGCGGAAGTCATCGGTATTTAAAATGTCATCGTGAACTTTATGACCTATAACGGCAATGTCGAATGTGGCGCCCGACCAATCTGAGCTATTGTGCTGGAGGAAGAAGTAATGTATGAGTATAGATCAGAGGTGTTTTTGATTAGGGGTTATTTATACATACCGCAAATTCCATGTGGAAACGGAAAGGCGCCGGATCCAAAGCATAAGACAAATAAATAAAGTAAGGTGGTTCGAAATTCTGCTTAATCGGCGTACGATCCAATGACCAATCAATCAGTTTGGTGTCATTCATTGGTTTTATGAAAATACTCATGTGATCAGGACCCGCAACTTCTAAGCTAATAATCAGATTTGTAGTTGAGATGCTATCTTTGCGCAAAATACGCAGTCTGGGCCAACCACCGGCTTTCGGCGCTGGACCATCAATCCAAAAGCTTTGCTTGCTGCAAAGGATCAAATAAAAACAGAATTTAGTTTCGGTAAAAAAATAAGAACTATCAAGCATACCGCCAGCCCAGCCAACGCGAACTGTAGATTGGATAGCCACACATCAATTCAGTCTCGCAATTCGCCCCCGAGTCAGCGGTGTCTGTTGTGTTTATATTCTCGAACATATAATCCACAGAGTGTGGATGACGATCAACGGGCACGACATAGTAGCCAGAATCTCTATGGCGTACTGACATGGCTGGATCGGCATTGTGGAAAGTGCGTGTGGTGTGCTAGGAGTGGAAATAATAACTGTAAAATAATGTTAATAGAATCATAAACAATGACTTACAGCGACATAGAAACGTTGAGGCGCTTCACGTTCCTTATATGGAAAGCCAACGGGCGTAGCTGCCAGTATTATGAAAGCCAAACAAATGCCACCGAAGATGGAAATAATGGTTTTTGACTTGCGGAAGAGACACAAAAGTGGAACCTGCAAATAAAGTGAACAATTAGATCAACTACTTGACAGCTATAAAACACGCAACCTACCAAGAACGGTGCCATCAGCAAGCATATTAACATCGTAAAACCACCGATGAGAATATCGGGATTCTTATTGGCGCCATCACGACCTTGCATAGGTATGAAGATGACATAGAAAGCATAGCAACAGTAACTGTAGAAAAGGAAGGGTAACAACTGGCAGACGGTGTGTGGTATGAGCCAAAGAAAAGCTAGAAAAGAAGTAGAAATGATTTATTTAAAAGAAACACAAGTAATAATAAAAAAACTCACTTGTTTTGTGGAAGCAAGTGATCATATTCAAGATCACCGACAGCACATAGAATGCGATACATAGCATCAAAGCAAAGGCCGAGCGTATGCCCAATGAAATGAGAGCAATGCAAACCACTGTTAGTATTAGACAGTGGGCATGCATGATCAGCTGTATGGCATAACCTAAAGGTAGACCGTGCTGGAAAACATAATATATTTTAGAATCTCCAAATTGCATATCCAACAACACTCACCTCTTTCGTGCGACTCAAATAAATCGCCGGTATCAGGCCCATCATGAAAAACATGGGACAAAAGTACAAGCCGAATACCATCCATGGTTGTGAGAACCACGACATAGACAAGCCAACAGCGTCCATAAATATCGCAATCGTGATCGTTAGTAATATCGCCAAGAGCACGGCAGCGAATTGTATACCCAATAAAATGCCGAATTTGATAAAGACTCGACGACGAAACATGCCTGTCTGGTGTGCCATATTCCAGATATAGGCCAATATAGTGATAATGGCGATGATACAAACAATAATATTTACAACAGTGCCGGTGGTTTCCGAATAGTAGACTATAAACCAGCCAAGCACATCGAAGAAGATTGTATGGCCTTCTGCATATTTCTATAATTAAGTATTATGATAAAATGATTTATATAAATCTGTATAGCGAAAAGTAAAATATAGATAATCAAGCTTACATCTGGATCTTCCATTTCGGGTGCATTGCATAGCGCTTTGGTTAAGGCTAACACATTATCGCCGGTGAGTTGATAAGTTCTTTGCGGTATCAAACTGAAACGATCATATTTCGTGTGATAGACGAAGCCATTGAGCGTGTGAGCCATATCTAAGCCTAGAAAATGAAGATGCATACGTGGAAATTAGATAAAAAGATCATATGGACTATCAAGACCAAGCTATATGCTATTTATAAACTCTCTCTGAGGTCAGGTCTGTTAACACTAATCGCTCTGAGGAATACCTAAAACAATTATAATAGTATATATCACTCAATCTACTTACCCGGTATGTTTCCGAAATCTCTAAATATTCTGAAGTCCGTCTCCGAAGGTACAAATCCATATTGGAACAATTCTTCACCGATAGTAGAGGCATATGGATGTTCTATGTGGCTGCCGTAATATTTCATTAACCAGGGATGATCTGGGCCGGACTGGAATAAAATTTCACGACCACCAGAGCCGGCTGAATCCAAATTTATGACAGCGCTATAATTTTTGTAAAATTATCATTTTATTTACAATTAAACTCTACACTTAAACTTGTACTCACGAGACATTGCGCGCCCACGGGTGTTGCGTTATGAAACCATGTGACCCTTGTAACGGATTTTCCTCAGCGCCATTGAAAAGAAACACAATCGAATACTTTAGCGGTGTCTCATATTTCGCAATCACACGCAGAGTCTCCAACATAATAACAATCATGGCACCCGAATCACCTGCACCAGAACTACCAGGCACCGAGTCATAATGACTATTGATCAGTAAACTTGATGTACTATTTGAGCCACGCGGCGTCAATCTCACCACAACATTCTGTATGCTCTGATACACATTCACCATTTTCCAGATGACATAATTACCAGAGGTCACTTGTATTTCATGCTCTATTTTATAGAGATCTGTGCGTGATTCTCGCACGATATTACTAATTTCGGTGAGTAAAAATTGCACTGCTGTCTGTTCGTTTGCCGGACTACCCACAACTTTCGGACCGATTTTTGTGAGACGCAGCAGCATGCTCTCTGCGCTCTCGCCAATAAAACGTCCCGGATGTGTGGCTTCATCTTCAAATTTCAGCGTATCCGGGTAACTATGATAGCTGGGTATGACAGTGAGGTAGAAGAGTAGAAACCAAAAGGCAATGAAAAGCGGCGCCCAATACCAGCCGAATTTGCTGCGATTATATATGATTTTCATATTCTCATATTTGGATTTCATATTCAGCTCGTGCATGGTGAATTAATTTCTGTCTATCCAGCTTATGTTTGAGTAATTTTTTTAGGTGGACAATTCAAGATAACTGTAAATAAGTGTAAAATAAATAATTAGTTTATGGCTTTAAGTATATTTGAGCATTTAACTATTTATATGAGCGATTTGAAAATAAGATATTTTAATGAAATTAAAATCAGAATATATCCTGTGATCCTGGTACTGTTACATCAAATCACGATGTCGGCAATATGGTTCCTGTAATTTTTTAATTTTGACGAAGCACCACACTCTGGAAGGCCAATTGTCTACAATATCGATAAAATAATGGAAACCAACGAGTTCGATTATCAAATAAGCTATTTAGATTAACCAGAAGCAAACCACTCACAACCACCCCGTTTGAAACCATTTAAATAAACCTGGATATAAATAAAGGCCCTTACGAAGCTTGGGCGAATTTCTTTCAGGAAATCGCTACTGAATCCTAAGAAAAATGATACAATTCAAAAGCAGATGGTTAGTGTTGATCAAAAGTGGGTCACTAACGGCAACATCCAGAAAAAACGATTGTTGTTGAACGGCGGAGAGCCCACGAAAACGGTGACCAAATCAGAATTGATGGTCTGGATGGTTTTGCTATGATTTTGATGGGATTGTCTGATCTGATTATCATCTACTATGAGCTGTTCTGAATCCTAGGAAAAACGATCCAATTCTAAAGCAGATGGTTATGGCGGATGAAAACTGGGTCACTTACGACAAAGTCCAGAGAAAACGATCGTTGTTGAACGGCGGAGACCCCATGAAAACGGTGACCATATCAGAATTGATGGTCTGGATGGTTTTGCTATGATTTTGGTGGAATTATCTGAGAATCATCTACTATGAGCTGTTCCTTTAAAGATAAACCCCTAATTCGGACCCGTACCGTCAATAATTGCACTCTGTAGGAAACAATAGCTAAGAAGCTTTGGCCAAAATGAGAGAAATAGTATTCCACCAGGACAACCTCTGGTCACAAACATCGACAGTGAATCACCAGTACCTCCGGGAACATTTTTTTGGAAGGTTCCAATGTATCCACTTTCTAGTTCGGAGCTGGCACCAAGTGATTACTATATGTTCTTTTTTATGGCGAACGATTTTGCAACGGAATCTTATGAGAGTCGAACGAGAGTTTCTAAAAAAGTGTAATTAGTAAATTACCTTTAAAATAACAAAAAGTTGACGAACAGAATTATGTATATTTGACTTAAATCGGATCAAGTTTAATAAAGCCTGCAATTTTATGCAAAAATAATGGATTTTATTTAACTAGACCTATTATATATATATGGCAAATAAATCTCTTAAGTACATAACCAGTATAAGTATTTACGTATTAATTAACTTAAAAAACAATTATTTATTTCCATTTGAACTTGTCCTTCATGCACAGACACATTGTAATAAATGAAGGTCATGAACTTTCATATAAACAAATGCATGTACATCTGTATGTATTAAACACAACAAGTGCTTATCAACGCATTAATAAAGTCGCATCATTAATATTCCGCTCCATTTTCATTTAACAAGAAAATATTTTTTTATTTTAATTTTTTTGTATTTTTTTTTTTAATTTTTTACAATTTCACATAAATCTCTCCAACACATCAATTATAAATAATTATGTTGGTGTTGCACCAAATAACAAAAACAAAAATTTTCACCACCATCAGCTCAATTATATAACACAACCGCCAAACTCGTTAAAATCATCATTGCGACAACCGTTTATGCAACGTTATAACTGCGTGGCAGCTTCAGCGAATGCATAAAAAACTACATTCTGAATTGCAGAACAAAGAACAGTTGGTTGCAAATTAATTGAATTGTCTGGCATCGGATGGCATACATATGTACTCATGCCACTGCATAACATTTGTTTTAACATATTTGTGGCGTGAAAGGCTCGGGTAACGCATATTTACAATTATTGCACTTGCCCGTGCGTGCGACTCCGTTTGTTGTTGTTGTACGAGTGACAAATGCTCACGGCCACACAATCAATCCCACGCCATTGACCGCAACCGTTTGGTGGTTGCCGCAATTTATGCATTAATTTTTGTGCGATTTCATTAAAATGAAAGTTAAATGTGAAATTATGGAGAAAAAAATATGCAACTATACATAAATCCTCATACATTGTTAGTGTAGTAAATAAAATAATTGTTTTTTAAATGAAATGCAAGTGATTAAGGCAAGCAACGCTTGATTGCGATTTTGATTGATTAATGGCAATATAACATACACTCTGAGTCAGCTTTAAGGTTTCATAACGGTGCTTTAATCTCTCAGATTGTATTTAATGTAACACTTTAACCCCACTTTCGTCATTGATGCCCTTGTGAAGACTAGAGCCGATTAAAGCCTTGGACTCTATAGTAATGGTTGACAATTGGGTTGTTGGCTCAAGGTTCAGTTCGGAGAGAACTCTTGGAATTGATAATAGCTTTTTCGCTCCTTTTCGTGACCCCGAAATTTACGCTAATGACATATTGTAGAAGCAATTAAGGCAATAACAAGTATTGTAAATAGTTCCAAGAACAATCAGTTTAATGTAACTGTAACAAGATCTTGGATTGTCAGCCATCTCAGGAAACTATTTGAGATTCTAACTTCTATAAGTCGAAAATCTCCATAACTCGAACTTTTGAATTGGCAATAGATATCAAATTTCCTTCCATAAATCAAACTTTTCGACCAGGGCATAATTCAAAATTTTAAATTTTACTATCAAGTTAGAGAAATTCCACTGTATTTATAATTAAGAAGAGCGTTAGATAGAGAAACAGATATAGTCTGCTAGAAAACTAGAAAGAGGCAAAAATATTATTAATAGAGCTCTGAAATCGAAAGAAAAATAATATTCTTACTTCTTTTAGCCAAATTCGAAGATGTTTTATAGAAATGGACACCACTTTAAACAAATTACATATCATAAATAGTTTTGAGGTTTCCTCTTTCGAGATAAGAGATCAACGCGTTTATGGTTCACGTGGAAAAAGTAAAAAAAAAAAGGTAATGATATTCTTCTTATACTCTTCTATTAGTCCCTGACAACCTAAATACATACATACATACAAAATAAAATTTCAAAGCCCCTATGGGTCTAGAAAAGGGTCTCAAAAATCGTTCATATTCCATCACAACCTAAATACAAAAAATAAAGTGTCGAAGCCTTATAGACATAGAAGGGGCATCGTGAAAGGCTTCTTCTGTTTATATTCAAGCAGAAATACAGTGTGATCGTCTCAAATCGAATAAGTTTGGTGAGTTCACTACAAATCAGGTTTTAAATATGAGTTAAGTCCTCTACAAGCTGGATAACTCAATGGAGATCATTTTAACTCCACTTAGAATCGCTTTTGAATGACAATATTGAACTAACTACAACTTTTCAGTTTTTGAGATTATACTAAATGATAATGATCTTAGCAAAATTGGTAATGCGAGGATAAACTATTTATTTGAAGCTTAGGCGTTTTTGATAACACTCTTCTCAAACGAATATCATCTTCTCATCTTATTGTAACTCACTTAATATATAACATTTGGTGCTTTTAGTATTTACATTGAACTTTGAAAAGAGCTTGACATTATTGAAGCCGATATTTAAGTTAATAATTCTCGGGATTCGGTTATGACAATTGAAAAATAAACATATTATGGAAGAACTAAATACCAAAATTATTATTATGATAATTCTTTCAATAGAAATGAAAATTGCTAAAGCTTTTATATCTTTGTTATTTCGACTAAACTTATAGGCAAGTTGTTCGTGGGTTACTGAATTCATCATATACATAATCAATCCTTCTCGCTATTTTTACCATGGTAATCTCGAGTCTCTCGCGAGAAATAAACGAGATATTTTCATGGCACTAACTAAGTGAGTTACACCTGGCGACCGGAATTTCCGAACAGAAAATTAAAATTATTGTGATGTATGTTTTCCTAAACAAATATGATGTTTATTTTCCTATGATACGGTTAATTTTACAGCAAATAGATCCAACAATGAGAGAGATAATAGACATATTTAAGAGTAACTTTTTCAACAAACTCTCTTTATGTACAGATTTTCTCATAGATATCTGAGAGTCAGTGAAATTTATACAAAATTATTAAGATATAAATATTTTAAACCTTTTCTTTTAAAAATTGATCGATAGTATTTAAAACCTTCGATTATTTAATTACTTTTTAATTATTTTTAATGTCAATAGCTACTTATCACCCTCGCAGCGCATTAATTGACTCAGTGACATACAGTAATCTGTGATAACAAATGTTTAGTGCGCTCGAGAAAATCAATTATGTTTTAAAGTTAATTTTATTTTACGATTTAATTGCTGTTAATTTTATTGCTTTTCTCTACTTGAAATATACCGCCAGCGTAGAAACAATTTGACAAAAACAAATATTTACCACCCAGCTGATTGGTGTAGGTACATATATGTACATTAGGGTGGCCCTTAGTTGTATGGAAGATAAAAAAAGTTTCTGGATTCTCGATCGCACCCCCTAGAAATATGCGAATAGCCCAAAAACTAGTATATACAAAGTTCTGGGTCAATCAAAAATGGTTTAGAGGTTGCGCAAGGAGCTTGAAATCCTGAAAAAAATAAGAATTTTTGCCATTTTTATGTCTCAGACTTCCATATTTCAAAGTCACACTATCCCTTACTGGTTTTCCATACCGTAATAAGATAATAAGAATAACGAGCATGTGACGCTTGAGAATGCACCACATTAAATTTACTTTCATATTTGTATTCCTGTAACTCTATCATCAGTCGACCGATTTTTAAGATTGTGGTAATTTTGGAAAGGTAATAAAATGCAGATCTTATTACGGTATGGAAACCAGATAGTGTGGCTTTGAAATATGGAGACATAAAAATGGCAAAAATTCTTAATTTTTCAGGATTTCAAGCTCTTTGCGCAACCTCTCAACCTTTTTTGATTGACCCAAAATTTTGTATATACTAGTTTTTGGGCTATTCGCATATTTCTAGGGGGTGCGATCGACAATCGGAATACTTTGGAAAATAAGGGCCACCCTAATGTACATATGTATGTGGAAAAAAGTTATTAAGCTGTTATGCGACTGGACAACAAATAAAACAATTATGTACTATTAAACACTCATAAAAATCGATTAGAAGCGATAGCATTTGAATTATAAATGCATTTGTAGTTGTGTACTGTTAGTACATTCGAATATTTTTGTTTTTTATTTAACAGAAATGTTAATGAAATCAACTATTTTGCGGGATTTTGAGAGAATAAAAAAATTATTTATTGGAGAACTTCTAGATTTACAAAACTAATACTAATTCAGGGTTAAACCATATACAGCTTAACGGTTGTAAATCCAAGCTTACTTCCTGAGAAAAATTAACCTAAATTTATTGAAAATTTATAGAGAAATCCTTACTTCCTTTATAAGTAAAATTTAACACTCTTCCGCTCACTTCCCTTCAATAAAACCACAACTAACAACAACTAAGAACAGTTATCACTGTATACATTGTAGTTGTATATATAAAATTTAGTTTAGTTCATTAGCATTTGCGGCCATTGGCTTATCAATCGCTCGTCTGTGCGTGTACGACTCAAGTTCAATGGCTGTCGATAAAAGGAAGGAAAATATATAAATGAAAATACAGAACAATATAAAATGCGACTATAATTGCAAAAAATGTAGATAAATGTGCAGAGCAATAAATATTTGCGCCTGCAATTAAAGATATACACACTCGTATATTGACTATATAGAACGCTCGACTCGCGCTTGCAGCGATCACATTTATTATTTCTTGCTTGGCTTGTTGCTGCCATAAATTTTTAATCGAAAAACAATTAAATAAATATTTAATTGCCAACATGAAGCGTTATAAATGACCCCAAATGACTGACACACCAGCAAACAAACGAACAAATCGTAAATTGGGCAATAATTTTCGGTGGTTGTAAGTTCAAGCGCAAACGCTTCAAATGCGATTCGGGTGAAGAATGTGACGAGAAAAAAGATTGATTGCATTTGTCAACCAATTAATTAAATTGAGATTACAATTTTTCTAGACTTTCGTTGTAATTTAGAACATTGTTTTTGGAAGCACTGGCATAAAAAGTTTCAGAAATCCAAAAAAATATATTTTTTACATACTTTATGTAAACACATATGTATGAGTCATCAATTCACCACAAATTCTGATTTTCTCACCACATTTTGTAGCTATTATTGTAGTAAGCGTTATCCAATCCCTTTTGGAATAAAAATATATTAATTTTTATCGTGGTCATCTAACTGTAATCCCAGCAAACGAGCTGTTTCGACGGGATCAGACCATACGGAAAGAGAGTTAAATGAGTTGGACTTGATTTAATGAATAAACAACTAATTCGTAGTACCAGAAGTTATTATATAATATTTTGGCTATGTCGTGGTTTAATCTGGATAAGAAGGCTTTTAATATACTACAATATCTAAAAAACATTTGACAAAGACTCACACTGGTCTCTCGAGTCAACTCGAGTTTTTCACCTCCAATAGATGATCGAGAAAAGGTCGCATTCCTCTTCTTTAAATGCTGATATTATTAAACTATTTCTTGAAATAAAATATAACCTTATTCCTTCCATCGTGACCATCGACTAAATTTAGCATCTGTATTATCGATTTTATAGAGAAATTATCTAAATCATATCGTTCATCTGTCTTATGACTATTCAGTAAGAATTTACTTTTGTTCTACAAGTTCGTATAATAAAGACAGTCCATATGGAAACAATGTCACTAAAACACCACAGGTTCTTAACATATGCGGTGTGAGACATTAGGCCTTGCAAGTGGGGCCTTAATTTTATTAGATAAAACGGAATTGAGGCCGTCATACTTCAAACATTCTTTGGAGGCATGCAGATCCTTCATTAGTTATTTTGGTCGACGTTTTTCGCTGTCTGAAACATTGGATCCGTTTCATATTCTCTTCTCATAAAACTTGAGATCTTGAGATTCCTCCAGGTGCCTAATAAATCTAAAATTTATTATTGTTTTTTTTTTCTTTAGCACTTTTTAATATAGTTCATTGTGTAATTAATATTACCTCATTAATTTTCCTTAAAAAATACCTCCTCCAGCCCAAAAAGATTTATGTACACTATTTGCTTTTTATTATCGCTGAAAAAATTTATGTCAAGCATAAAATAAATTATCTAAATGCTTCAGAGGCGTTTTCACTAATAAATGCTACCTTTTAATTATGAGTTTCCAAAAATACTCGTCGCCATTCCGAGCACCAGCTCTATGTAATCATGTAAATTTAAAGATGACAACAGGCGAAAATTTCAACTTTGAGGTATCTAAAAATAAATTTGTCATGTTTTCATTACAGCAAAGCGGCAAATGACAAAAGTAAAAGCGAACCGGCTATATGCCTTCACATTGCGGCCTTTTTAATGAATGAAAAAGCAACAAATGTGCAAAAGAAAACAACAAATAAAAACAAAAATATTAAACTGTAAATTGCAAAAGTCACAAATTGTCGTCTTGTGTTTTGATAGAAGATGGCGTGTGGTGCGACTAAAATACAGCAACACAGAAATAAAAATTTGTATCATAGAGGTTTGTCTAGCAAGCATTAGCAATTTGTTATTATTTTTGTCATTAGCCTTATGCGCTGGTTAACGGTGTTGTTTTTCTTTAATATTTTTCTTCAATTTTCCATAAAGTATTTTTGTTATTTTTTCACATTGTATTCAACTCAAATGTTGCATGATTTTCATTTGGGACAACCGTGCAGTTTTTTTTAATATTTTTTTCGAAAAATTTATACAAACATACATACACATGACATTTTTATGAGTTTAACAATTTTATGACAGCGAAATAGAAAAAATTTAGTACGGTTGATTCGCATGACTCAAGCACACGAATGGCACATCAACTTATGAGAAAAATCATTTTGAAATGAGATATTTCGGAAAATGCAAAACAATTACTATATAAAAGCAATTAACATAGATATGAAGTCACACATGACTAGTCGGTCCACTTTTTGGCTGTCAAATTATTTTATTTTTTATTTCACACTATTTATTGTTATTTGAAATGAAATGAAATTGTTCTAGTGAAACATTAAAAGGTACATTTTTTATTTCATTTTTATTTTTTTTTTTTAGAATTTTTTTAACGAACAGTTCATTCATTAAAGGAACCATTTCAAATTTCGTATTTCGAAGAACAAATGAGTCCTACATATAATATAGTTCAAAACCAGAAAATTTGCATTGTGAAAATTTATCAGTTAATTGACCTGTGTGAACATGATATTAAGCTCAATTGCGGAAGACTCCAGATTTTAATATTATTTTATTAATAATAAAATTGACATCAATTATTGTTTAATATTAAATTATTTAATAAATAATATAATATTTAAGACAAGCTACCCTTAATCTTCTACATTGAAGCGCAATTAAAGATCAACAATTTTAAAGTTAAAGATCAACAATTTTAAGTTAAGTTGGGACTCGGCGAGATTTCTGTTAAGCAATAAGATTTTGTTTGAAATAGACCTTTGATTTAGTCAATTATTGAATTTTCACTATTTTAACAATTTGCTAATTTACTAAATTAGTAGACTGTTAAGTTCATAATTCGTATTCTAAGTAATAAAATGCTATTTTAATTTAATCTTTGCTGAGAGATTTTACAAAACATACGTAATTAATTTAATTATATATTATGCATCCAATTTGCAACTCAATTAACTCAGCAATTACCCCTAAACACATTTACTCAACATTTGTACTTCAAACTATAAGCCATATCACCCTTTACAGAATTATCAAAGGCATAGTGGCGCCTTGAAATGTTTTGCATTTCAGTTAGAACTCACAGCCGTTTGCTACAACACAATCAAGTTAAACAGTTGTTCATATCTGTAACACATAATTACTTAGAATTGTTCGTATGCATGAAATTATTTAATTAGTTTAAAACATATGGAAAAGTTTCCGCTTCCTTTTCGCATTGCTTGCTGTTAGTCATAACTTGTTGCGCGTAATTGTATAGATTATAATGCTACTAAAACTTATTCATACAGCGTCAAATGTTTACTGAAATTCATTTATTTAGATTAATTCAATTATATAGTTAAAAATTTAACCGGAGGGACTTTCAGTTGACGCATCAAATTAACTGACTTGTTTGAAAATTAAAGCTAACAAATATTTCATTATAAAATAAATAGCCTCTTAATTGAATCAATCACCAAATTGTTGTATAGCTAATTGACTCAATTAGTGAGTTATCTGAATCACATATTTGGCAAATAGGTTTATATGAGTCCAAATGTTTATACAAATTAAAATTAATCACACAGCCAACAAAAAAAATCATGAAGTCAAGGTCTTACTATGTGTGCCTTATGCTTTTGGGATCGTGAACGTTTTTAAAACATCATCAGATTCGCTTGAAACTCGTTATTAGAGGGTTTTCGGGGTCGCTGATTACGAATCCGGTGTCGGGCGGATGCAATATGGCGAAATTTTAAAATGTGTCCACCAGATTAGTTTGGAATGAAAGAGGAGATACTTGAAAATTCAGTTGCAAGACAACGCTCATCGAAGCGCAAGGTGTTTTTCGTGCTAGTCTTGATCAACTTAGATTCTATAGCTGATACACGAGGCAGAGATCGTACCTGGACTGCTTAAGATAGATTTTTGGTGAAGTACTGCAGTTGGAGCGCATGTATTACCTTGAATGAACATAAATCAGCTAAGTCGAGCTATTCTATACAGCTGACCTCGTTGATGAAGTTGTGAAAAAGCTTTCAAGTCTTAAACTATCAAAGGTAAGTCTTAATCTAGCAAAAGGAGAGACAATCAAGGAAGTGTTGATTTTATTAGATAAGATCTACTTCCAAAGTCCTTCGTCCACTGAGATTCGGTAAGAACTTTAACGTTATCCATTGTAGTGGACCAACGCTCTCCAAGCCGTGGGAAATCCAATCATTCAATAGTAATATGTAAAAGGACAGCGGAGTGCTCGGCTTTTTCTCATCCTGCTGATATTGAGTTAAAAGTTTCTTTTAAAAAATCGTCAACTTTTCAATACCTTGCAATTTCATATCCACTGTTTACCAAA
The DNA here is from genome assembly GCA_031772095.1 of Zeugodacus tau. Lineage (NCBI taxonomy): Eukaryota > Metazoa > Arthropoda > Insecta > Diptera > Tephritidae > Zeugodacus > Zeugodacus tau. The sequence goes on along the minus strand of CM062652.1, from coordinate 17,151,648 downwards.
AAAAAAATATATTTATTAAATTTCGGTTTGAGTTTAACGTTTGTTGGAACAAGCGACTTCTTTATGAAAGTGTTCTAATAAAAGCTAATTGAGTGCTAAAATTGTACACTAAAATGGTGCATGCAAATTGTGCAAACTTTAGTAGCCATAACAATAATTAACGGTATTTGAATTTCTACACCAATTTGAAACAAAACACGAAACTAATTATTTCTCAGATTTATAACTGTATAAACAAACCGGAGCAGCATTTGCATCAAATTTCATTGCATTTGGAAAAACAAATGATTTTTAGAAATTAACTAAAAAATACAACAACAAATTAGATCAATTCTCAGCCCATTAGACGTGACACGCACAACGCATAGAAGAAATTTAATATTTGTGCAAGGAAAAGCTAAAACAAATGCCACAATGCAATGTGTATGTTCTACACACTACAGAAGAACGCAACAGCCACAGAGTAAATCACAAGTGGGCAATCGTTCTGAAAGGCTTGCCACTTATAAATAATTGCATGCAAACATATGTTTATATAGATGGGGATACGAGTATATATCTATGTATGTGTAGTGGGTACATAGAGGCTCGTTGTTGCCATGCTTGCTTCATAGCTACAAAACTAGCAGTCAGTCTGCCTGTGCTGTGTGCAATGCAGCCGAGAGAGAGCGGCGATAATCTGGCAATTGCAAACATTTTTTAAACGCATTCATTTAGCTAATGTCGACCGGGGAGCTTGGGGCGTCGTTAACCTAATTCGAAATGAAGGCGACAGACTAAAAAAAATATACGGAAAATAGCAAAATTAGCGCTAAAATTGCCAAAGCGTCTATTTAGCACCGCGTAGAGAGGTCGTTAGCCCTCGCAAGCGGCAGGCGTGCGTCCCACACACCTACACACACACACACACACACACCTCCGATTGCACACTTAATTGCATTGCGTTGCATATGTATTTATGCAAATGACACAGAGACGTCGATATGTCGTCGCCACCTTAGCGCGTCACTTGCAACATTTGGTGGCATGCATCAGTTGCATGCGCCGTCCAATGTACACTTGCCTTCCTACCGCCGCCTACTTGTTATTCCTATAATTTCCTAATGCATTTTTTTCTCATACATGCTCTCATATGCAGATTCATATGCAAATAACAGTATGTGTGCCCAAAGCTGTTTTCTCTGTGTTGCACTAAAGCAAAGCGACCGTTGTCGTCGTCGTCGTCTCGGTGCAACTCATTAATTTCTTGCATTATTTTCCTTTTCACTGCACAAAATAATTGTGAGCTTAATGGGAAAGTGCAGAGAAATATATTGCTACAGCATAAAGATCTATAAAATATTGCAAAATTATATAATTGGTTTGCAGCGATTGCAGATTCGAACAACAAACAACCACAAAAGAAACAAGTAAGGAAGGGCTAAGTTCGGATGTAACCGAACATTTTATACTCTCGCAATTTATTTATTTAACTTTATTTATATTATATAATACACAATTTGACCCACATATAAGTTGGTAAACCTAATATTAGGTTAGAAGCACCGAGGTCCTCGTGTTCGATATATGGGGCCTTGAAAACCTATGGTCCGATTTCGGCGATTTTTAGAAATGGACTGCCACTCTATAAATGCAGTATTTGCGCAAAGTTGTGCACCGATATCTTCACTAATGCTTACTTTACACATATATTGTAAAGTAAACGATTCAGATTGTCTTCAAAGTTCTGGTATATAGGAAGTAGGCGTGGTTGTGAAGCGATTTGGCCTATTTTCGCAACATATCATTTGGATGTAAGGAAACTATTACAAACCAAGTTCCATTGAAATCGGTCGAGTAGTTCCTGAGATATGATTTTTGACCCATAAGTGGGCGACGCCACGCCCGTTTTCCATTTTGTAAAAAAATCTGAGTGCAGCTTTCATCTGCCATTTATTATGTGAAATTTAGTGTTTCTGACGTTATTCGTTGGTGAGTTAACCCACTTTTAGTAATTTCCAACCCAACTTTTGTATGGGAGGTGGGCGTGGTTATTATCCGATTTCTTTCATTTTTGGACTGTATTAGGAAGTGGCTAAAAAAACGACTGCAGAAAGTTTGGTTTATATAGCTCTATTGGTTTGCGAAATATGTACATAAAACTTAGTAGGGGGAGGGCCACGCCCACTTCCTAAAAAAAATTACATCCAAATATGCCCCTTCATAGTGCGATTCTTCATACCAAATTTTATTTCCATAGCTTTATTTATGGCTTAGTTATGGCACTTTATGTGTTTTCGGTTTTCGCCATTTTGTGGGCGTGGCAGTGGTCCGATTTTGCTCATTTTCGAAAGCAACCTTCCTATGGTGCCAAGAAATAATTGTGCCAAGTTTCATCAAGATATCTTAATTTTTACTCAAGTTACAGCTTGCACAGACGGACGGACGGACAGACAGACATTCGGATTTGAACTCCACTCTTCACCCTGCTCACTTTGGTATATATAACCCTATATCTAACTCGTTTAGTTTTGGGTGTTACAAACAACCGTTATGTGAACAAAACTATAATACTCTCTTTAGCAACATTTGTTGCGAGAGTATAAATATAAGATCGATCGATAAGAGTCTTAAAATTCAAGAGGTGATAAATGGAAATTCAGTTATATGACATTTTTCAGCGAAGCGCAAAGCGTCTGCACACTAGGCTTGATAAAATTAGATTTGAAGTCAGATACATGTAATGGGTATTGTATGCTTTTCGCAAAGGCTTAAAGTTGGCTCATTATGAATCAGCATAGACGATTTATGTCGATAAAGCTAGTTCACATGGTTTTCTGAAGGTGTGAGATCTAAAGAATATATGTAAGTTTTAATCTTGCAATGGAACACTCTGCCTGTTCATATAATTAGGTAAATATTTCGTTCAAAGCCCATCACCAACTGGTATCCGTCAGTAAGATTTCTAACCAGATAACGAGCTATGACTCTAAAGTTCATGACACTGAGAATATAGTTCTAAGGAAGAGATTCCTAATCTCAAAGTTAGTTCTTTTGTAAGTTTTTCTTAAGAATATATACCTTTGAATGGACTTGGTCAGAACGGACTATGCAAAAATACCTCCATATCAAGTTTATGCAGACTACACTTTCACTAGTCCTTTTGTAAATTCTACAGCACAGTCTCCATTCAAGCTTGCTAATTTGTGAAGTATTATTCGAAATGCTGAGTTTTTCAATTTGATTGAGTTTTTAGAGGAAAATACAGTGTTACAAGAAATTGTAGTAAAAAGGTAACGGGCTTAAACCATATTTGAACGATAACTTGATCGACAAACCTTGTAAATCAATTTTATCGATGTTAAATCTAATGAAGTGATTTTTGGTCATAATAAATTTTGGAAATCATCAAAATTGTATGTTGCTGTGATGCTGAGTGATGCAGGGAAGGAAGACAGCAAGCTTGTTCTCAGTCTATCCAGTGATATTAAATAGTTATTAAAATTTAAGTGAACTTCAATCGGTTTTTTTAAGTTAAAATCTTAAATGTTATGTGAGGTTGGCATTAGTAACCTTTGCAGTTAAGGAACTTGGGAATCACAACTGTTTATCGGACATATTTCCTAATAGATTGGCGTCGTGTGAGCTGTGGATATTTCCGAAAGAACCATAAAATTATAACAATAACAATAAAATCAAAGTGCGATATCCAAAACTACTTTTAAGTGGTTCTTATCGGTTACTTTCGATACTACCCTCATATAATCGACACCAAAAATAATGCACTTAAATATATTTTGATAATTTTTTCAACAGATAAAAGTTGAAGGTAACAAAGTCCAAATAAACTTTCAAAGTTAAAAATATATTTAAATATAGAATTGCAGGTTTATCAGCTGAGAGTAAGGGTGATATGGTTGTCGTAAAGAAGATAACTAATTGCAATATTTATTAACTGACAGCAAGATATAACACTTGGAAGTGGTCCAACAGCATTTTATACTAAATAAAATTTTGATTTTACATAAATATCATAAATAGCAATAAACATCCATTAAAGTTTTGAGAATTATTTTTAAAATATTTTTTTTTTTATATTAATTACCTTTTTAGTGATTTTTGCTCTTCCAGCGATCGTAATTTCCTCAAGGAATATGAGAATAATTGAGCCATAAATAAAAATAAACCATATGGTTTCCCCTAAATACAAATATGTATGTATATACGTATAAGTATCTCGCGTTCACTCACGCGTCATTTGCTTTAATACCCTCAAGCGTAAAGGTGGAAAATTGTGATTGAGTTTCTCAATTTCATGCGATTAAATACGCCAACACAAATCAATTGACGATTTTGTTTTTTCAACTATTTGCTTTATCTCTACCGAATCGCTTTATTATCAGTGATATTCACACGCGTGCGAAGCAACAAAATGAACACACACAGCGGCGTGCATACATATAGTTACATACATATATATGTATGTATATAAGTAAATATGTAAATATTGTATGTAAATGAGAGAAATGTAGTGTGTTGAGCAATCACGACGTCACATTAAGAACCGTTGGTACACCCACACACGCATTGCGCATGCACACACACTCAGCCATAAACACTGTTGTGTATATACATACAAACACACACATGTGTGAATGCACATTTATATTTTACTTGCGGCATGGTATAAATATTTAAAATTACTGCAACATAATTGAGGTGATTGTCTTCTCGGGTCCACGAAGCTGTTTTCTTTCTTTTAACACACAAAGAACACAACTCAAATATGTGTGTATGTATGTATGTATATAAATAAGTAAATTAAAGCGCGGTGGAATACCGAAAGTGCAATCAGCCGTGACGCCGAGTTGTCAGCATAGTGCAACAAGCAGTTGGCTGCCAATGTGCAAACGAGTAATCAAGCTGACAATATGGAAGAAGTGTGGGTGAGCAGCGAGAAGAAGAAATTGGAGCGCAGTTCTTTGAGGAGATAAGCTAGCTAGATGCAGCTAAGTGTGGTACTTAGATATTATATGTGTAAATATATATGTTTTATGTATAAATAGTTTTGCTGATAAGCATTGGTATAGGAAAATTCTGAGTTTTCTCGAGAAAATGTGAGAAATAAGAGCTGGTCACAAATTATTTAAATTTTCAATGGTTGAGTGGTGATTGCCATTGATTTAAATTAAATATTTGACGAAAATTGTGGCCAAAACAAAATTTAAATGAAAAAAATATATATTAAAAACAAAATTAAAATAAAATAAAAAAATAAAATTTAAGAAAATTAGTTAAAAAATTAAAAAAAAAAATAATATAATAAAGTTAAAAAAAAAATTAAGAAAATTAGTTTAAAAATTTAAAAAGAAATAATATTTTAATAAAAATTTTGAAACAAATTAAAGTACTGAAAATACAAAAAAAAATAATTTAAAATTATATGAAAAATAATTATAAATTTTAGCGAGGTATCAAAAAGATATCGAATCTTATCAAAACTTCAATATACAAGAAAAAATTTAAAAAAATTTGTGAAAAAAAATTAAAAAAAAATTTAAAAAAAAATTTAAGAAGTTTAAAGAAAAAAATTAAAAATAAAAACAAATTTAAAAAAAAAATTAAGAAATTTAAAAAAAAAAAATTAAAAATAAAAAAATTAAATAACTGAAATTGCAATAATATTTTTTAATAGAAAAATTTATGAAAATTAAAAATAAATTAAGTTAAAAAAAATTAAAAAACAATTTAAATAAAAAATTATTAAAAGAAAAAAATAGTTAAACAATTTAAAAATGAATGTTTAAAAATTTTTTTAAAACTGAAAATGCAGTAATAATTTTTTTTTTTAACTGAAAGATATGTATATAAAATCTTAATATAAATTGTAGCAGGGTACCAAACAAATAGGATACCAAAAAAATATAAAGTCGATTAAAAATAAAAATTTTCTAAAAACAAATAGGATACCAAAGAAAATTTATGATGTCAAATTAAAATAAAATTTTACTAAAAATAAAAAAATGTTTTTTTTTATAAAAAAATTAAAAAATACACATCAAAATATGTAATCTCACAATTTTTTATAAAAAAATTTAAATTTTTCTACATAAAATGACATTAACATAAATTGCCACGAATCAATCAGCTGCACCCGGTATATCACCAATCACTGTTTTTCCCTACTGGGGACAGGCTAATATTTCCACAGAGTCACGCAAACGATTAAAGCACCCACAACACAAATGTAAATAAATAAAACTATGCATAAGAAGTGCACTCTATATGCATATGTATGGATAGCATACATTTGTACACTCCATATGCCGTTAGTTGATTTGAAAAGCAAGTGAGCATATGGTATAACATACTCGTATAGAGTCGCGCTTGTGTGGGAGAAAGCATCCGCCAGATAAAAACAAAAGCGAAATCGGAGAAAAGAACAGCGCCGCCGCCACCGCCATAACAATGACTTCGTAGTAGAAATAAAACAATATGCAACAACAACAACAACAATACAATAACAAATACGATATATGAGTAAATACAGTGAGCGGGTAGCGTATTAGCATTCAAATCGTTTTATATATAAACATATAAGAGTATATATCATACATATGTATGTTTGTAGATGAGAAGTAAGTCGCTGCATAGCGTTGCAGCGAGTCATTCACCTCACTGTCAGCACCTTAACGATGTATAGTGGATGGAATATTGAATGGATCAGGGTTGGAATACAACTCCGGGAGAGATTGCAACTTACAAGAGTTCTAAATTAGGCTTAAACGTTATCTTTAATATATGATATATCAGAGCTAATGACTCAAATATGTAAGTAGTTGAGCTTTGGAGCCGAACTAAGCCGAAATAATTGTTCGATTCGTCACTCTTAGGGTTTTAGCGAGTCGAATACAGTTGTGGTCTCCAGTGTAAGACACCAAAAGAATTCAATTATACGAAACATATTCTAAAGCATGAATCCCATTTAATATATTCCCGAGAATTTTTTCCATTTTTAACACTTCATTAAAATCCTACCCCAATGTACCGTCAATATATTGCATGCCCTAGGGCAGGCGTTAAAGCAGTGACTGCAGTGTAGCACAATTCGACCGACAACAGCAAGCATTTTCTTTGCACTTTAATTTTCTTCGTAGACATAGAGACACACACATAAACCCATGGCGTACAAGTAGTAAGAAATCAAAAAGAAAATCCCCCACAATGCAAGTGAGTGCCATTAGCGGAAGTGCAATGCCGCCTGCCTGCGGTTTTCGAAAGACATGCCCCGCACGTAGGAGGACACATGAAACCATACAACTCGTTTAAGTTTACTAGCTAGTCAGACTAAAAGTGACTGACTCACTAGCTGCTGTTGCAACTAGAGGCATCAGTTGTTGGTATATACATATCTGTATATGTATATGTATGTGTGTAGTGTAGCAATAATTATGGTAATGGCCACAAAATGCGGCTAAGCTGCCTTGCACGAGTCTAAACAATTGTTGTTGCAAGCAACATGCGGTGTCAAAGTGCAACGTCACAATACCTTAAATAGCTGAAGATTGTTGCATTCTTGTCAAACTTTTTTTTACCGTTTTCTTATTTATTTCGTTTTTGTTTTATCTTATGTTTCTTGTGTGGTTTGACCTGGAAGAACGCGGTTCAGTGGGCAGTAGATGGACACTAAACGGCAAAAAGCTTAAAGATTGTTAAAAAATAATATAAAATATATGTTTAAAAGAAATTAGTACAAATTACAAAAAGTTCACTAAGATGTGTCATGAGCAGTGTGGAGAATGGTTAGTTTTTAAATTAAATATTCTTTATTTTTGAATTTTAATGTAATTATATTGTATACTGTTGTCAAATTTAGCTTATAAATACAAGTAATTCATTATAGATAATGATTACCAATACAATTACAAAGTAATACGATTGCTGAATTTAATTACTTTCATGGAGATTTACTACATTTCCGATATAGGCACTGAGAATTAGATACTAAAATCAAACACACCAAAGTGATATTAGGAAATGTACTTGAAACTACTTAAAAAGTAATGATTACATGACTATAAATTTGTAATAACTGTGAAAAAATCACAATAGATGTTTTCTTTTACCAAAATGAATGTATAATTGAACTAAATTTGTATCTAAAACTAGATACATAGTGAAGTGAAGTACAAGTGATAATAAATACAACTCTGAGTAAGCTATATCCTATCAACAATTTGTTATATAAAGGAAGATATGAAGACTATCTGTAATAATACACAAAGAGAACTCTTCACATTAGAAACAATTTGATAAATAAGTATACCTGTATGTTATAGAAACGAATCCTCTTAATTTGGATGTGCCAACAGAACACCGATGATTACTTCTTCAGGATAGACAAACTGTTAGAAGTTTTCTAATTAGTTTAACAACTTTTATAACATTTCAATTAAACAAACCTTCTGCAGTATAATACACCAGAAAACCCCCACAAGTTCCAACCGCTATTGATATTCATACACTTTAATAAGCTGATTACTTCTTTAAAAACAAAACATCATCATCACAAAAGAAATTCTCGGCAAAACCCAAACTTAAAAAGCCCGCCATTCACTGAAATACAATGACTTATTCATTTTTTTTTTCAAACACAATACCGTAATGTAACACAATTACTGGACAGAAACTCATAGAAAGTCTTCAATAAGAAATATAATCTAACTTTCCACGAATAAATAAGAAAAATCTTAAAGATTAGTTAATAAATAAATTCTAAATACAGATTTGAAATGAGATGAGGTCGTCTGGAAAAGTAATACATCATTACCCAGATATATTATTTTGTGGAGGACCAAGCGTAACAACTTGATAACAAGAGGAAGTAGGTAGAGAGTAACCACAGAACTGAGATTAAATACTTTTTTTTTTTAATCATTCTGGAACTATTGGAAACATATTTCCTTCCTTCCAGAGTCAAATCCTTCAATATTATATTTGGGAATATTTAAAATATTCCCAAAAATTATACTTCTTTAATTTCTGTGAAAAAACATTTTTCTTGTTCTTCATATTTTTTGTTCCAAATATACATATATTCTCAAATAATTCTGACTATTATAGGAATCATATTGGATCAATAAAATTATTTCAAGTCTTGTCCGAAAACTTGCTTTATCTTCATCGTTTTTATTCCAAAAATATATGTATTCTCAAAACACTTACCTAAAAACACGAAACTTCGTGAAAATTCACGATTTTTTATACAAACAAACAACCAAATTCACACTAATTTCAGCAAATAATAAATATTTATGAGAAACACCTCACCTATTGTGCAATAAAGATGAGTTAAACTGTTCTTTTATTATACACAAACAAATCAAACACAGGCATAAATATGCCAAGACACGCACTAGTGAAAATAAACACTTTTGTCGACACTTTGTTGAGGAAGAAACTTTTTGGTGGATAATTTTTTTGCACACTAATTAGAAGCAGCAGCTGTGGCTGTCTAGTTTTTCACCAACAACAACAAGCACTAGTCATACAGAAATGCTCTACTTTAAATAATTTTAATTTTCAATACTTTTCCAACAACCGAACTCATCTTTGCAACATATTCAATACACTTTTTTAAACCCAATAGATTTTAAATTTTATCTCAAACATTTTAACGAATTGGTTTTTTATTAAAAAAAAATCGAAATCTTTAAAAAAACGCACCGTATCTCCGACCTTTGAGCACCGTGCTGTCCGGCGTTTTGTACGTATCTGTAACAGCTGGATGCAGCCGTCGAGTTGCTTAGTAGCCAGTGGATGCTGAATGCTGAGCTACTGCTGCTAAGATCAGCACGAACGACGGAGATCAACAGCGAGTGTCGCTCTCACGCGCTCAACAGCAAGAGCGACAAGTGGTGGTGAATGTAAATCACTTGAACGCTGATGGTATGCTGTGCGCTCTTTCGGCAAAGATCACTTCTCTTCAACAGCGTACCAGCTGCTCTTTATTCACTGCTATGAAGAAGCGGCAGGATCTTTGTGGATTTCCGCAGGATATTGTCACGGTTTCTCTGTCTTCCTTTACCTCTTATATAATACTTCACACTTGTTTTCCGTGTTTCTTGTGCTCGAAAGGTTGACAACTTTCTGACACCACGGCTACCGACTTACAATTAACCAATTTACCGCTACTGTTGTACGATTTTATAACGGTTTGTGGCTATTTTGTGGGGAGCCTTGTATCCTAATAGGCATAACTGTGTAGGTGTGTATGTATGTGTCGCTACTGATAGCGATTAATAGAGCGATTAGCTAAGGCAAATTAATGGTGTAACATAATGCTTCTATATACATACATAGTACTATAATGTTTAGTTCGTACGCCCCAGTAGCTGCTGCAACAACAAACAAATATGCTAAAATCAACAAGTGGCAAAGTATGAAGAGGGAGAGTATCGAGCGGCATTTTTATTACAGTAAAAGAATAAAATTGCAAAAACAAAAATAATAAAAAGAAACAATTAATATCGCTAATTAGACTCATAAAGATTGGCACGCATACTTTCATGTGTTCATTTCAAATTAAAACAACAAAGGCTACTAGTATAATAAACGTAAGATATTGAAAAATAGTAAAGAATTCTAAATTTTCAAAAATGTATGTATCTATGTGTGTGTTTGGTATAAAAAATTTTGAGTACACACGCCCGAAATATATTCGTAAAATTATTGCAACTTGCCGATGATAAGCGTGTCGCCTTTTTGACGAATGACTTCATGAGTTCATATAAGTATAAGTATAGTAAGTGTATGTGGATATGAGGTTTTATGGTAGCCGGAAAAAATAAATTCCTTTCAACTACCAAACAGTTAAACTCATATAAATAAAAGGTTTCTCTATACGTCTCATATCATTTAGGCTGAGCACAATGCAACTTTTTGCCAAATGAGGAAATGGTAAAATATATAAACAAATTAAAAATGGCTAATCAATTGTCACGTTTATTCACTCACCCAACACCAGAACTTTTCTTAATGGAAAGCTTTCTGTTAAACTCTAGTATAAATGCTAATTCTTCAAGTTCCTCCTCAACTTTCTATGAATAAATATAATAATTTCAAAATTTTTTTTACATTTTTTTATGAGTTTACATACGGAAACACCCTTTAAACACAAAATATTTTGAAACTTGAACTGAATATAGAAATATTTGTATAATCTAACAGGTGGCAATTATAAAGTGTGAAAAGTCGAGCCGAAAATAAATATATTTAGAGATTACTGCATTTTTAGATTTTTCTTCCGTGCAATCAACCGATTAGTCAATTAGTCACCCAAACAATAGGTTAATAGTTTTCCAAAATTCCAAATTGTATTTTGATATACATACATGCCCCTGAAGTACGATACAATTTTCAACTGTGTTCATTGCTTACTTTGTCTCTAGCAGCAGCTAAGGTTAATTAAGTGTGTTTTCGTTTGTTAAAAGCTCGCACTTTGTTGCTGGTTCGTGAATTCTTCACCAAAATAATACTGTAACAATGCGCGAACCTCCATATTCACCAGTCATAGCTCCGTGTGACTTTTTTCTATTTCGAATCTGTTTCGACGATTGGAAGAAACGCTAACATAAGTATAATATCGAATGGGATATATTTGGTCGACAGGGGTAATGCTCGAAAATTTTTTCGAAAAGATCCGGCGACTAACTGAAGGTTTCAAGACCGGAGCACACTCCTGTAGGACCCCCAGAGGTAATCTAGTTATTGATGACCAGAGTATACTGAGTTTGCGGAGGGAACACTTCTCCAGCCTGCTGAATGGCAGTGAAAGTACAACACCGGGAGATGGCGAACCCGATTCCCCAATCGACGACGATGGAGCAGATGTTCCATTGCCCGACCTTGAAGAAATTCGAATAGCAATTACCCACCTGAAGAACAATAAGGCGGCGGGGGCCGATGGATTACCGGCCGAGCTATTCAAATACAGCGGCGAAGAACTGATAAGGTGCATGCATCAGCTTCTTTGCAGAATATGGTCGGAAGAAAGCATGCCTGACGATTGGAATCGCAGTGTACTCTGCCCAGTACACAAAAAGGGAGACCTCACAATTTGCGCCAATTACCGTGGGATAAGCCTCCTCAACATCGCGTATAAGGTTCTGTCGAGCGTATTGTGTGAAAGACTAAAGCCCCCCGTCAACAAACTGATTGAACCTTATCAGTATGGCTTTAGACCTGGAAAATCAACAACAGACCAGATATTCACCATGCGCCAAATTTTGGAGAAGACCCGTGAAATAGGATCGACACACACCATCTCTTTGTCGACTTTAAAGCTGCTTTCGACAGCACGAAAAGGAGCTGCCTTTATGCCGCGATGTCTGAATTTGGTATCCCCGCAAAACTAATACTGTGTGTAAATTGACGTTGAGCAACACCAAAAACTCCGTCAGGATCGGGAAGGACCTCTCCGAGCCGTTCGATACCAGACGAGGTTTCAGACAAGGTGACTAACTCTCGTGTGATTTCTTTAACCTGATGCTGGAGAAAATAATACGAGCTGCATAGCTAAATAGAGAAGGTACAATCTTCTATAAGAGTGCTACTACTGGCGTACGCCGATGATATTGATATCATTGGAAACAACACCCGCGCCGTTAGTTCTGCTTTTTCCAGACTGGATAAGGAAGCGAAGCGTATGGGTCTGGTGGTGAACGAGGACAAGACGAAATATCTCCTGTCGTCAAACAAACAGTCAGCGCATTCGCGTCTTGGCTTCCACGTCACTGTTGACATAACTTTGAAGTTGTAGATAATTTCGTCTACCTGGGAACGAACCAGCATTAACAGCAATAACAATGTCAGCCTGGAAATCCAACGCAGAATCACTCTTGCCAACAGGTGCTACTTTGGACTGATTGGTGCAATTGAAAAGTAAAGTCCTCTCTCGACGAACAAACTCTACAAGTCTCTCATCATTCCCGTCCTACTTTACGGTGCAGAAGCGTGGACGATGTCAACATCCGATGAGACAGCACTAGGAGCTTTCGAGCGAAAGGTCTTGCGGAAGATTTATGGTCCCTTAAGCATTGGCAACGGCGAATACCGCAGACGATGGAACGATGAGCTGTATGTGTTATTCGAGGACATAGACAAAGTCCAGCGAATAAAAAAACAGCGGCTACGCTGGCTAGGTCATGATGTTCGAATGGATGAAAGTGCTCCAGCTCTGAAAGTGTTCTATGCAGTACCCGCTGGTGGAAGCCGAGGAAGAGAGAGACCTCCACTCCGATGGAAGGACCAGGTGGAGAGGCACCTGGCTTCGCTTGGTATAACCAATTGGCGCCAAACTGCAGGAGGAGGGATACGTGGCGCGCTGTTTTGGACTCGGCTATAACCGCGTAAGCGGTGTCTACGCCAGTCAAGAAGAGAAGATATATTTTGAAGGCGTTATTTTTTGAATACACCTATTTTCAGCACATCTTCAATCAAAATATTTAATAACATTTTTTAGCAAAAGTCTATCTAATATCAAATCATTGAATGCGCAATATCATTTTCTTATTCCAATACAAATTTTAAAATTAAATTTTAAGTAATAAAATACATTGATTTATCAAACAACCTTTGTAATGATAAAAATTAAAATATAAAATATGAATATATTTTTCATTTAAAAAATGTTTTTGTTCATAAGTTTTGGTCGAATTTTAATAAAATAATATTTAATAAAAAATAAAAACAAAAAAACAAAAAAAATATATATTATTTATATATAGTAGTTTAAAAAACTTATGATTTTCATTTATATAATCCCATTTTGCTGATATTATTTCATACTACATAGCAATGACCAATGCTTACGCGAATTATAAACAAATTAAAAAAAAATATGTAACTAAATGCATTCAACCGCAACGAACAATTAACTGTTTAGTTTAATTTACAAACAAAATAAAACATAACTTAATGTCACTTCACAAATAACTACAGTATATGTATGTCCATCAATGACATTAAGTGCTCCGATTACTAAGTGAGGAACAGTGTGTAATTTTGGAAAAAAAGGTTAACAAATTTTACATAAAAAGTATAACAATTTGTCTCTTAGTATAAAATAAGGCATACGAAATTTTTATACTCCTGCAACAAATGTTGCTAAAGAGAGTATTATAGTTTTGTTCACATAACGGTTGTTTGTAACACCCAAAACTAAACGAGTTAGATATAGGGTTATATATACCAAAGTGATCAGGGTGAAGAGTGGAGTTCAAATCCGAATGTCTGTCTGTCCGTCCGTCCCTCTGTCCGTCTGTGCAAGCTGTAACTTAAATTAATTATTTAAGTATTAGTAAAAAAATTAAGTAAAAATTAAGATATCTTGATGAAACTTGGCACACTTATTTCTTGGCACCATAGGAAGGTTGCTTTTGAAAATGAGCAAAATCGGACCACTGCCACGCCCACAAAATGGCGAAAACCGAAAACACATAAAGGGCCATAACTAAGCCATAAATAAAGCTATGGAAATAAAATTTGGTATGAAGGATCGCACTATGAAGGGGCATATTGGGATGTAATTTTTATGGGGAAGTGGGCGTGGCCCCGCCCCCTACTAAGTTTTTTGTGCATATCTCGCAAACCAATAGAGCTATATAAACCAAACTTTCTGCAGTCGCCACTTCCTAATACAGTCCAAAAATGAAATAATACAGTCACTAATGAAAAACGTCAGAAACACTAAATTTCACATAAGAAATGGCAGATGAAAGCTGCACTCGGATTTTTTTACAAAATGGAAAATGGGCGTGGCGTCGCCCACTTATGGGTCAAAAACGATATCTCAGGAACTACTCGACCGATTTCAATGAAACTTGGTTTGTAATAGTTTCCTTACCTCCCAATAATATGTTGTGAAAATTGGCCAAATCGCTTCACAACCACGCCTACTTCCTATATACCAGAACTTAGAAGATGATCTGAATCGTTTATTTTACAATATATATAGTAAGCATTAGTGAAGATATCGGTGCAAAACTTTGCACAAATACTGTATTTATAGTGTGGCAGCCCATTTCTAAAAATCGCCAAAATCGGACCATAGGTTTTTAAGGCCCCATATATCGAACACGAGGACCTCGGTGCTACTAACTTAGTATTATGGTTTCCAACTTTCAATGGACTTTATACAATATATATGACGAATATGTGGGTCAAATTGTGTATTATATTATATAAATAAAGTTAAATAAATAAATTGCGAGAGTATAAAATGTTCGGTTACACCCGAACTTAGCCCTTCCTTACTTGTTTTATAATAAATTAACTTTATCTCCAGTATTTGCTCACAAACAGACCACTGTGCAACATTTAATTTCACAGTAATTTACAAAGCCGCTATTTGATGTGCAGTGAACATTGAAATTTGATTGCACAAACAAATACACCAAATCGAAAGTTTTCGAAATAAATGTCAAAAATAAACAACAACAAATGGCGATATAAACAAAAGCCAACCAACCAGCCAACGATGATGCAACAAATCACTGAACACTATAGTGTGGGTGGCAAAAGGGTTGGTGGCGGCAAGTGAATCCGCAATTTTTCCAACAATTTAAAAACAACAATTAAAATTGATTTACAACAAAAGGAAAATAAATATTTAGAAAAAAGGCAGAAAAAAGCGGAAAAATCAACGCGAAATTAATGAAAAGAATCTAAACAAGTGCAACGTAAACATTTGAGGAGTGGCTGACTGGCTGGCTCAATTTACACGCGTACGAATAGAATGGCAGTGAATACAACTGTCGCACGTTCACCGTAATGAGCGACCCCTAATTGTGGATCTTCTTCAACGTTGAGTGTATGGAGATGTGTGCACAGAGCGAATTGTGGCGTTGATGAGTGAAGAAGCGCCTTTCCAGCAGTCAACAGCTTCACATAGTCAGTGCAAAAACGCGCATTCCAACGGCAGGTTTATGTAGTGCTGCATAAAATACAATGGAATAACTATAACTGGAGAAAAAATTTATATACTATAGAGTGATAAAAAAATATTTTGTTCTAAAAACGGAAGGAAATTAAAACAAATGTGACTCTAAAAAATAAATTCAAAAAGAAAAAATCAGAATGAGAAAGCAATAGCAATAATAAGCACACTGTGTTGGTTAAAACAAAATAAAATTATATAAAAAAGGATAAAAAAAAATTATAAAATTATTTTATTCCTGAGACTTTAGTTTTACTTTCTTCTTTTACTTCTACTGCTAGATTTACGTAAGATCTTAATAAAAAAAAATTGTATACGTGTGCTCCATATTATTGGCATAATCAGTTCAAGTTTCGTTTCTTCTCCCTCGCAACACTTTATCATCATCCGTTGCGAGTTTAAAGCAATTTTAACTGCTACTTAAGTAAATAATTATTTACTAATTACACAGCCACCGTGGCGCTGACAACAACTATTTATGACTGCACTTGCAATAATCACATTAACCCATATCTTTAAAAAGTCATATATAATGAAGAAAAGCCAACAATTAGCGGTACTCGTAAAGATAAAAAAATGCTTACCATAGTTAATATCGCATAAAATAAAATCACAATAAAAACGATAATAAAACTGTTGAAAAAATTAAAATTCTTCAATAAATTACGCGCCAGTAATTTTGCTATAACAGTTAATATGAGAAATCCATAGTTCTATAATATATAAATTACTCTCTCATAGAATATATTATACATATAACTTCTTCAGACAGGTTAGGCACGCTTTAGAAGAGTTAATATAATTCTATCTGTCCAATAAGGCATAAAAATAAATAAGTGTTGCCTACAATTAGGGTGTAAAACTCAGTTTTATAACATTTAAATTATTCTCTCTAGGGATATATTATATATTATACAAATAACTTCTTCAGACAGGTTAGAGAGGCTGTAGATTACTATCTATACTTCTAACTCTTAAATTAGGCGTCAAAATATATAAACGTTGCCTACAATTTGGCGCATATCGCTTACTTTTAGCATAGACACACTGCCATAAACATGATCAACACATTATTAAGCTTTGCGAAGTTCCAAAGTGAATTCTCCACGTAAAAAAAAAAAGTACAAAACTTCTATAGGTATTTACAACTGTAAAAATAAATACATAACTCTATAAAAACAACAATATCGCAGCAAATACTAGTTATAAACAAATCAATAGTATAATACACTAATTTTACGCTCATAAAAAATTAAGGAACAACGTTTATAAAAGAGAAATGTGGATTTCAGCAATGTTATATGTCGGCGTTTTATCACTTCAGATATCGAAATTTTTAGATAATTGTTGCTATTTTTTATTACAATCGCCAAATGCCATATTACAAACGACAATAGCGTAAATATGCCGACGAAGCCTATATAGCACATACGTGTCTACATAAAAATTTATGATCATTCGTACATGTGTTATTTTTCCATAGCATTTTATTATTTGAGCTTAGTGCCAACGAATCAAAACTTCAATTCGACGTGAAAGTCGGTGGTTGAAAGACGTTAACTAGTGAAGCCGCAAAATCAAAACACGAGCGACGCGGAAGTGAAAAGTGCCAAAAATTCGATCTCGAAAGTTTTACAAAGCCTGTAGATCGTGCAGGATCTCAGGTCATTTGTGTGTTGGATAGTTAATATTCACAAAACAAATGGAAAATACATACAACAAGTGAGCAAGGATAACGATAAATATTGCAAATTTTGTAAATTATTAAAGTTAAAGAATCTCTAAGGATTATTTGCATTGAAGAGTTGAGCTAATCTTTGTGAAATTCAAAAACGAAATTTACCAAATTTGTGTGATTTTGTGAAGTGTAAGGAGAAATTTGTTGTTGCCGCTAAAATTTTTGGAATTTGAAAGCCAAGATGGGTGTAAGTATAATTTTTGTCAATTTGAAGTGTCTACGTTGTAAAATGACTTTGATGATATTTTTATTCTTTTTGCGGTTTTTCAAAATTTTAAAAAGATTTTGAGAAATTTTTAATGGTACTGAAAATGCCACACATTTTATTGATTCCTCAATTTAATAAATTACTGATTTATGTATCAATAACTGAAGATATTTAGTGTACCGATTTCATCCTAGACTTCCTCTGAAATCAATTCTAGACTTAGTCCAAAAGCTGTTCATTGATTACCTAGTCCTTTTAAAGGCAATCGTCTGAGCCTTTCTAAAGATATCGAAAGGCTTAAAATTATCACTGACCTCCACGGCTGATAGATCATTACCTTAATTGGTACACAGTTACTTAATTTTTCTAATGTAATTTCAAGAAATTTTAGTATACAAAGAAATTACATTTTGATTACTTCAAATTGTAATTACGGTATTGTAATTGTTTACATTTTTATTGTTAAGCGTAATCATAAAATGCCAGTAACTACCGCATATTAGGTAATATTGAATTGAGCAATACCATTTTTAAATACAATTACAATTGCAGTAATTGTAATCATTACCTACAAAAATTTACAAAAAAATATATTGATTTCATAATTTTAATTTTTGCAATGGTGATCATGAAATTACTCAATTATACTCGTAATTATTATTAATGGTAATGCTACAACTTTTGATTACAATTAATGTAATATTTAGCTTTATATCATAAAAAATACAATAATGTATTGTGTAATGTAAATAATAAATAAATAAAATAATAATAAAACTCTTAGTAATCATAGTTCAATTACATTGTAATCTGAAGTGACCAGCTCTGATTGCAACGAATCTTTTCACTTTAGTCCATCAAGTATCGTAAATTTGAGTCAATTTGACAGTCAGAAATGACATATTTACATAGTAAATGCATTTGATATCATAAATAAAGCAATTACTTTTTATTTATACAGTAATCATATGACAATTATTTTATCTGTAATTCAAACGAAAATTAAACTTGTGACAGTATGTACGTCTAGAATTACACATCTAAACATTTATGTTATCAAAATTGCAATGCAAGCGTATTTTATTACTATTTATGACATTCATTTAAAAATAATATTAACACTTGAAGATTACGAAAAAATCTGAGTCACACATAGTTGCATGCGAATATTTATGGAAAAAAATGACAAATATACCTTTAGCTCGGTATTATTTTCGTTAAAAATAATTTATATAATTCATAATTTATTTTATAAAATATAATTTATTTTATTTTTTATTAATTATTCAAATTAATTTTGTAGTTTAATAGTACTATTTTTCTAGAAACATATATTTAAAATATCTAAAAAGTAATTAGAGTAATTTCATCAATTAAAGTAGTCTAAAGTAGTAGTAGTAGTTCATCTAATTAAAGTAGACTATAATTAGTTTATGAGAATTCAAATATTTCATCGATTATTTGTGCGCTTCATTGAACAGTTTCCAAATAATACCTCAGACCACCAATGAAAGCCATTGACCATTTAATGTATTTGTAAATACCCGCTATGATTACTGACTTCATATTAAAAAAAAAAATGTATATACGTTTCGACAATAAACTTTCATTGAAATAATTGCCAATATTTTTATGACCATTGGCGACAAAAATTACACGCGCGGGTACAAGTAAATTTGGTAAAATTGTCAAGATCAAAGAAAATAGCTCGTAAACTTCGGGTTTGCTTAGAGACACGCTTCAGTGAATCATTATTAGTATTTATTTATAATACTTTTACTTATCGTTTGTCGCCACACATTTGACCGCATAATATAAATATTGCACGCGTTTGGACACGTTGCTGTCACCCATTGTTGTTGACCGTTGATTAGATTAGCAAGCAATTAATTAATCATTTAAACGATTAATTGCTTTAATTGCTCATTAACATTGTTATTGTTGTTGTTGCTGTGTTTCGAGTGCTTAGCAGTTCTTTTAACTCTGACCACTGATTCTAGCTATATTTGACAACATAAATACATGCGCTCTCATTATATACTATATATAATGATGTATGTATAGGCTTAGGATAATCAGCTAATCTGAAGTGAAAACGTGTAATCAATTCGTCAGTATTTTCATTATGTTTACAGTATTATCTGCTGTGAATTATTGTGATAGGTTATGTACCGTCATTTCTATAGCAATATTTTTAAAGGAACTCACAATTTGAACAGCCAAATTTTGTGATAAGATCTTAGGAGTTTGAATACATATTTGATAGAACATTCGCCGAAATGTAGGCAAAATATTGTTAACTATTTTAATAAAATTTTGCCCATAATTAGGCGGAGCGTAACACTGATGTAAGAAGAAGAGTGTCAAACAGAAGAAGAGTACAAAAATTAAGAGAATTCGCTAACAAATTACTACTACATTTTAACTATCCCACCATTTTTTTAAAAAATTCATTTCAACCTTAAAATTTCGTAATAATAAAGCAATATGTACAATTCTCTTTCTATCCATAATTCCAGTTCAAATCCAAATACCACATCGATGTCGATTTTGAGGTACCGAAAAAACTCAGTTGGTATTATGCGCCACTTTTCACCGCTTTCTGGTTGATACTCTACTTGGCCGTAGTGCTCACACAAGTTGTACGTCTACCCACACCGCTCATGCTGAATGATGAGGCCGCACATCCCGACTCCTATATAGCCGAACGTGCTGAACAGATTCTAGTCAAATTAGGACGACTTGGTCCTAAGGTAGTGGGCAGTGAAGCGAATGAGGTAAAAGCCGTCGAGCTATTGGTCGGCGAAATCAATAAGGTTAAGGCACAAATGAGCGATTACTTCGAACTCGAAATCGATGTACAAGTCGTGACCGGTTCATATGTGCATTGGACCATGGTGAATATGTATCAGGGTGTACAAAATGTGGTGGCCAAATTGAGCGCGAAAAACAACACAAGCGAAAATTATGTACTCATAAATTCGCACTTCGACAGCGTGCCTGGTAGTCCGGGTGCTGGTGATGATAATTCGATGGTGACAACAATGCTGGAGGTGTTGCGAGTTATTGCCAAATCAGATGGACCACTTAAACATCCAATTGTATTTCTCTTCAACGGTGCTGAAGAGAATCCGCTGCAGGCATCACATGGTTTCATAACACAGCATAAGTGGGCCAAGAATTGCAAGTGAGTTGGATGAGTTTGACAAAAAATATTAGTGATAATGTCTAATCACACATTTTCACCCTAGAGCCTTAATAAATTTGGATGCTGCTGGTTCAGGAGGCCGCGAATTGCTCTTCCAGTCCGGACCTGGCAATCCATGGCTCATGAACTATTATCGTCGAGTGCCACATCCTTTTGCCAACACCTTGGGCGAGGAACTGTTTCAGAATGACTTTATACCATCCGACACAGATTTTCGTATTTTCCGTGATTATGGCGGTGTACCAGGTAAGCTTTAAATATAACGCTCTAACCACTGAGTTATATATCTAATTTGTTTTTTAATTATTTAGGTTTGGATATGGCTTACACCTACAATGGTTATGTCTATCACACGGAGTTTGATCGCTTCAACATCCTGCCGAAGGGTTCTCTACAAAATACCGGCGATAATGTCTTACACCTGGCCAGATCTATAGCTAACGCACCGGAAATGGAAAATCCAACAGTAAGTTAACGCATACACAACTGTTAAACTGTGTGCTATCTCTATATAAAATTTTTTTCTTGTCTCTCTCTCTCTCTCATTTAGGTCAATGCTGCTGGACATGTTATTTTCTACGATTTCCTCGGTTGGTTCATACTCTTTTACTCGCTAAACACCAGTATCATCGTGAACAGTGTGGTCTGTGCGATAGCTGTTTGTGCCATAGGTGTCTCGCTCTTCTTCATGTCCGCACGTTCGGGTCTTGGCTGGTTAGCGATTATACGCCGCTATGCACTCGCATTTGCCATACAACTACTTTCACTCTCAGTGGGTGCAGCTATTGCCGTAATTATTGCATTATTTATGGATGGCGTTGGACGCTCTATGACGTGGTTTAGTCAAACTTGGTTAATATGTGGTCTCTACTTTTGTCCAATATTTTTCTGCATGGGCTTCTTTCCGGCATTGTTCTTGGAGCGTACAAAAAAGGTGAGATCTACAAGTTTTGAGTGTTTGAGGTTATAACTAACATTTCTTTGTTTTTTTTTTTTGTTTTTAAGGATCTCTTGAGCTTGGGCTTCCGCATTCAACTTTTCATGCATTCACACTGTCTATTGCTAATTTTGCTAACGATCTTCCTTACCGCATTCAATGTGCGTTCGGCTTTCATGTTTATGCTTGCTGTGCTATTTGACATCGCAGCTCTGATCATTAATCTGATTACAAAATGGCATCGTAAAGGTAAGCAAATGTGTAATTAGCTGATAAATATCAACAAACAGTAGTAAAATATAAAGATGAAAACAGGAGACCAGATTGAGATATCTAGATATTTTCTTCTTCATTGTCCAACTTTTGCTAGACTGGTGATGAAATATCTCGTCAGCAATAGTTTCAGCGATATTAACCGCCTCAAGAAAATTTCAAAAGTTTGAGGATCTGTGGTATCCATATTTATTAGTTCGCGGCATTACAATGGGCTGTCTGATTTTAGCTGTCTAAGTGGGATCCATTGGATTAACCCATTAACCTAAACTAACCTATAAGTACAATCGATTCCTCTTTCATTCCCGAATCTGGTAAGGAAGTTATATCGAATTTTTCGAAAGAGAAACTCCCTAAATTATAGTTCTTAAAATTTAAAAAATATCAGTTTTGATCTCATAGAAAATATGTGCGCTCTATAGGTTATAGAAATTCGTGCTTCCATTAACACATTAACTTCAACTCTCTCAACCGACCAACAGAGAGTAGGAGTGTCAACTTTCGCCCGTGAAGAGTTGATCTAAAAGCCTCAATAATGGCTGCTTAAGATTACAAAGAATTTTAAGGATCTCGTCTATTAGTTATCCCAATAAAGATTATTTATAAAACATCTTGTTCTTGAGCAGAATGGATTAAAAATATAAATTATTATTTAGATCTTTTGGGAATATATTCTTTATATCTTACTTGTCCGAATACTTTCTACATGTCGGTCCTAGTTCATGAAGGCTGTCAGATGGACGGTCAACTATTTAATGCAAGAAAAAACTGATTTCCATAGTTTAAGGCAGGAATGACGACATAACCTTATTAAGATATTTTTAAAAGACCTATTGTTCCTAATTATTAAGGCTTACTTTAAGTGTAATGTTTTTTAATATTTAAAAATATATTTTTCTTAAAGATCCTTGTTTATATTTATATAAATTTCATTCTTACCTAGCTTATTGGTTCGCCATTGCCGTTATGATTTGTCAAGTATTGCCGTTCATATACTATACCTCAACTGCACATGAAATTTACTTTACGATGATACCGATGATGGGACGTTCAGGTTCAGCTTCTAACCCGGATATTATTATAGCTGCTATAGCGGTCTTCTTTGGATGCCTATTTGCTGGGTTCATAGTAAGTCTTATACTTAGTTTTTCAAAGAAAATTTTGTAAATAAAAAAAAATTTTAGATGCCACTCTATATGTTCTTCCGCAAAACGCGTACGATCATGCTTTGTTTCTTGGGCGTCACTGTAGTCTTCATAATACTAGCGGTCACACCAGTTGGTTTTCCATATACACCGAAGGTCGCGGTACAACGTTATTCGTTACTCGTGAGTACAACTTGATTTTGAAGAAGCTGTTATTTTATTAATAATATATTATAATCATTTAATGACAGCATGCGAAACGTATACTACATAATGCCGATGGCAGTGAACGCCTCAATGAATCGGGGGTTTATATATATTCGCAGGACAGACGTATACACATGGCGGATGGTAAGTGCTTTGATTGAATTTATTTAATTATTTTGTAGCATTTTAACGAACTTTTTTTCACTAAAAATATTACAGACAACATAAAAAGTATCGGTGTAAAACATAAAGTCAGTGACATCTGTAACGATGAGCTCTACTGTGGCCTTCCCATATACAATCATCGTTGGCACAAGGCGAAGTTAGTAGCATGCATTAAACTCGCTCGCATATTTCTACTATTTTAATATTTTTTTCCCAGAGAACACAGCTTTTGGATACCCACCGATGAGGAGCCCAATATACCTGGCGAGAAGCCCAAACTAACGCTAACATCCAAAACTGATGGGGACACAGCCAATACAAGCCGTTATAGCTTTACGCTCACCGGTCCCGATCACATGACAATATTTATTGGCCCAAAAGCACCAGCTAAAATTGTTAAATGGTCTTTCAACGATACAATGATACGTGATAACTGGGAACCACCCTACTTCATCTACTACTCATATGGCAAAGATAACAGTCCATTAGATTTCTACATTGATTTGGAGGTAAATCGCACTTATCATTAATTGAGTGTTTTCAATTAAATTAAATTTTTTATTTTTTATTTATTTGTGTACTTGTAGACTACAAGCGTTAACGCGAACACACCAAATTTGGAAATCGGCATAGGTGGCCATTATATACATCAGACACGCATACGTACCGATGGTTATGAAAAGTTCGTGCAAAGCTTCCCGAATTATGCTTATGTATCAGACTGGCCGGCTTTCTATGAAAGTTGGCTATTTTAAAGTGTGAAAAAAAATCTTTTGAAAAGACATTCTTCAAATATGCTATTAAATGTATATGTATGTTGAACATTATTGTTGTTGCACCGAAAAGCATTTGTAAAGATACTCGTAATTTATGTATAGTTATTAACAAGTTTTACTAAATAAAATTAAGAAAAAACGATACTAGAATTATTTAAAAAAATCGAGTTAAGTTGTTTCATTTATCAATATAATAATAATTGGTTGAGATATACAGTTCTGTGGCCATAAATGAAGTCAGTTTCCATGAGATTGAAGCATTATTGCTTTGGCACATTTTTGACAGATTGAGTGGTTTTCGATAATATCGACGTGCGAAATTTCAACTGCAGTTGAGTTAAGTTGTGAGCCGTATTAGAAGATTAAATATCTTCATCAAGCATACACGATTTTAAACTAAGTTGAGTCAACCCAACCACTCAATTAAAATCTTTTCGATAGGTTGAGTTGTCATCGTCAACCAAATTTCAACTGAATTTGAGTTGAGTTGTAAACCCCATTATGAACATAGATACCTTCATTAAGCATACGCGATTTGAAACTAAGTTGAGTCTCCCAAATATATAATTTAAACATTTTCGACCAGTTGAGTTGTATTCGCATGCCAAATTTCAACTAAAGTGAAGTTGGGTTGTATGCTATTTACGTATACATGTTTGCATTCAACTGATATCAGCAAGCAGTCTATATTTGCTCTTACTTACATTATTGTCTTCACGTCACTCTCTCAAGAGCGTAAACAACGAAAGTGCTGCTAAAGTTAACGGGTTGTAAGTGTGTATAAATATTGCATGAGTAGTTTCATTCATTAAAACTTGAAACAACTGATCTTGCAAAACATTTTCTGCTACATATCATATACATATATTACTATAAGTAACAGCAGTGCGAAAATCTGTAGTGCCATTTCAAAATGAACTAATCTCACTCAGGTGCCAACGTAAATGTGTGTAGTTAACGGTACTTGAGCGCTATCACACAAGTGTTTTGATAATTTTTACTTCCAAATTCACTATCGCCATGATTAATAAGACAAGTACTTTGGATTTCATACTTAATCAATTAATAATTCGTACAACTCGTGATTTCGAGCGTTTCTTCCCCGTATCGCTGCAAATTTTTAGTAGCAATCTCAAGTAAACCCATATGGGGGAACATTTCCATTCATTATAACTTTTATTTCGTCGTTAGTGCCGGTATGAAGTAGTTCATTTTTAGTGAGGAAGCGAAACGGAAAAGACAAACGAGTGGCAATCGAGTGTTTTTATTAAATATTTGTAATAATATTAGTATATAGATTTATGTACATATGTATATACGGTATACATGTATAGAATATTTGGTTGTGGTTCGAGCAAAAGTAAAATTTATTTAATCAAATATTATTGCATAATCCAAGCAAAAATACAAATTACAGAAACGATAATAATTACAACGACTTGTTGACTGAGTAAACATTTTAATAATCTGTAAAAAATTTAATTAATAATTTCCAATAAAAATAAAAATTAAAAAAAAAAAAAACAACTACAAACAATATCTAACGACAAAAACAAACTTCCCTTTAATCTAAAATAAAAAAAATTGCAAACACATGGTTTAATCAAATGATATGAAATAAAGTGACGGAATGTACAGTGGGATGGGTGTGTGAAAAATAGTTTCAAATGTGAATAAAATAATTTTTTGGCTGAAAAATAACTTCAAAACTGACTCTCTTTAAATTCAATAATTATTTAGTGTTGCGTATAACTCCAAATACCATAATACGAGGGCTGTTATATATATTTCTGGCCTAATAATGAAAATAGGAATATTTATCAACGAAAATGGTTTCATTGTTTTTCAAAATATTCTCCATCAAGATTTATACACTTTTGCATGCGCTCAAACCAATTTTCGAAGCACTTTTTTGAGCCTTTTTTTGAGCGATTGCCAAATTGTGCGGGATCCAACGAGAACAAACCTTTTTTACGGCCAGGTGTTCATGCAATATCAAATGTATGCTGGTGGGAGAAATGCATAGGCATGCCTCTATCTGAAGGAATGTTGTCTACACATGACGGTCTTGCATTATCAGTTCACGTACGGCATCGATGTTCTCTGGCACAACGGTTGTTTTTGGACGACCTTCACGGAATTCGTCTTTGAGCGAGCGATTGAATTCGTTGTACCAGTTTTTCACAGTGCTATAGGATGGTGCTTCATAGCCATACAAAGATTTTAGTTCATCGATGACTCTTGTCGCGATAATCCACGTCGAAAGTTGTGAAAAATGATCGCACGAAAATGTTCACGAGTTAATTCCATTTTTTGGCCGAAATGAATTTTTTAATTCCTGTAAATAAAACAATTCGCGATTAAATGACAAAACGTTTTGAGTGATGTTATGCTAAATGCTAAAATGTCAAACTTTCCAATGGAAATGTCAGATTGCTCCTGGCAAAACTTAGTGCTGACTAGGCCAGAAATATATATAGCAGCCCTCGTACCTTCTAGAAAAATTGACACTTATCATACAGCAGCAACTATTCCACCGATTTTACGCAATTGATCTGATATTATAGTTTTATGGATCGAATTCTGACCAATATCTGTGATATAACTTAATGAAATTTTGTGGAAACATCTTCTTTTATACTAGCTTCACCTCACCTACTTAATTTTCGTTATTCTAGGTCTTTGTTTGCCGAATACATCTACCATATGTATATGTAATATAAAAAAATAAATAAAAGTGACCAATGAACAAGTAAAGTGATTGAGTGAGATATTTGGAAACCTCTTCAGATAAATACAACAATTACGAGATACCGAAAATGCTTGTACGTAAATTTAGTTAATTTATTTTATTTTTGAATTTTATGTAAATAAAACATTATTGAATGTTCTTTCGTGTGTTCAAAAATAACGGGAATTTTCATGTTTTTTTAATATTTATTCATTTATCCACATTAATGTTCTCGCCTTCAAAGTAGTCCTAATTCCATATACCAGCGTTGCTTTTAATCGTCGAAACACTTCTCGAACTCGGTTTTGGGAATATCCTTGGGTCTTACAGCGGTCAACGAAGTGAGAGCTTTTAACAAACGAAAGTCGCCAAGCTCATAAAAAAACGTCTAACCTCAGCAGCTACTACAGAAAAATCAAGAATGTATTCTGTCGTACTTCAGGGTCATATTATTATTAAAAAAATATTAAAAATCGGACTTTCTAAACTCGCGAAATTTTAAAATTCCCGTTATTTTGAACACTCATTTATATATGTATATTCATCTTAACATGGATTGGATTTGGAAGAGAAATAGGCGTCACCAATACGTATGAAACCTCTCTTGAATGAACACTACCTTCGAGCGATTGTTGTCCGTCTAAGAGACGGTCATTTGTTCCAAACAATTTAACTTGGTGCATGAAAAAATGTCCGCTCTAGGGAGGAGTACGTTAGGAGAGGTTTCTCTGTACATCGATTTAAAGAATTGTTAACGAAATATGGTATGGAAATTCGATTGGTTCCATAACGTAGATAGTTAGCATGTAAGAATGCATACAAAATGCAGTTCTCTTTTCATCCGCTACAAACAATAACTGAAACCTTCCACATTATAACTTCTGATTGTTATTTTAGTGGCAAAAAACCTACTCCAAATCATTTTCAGTAATCTTATTGTTTCGATAGTCCTTGGTCAGATTTATATCCGGCTTTATACAAGTTACGTTCACTCGACACTCGTGAGACCAACAACTCTGGTCAGACTATAGCAAAATAGCTGCAATATAATATTTCCCTAAAGCATGTCGTTACCACCATAAACCTCATACAACTCACCAACTCATTGTCAAAATATCAACAAGCACTTTCTTTACTCTACAAATTTCCAAAAAAAAACACAATTTTCTTACATTTCATTAACTTACTTAGCGCTCGCGTAATAAAAAACTCAGCTGGTATTATGGGGTTTGCTTCACCGCATTCTGGATAATACTCTATGTGGCAATAGTGGTGCAGCAAGTGAACCATCTACCCACACCACTCACATATAAGGATGCGGCAGCACACACGGATGAGTTCATTGCCGAACGTGCTGAGCATTTTCTTTTAAAACTCAGTAATCTCGGTCCCAAAGTACTCGGTAGTGAGGCGAATGAAGTGAAAGCGGTGCAATTAATAATGGATGAAATTAGTGCGATCCAAAAGCAAAAAAGTGATTACTTTGATATTGAAGTGGATAAGCAAGTGGTCTCCGGACAATACTCAGCCACACGCCTATATCAGGGCGTACAAAATGTCATAGTCAAATTGAGTGCCAAAACCAGTACGAGTTCAAACTATTTACTCATAAATGCACATTTTGACAGCGTGCCGACGAGTCCCGGTGCCAGTGATGACGGCGCAATGGTAGCCGTAATGTTGGAGGCTCTGCGCGTACTGGCAATATCTAAAGGACCGCTTGAACATCCTATAGTGTTTCTATTCAATGGCGCTGAGGAGGATGGACTCTTTGGATCGCACGGTTTTGTTAGCCAACACAAGTGGGCGAAGAACTGCAAGTACGACTTATTTAAAGGAATTAATTTGAAAATCCTTAAACCTTTTTCAATTAATGTTTCATTTTCTAAAGAGTCGTTATCAACCTGGACGCCGCTGGTTCGGGTGGTCGTGAACTACTCTTTCGTTCGGCTGCCAATAGTCCCTGGCTCATCAACTACTACAGCCGTGTGCCACATCCGTTCGCCAATGTTGTCGCCGAGGAACTCTTTCAGTACAATTTAATACCATCTGACACCGATTTTCGCGTTTTTCGAAACTACGCCGGTATGCAGGGTAGGTGTTCCGGCAAGTTAAATATTTATATTCAAAATAAGTAAATTATTTTTATACTCACAGGTCTTGATTTGGCTTATGTTTATAACGGTTATGTTTATCATACGGAATTCGATAGCTTCAGCGTTTTTCCAAAAGCCTCTCTACAAAATACCGGCGATAATGTGCTGAGTTTGGCCCAAGCCATCGGTAATGCACCTGAAATGAGAAAGACAATGGTTAGTAAGCAGTTGTAGCTTCAAGAGCTGTGCGAAAAACAGAGTATGTTTATGTTAGAGTACTCAGTTGATATAAGATGTTGATTTAAGGGGTTAAGAGGGTTTCAGATGTTCAAAAAACAACAATTTTTTATTGAAAAGCTCCGAAAATTCAGCCCTTAGTAACTAATCTTCCTTGACGTCTTAAAAAAAAGCTCTTGTCGTGGACAGTATAGCTCAATATTGATTCAAAAATATAATCGCTTCATAGATTTTCGAGAAATCGTGTCCACCGAGTTAACTCTCTTAAAGTTTTAATTTAAAACTGACCTGGTCTAATGAACGGAACTTCTAAAGGGTCTAACTTCATAATTTTACTCGGCGCAATTTAAGAGAATATTTTAAAAATTTTGTCTGTTTAATATGTGAGACAAAAAAAATGATTTTTTGAAGTTTCCAAACCTAAATAACCCCTTATGTTTAGGGAGTCGAAATATTATATCGTTTAATTATTTAGTTAATATTATTTGATCTACTCATCTTACACGCATTATTATTAATATTCTGAATCTCTTCCTTCCACAGTCCAATAATGACCTTCCTGAGTATCTAATTTTCTACGATTTCCTCGGCTGGTTTATGCTCTCTTACACGCTGCAGACCAGCATTATCATCAATGTGGTTGTCTGCGCAGCCGCCTTGATAGCGATCACAATTTCACTCTACTTTATGTCGAAGAAATCACATTTAAGCTGGCTACCCTTCATGATACACTGCCTACTCACATTGATCATACAAATAATCTCAGTCGCTTTGGCTGCTGGCATACCGTTATTTATAGCATACTTCATGGATGTTATAGGGAGTTCCATGTCGTGGTTCTCTGAGAATTGGTTGATATGCGGCCTTTACTTTTGTCCAGTATTTTTCGCTTTGGGCATTTTACCCGCCGTCTTTCTGGAATGCACTAAGAAGGTGAGTTAATAATGGTTCAGATATTCGTTAAACTTTTTTAATACTTTTTTCTCTCTCTCTCTTTCTTTGCTAGCAATTACTTGGCTTGAATTTTCGCATACAATTATTTATGCACTCACACTGTCTCCTACTAATCATTTTAACGATCGCTTTAACTTGTTTAGGCATACGTTCGGCCTATATGTTCATGTTGCCCGTATTGTTTTATGCCGGAGCATTGATTATAAACTTATTAACACAATTGCATAATATTAGTAAGTACTCTTAGCTGTTGATGCTATATGTATACTTATGCTAATCTTTTGCAGATCATTGGTTTGCCATACCAATCGTAATCAGTCAAATAATGCCGTTCATATATGGGGCATTCTCTGGAAAAAAAGCCACTTGAAAAAAAAAGTTCTTTATTTTTTTTGGCAATTATATATCTTATAGTACATGTAAAACCTAAACTAAAACATATAGTTTTAGGTCTGTGTAACGCGGGGTTGCCATATTATAAGGGGCCAAAGTTTTTTGTAAAAAAATTTTCGAACCGCCATAACTTTAAAACTAATGAACAGATTTTAAAACACCATGTGACTTTTTTGTACAGAATTTCTCAAACTTTGAAACTGTATATCGTAAAATTTTTTAAAATTTATATTTCATAGCAAAAAATTAAAAAATTTTTTTTTTTGGAATTTTTAACAACTTATGCCCCCTTCGATTTTTTTCGAAAATATCTTAAAATGTTCCTTATTTCATCACCTTTTTACCCCCCAAAGGGAATTTTGGGACAGCAATATTTGTATGAGCTACAAATAAAAAACCAACTCAGAACAAGATGAAAAATCATTGATTTATGTACTATTATTATCAGAATTTAGCGTAACCCAGGATTAACGACGTGGACGTAGCAGACATTTAATCCCTTTTTGTTTTTTTTTTATTTTTAATATTTTTTTTTAATTTTTTTGTATTTTTCAAATTTTTAATTTTTTTTTGTTTGTTTTTTTTTGTTTTTGCTTTTTTTTTTAATTATTACGTAGATTAGATTCAAGTACGTGATAATTTAAAAAAAAAAACAAAAACAAAAAAAAAAAAAATTAAAAATTTAAAAAATACAAAAAAATTAAAAAAAAATATTAAAAATAAAAAAAAACAAAAAGGGATTAAATGTCTGCTACGTCCACGTCGTTAATCCTGGGTTACGCTAAATTCTGATAATAATAGTACATAAATCAATGATTTTTCATCTTGTTCTGAGTTGGTTTTTTATTTGTAGCTCATACAAATATTGCTGTCCCAAAATTCCCTTTGGGGGGTAAAAAGGTGATGAAATAAGGAACATTTTAAGATATTTTCGAAAAAAATCGAAGGGGGCATAAGTTGTTAAAAATTCCAAAAAAAAAAATTTTTTAATTTTTTGCTATGAAATATAAATTTTAAAAAATTTTACGATATACAGTTTCAAAGTTTGAGAAATTCTGTACAAAAAAGTCACATGGTGTTTTAAAATCTGTTCATTAGTTTTAAAGTTATGGCGGTTCGAAAATTTTTTTACAAAAAACTTTGGCCCCTTATAATATGGCAACCCCGCGTTACACAGACCTAAAACTATATGTTTTAGTTTAGGTTTTACATGTACTATAAGATATATAATTGCCAAAAAAAATAAATAACTTTTTTTTTCAAGTGGCTTTTTTTCCAGAGAATGCCCCATATATCACATATGTTGCGGAATATTTATATTTCATATTAATACCGGTGACTGGACGCAGTGGCAGCTCGTCAAATCCAGATTTACTAATCTCTTTGGTTGCCATAATAATGAGTGTACTAAGCAGTGGATTTTTGGTGAGTCAAATATTATTAGTTCATAACTCTTATTATTATTCTCTCAATTTTTCCAGATTCCATTATATTTTTTGTTCCGCAAAACACGTACCATAATTTCATGCTTCTTGGCTGTCACTGTAATTTTCATTATATTGGCTTCTACACCGATAGGTGCACCCTATACCGCACAATTGGCGCCACAACGTTATTCAATACAGGTAAATCATAGCAATCGATTGGAAATATAAATTAATAAACCAATTTGTTCCATTTAATTTATCCACCAGCATACGAATCACGTACAACATAAACTCAATGGCAGTATGGGCTTCAATGAGTCGGCGATATATCTCTATCAACAAGATCGTCACATTGATACGGCGGAGGGTAAGCGATTTCGGAAGGAAGAAAAATTTATATCCGTCTATTAACACAAACATAAATCTTTTTTCAGATGTAATAAATCGCTTCGAAGCCATCTATGAAACCAGCGTTGTCTGCAATGATCCAACGACTTGTCGACAAAATCGGCCCAGGTTGGTTATAACGAATGTATGTGATCTATAATTTTAACATAATTTATTTATTTCAGCGTTTTCTATTCACCGCGTACTATGTGGCTACCCGTGAATCAGGCACCCATTGTACCCAGTGAGAAACCAGTGCTAACACTAACTTCTTCTTCGTTACTGGATGGCACACAAACGCGTCGTTACAATTATACATTAACCGGTCCAGATCACATGTCGATTATTATTGAACCGAAAGCGTCGGCAAAAATTGTAAATTGGTCCTTTGATAAAGCATTGTTGACTAGACCAAGAAAAAATTACGCCATCATATTCTCATATGGTGTAGATAGCCAGGCGTTTGAGTTCTTCGTAGATTTAGAGGTATGTTATTTGAACACAAGTAATAACCGCAAAGCTCGATTTAAAAAAATATGAGGATAAATCTTACAGTTTTAATTTTTGGTAACTCAAATCAGTTAGTTCGTAAGCCCTGCTCAAACGTACATATATATTCAGTTCTGTTTGGCGTTTATTTCTTGTGTCTTCATAATTTTTTAAAAATGTCCTTTTTTAATTTTCCAATTTCAGAACACTACCAATAATGGTACCACTGGGGATTTAGAGATTGGCATTGCCGGTAATTGGATACATCAGACTATTCAACACGCTAAGATTTATGATGAATTCCTAAAGAGTTTTCCGGATTATGTAACATTCCAAAGCTGGATTGCCAGCTATGAAACTTGGCTATTATAATGTGTGACTATATTTGTAATGATTAAATTGTAATAAATGTTATAAAAATTGAAAATAATATCGAAGGCAGTAAGTTGAGCTTGTCTTAAGGGGCTTTACCAATGTAACCCACGAGAAGTTAGTCGATTTTCGTGAATTTTTTTAAAGAAAGTACTCGATCGATTGTTTCGAAGTTTTTTGGGCACAATAAGGATTTTCAGCTATATTTTGGAATTTTTTTTACAAAAATATTGAAAATTAATGGAGTTATGTGCCTTTTATGTGCCAAAAAAAGTTCCCCGACTACTGAGATAATCTCACACTGCTATATACCCAGTATTCTTCTTTGAAAGAGTATTCTTTTTTGAAACAGTATACTTTTTTTGTATTCTTCATTGAAACAGTTTTGAAACAATTATCTTTATTGAAAAAGTTTGCTTCTTTGAAAGTTTTCTTCTTGCGTAAGATTTTTTATTTGAAGAAACGCCATCGAAATACACGTCCCATATTAATTTCGCCTGGAAAATGCGAATATAGGCAACGTTAGTTATTTAAAATAGTTATATAAAATAAAATTTTAATAAACACTAAATAAAAGTACATACAGAGACCTTTGTCATTGTGAAACAGCACTCAAATTATTTGAGATCATTTGGAGTGTAAAAAGCTCGAAAAAACAGAATTTTAATTAAGTTTAGATTTATATTTCGGGGCTGATCAAGCCAACGAGCTGATGAGGGAGGGACTCCCAAAATGACTATTGTAAAACATATAATATATATATGTCAAGGTAATATATATCATATCAAGATTTCGAATTATGGTTCCAGACACTCGACTCTAGTTAATTTGGGTTGACCAAAGATATATCAAATTCAAGATGCTCCAAGCTCAATTTAACGAAATCTAGATAGTTGAGGAAAAAGTGTCGAGATATATCTACATTGCCTTGTTCTAGACTATTTTTAACTTAAGTTAAGAAAACGTTGCCTACAATTAGGCGCAATATTACATAAACTATTTACCAAATTACTGAAGATAATTTGTATGAGTTCATACTTAACATTAAATGAAATTATTGTAAAAATTCAACTCATCTGCTATATTAAAGTAAATCGTGTTGTAAGAATTAGTATTAGTACCAGTAAATCGTCCCTTTTGTTGAATGAACGCTCCTTACGTTTACTACAAATATTTTTAGAGTTCGGTTTTCCTTCATGGGGCCCAAGAAAGAACTTTTAAAATATATTTTCAGTATATTAACGAACTTTTGTTAGACCCCACCTAATACTAATATATTAGTAGATATGTTGTCACTCTACTAATGACGTATGCCCTCAGGCGGAAAATTACACTGGGCATTGGTTAAAATTAAATCACTTTCATACAAATTATCAATACATACATACTTACAAAAATATTTACACATATTTATTTACATATAAAGTAATGTATGTTAATTAGGTATATATATACATATATGTAAGAAGGCAGGTATTTAAGGGCAATAAATGTTTGCTTAACGCTCACACTCCCACTGCAGCGTGTTTAATATTTGCTTATGTACTACACAAACGAGCATTAAATAAGTTATTTAATATTTATTCATTGCTGCTCAGACAATTGTGTAATTTTCTACTCAGTCAGTAGCCGGCAACTTGAGAGATAATGCAAGCGCGTCGATTTTGTTTTTCGAAGCGTTGATTTGAGAAAATAAATAAATAATAAAAAAATTAAAAAAAATAAAATAAAATAAAATAAAATAAAATAAAATAAAATAAAATAAAATAAAATAAAATAAAATAAAATAAAATAAAATAAAATAAAATAAAATAAAATAAAAAAAATAAAATAAAATAAAATAAAAAAAAAAAATAAAATAAAATAAAATAAAATAAAATAAAATAAAATCAAATAAAATAAAAAAAAAAAAAATAAAATAAAATAAAATTAAATTAAATTAAATAACATAAAATAAAATAAAATAAAATAAAATAAAATAAAGTAAAATAAAATAAAATATAATAAAATTAAATTAAATTAAATTAAATTAAATTAAATAAAAAATAAAATAAAATAAAATAAAAAATTAAATTAAATTAAATTAAATTAAATTAAAAATTAAATAAAATAAAATTAAATTAAATTAAATAAAAAATAATGATATTAAAAAATCAAGAAAAAAAAATAATAAAAACTATTTGTTTGTATAATTTTTTTCCCAAAAAATAATAGAAAACACTAACGCATTACTAAACAACAGTATGTGAGCAGTAGAGTAATCACACAAACATACATACATACGTGACTCACGCGCTCTACGGTCGGTGTGTTTGTGTGCACAGAGAGCCTGAGCTTAAGTTTATGCAGATTAAAGAAATGCATGTTGTTGTTGTTGTGGAAGAAAAACAAATTAACCAAGATTTGATTTCTTTTTTTTTTGTATATTTACACAACGGATCACCCGCAGCATTATCAGCGTAACAACAGCAACAAGCACACATAGCATAATAGTAGAGCAGCGGGCGCTCAGCTCTTCCTCTTCCGCTTGATCTCGACATTTTTTTTTTTGTATTTTTTCCGGAGTGTGTTTGTTTGCTGAAATCTGAGTTTTTTGTGGGTTGACACAAAATGTTAACTCTCACAACACTGCGCCACTGGTGGCAGCATCAGTTGAGTCGTGACAGTCTACGTGATTTTTTCAACCGTACGAATTGTGTGTATTTTTGGCATTTTTTAAAACGTAAGGTAAACACAGGCGATTTGTGAAATGTAAAAATTATATAACTTTTATACGATATTGATACATTTATGATAGGGCTATATAATAATAATTAGTTTCACTTTTATATCTGCTGATTTTTCGTACTGAGATAAATAACGGTCTGTGGTGATAAAAAGTCAAAGTTTTGTTGTTGAGCGCAAATAGTGTGAAATGAGAGTTGAAAGCAAAAGCAAAAAAAAAAAACAAAAAAACTGTAATTAAGTTTGGTTTATGACACACCATAAATTTTAAAATGTATACAAGTTCCAACTGGTAATCTACATAAATATGTACTTGTATGTGCACTACAAAATCGTAAACGAAATTTCGATATATTTTATTAATTACTAAATAATAGTAAATGGAATACACATACATGTGTATCTGTCTGTTGTTGATTTGCGAATATTTTCGCTGATATACACTGATATCTCGAATATAACTATTACTATTAAGATCAAGCAATAAATGTCGACTCCTCAAGAGACTAGTTGAAAAATTAAGCATATTTTTGGTTTAAAAAGAAAATAATTTGCTTACAAGTCCGTACCTAAGCATTAACCGGAATTCGAAGTTCATTTATTTTTTCCAAAATAATTGTAAAATTGTTAGAAAGTGAAAAGTATGTCGAAAAATTACGACATACACACCGAATTGAATCTTATATAAATTTTCTTCAGCCATCATCTCTTATTTATTCAATCAGGTTACTCATACGCTATGGTGCATTTTTCATATAGTTGAAAGAAAGGTTTTTACTCCAAAAATTTAAGTAAATAAATACCTAAAATCTTTCAGCTACTTTGAATATTTTGAAATTAGTTAAGAAAGACCACATTTCAGTTAATATACAGTTATTACTATAAACAAAATCGTTTAATTAATGAAAGTGAAAAGATTACTCATACGCACCGTCGATCCAGCAATATTTTGATAAAACTTAGAAATTTTTATAGTTCATCCAACAAAAAAAAATTTTATAAATTAATTACCGTTATTTGCTGAATATTTGAAATTATTAAAATTCAAAACTTCTTAGAGAGTTTTCTCTATATTGAATCTTACTTTGTCAAGTTCAGCCAGAATTTTGCTGAAAAATTATCAGTACACTATAGTACATATATAGATGACAGCAGTCTCATATTAATCTAAAACCATAAATAAAATCTAGAGTCCAGGTCATACAGATATATGTGGTATGTTCAAAAAATAACGGGAATTATAAAAATAAAATTTACAAAAATTCTACATTCATAAAAATAAAAAACAGATTGCTCTATACGTTTATCACGGCAAGGCAATTGAACATACGAAGTGTGTTGAAAAAATAACGGGATTTTTTTTTTTATTTTTTAATTATGTTGCTGTACTCATTGCTTACTTTGACTGTAACAAGAGACTTGTTTTTATGAGCTTGGTGATTTTCGTTTGTTAAAAACTCACACTTCGTTTACTTGTTCGTGAATTCTTGACCAAAAATAATACTGTTACGTTGGTCCACAGCCTCCATATTCGCCTGTCGGGGCTCCGCGTGACTATTTCCTATTTCCAAAATAAAGAGATGATTAAGTGACGTCGTTTTAAAAGCATACGAGAAACCACTGAAAATACCAATACAAAAAATCGAGTATGAGGTGTGTTTCGACGATTGGAAGAAGATCTCATTCAGAGTTGTTGTGGAATCTGACAGTTGTCGGAATCAGAATTCAAACCGACAAAAAATTCTGGTTCCTGCATGAATTCTGATATTATTGGTTTGATGTTCGAATCAGAAATTCTATTGGTTTTAGGTGTCATGGAAACCAATTTTATCGGTTTAACTATCAGAAACAAACCAAACTTCAGGGCTGACAGATTTGAGACATTTTGTTCAAATTTATTTTGATTTGCCGTTAAAACGCTTTGGAAAAAATATAATTATTATTAAAAAATGAGATAGGAACGCTAAATGACGTAATTATTGAATTCAACGGGAAAAAATAAAATATTCTAAGAATTTTACAAAATAAGTAATTCAGATTAGATCATGGAAATTTCTAACTTTTTATATAAAAGTTAAACAATATACAGTGGTACTTCCATACCACGAAGATTTCCATTACTTGAACTTTTAAATTGGCAATATCGTTTAAAAATCAAATTTCATACAGATTTCCTTCCATGAGTCGAACTCTTGAAGTGGCATTGAAAGGCAATTACATACAAATTTCCTCGAAGTTTTTTTGTGGATTATGGTGATTCGAGTTAGAGAAGTTCCACTGTATATATACACTTAAATATGTACATAAAAATAATTACTATTTTCGACTTCCTTTGAGCATAAAGCGAATTACTGTGATTCCTTTAAACTTTCATTTTTTCGCGCTACTTTCATTGCCAAATAAAATAAAAGCTGAAATAATTTCTCATTTTAATTATATTTTTTGGGTTTAATGAATATTTTGAACTAATTATATGATTACAATTCCAAAAACATGTCTTGCTAATTTTTCCCATGAATAAATAGCAGAACAGCTGATTCGAATATTGGTTTGCTTATATTCGAAAAGACGAAAATCAAATCAGATTCTGTGACACAAATGAAAATCAGAATTGGTTTGCCATTCTGACATTAAGCAAATCTGTCTTGGATTCCAGAACACCCCTGATTATATCAACTTTGTTGGAGTGATTTTACATATACATAAATCTTCCAAAGTGTGAATTAGGAGAATTTTTTAATGCCGCATCACATAGATTTTTCTTAAAAATCACCACCTGATGCCTTGGCATCTTTCATGAGAATGGAGCAGACCTGATTTCAAACACGTAGACTAAAAAAAATTTGAAACTACATAGTTTCGTAAGCAACTCTAATAAAAAACTAATGCAAAATTAAAAAAAAAATAGTACTACACTTTTATTACTTTATTGTGAGTATATTATTAGATATTTATATCTCACCTAACATGGTGGGAGTTGGTAACAAGCACCGAATGTTGTGTTGCGTCAAAATTTTACAACGCAATTTGATAAATTCAATAATTGCACTTACCTCAACGAACCAATAAACCTAAGAAATGATAACTAACAAAAAAAATATATAAAATACAACAACAAATATATATGTGGTATCGAATCTCTAAAAAACTCGCATACAATCAAAGCAGTCATCTGGTACAATTGATGCTAAATGTAAATAAACTTCTCATATCTTCATATACGAGTACATACGTAATCAAAACACTAAGCCTCATAAAGGATATCAAGATTTGATTGCAATAAAAAAAATAAGAAATCAAAAACAAAAATAAAATTAAGAGTAAGCATAGCATACGATAACGCCCTTTGATTTAGCTTATACTCTCATATTTATTGTTTATCGAATATGGTCATAAATTGGAAATAACCATTTATAGACCAAATGATAGATGTACGATATACGATATACAACGTGAAAATTTAGAGTACATAATAGAAAAGGCAAAAAGATGGGTCGAAATAATTTTTTCTTATTATTGTTATATATTTCTGTGAGAAAAGAAATTAAAAAATTTAAACTTTTAATGTGAAAGCTCCGAATCTAGAGCTTAAAAGTGAAAGCTCAATAATTTTTAAATAACGAGCTTTGGGTTTATTTCTGTGGATAAAATAATAAAAGAAATATCAGAAAACTTTGAGATATCAAAATGAAAGCTCAAAACTTTGAGCTTAAAAATGAAAGCTTAATAATTTTCAAAGAAAAAGTTTTGAGTTTTGGTTTTCCGGTTAAAATAAAACTATACAATAAAAAATATTTTCAAAGGCTACAAAAGTTCTTCTAAGTTCAATTAAGCTTTTTTGACAATTAAACAATATGTACGTCGATTTCTGGTATATTTATCTAATATCGTCGATAAAATTATGCGAATAATAGACAAATATAAGCAATGAAAGCTCAGAATTTAGAGCATAAAGGTGAAAGCTCGACAGTTTCAAAGTAAAAAGCTTTAATTAACTTAGCAATGCCGCTTTATTCGATAGCTGGCGCAAGGATTGAAACATAAAAAAAAAGGTTTTGCGGACATAAACTAAAAACGAAAACAATCGAAAACTGAAGCTAGTTACTAATTTAAAATACATTATGCGCTGCAAAAATGCCCAGCAATTTATCTAGCGTATGATAAAAATACTACATGAATATAAACTACGATTGCTTATCTTTGTTTATATCTCAACCTTTGTATAACCTTTTTGGATATTTTTTTTTCTTTTGCGAAAAAAAATCACTTTTCGTATACTCTAATGCGTTGCGAAGATTTGTTTAAATATCAGTCTGAACTTGGTCTGTACTAACATAACAAAATATACTCTCTAACCATCAGGGTCAGATCGGTTTAGGAAAAGTGAATAGAAAAATGTCCGAAGAAGAAGTGAAAAAAGTGAGTATAGGATAAGAATATCTTTTTAAAGGATTTTGAATTTGTTAAGTTGCTTAAAGTGATTTTAGAAAGAGAAGAGATTTGAGAAGAGATCATTCCAAAGAAAGAGTGATTTAAACGTGCGGTACTGAAGTCAAGACAAATAGTAAAGAGATTTCTACGTTACGACAAAGAACTCTACAAGGACGAGACAAGATTTTTGTTTTCCGAAGGATTCCTTACAAAAAAGTATCCAATGTTAGTATAGGTCCTAAGCATCAATCTTGCCCAGGACCAACGTGCAGTAGGTTAAAACAGGGTTCCTTAAAGAAATATTTATTCAAGAGAGTTTCCTTAACGTCGGTATTGGTCTGTAATTACGATGAAGGGTAGAAGGGTAAACAATTTTAGGGAAAAGAATTTGGATCCTTATTTTTTCTGTAAAATATGTGCTTTTAAACATTACAATAAACAGTATACCACTTTTATCACTCACCAGGTCGCGCCCGATGAGGAGAAGGTAGCCACGGAAGAAATGACTTACCACAAGAAACCAACCTCGAAGGTTCCATGGTACTTCGCGCCAGCCTACCTACTGTTCTGGCTTGTGCTCTTATTCGCTGTTGTTGTGCCAGTCTTCTTCTCGCTACCCACTGGACTTACCATTCAGAATGCGAGTTTGAACCCTGGCAGATTCATAGCGGAACGTGCCGAGCGTATACTAATTGATTTCGATAAAATCGGACCAAAAGTGGTGGGAAGTCATGCCAATGAAAATCATACAGTACAGCTGTTACTGGATCAATTGGAAGACATAAGACGTGTTATGCAGACGGATCTCTTCGAAATGGAAATCGATGTGCAAGTCGTTTCGGGTGCATATATACACTGGACTATGGTGAATATGTATCAGGGTGTACAAAATGTGGTGGTACGTTTCCGGACGAAAGCAAGCACCAGCGAATCATATCTGCTGATTAATAGTCACTTCGATTCGAAACCCGGCAGTCCAGGTAAGTGGGAAGTGGAGTGAAGCGGAGAGGATGAGAAAAATGTGTAAAATATTTGAATTGTTTCTAATTTCTGACAGGCTCTGGTGATGATGGTGCTATGGTTGTCATAATGCTTGAGACCTTACGCGTACTCGCCACCAATCGCAGACCCTTCAGACATCCCATCGTCTTTCTTTTTAATGGTGCCGAAGAGAATCCGCTACAGGCATCACACGGCTTCATAACGCAACACAAGTGGGCCAAGAATTGCAAGTAAGTATTTTCTGGAAGCATTTTAAAAGATTTTGAATTAATTTTCGAATTTTTGCAGAGCTCTTATTAATTTGGATTCGGCGGGTAGTGGCAATCGTGAGATTCTCTTTCAATCCGGACCAAATCATCCCTGGCTAATGGATGTAAGTCACTATCGAAACAATTACGCTCATTGCATTGCCTATCTCGCTAACCTTGAATTTTCGAGTTATCAAAACTTTTTCATACGCAGATCTCAAAGTTATTTCCTTTTGTTTAACATAAGTGTTCCAAATCGATACTCAACTAATAGTTCGATAAACCTTTTATTTGATTTTTTATGGTTCTAATTAAAAGACTGTGATATACTACGCAAATTATATCCAAATATCTGTCCAGCGCGATAAGGCTGAGTTAAGCGAACCAACCTTTATGCTAAAATCAAGGCAAATCTTATCACAACTCAAATGGTTCCTCAAAAATACATATGTATGACTAAGCTCATACTGGTATATGCGTCGGTGTGGTTTGCGTGGGGTAAACACACCATTTTTTATCTTATACCAACACGGTAATTATTGATTACCATTGTTTGGACAATCAAGTACACAATTCACAATATTCCCATGAGTACATAAGCGGTTTTGCATTTTTTTATGGCACACTTACTTCATAAATTAATCGAGCAACTTATAGTCAACGCGAAGGAGAATAAAAAAATACTCTCCTCCTACAATTTCTGATAAAAGCCGGGGTAATGGGGGCTATGATTAGATAAGCTCATGCTTATTCATACATATGCACATGGATATATTAATGTACAACTGTTGATATCCTATGTTTGTGCTTATAGCTTTCCAACGGCTTAATTGTCCATGTGATTTGTTGATGCCGGTACTTAATCTAATACGCGTATAATATATGATGATTAACAGATTTTCATTGGCATAAGGCATCAGCTGTTGGCGTGTACCTGATTAAATGTAGATATGTATTCTTCTGTGCCATATGTCGCTGAAGAAATTGTCATTAGTTGAAGTTCTATATAAAAGATCACCAAGTCAGCTAAGAATTAGAAAGCCCTCTTAATCTCATGAAAGCTTTTCAATACTAAACATGTGAAAAATCATGAAATGAAAGTCTACAAAAGCTTTTAAAAATTATGTAAAAGTTTCCAAGACAAATCTATTGGAATATAATAAAATGAAAGCTTACTAAAAGTTTTAAAAAAATATTCATATAAATTTTCATAAAATTAATTAAGCTTTCAAGCCTATCCAAAGGTTTCAATAATCTTATAAAATCTTGTGAATTAATTATATTTATATAAATATTTCACAAAAAGCTTTCGAAGATTAGACTATTAAAATATCATAAAATGAAAGCTTATTAAAATTTTTTAAAAAGTTGTTCATATAAATTTTCATAAAATATCATAACGTTAATTAAGCTTTCAACCTTACCAAAAGCTTTCAAAAATTAATCTTATAAAATCTTTTGAAATATCATAAAAATAAAGCTTAATAAATCTTTTACAAAAAGCTTTCGAAAACTGGACTATTAAAATATTATAAAATGAAGGCTTACTGAAAGTTTAAAAAAAAAGAACATAAAGGATTTTAATATATCATACAATTAATTAAGTTTACCAAAAGCTTCCAAAAATGTATCTCAAAAATCGAGCGAATCATAAAATTCAAGCTCAATCATTATTTTAAAAAGCTTTAGAATACTGAGCTATTGAAACGAAAGCTTACTAAAAGCTTTTAAAATAAATGCTAATATGAGAGCTTTTAAAGTATCATAAAATTAAAGCTTACTAAAAGCTTTTAAAAATGTATTTTATAAAAGCTTTATAAAGTTGCGCTTTACGCGATCAGTTCACTAA
Source organism: Zeugodacus tau (assembly GCA_031772095.1). Classification (NCBI taxonomy): domain Eukaryota; kingdom Metazoa; phylum Arthropoda; class Insecta; order Diptera; family Tephritidae; genus Zeugodacus; species Zeugodacus tau. The sequence goes on along the minus strand of CM062652.1, from coordinate 17,107,675 downwards.
AATCAGGACTAATAGTTAAAATTAAATTAATTTAAGATCAAAATTAATTTTAAAATCTTTTTTATATATCTTTCCACTAGATCTACCGTAAAAGCGTCAAACGCTCATATGCAACCACATTTGCTGAGGAAATATTCCAAGCTGGTATTTTACCTTCAGACACCGATTTCAGAATCTTCAGCACTTACGGTAAATTGCCAGGTAAGTACACAAAAAGTTAATCAAAATACTTTCATATATAAAATATGGATTTTTTACGCAATTTCTCATAGGCCTCGACTTAGCGCACTCATATAACGGTTATGTGTACCATACGAAATTCGATAGTGCCAGCGTTATACCACGTGGCACACTGCAGACAACTGGCGATAACATACTGGCCATGGCACGCGCCTTCTCCAACAGCTCAGAGTTAAAGGATCCATCTGTAAGTTAAAGGAAAATCAGAAAATTAAACAAAATAAATATTTTATTATTAATATTTAATTTTACTTGCTCCAACCACAGCGCCATGCCAAGGGTCACAATGTCTTCTATGACTTCTTCGGTTATTTCGTCGTCTACTATACCGAAGCTACAGCACGTGTACTCAACACCTGTGTTGCTGTGGGCGCTGTAGCGCTCATTGGCATCTCGATGTACCTCATGGCAGCTGAGTCCTTCGTATCCCTCGGCTATATTATACGTCTATTCTTGCGTATATTTCTGCTGCATTTAATTGGTTGGATTTTGGCCTTCGTATTGCCACTGGTTATGGCGTTGATATTCGATAGCGCCGATCGTTCGTTAACCTGGTTTACCAGCAAATGGTTGATTTTTGGTCTATACATCTGTCCAACCCTCTTGGGCTTGAGTACACCCACACTGCTGTACTTGAGCATAAGTCGTAATGTGAGTAGGCACATACATAATTAATTATTTCTACAATACATTCTCTCTTATCTTCTAAAGGATAAAGTGTCAGCACCATTCCGTCTACAATTGGTCGATCATGCGCACACATTAATACTAGCTATACTTTGTATCGGTCTAACCTTTATGGGTATACGCAGTTCGTACTTCCTCATGATTCCGCTGCTCTTCCATGGCATATCCTTGGTGTTGAACATGATAACAACACTGCATAAACGCTGTAAGTTTGTTGATTAATAATTTGTGTGTATAATTTACAAATTATCCAATTATTTATCGCCCATACAGCCTATTACTGGTCGGTCTTTGTCATGCTATGCCAAGTTATACCCTTCCTCTACTTCACATATCTATTTCATGGTCTTTTATGCACCATAATGCCAATGATGGGTCGTTTTGGTAGTGCCAGTAATCCAGATTTGTATATAGCTATCATTACAATTATGGGTATTATGTTGTCTATGGGTTATTTGGTAAGTTTCCATATCATCTACATTGTATAACATTATTAAGCTTTTATTTTTATTGTTCTATAGATTCCATTGCTCAACATTTTCAATCGTCCAAAGTTGGTTTTCCTTATACTGCCAGTGATTACGCTTGTTATTGCCTTGACTGCAATGTCGAAAATCGGTTTTCCCTATCGGCCAAAAACTAATGTGCAGCGTGTCAATTTATTAGTAAGTACACAGGCATGCAGACACACATACATATATACAACAATTATAAATTATCCTCAGTGGATTTGTTTAACCTGCATATACACTCACATATAGTTGTACAGCTATTAACAATTATTTTATATGATTTTCATTGCAGGAAGTACGTCGTGTGTTCTACGAATTCGATGGCACCGTTAGCCGCAACGAGTCTGGTTATCTTTTTGATTTCCAGGATAGACGTAAACATCTACCACTAGCACGTAAGTAGAAATATTAATATTAATCCACTAATTTTTATATAAATTTTAATTATTTTCTACAAATTAAAATATCAATATTTCTTCACACCCCAACACAGCTTACGTTGATTTGGAAGATTTGTATAACATTAGCGATGATTGTGACAAGTATATGATGTGTGGCATGCCCATATTCAACCATCGCACAACGAAATCACGTCGTCAAGCTGCTTGGCTGCCACGTGAAGTACCGCTACAATTGCCAGGAGTACCACGTCTAACGCTGCTACGTAAAAGTGTCAACACCAGCACAGAGAGTGTACGTTTCGAATTCGAACTTGAAGGACCCTCGCATATGAGCATTTTTGTGCAACCACTTGAGAAGGTGACGGTCAGCGGTTGGTCGTTCTTGCCGGATTTATTGCGTCGCCAACCACCATTCCATGTTTTCTTCTCATATGGCAAAATAAGTACACCACTCAAATTTTACATTGACTTGAAGGTAAGTGAATATTTTATTAAATTTACATATATTATATGTATTAACATTACAAACATTTTTTTTTCTTTATTATTGCAGAAGGAGAATAGCGAATTTGACGAATCAGTAATGCAGTTGGGTATTTCCGCACATTATGTTAGTTTTGAGCACGAACGCGATGCAGAAACCAAGAAGTTCCTTGCCACATTCCCACCTTACTCCTATGTTATGGAATGGCCTAGTTCTTATGAACGTTATATATTTTAAGTAAAGTGTAGCATTATTTTTGTTGATTGTTTTACTTTACACAATGACGATATTTAATAAATAACGATTTAATGAAGAAAATGTTGTTTAAGTCACATTCAAGCATTGCCACCCATTATTTTTTGCACTGCACGATCGAATTTTCTGTGGGACAAATTATAATAAATAGTAAAAAATACTTTGTATTAAAAAATTGTAGTTACTTTGAAGCTAAAGGTTCGCCCGGCGCATAAAATGGATTGCAAACAGCATCCGTGTAAAGCATATGCAAATTTCGAAACATCTGTAGAATCAAAATACGGTATAAAATATTAATTTATATAAATATGAATATATAAAAATATGTATATATTCGAAATGCATATTCAGTTTCAATTAGTTTGAATACTCACAGCTCTAACTTCATTCTCACGCAGCGCTATATTTCCTGAGTCCACAACTATGACAAACTTAATTTTTGTGTTAGTCACAAAGCCATAACTGCATAAAAATAAAGAATTAAATAAAAAAATTATATATTTATGTAAATAAAATAATAAATAAATGTACGCACATTTTATGTGTCTCAGTTGAGTAGAGCATACCCAAATAAAGCTCTTTGGATTCGGGAGTAGCTTTGCTAATTGGTTGACATTTTTCTTCAACGACGTCGAGTGCAGCATGGACTCGATACTGTAGTTCCAATTCCTTATCTAAGTCCGCTGTAGTTAGGTATAAAGGAGCGTTCTGCAAATAAATTAAATGAGTTTGAATATAAATATGCAGTTGTTTGTGATATCTCAAGTCACAATTTTTTTGTGTTGTCTTATCATTTTATATTTCACATTTTATATCTGAAAACTAAATTTAATAAACATATAGTTAAATCAATTTTAGCTTCCGATTTTTCTATATAAGTTTCCGGTATTTTCACAATTGTTTTCACATATACATATGTACATTTATTGTGGTTATAGCGCAAAACGATATAAACATTGTAACATCTGGCAATTTTTCGAGTCTCGTTAATGTTACACTTTTGTTTACTATTGCAGGGAATTTAAGCAAGCGATTCTCTTGCAGATTTATACAAAATATACATTACAGCGTCTACTTTATTTACGTTCCACTTAAATACACAGATTTTATCACAAAAACACTTCTTTATATAAATTAAACTTACATCTTTCCCAATTATTGAAATGCACACAGCCATTGTATATTTAACACAATCACTCCACAGCACTTGATGACATTACAAATACAGTGCTGCCAGATAGAAACATACATACTTTGATTTAAGCAAAACTGATAATGTTTAATTATAAAAATTAATACTATTTTTGGAGAAAGATGAAAATTGTAACCTTTACAAAATATATTTTAATAGCTTAATTAGAAATGGATATGCATTCAGTTATAAGTGTTTTGTTTGCGAGGAGTCATAAGTGCGAAATAATACAACTACACTTGCCGACAAGTAATCAGCTGTTTGCAAGCAGAATGTCAAAAATTGTATCAGCATATGATGTATTATAAATCAAAACACAAATATTACTTATTTATAAAATTATATTATCCTTTACTTTTGTTAAAAAAACATAGTGGCAACAGTATAGATAACCGTTCCGAAGTCATCAATAGACATTTAGTATTTACACATTTTGGGAATAATTAGCGGTATATAGTTCATAGATATAGTTAACAGTTATGGCTCTCGAACCGCCTGATCCACCTGCTGTAGAAATCCCATTTCGTTATGATGTACCAGAACCTTATGGACACTCTTATGTTCTCTTCAGCAACACGACAAAACGCGTTCTCCATTTGTATTGGCTCGATGAGGGCGGTAGTAGATTTCATACCACATTAGCGGCCGGTGCTCAAATAAAAACCAACACATTTACACATCATTCCTGGGTATTTTGTGATAAGGACTCTAATGAATTAATGTGTGTAAGTAAGCATAAATGCGTGGATTTCATGCAAAGCTTCAAAAACTATTTCATTATTAATTTTATTACAGGTATCTAATGTACCTAGATTTTGGCCAAACCAATACAGAATACACGATCCATTGAATCCCACACGTCGAGTTCCTTGTCGTAAAGAAATTAAAATACATTATCCTTTACGTAGTTTACGCGAAAACTGCCTTTGCCGTATTGTAAATACATTAAATCCCTTCGATCCGAGATTGGCCGTGAATATCATTGACCAACGAATGACTATACCTCATGTTTTGAAAAATGAACTCAAAAGGCGTTTAAGACGACCTCTATGTCCCACATATATCAATGAGCAGTGGGTGAATAACGTACATGTGAGATATAATCTGCCAAGAAACCAAAATAGAAGAGTAATATAATTGGTGTCACCTAAAATATATACATATATGTAATTTTTACTTGCTGTAAACATTAAGCTATTGCTACTAATAATTAAAAGTGGTAAATTCGTTTTTAAGATTTTATGCCAATTGCAGTGCGAGCAACTCGTGCAAGGTAATATTTCCATGTTATTATGTGTATTTACTTATAAAGTCATATTATATTATACAGTAAAAAACAAGTGTCATAATCGTATATACAAATTTGTCAGTTTATTGGCTTGAATGCAGTTACTTATATTCCTTGTGTGAAATTTGAATTTCTGTATACTTTAATGTATTATATATATTTTTTTCAAATATAGTAAATTAATTTTATAATAGTCGCTGCGGTTATAGCAGAATTTTTGATTTTTCGTATTATATGTTCACTTTGTTTTATTTGTATAATTTCGTATAGAATAGCTTTAAACTTATATTAAAGTAAATAACTTGTAGATAATACGCGCCACATACATTTTATGCATTAATACATATTATTGAATTTCTGCAAGACTAATATCTTAAATGTCGCTAGAATCCGTAAAATATACGTAAACAATTTTCAAAGCGAGCTATAAGCTCGTTTTAAATGAATACTTAGACCACAGATATGATGAATACATAACAGATTTTGACAAAAATGTTTTTTTTTCGTTTTCAAAAACGAATGTTTAGAAAAACTGAACACTGCCATTGTTTTACAATGCACATTTCTTTTATGAATGTTTACTTTTAACAACGTAGAATTCGTTCATAACAATTAAATTTATTAGATTCCATTCCGCGTAAATGTAAGCTGAAAATGTACCGTTCAAGTTCATTAATTTGGGAGTCGCATTTTCGCAGTATCGTGTAAATAAGTATAGTGTGTGTGTTTTAATGCAATTACAAATATTTTTTTTCTTAGTTGAGCGCTAACGTTGTATGCAATAGGTTATGCGTTTAAATGTGTGGAATTTTTAATGAATTTATATTTGTGAATGCAATTTTACGACATAAATGCAGTTTTGTTATATATTTGACAACAAAATAAACGGAAGCAAAAAGAAAAGAGAATCGAAAACAAATTAAATCCACAATGCAATCCAATGAATAAAGAGTTAAGCTGCTCGTTTATTCTATTTTGATATTCACGTTCGAAATAAATAACGTGATTTCTTTTACGTAGTAAACAAAACAAATATCAAAAATCGTCAAATTTATGGATCAACTGACGACACATAGATATGTGGCTGCATAAATACAATTTTTAGATAATAACACAAGCACTAGCTCCCAACTAGACTCAAGAGTAAACACAAACATACTCATTTAATGTTTGTATGTTTTGCAAAAATAAGTTGCACTAATTTTCATTTTATGCTGAAGCCTGATTATGCTTGACATTGTTTCACATCTTTCGTTGCTGCGTTGGAAATTTTGCAATATTTTGTAGCACAACAAAATCAATTGGATGTGGATTAAGAATTGTGGCGGTTGTAGCAGGTTTCGTCTTTACGCTATGCATTTAAGTTGTTGTTTTTGTTGTTGATGTGGTAATTCTTGTCGCGACTATTCACAGTTTACCATCATAACTAAAATTTGGCTTTGTCTTGTATTGGAAAGTCAAATCAGTTGACTGTTTCCAAATGAAATGACGCACTGTACGCAAATCCATGTTGGGGTCCACCACCTAAACAGAATTATGATTGTTAGTGTGTATAAAATTGTAATTTACAAAAATTTGTACTCACAACTTCGTTACACCATAACTCAATGCGATCCTCAGCAGGTACTTGTGAACCCTCGGAATTGGCATCACTTTGACTATTCTGCGAGGAATTTGAAGCGTTACCACCACTAGGTGTTGTCTCTGCGCCCAGTACTTTCTCCAAAACATGCTCGCACACTTTGCGGCATTGTATAAACTCGTTGGCAACTAAGCGATCCTATAGTAGAAGGCAAACATATAATTAGAAAACGAATTTAGTATTTAAGTAGTTGGAAAAATAATAAATTTACCTTTTTGGTACGTTCTGGTTTAATCATTTGTGGGTGCGGCTGCAGGAAGAATGGTATTTTCAAGAACTTCGGTATAGTCTTCTCGATCACAACATCTGTGACCCACTGTGGCACAGTTTCGTGCAATAGTGTACTTTCACTCTCGCCGGCAGCATCGCGCACCAAAAGTCGACAAACCGTGCGTCCACCTACCTCACTGTAGAAACAGTTATGTAGAGTTAATAAAAATGCAAAATATTTCTTAAGTAAATATTTACCTAAAGATAACCGGTGTGTGCTTGGGTACTTGAAAGTAACCATTTCCATGGCTATCTGGCTCTAGTTCACTCTGCGGTAAGCTATGCGGTGGTGTCCAGCTCTCTAACAAGGCTTCAAGTAAAAGTTTTCCATAATTTATCTTAAAATAGAAACAAATATTTTTACATTTCCTTGAAGAAGCTTTGACATATATATATATAAACACTTTAGTCTCTGATGTTGGTTCCGCACATTCTGGAAGTCCAGCCTCTATAGAAACCCACGCAGCAAAGCAGTCAACCTCATCCTGTCCTAATACAATTGTTGGCATCTGGTTGCAACAATTTAAAATTTAATGAAATTACATTTTCTAATATCACAATTACTCACTCCAGTCTTTAAATCCACCGTAAACCAATTTGGAATGTAAACTTGTTTATTACGTTTCTTCAGCTCCTCATCAAAATCCACTTTGCCCAAATCTTCTTTTTTCATAACACGCAGCACATCATAGATGGCAACATTCTCCTCCGTGTCCTTGGTTACTATATAACGTTTATCGTTTAAAACGACGCATTTTTTAACGGCCGCACCACCTAGAGTTGTATCAAAATATATTAATTAATCACCAGCTTCCGATTTCGTTTTCGACACTAACCTTTGATGCATGTCAGTTCTGTGTTTGACGCTATCGCCCATTGTGCATCCATTCCACCACTAGACGTTAAAGTACATTTGTCATAGAGCGGTAGTTTCCAACAACGTATATCCGAATTCCACGTGGTGGCCCAAACACCGGTTTTGTCAATGTTATAACCAAGACTAAGCACTGGCGCACGTTCTTCACACACTAATACCGAATTACTAGGATTTCTCAGCTCAGTTACAATGATGTTCTTATCTCGACTGCCGGAAATCACATATTGAAAGTTTTCACTCATCAATAGCGCCCAAACGCCTTCCTTGTGTACATGTATCGTTTGTATACACCGCTGTTGACCCAAATTCCAAACTTTGATTGTGCCATCTGAACTGCCAGACACCACTTGGCTACCATCAGGTGAAACTACTAGCGCACGTACATTTTCGGTGTGACCTCGTAGTTTCATGCTCCGTGTACAGGTACGTGGATCCCAAATACGTAATATGTTTTCCGTTGAACCGCTAACAATAACCGTACCCGAAGGATTCATAGCCAGACTGTATATAGAGTCTTTCGAACCGGTGAGACTAGAGGCTGTGAGAGATAATAATTTATTTGAATTCTTTTGTATTGTTTCGAGTATAATAGTTTGTCATACTTGTAACGGTATTGTTGCTGGCAGTCAGTGCTGTTAGTGTATTAACGTCCCAAAGGAAAATCGCCTTGTCCAATCCTGCACTTGCCACTTGCTCGCGATCTCTGGCATAGGCCAATGCCTGCACATAATCTCGATGTGTGCGTAGCGTTGACATGCAGAAGCCTTTATGGGCATTCCACACTTTGACGGTGGTATCACAGCTGGCGCTTATTACTGTAAAAAATATGTATATAAAGATAATATACTAAATAACCACAAAATCAGTTGTATACTCACAATTTCTGCCATTACAACAGAGCACAATATCATTAACCCAATCGTTATGGTGTTCCATTGATTGTATATATTTCTCTGAAGATTCTGTTCTTGTGTTCCATACACGTATAATAGCATCACGCCCAGCAGAATATAGTTTGCCATTGTTGGGATCGAGTTGTAGAGCATTAACACCATTTCTGTGTTGTTTTTCCTCTGCATCTCGTATTACAAAGGACACCTATAAATATTATAAAAAAAAAACAAAATGTTTCACGATTACTTTACGCATTATAGAACACTTATTAAATTCCTATACATGCCCATTTATGTGCCGGCAGTGTACTACATTTACAATCACTTAGCAAACACTTCAGTGCATTGAGCAATCACTTCATAACCTACCTGCATTTTCTTACGTCCACCTTGACAACCTTTATGCGTTAACATGTCTGCTTCAACTTATCCCAATCAATGGCAATGGTGCTTTTGTAAAGCAATGCTGATGCAATTTTTTTCGGTCCGATTGAATATTGACGTTGGAAAAAATCGTTGTGCTCTTCTATTAATGTTAACAAGTGTATGCCGTGGGAAATAAGATAGCTTTGTTAACTTATTTCGTTGCGGACAAGTTTCTAAACGAATTCTCTTTCATCTACATTTGTTTTCACATCGAAATAAAAACAATTAAAAATTGTTTAATAAATTTTCACTAATTGTCCTTTTTGCACAGTTTGTTCTCTTCGGATTGCTATACTCTTTCTGATATCTTTGCGCCTGCCTTGACTCTCTTTCGCGAATAAATTGTCAACATTAATGACAGCTCCGCACGACAAATGTCAAACATAACAAAATCCAATTGAAATCTGATAAGAAGCATTGATAATGTTGTCATATAGCAAGAATTTGTCTCAACATTTTTGAAGGATTTATTAACAAATTCCATAAATACAAGTGTAGCTATACATATTTATGCTCTTATGAACTATTAAAATAAATTTTAATAATTAATTTTTTGTTGCAAATAAATTTATTTATTAGAAAAGACACTACACTCTGTGCAACTCTGCAGAATTTTGTCGACAATTGCACCCTAATGTCGTTTTGAGTATTTTCTTTTCAATTCAATTCTATTTCTTTGAGCGATTGGTTGTTTGGAAATTGCGTCGGGCGATGTAGTGCATAAAAAATAAAGTAAGACAAAATTAAAGATAATAAATTAAATTTCAAGTTCTAATGACGTGCATTTGTGATAACTAACTAAAAAAAACACATTTATATATATGAACGTAACGCGAAACCAGATAAAAGTGTAACAAAGGCATGAAAACGTAGTGACGACTCAAAGTTTCAAGTGAATTTCTTATGCGACTGATTTAAAATAAATTAACTACAAAAATACTGAGAGTTTTTGCAAACAATATTCAATAGCGTTGCTTGGTGGAATATAGAATATAGCAACATAAATATTTGGCGGCATACACTGAGGACTACGCCTGATTAATTGTATTTCAGCATAGCAATCCAAGAAGTGTACAAGGTAGGTGTAAATAAAAGTTTATATCAAATGAATTCGTAGTGGATAGGTGCAGCTGCTACTTCAATTGTCAATCAATAATATACAAATTAATTTAAGTAACTTATTTTTTTTGCTTGCGCACACACTCAGACATACGTACAACACAAACACATTTTAATGATAATCCACATTAAACGCCTGTTATCCTTGAGCATTGTTGAACGGACGAAACGCACCCTTCAATCAAGAAATGTAACCATCATAGACCAGCAAATAAACAATCCTAGAACTTGATTGTGAATGAAATAACCGTGGGGTGTTGTTAAGCATGAAAAGTCACGAACGGTGAAATGAAACTTCCGCCACAATATGCCTATATTTGCGTATGCTCAATGCATGAAACGAACATTAATAATATTTTACCAAATGCCTAGCGTTGCAAACATTTATTCTCTATACAGTTTGTCTATACTTATCAGAGTTTAATATCTGCGCTTCCTGCTGTTTCGGACTGTATAGTATTTATTTAACTCATATTTACCTATGCCTACTTCTGTTAATGAAATCTTTGATTAACCAAAAGTTATTATAATTTCTTTATACAAACCTTATTATTGGTCTGAAAACTAGTGCAATTTATTGATAATATAATAATGTCCCTTATTTCGTTGGTTTATTCCTACAGAAAATGTTTGAACTTCTCTCCAATACGTAAACACACATATTAGTCTTTATACTCATATTATTTCTTTGCAGTCCATTAATTTAAGTACTCAAATCCAAAGTTACAAAGCAAGTGGCACGCACAAGTTAATTTCAATACACATAAGCATATCATATCATATATAGAAGTTCTGTCATTAGCATTCTCAAGGAGTTAAGCATTTAGCTTGCCATAAAAAGTAACTCCATTTCCAGCCATAATAATTTCGAACCAAATGATACTTTTGAATTTAGTAAAGTGTGTAAATGGAGAGACAGAAACATTTTCTAAAAAAAAAATCTAATATTTTGGAAAGTTTATATGCTACTACTTAAGTGCGCAGCGCACTAGCTCTACGTTTTTTAACCTGCAACACATTATTACTTCATTAACACAACCATATTTGCAACCGGCAGTAATTTCCGGTTTTAATGAGGATTCTCTTACCGCTACTTTGAAGTGTGCTTTTTTCCATTGCTTTTGCATTCATTACATTTAGCTATGAGTGTCTTATTTAGTTGGCTCAAACAAATAATACTCTGTTCTTTGCTTACAAACGAGCAGAAGGCTTTTGTTATTGTGTCAGCGACTCAATAAATTGGCACAGCCATAGAGTAGTCGTTATGTCCAAACACTTGTTTCCATTATGCTGTCATATGCCTACAGTTAATAGCCACAAAAACCCAATGTGCCCCGCCGCTCAATTTCCGTATGTCCAACGTACGTTTGCGGCATTTGGCGCGCACATTTGCTCATTTGCTCTGTACATATGTTTGTATTTGTAGGTGCTTTTTTATTTTATTAGAAGCTACAATTCATCCATATGAATTCAAGCAAATCGATTGTTTGGACATGTCAACAAATGTTCAAAGTTCTTGTTAGTGTTCGTAATATTGTATGCACACATTCAAATAATAAATATAATTAATCTTTATGCCGTTAGCTAGTCTGTTGATTTAATTTATTTACGGACTATGTTCTCTACTTCATTTGTCAGCTGTTTTGTTGGACTACATAATATTGTTGTACATACATATGTACGTACGTTGGTTGGACACATTGTATCGAGAATAGATTTTTTTATTTTTTTATCTATAAAATTTATTAACTAAATATTTTGAAAAAATACAACTTAATATTTGGATAAATTTTGTAGTGTTTTCTACCAACGTAAAATATGACGTTCTCTACGTATATCATTACGTTATTACGTCTTATATTATTTCCTTTACAACTTAATTTTCCAACAGAGTTTTTCGTGTAATTTTAACATTGTTTGAAAATATCTGAAGCCATAACTTCAACTTGTATTTGATTTTCTCGAAAAATGTAAACAGGCGATTACGAACAAGTGTTCAAAGTCACGTTAAAATGTGCAGCTAAAAATATTTACTGCGCTACTTCAGCCTATTGACGTGGTGGGTGGCATCCAGCTGAGCTGCAGTCTATATATGTAACTAATATGTGAATGCTATGTACTTGCATAAATATGTAGGCAACATGTTCATAGTCACTTCCATGCAGGTAGCTGCATAAATTTACAGGAAGTGCGCTATTCATTCAACTAAAATATGCGTTTTTCCAGCTTGTACAACTACAAGCAGCAACTAAAAATAAATCACTTTAACAAAACATGAGTAAAATATGCATGTTCGAATGCTGGCGTATGAATGAAAAAGTAGTTGCCTTCGTATGTCTACATATTTATTTATATATGCAATTTGTAGAGATTCACTCAGTTGTACGTGACATGTACCTCTAAATAAACTGCCTCTTATTTATTTACTTGTTTTAGAAATAATTATTTGTTTTGTATTTAAAAACAGAGACTGACAGCTGACACTAACAGTCATATGACTGATCATCCGGTGCTGTCCGCAATCAGTAAAATAATTATTTGTTTTGTATTTAAAAACAGAGACTGACAACTGGCACTAACAGTCATATGACTGATCATCCGGTGCTGTCCGCAATCAGTAATTTTTTTCAACGGAATCTCAATAAGGTGTCATGCAATTTCGTTATACTAGAATGATTTTTGTGTTATTTTCATTTGACTGTGTAATCTTGCATTACTTTTGTCGAAGTATATAGCTTATATTATATTATGTAATAATATTACCATTATTCACGGATATAGTTACATATACTTACTTTCATTAATTCTTGCCAAAACCAATTTATATTCAGTGCTTCCTAAAAGCACAATATATTCCATAACTCGGCAAATCGATCCATATTATTGCTTAATGAATAGCTGAAATGAACAGTTTGTTTAGATGTATGTATATCTAGATCTAAAAGCTAATAGCAAGACTTAAGTATGAAGGAAAAATAATTAACCTGTGCACTAGTGCAAATTAATAAAGTCACAAAAGTGTACATAGTCAAATACCCCGTAGTCAAATAAAATAGTTATTAGCTACTTTATTACACTGTTCTATAATTAGTGTCTGCTCTTTGCCTGTCTAATTGGATGCCAGACTATATACATAAATATAATTTTTAAATATGAAATTGAATTCAATTAAGTTTAAAATTTTCTGCGAAATACATTATTTTGCAAAATGACTATTAATTATAAGTATTTCACAATTCATAGAAAACATTAGTAAAAGTATTAATTTGTATTAAAAAAAAATATTTCAAAATTAATACCAGCACACACTTGTATTTCCACAGAATTTAAACAATAAATTTATCACAGGCTATTTGTTAATTGATAAGCTTTTTTAAATAAGTACTAATGTTGATAAGTGCCACCCAGTGTCAGTGCTCGAACAAACCAAACAAAAGCTTAACAAATCAAGTTGATGTCGTGCGCTGACCGACCGGCACTGTCAACAAGCATTATGTACATACATACATATATTAATTTACACAAATATGTATGTACATGACTATGTTTGTGCATGTGCAATAACGCCATCTCAACTAATTCGCTGTTGAAATTGTGCACACAATTTTAATCCACTGCAATAAATCAACGGTGAACGTCTGATTGTCTGTGAAAAAGTTTCTCGACAGCAAGCAAGCTTTGCACTGACTCATAAAGCATTTACTATGTAAATACGTGATGCTTTGCTTTATCACTCGTTATCAATTTAAAATTGTATACAAATTTTGTTGTTGTTTTTGTTTAGTGTACATATGTTTCCTCCGAAAGTGCCTTGTGTCGTTACAATTTGATTACTTTTGGTCTGCTGACGTTACTCGTACATTTTCCTGCCTCTCACGCGCCTCTTCGCTCTTACAGTGCGCTACAATTAATATTATATGTACATATATTTGTCGACACTTAATTGGAATGCGAGCGTTTGCTCTTTGTACGAGTCACTCCAATGGACATTATAAATATTTGTAAATATTGCCATCGTCGCAGCTGAATATGATTCATGTATCAAATGTGGAGTACTCGTACATGCAATTGCCTTACAAAATAGAGGCGCACATATGTACATACATATTTATGTGTTTTTAAATTTCCCCTAAGTGTACAAATTTGTATGTTATTGCCTTCTTTATATACAACAAGTGAGTTGTTTTTAAAGAATTCATTCAGATAATGAATAAATTTTGATAAGTAGTCAAAATTGAGTCACAAAATAACTCTAAAAACACCTCCTAAGCGTATATAACCGAAATGAGCCGTTAAAATGTGTCCACTTTCAAATCTCTGAAAGCTATTTTGGATATGGTTTTTACTGTTGCCTTAACAATTTCCTAGTGTCAGGAAATCTTTAATTAACTTGATCTTGACAGGCAATCTAGTCGGATTACATTAATCACAACTATACTGAGAACAACAGGCAATTTTGAATAATACGGCCGATTAGAAAATCCTTAAACAGATAACGGATCCTCTCCAGCTGTTCCTCCGACATAAAGGGATTGCAAGGAACAAGTTTGCGGACGAATTAGCTCGAACGGCTGCAGCAACAAAACTCCTGGTCCAGAACCTTTTTTGGCCGTGGGACCCCATTCAATCCTGGAGATGTTCAGGACGGAGGATTGCGCCAATCAAAATGCCTATTTGGAGGCTACAACACCAAAAGCCTAATAATCTTCCCAAGAAGCAAACTAAGGGTACTGGAGGGACTATACACCGGCCACTATAAGTTCAGGAAACACCTACACAATCTGAGCTTGGTCATATCGCAAAACTGCCGCTTCTGTGACATGGAGGCTGAAACTTCCTTAAACCTACTATTAGAATGTGTAGCACTTCACAGAAGCAGGAGCAGAATTTTGGGACATACCATCACAACTGAGGGGCGCATCGACTTCCTTACTCCCAGCGATATTATGGAATTCATTAGGGTGCTGGGACTAATGGGGTTTTTGTATACATTGTGAGGGCACAAAAGACCACAGGTCGCAGTGCATTCCTCTTAATTATTATTATATTCTATTCAAGCTCCACCTACACCCAACTATCCTGCTCTTCCTGGAAACATCTTCTTAGATGTTCTCTCTTATCATTGCTGATTTCCAACAGCTCTGAAGCTCTCTGGTTGAAGATTTGCATATTTCGTGTAATAATATGCAAATTCCCGAAAATTCAAGTGACTCTGGCGAATTTAGACCTGAGCTGTATTATCTCTCTTGGATAAAAATGTATTTTGATTTTGTAAACCTCCTTAACTTTAATGGATATGTCTTTATTTCCGTTATGTTTCCACGTTTTTGATAATAGATAGACATTAATAATGAATTTTCGTTGTCTCCTTTCTGTCTTAAAAATATTCGAAAATTTAACTAGAAAGAGGAACACTGATTTTTATTGTCGTAAGCCGCTCATTATTTAATTAATTTCAATGTAAATGCACTCTTAAAGGAAACTCTATATCGAGATCGCAACTTTTGCAACTTGCTTAACAACGCTGGTTAGTGAGCAGTATGTAGCTTAAGCGGCTAAGCGACAATTAAAAAAGTTCACTTACTTCACTTGGCGTTAATAACTTAAAGAAAGTTGAATTGGAAAAGTTTATTGCTGCGGTGACCATAGCAACACATTGCGCTCCCGTACCAGTTTGTGGCGCGAAAGTTGATTCGTTTACATGCTTTATAACTGCCAACAGTAAGAATCGCACATTAAACAGGTGCATAGATGTATTTAGTTGCTATGTGGATGCAAATATACATGCAGGGTGGTTCATATGTAGGTTTCTTCTAAGGAATTAAAAAATATTAGTTTCTGGAGTGTCTATTATGACTTTTCCAATCTTCATATCAGATATGTTGCATTATTCTCACTGTGAAAGAGTCGTCTCTGTCAAAATCACATGTGAATAAGAACAAAATGCTTCTGAACCACCCATTATATAAGACTAAAAAGCCTTTTTTCAAATAAAAAATATATTTAACACTCTTTTTTTCATTTTGTGTAATGCCCGTAATAAATTAGCACCACTTTATGCTCTTTACAACTCTTTCACTTCTTCCCCGCATTCAATTTGTGTGTATTGTTTAGTTCTTATGTGAATATTATTAATATTAATTATTCCATCAAGAAAATAAGCAAATAAACACATTAGCCAGACTTATGCAAATAGCTTTCGCATAACTGCTTACCTGAGCGAAGCACTGACCCCTGGCAAACTAGTCGAACTTGTCATAGCTAAAGCCGATTTTGGTTGCTTGTGTTCACAAAGCATCTTACAGTGGCATACGTTATGAAATCTCGCACATACTTTTCGCTGTCAGCTCAGACTACTGTCTGACATTAAACATTATAAAAACAAAAGCAAAGAACCTACAACAACCACAAACTGCAAGTGAACCAGCAGCTGAAGACTTCTACAGCCGGCCGGACATACACAGATACAAATTTAAGAGACACACTTAAGTATGTAAACCGGCTGAGCGCGCGCGGAGAACACCGAAAAGAAAACAGATGTTTCCCAAGCAGGTTGGCGCGGTGTTTGCGCATGTGTGGTACTTGTATTTTGGAATGGTACTGAAATATGCGATTTTCTAAATGGAATGCACGCCTGGCACATCAGCATACTCGAAAGAAATATATTTTATTCGAAGCAGGTCAACTTCCTCTGATGGACCGGTGAATGAATCTGTCTTTTTTTTTTTTGTTTTTATTTTTTGTTGTTGGCAGCAGGTGATGCATGTACATGTGAGCTGCTCATACGTAAGACCACCTGTCGTCGCGACAATTTAGGCATTGTTGTTTTAGCTCTTTTGCAGCTTCATTCATTCACAATCGGTCATATGTGTATGTGCATTTGGGCATAAACAATTTTCATTATTGCCATTTCTTAAGCGGGTACTCATATATATTTGTACGTTCTCTGGTTTGTGTGTGTTTTCTTTATTGCTCAAACACGTGTATAATTGCTGGCAAAGAAGCATTTGTGATTTTCCTTTACAGACTCTTTAATCTTAATAGCATCATATGTTGTATATATTTTAATCCGGAAATCCCACTAAAAAGATTCTTATAAGGGCTCTCGAATTCTTATAAGGATAGTAAACGAAAAGGACCCGTATTTATATACGAATAAAGTTCACCTCTTCTACATTTCTCAACAGCAGCATTACTTGATAACTTGAAAATGTTGAGAAAAATAATACCGTCAAGTCCTATCCACAGCCATCGGTACTTAACTTTTATGAGTAAATGAATATCTCGTAATTATAATAATCCAAAACGAAGATATGATGGTCTGCTATCGGTAGTGAGTTGACTCTAAGGACACCATTCACTGTAGACGAACACATAGAAACGGAGAGCTCGAGTGGCCACGTGAGATCAAAGTGATCATTGCGCAACTTTGTTCTGGATACTATAGCAGGTTAAACTCCTACTCACCCAGACTGAACCTATAGTATACATGTCCTGCATACAATGAGTCCCCGCATGACAATAGTCACCTCTTTGCATGCCCAACGAACCCAACTCATCTAACACCCCATTTCCTTTTGGACCGATCCTATCGAAACAGCACGTTTCCTGGGTTAGATAACCCCGGCGACAACTAGGCTTATACTTTCCGTTTCAGCTGGGCTGGATAATCGTCAAAATAACAATAACGATATAATGATCCAATTAAAAGCCGTTCAGTCATCGGGAAAACCGAAGAGCTGACTCACCACTACCCGATAATGAAGAGGTAGTTTCTCAATAAAAGATAGATCACAAATTTTGATAACTACCAGCAGATAAAATAGATATACAAATTGGGGTCGAAACACAACGGAATATCTAAGTAATACGGTTTTGAAATGCAATTCGATGACAATAGTTCTTCGAACCGACCTACATGGTTTCAATAAAGGCCACAGAACAAACAAGTGACTTCTTTTTCTTCGATGTATGTACCGTTACTATTTCTTCCCCATATTTACATGTGTAATCTAACTGTAAACGTACTAATCACACTATAATTTATTAATTTTCATCGAGTGTGAATTTATTTGCATTGTTGTAATTAGACATCAAATAGCTCGTTTTACATAGGCATCTATCCATATGTAATATTTATTCCCACTAAGTACGCTTGATTCATAATTACACAGAAACAAAAACAATAGATTAGATAAAATTTTGTCAAACATCACCGAACAACATAGATAAAAACGTAACCCTTTTTAGTGGCGGAACCAGTTGTCGGCGTAATAATTATTCTCGTTCATGGCTCTCATGTTTCATGGTTTCGGTGATAAATCATTAGCGGAAAACATTATTGTGTTTTAACGAGGCAAGCGCCAATTTTTCCTAATGGTAAATTATTATCGCTTTTATGTTGTATTTCAATTTTGTTTAGACGAAAATTCAATTAACGTTTGGCCTTTTTGCGTACACTTGTTTGTGGGCTTATACTTTATCCGAACAGCACAGCTATGAAATATGCGATTAATAGGTATTGTATATTTTATTTTAAATGGCAGCTTGTGAATTTCCATGACAGGTAATAACTGCATACGCCTGTCGAGGCACATGTATCTCTGATATTCAGATTCTTGATGCTAATTCCTATCACTTTAAGTTTGTAACTGTAAGTAACGTGACTTCCATAAACCCTGTTGTTTTTATAGAGACAGAAAAAAAGTTCCAAATAATTTTGCGAAATTCTACCAAGTTGACAGTTCTTGGTCCATTAAAAATGCGTGTCCGTTTCAGTTCCGTAGACTTAAGTGGTTGTCCAAAAGAATGAGCTCTAATGATATCGGAATGGTATGCGAAGTGGTCCGAATCAAGACAATAAATCGTTTCTGAAATAAATTAAAAATATGACAAAATTACTTTGAATTGCTTCCGCATTCTTCCTATTCAACGGATCTGATTTTTAGCGACGAGATCCAGATCTCAGATCCTCACATTATCTGTATTTGAAAATGAATGATGAACTGATTTGTATCGAAAGTTTGGGTTCTGTCTTTTATATATACCTACTGCGTTCAAAAAAGTTAGCTGGATCTTTCGTAGTCGATCTCTACTCTTTTGATGGTAGCTATGGATGACCTCATACTTTTTATACTCTCGCAACAAAGTTGCTACGAGAGTATTATAGTTTTGTCCACATAACGGTTGGTTGTAAGTCCTAAAACTAAACGAGTTAGATATAGGGTTATATATATCAAAATGATCAGGGTGACGAGAAAAGTTCAAATCCGGATGTCTGTCTGTCCGTCCGTCTGTCCGTCCGTCCGTGCAAGCTGTAACTTGAGTAAAAATTGAGATATCTTAATAAAACTTGGAACACGTGTTCCTTGGCACCATAAGAAGGTTAAGTTCGAAAATCAGCAAAATCGGTCCACTGCCACGCCCACAAAATGGCGAAAACCGAAAACACATAAAGTGCCATAACTAAGCCATAAATAAAGCTATGGAAATAAAATTTGGTATGAAGGATCACACTATGAAGTGGCATATTTGGATGTAATTTTTTTGGGGAAGTGGGCGTGGCCCCGCCCCCAAATAGGTTTTTTGTATATATCTCGCAAACCAATAGAGCTATATAAACCAAACTTTCTGCGGTCGTCTTTTTTAGCCACTTCCTAATACAGTCCAAAAATGAAAGAAATCGGATAATAACCACGCCCACCCCCCATACAAAAGTTAGGTTGAAAATTACTAAAAGTGGGTTAGCTGACTAACCGAGAACGTCAGAAACACTAAATTTCACATAGGAAATGGCAGATAGAAGCTACACGCAGATTTTTTTACAAAATGGAAAATGGGCGTGGCGTCGCCCAATTATGGGTCAAAAACCATATCTCAGGAACTACTCGACCGATTTGAATGAAACTTGGTTTGTAATAGTTTCCTTACATCCCAATGATATGTTGTGAAAATAGGCCAAATCGCTTCACAACCACGCCTACTTCCTATATACCAGAACTTTGAAGACGATCTGAATCACTAGTAAAGATATCGATGCAGAAATTTGCACAAATACTACGTTTATAGTGTGGCAGCCCCATTCTAAAAATCACCGAAATCGGACCATAGGTTGTCAAGGCCCCATATATTGAACCTCGGTACTTCTAACCTAATATTAGGGTTTCCAACTTTCAATGGACTTAATACAATATATATGACGAATATGTGGGTCAAATTGTGTATTATATAATATAAATAAAGTTAAATAAATAAATTGCGAGAGTATAAAATGTTCGGTTACACCTGAACTTAGCCCTTCCTTACTTGTTCATTCTGACATTACCAGTTTGACTCCTACCATTGACGACCATATCATACTATTTCTGGCAAAATGATTCGGCATTTCATGACACCACCGATCCAACAGTATTTCATTTGGCACTACAATCTTTGCGTGAGCCTCGCAAGGATTCGTGTTTGTTAGAAAATTATAGTACCATAAAAGACAATTGCCTCATACGCCAGACAACTGCCATGTCAAGGCAAAAGGTGCTTGTACCTTTCAACTTAATTTTTAATTTGTCGACAGCCAGTACACGAGTATACACAAATAGAATAATTGTAAAGCATAGCAGCCATCAAAATATAACTTAGAGCGGCATGTGGCAAATACAGAGCATGTACTCCGTCCTATGAGCAATAGCTGAACTCACTTAGTTGAGGGAGGTCCTCGCCGTAAACAGTACACATGAAATACTTGCACATAAATAGACACACGCACCTAGACTAGCGTTAATGTATTCTTAGCACGCCATTGAGATTTAAAAATACAACCAACGGTATATGTACTGTACAACATATACAGCGGAAAATCGTATACAAATATGCGTGTGTTTCTAAAATGATGACATATGAGTCTATGTTTACTTAATGCTGGTGCGACTAAAACTCCAATTGTCGCCAATGACTTTTTGGTTTAGTCCTCACGCATGCTTTCAAATCGCTAACGATAATTTTTTAGCGTGGGGTAGCCTTAAACTGGACTTTTAGTAAATATGATTTTTATTGTCATTTGAGAAGCATCGTACACCCATTCGTTTGTAAGGTGTTCCTGATGTTATGCTGTTATACGGTTTTCAAGTGCGACCCAGTCTGGTTCTCAATAAAATTAATTATATTAGTTTCAAAAATTCTTTCAAGCAGCGGTTTCTTCAAATATTGCTCAATCTCGCTCCATAATAAACTGAAATTATTTTCTAAAACTAAAGATGCTTTTAACAAAGATCTGATACATCTATAATATGTATATTCTTCTTCTTGACTGGCGTAGACAACGCTCACGAGGTTATTCCTCGTTTTGGCAGTTTGGCGCCAATTGGTAATACCAAGTGAAACCAGGTCCTTCTCCACCTGGTCCACTTCTTCGGCTTCCACCAACAGGTACTGCCACTTGCATCCATTCGAACAACATGACCTAGCCAGCGTAGCCGCTGTATATGTATCACTCTACCAATATCTCCTCAGAACTATTTTTTTTTGTCATACGAGTCTTATGTCAGCTTCCAATCATCGAAAGACTTCTCAAACTCGAGTTTTGGGTTAGCCTTCGGCTCATTCTGCGATTTCTCGTATGCTTGTAAAACGACGGCCCTTTAAGGCCGATAATTGGACCGTTCAAACTCGTTAAATTTTACAATTCCCGTTATTTTTTGAACAAACCACGTAAGTCCGTTGTTTTAGTACCCAGCTTTAGCAAAAGAACTT
Organism: Zeugodacus tau; assembly: GCA_031772095.1. Lineage (NCBI taxonomy): Eukaryota > Metazoa > Arthropoda > Insecta > Diptera > Tephritidae > Zeugodacus > Zeugodacus tau. Next base: position 17,085,644 of record CM062652.1, on the reverse strand, counting down.
ATATTTTAAAGCCGTTAATAAACGTTTGTATGATATTTCAAGGAAATATTTCATTAAACGTCCGATAACCTTTATTTATTTTAGAACAACAATTATTGTAATTTGAATTAGATTTCAGAGTTTTACACCAAAAATTGCTAAATAAAATTTAATCAAATAATTTAAAATATTTTTTAAACTTTATAATGAACTCAATCCAAAACCTAAGTTTTCAAAAATAAACAGTTATTTTATATTTTTTCATCATGCTGTCAGCTTCTTTATAAATAAGCCATAAACAAATATTCCACATTTATGACCCCACACTGCTGCTGCAGTGAGCATTTATTATAATTTTCCAAAATAGTTTTCCAATTGCACCCACACGTAGATAGCTTGCACTCACTCTCTCTCACACACCTTAATGTACATATGTATGTTTGTATATCTCCAAATTATTGAAAATGAAAAAAAAATCTCTTGCATTTTCGATTTTTCTTCTTATCCAATTTAAAATTGCATACAAAATAAACAAACCGACTAAATGGCAGCAGGATTTGACAGCAATATGGCAGCGGAAGGTTTACGTCAATGTCTGCTGCTATGGAGCGTCGACTATTGGAATCTAGAAGGTAAACAACAAGCAGTGAACCAAGAGCAACCAGAGCCAAAGTCATCACCTTATAACTCATATGAATTTATATGAAATAAAGCTTTTCTTTCGTTCTTTTGATTTTTCCAATTTAAATGCTTAATACCTTTATACATAATTACGTTTGTATGTTTGTGTGTGTGTATATGGTAGGTACCTTTTGTGCCTTTTAGCCCTTTAGTAATGTATTCAGTTTCTTCATTATAACGGTTTTTTGTGTTTGCATAAATCAATTCTATACTCTATTGTATTATAGTGGATAGTTATTCTAGTTGCCTTGCCTGACTGCAATGCAGAAAAAACAAAAAACTAGAAGTAATGATTTTCTCATGCAAATCGAAAGTAGTGCGCGGCGTACGCCCTTCTTTTGAATGTATTTGTTTAATTATTATTATTCACTTTCTTACAATCATTTTTAAAAATAGTTTTTCATTTATTCAAATTTTTTTTTATATTTTTTATTGTAGTTTTGCAGTTACATATATATTTATAAATGCATTGCAAATAGTGTGTTGACTTGTGAGTTTTGTAAATGCATTTTAAATAGTATTTGTTATCGCTAACTATTTATAGAAACAACAACAATATTGTAATATTATAGTTTCATTATTATTTATAATTTCTATTTATATTTTTATTTTTCATTCTTTTTGTTTTTCACTTTACTTCAGTTATGGCTGACAGCGCTTTCAAGTCGCGTGACATTGGCTTGCGTGCCCAGAAGAAGATCCTCTCGCGCATGGCCACCAAGAATATAGCGAAAACATTTATTGACGGCACAACCGCATCGCTGCTTGATAATTTATATCGCCTTTGTAAAATGCATGTAAGTGCGCGCCCTCTCCTTACAACTAATTTCACTAACTTCTTACATACATACTCGTACTTACATTTATATGAATAAATAAAATTGAGCGTAGTAATATTTGCAATTTGTGAGAACTTTTCGTATCAACTATCTTTATACGAGTACTATACATACTTATTAAATACTGCCTCATTTCATTCACCAACTATCAATTGTACAATTGTATTTACATCCATATTTTACATATATACTTTAATGCAGACGGGCAATAAAGCTAAAGCGGAGAAGCTGATAAAGAATATAATAAAAATCGTTATCAAAATTGGTGTCCTACATCGAAATAATCAATTTAGTGCCGACGAACTGAAGGATGCGGAAGTCTTTAAGCGGAAGTTTCAAGTGAGTTTAATCAATTTTAATATAAATAAGCAAGTAAATATGTAATAACAACAAAAAATTAATAAAATGATAATTTATTAAGTATTATGACTAACAGTAAATAACAAAAGCAACTGGAAATAATGCTTTGAATGAGTTTAAATTTATATTTAACAAATAAGAAAAGGCTAAGTTCGTGTGCAACCGAACATTAAATACTCTCGCAATGTATAGATCACACAATTCAAACCCATATATTCGGCATAAAGTTCAATAGAATAGCGAAAATCACCAAAAATAGTATATGGGGACTGTGGTAATTCCTGAACCGATTTCACTCGTTTTCACCATCAAGATACAATATATCGAATACTATACGCTCACTTAATTTTGCAAAGATATAACATATATTAACCGATATATGCGGTATAAAGCCCATTGGAAGTTTGATAATCCGAATATAAGGTGTATGGGAGCTAAGGGAAGTTATGGCTCGATTGTACCCATTTGTGGTACAGAGACATACTATTAGAAGAAAAAGATACCCTCTGAAATAATTAAAATATCTGTGAAATTTGTCGATATTTTCGGTGAAAAATTACCTTTAGGCACTGAGTTCTGCATGTACATATCCGGGGCCTTAAGTTATAGTACGATTTCGAAAATTGTTCCATAAGGGGTTATATACAGTTAGACGGCCGAAAAAAAGTGAATTTTCCAGATTTTTTTCAGAGAAAACTTTTTAATTTATTGATCCAAAAATGTATACACATATTATGGTATCTTTTAACTGTATTTTAAGACTTAGTACTAGTAAAAATATTTATTTGAAAAAGAGCTACAGCTGATCTCCAGGAGCTCCTCTCAAAAAAGACGTTTTGCGGTGACCACTATATCTCGGAACTGGATCATTTGAAATTAAAAAACCAAACAGATTTCGTTAAAATAATGTTAAATCTAGTAATTAATCGAAGGAATAAGCAAAATAAAATTTTTTGACAAAATGACAAATCGATTCTTCACCGAAATTTCGGCCTTAAATTGTTTATAAAAAAAAAATATTTATCGGAGAGAAAAAATCTTCGATTAATTACTAAAAAATATATTTAAGAAGGTCGTGTTAAAATTTGAGACTAATCATTCTAGCCGTTTCGAGTAATGTTGGTCACCGACTTTGAAAACACCATTTTGAGAAAAACACGTTTAAAGTTTGGACCTTGTACTTCCAAGCACTCTGAAACGCCTTTCAAATTTGCTTGTAACTTTGAAAATATTCACCGGAACGATATGAAATTTTCTGTGTGTATTCTTAAATATATGTACATTAAGAAAATGAAATAAAAACAAGTAAGGAAGGGCTAAGTTCGGGTGTAACCGAACATTTTATACTCTCGCAATTTATTGATGTAATTTTATAAAGATAACACAATTCGACCCATATATTGGGTATAAAGTTCAATAGAATAACGAAAATCATCATAAATACATAGTATATGGGGACTGAGGTAATTCCTAAACCGATTTCACTCGTTTTCACCACCAAGATACAATGTATCGAAGACTATACGCTCACTTAATTTAATATTACTTATAATTAGGTATATGGGATCTGGGGGAAGTTATGACCCGATTTTTACCGTTTCGTTATAAGAAAAAAATTCAGAGGGAATGAATTACATTAAAATATCTGAGGGATTTACCTAAGTATATTTTCGGGGAAAAATTACCCCTAGGCACTGAGTTCTTCATGTTCGATATCAGGGGCCTTGAAAAGTCATGGTTCGATTTTGACAATTTTTTCACAAGTGATGCAACAGATCATACAGATACAGTGTTTGTGTAAAGTTTTATTTCGCTATCTTCATTGGTTCCTAATGTATATATTATAAAGTGAAGGAATAAGATAAAATTCAAAAATTAGTTATATGGGAAGTTGTCGTGGTTGTGAACCAATTTCGTCCATTTTTCACACGTGTCATCAGGGTGTCAACAAAATATTATATACCGAATTTCATTGAAATCGGTCGAGTAGTTCCTGAGATATGGTTTTTGACCCATAAGTGGGCGACGCCACGCCCATTTTCCATTTTGTAAAAAGATCTGAGTTCAACTTTCATCTGCCTTTTCTTATGTAAAATTTGGTGTGTCTGACGTTTTTCGTTAGTGAGTTAACGCACTTTTAGTAATTTTCAACCTAACCTTTGTATGGGAGGTGGGCGTAGTTATTATCCGATTTCTTTCATTTTTGGACTGTATAAGGAAATGGCTAAAATAAGCGACTGCAGAAAGTTTGGTTTATATAGCTTTATTGGTTTGCGAGTTATATACAAAAAACCTATTTGGGGGTGGGGTCACGCCCACTTTTCCAAAAAAATTACATCCAAATATGCCCCTCCCTAATGGGATCCTATGTTCCAAATTTCATTTTCATAACTTTATTTATGGCTTAGTTATGACACTGTATAGGTTTTCGGTTTCCACAATTTTGTGGGCGTGGCAGTGGACCGATTTTGCCCATTTTCGAAAGCAACCTCCTCAGGGTGCCAAGGAACATGTGTTCCAAGTTTCATTAAAATATCTTAATTTTTACTCAAGTTATGGCTTGCACGGACAGACGGACAGACGGACGGACGGACAGACGGACGGACAGACATCCGGATTTCAAATCTACTCGTCATCCTGATCATTTATGTATATATAATCCCATATCTAACTCTTTTATTTCTTGGTGACACAAACAACCGTTAGGTGAACAAAACTATAATACTCTGTGCAACAGGTTGCGAGAGTATAAAAATGGATTTTTTGAAAATTCTAACTGTATATAACCCCATAAGTGAAGCCACAGATGATATACAGTATTTGTGTAAAGTTTTATTCCGCTATCTTTATTGGTTCCTAATGTATGTATATCTTAATCAGATGGAATTCAAAATTTAGTTATATGGAAAGTAGGTGTGGTTGTGAACCGATTTCGCTCATATTTTATGTGTGTTATCAAGATGTCAAGAAAATATTAAATACCGAATTTCATTGAAATCGGTCGAGTAGTTCTTGAGATATAGTTTTTGACCCATAAGTGGCCGATGCCACGCCCAATATCCATTAATAAAATGTATGTGTGCAGCTTCCTTCTGCCATTTCTTCAGAAAATTTAGTGTTTCTGGCGTTTTCCGTTAGTGAATTAAAAACTTTCAGTAATTTTCAACATAACCTTTGTAAGGGAGGTGGGCGTGGTTATTAACCGACTTCGGCTATTTTCATGATGTGGATATGTAATTGTGGGTTATGTAAGGAAAGTGAATACAGAAAGTTTGGTTAAAGTAACTTTATTATTTTGTGAGATATATACAAAAAACCTATTTGTAAGCGGGGCACGCCCACGTTTCAAAAAAAAAAATACATCCAAATTTGCCCTTCTCTAGTGTGATCCTCTGCATCAAATACTACTTTCATAACTTTATTTATGGTTTAGTTATGACACTTTATAGGTTTTCGGTTTTCGCCAATATGTGGGCGTGGCGAAATCGGCCCGGCCATTGTCAATAGCAACCCTCCCACAGTAGTCAAGCAGCATGTGTATTAAGTTTCGTCAAGATATCTTAATTTTATGCAGTATTATTATTATTGGTAGGTCCAATACACTGTATATTTTACATAAAACCTAACAGGGTTATCATTGTGCAATTTATAGACTCGAAATATATAAACAATAAAAATTCCTCCAAACAAATGTCAATGTTAATGTATCCCCACTCTTTCAGAATACCCAACTCTCTGTGATTTCCTTCTATGAAGTGGATTACAGCTTCGACCTGCCGTATCTGCAAAAGTCCATTGCCGAATCGCATGCCGCCCTCAAGTCAATTGTCCAACGACATCTCACCGAAAAGTCACTGAATCGCATCGATGAGGTTTTCGACTTTTTCGGTGATACCGTACTCTTAGAGACCGCCTTCAAACCCAATTCACAGTATCGTGAGTTAATGGGCAAAATTGTCAGCGATATCAATACTGCCATGGAAACGGGAGACATGTAAGTAAGCGTGCGCCATATGCACTTAGGCACACGAAATAAATCGTATTAAGGACACACTATGACACGCTTACACTCAACTCTCGTCTCGTCTCGTTTCGCCCAAAGGACTGCAAAGTACTTTAAAGTCGGTGGAAAAAAGCGAAGATGTGAACATAAATGAAAGGCTTAAATGGAATTTAGGTCATTAGTATGGAACAACAAACCAAAAAATAATATGTAATAACAATAAAATAATTCACAGCACTTTTATCGAATACGCTTGTCTTAAATATTATAAAAGAAAAGAAAATGTAAAAAAAAATAAATAATGATGAACGTCATGTTAAATAAGATTCTGGCTAATAATGCGAACGTTACAATATAGGTGATGCTGTAGTATGTATATATGTATTTATTTATGAAAAAAATTATAATGGCGATGATTATGACATTGCTGATAATTGTGTTATGATAATACAAAGATTTTTGATGCTATTGATTAAGCATACTAATGTTAACAACGTTATTGATATGAATGCTATATTGATAATAATGATAATAATATTTATTATTATAAGCTAGGAAAAAACAAAATGATGGAAAAAGGAAAAAACAAAAAAAAATAATTTTTGAACGATTATTTTTCTATGGTGATATTAATTAAAATAAAAGATAAAACACAAACAAATATTATAAAATGAAAACAACAACAAGGAATATGCACAAGTGCTGAACCATTTTGAACATATTGAAAAGAAAGCATATAAACACAACAAACACACACAAATGTACAACATGAATAATGTTAGCGTTTAATTTGGCAGTGCGTGAATTTGATTTCAAAAAATAAATTTATAAAATTATTACAAAATTAAAAAAAGAAAATATTCAAATTGAAAATATTTTCAACTTGAGTTGAAGGAAATTCCTTAAATATCCTAGTTGATAACTAATACCTTGATACCTAACTAATTTGATTCGACCAAAAAAAATCTAAATTCGTCAATTACATTCGTATGCCATGTAATAATATTGTTTTCTTCGTATAACTTTCGTTTTTTTTTTTGTATTACTTCCGTTATGATAACTGTGAACCACTCAAATTTAACGCTAATATTATTCATGCTTGCAAATGGAATTGCAATAACAATTTGGCGTCCTGTACGAGTATTGATTGTTGTAACAAATGTACTGTTATTATTATAGATTAATATCTAAATAAGTTTAAGAAGCTAAAAACTAAATAATTTTTCGTAATGCATTCACATCGCTACAAAGTTGGCACACACACAAATTGAGAAAAGACAAGAAAAATCGGTATAAACTAAGCAAAACAACAAAAACATTTACTAAATTATGTACTATACATACATACATACAGTATGTAATGTAATGTACGCATGCGTGTACCTAGTTTCAATACTAATTTTTTTATACTACGCCATACATAATGTACAAGTATTGGTAACTATGAAAATGAAAATGAAAACTCTGCAAAAGCTCAATTATTGTCTGAGCGCGCATTAGGGACTTTTTCAACGTAGTAAAAACTATAACAACACTGCAAAATTAAAACTAAAACCTAAATATTATATACTAATCTATGAAACATATGTACTGTACGTTTGTAAGCTATGCGCTAGTGCATATGTACTCTATGTATTTTCAAAAGGACTACTACACACAAAGTAAAAATATCAATTTTTGTATTTTCTATACTATAATGACTAAATATGCGTTAACTAAGCAAATATTTAACTAAAATTAAAGCATTTTGCGCTAACGAACTGCGCCTTTTAGGCGCTATATACATACATACATAATTCGGCGAACATTACAAATAACGCTACTGTCATGTGTACACTCGTGGCTTTTGTGTCAAAATTTACTATGCTAAATTTGAAAAAAAAAGAAACGTATTAATATAAAAAATAACTAGCTGGATATATTGAAAGCACTTATTAAAATATCGCAAGGCCTAATGTACTTAATTAATGAAATTAAAGAAGATTGCGCCGATCAACTATTGATCTCGTTTGAAAATAAAGGATTTTAGTCACGGCTCATTTGGCAAAGAAATTTTCGCAGCAATAAAAAATATAAAAATAAATGATAAAAAAATATAACAAAAATATTTTGCAACGCTCGCAATTTGCAACACAAATATATGCATTTATGAAGGAAATTAAGTATTTTGTAATGCGTTTATCAAATTTCACTTGAATTTTTAACAATAATTCGCGACTTTTAACAGTTTTTTTATTTTATTATTTTTTTTTTTAACAAAACACTAAAATATACCGTTATACGAAAAATGCTGTTTTTATTAAGTACTCGATCTTCAAATGTAATTATTCAATTTTCTTACTTTAAAATTGTCTTAAAAATTGTTAGCACAAAAAAAAATTATCTAACAAGTCAAAGTCAAATTGACCTGGTTTTTGAATATACCCTATATTTGCATTAGCTGTATGTAGTTCGACAAATAAAAGCAATGCATTACATTCCAAATAGCTTATGAAAACTATTATGTATAGTTTTTTTTTGTTAAATGCACGTTAAAAGCACGTTAAATGTTTCCATATCCGAAAGCAACCTAAAAACGTTCTTTTAAGAATCGTAACAAACATATCGTTTACCGTTCTTCTTTTTGGATATACAAAATAGCTACATACTTATTGTACTCAAATAATGTACTCGACTTAAATAAATGTACTCGTATTTACCCACTGATATACCAACGATTATTATATAATGTACACGCGTACATATACACAAACACACACACTTACACGCATTAATACACTATAAAATTATACAACAATTTATGCATAAATTTACGCAAATATTAATTTGAAAATAATCTTATAACATTTTTTACAAACGTTTCTAAATTAAATTAAAAGATCTTCTAATTTGTATTCTTATGTTTTCTATGTACAAAATGAATGGTGCATATTTTTATATATATTTTAACTCAATTCAATTTAAGTTCTACGGCAGAAATTTATAAAATATTTATATTTATAAAAAATATATATGTATTCATGCACAAATGTTGACTGTTTATGAAAATATCAATGTTTTAAATAGTTTACAGGAATAACAAGCATTTATTTATGTTTTTTTTTTGCACTTGTAGTAGTCATCGGTGAATGACTGAAAGCGTTATATCGCATTTCCTTGAAAATCCAGTAGCAATAATAGTCACATCAAATTGCTGTTTAATTTATGTAGTAGTATTGTCATAAAATATATATTAATTGGAAATGTTTTATATTTAAGCTAAAATTTTGTGTTTTAGTGTTAAAAAATACTATGAATTTGTTTTGTATGTTATTAAGCCGTTTAAGTTTTAGTTTATTATGAAAATAAATCTATGTTAAACACCACACAAAAGGCAATTTATTAAATGGAATGGTAAGAATGTAAGTATGTATCAAGTGTTTTGGCGAATTTGAAAATATCGTTAGATATAAAATGTATTTCAATTATTATACTATTTATACATTAACCAAAAAACAAAGCCTAAGTGCGGCCGCTGGGGTCAGGCTCTTTTTGTCTGCCTTTTCAACCAACCAAAAAACTAGAGCGAGAACAAAAATATCGGCACAAAACATTTTACACTTCACAAACATTACATAGTAATAAACACCAACTTTGGGATTTCATGGAGTTACACATTACATACCTTTGCCGGTTTTCAAAAGTTTAAACATTTTAATTTTATATTTTCAAAACTTTAAACTCTATATTTTTTTTGTATTATTTAATTACATTATTATTCAGCACGTTTTTGTTCCAATACTTCATCTGTGGATTTACTTTTATCAGCAAGACGCTGTTTTTTAAATAATTCAATAAGTTTATCTGTGGCTGATGGTTCCACGTCGAGTGGACGTGAAGCGTCTGCATTGGGGTATGTTGTTACATTGGCCTCTGGTGCGCGTAATGTAAAAGGCGTCCATGGACCCTGTATTGAAGGCATATCGGTATGCCACATTTTACGTAAGCGCAGTGAACTTGAACTGCCATTCTGTGTTTTCAACAGTTGAAGCCATTTGGAAATGTCATCTTTAGTGGCATTGCGACAGCTTAGCCATTCACGTTCGCCATTTACTAAAATTGAAAATTAAGTTAATAATGGTGCATAATTCAGGTATTTTTTGTTTTTACTTACAATATTCACCAACTAGTACCGGTCCGCGATGGCGGCGGGGTTTAACATAAACCACAACACCGGGATTTTCTTTGGCAAAGTCAACCAGATGGTTTTCAATGAATTCTCTATTAAAGTAAGCAAAACATATTTTAAAAAGTAAACATTAAAAGCAATTTATGAAAATGTGTACCTCATGCCCCGGCTGGATCCATTGTTCTTACAGAACTTTAATGTAACACGCTGCAATTGGCAAACATAGCGACCTAAACCATTTTGTAGCGGTGCACGTGGAAATCCAGACTTGAGAAACAAATGACTATTCGACATTTTTATTTAAAAACACTTAGGAATAGTGGAGCACGAAATTATTCCTTATAAAAAACTGAACTGAATAATCAACTAACCTATTTGTTATGGAATAAACAGCTGTTGAAAGGGTGGTGCGATGATGGATGAAAAACATTGCGTATAAAAATCTCTATTTGCTTAGATTCAATTCAAATAAATTTATATTTATTTAATTTGAAACTAATTATTTAATTTCTAATAAAATAAACATATAATTTATAACGCATTTTAAAAATAATATACTTGCATTTTAATAAATTTCAGTTTTGTAACACTTAATAGCAACCCTGTTGTGACATAACCTACCTTTAGTTGACATTTCGTAAAAATAATTTAGTAGGTTATTTTGCTTTTAGATATTGTTCATAATTTTTAAAATAAAATAAAATGAACTTTGGAAAAATTCTGCGCGCATCCAGCGTGCAATGGCAGTTGGCACGAGATTACGCCTTCAAAACGGATTTGAAAATCAAATGGATACGTCCGGAGAAAATCCCTTGCACAAAGCCGGAGAAAAGTGGCGATTTAGGAAAATTACCTACAATTAAAGAAAATGAATTATTGCTGCATTTTGAAAACTCCAAAGAGCTACAAGAGTAAGTTAATATTAACTGTTGTCATGCGGTGCAATAAATTATATTTAATTACTATATAGCGCCGATCCAGTCGTGCAATCGCTCTTTCAACTTGACAATAATCCCTTGGCGGAAACTTCACGTTATTTGCGTGAGCAGATGATCAAAGAGGTGCAACGACACCCGCTTGACTATGGTTCTATGGAGGCAAAATGTACGATGATTTGAAATTTTTAAATTTATCAATTCTTATTAAATGAATAATTAACTTTATATAGTGGCGCGTATGACTGTGAGAATTCGTAGTATGCAAGAACAACTTGATAAATTCCCGAGAAATATCAAATTGAAAGTAGCGTTAAAAGAACTAATTGATAAGCGAAAGAAGTTCTTGAAATATTTACGCCGTTGGGACTATCGCAGATTTGAATGGATGTTGGAGAAACTCGATTTAGTTTACAAACCGCCACCAACAGAATTCCATTGGGTTACAAGAAAAGAATCGCTTCAAAAGCTTACAGATGCGCATTGTGAGAAGATCAAGGAGGATCGTCTTGCTGAGTATCGTCAAGTTTTAAATGCGCAGAAGATACCCTTCTTAGAAGACGCCATTAAGAAAATGGAATTTGTGCGCAAAGAGCAGCTAGATTTAGAAATACCAGTCACGGTAACGGAAGAGCAAATAGCAGACTTTAAAAGAGAACTTGATTATCTGAAATCTGAACAAAATACAAAAACCGAAGATAAAGAATAAGTAAAAAAGCCATTGTTAAATATAATAAAATAAATAATTATTCGTTAATTAAATTTTGAGTGCAGTTGCTTGTGTTATGCTAGTTTGGAACGTATGGAATATAGAATGCATTTGTAAAGAAGAAAAAACTGTTTACAAATATGTATAAACGAAATTTATTTGCGCATACACTCTGCGGCTTCAGCCTTTAATTCAAATACACACACTAATTTTCATTTTAATTTAAATATATAAACCTATAACTAAGTATGTACCTAATGGTAAATCTGAGTTAAATTGAAAAGTAAGAAAACACCACGGATACAACGCATGGTAGCACAAACATTTGCACCGCATTAATAGTTACGGCATTCAACGCGAGTCGACGAAACAAACCCAAAATTATTAAAAACTACCAAACTCGATCTATCAAACTGTTATCCTGTGGCTTTTGATTCATTGTCGCCATTTGTTGATGATAATTTCGCATCTGATTGCTGCGACGCGGTTGTGCCAAATATTCGAACATACTTTGAGAATGCTGCGAAAGCATTTTACTCAAGTCACTGGGCATTGGATCGGTCCAAAAGAAGTCGTGATTCAGCGCAGTGTCCGCATCGATTCGTTTCTTTGGATCAAGTGTTAACAGCTTATCAAGTAGATCACAGCCATTGGGGTCCTTAACATAGGGTCGCAAGCGTTCCTTGACACGACGCTTCTGATTCTTAGGTAATTCTAAGGGTTTGTATAATTCTAATTCCTCGACGCCAGCCCAAACATCCGGTGTGAATGAACCGCATAATTGAGAAATGAATGTTAGTTGTTGCTGTTCAGTATTGCCTTGCATAATGGGCGAACGTGTCCACATTTCAGCCATTATACAACCAGCACCCCACATATCTACAGGTGGACCATAATTACGATCACCGAGCAACAATTCTGGTGGTCGATACCACAACGTAACAACACGATTTGTATAACGATTTTTCACATCATTTTTCGGTATGCTAAACGCACGCGCCAAACCAAAATCTGCCAATTTTAACACGCCGTGTTTGGTAATAAGTACATTAGCTGCCTTCATGTCGCGATGCAGAATCTGAGAATGTTATAAAAAATATTCCATTAATATATATTGTTTGACGAATTTATAAAAGTATTACCTTATTGCTATGTATATAATATAAACCGTTTAATAGTTGCTGCATAACCTTCTTGATTTCGCCAAGACTGAATTTAACATTGATATTGGATAACAATCCGGCCAAATCGTGTTCACAAAAATCAAAGACCAAATAAAATGTTGAACGGTAGCCGTTGCTGGCAGTCGCTTTGGTACGACAGATTTCGATTAGATTCACTACGTTTTCATGTTTCAACAGTTGCAATATACGTATTTCACGTAGCGCAGTAATAGGAAACTATAATTTAACAAATGTGTATGGAAGTTAGTAAAATTTATAATTACAAAATAATAAATAATGCTTACGCCTTCTTTTTCGTTATCCATTAGCACTTTCTTCATGGCGACGAATTTTTTGTTACCCTTCTTTTCACGTGCCTTAAACACTTCACTGTAAATGGTGAAAGCAAAACTCATTTAACAAACACTGAGACACAAAGAAATTAGTTCATCAATATTGATTACAAGACTTACCCGAATGTGCCCTGACCTATTTTTGCTACCTTCTCATATTTGGAAGATTCGTCACAATATGGAAAATCATATTCTTCGATGTATTTCTGTTTCTCTGCTAATGAAAGTGTACGCGAGGAACTAGAGGATGTCACGCCAGGCGTCGACTGCATTGAATGCGGGTGTGGAATGTGTTCATCTCGTCCACGAGAGGACATGCTGTATGGTCAGTCTTGCCTTGTTGTAGGAATTTCTTTATATTGTTATGTTTGTTTGCCGTTTTCTGTTTCTTTAAGCTGCACACTTTTAAGCTTTTACAACTTTTTTTTTTTCAAATAAACAATAAATAATGTTGTAGCAACGAGCTAATTTATTTTAGAATGTAATTACTTTTTGACAGTTTATGTATTTGGCAGGAGTGACAGCGCTGTCATTTCTGAACATATGATTCGAGACTCGAAATGATATTTCAAACACGATAGGGTGACTCACATAAAATTTTTATTTACAAAATTTATTTTTGTTTACAAAATAACAGCTGGCCAATGTAATTCAAATTTCGTTCTGTTAATATAATGTATAACAAATTAAACAAAATAAAACTATTAAGATAAATAGTTAATATTACAACAAATACGAGTTAATATTAATTTAAGCAAAAAATTAAAAACTAACACAACTTTTCCTTATTATGACACACACACCCTATACTTTGAAATAAACTCTCTAAAACTAAATAAATTTTTCAAATTATAGTATTTATTGCATATCATGGACAAGACTTTGGATATAATTTTATCATTTTCAATTTACTGCATACGAAGTTGTTTCGAATATATTATTAAAGTAGTAGCAAACTAATATAGGCCAGAACTGAAAAGTTTTATGAAACTATCTTAAATTTATATAAACTGCAAGTCATAAATAATTAAAGTAGCTTCGCTGAATTGCGCTACTCTTTAAAGTACTGGTATATGTTTACTAGTTATAACGCATATTTTATTGCTCTTAAGATACCAAAATATTTAGGAATAAAACCAATTCCGGCTAATATGTATGAACAAAAGCAGCTTAGAACAAACATATAAACAAAATCTATGTGCAAAATCTAAATTGTGGTGATAAAATTATTGTTTAGTAACGTCTATATATTTCTTAATACACAACTGCTATTTATGTTCCTAACATAGGCGTTATCCACTGCGGAAATAATTTCAATCCGGATAGATTGTGATAGAAGACGCATAGTAAGTAGTTTAGGAATGCTGTAGCATTCAATTTTTTGCTTATAAGATGTCAATAGTATATAATATTAAGCGCTCAGTGGCGGTTTCTCGAATTGCTACGAGATCGTGAACGATTGCGGCCACGTCTTTGTTTGGAACGAGTTGGTGACTTGGAGGAACGTCGTTTACGCTTTGCTGACGTTTCTGATGAACGAGAAGATGATCGTGAACGAGATCTTGACTTAGATATATTACGTCCGGCTTTCCCAGACGCATGTGAGGAGGTTCGTGATGTTTGTGAATGCGTCTTGGAGCGCTCTCGTGAACGTTTACGTGTTGATGGTGCTAATTTAAGGCTGTTTGACCGTGATGTCTTGCGATCTTTGGACGAACTGCGTTGACGTGATTTTCGTGATCGGCTGCCCGAACGTGAACCACCAGAGCTGGAACCTGAGCGGGTACTTGAAGTATACGATGATGATGAAGAGCTTGAACTGGAAGAAGTCGATGATCTCGATTGGGATCGTGAACCACTGCGAGACCGAGACTTTGATCGGGAGCGTGAACGACTATGTGAACGAGATTTTCGCTGCTCTAAGGATTTTGTGCTTGATTTAGGGTTTTGTTCGGCTCCTCCTGGTGTTACCAGAGTAACTGGTGTTATTTCGTCATCACCCCACAAATCATATTTCGAAAGATCACCACCATCGTCTTCCTCGTCCTCTTCTTCTTCAAGAGCATCTTCGTCTGTATCGTCATATTCCTTTTCGTCATTGGATTTTTCATTATCTTTCATTTTGCGTTTTTTTAAGCGACCAAACTCATCATAATCACTGTCGGAATCCGAGCGATCTTTATATTCGACCACTCCACGATCATTATAGCCACCACCATAGCCTAAGTAAATAAAATATATTAACATAAGCTCATCTAACTACAGGGTTAGACATTTTATATACATATCTCTACACAGCGTCAAAACAAAAAAGACAATTATGTCATATTGTACTTTTATGAATTTTAAATCCGCGTGTGTTACTCACCAGTACGCTCTTCGACATCGCTAAACTTAGGTGCATTACACATATTGCAAGTTTGTCGACGAGCCCAGTTTACATTGGCACATTTGCTGCATTGCCAATCCTCAGCTGAGAAGAGACCACGCGATTTTTCGGCGGCAGCTTTGCCAATTTCAGTTCCCAATTTCTTCTTGGACGCGGAACCTCCACCGCCAGTTGACCGTTCCGGGCTGCGTTGCCCAAAACTCGCATGACGGCTTCTGTAAGGCAAATTTCAGAAATCGTCGGAAGAAATTTTTAGTTATATGATAAAACAAATAATTGGCTTTTTGCTGCGAACAACACTCGACCACCCTCCTCAGACAGTCGACAGTTAGCTGCAACTCACTCGCTATCACCGAAAGCGGCACCAACGCCAGCTCCTGTTCCGGTACCAGCACTCGTTGACATGTTTTCAGTTTTTTTGCTTTCTTTCCACTATTTTCCGGCCAATTATTTGCCGTCAACTTACTGCTACAGCGTAATTTGCATTAAATTCAACTTTTTGTTATAATTTTAAAGTATTGTATTATTTTTATATACTCTTATTTTCTAGCAATTAGAATTAATATTAGAAATTAATAGCAGAATTTTCCTAATCGATTTTTTAAGTTCTACAATTTTCGCGTGTTTCTCTTTTTAATACGTCTCTTCTTCTTATTCAATTACAGCAGAGAACATCCAATATTTCGAATGCATTTTCGGAGACAAAACGGAACTTGGATTGGAACAGGGTTGTTTGAAAATTATATTTTTCTTAAAAATCCAAAATTCGTTCTGTTATGTGTATATTTAAGTACTAATACTAATTTAATACACAGAAATTAAAACAATTATTTTGTTAATTTACAAAAAAATCCTATTTATGTTATTTTATTAAAAATTAATGACTTTCATTCATTTTTTTTTAATTTTTAGTCATATGTACACATACATTTATATTGGATGATGTATTTGTTTTGTTGTTCGATAAGTTTTTAAATAGTTGATTTGGTGATGACACAATTTATTGTTTAGAAATATTTTACAGGTTGTAAAATATTAATATTATTGAATTTCACCTGTATTAGCAATCTATCATATGATAGTTGTCTCGCTTAAGCCTAAATTTTTATTTTTGGTTTTTGTATTACTGATTTTTTTGTTGTCAAGTGACGCATTTCACAATTATCATTATCACAGTGGTAAATTACCTTTCAGCGAAGAACTTATAATAATATATTTAAAAGTTCTCTGCTTTCAAAGTGAACTCATCGGTTTATTTATAATACAAGAAGCAAATCACCAAAAGAATTTTATACTACATCATGGAGACCGCGAATAAAGATTGTGTTAAGGAGGATTCGGTTACCCCAAAGCTAGATTTGCTAAATGTTATGTGTTCAATTTGTCACGATGTTTATAAAAATACGGATCAAATCTCCTACACAAGCTGTGGTCATATATTTCACAAAAAGTGTTTATTTATGGCATTTAAAAAATCAAAAACATGTCCCGAATGTCATCGCCCATCTGGAAATAAAAGAGTACATCCTATTTTCCTCTATTTTGGTCAAAGTCCAGAAATGGATTTAAAATGGATGAAATCCTACACGAATTTGCCTATTTGGACACCATTACACCATTTAGAATTGGTTGGACCACTGTCCCCATCAACGCTAGATAAAGCCATTCAAGCTGGTACAGATACTGAAGGTAATCCAACCTATGTGGCTCGTGTTTATTTCCAGGATGACGTTCTGCCAGCCGGATATGTACCAGCTAAAGGAGTTGCATATGCGTCCTATGGTTGTAAAGGCTATACATTTAGTGAAAATATCGAATTATTGAATAACTTTACACACAAATGGGTTTCCAATTCAAATGCACAAGTACCGGAAGGAGCTGTAGTGGGCGGATTTTCTGAGCTTGGTGAGGATTTGTATGTAGCACGAGCACAATATAATGGCAAAACACTACTGGGCAAGCTGCAAGTTACTCACGGCAAAATGTATATGCCATACGATGGAATTGAAGTTGATTCTGATGAATATGAAATATTGGTGCGAATAAAGGTCACTGACGGAAGAAGTGGCGAAAGAAATAATGACTCATAAACAGATACCAGTAAATGTTCAATCAAGCTTTTGACTCTGCATCATATGTATTTATATTAACGTTAAATTTATATTATAATTAACCAGTGTTCTGGCGGAAACAAATCCGAAAAAGTACAAAAATTATGCTATAAAGTAATACTTATATTTAATCATACAAAAAGTACTTGCTGTATTACAACTTTTTGTTTATTTAAACATTATGTAAATATATATTTTTTTTTAAATATAAATTATAAATCACCACTTTTGAATTGTATTATTTTCGGAAAATTATTAATGTATGTAGTTCAGTTGTCTCTATTTATTCAATTACAGTAGATACCGTCTAATTTTGGGTAAACGAACGAGACATGAATTCGAACAGGGTACAGGGTACTTTGGGAATCTAATTTTTCTTAAAGATCTAAAAATTGGTATGGTATCTTTATATTTGAGTACTAATACTATATTAACCTTCAGAAATTAAGATAGTTATTTATTGTATTTAACAAAACATCCCTAATTATTATATTTTTTTTGAAAAAAAGTACCATATTTTCCAACTTTTTTACTTTCACTTTCTATTTTTTTACTCAAAACACTTACTTCTATCGGATGGTTTATTTGGATTGATATAATTTAAAAATTGACGTTTTTCTGCTAGGGGCACAATTATTAATAATTGTTTAAGAATATTGTACAGGCTGTAAAATATTTCACCAGTATCATTTATCTATCATGTGATAGCTGTCTCGCTCATGCCTGAATATTTTGTTTTGGTTTCAAAATGTTTTTGTACTACTGTTTTTTTTTTTTGTTTTTTTTTTTAACAGTAGCATTTCACAATTACTACAGTGCTAAATCGCCTTTCAGCGAAGAACATATAATATAATTAAAAGTTCTCCGCTTTCATAGTCACACATCGGTTTCTTTATAATACAAAAGGAAAATCACCAATCGAATTTTATATTCCATCATGGAGGCCGCGAATAAAGATAGTGTTAAGGAGGATTCGGTTACCACAAAGGCAGATTCGTTAAATGTTATGTGTTCAATTTGTTACGATTTTTATAAAAACACGGATCATATCTTCTCCACAACCTGTGGTCATATATTTCACAAGAAATGTTTATTAATGGCATTTAAAAATTCAAATACCTGTCCTGAATGTCGTCGTCCATCTGGAAAGAACAGAGTACATCCCATATTCCTCAATTTTGGTGAACCTAGCGAAATGGATATAAAATGGATGGAATCTAGTGTTGTTGATGCCTATGCAAATATGCCTATTTGGACACCATTATACCAATTAGAATGGGGTGGTTCGGGCCCACTGTCTCCACCAGAGCCAGATGAAGCCATACAAGCGGGAACAGACACCGAAGGCAATCCAACATATGTGGCTCGTGCTTATTTCCAGGATGACCTTCTGCCAGCCGGATATGTACCAGCTAAAGGAGTTGCATATGCGTCCTATGGTTGTAATGGTTATACACTTAGTGAAAATATCGAATTATTGAATAACTTTACACACAAATGGGTAGCTGATACAATGGGACATGTACCGGAAGGAGCTGTAGTGGGCGGATATTCTGAGCTTGGTGAGGATTTGTATGTAGCACGAGCACAATATAATGACAAAATACTGCTGGGCAAGGTACACCCTTCTCACAGGGTAATGTATATGCCATACGATGGAACTGAAGTAAGTTCAGAAGAATATGAAGTATTGGTGCAAGAAAAGGTCACTGCACAAGGTAGTGGCGAAACAAATAATGGATCATAAATAGAAATCAGTAAATGTTCAATCAAGCACTTGACTTTGTATCATATACACATTTATATTATCGTTATATTTTTATTATAATTAACCAGTGATCCAGCGGAACAAATTCAAAAAGTACCTATACTCGCCGAAACAATTTGTTTAACAAATATAAAAGTCATACATGATATTATAAAGTAATACTAATACTGATCCTTCAAAATGTACTTATTGTCTTACAACTTCTTGTTTATTAAACATTATGTAAATATAAAATTTTTTATTAAATGTATATTATAAACCACCACTTTCGAATTTCGAGTATTTTCGTAGAATTATTAATGTATGTAGTCCGGTTGTCTCTTTTTTATTCAATTGCATCAGAGACCGTTTAATATTTTGAATAAATTTTGGGAGAACGAACGAAACATGAATTCGAACAGAATATTTTGGAAATTTAATTTTTCTAAAATATTCAAAAGTAGGTATGGTATCTGTATATTTAAGTCATAATACTAGATTAATACACAGAAATTTAGATAATTATTTATTGAATTTAACAAACCAGCCCTGATTATATTAGTTTTATTAAAAAAATATGACTTTGATTCATATTTGCCAATTTTTTTTACTTTCAGTTTTCAATTTTTTACTCAAAATACCTATTTCTATTGGATGGATTATTTGGGTTGTTATAATTTTAAAATTTTTGTTTTTGTGCTAAGGGCACAATTATTGTTTAAGAATATTTTACGGCTTGTAAAATATTTCACCAAATTCAATCTATTATATGATAGTTGTCTCGCTCATTGAATATTTTGTTTTCGTTTTGCAATGTTTTTGTACTACTGTTTTTTGTTTTTGTTTTCAACAGTCGCATTTCACAATAAACACAGTGATAGATCGCCTTTCATCGAAGAATATATAATATAATTAAAAGTTCTCCGCATTCATAGTCACACATCATGGAGACCGGGATTAAGGATAGTGTTAAGGAGGATTCGGTTTCCACAAAGCCGTATTCGCGATATGTTATGTGTTCAATTTGTTACGATTTTTATAAAAACACGGATCATATCTTCTCCACAACCTGTGGTCATATATTTCACAAGAAATGTTTATTAATGGCATTTAAATAAAATTCAAATGCCTGTCCTGAATGTCTTCGTCCATCTGGAAAGGACAGAGTGCATCCCATATTCCTTAATTTTGGCGAACGTAGCAAAATGAATATAAAATGGATGAAATCTAGTGCTCTTGATGCCTATGCAAATATGCCTATTTGGACACCATTATATCAATTAGAATGGGGTGGTTCGGCTCCACTGTCTCCACCAGAGCCAGATGAAGCTATACAGGCAGGAACAGACACCGAAGGCAATCCAACATATGTGGCACGTGTTTCTTTCCAGGATGACCTTCTGCCAGCCGGATATGTACCAGCTAAAGGAGTTGCATATGCGTCCCATGGTTGTAATGGCTATACACTTAGTGAAAATATCGAATTATTGAAAAATTTTACGCACAAATGGGTAGCTGATTCAATGGGACTTGTACCGGAAGGAGCTGTAGTGGGCGGATATTCCGAGCTTGGTGAGGATTTGTATATAGCACGAGCACAATATAATGACAAAATACTGCTGGGCAAGGTACACCCTTCTCACAGGGTAATGTATATGCCATACGATGGAATTGAAGTACATTCAACTGAATATGAAGTATTGGTGCAAGAAAAGGTCACTGCACAAGGTAGTGGCGAAAGAAATAATGAATCATAAATAGAAATCAGTAAATGTTCAATCAAGCACTTGACTTTGTATCATATACACATTTATATTATCGTTATATTTTTATTATAATTAACCAGTGATCCGGCGGAACAAATTCAAAAGGTACCTATACTCGCCGAAACAATTTGTTTAACAAATATAAAAGTCATACATGATATTATAAAGTAATACTTATACTCAAAATGTACTTGTTGTATTACAAATTGTTGTTTATTTAAACATTATGTAAATATACAATTTTTTATTAAATATATATTATAAACCATCACTTTCGAATTTCGAGTATTTTCGTGTAATTAGTAATGTATGTAGTTCATTTCTCTTGTCTGAAATTGAATTTATTGTATCCGAGCGGTTATTCAGACAGTTCTATTTAAAAATTATCTAGAACAATTTGAATTCCTCATTACAAATTATTATTTATGTAACTGTGGCACGTTTGATTGATCAGACTCACCTTTTAGCCCTTAAAATAACTATAATTTCCTCTTGTAATGAGTAACATTCTAAAAAATATAAAAAACTCTACTGGCTTGCGCTTGATCCGGCAAATTGCAATCGTTTGCGTTTGGTTATTGTTGTTTTCTATTATTAATAAATATGTATGTGTGTTTCGTATGGTTTTCATTTCTGTTTACTTGTGGGTTTATGTCTAAGAAACGAACACGTCATTTTAATAATGACACGCACGAACTCTCATGAAAAATAATAATAAATAATTCGTATTTTTTATTTGATTACGAATTTCTCGGAAATATATTTATTAAGCACAAAAACAAACAAAAAAATTTTTTGTTGTTATCCATTCTTCAATCCATTGCATATTCGCAGAAAATTATGATAACACACAAAAAAACAATGTATTTCAAACAACATTATATTTCACTTAACAAATCTTTGATTTTATTGTTTTTTTGTAACTATCTAATAATTAATAAATGTATGTATGTATTAAAACTATTTGCTTATGTACTAGATGTTCAATATCTTTCATTTGTTCTCTTAGAAAATCATACAGTATGCAATTTTAAATACATTCCACTTTATGCGCACTTCAACAACCAAATATGCTTGAAGAGCATTCATTACACAATTGAATTACGTTTAATATTTAGTTTTCATTCATTCATGGTAAATAATTAAATCAGGCTTATATGTATTTGTAATTTTTTTTTTAGAAATATGTATTTCTTCATTTAAAAATTAACTGAAATCGCTTGCTGGATATTGTATACTCAATTGTTGTTAAAATATTGTGACAACTGTATATTTCATTTAAGTTAAAACCGACGTCTTGTTTATATATTTTTGCGTAAAAAATATGTATTTATTTACAAATTATTCTTAAAAAAAAGAGATTTATGTATGTTTGTGATGTTCTCAATGTGACTGTTATCAATAATTAATGTTAAATTTAATTTAATGTCAATGGCAACACATAATGAATAGAGGTACTAAGAGGCTTATTATGTATTTTGTAAATGTTTTCGTTTCAACACTTTGACTGACATAACAACAGGCAACTTGTGTTCAGTAAAACTAACACAAGTAAATGGCGCACTATAACTTGTTAATGGACAAATTATTTTATATATATTCATCAGCTTATGTATTTTTCTAAATAATATTTGTTTAGTCAATTAGTTTTAAAAGTTTGAAAATTAAAAATTAACTTGTTATGTTATACATCTTTTAATTATTTTGTTTAGAAATTGCAAAAATTAATGAAACAAATTTAATTTAAAAGTATTGTATAAAAAGTAAATCAATAATTGTAAAATTTAAGTTAAACTCAACTTCATAATATTTCATTACAATTTCTTACAATAATTTTAGAGTCCCTTTTATACTAACGTTATATATATGTATTTATAATTGAGTTAATATATTTTTGTAAAAATAATGCAATATTTATGTCATAATGTTTTTGATGTTGACGTTGGGCTTAGCGATAACTTCAAACTACATAATTTGTGCTAAATTGTATAATTTTATTACAATTTTTGCTGCAAACCGTGCGATTAAACTACTGCTATATACAAGTTTATAAAAATTGATTTAGAGTTACTGGCATGGCATGACATTGATAATGTTTACCTATCAGTGCACTGTCACTACATATACTGGCAGAATTAGTTTTATTTTTAAGAATTTTTCAGACAAATGCTTATTACCAAATAATTTACAATTTTTTATAATTTTTCTTATTGTTCCAAATAATCATATTCATCAAGTTTTCCTTTTACATACAGTTTCATAGATCAAGTGGTAGTCAAAACTCATTGTTGACAGTTGCATTCTTCGCACACATTAATTCGTGTATACGTTTTATAAACAGTAAAATAAACCACAATCAGATTAAAAATATGTCAACCGACAAAAATGTTGTAATTACAATAGTAAATTAAACTAACGTTTAATCGCACAGCCTTCATAAAATGCTCAATAATAGCTGACGCTTTTTTTACGCTTTCAAATTAACATTAAATCTTTATAACACTACCCATTTGATTGGTGGTTATAGTCTTTAAATAACAACTGACTACTCACGTACAACAATATTTAAGAAACAGAAAAAATGCTAAATGAATTAAAAAAAAAAAACCAGGCGTACACTTTGTACATGGATGAACTTAAGTAATAAATATGTATATAAGTAAACCGAGTATAATAATAGTAATAAAAGAAAAAATAATAATAATGTAAATGATATAGTACGTAAACCACGCATATAGTGCAAACGGCGCTCCACTATTTTGGTTAATAATTTTTATAATGCTCTGTTTCATGCAACAAACGCTACCGCGGCGCATACTCGGCCACCTTCAACGTATTGACCTCATCTCACTTCTTGGAAGACAAGTAATTCATATACTTGGCAGTTTGGCGTGCATTGCGCACCAGTTCGCTGTTGTCATTTTTCGCATCCCATGTATTGTCTTCGGGTTGACCGTGTACGCTGTGTGTATCCTCCCAACGGTCTTGGCGTTGTTGTGTTTGTCGTGGAAAGTTACGGTTGCGCGTACGACGATCAAATGTGCTGGACGCTTCGCTTGCCAAACTGCTTTGGCTGCTGTAGCGTGTGTTGAAATTACGTGTACGCTGTTGCTGATGTTGTCTATGCGTCGATGGGCTTTGGCTACGCCTATACGCGGACGCATTGTTAGCAGCACTCTCATCGGCTTCCTCGAAATGACGCGATTTGCCGGGACGTGGGAGCGTGCGTGCACGCGATGAACTGCGACTATTCGATTCGGGTCCATTGGAACGATATGAAGAATTTTCATCATGATATGAATTATGCATTACATTGTTACGTGATTGACGCCATGAATTACTGTGTATGTTAGTATCTTTATGTTGTTGTTGCTGTTGTTGTTTTTGGAAGCGCGGTGGTTTATCATAGGTTTGACGATTATTATAATGGCGATTTCCACGTCGGTAATTATTGCCACGCTCATAATTGCTAATGTAGGAACGTTCACTGCGATCGTCCGCATGCTGCGATTGTCTGTCCCAATTTGAATTGGCAATCGAGTTGAAATTATTACCGCTACGTTCCATTTTCTCCTGCGAATGTCGCAAACGATCATTTATACTGTACAAACGTATGCTGCCACCGTCGCTGCGCACACTCTGATCATCATCAAAGCTTGTGCTAAAACGATGTTGTTGATTATTTTGTTGACCATCGTTATTTTGCGGTTCGTTCTCGCGATTAAAACGGGGCGCACGCCAGCGTGGTAGCGGCTTTGTTTGATCCTGATCTTCATCATGTTGTGACGGTGGGACTTTATCGTGTGGACCATCCCTTTGGGAGAATAAATGAGATATGTATTATTGTCGGATTAGGCAAAGTGAATATATGTGACGAGATCATTATATATAATTTGTTTGTTTAACTTTCCCACCACTTTAGCTCACCTTTCGTTACCGGCATTTTGTTGATGTTTAAGTGGGCGCGGTGAATTACGTGGTTTCTGTGAACGCCTGGCATTTCGGCTGGAGCTATCATCATCATTACGCCGACTATTATTACCAGAAGAATTCAATTTGTCACTGCCATTACTTAAGCGTCCACCCTTTTTCGTTTCAAATCCTTTAGCACCTTCAGCATTATCGTTGTATTCCTGCTCATCGCTATTAAACTCACTACCGAATTCACCTTCATCGCACGCGTCTTCACACACTTGTTCACTCCATTTTTTCGTTGACGGTAGTGAATCGTTCAAATCATTTGTATCATTTTCCCGATCATCACTTTCCAGTGCTACATTTGAGGCTGCCTCCACCGATGAATCGGCACTAGTATTTAATGATTGTAACTGAGGTTGTAGCGATGACAACGGTGGTGGCTGTACTAATTGCACTTGCGGCGCTGGCACATATACTGGCAGTGATTGTGGTTGCATATCAACATGAACGTTGTTATTGCCCTCATCCTCCACATCTTGTACTAAATATTTTGTGTACATTTGTTCGAGTTGTGTACCCAAATTTGTGAAATTACTATAGTACAGATCGAGTGTCATGAGTAATAAAGCTTTTACAGTCGCACTTAAAGCCGGTTGTTCAATCAAATTACGTCTGATGTGGTAAAGCAATTGTGTCAGTTCGTCTTTATGTTTTACACGGATTATATCGCCGTTTAGCGTGATTTGTGATAGTATTAATTTGGCTAATTTCACATTGATCGGCTCCAGTGCGCTAACTTCGCGTATAAGCAAGCTAAGTAAGGACTTGCCCAATATGGTAATTGGCGATTGATCAGCTAAACGCACACGATTATAATATTCGCCCAATAGTGTAATAGAGTTGTAAAGGCGTTCTTTATCGTGAATGCGATACGTATCGGCATTTAAGTAGTTTGCCTCCAGCACTTTTAACATGGCACTACGTATTTTGACATCTTTCATTGCCAGTTGATCAAAGTTGTGCGATGAAAAGAGCATCGCGAACTTTAACGCCATATCGCCGTCTGCTAAAGCCTTGTCATTAATATAATCCATGCATTCACTGTGGATTAAAAAGTATATGTTATATATACATAAAGAATACATGCAAATTAATACTAAATAAATATATAAAATAAATAACAATCACATTACATTCACCGGCAATCGAAATTACTTAGAAAAGTTAAATGCAATAATTATTACACTTCAAAATTTTGTCTATAGATAATTTTTAATTGTGCTAGGGCAATGACCTGCAACTGCTCGTCAAAAAAAAAAAATTAGTCATAATCAGTCAATTGAAAAAATATACAATTATTTTTGTTGCAAATTTTGTAGTAGAAAAGATATGGTAACTTATCGTGCAAACATATGCGTACGTGTGTTTGTATGTACATAAACAAACAATTAATTAAATACATTTGTATCTTGAACTTCAATTGTGAACGCAGAAAACAAATGCACATCAATGTGAGCTGCTAACCGTTAAAAGCTCGTAATATGTGTATGTGCCAAATACATACGCACAAGAATTATGCAAGGTCAAGCGGAACATCTGGTTATTTTCTGAAGTTCACTGACAGGTGGAATCAAATACATAAGTAATTTTGAAAATCCAAATTTACAAATTATGATTTAAAACATATGGTTAATTTACTCTAATATGAAGTGTTTCAACAACAAACTTTAATTAAGTGCACAATCGAATGCTAATATATATGCAAGAAATTACGCGAATTTTCAAGTATTGTATATAATTATTGTTGCCGCATTTTCATGCGTTCACGAGCGAAAGTTGTAATTTC
Source organism: Zeugodacus tau (assembly GCA_031772095.1). Taxonomy (NCBI): domain Eukaryota; kingdom Metazoa; phylum Arthropoda; class Insecta; order Diptera; family Tephritidae; genus Zeugodacus; species Zeugodacus tau. Next base: position 17,058,677 of record CM062652.1, on the reverse strand, counting down.
GACAAAAATCAGTTTTGGACGTATTTTATATAGACAATCTTGGCTAAGGTAAAACTTGAAATCATTCATTCAATGTGCAAAATCGCATTAGTCACATACCCTAAGAACGTATGTTTGTATGTATGTATGTAGAATACAATTATTTGCTGGTTGGAAAACTAAATAAAAAAAAACTAAATTGACAATTGGTTAAAACCTATATGCTGTACGTTATGGTTGTCGTACCGTAAATTCAGTGTGCTATTTGCAGAAATTATTGTAAGCTTATGTAGCTCTAAATAGTTGCTCGTATGCTAGCATATAAAATAGCTTAAGCTGATTATCAGTTATGTATACTTTTTAAAATGACATAGTCCAAAAAAACAAATCACTCACCATAACATGTTCTCATCGTGCACTAGCAGACAAAAGTCTGAACGAATAGCTCCAATTTTGTGATTCATTTTTATGCCGTCATCCTGCAGATCGAGACCTCGTATCATTTCTACAAGATGATCGTAGGAACAAGCGCCGGGTGGCAAATTAAAGGCTGAGTTTAGATTTCCTGGTTGTAGAAAATTGCAAACGTCGTTTAGGTTGCTTACTGGAACGCCTGTGCCACTTTCAGCATAATTCGTTTTATCTTTACCACCGACTCTTATATTGCCTGCGACACCATTTCTGCTATACTGGCCCGCCGCATTATTATTGGCCATTGTTTATTGCAATATAATCGGATTGCTTTGTTACACTATGGCTGTAAATTTTGCTAATGCACAATTATTCGTTCTGTTGTTGTCAATTGGTATGTAATGTGAATTATATTCTCCTTTTTCACAACCCAACTCAGTTCTTCGTCATCAATTATGCACAATTCCTTATTATTATTCTTGTTTGTGCGCAAATAAAGCGGTCAACTCTAATATAAATGGCCGAAAGCAATATAATGCGATTTGATATGACGTACGAAGCACTTAAACACATATACGGGAATACGGGAACGCGTACAAGTAGCTAGGTAGCGAAGAAGTCAAGCAAGTAGACAATAAAAATTTATGGTTGAGATGGCGCTAATCATACCAATATCGCCGTTCGTCTTTTGGCTCCAACTCCAATCTCTCTGCAACAAGTGCACTTGTATGCCACAAATAATGTTGAGTTATAAATATAATAGTATCTGCAATTTTATGAAAAACTAAAAAAAATATATATAATTAGCACTGCGTCTCGTGGAAATGCGTTTTTCGCTCGCGCTTTTTGAAGAAACGAAAAATTGAAAGAAAAGTTACAAGAAATATGAACAATATAAAAAATGTCAGAAATGTCAAATCGAAATGTCATTCAAAGAACGAAGTAATAGCACAGTGCCTCTCAAATTGTGGTTTTTATTGTTGCCAACACATTCCAAATAGACCTTCTTTATAGCAATTTCAACATTTTATCAAGTTGGAAAAGGCCGTAATTGGATGACATAACGATAAATAATTTAATTGGCCTGCGTTTAATATTATATCAGGTTTAAGACATGAAAATGAAAAAATTATTGCGGTTCCGTTATAGCATCTTCCTTTTATAATTATTGCGCTTCCCTTTCCGTTAGACGTTCTCTGCTTTCCGCCTCATTTTGACAGTTGGAATTAGTGCGCGCCAAACGAAACGATTAAAAGCGTCGTTCTTCGTCAATCAGTGAAAAGTTTAACATCCAGAGGAAAATTCGAAGAAATAAATTTAATTATTTAAAGTTTATTTGTCAAAATGTGTTTTTAGTGTGATCATATATATATATATTGTTTGTGTTGATGTTTGTGCTTTTAAAATGTAATATTCTTAGCGTGCTTACGAGAAATACATATGTAGCCGTCACTGGAGTGACTAGACCAATGAAAAAAGAAAGGTACCTAAAGTATAATGTACTTATTTGTTTATACATAAATAATTAAACATTTTAGAGATATTTTAGTAGTCAAGTTATTTAGATAACATCAGCAGGGGAATTTTCCAGCGTAGTATGCTGTAACTTCATTTTTGCTCACAATTGCGGACGCTTAAAACCAAGGCGATATGTAAGTGTACAAATATTTGTACATCTGTACATGAATATGTATACAAAAACTACGTGCATTTTATCGGCTTCGCATCTCGGTAATATCAGTGAGTCTTCCTAGGCTTTTCTGGTATGATACCTGTCATTCTATCTACGCGACGTCACTGACCTTTTGGCTCACTACAAATATTGGTTGTGCCAGGCACTGTTTGCCAAGCAAAGCATCCTTTTATTTAAATTTTAACAGGGAATGCGTGCAAATGTGATAACACAACTTCCAAAAAATGTGAATATACCTATGTACATGTTTGCTTAACAACGTGTTGTTAATCAGGTGTGCAATATAAAATTGTTTATTATGTGTGTGTAAGCTAAGATTATCAGGTGTAAACGTCGAAAATGGTTGGAAAATGATAGAAAAAGCAAATACGACAAATAAGACAAATAGAAAGTTAAAAACCCAAAATAAAGAAAGATGTCTTTCACACAGTACACATACTATTTAGTTATCTCAAGTAGATGCGTTACCTCTACAATAAAAATCTCATTTCATTTTATTTGATAAAAAAGATTAACATAACAAGCATTTAAAAATACATAGTACATATTTACGTGCGATAAGGCACTGAAATATACGAGTACGACTACATAAATACATACGCGTTGGAAATTTTATTATGCATATGAGGGCGTATAAAATCTGTAAATCGGCTACAAATAATTTAATATTAGTTAGTTGCAATAACATATATATGTAAGAGTTTACCAATGGTTCTTTTTGTTTTCATTTACTTAACAACGACGTTATACACTTATACATACTTAAGTTCTAATGTTAAAATTTATGTTCGCATGTATATATTGTATTTTATCTTGAATTATGTAAGAATGTGTCCATTTAAATAACACTTTAACTTTACTGATGTTTATGTAACAAATTAATGTAAATATAATTTTTATGATTTTAATTATTTTCGATTCCTCGTACAAAGTTCAATTTGCTCGACTATCAGCTAATGTGGCAATGGACTTTAAAAGACTTAAGGCTATTGCGCTAAGCGAAATGCATACAACTGACAAAGCATTTGTTTAATTTCCAAAAACTTTAATGATTTCCAATGGTTGCTGCGAGTTGTGTGATGATTTTATCGGCCTATTCCCATGGGAACTGGTCAGCAGTAACATTTGCCTTTGTTTTCCGATGACGACTGATCTGCGGAACTATTCAGATTGAATTTCTCACTATCAGCTAAGTCAGCTGCGCTGATCAATTTGTCGTTGAGTAAAATCTGCAATAAAATAATTGTATTCAAATTGAAATTAATTAATACTAATCAAAAATTCAGCGCACCTTGTTCACTAAAGCCCTGGCGGCCTCATCAATATTGATATTTTCCTTGGCGGATGTCTCATACCAACCGGCAAAACCATTCTCACGTACATACTCGTCCATTTTATCTGGCGATGTCACAATACCTTGTTTTTCCTGATCGCACTGCATTGAAAATTGCAAAAAATTATAGAAATATTGTTGAAAAAAAATATAGTTTAAAAAAGTATTTCAAATATTTTTCTGCGATTTCTATATTATAAATCATATTTTATAGATTTACATTTACCAATTACTTATTCAATTTAAAATAATTAATTATGTGCGCAATAACTCACCTTATTAGCTAACAATATACAGGGTATCGGGCTGCCATCGGGTAATTGTACCTTTGAATCCAAATCCTCTTTCCACTTACTCACACAATCGAATGTGCCACTGCGTGTCACATCGAACACTATGAAAGCACCAACGGCTTCTTTATAATAAACACGTGTCATATTGCCAAAACGCTCCTGACCGGCAATATCCCAGAGTTGTAGACGGACGGTTGTATTTGGATCCCAATGTAGTACTTTCAATGCGAAATCTACACCGATTGTGGCACGATAATTCTGACTGAAAAACTGATGCACATAGCGTTTGATAAACGACGTTTTGCCAGTGCCCAATTCACCGATGACTAGAATTTTATATAGATGCTCACGCTTTTCTGTATTCGCGGAGGTCATAATTGTCTGCAAAAAAAAAGAAAAGAGGAAAATGTTTAATATTTAAATTTTGTTGAATTTTAAATGTATTATAATTTTCGTTATGGAGAGAATATCATTTAGATAAGCTAACCGTATATAAATACAAATAATAGTAAAAGTTTTTAGGAATATGTGAGACAGCTAGACACACTATAATACGAGTATCACCTCAATGTGATCTCAAATTGAAATTAATTGACAAATTGAAAAGCCGTTGACTAATTAGTCACTGCGCAATTGTGCGAAAACAATGAAAGCAAATGTGCTTATATTAAGTTTGTTTTAAGTATATGTATACATAAGTAGGCATGTAAATCTTCTCTGTTTTAATCTCATTTTCATTAACACACTGTACTTTTGTAAGTACAAACAGACGTATTTAATACTTTATGCATTTGCATTTAAGCCTTTAATCTCTTAGCTCAAATCGTATTAGTGTCAATAGGGCTTCGCTGAAGAAATTATCTTTGACATGTCATTTCTTAGAAATTCATTTGCATATTTATAATATCTTCGGCGGGTGGTGTTTCACTATTTCCTATTTATATTGAGTCCATATTGGTGTATTAACTAATTTACGTTCTCAATAAGTACTTTAAATAGCATCAGGACTTTTTGCACTGAAGGACTACAACTCATTAATATCTTTTTTTTCAAATATTTTTTTGTAAAATATCGGTTCCCTTTAAAAAGCCAAAGCTTAGGCTATAATTTTAGAGGTATTCATTATATGATCTCAAATGTATTTTACATAATTGAAAAAACAATTGCGATTTTCGAAGATTGATTTATAAAGATTTTTTAGAAAGTATTTTCAGGCTTAAGGATTAAAGAATTTTTTTGAAAGTGTTTTATGTTTACTTTGCAACATATTGGTGTAAACTTAACGCCTTTTAAGTCTGTTAAGGGGTTAGGTGGGTTTCAAAATTTCGAAATTTGAAATTTTTTGTCTTATTAATAAATAGTATAATATTTTTAAAATATTATCCAAACATATCAAATTAATCCGAGTAAAATTCTAAGAGATATACCCTTTGGAAGTACCGCCCATCAGGGCACATCAGTTGTTATGTAAAAAACTTTAAACGCGTTTATCTCAAAACTCCATTTTTCAAGTCTGAGGACACGATTTCTCGAAAATTTATGAAGCGATTTTGCACACTTATCTGAAATAACTGTATCTAGTTAATGAACGAAGGATTTTTTTTTATATTTTCATTACAACTATTTTTGAACCCGAAATTTTGAACAAAAAAGTGAGTTTTTTGATTTAAATTCTGTCAAAAATACAATTTTTCTTTTTTTTGTTTCTTCGTTCATTAACTAGATTTATCAATTTACCATCGACATTAATATTTTTGGTTTCATAATTTGTGATGAATCAATCTTGAGTTATGATGTTCACGACAAAAGAATTTTTTTGGACACGTCATGGAACATGAGGTACCAACGACTGAGTTTTCGAAATTTTTAAATAAAAATTTCACAAAATACTGTTTGAATATGTATTATTGATATGCTGAATTGTTTAAATGAAATATATTATTGTATATCATACAGAAAATTGTAAAAACATCATTGTTTTTAGCCTCTGAAACTCGCATAACCCCTTAAATTAAGATTTTATTTGATATGGTATTTGTATATAAAATTCTTGAGGATAGATCTGATTTATAAATATTAGGATTCATAAGTGTCAACATTGTCTAAGACAAATAATTATCAGAAGTGGGATGTCAAAATGAAGAGATTTATGAATGAATTGACAAGTATAGACCAAAATAGCTGAATTAGAAAGTGAAGCACTGGCTTTTTAATTACTCGCCAACATTATAATAGAAATATAGAAAAGGAGCTATTGACGGTAACAGACAGCAGTAGTAAAGTACAAAAAATTAAAAAGGTATATCTTTAAATGAACAGTTCATTTTACTACAGGATTCCTGTTCAATTGCGCATACATGAGGTGTGCTCAAAAAATAACGGTTATTTTCGTTTTTTTTTCCCAAAATATTTATTCATTCAATCGTTGAAACACTTTTCAAACGGTTTTTCGTATATTCTTAGGGTCCTTCAGCGATTTCTCGTATGCGTGTAAAACGACGGCTCTTTAATGTCCCCTTTGGATATAGGAAAGACTGGTGAATATTCTGGTGAATATGGATATCGTTACAAGATTTGGTTCTAGACGAAAAAGCAACGAAGTTTGAGCTTTTAACAAACGAAAATCGCCATGCTCATAAAAACATAAAATTTACCATAGGAGTCTCCAAACCAAAGAATTTTTAAATTATAAAATTCCCGTTATTTTTTTAACACATCACTGATATGTAATTTTCCTTTTTAATAATAATTAAGCAATAATTTGAGCTTTTAACGGAAAAATTATAAGACACCAAAATAGTTTTTTAATTATTTGTGTATGCTTGTAGTTTCGATTGAATTATATTAATAGTTTCGTGTCCTGCATCCCCTTAAAAAAGTTTATAAATTTTAGAAACGGACCCTTATACGATATTTAATAATCAAGCAACGAACAATTCATTTATTTAGTTAAAGTTTCGGCCTCTATCCATTTCATTTAATTCAAAGTATTGCAATTGCCATTCAAAATTGAAATGTCAATAACAACCACTGTAAAATAAATAGAAAAATAACTGTTTCTATCAAGTAAAAACTGCACTTTTCTGGTAAACGAAGACCACGTGTTAAACACAAAAGTGCAAATAGGCGTGAATAACACAGCTAGACATTGCAGGAAGAGTCTATGCACTTGTAAGGTTTCTTCAATTGCGAAAGAGAATAAGTAAATGATTTCTAGCAACTGTTGCACGAATGTAAAATCACTGTTAATGCTATAAATTAAATATAATATATTAAATTATAATATAATAATATAAATCACTGTTAAATTTATAGCACACTACACTCAAACTGCAAAAATACGTCACAAATATCATTATAATACACACTGCACCCTTACCGGTTCCATATCCTGCTCCATGGTTAAATCGCCAAAAGCCGGCATCTGATTATCGCCTGAATCGTATTCCGAATCTACAGAGTACTCACTGCCAGGGGTTTTACTATATTTCAACTTCTCGTGACGTTGCTGAATTGTCTCGAAATCCTCGTCAATTGTTAACGGTTGCGATATGTAACGTATACGTCGACGACTGGACTCACTGTGTGAGTCGCTACTCGGATTCGATTCGTATGAGCTGTGATCGTGCAAAGGACTATCGAATGATGTGGCCAACGGACGTACCACGCTACCAACGGCAAAACGTACAGTTGGCTGTAAAGGAGGACCGTAATGACTTTGTTCGTCCGGTTCGAAATCGTTACTTAACGCGTATCCTGGCAAATTGGGATTGCGTATATTATTGCCCGAATAATCGCTGGGTTGTGCACTTTCCGCCGAAGAAACGACGTCGTCTGCACCACTACTGCTCGCTGTGGTAACTGATTCGTCAGCTATGTACAGCAATGCTGCTGACTTGTCCGCGTAGATGTCACTGTAGATGTCGGGGTCTGGTAAAATGACTTTACTCGATGATGGGTGACGATAATGTGTTGACGATGCTGATCGAGTTTCAGGTGGTGTTGTGGCAAGCGGTGTGCTCGTTGTTATTGTCGGTATGGAAGGTGGTGTGTACGAAGGCGGTTGTTGGTGGTAATTTGACAGTGATGCATTCGATTGCAAAGAATGCGGCGGTGATGCGGTATCGTCCAACAATAGTTGTGGTGCGACTAACACTTGGTGTTGCCGCTGTTCCTGACGTTGCGTTGTTTCGGTTTGTGGCAATTGCCTATCGATAGACGCGTGAGACTCCAATTGAAATTGTATCTGCTTTCGTATTGCCTCTAATGTTGCAACTGAATTGTCTGTCTTCTGGGTAGGCGCGTCTACTAGCGCAATTGTGGAGTTTGTGGGCTTCGTGTGGTTTTTTTCAACGGTGTCGGCATCTGCTATTTCAGTTACTGCTCCCTCATTTGTTGTTTTATCCGTTATGGGTGTTGTTGGGGTTGCCAGCTTTGCTATCACGTTGCTGCGACTTGCGGACTGTGTGGTCGCCGACGCAGACGCTTTGGACGTAGCGGCACTAACTTCACCCTTCGTACCGAAGGAGGTTAATACAGTTGGACTTGGTTTGGGAAAACGATGGCCGCGTTGCAATGGATTTGCTGATGTGTGCATCAATTCGGTTTCAGCTTCTTCAGTTGGCTTTGTTGTTTCAGCGCTGTTATCACTAACTTTGCTCGACACTTTCTTTGACGCACTTTTACTGCTTGCTTGATTAGTTGAGGATTTACCGCTTTTCGCGCGTTGTCTTTTACCAGCAACGGCTGCTGCTATACTAACTGCTCCGAAGCTCGAATGCTGTTCACGTCCCAGCGTTGGTGAGGTGCGAGTGCTGCCTTTGCGTACAGCGCCTGTGCTGGTCGCCGCCGTCGGTTCTGCTATTTGAGGCTGCGCGTTGGTAGCTACCCGACTTGGTTTGGCAGGGGCGCGTTCGCTTGGCGGTGTATCACGTGTACTCTGTGTGATAACGAACTTCTCGTCAGTGGTTATTGTTGTTGTTCGTGTAGTAGAAGTTTTTTGTACTGTTGCAGCGGTTTGTTTTGGTGTTGCAGTTGGTACCGTACTGCCACTAGTCGTGGTGGCAGTAGTCTTTATTATGGTCACTGCGGCTTCTTTAAGTGTACTCTTCTTCGTTTTGAGTTTCTTCTTCTTTTGGCCCGCTGCACTCTTTGGTGGCGATGCTACGACGTTTATATCTTCTGTTATCGTTGCAGGCGTTTGTACTACCTCCACGTCGCCACCAACACTTTCATGTGTACTCGGCTGCGTCTTATCTTCTATAGGTGAAAGATAATCCGTTTCGCTTGGTGCGCCCGTTACTGCAGTGACGTTAGTTTCAACAGCTAACTGTTGTTCCTCAACTGCTCTTTCGTTTAAATCTCGCACTGTGGTTTGCTGCGAATCGCTGAGCGTTATTGTTACCTTACGCTTCGTATGTGGCTCTGCAGTTTCTTCAACCGGTACGTGTGCGTCATCTATGACATCTAAGTCTTCAACGGGTGTTTCTTCTTGACTACCCTGCACTAAATCACCTTCCTCATCTTCGTCAATGCTCTTCTTGGCGCTATTTGATTTGGATTTCTTTAAACCGCCCAGCAAAAACCGTTTTGCTAACTTACTTTTCTTCTTGGGCTTGGATTCTGGCGATGGCGTTGCATTGGTATCACCCGTATCTTCACCGCCACTCGATAAAACCGTCTCAGGCGCTGAAACGATCTCGCATGAGTGGCCACCGGCTAGTGAACTTTCAGTGGACGTATCCTTCGAGATGGTTTGTTTTTTGCGACCCGAAAGTTTGCGTAATGCCGACGTAAAGCGCGAACGTGCCTTACTTTTGCGTCGCGTTTCAGGATCTGATTGAACACATTCACGGTTGGCACTTACAGTTTTCCTACTAGTGCTCGCACTATCATTTGGCGTGTTAGTAGCCGTGCTCGGCAAATCGCTCGTAGGCGTGGTCGTCGTTTCAACTTTCGCTAAATCCAAATTTTCATCGTCCGTTAGTGTTGTTGGTTGAACTTCAACGTTTTGCATAGTATAACTGCTACTGCCTTACCGTTAGTTTTACGGTCAAAGCTTGCGCACACCTTATACGTGACGTGCCACAAATCCTCACAACTTATTGCTGTCTTCGAACAAGCTTTCAGACTCTAAAGCATTCTTGTGTATCACCGTTAAAAAGTATTAATCGATTTCGTCGTTTTTCACACTGTCAACCAGATTTTCTTTTATGAATGCTTGTACGTTTTATTTGTAGGGTTTCTGCTAATTTTAGCTAACTTTGGCACATACGAAAAAAATGTCCATATTCACATTAAAATTCAAGTAAACTTTCTCAAACAAACAATTGTCACTAATTAACACGTTTACAACCAGTATTGAGTATCCTCAAACTTCAATGCGTATATATTCTATATGCGCACATCCTTTTTGAAATGCTGTTCTCAACTCAGCAGCTTGTACAATTTGTAAATGGTAACATTTTCACTATTCACTGGGTCTTTGCCGCTTGTGTCAGCCAGCAATCTCAGTCAACCACCATTCAAATTCGCACTGAAATCACTGTGTTGTTCTGTAGGCTTTTATAAAGTTTTTACGAATGTTTAGTGCAAGTGCAACAGCGCGTTGTTGTGCCTGAACTGCGCTGAGCGCTATGCTATGATGTGTCCGCTAGTCGTCAGCGTAAGCCAACCGCAAAATGTTGCAGGTGTCTGTCTGTTGGGGGGATGATAACACAGCTAATTCGTCTACATACAGCAGCAAGAATCGGGTGGTTTTCATTTCAACACTTTACACTGTTACACTTTGCGACTAAGTGCATTTCGATTTTAGTAATATTTTAAGCCTTTCAGCGAACTTAGGTGTCGGAGTACACGGTAAAAAAAACACTTTGTGGACTGTATAATGTTAAGTTTACTAAGAAAATTTCATAATTCTTCAGGAGATCAAAATTAATTTCAGTTCAAGAGTTTTTATTTTCTAAATCTGATGCTAATTTTTTTTGGTAGGAGAGATTATTCGATGTTCTTGTTATTCTCCGTGCATTTTTATCTTATCTCAATCGAAAGTTCATCGAGATGTACTATTTAAATTCCCTATTTCCTGACATCTGATTCTTTCATAAGCTTATTATAAAGATCTAGCAACTATTAAACGGTTCAGCGAATTTAATGACCTCAATCGACTCTTGGTCCATGTATTCTGTAGAGCTTAATTGAGTATTATATTTGAGTTTCGAAAACAGGAAATACTCGATGAGCACAATATCTAGTGAGCGCAATGGTTGTGCTTTGATTTTTGATTATATTCAGTTTTCAACCATTTTTATTATACAGTCGACTCTCGTTAATTCAAACCTGCGATAATTCGAACCTCTCTATAATTCAAAGTTATCACGAGTTCCCTACTAAATCTCTTTATATTTCGAACTAAATCAATACATTTTCATACACTTGGTAATTCGAACGAAAAAATTATTGCTATTTAACAAAACGACGCGTTAATTCGAACTCATCAGCGTCCAACACTCGACAATTCAAAGTTGCAGAGAGAAGAGGCGGAAAGATTGTAAGTACATTTTGCGACAAGTTCAAACTTGTATCAAGATACACGAGCCTTTGTTTTTGTTATGATTAGTTTGACTATTTGACGCACACACTTCTGACGAATTGGTTTGTTTAGTTATTCAGTTACTGTTACTCTTTCGTTGGTATGCAGATTAGTTATGATCCCTAGAAAGTATAAATGTTTGACGATTGCTGAAAAGAAAAAGTTGATCGAAAAAGTAGAAGAAGGTGAGAAGAAGAGTGATGTCGCAAAAGAATTTTTAGCAATAGAACTATTAGTTGACATCAGCGGGGTGAGTTTTTGTGATTTTGTTCAAGTGGATGAAAATGTTGCTGTCTCAGGTTCACTAACCGATGGTGAAATTTTATCTGCGACAGATACGCAAAGTAACGATGAAGATGAGGACGATACATCGGAACCTTTGGCACAGGTGTCAGTTAAGGAAGCAAGATCCTCATTTGATACCTTACAAAGCTGCTGTCTACAAAACGAAAGTGATGAAAAAGCATTTCAGGCACTTTTTCTCTTAAAAAAAGTTATTGAGCAGTGTGCAGCAGAACCAGTATAACAAAGTTATTTCGAAAGATTAATTAATTCACATTATGAATACATGTACATATGTACACGAATGTACCTCTTAATTCTTGTCATTTTTATATTAATAAATAAAAATTAACCAATACTTAGTAATTCGAAGGTTTATTTATTTTCTCTCACAAATTTCGAACCATTTGATATTTCAAACACTCGATAATTCGTAATATTTCAAGAGTCCCTCGAGTTTCGAATTAACGAGAGTCGACTGTATTTGCTATTTCCACATCCCCACCCATCCCACACAAGTCAACAATATTTAAGCGACATTTTTCGAGATAATTTCCCTGCCTTTTTTGATGCTATTAATGAAGTACACTCAAAGTACACTAGTCAACATCTGCATTGATTTCGCGGGGTGTTGAATATAGTTTATAAGAATTATTTTTATAGAATAAAGCGCTGGGCCCTAAGTTTTGTGTCACCTACCATTTTCGGGCACCTTTGTATGTATGTGATTGTCGTTGAAACCGTTTAGCCGGTTATAGCCGAATCGATGAAAGCGCGACACTTCTCGCGCCAGTTGGAGATCCCAAGTGTAACCTGGTCGCTCTCCACCTGGTCCCACCAACGGAGTGGAGGCCTTCCCCTTCCTCGGCTTCCTCTGGCGGGTACAGCACGATTTTTTATTCGCTGAACTATGTCAATGTCGTCGTACAATTCGTACAGCTCATCGTTCCATCGACTGCAGTATTCGCCGTTGCCAATGTTCTGAGGACCATAAATCTTGCGCAAAATTTTCCTTCCGAAAACTCCTAGTGTCGTCTCATCTGATGTTCGTAGAGTTTGATTTTGGTTCGTCGAGAGAGGACTTTACTGTTCAATTGCCTACTCAGTCCAAAGTAGCACCTGTTGGCAAGAGTGATTCTGCGCTGGATTTCGGGGCTGACTTTGTTGGTGTTGTTGATTGATGCTGGTTTCCAGGTATACGAAATTATCTACGACTTCGAAGTTATGACTGTCAACAGTGACGTGGGAGCGAAGACGAGAAAGCGCTGACTGTTTGTTTGATGACAGGAGATATTTCGATTTTAGCAATAAATACAACGTGAACAACAACAAGCAGAGTTGCATTGTATTTTCAACTAAATTTGTATTCGATTAAAAATAAATGTAGTAAAATGAGATTTTTATTTTGTAACGCAAATCGTTCTAAATTAGCGCTTTAATCGAGTAAAGGCCGGTTAATTGATTAATTAACTTCTGTGCGAAAAGGCTATAAAACTCAAAGTAACAAATGAAATGTCAAAATAATTAAAATTTAGAAGATTAGAAGAAGAAGAACGAATTTTCGTGCAGATCATCAAGCTGAAGATGCTCAGATAACATATAAGAATTATTTTATTTTTTCACTCCAATTAGAAAATTATATTTTTCAGTGTAATTTTGAGAAATAGTTTTATTTTGTGTATTAAAACAAAAAAAAAAAAAAACAAAAAGTTTTTTATATATATTTTTAAACTTTTTAAAAATAATATTAATTAATTTTGAGCCAAAATAATGAGTAAAAATCCAAATTTGAGTTTCACTCATTTATATTCTCTATTGTCAATTAGCCCTTCGATACCTCTTTACTACACACAAAGATGAAAGTGATTTATATATAATATATATATGTACGTACATTATATATATTCTACATACTTATAGATTTGTTTATTGGAAGGCATATACTCGGCTTACTCATTTCGGCAAACTACAAAAAGTGGTCTAAATATGGTTTATTGAGTGCATTTGAGAATGACAGAAAAAGTTCAAGGCATAGGACGTGCATACGTTTATCAATAGAGTTAATTTAGAAGGCTTATCACATATTTTGTTGAGAAAAAAATATTTCTAGATGCAAATGCATACATTTATACATATACATATGTATGTATAGCATACTTTGTTGTACTAATAAATATAAGTCCGTTTGAAAATACCGCGTCTGGTTGCAAATAATTGACTTCACTGTATTAATTAAGTAGTCGGGTGATCTATGAAATGTGGCATTAACATTATTTCTTTGGCGATAAAATGCAGGGTCAACATTTAATGTGTTGGGCATGAATATGCAACTGATTGCAAGTATGCAATACGATAGTATTATTATTAATCATTGATAATAATTCCATTTACGCATGTTATATTAAATCAATAACTGTCTATTAATTCATTAATGTAAATATTATATATGTAGACAAGTACTTTATAGCATTGACACATGCGGAGAACTCAACTCATGAATGATGGCAAACTACATTTTTACCCTACACCAGAACGAGGCGCGAAACGAATTTTACGCTGAAATTGTTATTATAGTATTTTAATGCTTAGAAATAGGTTGGGAAGTGTTTAGGATTTAACTAGTTGAATAGTTACTAAAGCTTATAGTGAATGAAAATCGAAAAATGGAAGTTATTGGAGATTTTGAGCTAATTGTAGATCTCTAAAAGTTTTTAAACTTGTCGCAAGATCCTACAGACCCAAGGTATATCGCAAGCGTTCTAAGGAACTCTTCGCCCTCAGTAAGGACAATATTTTCTTACTCATAGGGTTTCTAACTGGCCATTGTCCCAAGGGGTTTGACGCGGTCAAACTAAAAATTTTAGCGGATCATATCCGCAGAAGCTGCTTAGAATTTTCTCAATATTGCCTCTTGGAATGAGCCGCCTTGGCGGGAGCTAGGTAAAAGCTTCTTGGATATTACTTTTTTGTACATTCTCGCGAATTAGCAGATGTAGAAGTAAAATATCTCAGGTAGGTTCTTGGCGCTTTGTAGATTCTTAAATTTAATTGAGGGCGTACATTTTTATTCATTACAAAGGACTATCCTTATTTGTCTCCGCTGATGAGGAACAGCTATTGAACCTAACCTAACCGATTTAAAACACTTTCCAGTTTTAATTGAGAAGCTCAATCCACATTGGGATCGATTTTTCTTAGAGGTTCTAGTGGTTTCCAAAAATCTAATACCTGCGTTATGCATTTTACCGGGCTCCATTCCTTCCTATTTGTGATATACAGCCTCATATTATTTTACAAAAAGATAGCATTGTTCTGACCGTCTAAGGGGTTTTAATTCGAGACTTTGATAATTCGGTCTGCGGGCGTTGCCTATATATTTTTTTCATTCTAAATGCTTTCAAGATCTGCCTTGAGTGAAAATCTATTAACCAACCCGTTTTTAACAAACTCTGTTTTTAACGATTATTTTCAAAACCTTGCTTGTGATATTCTTCAATTTACAACAGGGTATATTTAAGTACACAAAACATGTTTATTTTTAACAACAATGTAAGTAACTGTTAAACTGCTTATCTAAAGTTTTGAAATCAAATCTCTATAATACGAGTACAGGCACACGCCCACTCATACTGCACGGTTAGCATCTTTAGTTACTGAGCAGCAAGCCAACATTGTAATGCGGAATTACAGAAAATTTTAGGTATACAAACTTAAATACCCCGCCGGAACTCAAATCGAAACTTCGAATAATTGGTTTACTCTTACAACCTTTTTTGAAGTTGTAAAGACGATCCATCCTTTGCATATATATTAATGAGATTTGGTCTTCATATATCACACATAATTAAAATAATTTATCACCCAGCTAATGCTAACTCCAAACGTCAAAATCAGTTGCTGTCATTCTATTCAAATCCAGTCCAACAGGGTTTGCCCCTTTAAGTGTATTTGCAAGCATTGATGCATTCGTATGAATTGTAAACGATCATTGACGCAGAAAGGGCGACAACAACCGATATTACTATGGCTTCCTCACTGCAATAGTAGCGCATAGCATATCTAATGTTAGTTAATATGAGCAAATACGATATTTCCAAACAGTTATTGTTACTCTGAACGCATGTACTTACCGATATTTGTATACCGCATCACATGTGGGTATGTATCATTTCACTATGATTATAGTTCTTAATGATAAGCGGACGCCTTATTTTCTGTATGATTGACAACTAAGGTTAGTAAGAAGGGAGACAAACAATATGTGTGCATAAACATGTGCTAATTCTGGAATTTAGTATGATTGCAATAAGAGATTGTTTTAGTTTATTCTTAATGTACATATTTCTGAAATACACAGTTTATATGTAAGTACATACTCGTACATATGTATGACTGTCTGTAGATAACATACTGTATGACTACAATCCAGACCTCCACTAAGGTATAGAGCAAGTGTTAGAAACATTAGCCCTTCATTGAAAAATCATTTTCCATTTCTCCTTACTACTATTGCCGCTGCTTACTAACTTATAAGCTGAAAGCTTTACTTGGTTTGTGAGATAGTGTTGAAAACACAAAATGGTTTCCATTAAGAGGGTGACTGCTTAAGTCAGTGACCTTTTCGAAAATATTTTTTTTCCTGAAATGAATTAATTGTGGAAATAAGAAAATAGCTGGTCAACTGATTAAAATAGTAGCTGTCTTCGATGCGTCAAGCTTTGGAGAAAAGCGATTCGAACAAACAATACCAGATATCCAAACAAACTGACAGTATTTTCGGTGTAACCTTGCGCTAATATGTCCTCTTAGGTGTGCGGAAAACGTTCCGCTACTTTCTTTGGTGGAGAAATGCTTAAATCTGTACAATAAACATTTAGAGAATCCTTTAGTTTCGAGGAGTGGTATATAACAATTTGCAATTTATTTGAAGTTAAAATAGTAGATTTTGAGACTTATTCTTTGAATGCTGTGCTGTTGAGGAACAGCGAACACCCAACGATGGATCCTTAGCTAGAAACCTCTAGAATGTCACATGCCGAACTCTTTCCAGTCTTCCCTTGCCTCAGTCGTGACACAATGGTATCTATTACAAGTCGGTATACTGGTGCAACAGCGATGTTTGCCGATTAAAATGGTAAAACTAATCTATAATCCGTAAAACAAAATTTGGTAGCATTGAAGATAGCGGTTATATCACATCAAGGCGATATCCGCATACTCTCTTATATCGAATTCAAATCGA